>JAQQTP010000061.1:26045000-27304213 GCA_029884605.1 Ormosia emarginata
CGACATGATGATACTTTCACTTTGCTCCTCATATTGTGGAAGGATGAGGGTCATCACTTCCATCTCGCACTATCGGGAGGTTCATGATATGGTTTGAGACGATGACCATTGACCTTAAATGCTTTGCCGAATTTTCACTCCCGATCTCAATGCACCAAAAGGAAAAACATTAGTTACCACAAACGGCCCAATCCACTTAGAACGCAGTTTACACGGAAATAATTTGAGTCTTGATTGGAATAGCAGGACTTTTTGTCCTCTGTGAAATTTCTTTCTCGGAAATCAATTGGTCGTGGAATGCCTTAGCTTTAGTCTTATAAATCGGGGCATTCTCATAGGCCTCATTTCTTAGTTCTTCCAATTCTGTAATGCTTGGAACTTCCTTTGCTTTCCAAAGCACCTTCCAATTCCATATTAACTTGTTTAATGGCCCAATAAGATCGATGTTGCAACTCAACGGGCAAATGACGGGGCTTTCCATACACCAACCGAAATGGTGACATGCCGATGGGAGTCTTATAGGCAGTCCTATAAGCCCATAAAGCATCTTCAAGTCGAGTGCTCCAATCCTTTCTTGAGGGGTTCACTTTGTCTTTTCAAGGATTGACTTAATCTCCCGGTTGGACACTTCGGTTTGCCCATTTGTCGTGGATGGTAAGGAGTGGAAATTACGTGCATTACTCCATATCTCTTCAATAGAGCATCAAAGGTTTTATTGCAGAAATGGGTCCCTTGGTCACCGATGATAGCCCTTGGGGTCCCGAACCTGGAGAAAATATGTGACTTAACAAAATCGCAATGTTTTAGAATCATCAGATCGAGTGGCTTTTGCTTCCACCCATTTAGACACATAATCAACAGATAAAAGAATGTATGTGAAACCAAATGAAAGAGGGAATGGTCCCATGAAATCAATACCCCACACATCAAAGAGTTCCACAAAAATGATCGGAGTCTGAGGCATTTGATTACGAGGACCAATATTACCTGTTCTCTGACAGCGGTCACAAGACTTACAGAAGTTGTAAGCGTCTTTGAAAATTGAAGGCCAATAGAAACCACTGTCAAGCACTTTATTGGCTGTCCTTTTACTGCCAAAGTGTCCTCCACATGCATAGGTGTGGCAAAAGGAGAGGATGGAGTGTGTCTCAGAATCAGGAATGCACCTCCTAATGACTTGATCTGCACAATGCTTCCATAAGTACGGGTCATCCCAGATATAGTATTTACAGTCACTCCTTAATTTATCTCTTTGGGCCTTGTTCAAACCCTCCGGAAAGTCCTTAGTAACCAGGTAGTTAACAATGTCAGCATACCAAGGGATTATGGTGTTGACAACCATCAAATATTCATCCGAAAAGTCTCCATGATAGGCATTTCTTCCTCTTCAGTTGCCATTCAATCTACTCAAGTGATCGGCCACCAAGTTTTCGCTCCCTTTCTTGTCTTTAATCTCCAAGTCAAATTCCTGGAGCAATAAAATCCATCGGAGCAATCTAGGCTTTGCTTCTTTCTTTGTTAGAAGATACTTCAAGGCTGCATGATCTGAAAACACAATCACTTTAGAACCAATTAGATATGATCTAAATTTTTCTAAAGCAAATACAATGACTAGAAGTTCCTTTTACGTGGTTGAGTAATTAAGTTGAGCATCATTTAGAGTCCTTGATGCATAGTAAATGGCATAAGGAACTCTATCAACTCGTTGTCCCAAGACAGCTCCTCTTTGCAAAGTCACGGCATCACACATTAGTTCAAAAGGTAACTCCCGGTTGGGTGGCACGATGATAGGTGCAAACAGCTTAACAACTTCTTGAGTTTATTGAAAGCTTCCATACATTTCTCATCAAAGTTAAAATTAACATCTTTTTGAAGAAGCACGCAAGGGGCAATGAGACTTTAGAAAAGTCTTTAATGAATCTCCGGTAGAAACTGCATGACCAATAAAAGAACGAATCTCCCGCACACTAGTGGGTGGTGGCAAAGAATGCATGAGTTCTACCTTAGCTTTATCTACTTCAATTCCCCTAGCGAAATTACATGACCTAACACAATACCTTCATTCACCATGAAATGACATTTTTCCCAATTCAAGTACCAGGTTAGTGTCAATGCATCTTTTAAGCACCAAAGTTAAATGTTCCAAACAATTTTCAAAATCATTTCCAAAGACACTAAAGTCATCCATAAAAACCTCGAATGATGTTTTCAATGTAATCGAGAAAATATACTCATCATGCATCTTTGGAAAGTTCTGGTGCATTGCGAGTCCAAAAGGCATTCGCCTATATGCAAAGGTACCAAATGGACAAGTGAATGTAGTCTTGTCTTGGTCTTCTCGGAGCTATGACAATCGATTGTAAACGAAAAACCATCCAGAAAACAATAATAAGAATGACCAGCTAATCTTTCTAACATTTGATCAATGAAAGGTAAAGGAAAGTGGTCTTTTCTCGTGGCGGCATTCAACTTCCCGTAATCAATACAAACACGCCACCACATCGTAACCTAGTGGGAATAAGCTTATTTTCAGCATTTCTTACCACAGTAATTCAGCATTTCTTTGGTACTACGGATTGGGCTTACCCACTTCTTTGTCAGAAATGGGGTAGATCACCCCCACACTTAGGAGCTTCAGTATCTCCTTTTTCACAACCTCCATCATGGGAGGATTCAATCTCCGTTGAGGGTCTCTCACAGGTTTAGTATCCTCCTCCATTAATATCCTGTGCATACAAACGGAGGGACTAATACCCTTGATATCAGCTATTGACCAACCAATGGTTGTCTTATGTTCTGCAAAAAGCGACTACCGAGTTTCTCTTCTTGCTCTTGGGTGAGTGACTTTGCAATTATTCTTTGGAAGGGTGTCCTTCTCCCCAAGAAGATGTATTTAAGATGATCGGTGTAGTGCTTTCGGTTCCAATTCAGTGCTGCGCACAAATGAAGGTTGAGGTATATCGGTAGTAACAGGTAAATCAACAAAAGTTACCTCATGCTCTTCTCTCGGAGTGGAAGAGAGCTCTTGTAAGGCAAAGCAACAATTTCATCAATGTCTTCACTCCATGGCTCTTCTTCACTCTTCTTCTTTTCCTCCCGTACATCTAAGCTATGAGTTAGAATTGTATCAAGAGCATCAAAATGGTCAAGTATCAAAAGTGCAGTAAATTAAAGAATCAAAAGGATCAAAAGAATCAATTAAACAAGCAGAGTGCACATCACTTGGGTATCTCATAGCTTCAAAAATATTGAATCTAATTAATTCCCCATCAAATTCCATTGTTAGAATTCGAGTGCACATCAATTTTTGTCCGTGCAGTCTTCAAAAATGGTCTTCCTAGCAAGATAGGAGCAGATTTGGGAGACTCATCCTCTTCCATGTCCAAAACATAGAAGTCTCACGGAAACACTAATTCATTCACTGTACCAAAACATCTTCAACCACACCCTTAGGGTATGCATTAGATCTATCGACCAATTGAATAACAACACCAAGTAGGTTCCAAAGGACCCAAGTATAAAGATGCATAAATAGAATATGGCATGACATTTATAGATGCACCTAAATCAAGCATTGCCCTTTCAAACCTTGTGTTACCTATAGTGCATGGAATGGTGAATGTGCTGGGTCCTTACATTTGGTTAGGAGTTTCTTTTTAATTACAATTTGAAACATTTTCTCCCACTTGGACCTTTTCATTTCCTTTTAACTTCCTCTTGTTAGTGCATAATTCTTTCAGAAATTTTGCATATCTAGTACACCGCTTAATGGCATCTAACAAAGGGATATTAACCTCTACCTTCGTAAAAGTCTCAAGTATTTCTTTTTCTCGCTTCTTCTTTCTTGGTTTTAACCAACCTACTAGGAAAAGGAGCTTTAGTGACATATTTAGGAAGGGGTTCGAAATACTTACCTTAGGGGTTTTGAAAGTTTGCCCCTTATCATTTGCTTCTTTGGGTGGTTCATCCTTCTCTTGAATGATTGGTGGAAGAGAGGTAGGCTCATCCATCGTCTTTCCGCTTCTCAATGTGACAAAGACTAGCATTTTCCCTCGGATTCACTTACATTTGTGAGGGTAGTTTCCCTGAAGCTTGGCTTTGAAACTTGTTGAATTACGTGGACAACTGTCCTATCCGATTCTGCAAGTTATTGATTGCGATCCTTGTTTCTTGTTTGAAACTTTGTATAGTTGCATTTGTTTCTTGTTGAAGCGCAAATTATTAGTGGCCATTTGTTTTACTAGCTCCTCTAATGAAGGCTCAGATTGCTTAGGAGCTTGAACTTGCTCTTGTCTCGAGGGAAAGGTACTTGCCTTTGTTGGAATCTCGGAGGTCCATAAGTTTGGAGGTTGATTTTGAGGTTGCTTTGCATAGCTGAAATTTGGATGATCCCTCCAACCCGGATTATATGTGTTTGAGTAGGGGTTGTAATTTTTGAAAGTCCAAAGATATCCCCTCTTCGCTCTTACCTCCTCATTTGTGTCTTCTTGGAGAGTGGGACACATATCGTTGGGATGTCCGGATGAACAACAGATCCCACAAGCATGAAGCGGTGCTTTACCGAATCCATTAACCGCATTGAACCATAGCAGTCAATTGAGTCATTTCTTCTTTGATATCTTGGTTGTCTCTACTTCTTTTCACGCTCTTACTCCAAAGTGTCATTTCTAGAGTAGAATTGTTGAGTATTGGCAGCCATTCTTGAGATCAAGTTTCTAGCTTCTTGAGGAGTTTTATCAATCAATGCTCCTCCGCTAGCAGCATCAATCATGTTGCGATCCATCACTTGTAAGCCTTCATAGAAATACTGAATTAAAAGTTGCTCACTTATTTGATGATGAGGGCAGCTGAAACATAGCTTCTTAAATCTCTCCCAGTAGTCATGGAGTGATTCCCCATGCCTTTGTTGAATACCACAGATTTCTTTTCTGATTGTTGCAGCTTTTGAGGCAGGGAAGTATCTGTCTAGGAAAGTTCGGGCCATGTCCTGCCATGATTGGATGGATCCAGGGTGGCAAGTAGTAAAGCCACTCCTTAGCTGAGTCTTTCAATGAGAATGGAAAAGCTCTAACTTGACTTGCTCTACATGAATTCCTGTGCAGGTTTCATGCTAGAACATACCACATGGATTTCCTTCAAGTGCTTGTTGGGGTCCTCTCCGGGTAATCCATTGAAAGATGGCAAGAGATGGATTAAACCAGATTTCAATTCAAATGCCTCTTCATTTTCAAGAATGTCTATGCAAAGAGGCTGTTGATCTAGATCTGGAGCACCCAATGCCCTTAAAGTGTTTTCTGCCATTGTCACTTCTTCGGATATTTCAGATGGCTCAAATGTCTCGAACTTGATAGATCAATGTAACGCAGGCGACTTCAATGTCGGCGGGTGTGAGTTGGAAGTTAGCTAGGATGGAAGGAAATTGAGGATGTGAAGTGAGTTGATCAATATAGTTCCTCAAATTTAGCAATCCTTCGTCTACTCCTTCAAAGGACATCAACACCTACAAAACACTTAGAAAGAAAGATTAAAAATAAAATAAAATAAATAAAATAAAAACAGAATAAAATAGGAAATAAATTAATAGTGTAATTGAAAAAATTAGTTCCCCGGCAACGGCGCCAAAATTCTGATGCGTGCGAATGTAGTGATTAAAATTAAGATGAAAATCAGTTGTCAGGCCCACTAGAAAATAAAAACCTTACAACTAGTTATAGTTAGTAAGGGTCGATCCACAGAGAACCAATTCAATTAACACTATTAAACAATTCCCAATTTAGACTCTGATTAACAATAAACAGTAAAAGGGGCGTTTTGGAGTTTTAATGAATAATGAACAACTTCAAAGATAACAATAAATAAACTGAAATCAACAATATAAGAAAATTGGTTAAGAGATTGAATCCACCACTAGATTTATATGATAATGTAAATCCACATATCCTTTTTATTCCAACATGCTCAATTATGTTTTTATGCAATTGTGAGATTAAATCTCTGTTTTCCTTACGTGTTGGCCAATTTAGCAACCGCTCAAATCAACTCCTAATCACTGATTAGTCATAAAGCAACCGCTCTTACAACTATCCAACAATTGCATTAAGATTTAGAAAACCAATTACACTAAGGTCTAATCACACACCGGGATTAAATTACTTAGAACATATATTTCTCTAGATCTAATACCGCAACCGCGCATAATAAACCCGGATCTACCACTTTTATAAGCGGCAAATAGCACAAAGATAATTATACCCACATGAACATCATACATCCCACTAGATCTACTACCGCAACCGCATAATAAACCTAGATCTACTACTTTGAAAGTAGGAACAAGTACAAAAACCTTCATACCATCAATAGATTCGAAATATATGAATAAAAACATAAGCGTGTTGAAATAATCAAATATGCAAAGTTTACAACATTAATACTAGCGGTTTCATCACCCCTTAACCAAGGGAGGTTTAGTTACACATAGCTAGAAAGAAATCACAAGAAAAACTATGAAGAAACAAGAAGAAACTATGAAGAAACAAGAAACTAAGAGAGAAAATGAAGGAGAGTTCCATCTTGTTCGATGATAAATGGTGCCTTTTATAGAAGTCTAAGGTAACAAAATGATAAAGGGAAGTGGGTGGATGAGTGGGTGAGTGAGTGGAGTGTTTGAGTGGATGGATTAGTGGGTTGGTTTAGTGGATTGGTTTAGTGGATGAGTGAGTGGAATGGTTGAGTGGTTGAATTAGTGAAAAATGCCAAAGGACTTTTGGTGAGTGGGAAATTATGGACATGAATGGGTGAGTGGATGGATGAGTGGATGGATTAGTGGATGAGTGGGTGGAGTGGTTAAGTGGTTGGATTAGTGTATGAGTGGATGAATGGGTGAGTTAGTGGATGAGTGGATGAGTGGATGAATGAGTGGATTAGTGGATGGATGAGTGGATGGTTGAGGACGAAAATTTCGTGTCTGACTTGGAAGCCAAAAACGACCCACTATACTTCAGAACCACGAAAAGTGTTCTTCATGAAAGTTGTAGATCCTTGTCTTGGCTATAAAATGGATAGCTGGTTCGTCCAATTTGGCTTCCTTAAACCCAAGATATGTCTCAAATACCGTAGGTTACTCAAACCCAACTTCAGCACCTCTGTTCCGACTTGCAAGCTCAAAATGACCTACTAAACTTCTTTTTCTGAGAATGTGTTCTTCATGAAAGTTGTTTATTTGGATCTTGACTATCCACTATCCAAATTTCAGCCCATCTCCATTATTACATCTTGAGATATGATTTTATGAGTGCACACTGTTCGGATTCTACTGACAGAACCTGTATTCTGACTTCCATGTAAACTTAGGTCCCTTAGACATCTGAATCGGACTTCGAGCTCTTCATCAAAGTTGTAGAGCTTCCTCTTAGCTTTCCTACAAGATAAAATTCATGATTTTCAGATATCAGGAACTCAAGTTATGACCAAAATACAAAAACAGTGTAAAATCTCAATAATGCTGAAAATATTCAATTAGGACCAATTTGAGCTCAAACTCACAAAATCATGTCAAACTCAATCAATTAAGAATATGGAGAGTGTAAATGACTAAATATAAGGGTTTCTTAATGAATAAAATATGTGTTTATCAATAATTAATCAAAGACTAAATTGGTATCTTGAAGAATTTTATCTAAGAGAAAGAACATGAGTGTGTAAGTTTGGAAGGACTTGAAGTAAACACTTAAAGTGGATTAAAAGCAAGACACTAATACATAAAAATGAAATCAAACATTGAACTTGAGAACCTAATGAGGACCACGGTTTTGACCTAATTAAGATGGAAATAAATTGACTTCGATGAACTAATCGGATTAAAAGAATTAGTGGTAATGAATTAATGCCTATTATGGTGAAAGAATGGAAATTCAAGGACTCTTGAATGCTGTGGATATAAGGAATTAAAGTGACCCAAAGTTGTCACATTAAATCAATATCATGTAACTTGATAAAGTGGAATCTATAATGTGGACCATAATGACGAATGGAAAATTAGAAATTGGTATTGATATAGAATTTGACTCTATGCTATAGTGGACCCTTATGGGGGATAAACATTTGATAGATATGGATTATAAAAATGCCTTGAGGTGATGACATCAATGAGTGAATTTGTGTACGTATATATGTATATATATACCATTGTGAAGTATTGTGATGAGTATACTTGATTTGGCATTGTGTCATCATGCATATGTGTTATCCATTGGACATGGTTAGAAATGTAACGCACCTAAATATACCAACTGCAGCGCAATCGTCATTACACCACAGTTACTAAATCCAGGTGTGTCACAGTCATGATAACAGTAGTTTCCAAATATCGGAGTTTAATTTTTCCTTTTTTCCTCTTTCGCATTTATGCATAAGTAGAAAATATGAGCCATGAATGAAATATAAATGTATTCGACCCCTAATACAACCATTGGAATGAAATCACGTTCTTTATATATATATATATAGCCAACTTACACGAATCACTGATAACATAGAATATAATGTAATTACAGAGTCAAATAAAATACAGCGGGAATAAAAACATTAAAGGGGAGGAGTAGTAACCCAGGGATGAGTACTACCAGCAGACAAGGCCGCAACCCCATATGCACATGACACACGGTGCCCCAGTTGACACAACAGGCATCAATGCCACCACACGGCTGCACTCTTACGTAGTCGACGAATTCTTGTCCAGATGCTCAAGTCAATCAATCAAGGTATAGTCCCTCTTTATCTTCCTCACGATCCTTTATTAAATATAAATGTAAAACAGAAATGCACAAACGTAGGAAAGAGGTGAGACTCCCAACTATCAGTACCAACATGGCAGCAAGAAAATAAACGGCGTCGAATGCCCACATAGGACACAATTTATACGTACAAGTACAGTAATACATGAAAGCAATTAATGAGAGTAAAGCAACAAGGAACAGTAGTTAACATCATCCATAGCCAACTAGCAACATTACTATTACCAAGAATCAAATAAATATCATAGTCATAATAGTAAACACATTATCCAATCATGAATGTTCAATGGACCATGTAACTGACAACTCACAATGCAACAGGGGTACCAAAGTTCCTACTCCATGGAGCTAGACATAAACATTTTCGGAGTGAATGATCAAGGAGTAATGCCAGCGTATCGTTAGCCTTAAAAATATAGTGTGCTCATCTCATAAAAACATTTGCGCAAAATGGCTCACACATGGCACCTCAATAGTTGATCGCGACATAGGACAGCGTCACAGTCAGGATCGTCAGTGTGTTGCATTAGTTTATCCGACGGCCCCAGCGGAGCTACCACTGCCCTTTGTGAGACACCCACACCTCGACGCCCTCAGGGCCATCAACATATGACACCTACGCTTAGTCAATTCGCACCCGCACAAAGGTGTTATTCAAACTCCTCGGCAACATAGCCTTCTCAACAATGTCCCACGTGTTGGTGTATGCCCTAGTGGCCAATACATTTTGTTTGTATTTACATACATTATATTATGTTATTTTATATGAGGCATTTCATTTATTGTGTTCTTTTTGGTAGACATAATAAAGTCCTTAGAATAGTAAGTTTGATACCATAGGACATCAAGTGGATGACTTGATCGTGAGATCCTATTGGATAAAACACTATTCTTAAATGTCCCTAGTCAAGTATTATTGTTAATTAGGACAACAATAATACATTGAGGCTAGTATGTGCGTAGACTGATGACCACATCTCACGGGTCATGGATATGAGATATCAAGTCTACACATGGATACATATTAGAGTAATGATGTATTGGACGGACCCGCCATGAGAACGCTACGTGGATCGTTACGTGAGTGTCAAGCGATTCTCATAGTGATAATGGTGTATATGGTCCTTTGACCTGAAATCACTACTATTCCTACATGAGGAGTTGTGTGTTTTAATGCCATCAAACGTCATCTCGTAACAAGATGATTATAACGTTGGTTATTAGATATGCCGCAATACATGTGGAGGAATGTGAGTGACCTAGATGGGATTTGTCCCTCCTACATAACAGAGCGATATCTTCGGGGCCCCGATTGAGTGAGACTACGAAATGCATGGCCATGCTCAAATGAGTCAATATGAGATATTGATCTTATTTGTTATTACTATGTCTACTCGGGAATCGAGAAACCGAAGATTGAACTAAACAAGGGTGACACATTCCATGCCTTGTGTTCAATCTGGATATCCGGACAAAGGGACTAAACTACACGAAAACATTGGTCACGGATAGGTTATGTCAAATCACCGACATTCTCATTACTTGGGTAGCGTTGATGTGTTGCTAGATACCGCTCACTTGTTTGTAATATTAAAATGAGATTTTAATATTACTACCAACATCATGAGAACTGTAGGGTCGCACACTTAGAACAGACTAAATTGGAGTAATCGTAATCCAAGTTGGACTCGGATTCAAGCTGTGGGCCTAACTCATGACAGATGGGTTTAGGGTTGCACCACTTACCTTGCACGCTCACACTCACTTAAGGCAGCCTTTGTTATAAATAATACTACTAAGGGGGCTGCTACTAGGTTACATCACAACCCTAGCCGCACCTACAGAAAGTGAGTGAGAGATAGTGAGGTCTTCTTCTCCTCTCTTCGCAGCTAGCACTACGAAAACAGAGGCGTGACTCCTTTTGCAAGTTTGTTCGTGTGGATACCGCAGAAACATCGTCGCTATTACGGTGTTGGTGATTCACCTCGCTTGTGTCTATCACGCTTCAAGAGGTAAAAATTTAAAAACTCGGATTATGGATTTTTCGCATGGATCCTGAGAGGGAATTCTGTTATTCCGCTGCGAGACTTTTGATCTGCAAATTCCCAACACCACGGACAATACGCATACATGATGACACAATGTCCAATCATGTATGCTCATCAATGATGCATTCAGCATAAGCCTTTCCTCAATGGCACATAAGCAATATTCAATGTCCAACATGACATATCAACAATACATTTATTTAAAACATTGCCTCAATGGCACATCATCATCCTTATCTCATTGAGTACTACATCAATAATTCTCAGCATCAACATGCATTCCTCATTACATACATACCACAATTTCCATATCATGGATCCAAAGATTCCATATTCAAAATCATTTCTTCCCTATTGGGGTGAATGCACATTTCTATCACAATTTAGTAAAGTAGAATCCTTGAATCCAGGGTTTTTAGGTTATGTTTGAGTTACAAAGGATAAAGAACCATAATCTCAATCATTTCCAGCTCAAAAATCTCATTTTTGGTCTTGGTAATCGATTACAGCACCCTTGAAATCGATTACCTGAGAAACAGAACCTCTGTAATCGATTACAATCTCATTGTAATCGATTACGTGATTCCCAGAATCACGTTTCGTAACTTCAAGGCACTGGTAATCGATTACACAACCATGGTAATCGATTACCAATTGGACAGAACCTCCGTAATCGATTACCCACAAGTTGTAATCGATTACGTGATTCCCAGCAGCACCATTTCGTGACATCAGAGGCTTGGTAATCGATTACACTCCTCTTGTAATCGATTACAAGCTAAACAGAATCTCTGTAATCGATTACACACCAGATGTAATCGATTACCAGATTTCCAGAATCACGATTTTGTATCTTTAAGAGCTTGGTAATCGATTACAAGCCTCGTGTAATCGATTACCACACGTAAGTTTGCAGAAAAACAGAGTTCTCAGGTCCTCTAACTCAAACCAAACCATTCCTCATCACATTAAATCAACAAAATACTCAAATATACCTTCAAATCATGCAAGAGACATCAATGAATCATACAAACCCAACCAAATACATTATCATCAAGAACAACATAAACAAATGAGAGAACTTTATACATGGATTCAAAAATCAACAACAACACACATACAAGACATTCCCTTACCACCAAGATTGGTTGAAGAGGATCATCTCCCTCTTGCCTATTTGGAAGACAACACAAGGTGTTACCTCTTCTTGCCCTAGACTTTCGTTTCAAGAAAAACACCAATGTGAGTGATTTCCATAATGTCCACTCAAACCATGGAAAAATGAGTTCTTGATCACATAGGTGACCAAGAAAAACGAAAATGAGAAGAAAGTGAAAGAAAGGTTAAGACTTTACCTCCAAGCTCAAAGCTTTAGCTTCAATGGTGAAGAATGGAGGAAGAAGAAGAAGAAGAACCAAGGATGGCCACAAGGAAAATGGTCTTGGAATGATGGAAGAAAGCTAGATATGAGTTTAGTTGTAGCAACAATGGAGATGATCTCCAATGAGAGGGTGTGTACGGTGGTAAAGTAAGGAAAAGAAGAGAAGAAGAAGAGAAGAAGAAATAAAATGAAAATGTGATTATGGCTTTCAATGCCATCTGCCGTGTAAGAAGAGTGGGGAGGGAAGAGAGAGAAAATGTGTTACAAGGGAAATTGCTAGGAAGCTTCCCGTAACAAGCTTGGATTAAATTTAATCTTTCTTTTGAAATTAAAACTAATAGATGTGATATAAAAATCATATTTTGAATAATGTGATAATATTTTTAATATATGTTGTTATTTATTGGATAATAGTTATAGTTGGTAGAAGTCAGCATTAACAACTCTGACAGATAAATTCTTCACAGTGTTTTATTATCTCATCTGTTAAGATTTCTCGAAAAATGTGAAACCTTGTAAACTGTGTCCGGCCTCGGTTTTAGTAAGATCCCCCGTCGATGTTTCCATAGTTCAAGGTTCTTGGGAAAAATATTTCATTTTCCCAACTCTACTCAATACACACGCAAAACGAAGAATATATTAAAATATTTATCGTTTCCGAAAAATTCTGAAAGAACTCACATAAATCACAAACATTAGAAAATGACTATTCGTAATAAAATTTTCCAACTTTGGGAGCGTTACAGTCATTTTGCCAATTCCGCCCAATGTGCACGCAAGACGAGGAATAATATTAAAATATTTCGCGTTCTCCGAAAAATCTAGAAAAATTCCTAAAAATTCCAAATATTGTAAAACGATCATTTATTCTAAAATTATAAATTTTAGGGGTGTTACAACTCTCCCCAACAAATAGAAATTTTGACCTCGAAATTTTCATTCCTTAAGATAAATATCAATGTTGTTTCTTCACCTTATCTTTCGGCCTCCATATCGCGCTTCTAATCACGTCAATTCAAATTGTTATTACCAATGTGATCTCCCTGCCTCCATGTGGTTTTGCTCTCCTACTCTCGATCTTACAGGAAGTATTCCATAGGTCAGACTCTCTTTCAACCGTACGGTGTCCCGTTCGATGATATGGCTGGGTCCAGAGATATACTTTCGTGATCATGACATATGGAAGACATCATGAAGATTTAAAAAGAAGGGATAGCAAAGATTAGTTATGGATACTGAACCAGTCCGAAAAAGAATTTAGAATAATCCGTAGAATTTAAGAGTGAGTTTTCTAGGCTTGAGGATACGACCGACCCCAGTCGCAGGTGTGACTTTCGAGGAGACATGCTCTCCTTCTTCAAATTCAAGAGGTTTCCTTCTTTTGTCCGCATAACTCTTCTGCCGACTCTGAGCCGTTTTCATCTACTCCTGAATCATTTTAGCCTTCTCAGTTGTCTGCTGAATGAGTTCAGGTCCAACGGTAAGCCGTTCTCCATCTTGATACCCAAGTTTTGCAGGCGTCCGACACCTCCGCCCATATAGAGCCTCATAGGGCGCCATCCCTATACTTGGATGATAACTGTTGTTGTAGGTGAATTCCACCAATGGTAAGATTTCATCCCAATCTCCAGTTTGCTCTATCGCACAAGCTCTCAGCAGATCCTCTAACGACTGGATTGTCCTCTCTGATTGGCCATCAGTCTGCGGATGGTACGCCGAACTCAATCGCAACTTCATTCCCATAACTTCTTGAAAACTCTTCTAGAACTTAGACGTAAACCTTGGATCTCTGTTGGAAATGATACTTGTGGGCACACCATGAAGTCTGACAATTTCACTAACATATATCCGACTCAACTTTTCCAATGGATATCTTATGTTGATTAGCAAAAAGTGAGCTTATTTTGTAAGTCGATCCACAATTACCCATATTGAGTCATTTCCTTTCTTAGTCCTTGGCAACCTGACAACAAAGTCCATGACAATACTATCCCATTTCCATTCGGGGATAGCCAAGGGTTGTAACAGTCCAGCTGGTCTTTGATGTTCAATCTTCGTTTTCTGGCAGACCAAACAAGATGACACGCATTTAGCAACGTCTTTCTTCATCCATTGTTACCATCACTTCTGTTTTAGATTTTGATATACCTTGATCACTCTGGTGTGTAAACTCGGTTTACTCTCGTGAGTTTCATTGGGAATGAACTCCTTAAGTTCTAAATCATCTGGTATTGCAACCTTCACTTGTGAACATTAAGATTCCATCGAGTTACTTCATCACATTTTGACACCATGCTTTGTCTTAATAGCTTCTTCTTGTCTTGTAGAAATTGGTCACTATTCTACTTCTCTTGAATCCTTCCAACAGATCATTCGAGATAATGATTATATCTAGACATACCTCATCCAGCGTCATTTCTAATGGTAGCCACCTATCCTCGAATTACTCTACTAATTCCTTCTTCTCGACCATCATAAATGAAGGTACTAGGCAGTTTTCGGTTCAAAGCGTCCGCCATGGCGTTTTCTTTTCTGAGATGACTCTAAAGTTAGAGATCATGATCGTTCAAAATCTTTAGTCACTTTCTCTGCCTCATATTTGGTTCCTTCTCATCTAATAAATACTTCAGGTTCTTGTGACAGCGAAGGGCATGGAATATTGCTCCATATAGAAAGTGTCTCTATATTCTTAGAGCAGATACAACAACGGTCAATTACAGGTCACGGATCGGACATTCTCCTCACGCACTCTCAACTACCGTAAGGCGCAAGCCACAACTCTCCAGCTTTTCATGAGTGCATCCCAACCTTGATGTGAAGCATCACAAAACACTTCGAAGGTTTCATTAAGATTGGGCAGTATCAAAATCGGAATATTTCCTCACTCTTTGAAAACTCTCTCCGCACTCTGATACTTTGGTACTTACTCCCCTTTCTTTAAAGTTAAGAAGACTATACCGAGATGTCCAATGTATCTCCCCATATCTTCAAGAATAGGTCAGAATGCCATCATTAATGACAACGACGATTCCGTTCTAGGTAAGGATAGAAAATACAATTCATGTTGTCCAAGAATACAACATGAGCGTTTGTCACTCCGGCTGACATCACGGGATACCCATAATGTCAAAAGCACACTCGAAAAATCATCTTAGGGACATTCTCTATCTCCACGAATTCTTGGTGACCAGGACATACATTTATCTTGGAGAGAACAATGATTTCCTTCTCGCTGATCCATCAAATCATTCACCTTCCTCCGAGAATACTCATCTTTGATCATAATCTTGTTTAACTGGCGATAATCCTCGTATCACCGAGAAATTTTTATTCTTCTCCTTAACCGACAGCATCTTAGCTCAACACGCGGAACTCTTTGGCTATTAGAGTGGCATTTACATTCTCTTTACTCTTGGTCCTTTACGGAAAACATGACATGTACCCTCAGGTTCCTTTCTTTTAAGAGGCTTAGACCATGTTGGCCATTACGAGTTTAAAAGTCTTAGTTTCAAAAATCTCTAAGGTTTTTATCGGAACGACCTAGCCGATAAATAATCAGAAAACTACCGATCAATTTCTAAAATCATGAACTCGAATAGATATGATTCGAGGTAAGCAAGATAGGTTAACAAAAGACTCGATCTTTAATAGAAATAGGATAGGTTACACAACTTAGGTGTCAACTACAAGTCTTAGTAATAGAAATGGAAACAACTAAGCCGAAGATAATAAAGATACAGATGAATCCAAGTGATCCATACAGTCACAAATTATAAAAGGAGGGGTTACCCCCAGAATTATACAGCACGATTATGGGATCATCATTTGAGGTATAACTTCCACGGTTTAGATCTCCGAATTTTGAAGTCTCAGCACCTCCCAAGGTATAAGTTCTAACCTCTGCTTGGGGTTCCACAGCCCTTACAGCATTGACTGAAGAATTTGCCTTTGCTTGGTCGCAGTTGTGGGAGACGTGTCCAGGCTTTCCACATCTAAAACAGATTACCCCTTTGATCTTTCACTCCCTCGTGAAGTGTTCCTTTCCGCATTTTATACATCTTGGCGAGGATGTCGGGGCCTGACTGGATACACCACCGCTAGTACTTTGTCCAGAAGTTGGTTGTTGTTGTTTCCCTGATACCCGTGCGTATGGTTTCCGCTTAAACTGGTTGACTTTTCTGTTATTCCTCTTTTGGAATCTAGGTAGTCCAAGTTTGCCCCAAAGTCGACTGTCCCCCAACAGATTCTGAACCTCAACTTCCAATTCTCATTGTTGCGTGGCCCTCCAATCATGGTAAGTTGTCACCGCAGCTATCATTTGCCTTTCTTCGGCAATCGCAGCCATACTCCTATGGTCTTGTCCCGCGCTCACATGTATACGTCTGTCACGAGCCACCACCCTTGCATGTCTACTGCGAGCCATTGAATCTCTCTGAAGACGGACATAATTACAACAAACAAAAATCACTTCAAACAATGTTATCTCCCTATGAAAACCAAATACAAAGAGTCATACAACTCATACAATTCAAACAAGACCAATTCAATTCCATACAACCGAACAATCTCCAGCTCGAACTCCTTCATTCCGCTTCCACAGCGTAATCCCTCGTAAGCCGTCAACTTCCAAACCACTTCTCGAATTTAGTTCACACCAACTATTTCTTTCTCCAGAAGATCAGTTTTCCAAAACCTTCTGATCTCCTCACAAAAGAAATCCTATTTTCCTAACACAGTACGCCTAGGTGAAGTCATAGTTTCCTGTACGCATAGAACATTACATATTGAGTAGGCCAATCCTCAATATCATGCAACTGTATAACAGTAGCCATCAACATTCAACCTACGGCAAGCCATGCATTCCTTTCCCATCATCTCAATCAAGAGATAAGGAAGTGCACAACAGACCAAATTCTAATATACCTAAACATAGCAAGTCCATACCCTGGCTCAACAGGATGAACTGCTCTGATACCACCAAAGTGTAACGCACCTAAATATACCAACTGCAACGCAATCGTCATTACACCACAGTTACTAAATCCAGGTGTGTCACAGTCACGATAACAGTAGTTTCCAAATATCAGAGTTTAATTTTTCCTTTTTTCCTCTTTCGCATTTATGCATAAGTAGAAAATATGAGCCATGAATGAAATATAAATGTATTCGACCCCTAATACAACCATTGGAATGAAATCACGTTCTTTATATATATATATAGCCAACTTACACGAATCACTGATAACATAGAATATAATGTAATTACAGAGTCAAATAAAATATAGCTAGAATAAAAACATTAAAGGGGAGGAGTAGTAACCCAGGGATGGGTACTACCAGTAGACAAGGCCGCAACCCCATATGCACATGACACACGGCGCCCCAATTGACACGACAGGCATCAATGCCACCACACGGCTGCACTCTTACGTAGTCGACGAATTCTTGTCCAGATGCTCAAGTCAATCAATCAAGGTATAGTCCCTCTTTATGTTCCTCACGATCCTTTATTAAATATAAATGTAAAACAGAAATGCACAAACGTAGGAAAGAGGTGAGACTCCTAACTATCAGTACCAACATGGCAGCAAGAAAATAAACGACGTCGAACGCCCACATAGGACACAATTTATACGTACAAGTACAGTAATACATGAAAGCAATTAATGAGAGTAAAGCAACAAGGAACAGTAGTTAACATCATCCATAGCCAACTAGCAACATTAGTATTACCAAGAATCAAATAAATATCATAGTCATAATAGTAAACACATTATCCAATCATGAATGCTCAATGGACCATGTGACTGACAACTCACAATGCAACAGGGGTACCAAAGTTCCTACTCCATGGAGCTAGACATAAACATTTTCGGAGTGAATGATCAAGGAGTAATGCCAGCGTATCGTTAGCCTTAAAAATATAGTGTGCTCATCTCATAAAAACATTTGCGTAAAATGGCTCACACATGGCACCTCAACAGTTGATCGCGACATAGGACAGCGTCACAGTCAGGATCGTCAGTGTGTTGCATTGGTTTATCCCACGGCCCCAGCGGAGCTACCACTGCCCTTTGTGAGACACCCACACCCCGACGCCCTCAGGGCCATCAACATATAACACCTACGCTTAGTCTATTCGCACCTGCACAAAGGTGTTATTCAAACTCCTAGGCAACATAGCTGATTAGAGTGAAATCCGCAAGTGTACGGTTTCGTCGTTAAGTAATAAAATATCGAATCCACATGGAATATGTTTATGAATACCAATTAATTAATTAATTCAATTAAATTAAACAAAAGAGAATATAATTGTTGAACAAGAACATAGAAACCAAATAATTAAATAAATAAAAGTTAAGACGCAAAATTGAGAATAAAAATAGCAAATTGTTGAGAAAAGATTTCAGATTCAAGAAAGCTTCCAGGATTGGGGTTAACCACAATGATACAAGACTCCTAATTGACAATCCTCTTATTAACACTTGAAATTCAATTGAAGGTGAATTACCATAAATTAGTTAATGTTCCCTTTCAAGATACAAGAACTGTGCCCAATTAAACCAATTCCTACTCTCGTGGTAATTGAATCTAAATTGAACCCATTACGCTTTTTGGTAATTCATTAATCCTCGAAAGGCTAAACCTACTCTCGTGATTTAAACCTTAAGTTCAATTCTTATAGTTCCAACACCTAGGTTCACCTTTCAGTACGTCCCTAGATATCTATGAGATGCAAATAAGTGGCCAGCAAATTCACATGAATAATCGCAATAAGGATTGAATCAACAACATTCAAGATTAATAAAAGGGGTAAACAATATCAATTGATCATCATCAATGTATCAAAGGGCATTGCCCAATCCTAGAAACAAAAGGGACTACTCAGACATGGAGAAGAAGAAACCAGAAATCAAGCTCCAAGAACATCCAAACTCGTAATCCTAGAGAGAAGAGAGGAAGATGATGATCAACAGCCTCCAATGTGCCTTCTTCCAAACCAAATTTGAACCCTAATGTTGTCTTCAGAACATCTATATATACCACATGGGTTAAAACTGGTTCAAGCCCATCAGAAAAGAGAAAAACGGACTTAAAAATCTGACACGCACACTGAACCACGGCCGTGGTGGGTACCACGGCCAGGCCGTGGTCAGTTCTGGACTTAGAGTTCTCAACCAGACTCTCAACCACGACCGTGGTGGCCACCACGACCAGGCCGTGGTTGTCTCTGGACTTCCCCTTTTGCTTTTTCACGTAGCTGCTCGATCCATGGCCGTGGTTCAGGCCACGGGCAGGCCGTGGAACTCTCTGGAATGAGCTTTTTGTCCCAAATTGCTACCCTTTAAGCTCCAACTTCAATTGTGCAAGCTTTCCATCCATTTCAAGGCCAATTAAGCACCAATCCTCGCACAACAACACCAAAAAACACCGAGTTATCCGAACTAAAGGGAAAAACAAACAAAAAGGGAAACTAAAATGCCTAGAATGTATAAAAATGCATGCAAACACATGAACAAAATATGATGTTGTTTCACACACATCAAAATACCCCCAAGCTTAAGATTTTGCTTGTCCCAAGCAATAACTAAGACCAACTAAGAAATGGGATTATGAGACAATAATGAATGAGGAACCCGAGAAAACATCTAACCAAGCAATAGGCAAAGACAAACCAAGAATTAGAGAGGTAATCAAAATCAAGTCCAATTAGAGGCTAAAGTTCTCGAAATCATGCTCCTCACTAAATTAGGATCACTCAACTAACACACTCAAAGTGTTTAAGGATGAAGACAATGCGCTCAATATTCCTCAAAGAAAATGCACTTCCATAAGCTTGATAAGAAACCAAATTTCCACTAATAATCAGCATTAATGCAAGAATCAAAAGGTCTTTCAAGGGATATAATGGGGCCATGGGAATGATGTCAGGAAGGATAAAGAAAGGAGGGTATGCACAAAGGGCTAACAACATTTTCAACAAGCACAAGAAACTCAATAGAACATACATGGAGCAAAGACAGTTTTCAATCAAGGCATAATTCCACATTTTCTCCCTTTCTTTTCAAGCTTTCATCTCAAGCTTTTCTTTTATTTTGTTTTCCCTTTTTTCTCATTTTTTTTAGAGGGGAGAGCCTTTATTTTCAAAACACATGATTCCCAATACAACATTCAAACTCAGATTGCTCCATTCAATATTCTAAATGATCACCGACAATGTATCATCATAGGCATCAAGAAAACAATTATACAATAAGCTCAAAATGGGCAACTAGAGGATGAAAGTGTAACAAATTCAGAAGGCCAGAAAAATACCTAAGATGCCTTAATCACATTCAAGCATGCAAACCAAGATTTTGCCTCAAAATGGTTTCAAATCAAGTTCTAGAGCACAAAATCAATGAGGAATGACCACTCAACACAAAGAATGGGATGAAAAATCATATAGTGAATAAATCCCATACAAGCTCAAAACTCACTTTTAGAGGTTCAAAAATCAATGAGAAGCACAAATTCAGAGAACATATGCTAATTATCAACTATCAAGAAATCACCTCCACTATCAATTAAAGACAATGCCTGTTGCCTACCACAAGAATCAATAAATTGGGTTCCAAATCAATTATCATCTCAAAATTCCCAAAAGAGAGAGGGACAAGGTTCAACCAAAAAGCAGAAATATAAGATGGTGTGAAAATGCAACAAGAAAATGCAATGCAAAATGAGATATGGGAATGCATGATAATGAAGATAAAAATAAAAATGAAAAATAAATACCCCAAGCTTAGACCTTACATTGTCTCCAATGTAAAAATCTAAAACTATGGAAGGAATAAATGAAAAGAACTCATCTGCGGTGGTGGAAAAAGGAGACGTGTAGCCATGAACTCGAACATCCGTCTAAAACTCCATTTTTTTTTTTTGTGGCCATGACTATATACATCCCCTACAAAGGCTCGAACTCGGGAGACACCAAAGCCGACTCAACAATAGCTAACTAAGAAACAAAAATAAAAAAGTGTTAATCAATAAAAATAAAAAATAAAGGAAAAGAGATAGAATGTTGGGTTGCCTCCCAAGAAGCGCTAAGTTATAGTCATTAGCTTGACTGTGAGTTTGTTCTATACTCAGGTGATGTCAATAGAGTGGTACTCAGTCCCCACTCCATCTTCATAGTGTTGCACTCTCTGGCCGTTTATTAGAAATGTCTTCTGGCCTTCTATCTTCACCTCAAGCACACCATAGGATAAGACTCGAACAATCTCATATGGTCCAGATCATTTCGACCAAAACTTACCTGGACAAAAATGTAGAAGCGAGTTATCAACAAGAACTTTATCCCCTGGTTTAAATTCACGATTCTTGACACATTTGTCATCCCGCTTCTTTGGTCCTTTCTTGCAGGGCTTGACCTTCTCGAACTTGGAAGCAACCTTGGGCAAGGTCTCCTCTAATACAGCATGAGTCACAGATTCCTGCATATCTGAAAGTACAACTCTGTCCACATCATCAGTAGCATCTATGCGATTACATGAATTAGAGGAATTAAGATTTTTTCAGAATTGAAAACATTAAAAACTACTTCCTCATTATTCAATCGCAAAGTCAATTTCCCTTCGTGGACATCAATAATTGCCCTTCCAGTGGCGAGGAATGGTCGCCCAAGTATGAGCGGCATTTTAGCATCTTCTTCCATGTCAAGCACAACAAAATCAACAGGTATAAAAAACTTACCCACTCTAATAGGAACATCTTCCAAGATGCCAACGGGGTACTTGACGGACCGATCCGCCAACTGGAGTGAAATAGTTGTGGGTTTCAGCTCACCCACCTCCAACTTCTTGCACACAGAAAGGGGCATAAGACTGACACTAGCCCCTAAGTCACACAGAGCTTTATCAAAATTTGTGTTACCAATCAAGCAAGGAATAGAGAAGCTACCTGGATCTTTTAGCTTAGGAGGCAATTTATTTTGAATTAAAGCACTACACTCCTCAGTTAAAGCTACGGTCTCATATTCATCAAGCTTTCTCTTATTAGACAAAATGTCCTTAAGAAACTTAGCATAGGTAGGCATTTGTTTCAACGCCTCAGTGAAGGGTACATTAATGTACAATTTCTTAAGGACCTCTAGGAACTTCCCAAATTGCATATCTAGCTTGGCCTTAGCCAATCTTTGAGGGAATGGCACTGGGGGTTGGTATGGTTCAGGGGGTACATACTTAGACACCTTTTCATTAATTTCCTCTTCCTCTAAGGGTTGTGTCTTAGTGTCTTTTTCCTCATTCCCCTCATCTTTGTCACTAACCTCCTTATCCTTGGGATCCTCTAAGTTCTTACCACTTCTCAAACTAACAGACATGCAGTGTTCATTACCTGGATTCATTTCAGGCTAACCAGGAAATTTACCTTGTTGCCTATGTGAAGTGCCTGCAAGTTGGGCAATCTGAGTTTCTAACAATTTATTATGAATGGCCAAATTTTCAACTTTAGATGACAACTCTCTAATGGCCTCAGTCACAACTTGCCCATGTTGCCTAAACTCCTCATTTTGCTTAGCTTGACTCTCAACAAAATTCTCAAGAAGAGACTCAAGTTTAGAGTTTTGTACCTGTTGGAGTCCAGAAAAGGGTTTAACACTACCTTGCCCTGCTTGGTGTTGACTATTCCGGTAGGAGAAGTTAGGATGTGACTTCCAACCAGGGTTGTAAGTTTGAGAATATGGATCATTCCTCCCCTTTTGGTTGAAGTCATGGAAATTGTGGCATAATTCCACTTGCTCCACCGGTGCACCTTGTGAGGAGCCAATTCCAACTTGGCATTCAACACCTATATGTCCCTGTGCTCCACAAATCTCACAAAAATTGTTAGAGGCACCTATGGCATTTACATGAGCCTTTTCAAGCATGTCAAAACGTTTATTCAAAGAATCAAATTTTGACATAATTAAATCAACTCCGTCTACCTCAAACTTACCTCCCGAGAGTTTTCTCGGGTTATTACCTCTTTCATTTGCCCATTGGTGATGATTTGTGGCAACACTCTCAATGATCTCATAGGCTTCTGTCAGTCTTCTATTCATCAAAGCTCCACCAGCTGCGGAGTCTAGAGACACCTTCGAAGAATATTCTAGCCCATTATAGAAGGTGTGGACGATCAACCATTTTTCTAACCCATGGTGTGGGCAGGCTTCCAGCAAAGCCTTATATCTATCCCAAGCTTCCGACAATGATTCACCATCTTTCTGAACAAAGCTTGTGATTTGGGTCCTCAGATGAGCAGTCTTGGATGGTGGAAAGAATTTGTTCAAGAAAGTTTGCTCCAATTGGTCCCAAGAAGTGATGGTCTCAGCGGGAATTGACCTCAATCAAGCCCTAGCTCTATCTCTCAATGATAATGGAAATAGGCGAAGGCGAATAGCATCAACAGAGGCACCTTCAATCTTGAGGGTCTCACAAAATTCCAAGAACATATCCACATGATCGTTTGGGTCCCTCGATGGCAATCCTCCAAACTGGTTCGCCTTATCATGGTGAGTAAAGCAGTGGTATGGTGAACTGTCTAGCTTCAATGTCTGGCCGAGCAATTCCAGAACGCAAACCCCGAGCATTAGGGGCTGCATACTCTTTAAGAGGTCTATTATCAGCAGGTGCAGCCATGACAAGCGTTGGCTCAAGTCTATCTCTTGCTCTTTGGCTTTGTTGTCTTCTCCTTCGCGAAGGGTTCTTTCAATTTCAGGATCGGCTTCTTCAAGAGTCCCAAAACATCTAGTTCTTCGCATAAACAAGAGAATTACTGTAGACACTCAAAGAGAAAACAAGAAAGTAGTAAAAAGGTTTAAAATAATTAAATTAAAAATTTAAAGCGATATTCAAGAAGACACACAGTCCAAGACAACGGCGCCAAAAACTTGATTGGAGTGAAATCCGCAAGTGTACGATTTCGTCGTCAAGTAATAAAATATCGAATCCACAGGGACTATGTTTATGAATACCAATTAATTAATTAATTCAATTAAATTAAACAAAAGAGAATATAATTATTGAACAAGAACGTAGAAACCAAACAATTAAATAAATAAAAGTTAAGACGCAAAATTGAGAATAAAAATAACAAATTGTTGAGAAAAGATTTCAGATTCAAGAAAGCTTCCAGGATTGGGGTTAACCACAGTGATACAAGACTCCTAATTAACAATCCTCTTATTAACACTTGAAATTCAATTGAAGGTGAATTACCATAAATTAGTTAGTGTTCCCTTTCAAGATACAACAACTGTGCCCAATTAAACCAATTCCTACTCTCGTGGTAATTGAATCTAAATTGAACCCATTACGCTTTTTGGTAATTCATTAATCCTCGAAAGGCTAAACCTACTCTCGTGATTTAAACCTTAAGTTCAATTCTTATAGTTCCAACACCTAGGTTCACCTTTCAGTACGTCCCTAGATATCTATGAGATGCAAATAAGTGGCCAGCAAATTCACATGAATAATCGTAATAAGGATTGAATCAACAACATTCAAGATTAATAAAAGGGGTAAACAATATCAATTAATCATCATCAATGTATCAAAGGGCATTGCCCAATCCTAGAAACAAAAGGGACTACTCAGACATGGAGAAGAAGAAACCAGAAATCAAGTTCCAAGAACATCCAAACTCGTAATCCTAGAGAGAAGAGAGGAAGATGATGATCAAGAGCCTCCAATGTGCCTCCTTCCAAACCAAATTCGAACCCTAATGTTGTCTTCAGAACATCTATATATACCCCATGGGTTAAAACTGGTTCAAGCCCATCAAAAAAGAGAAAAACGGACTTAAAAATCTGACACGCACACCGAACCACGGCGGTGGTGGTGGTCGGGTCCGGACTTAGAGTTCTCGGCGTGGTGGCCACCACGTCCGTGGTGGAACTTAGGACTTAGAGTTCTCAACCGGACTCTCAACCACGGCCGTGGTGGCTTACCACGGCCAGGCCGTGGTTGTCTCTGACTTCCCCTTTTGCTTTTTCACGTAGGATTTGGGCACAACAACTTTCAACGCAACATATTTCGATCCATGTAACGCCCCTTTTGGGAGGGAACGTCACATTGTCAAACAAATAAAAATAAGTGGCACCTTTGGAAATTAAATAATTAACGATTAAGACCAGGTTCATTTTAATTAATTAATGTTTAACCATGTGAGCAAGTTTGACAATATTTTTTTTTTTTTTTTTTATAATAATAATAATGATACTACAGAGTGCGGATAAAAGTAACGAATAAAACAATACATAGAGATTTGCACCGAATAGCATGCATATATATATCTAGAGTTTAATACAATTTGTTTCATAAATACAAGCACTGGCCATCATCAAAAAGCAAAACTATACCCACCCCAAGGGAAACATGCATATATACCCACATGCATATACAAAATATACAGCCCAAATCAAAAGAAAGATACATCGGGCCCCCAAAAACAAAAACACCGGCGGCCATCGGTAGCCACCAATGATCATCGACCCCTCAAATAGAAAGGGACCGATTCGGGATCATCGGGAGGACCCTCATCGGGATCTTCCTCATCCGAGGACTCATCCATAGGAACCACGAGGCGCGGGACGGAGCCCGAGCGGTGGAATCAAACGAATCCTCCCGCGGGGTGTAGTAACGGGGACCCCACATCTCACGATAGGCGGGTAAAACTCCAAGCGTAAGGCGATGTAGCAAGTGAGGACCAGGTGCCTCTCATGGCGTCTCCGTGCAAGTGATACGAGACACGTCTCCCACATACACACAACGGTCGGAGTTTAGGTTGATGTGCCAACACTCCGCCCTCCGAGGAAGGTCGGCGCACATCTCCCAAAAATCCGCGCGTGCGTGCGGACATCGTTGCGGTCAAAGTCAATCGTGCGGGCAAGAAGCGGGAAGGCGGGCTCTTTGTCTCTTCACCGTCGTCTTCGATCGCACAAGGTGCACATAAACAAGCAAGTAATAGAAGCACGGGGAAAGAGGTAAGATATCCTACCATCAATACCAATACAAAGAACTAAGAACCGAACGGCGCATAACGCCCACGTAGCATGTAAAGGCAATAAATAAGCTTTTAAACAGATAACCCGGTCGAGCAATCATTAATAAAGGTAATGAATAATTCATAATATCCAGGCGGTTAAATATCGGGTAAACAATAATTCTCGGATGTCGAATATTCCATGATGCATGGACTCAACATTCAATTTCCTACTCCATGGAGCTAGACTCAAACGGTCGGAGAGAAAGATCGGGAGACATGTACGTGACTCTACGCCGAGGCCGGTGCTATCAATAATTTTCCACGTGCACAATCATGGCATTGCACAGACATTCTACACTAGATCACGATATAGGACAGTGTCAAGTCCGGATCGTCGGTGCGTTTGCATCGGTTTGCCCCACGCACGGAGGAGCTACCAACCGCCCATTGCGAAGGACCCGCACCCCGACGCCCCAAGGTCATAACAAGACCCACACTTGTCTACTCGCACCCGCACTAAGGTGTGTTCAATCTCCTAGGCAACTTGGCCTTACAACAGTCCACACGGACATCACAATGCATAAGACACTATGCATGCTCATGTATGATCCACCATCTCATACGAATTCATAATATACCATAATTGATCAAGAGAGTGCAATAAGCAAATTTGCATCCAAGAAGAACCCAATATCCACATAATATCAATTTATAACTCAAGGAACACATTATGGGTCCATTATGGATTTCTAAAATCTCCAAGTCTTATGAAATTCATCTCATTGGTTCATTTACTTGTCATTTGATTCAAGTTACTTGATTCTTATAATTACCTTCCAAGCTTAGCTCATTTCCTAAGTCTCCACCACAATCCATCATGAATTTATTGTTACAAGTTTCCTATTATCAATCTACATTTTTAATCGCTTGATTAACTCAAGTCTTGACATCTCAAATTTGTTAATCTTTTCCCTCATTCAAGCCCTCAAAACCGTGGCACTCAAGAGAATCTTAGATCACAATTTTCTTCTCACTAATTTAGTCTTCCTTTACTTAACCTACCTAGCATTATTCTTGGCACCATGACAACCAAAATTCTGCTCCTAAAACAACCCAAAACCGTGGCACTTACCAAGGTTTAACAACCAGAATTTTGTCCATTTAAACCAACCTTAACTACTTGATTTTATTAGCCATGCATTGATCACAAATTAAGCTTCATTTCCATTCAATTTCCAGCACACAACCAGCCCAAAACAGAGCCAAAAACCGTGGCACTCCAAGGGTCCAACAAACCAGAATTTTGCTCACTTCAATCTCACTCAACTACTTGATTAAATTAACCATGCATTGATCACAAATTAAGCACCACTTCCATTGAATTTCCAGCACAAAGACAGCCCCAAAAACAAGCCAAAAACCGTGGCACTCAAGGTTCCAAAGCAAACCAGAATTTTTCAGCATTCATACATGGTTTCCAATCACAAAATTACACAATCAATCAACCACTTAAAGCTAAATCAAAATCACATTCAAGAAACCAATTTCAAGCAAGTTCAAGAACAACCACCATGTGGTTCTTCTTCCAAAAATTAAATACAAGATTCCTAGTTGCTAAAGAGGTTGAGGAGGATTAATCTTCCTCTTACCAAGTTGATGAACCAAGAAACTCCAAGAATCACCCTTGATTTTCGGATTTGGAGCACCAAAAACCCTAGAAAATTTGGTCCAAGTTAGAACAATGAAATGGTGTGTAAAAGAAGAAGAAAATGGCCAATAAACCAAGGAAAAACAGAAACGAAAATGGGAGGGAAGGCTGGAATTTTTCAGCCATGGGAGCTCACCTTCAAGGCTTGAGGAATGGTTGAAGATGGAAGCTTTTCTTGAAACTCCAAGCACCAAAGATGAAGAGGAGGAGTAGGAGATTAAGGAAATGTGGTTAGATTAAATTTTTGTGAAGGTTAGGTTTCATGGAGGGGCTGGACGCAGAGGCTCTTTGGAAGGAGAAGAGAAATATGTGAAAAAGAAAGGAGAAGAAGAGAACGTAAATGAAGAAGCAAAATGTGTTTTTGGTGATATTATGTCAATTGATTTATTTGAATAATTGAATCAATTTCTTTCTCCAATTTGGGCTGCAGACCACGTAAGTGAGAGGGAGAGAAATGAGTGGGAAAAATTTGGCTTCCTTTGGAAGCTAAACACTTGGTCAAAGCTTGGGTCAAAGCTTGTTAAGGAAGCTTTGATTAAAATACACTTGAAATTTGAATTAAAGTGAGTAAATTAAATATAATGTAAATAGCATTAGGATAAGGTGATAGTATTTTTATTACACACTATTATCCATTAGATAATAGTTACGATTGATGTAAGTCAGTATTTAATTAATCCGACGGATGAATTCTTGATTTAATTGTATTGATTTAAGCGTAAACTCGAATGTGTAAAGATTTTCGGAAATTTGCGAAACCTCGAGAAACATCGTGTCAAGTCCGGGTTTAGTAAGATCCCCGTTGACTTATCCATAGTCCAAAGTTCGCAGAGAAAACATCGCGTTTTCCGGTTCGGTCGGTGTGCACGCAAAACGAGGAATATACGGTAATATTCGACGTTTCCGAGAAAATTCCAAAAAATTCTTATAAATCACAAATATTAGAAAATGACTATTCATAGTGAAATAATCAATTTCCGAAGTGTTACACTGGTCTCAGCAATTCTCAATGAAGTGTGCACGTAAAAAACGAAGAATATATTAAAATATTCGTCGTTTCCGAAAATTTCCAGAAAAATTCCTAAAAATCAAGAATATTATAAAATGATGATTTATGATCAAATATGTATTTTTCGGGATGTTACAACACTCCCCTACTAAAAGGAATTTCGTCCTCGAAATTTTCATACCTTAAAATAATTCTGGATGTTGCTCCTTCATCTTGTCTTCCAATTCCCAAGTCGCATCACCAGTTGCTTCATTCCAAATCACCTTTACCAATGGAATCTCCTTGCCTCGTAGTTGCTTTATCCGTCGATCCTCGATTCTCGCAGGAGACGTTTCATAGGTCAGGTTCTCTTTTAACTGTACTGTGTCCGGTGCTATAACATGACTTGGATCAGGTAAATATTTACGAAGTTGTGACACATGGAAGACATTGTGTATGTTTGAAAGAATAGGGGGTAAGGCTATCTGGTAAGCTACTGGACCTATCCGACGAAGAATTTGGTAAGGTCCAAGAAATTTTGGAGTGAGTTTTCTAGATTTTAAGGCCCGGCCGACCCCAGTCGTGGGTGTGACTTTCAGGAACACATGCTCACCTTCTTCAAACTCAAGAGGCTTTCTTCTCTTATCCGCATAGCTCTTCTCGCCGGCTCTGAGCGGTTCTCATCTTCTCTTGAATCATCTTGACCTTTTTCAGTTGTCTGTTGAATGATATCCGGTCCAATTGTGAGACGCTCTCCATCTTGGTACCAACACAACGGCGTTCGACACCGCCTTCCATACGAGGGCTTCATATGGTGCCATCCCTATACTCGCATGGTAACTGTTGTTGTATGTGAACTCTATCAGCGGCAAGATTTGGTCCCAACTCCGGTGCTCAATAGTACACGCTCTAAGCAAGTCCTCTAGAGATTGGATCGTCCTTTCCGATTGTCCATCGGTTTGTGGGTGGTACGCCGAACTCGTACGTAACTTTGTTCCCGGCCGATGCTGTAGACTTTGCCGAATTTTGAAGTAAATCTCGGATCCCTATCCGAAACTATACTCGTAGGCACACCATGCGATCGACAATCTCTCCAATATACGGATCGGGTCAGCTTTTCCAAACCGTACCTTATATTAATCGGGAGGAAATGAGCCGATTTTGTAAGCCGATCGACTATTACCCAAATCGAGTCATGTCCTATCCTTGTCCTTGGCAATCCTACAACGAAATCCATTGCGATGCTGTCCCATTTCCATTCAGGAATAGACAACGGTTGTAGAATCCACAGTCTCCGATGTTCCACTTTGGCTTTTTGACGGACTAGACAAGTCGATACACATCTAGTAACGTCACTCTTCATTCCATGCCACCGAATAACTTTTTCAAGTCTTGGTACATCTTTGTTATGCCTGGGTGCATATTCAGCTTGCTGGTGTGGGCATGTTCCACAATGTATATGCGTCTTCTTGATCACGGGAATACAGACTCTACCCCGAAATCTCGAATTCCATCGTTCCTTCTTCGAACTCTGTTTTCTCACCTTGTTTCATTCGTTCTCTCACCTCTTGCAAGAATTCATCGGCCTTCGCTTTTCCCCTATGTCCTCCATTAGCTCGCTTGAGATGGTAACCATATTCATACAAATTTTCCCGGCTTCAATTCCACAAACGACCACTCATCTCTAAACTGTTCAATGAGCTCCTTTTCCTTGATCATCAGGGCAGAAGCACTGATAGTTTTTCGCTCAAGGCGTCACCACAACGTTCGCCTTACCAGGGTGGTACAACAAGTTGAAAGTCATAATCTTTCAAGAATTCTAACCATCTCCGTTGTCTCATATTCAGCTCTTTCTGATCGTACAAGTACTTCAAGCTCTTGTGGTCACTGAAGATGTTGAATGTCGCTCCATAGAGGAAATGTCTCCATATCTTCAGAGCAAAAACCACAGCTGCCAACTCCAAATCATGAGTCGGGTAATTCTTTTCATGCACTCGCAACTGTCGCGAAGCGTAGGCTACCACCTTTCGGTGTTGCATAAGAACAGATCCCAATCCTTGGTACGAAGCGTCACAATACACCTCGAACGGTTCATTCGGATCAGGTAACACTAATACAGGTGAGGTAGTCAGCCGTTTCTTCAACTCTTGAAAACTCTGCTCACATTTATCAGTCCATTCGAAAGCTTGATTCTTCTTCGTCAATTGAGTGAGCGGTCCGGCAATCTTGGAAAACCCCTCTATGAACCTCCGGTAATATCCGGCTAAACCAACAAAACTACGGACTTCCGTCACTGACTTCGGTTGTTCCCACTGCAGTACTGCTTCTACTTTGCATGGATCCACCGCGATTCCTTCTTTTGAGATTACGTGACCCAAAAACTTCACCTCATCAAGCCAAAACTCGCACTTCGACAGCTTGGCATACAGTTCCTTTTCCTTCAAAATCTGAAGAACTATCTTTGAGGTGCTCAGCATGATCCTCCTGATTTTGGGAATATATCGGGATGTCATCAATGAAGACGACAACGAACCTATCCAAGTACGAACGAAAGATGCGGTTCATATAGTCCATGAAAATAGCAGCGCATTCGTCACACCAAACGGCATCACAAGATACTCGTAATGACCGTATCGCGTAAAGTGGCAGTCTTGGGTATATCCTCCGTCTTCACTCTTATCCGATGATACCCGGATCTCAAGTCAATCTTCGAAAATACCGCTGCCCCCCTTCGGTTGGTCCATCAAGTCATCAATTCTCGGTAGAGGATATTTGTTCTTGATTGTCAACTTGTTCAATTGCCCGTAATCCACACACAATCTCGAGGTACCGTCCTTCTTTCGAACTAGTAACACAGTGCTCCCCACGGAGACACACTTGGTCTAACGAATCGCTTCTCCAAAAGCTCTTCTAGCCGCTTCTTAAGTTCGGAACTAATTCAGTCGGTGACATTCGGTGACGGTGCTATAGACACGGGACCAGCTCCGTACTAGATCAATAGCAAACTCGATTTCACGTGCGGCGGTAAACTGGTACTTCTTCGGGAAGATCTCGGGAAATTCCTTCACTACCAGGAATAGTACTCAAATCGGCCTCACTCTCAACTTTCGAGAAGATAATAGCATGTACCCCCGAGCTCCTTCTTTCAAGAAAGCTCGTGCTTGGTTGGCCGTCAAGTATCTAGAATTCTCATCCACGGGAAAGCGAAAGACTATGGTCCTACTAGAACAATCTAACGAGAACATGGTTGGAAGATAACCGGTCCATCCCTAGGATTATATCTAACTCGTGAAAGAGGTAAACAGATCAAATCGACGTAAAAGATTCGACCTTCAACAATCAAAGGACACTTCAAACAGACTTTGGTAGTAACTACCGGTTTATCAGTGGGGGTTGAAACAGTCAATTCAAAAGGTAGTTCAGACACAGGTAAACCAAGTCGCAGCACACAGTCATATGATATGAAAGAATGGGTTGCCCCAGAGTCATACAGTACTTTTAAAAGATTACCTTCTATGGCGCCTTCTCCTTGAATCAAGTCCTCAGATTCGGCAGCTTCGGCTCCGCTCATAGTGTAGACTCGTCCTCCGGCTTGCGGTTTCTTGGCTCGGGTTGCATTGACTGAAGGTTCAGCCTTTGCTTGGTTACAGTCTCTGGATATGTGGCCTGGTTTGCCACACCTAAAGCAGATGATCCCCTTAATCGTGCAATCTCTTGTGAGATGATCCTTCCCACACTTCAGGCATTTGGATGGGTAGGTCGTATTCTGACCAGTTCGATTCCCAGAAGAACCTCCACCAGAACTTCCACCGGTTGGTTGATGACTCCTCGTTGGTCGGGAATAGGGTTTCTTCTGAAAGCGGTTTGAACCACTGCCTCCACCTCTTTGGGACCGTACAGCCCAAAGTTCTGTTTCTCGAGTCTCTAGCTTTGCTCCAAGGCTTCAACTTCGCAGACAAGTGTCTGCCGGTTCCGAGAATACCTTCATTTTCAAGGTAATCACGGCTTTCTTCACTTCGTACCTCGGTCCTTCGGTGAATCTCCAGCACTTCCAGGCTTCATCGGTTTGATGCCGGTAATGTGTTGAAAATCTCTCCAAGTTTTCAAACTTGGTGCGTGATTCGCCGACGGTCATGTTCCCCCTGTCTCGGGTTGAGGAACTCCATCTCCTTTGCGTGTCTCGCATTCGCAGAAAGTATTTGCCCAAGAATTTCTCCTTGAACAATTCCCAAGTGACCTCTGCTCCTTCGGCTTCTAACGCCCTTTGAGCTCCATTCCACGGTCTTCGGCATTTCGACAAGCATAAAAGTCGCATAATTTACCTTCTTGTCTTCCGCACAATTCATGCCACGAAAGACTTTTTCCAGTTCCTTGATCCATAAATTAGCCTTGTCGGGATCAAACTCCCCTTGAAGCTGCGGAGGGTTATGACGACGAAATTCGCTAAGTTTTGCGCATCGGCGGTCACCTCAAGCCGTTGAGCGCTCTTTCTTGTTGTTGAGCGGCAAGCGTTCGTTTTGTTGCGCAATGAGTTCCGCCATCCATTTGCATTGCTTCCACAAGAATTTGCAATATCTCCACCTCTTGCCATTTTGCCTTTCTCTTAAATTAGATTACTGAAAACATAAGAAAAGTCAGAGGAATCCACTCAAGACACTCACCACAGAGATTCACACAGCACAAACAAGACAGACTCACACTCAAGACCCAAAGAAAACATAAAGGGGCTCTGATACCAACTTAATGTAACGCCCCTTTTTGGGAGGGAACGTCACATTGTCAAACAAAGTAAAATGCGGAAATTAAATAATTAACGATTAAGACCCGGTTCATTTTAATTAATTAATGTTTAACCATGTGAGCAAATTTGACAATATTTTTTTTTATTTTTTTTTTTTATAATAATAATAATGATACTACAGAGTGCGGATAAAAGTAACGAATAAAACAATACATAGAGATTTGCACCTGAATAGCATGCATATATATATCTAGAGTTTAATACAGCTGTTTCATAAATACAAGCCTGGCCATCATCAAAAAGCAAAACTATACCCACCCCAAGGGAAACATGCATATATACCCACATGCATATACAAAATATACAGCCCAAATCAAAAAGAAAGATACATCAGGCCCCCAAAAACAAAAACTCTTGGCAGCCATCAGTAGCCACCAATGATCATCGACCCCTCAAATAGAAAGGGACCGATTCGGGATCATCGGGAGGACCTCATCGGGATCTTCCTCATCGAGGACTCATCCATAGGAACCACGAGGCGCGGGACGGAGCCCGAGCGGTGGAATCAAACGAATCCTCTGCGGGGTGTAGTAACGGGGACCCACATCTCACGATAGGCGGTAAAACTCCAAGCGTAAGGCGATGTAGCAAGTGAGGACCAGGTGCCTCATGGCGTCTCCGGGCAAGTGATACGAGACACGTCTCCCACATACACACAACGGTCGGAGTTTAGGTTGATGTGCCAACACTCCGCCCTCCGAGGAAGGTCGGCGCACATCTCCCAAAAATCGCGCGTGCGTGCGAGACATCGTTGCGGTCAAAGTCAATCTGTGCGGGCCGAAGCCGGGGAAGGAGGCTCTTTTGTCTCTTCACCGTCGTCTTCGATCGGCACAAGGTGCACATAAACGGACAAGTAATAGAAGCACAGGGAAAGAGGTAAGATATCCTACCATCAATACCAATACAAAGAACCAAGAACCGAACGGCGCATAACGCCCACGTAGCATGTAAAGGCAATAAATAAGCTTTTAAACAGATAACCGGTCAAGCAATCATTAATAAAGGTAATGAATAATTCATAATATCCAGGCGAGTTAAATATCGGGTAAACAATAATTCTCGGATGTCGAATATTCCATGATGCATGGACTCAACATTCAATTTCCTACTCCATGGAGCTAGACTCAAACGGTCGGAGAGAAAGATCGGGAGACATGTACGTGACTCCTGCCGAGGCCGGTGCTATCAATAATTTTCCACGTGCACAATCATGGCATTGCACGGACATTCTACACTAGATCACGATATGGGGACAGTGTCAAGTCCGGATCGTCGGTGCGTTTGCATCGGTTTGCCCCACGAACGGAGGAGCTACCAACGCCCATTGCGAAGGACCCGCACCCCGACGCCCCCAAGGTCATAACAAGACCCACACTTGTCTACTCGCACCCGCACTAAGGTGTGTTCAATCTCCTAGGCAACTTGGCCTTACAACAGTCCACACGGACATCACAATGCATAAGACACTATGCATGCTCATGTATGATCCACCATCTCATACGAATTCATAATATACCATAATTGATCAAGAGAGTGCAATAAGCAAATTTGCATCCAAGAAGAACCCAATATCCACATAATATCAATTTATAACTCAAGGAACACATTATGGGTCCATTATGGATTTCTAAAATCTCCAAGTCTTATGAAATTCATCTCATTGGTTCATTTACTTGTCATTTGATTCAAGTTACTTGATTCTTATAATTACCTTCCAAGCTTAGCTCATTTCCTAAGTCTCCACCACAATCCATCATGAATTTATTGTTACAAGTTTCCTATTATCAATCTACATTTTTTTTTTAATCGCTTGATTAACTCAAGTCTTGACATCTCAAATTTGTTAATCTTTTCCCTCATTCAAGCCCTCAAAACCGTGGCACTCAAGAGAGTCTTAGATCACAATTTTCTTCTCACTAATTTAGTCTTCCTTTACTTAACCTACCTAGCATTATTCTTGGCACCATGACAACCAAAATTCTGCTCCTAAAACAACCCAAAACCGTGGCACTTACCAAGGTTTAACAACCAGAATTTTGTCCATTTAAACCAACCTTAACTACTTGATTTTATTAGCATGCATGCATTGATCACAAATTAAGCTTCATTTCCATTCAATTTCCAACCAGAATTTTAGCACAAATCAACCAGCCTTGATTAAAAGCAGAGCCACAAATTAAAAAACAGTGGCACTCCAAGGGTCCAGCAAACCAGAATTTTGCTCACTTCAATCTCACTCAACTACTTGATTAAATTAACCATGCATTGATCACAAATTAAGCACCACTTCCATTGAATTTCCAGCACAAAGACAGCCCCAAAAACAAGCCAAAAACCGTGGCACTCAAGGGTCCAAAGACAAACCAGAATTTTTCAGCATTCATACATGGTTTCCAATCACAAAATTACACAATCAATCAACCACTTAAAGCTAAATCAAAATCACATTCAAGAAACCAATTTCAAGCAAGTTCAAGAACAACCACCATGTGGTTCTTCTTCCAAAAATTAAATACAAGATTCCTAGTTGCTAAAGAGGTTGAGGAGGATTAATCTTCCTCTTACCAAGTTGATGAACCAAGAAACTCCAAGAATCACCCTTGATTTTCGGATTTGGAGCACCAAAAACCCTAGAAAATTTGGTCCAAGTTAGAACAATGAAATGGTGTGTAAAAGAAGAAGAAAATGGCCAATAAACCAAGGAAAAACAGAAACGAAAATGGGAGGGGAAGGCTGGAATTTTTCAGCCATGGGAGCTCACCTTCAAGGCTTGAGGAATGGTTGAAGATGGAAGCTTTTCTTGAAACTCCAAGCACCAAAGATGAAGAGGAGGAGTAGGAGATTAAGGAAATGTGGTTAGATTAAATTTTTTGTGAAGGTTAGGTTTCATGGGAGTGGCTGGACGCAGGGGCTCTTTGGAAGGAGAAGAAGAAATATGTGAAAAAGAAAGGAGAAGAAGAGAAACGTAAATGAAGAAGCAAAATGTGTTTTTGGTGATATTATGTCAATTGATTTATTTGAATAATTGAATCCAATTTCTTTCTCCAATTTGGGCTGCAGACCACGTAAGTGAGAGGGAGAGAAATGAGTGGGAAAAATTTGGCTTCCTTTGGAAGCTAAACACTTGGTCAAAGCTTGGGTCAAAGCTTGTTAAGGAAGCTTTGATTAAAATACACTTGAAATTTGAATTAAAGTGAGTAAATTAAATATAATGTAAATAGCATTAGGATAAGGTGATAGTATTTTTATTACACACTATTATCCATTAGATAATAGTTACGGATCGATGAAGTCGGTATTTAATTAATCGACGGATGAATTCTTTTTGTATTGATTTAACTTGTGTCTGTAAAGATTTCTCGGAAATTTGCGAAACCTCGTAAACTGTGTCAAGTCTCGGGTTTAGTAAGATCCCCCGTTGACTTATCCATAGTCCAAAGTTCGCAGAGAAAACATCGCGTTTTCCCGGTTCCGGTCAGTGTGCACGCAAAACGAGGAATATACGGTAATATTCGACGTTTCCAGAAAATTCCAAAAATTCTTATAAATCACAAATATTAGAAAATGACTATTCATAGTGAAATAATCAATTTCCGAAGTGTTACACTGGTCTCAAGCAATTCTCGGCCCGGTGTGCACGTAAAACGAAGAATATATTAAAATATTCGTCGCTTTAGAAAATTTCGAGAAAAATTCCTAAAAATCAAGAATATTATAAAATGATGATTTATGATCAAATATGTATTTTTCGGGATGTTACAATCCATGGTCGTGGTTCAGGCCACGGGCAGGCCGTGGAACTCTCTGGAATGAGCTTTTTGTCCCAAATTGCTACCCTTTAAGCTCCAACTTCAATTGTGCAAGCTTTCCATCCATTTCAAGGCCAATTAAGCACCAATCCTGCACAACAACACCAAAAACACCGCAGTTATCCGAACTAAAGGGAAAAACAAACAAAAAGGGAAACTAAAATGCCTAGAATGTATAAAAATGCATGCAAACACATGAACAAAATATGATGTTGTTTCACACACATCAATAGCCTTCTCAACAATGTCCCACGGACAATACGCATGTATGACGACACAATGTCCAATCATGTATGCTCATCAATGATGCATTCAGCATAAGCCTTTCCTCAATGGCACATAAGCAATATTCAATGTCCAACATGACATATCAACAATACATTTATTTAAAACATTGCCTCAATAGCACATCATCATCCTTATCTCATTGAGTACTACATCAATAATTCTCAGCATCAACATGCATTCCTCATTACATACATACCACAATTTCCATATCATGGATCCAAGGATTCCATATTCAAAATCATTTCTTCCCTATTGGGGTGAATGCACATTTCTATCACAATTTAGTAAAGTAGAATCCTTGAATACAGGGTTTTTAGGTTATGTTTGAGTTACAAAGGATAAAGAACCATAATCTCAATCATTTCCAGCTCAAAAATCTCATTTTTGGTCTTGTAATCGATTCTGACACCCTTGAAATCGATTACTGAGAAATGAACCTCTGTGTCGATTACAATCTCATTGTAATCGATTACGTGATTCCCAGAATCACGTTTCGTAACTTCAAGGCCGTAATCGATTACACAACCGTGGTAATCGATTACCAATTGGAGAACCTCCGTGTCGATTACCCACAAGTTGTAATCGATTACGTGATTCAATGACACCATTTCGTGACATCGAGGCTTGGTAATCGATTACACTCCTCTTGTAATCGATTACAAGCTAAACAGAATCTCTGTAATTGATTACACACCAGATGTAATCGATTACCAGATTTCCAGAATCACGATTTTGTATCTTTAAGAGCTTGGTAATCGATTACAAGCCTCGTGTAATCGATTACCACACGTAAGTTTGTAGAAAAACAGAGTTCTCAGGTCCTCTAACTCAAACTAAACCATTCCTCATCACATTAAATCAACAAAATACTCAAATATACCTTCAAATCATGCAAGAGACATCAATGAATCATACAAACCCAACCAAATACATTATCATCAAGAACAACATAAAAAAATGAGAGAACTTTATACATGGATTCAAAAATCAACAACAACACACATACAAGACATTCCCTTACTACCAAGATTGGTTGAAGAGGATCATCTCCCTCTTACCTATTTGGAAGACAACACAAGGTGTTACCTCTTCTTGCCCTAGATTTTCGTTTTCCCTTCAAGAAAAACACCAATGTGAGTGATTTCCATAATGTCCACTCAAACCATGGAAAAATGAGTTCTTGATCACATAGGTGACCAAGAAAAACGAAAATGAGAAGAAAGTGAAAGAAAGGTTAAGACTTTACCTCCAAGCTCAAAGCTTTAGCTTCAATGGTGAAGAATGGAGGAAGAAGAAGAAGAAGAACCACGGATGGTCACAAGGAAAATGGTCTTGGAATGATGGAAGAAAGCTAGATATGAGTTTAGTTGTAGCAACAATGGAGATGATCTCCAATGAGAGGATGTGTACAGTGGTGAAGTAAGGATAAGAAGAGAAGAAGAAGAGAAAAAGAGATAAAATGAAAATGTGATTATGGCTTTCAATGCCATCTACCGTGTAAGAAGAGTGGGGAGGGAAGAGAGAGAAAATGTGTTACAAGGGAAATTGCTAGGAAGCTTCCCGTAACAAGCTTGGATTAAATTTAATCTTTCTTTTGAAATTAAAACTAATAGATGTGATATAAAAATCAGATTTTGAATAATGTGATAATATTTTTAATATATGTTGTTATTTATTGGACAATAGTTATAGTTGGTAGAAGTCAGCATTAACAACTCTGACAGATAAATTCTTCACAGTGTTTTATTATCTCATCTGTTAAGATTTCTCGAAAAATGTGAAACTTTGTAAACTGTGTCCGGCCTCGGGTTTAGTAAGATCCCCCGTCGATGTTTCCATAGTTCAAGGTTCTCGGGAAAAATATTTCATTTTCCCAACTCTGCTCAATACACACGCAAAATGAGAAATATATTAAAATATTCGTCGTTTCCGAAAAATTCTGAAAGAACTCACATAAATCACAAACATTAGAAAAGGACTATTTGTAATAAAATTTTCTAACTTTGGGAGTGTTACAGTCATTTTGCCAATTCCGCCCAATGTGCGCGCAAGACGAGGAATAATATTAAAATATTCTGCGTTCTCCGAAAAATCCAGAAAAATTCCTAAAAATCCCAAATATTGTAAAACGATCATTTATTCTAAAATTATAAATTTTTGGGGTGTTACAAGAAAGGCTGTAAGTGCCCAGAAGTTTGAATAACACCTATGTGCGTGTGCTAATAGACTAAGCGTAGGTGTCATATGTTGTTGACCCTGGGGGCGACGGGGTATGAGTGTCTCACAATAGACTGTGGTAGCTCCACTGGGGCTGTAGGATAGACCAATGCGACACACTGACAATCCTGTCTGAGACGCTATCCTATATCGCAATCAAGTGTTGAGGTACCATGTATAAGCCATTGCGCAAACTTTTTATGAACTAAAGCACACAGTATTTTTAAAGGCTAACGATATACTGGTATTACTCCTTGATCTTTCTCTCCGAAAATGTTTTTGTCTAGCTCCATGGAGTAGGGTTTTTGATACACTTTTGCATTGTGAACTGTCAGTCGTATAACTCATGAGCATTAATAACTGTGAAACATGGTTACTGTTATTCCTCTAATAATTGTTGGTTACTTGAACTGTTGACTGCCGATGGTATCTTTGTTATGTAAATGTTGTTATTCTGCTTTTACTGTAAATTACAATACTGTTGTGATTAAATGTACAAATTGTGTTATATGTGGGCTTTCAGCGCCGTTTAGTTTCTTGTTGCTATTATTGGTAATGAAAGACGAGTATCTCACCTCTTTACTGTATATTCTGCCATTATGTATTATCATATGATTGTTCGAAGATGTTCATGAGGAAGACAAGGAAACCATTGAGTTTTAGGGTTTCTAGCCGTATCTTGACTGAGATCGAGGTTGCTGAGGATGTCGTCTCGCCCCCGTGGATTCTTTGGCTACGTGCGGATCAACTTTCATGGTGGTCTGGATTGTTGGCATATCAACGTACAGACTGACCATTGCATTTATCATAGCGAGCTGACTGTGTCCTTAGCATGGGGATGTTATGACGCGTCCATTTTTTATTTCTATGCTTTTGTATGGCTGGAATTTTACCTGCCTATGAGAGATATGTGGGCAGATATGTATTATACCCCACGTGATGACTCCTTCTTGTCTACTGCTCGGGCTCCCGCCCTTTGCTCTATCGCTCCGATGGATGTTTTGTCAGAGAAGAGGACCCCGAGGAGGACCCATCTACGGTTCCTTCTCGATCTCGTTAGTCTTAGGGACTGTTTTCTATTGGTGGCTACTGATGGCTGTCCGTTTATTTTTTTGTAGGAGCCTGACGTATTATTAGATTGATGGGTGTATACATATATTTGTATATCTTGGGATGTTACATATTTTGCTTTTCATGCATATTTTGGAAATGTAATTAATACAGGCTTGTACATACAATTATGATAATGTATTTCTAATGTATGGTTTAGTTTTTGTTGATTGTACTATCACTGTTCAGTGTTTGAAATTTTGCTATAACAGGGAATTTCTAATTTACTCTTGTACTACTTATAAGGACTTACAAAAAAAAAAGAGAAAAAAAATATAGTGAAAGTTTTAAGATAAATCGAACAAGCATTAATACACCGGGTTATGGAATTCAAAACAAGCACTATTTTCCATAGTAAAATTTACATTATGTTTTACGATTATAAAAATATAATAGTGTGACGTTCCTTCTTCGCGAGTATGGAATTAGAAAAAGGGGCGTTACACTGTCTTGGTATCAGAGCTCCCGGTTATATTTTCTTTTGGGTCATGTGGTTTTAGACTGTCTTGTTTGTGCTGTGTGATTCTCTGTGATTTTTCATTGTTTGGTATTCGCAAGGATACATCTAACTTCCATTGTGTTTTGCGTAGTTTGACTTGAAAGAAGTGATGGCTCGTAGAGGCGATATGGTTGCTGCTATCGAAGCGATACAAAAGATGGCTGAGGCAATGCTACAATAGAATCAACAGACAGCTCAACAACAGGCTAGAACTGCACAACAGCTAGAAGCTACGACGGATGCTCAGAACTTAGAGGGATTTCGTCGTGCTAACCCTCCGCAGTTTAAAGGAGAGTTTGATCCGAAGAAAGCTACATTGTGGATTCAAGAGCTGGAGAAAATATTTACTAGCATGAACTGTGCTGATGATAGGAAGGTGACCTATGCTGCATTTATGCTGATGGGAGATGCGGAGCATTGGTGGACTAGAGAACAAAGGCTGCTGCAAGCTGCAAATAGAGTGATAACTTGGGAGGTGTTCAAAGAAAGATTCTTGAACAAGTAGTTTCCTGAAAGTGCTAGGCATGCGAAAGAAATGGAATTTTTGGGTTTGCGACAAGGAGGTATGACTGTTAATGAATACGCTGCCAAGTTCGAGAGCTTGTCGAGGTTTTCGACCTATTTTCAACATCAACCAAATGAGATCTGGAAGTTCCAGAAATTTGAAGAAGGCCTGAGACATGATGTCAAGAGGATTGTCATAGCTCTGAAGATCACTTAGTTTTTTGAGCTACTTGACACATGCTGTCAATTGGAAGGTTTGGACCAAGTACGAGATGCGAGAAACAGAAATTTTGAGCCAATTCGGTCCCAAAAAGGAGGTGGTGGTAATGCAAGTCATTATCAAAAGAAGCCCTATTCCAGACCATCTGGAAGTCAACAGCAACAAAGACCATAAGGGGGAAGCCCAACTGGAAGTCCAGGAAGGACGGGTCAAAATGCGGCATTTACTCCGAGGTGTATGAAGTGCAGAAAGGAACATTTTACGAGAGACTGCACAATCAAAGCGATTATTTGCTTTCGGTGCGAGAAACCTGGTCACGTTTCTAGAGACTGTAACCAGACCAAGGCGGAACCATCCGTCAATGCTGCTAAGACCTCTAAACCGTAGGCTGGAGGCCGAGTCTACACCCTAAGTGGTGCTGAGGCCTCTAAATCCGAGGATCTGATACAAGGAGAAGGTATCATTGAAGGTAATCTTTTAATTGTACTATATAATTCTGGTATAACTCATTCTTTCATCTCATATGACTATGTGAAAAGACTTGGTTTACCTATGTCTTCTTTGCCATTTGATTTGATTGTTTCAACTCCAGCTGCTAAACCTATCGTTACTGCCAAAGTCTGTCTAAGTTGTCCTTTAATTGTGAAAGGTCGAATCTTTTCTGTCGATTTGATCTGTTTACCATTATGTCAATTAGATGTGATATTAGGAATGGATTGGTTATCTGCTAACCATATCCTATTAAACTATTTTAGAAAAACAATAGTTTTCCCTTTGGATGAGAATTCTAGATTTTTAACCGCCAATCAAGTGAAAGCTTTCCTGAAAGAAGGAGCTCGAGGATACATGCTAATATCTTCTTTGAAGGTCGAGAGTGAAGTTGATGTGGACGCAATGTCTGTCGTACTAGAATTTCCTAAAGTTTTCCCTGATGATGTACCTGGTTTGCCACCAGAATGAGAAGTTGAGTTTGCTATTGACTTGGTACCTGGAGCTGGACCTATTTCCATAGTGCCTTACCGTATGTCACCAGCAGAATTAGTGGAACTCAAGAAGCAGCTGGAAGAGCTTCTGGAGAAGCAATTTGTGAGACCTAGTGTATCACCTTGGGGAGCACCTGTGTTGTTGGTTAAGAAGAAAGATGGTACTTCAAGGTTATGCGTGGATTATCGTCAGTTGAACAAAGTCACGATCAAGAATAAGTACATATTACTGAGGATAGATGACTTAATGGACCAATAAAAGGGAGCAGTCATGTTTTCAAAGATCGATCTGTGATCGAGTTATCACCAAATCAAAGTGAAAGCGGAAGATATTCCCAAAACAGCTTTTCGTACTCGTTATGGACATTACGAGTACCTGGTGATGCTATTTGGCGTGACTAATGCACCTGCGATATTTATGGACTATATGAATAGGATCTTTTGTCCTTATTTGGATAGATTCGTCGTTGTTTTCATCGATGATATCTTGATCTATTCCCAAAATCAAGAGGGTCATGCTGAACATCTCAGCATAGTCCTCCAGATTTTAAAAGAGAAAGAGCTATATGCAAAATTATCCAAATGTGAGTTTTGGCTGAATGAAGTGAAATTCTTGGGTCATGTGATCTCAAAAGAAGGAATTGTTGTGGATCCTTCAAAGGTAGAAGCTGTGCTACAGTGGGAAAGGCCAACAACGGTGACAGAAATCCGAAACTTTGTTGGATTAGCTGGATACTATCGGAGGTTTATTGAAAGATTTTCAAAAATTGCTGGACCACTCACTCAACTCACCAGAAAGAATCAAGCTTTTGAATAGACAGATTCCTGTGAAGGAAGTTTTCAAGAGTTAAAAAGGAGACTAACTACGTCACCTATGTTAGTTCTGCCTAATCCAAACGAACCATTTGAAGTGTACTGTGACGCTTCGTATCAAGGTTTGGGATGCGTTCTTATGCAAAATGGAAAAGTGGTGGCTTATGCCTCAAAACAATTGTGAGTACACGAACCCAACGCATGATTTGGAGTTAGCTGCCGTGGTATTTGCCTTGAAAATATGGAGACATTATCTGTATGGAGCGACGTTCAACATCTTTAGCAACCACAAAAGCTTAAAGTATCTATATGACCAGAAAGAGCTGAATATGAGGCAGTGAAGATGGCTGGAATTTCTGAAAGACTACGATTTCTAACTTCAGTATCATCCTAGAAAAGCAAATGTAGTAGCCGATGCTTTGAGTAGGAAAACGGTCAGTGTTTTTACCATGATGATCAGAGAGAAAGACCTGATAGAGCAATTCAAAGACATATGGTCATTTGTAGAGTTAACACCGGGTAAAATCTGCATGAATATGGTCACTATCTCAAATGACTTAATGGATGATATTCGAGAAAAACAGAAGGTCGATAAGTTCCTGTAGGAGGAAAGAGAATTAATAAGGCAGGGCGGTGTATTAACATTGAAGGAAGGAAGTGATGGAATTCTGAGATTCCAAGGAAGAGTTTGTGTGCCTAAGGATGAGGAACTCAGGAAGTACATACTTGAACATGCTCATTCGAGTCAGTTGAGTATGCATCCTGGAATGACCAAAATGTATCAAGACTTGAAGAAGTTATTTTGGTGGCATGGGATGAAAAGAGACATCACTAGATGCATATCATCTTGTTTGGTTTGTCAGAAGACGAAGATTGAACACCAAAGACCAGCTGGAATGCTACAACCATTGAGTATTCCCGAATGGAAGTGGGATAGTATCACAATGAACTTTGTTGTCGCGTTGCCAAAGACAAGGAAAGGATATGACTCAATATGGGTGATTGTGGATCGACTTACAAAGTTAGCTCACCTTTTGCCGATCAACATAAGATATCTGTTGGAGAAGTTGACTCAGATATACATTGGTGAAATTATCAGACTTCATGGTGCGCCCACGAGTATTATTTCCGATAGAGATCTGAGGTTTACATCAAAGTTTTGGCAGAGTCTTCAAGAGGCTATGGGAACAAAGTTACAATTAAGTTCTATATACCATCTGCAGACTGACGGTCAATCAAAAAGAACAATTCAGTCATTGGAAGATCTACTAAGAGCTTGTGCTATAGAGCAAACTGGAGGTTAGGATGAAATCTTACCGTTGGTAGAATTCACCTACAACAACAGTTATCATTCAAGTATAGGGATGGCACCCTATGAGGCTCTATATGGACAAAGGTGTCGAACACCTCTGTGCTGGTATCAAGATGGAGAACGACTTACCGTTGGACCAGAGCTTATTCAACAGATAACCAAAAAGGTCAAGATGATTCAGGAGAAAATGAAAATGGCTCAGAGTCGGCAAAAGAGTTATGCGAACAAAAGAAGGAAACCTCTTGAATTCGAAGAAGGAGAGCATGTCTTCTTAAAAGTCACACCTACGACTGGGGTCGGTCGTGTTCTAAAATCTAGAAAGCTCACTCCAAAATTCCTTGGACCTTACCAAATTCTTCGTCGGGTAGGTCCTGTTGCTTACTAAATAACTTTACCCCCTTTTCATTCAAATCTCGATAATGTCTTTCATCTGTCACAACTCAGAAAATATATTCCAAGTCCTGATCATGTCATAGCACCTGATTCGGTATAATTAAAGGAAAACTTGACTTATGAGATAACTCCTGTAAGGATTGAGGATAGGAGGATAAAGCAACTCAGGGGGAAAGACATTGCACTGGTAAAAGTAATTTGGAACGAAGCAACTGGAGATGCGACATGGGAATTGGAGGACAAGATGAAGGAGCAATACCCAGAGTTGTTTTGAGGTATGAAAAATTTCAAGGATGAAATTCTTATTTGTTGGGGAGAGTTGTAACACCCCAAAAATTTATTTATTTTGCTATCAATATTCATTTCATAATAATTGAGATTTTCTAGAATTTTTCTGAGAACGATGAATATTTTAATATATTTCTCATTTTACGTGCATATTAAGTAGAGTCGGGAAAACGACTGTAATGCTCCAAAAGTTTGAAAATTATAGGATGAATAGTCATTTTATAATATTTACAATTTTTGAGAATTTTCTGGGATTTTTCCAAAAACGTCAAATATTTTAATATATTTCTCATTTTGCGTGCGCACTGAGCGGAACCAGAGAAATGAGATATTCTCTCCAAGAGCCTTGAACTATGCAAATGTCGATGGGGGATCTTACTAAACCCGAGGCTGGACACAGTTTATGAGGTTTTACGTTTTTCAAGAAATTTTAACAAATAAAATAATAAAACATTGCGTAAAATTTATCTGTCAAATTAATTAATACTGACTTCTGTCGACTGTAACTATTATCCATTGGATAATAGCATGTAATAAAAATCCTATCACCTTATCCCAATGTAATCTACTTTATGTCTAATCAAATCACTTCAATTCAAATTTGAACACTATTCAAGAAGCTTCTTTGAGAAGCTTTGCCCTATAGACTATAATGCCCTTAGCTTACATGAGAAGCTTGCAAAATTACCCTCTTCTCTCTCTCCAAGCCGCGGCACTCATGGGTAATGGGGGGGAGAAATTTGTTTTCCCACAATTTAACCTATCTCACAAAAATATCTCACTCACTTTAGCCTAGCTACTTCTCTCTCTACCACTTCATCTTCTCCATTTGCTCTCCTTTCTCTCTAGAAACTCCATAGCCATCCAAAAATTCCAGCTCCTTCTCCACTTGATTCCTTCATCTTTTCTCTTCATCAATCACATTTCCTTACTCTCCATCACCATCTTTGCCACTTTCATTCACAAAGTTTCACCAAAATCTTCCATTTTCTCTTCCTCTCCATTTCGGGTTGCCTCTTCCACCCACACCATTTTCGTTTTCTTGCTTCACTAAACCCATTCTTAGCTTCTCTTCATCATTCTAAGTCTTTTTCCTTTCATACCCTACTTCAAAATCCTTCATCTTCACCATCCTTCTTCAAGAACAAAGTTTGAGACTTTAAGGTAAAAATCACAACTTTCTTCTCTTCTCTTCTCCTTTCCGTGTTCCAAGACCATTTTCATGGTCAAGGATGCTTTCCTTTTCAAGTTATGGTGTTGATTCTTTGACCTTGTTTTCTAGGGTTTTGAGGAGCCAAAACTGAGATCACAAGGAGCACCTTGGAGGTCATTTTCGTGCTCTCCTCTTTGGTAAGAGGGAGATCACTATATTCAACCTATAATGGTGGTTGGAAACTTGTTCATTTAAGGATTTATGAGAAACCCTAATATAGGTTACTCTTTTAATTTTGTTGTCTTCTATTTGGTTCTTTACATTTCTATTACTTTCTTTAATTTTTGTATGGATTTGATTCTTGAATATGTTGTAATAATTCTAATGGGTTGGAATTAATGAAATTGAGACAAAAGCCCCTTACTTTGTGCAAGGAGGCTCACGACCAAGTCCCCATTGGTGGGGTGGAAATGCTTAAAATTTTTGTAACCTAATTGATTAGTGATATTTGAGTGGACAAGGACTAATGGAAGAAGAAAGAAATGAAAAAAAAAAATTGGACCCCTAGCCCCATGATGGCTCACAGCCATGGGAAAGGAAAATGTTGAAAGTTTGCGACTTGAATGAAAAAATTGGTAATTGGACATTAGAAGACAATTAGGGATTCATAATGAGTAAAGATAATTAATCAAAGACTAAATTGGTATCTTGAAGAATTTTATCAAAGAGAAAGAACATGAGTGTGTGAGTTTGGAAGGACTTGAAGCAAACACTTAACGTGGATTAAAAGCAAGGCACTAATACATAAAAATGAAATCAAACATTGAACTTGAGAACCTAATGAGGACCACGGTTTTGACCTAATTAAGATGGAAATAAATTGACTTTGATGAACTAATGGGATTAAAAGAATTAGTGGTAATGAATTAATGCCTATTGTGGTGAAAGAATGGAAATTCAAGGACTCTTGAATGCTATGGATATAAGGAATTAAAGTGACACAAAGTTGTCACATTAAATCAATATCATGTAACTTGATAAAGTGGAATCCATAATATGGACCATAATGACGAAGGAAAATTAGAAATTGGTATTGATATAGAATTTGACTCTATGCTATGGTGGACCCCTATAGGGGACAAACATTTGATAGATATGGATTATAAAAATGCCTTGAGGTGATGACATCAATGAGTGAATTTGTGTACGTATATATGTATATATATACCATTGTGAAGTATTGTGATGAGTATACATGATTTGACATTGTGTTATCATGCATATGTGTTGTCCGTTGGACATGGTTAGAAAGGCTGTAAGTGCCTAGGAGTTTGAATAACACCTATGTGCGGGTGCGAATAGACTAAGCGTAAGTGTCATATGTTGTTGACCCTGGTGGCATCGAGGTGTGGGTGTCTCACAATAGACAGTGGTAGCTCCACTGGGGCCGTGGGATAGACCAATGCGACACATCGACAATCCTATCTGAGACGCTGTCTTATATCGCGATCAACTGTCGAGGTACCATGTATAAGCCATTGCACAAACTTTTTATGAACTAAAGCACACAGTATTTTTAAAGGCTAACGATATACTAGTATTACTCCTTAATCATTCACTCCAAAAATGTTTATGTCTAGCTCCATAGAGTAGGGTTTTTGATACACTTTTGCATTGTGAACTGTCAGTCACATAACTCATGAGCATTAATAACTGTGAAACATGGTTACTATTATTCCTGTAATAATTGTTGGTTACTTGAACTGTTGACTGTCGATGGTATCTTTGTTATGTAAATGTTGTTATTCTGCTTTTACTGTAAATTACAATACTGTTGTGATTAAATGTACAAATTGTGTTTTATGTGGGCGTTTAGCACTGTTTAGTTTCTTGCTGCTATTATTGGTAATGAATGACGAGTATCTCACCTCTTTACTGTATATTCTTCCATTGTGTATTATCATATGATTGTCCGAAGACGTTTGTGAGGAAGACAAGGAAACCACTGAGTTTTAGGGTTTCTGGCTGTCTCTTGACTGAGATCGAGGTTGCTGAGGATGTCATCTCGCCCCCGTGGATTCTTTGGCTACGTGCGGATCAACTTTCATGGTGGTCCAGATTGCTGGCATATCAACATACAGACTAACCGTTGCATTTATCATGGCGAGCTGACTGTGTCCTTAGCGTGGGGACGTTATGACGCGTCCATTTTTTATTTCCATGCTTTTGTATGGCTAGAATTTTACCTACCTGTGAGAGATATGTGGGCGGATATGTATTATACCCCACGTGATGACTCCTTCTTGTCTATTGCTTAGGCTTCTGCCCGTTGCTCTGTCACTCCGATGGATGTTTCGTCGGACGAAGAGGACCCCGAGGAGGACCCATCTACGATTCCTTCTTGATCTTGTCAGTCTTAGGGAGTATTTTCTATCGGTGGCTACTGATGGCTATCCGTTTATTTTTTTGTGGGAGCTTGACGTATTATTAGATTGATGGATGTATATATATATTTGTATCTCTTGGGGTGGGTACATATTTTGCTTTTTGTGTATATTTTGAAAATGTAATTAATACAGGCTTGTACGTACAATTATGATAATGTATTTCTGATGTATAGTTTAGTTTTTATTGATTGTACTATCACTGTTCAGCATTTAAAATTTTGCTACAACAGGGAATTTCTGATTTACTCTTGTACAACTTATAAGGCCTTACAAAAAAAAAGATAAAAAATATAGTGAAAGTTTTAAAATAAATCAAACAAGCATTAATACACCGGGTTATGGAATTCAAAACAAGCACTATTTTTCGCAGTAAAATTTACTTTATGTTTTACGAATAGAAAAATATAATAGTGTGACGTTCCTTCTTCGCGAGTATGGAATTAGAAAAAAGGGCGTTACAGGATGGGTGACCTCCTAGGAAGTTTCCTAGGGTGCGTGTGAGTGAGGACAAAGCACGTTGAAAAGACTCGTGTTGGTTAGTGGAGACACTCATCAATCCTGCAGGCAGTCCCGGACATTACAAATGGTATCAGAGATGGGACCTCTCCCAATACGGTGTGGTTCGGGGACGAACCAAGTAGAAGCTGGTGGGCATGTGGTGTCCCGGGGCCGACGAGGGCGGGGAGTGGACGCCGGTGCAAGAGAAGCACGGACAAGGAGCGGCTCCTGGCAGGCTTCTAGGTGAAGGGTCCCATGAAGGAACTAAATACGCACTGGAATGAGAGGGATTCAGAGACTATGCAGGTATGTGACTGCATAGTTGAGGATGGCTTAAAGGAATTGATTAGGCATAGCCATATCAATAAGTTACAACTTCTTTTTGGGAGCCAAGAACATAAGAACTCTATGGTTAAGCGTGCTTGACTTGGAGCAATTGTGGGATGGGTGACCTCTTGAGAAGTTTCCTAGGATGCGTGTGAGTGAGGATAAAGCACGCTAAAAAGACTCGTGTTAGTTAGTGGAGACACTCATCAATCCTGCAGGCAGTCCTGGACGTTACACCAAAAACTTGATACAGGATTAAAGGATGCAAACCCAAGTGCAGGTTGTCTCAAGTAAAAAATTCTCGGGAGTCCGAGGTCGATCCACAAGAAATTGATGAAGAAAAATTAATTGAGGTGAGAAAAGGATTTGTCACAACACCAAAAGTAATAAAAGATGTTCACAGATGATAAAAGATTTGCTTGGGTTAGGAGATCCACTCTTGGTAATAAATTAGAGGCAAGATTATTTCTCTTTATAACTCAATTGAAATCTACACATAAAGGAAGTTCCAATCGAAAAATATAACATTCAAAGTTTAATTATATATGCAATCATATTATGATTCCTTCAATTATCTACCAACAATTGTAAGTGAGCTCAAGCATTCACTGTGTCAATCCTCTTGTCTACAATAAATCAAGATCTCCATTATACAAGAAAGGTTTCTAAATTGATTGGAAATAAAATACAACACATATAATGTCCACTTTATAATATATCATTTAAGCACAAGAAATAGAATAATCTTACCTTATTTCATTACCAAGAGCTTCACTCTTTCATCCAAGGAAAATGAAAATTAAGTACTCATAATCAAGAAGAAAGAAAAAGAGTAGAAGATAAAGATGAACATAACTTCAAATTAGAACAAAAGAAAATTACAATAAAGGAAGACAATATACAAGCATGAACATAATTTCTCCTAACCAAGCTTAAAACCAAAGTCTCCTAAATGATCAGCCAATAGAGCCTTTTATAGAGGATTAGAGATATAAAATGACAAGGGGGCTGATTATGAGTAGGTGAGGAGTGGGTGGATGAGTGGAAAATGCCAAATGGTGAGTTGGCTAGTGGAAAATTATTGAGATTCTTTGTCTCCAAAATCATTCAGTGCTGATCTCATGGATGCCATCTGAATGAAGCAACATGGCCTTCATGAAAGTTGTAGCATTTTGTCTCAGCTTTCCAATGCCACCAAAATCATCCAAAAATTCATCCTACAGCCCAAGATATGACCTAATTACTGTGGACTATTCAAGCCTAGTTTCAGCACCTCTGTTTGGAAATCAAAGCCCAATATCACCTTCAAGGAATCCGATTTGAATCTTGTGTTCTTCATGGAAGTTGTAGATTTGGGTCTTAACTTTCAAGTAGCAAAGTTTCAGCCATATTGACCACCTACAGCTCGAGTTATGCCTTGATTACTGTACACAGTTCAGGTTCCAATCATAAAACCTGTGTTTTGACTTCCAAGCCCAATTAGCTCCTCTAGATGTCCATATTTTACTTGGAGCTCTTATGAAAGTTGTAGAGCTCTCTCTTATCTTTCCTACAAGGAAGATACATAATTATAAGACATTTAGAACTCAAGATATGGTCGAAATACAGAAACAGTGTAAGACTAAAATAGTGCTGAAAAAATCAATTAAGTCCAATTTGAGTCTAAACTTATAAAACATAACCAGGCTTAATCAATTAAGTACATGGAGAATGTAAATGACTAAAAATGAGGGTTCATTAATGTATTAAATATGTGATTATCAATGCCCTTATAGGCTTTTTGATGTATATATGTATGACCTACTTTTATCGTGGCTCTATTTATTTAATTTCTTCACTTATATATTAACAGAAGTATAGAAAGAATAAAAGTGACATGATTAATGCTTTGTATCTTTACATTTATAAGTTATGTCTTGATATTGGCATTAGGGTGTTACAAATATTGGGATGTTATAGAGATCATCTGGGTTCACATTATGTATACCCCTAGTTTGACGGGTGTAACACCCCAAACTTTCTATTTATCATATAGTAATTTTGACAGTTAACAGAATTCTACTGTTTAGTGATTTCTGTGTACTGTAAAATTATTTTGAATATTCCGTCTGTATATTTGATTGTTTTGAGTAATTTGCTCCGTGTCAAGAAAATAATAATTTTTGGGCCGAAAAATTTTTACGTAATTTAATTATTACTGAAAAGTCTTCATTATTTTACGTAATCTGATTTGATATTTGTGAGTTTTCTAATTTTTGTGATTTTATGTGTGATTATAAAATTTTTTACTGTTTTGGGCCCTAGGGGGGTGTATGTGGGCCCAGGTGACTATACGTGGGCCCAGGCGGGTCCCGCAAAGTGAAAAAAAAATTTACACATAGAAAAATTTGTACTGTTTAGACGGAGACAGGGGATCTTACTAAATTTGAATCTGAAAACAATTTTAGAAAATTTTCTTCACTGTATTTTGTATTGTATTTAATTATCGAACGATAAAAATATAGTAAATATATTCTTTCATAGGGTTCTAACAGATAAAAATAAAATTCTATACTGTTAAGTCAACATTAGTGGTTTGGATATCCACTATCGATTTAATCACTGTTGGAAATTTAAAATTGATTTAATCAATGGTGGAGATTTGATCTTAAAAGTGAATAGGATTAATTATAACCGTTGGATGGAAATTAAATCAAGGGTAGAGATTTAGTCTTATTAATGGCTATGACCATTATCAACCCTTGGATATAGATTTAATCAATAATGGAGATGGATCATTAATAACCATTGGATTTGGATTTAGATCAACGGTGAAGAATTGGTCATCAAAAAAAAAATGAAAATGACTACAACCATTTTGGACCCTTGGATGTAAAGTTTGAAGGTGTAATCTTGACCCTTCATTTTGGAGACACATTCAATGGTTAGGATTGCAAGTAAAAATGATCCAATGGCTCAAATGAAGTCTTCTATCTATAACCTAAACCTAGTAGCTATTTTAATCCAAACCTTTCTTTTAATTAATGGCTAAGATGGCTTAAAAGGATGGCTAAGAAATTTGTCACACTTTGGAGTTCATGAAGAGGGGGGGACGGTTTGGAGAAGCAAGGAAGAGGGGAGACAACTTTGTGTAGGCTTTTTAGACCAAAGAAAAAGATGAAGGCAATAGCCAAGTGTCAAGACCATTTATTATTTTTCCTATTGATCATTAATGATCATGTTTTTCAAAGTTCACTTTTCTACCTTTCTCCAATGTAAGCTACAGCCATGCATCACTTTGAAGACCAAATAATTCATTTCTACAATTCATATTATCACTTCTTCACCTTTTCCACTTAAGTTTCAAGAAACAAACCAAAGAAAACTCCATTCTCTTTCCCTAAAGAAGACCATTTGACCAAGCACCCTAAACCTCTCCTCCATCACTCTTTAATTTCATACAACCTAGTTTCTTGAATCCTTACCTTATTCTAAGCAACTTTCATTTTGAAGACTTTCTCTAAATCTTCCATCTTGAAGGACTTTTACTAAGATCAAGTTATAGAGTTTTTGTTGGTGAAGTGTAAGAAAACTTCATTTATTCTTTTCTTTTTCATGTTCTAAACCATGTTTGATCCATGGTTCTTCTTATTCAAGCTTGATATACTAATTTTCTTGTATTTGTTTCATGTTTAAGAAGCTTGTGTTGGTGGAGATCTTGTTCAAAATACAAAGCAACAAGCTTTTTGGTGGTTCTTCAAGAGGTAGAGAGGAGATCCATCTCACCAACCAAGCATGGTGGTGAGAGATGATTTTATATTTGATGGATGGTGAATCCATGTGAGGATTCATATCCATGGTCATGTAATAATTTGTGTGTGTTATGTGCTTTGATTATTTTTGCCTATGCTTGATATGCTTTGCATGATTTACTTGTGTATGCATGCTTAGTATGATTTTTATTTACTTATATGGTATGCCTATGATATGCATGATGAAGATATGTTAAATATATTATGATGGATGCATGTTGAAATAAGAAATTTTGGCTCCAAAGGCCATAGAGAAGGTCATGGTTTTAGGTTTCCAAAACTAGGGTTTTTATTGAAATTTTTCAAGAACAATTAAGTTAATTTTTAGTCCTTAAACTTAAGCAAATTTTAAGCCAAGACACCAACCAATTTGGTGTTCACAAAATTATATTTTCATGAATGATCAAATTAAATGATTTGAGAAGTAAAGAAAATAAACAAAAGGGTTTGTTTTACAAAAAGAAAGCACACGGTTTTGAGTTGTGTTTTCATTAATTTATTTTGTGTAGAAACAAGAATGGAATTTATTTAAGTTAGAAGAAAAATATTTCATGATTTCAATGGTCATTTATAAGGTTTTGATAATTTTAGAAAAAAAAATGTTTTGATGTTATAAAATACAAGAATTTTCAAATAAGGATTTTGGAAAGGGAATTAAAGTGTTATCAATTAAGTGAAGTGGAATTTTCATAAATAAAAGAAAAAGGAGATTGAAAGTGTTCAACTTCAAATTATTTTAAAGAGAATTAATTTTTAGAAGTGATTTAGAAATATAAATATAAAAGAAAACGTTGTAACTTAATTTTACTAACGTAGAATTTATTTATTGGGTTTTGGAAAATGTTAGGAAATTTAAAGTTAGAAATAGTAATTAAATCAACAAAATGTGATTTTGTAAGATTAAATCAATAAAAAGTGATTTTGAGAAAATATATTACGGAAAAGATTTTTGACTAAGAATAGGAAGAGAATAAAGTAAGAAATTATATTATTGTAAGAAAAGTCCAAAATTATATTTTTAAAAGTTAAGAAATATTTTACGAAGGGTAAAAATGGTGAAAAACAATTTACGTAACTCAAAAACGTAATTTTTAAGTTACGCGACTTGAAAAATGTTATGATATTTCTACGTGATTTATAAAGCGTTTAAATATTTTACACGATCGTAATGTTGTAGAAAAATTGTTATGCGATTTAAAAACAAAAGAATATTTTTACGCAATTAGAATACAATAGAAAATGGTTACATGATTTTTTAAACGTAACAGAAAATGTGACAAATCATTGTTTACATAATAAAATATTACGTGACTGTGAAAACGTGACAAAAATATTTTGCGAATGAGAAAAACATGGTAATGTGATTTCGTTGTTAATATACAATAATCTTTACAGTTAAAAATTAGTATATGAATAATGTACAAGAAATTGAGAAGTTTGCCTGTAATTGGCGTTAATATACGAACGTAAAACAGTATTTGAACCTGGTATGAGAAATTATGTGATTTACCTTTGGTTGGTAATTGGTGCATTACATATGCATTGAAAATGGTCCGATGGACTGTATATGGCTAATTGCCTAGGAGAAACGTACACCTCTTGAGTGGGTGCGATGCGCGTAGTGTAGGTCACTCGTTGACCTTGGGGGCATCGGGGTGCGGGTTGCTCACAATTGGCAGTTAGTAGCTCTTCTGTACCGTGGGTTAGACCAATGCAACACACCGATGATCCGGACCGACACAATATTCTTAATCGAGATCTGATAAAGACTGTCGTGTATGTGCTAGATGTGCAAGATATAATTATAGCACTTGGTTTGAGGCACGTGGTACCGGCAGATCTTTTCGATCAATTTCTCCGACCTGAGTTTAGCTCTATGGAGTAGGAAATCGAGTCTTTGTGTTCATACATTAACATAAATGCTTACATCTGTGAAATATAATAGTTGTGAAATATTGATTATGATAATTATACTTTTTAAAATATCTGCTTAGTGTAGATGGCATGTTCCTGTAATTACTAAATGTTAATTTTGATTGATAATATGTTGATGCCATATTTGAAATATGATGTGTTTATATGGTATGCTGTTATGTTATCTCTATGCTACCATGTTGGTATTGGCGTAGGTGATCTCACCTCTTTGTATGTATATTTGTATATTGTATTTATAATTGGCTGAAGACGTTGAGAAAGAAATAGTACAAGAAGGAGAAGAAGAACTACTTCTCACGTCTGGGAATGCAGAATTTTGAGAAGATGGAGATGCCCAAACTTTCTAGGATACGTGACATTACAATTTCGTGGAGTTCGGAGCGTGGCATGTTCATTTGGATCGACAGTGTATATTTTATATAGGGGACCTGAACATTACTTACAGTAGGCTTTATCAAGGGAACCCCTACTTTAGTGTCAATATTTATGTACAGTTGGAGTTTCCACTATCCATTAGGCAGTACTGGGAAGCTTACAACCGTACTCCTAGTGCGATAAGTATCGTGTCGTCTGCACGGACACCTGTCCGTAGAGCTTCACGTAACAACGAATTCCTATCTGCTGAGGAATCTGAGGAGGACCCATCTGAGGGTTCTGCTGTTTAGTCAGACTTGGGCAATATGTTGAGTCTTAAATTATGTTTAATTACTTTGAGAACATGGTCTGTAATATAAATAATCCTGACAGTATATGTGTAATGTATAATGATGTAAATTATGTGTGATGATGTATTATATTTTTATTTTCCGCTAAGTTTATTTTATTATCATCAAAGAAGAAGAAAAAATTTTATAACTCGTATTTTTATCACAACATCACCTTTTATGACTTGAGGGTATTTTGATAATTAAATAACATAAATATGGCACCATATGGTGGGTGTTACATTAGTTGGTATCAGAGCCCAAGTTAGAGTCTTTTTGGGGTTTGTGGTTAGGTCTGTCTTGTTTGTGTTGTGTAATTCTTTATTATTGTTTTCTGAAAAGAAACAATATTGTTTGAATATTGACCTTACTTTCTTTGTATTGTCCAGTTTGAGTCGAGAAAAAGTAATGACTGGACGAGGACGTGGACGTGGGAATAATAGCACAAATATGGAACTTAATGGGAATGATAATTTGAACATGGTCATTTACATTTGTGTAGCAGTACATGTGGCAACGAATTTGAAGTTATTGTGCAGTAGAATCAGAGAGCGAATGCAGATGTTCACAGTTTATTGGAGTTTCGAAGGAACAATCCACCGAAGTTTCGTGGGGAGTTTGACCAAGAGAAGGCTGAACTTTGGATCCAAGAACTTGAAAAGATATTTGATGGTATGGGTTGTGCTGATGAACGGAAGCTTATGTTAGTAACGTTTATGCTGGTAGAAGATGGTGAACGTTGGTGGGAAGGAGCTAGAAGACTGCTAGAAACTGAAGGAAGGATGGTGACATGGCAACTTTTTAAGCAAAAGTTTCTAGAGAAATATTTTCCAGCAAGTGTGAGGCATATGAAGGAAATGGAATTTCTGAGTTTACGACAAGGATTGATGTCTGTTAGTGAGTATGCGGCAAAATTTAAAAGTCTGTCTCAGTTTTCAAGATATTTACAGATGAACCCAGATGAGGGCTGGAAATGCAGGAAATTTGAGGAAGGATTAAAGCTGGATATTAAGAGAGTTGTATCAATGCTGGAGATTAATCAATTTCTAACTTTGGTTGAAAATTGTCGTAAAGTTGAAGAGATTGATCATCAACGTGCGGCAAGGAATAAGAATTTTGGACCTGCAAGGTTCCAAAAAGGGAAGAATAATAAAGCAAATCGCTCTCAGCAAAAGTCGTATATGAAACCGGCAGGAGGTCAGAACAAGAAGCAATTTGTGGAAGGAAGTTCTAGCAGTAATAAGGCAAGTCAAGCTGGGACTCCTATTCGATGTTTCAAATGTGGGAAGGATCATCTCACGAAGGATTGTCAACTTAAGGAAGTTGTTTGTTTTAAGTATGGACAGCTTAGACATTTCTCCAAAGACTGTGATCAGATAAAGAAGGAATCCTCTGTGGGAAACGTCCGTACTGCCAGGCCACAGGCAGGTGGTCATGTCTATACAATGAGCGGGGAGGAAGCTGCTAAATATGAGGACTTGATAATGGAGGAGGGTGCTATTGAAGGTAATCCTTTAACCATACTTTATGATTCGGGAGCAACACATTCTTTCATTGCATGTGATTGTGTGGAGCATTTGGGATTATTTGATGTTGCATTGCCATATGATTTGAATGTTGCTACTCCTACTAATAAGCTGTAGTTACTTCAACAAGTATGCCTGAATTGTCTGTCTGCGTTAGGGATAGAATCTTTTATGTGGATTTGATCTGTTTGCCTCTTTCCAAGATTAATGTAATCTTGGGAATGGATTGGTTGTCTTCTAACCATATCCTAATTGATTGTTCGAATAAGACATTAGTATTTCCTGAGGCTAAGGATTCTAGATTCCTAACGGCTACTCAAGTGGAAGCTTGTCTGAAAAAAGGAGATCGTGGGTATTTGTTATTATCTTCTTTGGAAGGGCAATGTGAAGATGTCTTGAAGGATATTTTCGTGGTCAATAAATTTCCTGAAGTGTTTCTTGAAGATTACCAGGACTACCACCAGTAAGGGAAATCGAGTTTGCCATTGATCTTGTACCTGGAGCTGGACCGATATCTATAGCGCCCTATCAGATGTCGCCGGTAGAATTAGCCGAACTAAAAAAAACAGCTGGAAGATTTATTGGAGAAACAATTTGTGAGACCTAGTGTGTCACCTTGGGGAGCTCCAGTTTTATTGGTTAAGAAGAAGGATGGGACTTCACGTCTATGTGTAGACTATCGGCAATTGAACAAGGTTACGATTAAGAATAAATATCCACTTCCAAGGATAGATGATCTGATGGATCAATTGCGAGGAGCCGCAATATTTTCCAAGATTGATCTACGTTCTGGGTATCACCAGATACGTGTGAAAGTGGAGGATATTCCCAAGACTGCATTCCGGACGCTATGGGCATTATGAATATCTTGTGATGCCATTCGGTGTGACAAATGCACCAGCTATATTCATGGACTTCATGAATAGAATTTTTCGTTCATACTTGGACAAGTTTGTTGTTGTTTTTATTGATGACATCTTAATCTATTCTCGAAGTCAGGAGGAACATGCTGAACATCTCAGGGTGGTTCTTCAGATTTTGAAGGAGAATAAATTATATGCCAAGTTGTCCAAATGTGAATTTTGGTTGAGCAAAGTTCAATTTTTGGTACACGTAATATCGAAGGATGGAATTGAGGTTGATGCTTCAAAGGTGGAGACAATTGTTAAATGGGAAAGACCAAAGACTGTAACAAAAATCTGTAGTTTTATCGGATTAGCTGGTTATTATAGACGGTTCATTGAGGGGTTTTCAAAGATCGCAGGACCTCTTACCCAACTTACACGAAAGAATCAACTGTTCGTGTGGACTGATGCATGCGAAGAAAGTTTTCAAGAGTTGAAAAGACGATTGACTACTTCACCGGTATTGATTCTGCCTGATCCAAACGAACCTTTCAAAGTATATTGTGATGCTTCGTACCAAGGATTAGGTTGTGTACTTATGCAAAATCGTAAGGTGGTGACTTATGCTTCAAGGCAGTTGAAAAATCATGAGAGGAATTATCCGACTCATAATTTCGAGTTGGCGGCAGTGGTGTTTGCTTTGAAAATTTGGAGGCATTTTCTCTATGGAGCTACGTTCACTGTTTTTAGTGATCACCAAAAGAAGTTGAACATGAGGCAAAGGCATTGGTTAGAGTTTCTGAAGGATTATGACTTTCAATTGCAATATCATCCCGGAAAGGCAAATGTCGTAGCGGATGCGTTGAGTAGAAAAATACTTAGTGCTTCTGTTATGATGATCAAAGAGAAGGAGTTGATAGAAGAATTTCGGGATATGCGATTATCTGTGAAATTGAAGCTGGGCAAGATGCGTTTAAACATGATCACCATTTCAAATGATTTGATAGATAGAAATCGTGAAGGACAAAACAGTGACCAGTATTTACAAGAAGCAAAAGAAGCAAAGAGCCAAGGAGCAGTGTTGGAATTTAGCGAAGGTGCTAATGGAATTTTGAAATTTCAAGGCAGAGTTTGTGTGCCTAATGATCCAGATCTTAGGAGATTGATTTTGGATGAAGCTCACAGGAGTAAGCTGAGTATGCATCCAGGAGCCACAAAGATGTACCAGGATTTAAAACAATTATATTGGTGGCAAGGAATGAAGAAAGATGTTGCTGAGTATGTATCATCCTGTTTAGTCTATTAGAAGGCTAAGGTAGAACACCAAAGACCTTCGGGAATGTTACAACCTTTGCCTATTCCTGAATGGAAATGGGATCATATAGCAATGGATTTTGTGACTGGACTACCAAAGACTCGGAAGGGTCATGATGCTATTTGGGTAATTGTTAATCGGCTTACAAAGTCGGCTCACTTTTTGCCGATTAATATTAAGTACCAAATGGAAAAGTTGGCCCAAGTGTACATCAGTGAAATTGTTAGACTTCATGGTGTACCATCCAGTATTATTTCGGATCGAGATATAAGGTTTACGTCGAGATTTTGGAATAGTTTGCAAGAATCGATGGGAACTAAGCTACGTCTCAGTTCTGCTTACCATCCACAAACAGATGGTCAGTCAGAAAGAACAATTCAGTCTCTAGAAGATTTATTGAGAGCTTGTGTTCTGGAGCAAACTGGAGGTTGGGATGAATTCTTGCCATTGATAGAATTCACATATAACAACAGTTTCCATTCGAGTATAGGGATGGCACCCTATGAGGCATTATATGGGAGGCGATGTAGAACACCGTTGTGTTGGTATCAGGACGGTGAGAGTGCTATGTTAGGACCAGAGATTGTCCAACAGACAACTGAGAAAGTGAAGATGATTCAAGATAAAATGAGAGTGACCCAAACTCGGCAAAAGAGTTATGCTGATAAAAGGAGAAAATCTCTTGAGTTTGAAGAAGGCGACTATGTATTTTTGCGAGTGACGCCTATGACGGGTGTTGGGCAAGTGCTTAAATCTAAAAAACTCACTCCAAAATTTATTAGGCCGTATCAGATTTTACGTCGGGTAGGTCCGGTGGCATATCAGATTGCATTACCACCTTTTCTATCAAATCTTCACAATGTATTTCACGTATCACAACTACGGAAATATATTTCTGATCCTACTCATGTTATTGAGCTAGACACAGTACAACTGAAGGAAAATTTAACCTATGAAACTTTTCCAGTAAAGATTGAAGATTGAAGGACAAAGCAACTTCGAGGTAAGGAAATTTCATTGGTTAAAATCGTTTAGAATGATGTCAGTGGAGAAGCTACATGGGAACTAGAAGAAAAGATAAAAGAATAGTATCCCTATTTATTCTGAGGATGTGAAATCAAGTTCATCAAGTTTCGAGGACGAAACTTTTGTTAGAGGAGGAGAGTTGTAACACCCCAAACTTTCTATTTATCAAACAGTAATTTTGACAGTTAACAGAATTCTACTGTTTAGTGATTTCTGTGTACTATAAAATTATTTTGAATATTCCGTCTGTATATTTGATCGTTTTGAGTAATTTGCTCTGTGTCAAGAAAATAATAATTTTTGGGCCGAAAAAATTTTACGTAATTTAATTATTACTGAAAAGTCTTGATTATTTTACGTAATCTGATTTGATATTTGTGAGTTTTCTAATTTTTGTGATTTTATGTGTGATTATGAAAATTTTTACTGTTTGTGGGCCCCAGGGGGGTGTATGTGGGCCCAGGTGGGTATACGTGAGCCCAGGTGGGTCCCGCAAAGTGAAAAAAATTTTTACGCATAGAAAAATTTATACTGTTTAGACAGAGACAGGGGATCTTACTAAACCTGAATCCAAAAACAGTTTTAGAAAATTTTCATTACTGTATTTTGTACTGTATTTAATTATCGAACGATAAAAATATAGTAAATATATTCTTTCGTAGGGTTCTAACAGATAAAAATAAAATTCTATACTGTTAAGTCAACATTAGTGGTTTGAATATCCACCATCGATTTAATCACCGTTGGAAATTTAATTTTGATTTAATCAACAGTAGAGATTTGATCTTAAAAGTGAATAGGATTAATTATAACCGTTGGATGGAAATTAAATCAAGGGTAGAGATTTAGTCTTATTAATGGCTATGACCATTATCAACCCTTGGATATAGATTTAATCAATAGTGGAGATGGATCATTAATAACCATTGGATTTGGATTTAGATCAACGGTGGAGAATTGGTCATCAAAAAAAAATGAAAATGACTACAACCATTTTGGACCCTTGGATGTAAAGTTTGAAGGGGTAATCTTGACCCTTCATTTTGGAGACACATTCAATGGTTAGGATTGCAAGTAAAAATGATCCAATGGCTCAAATGAAGTCTTCTATCTATAACCTAAACCTAGTAGCTATTTTAATCCAAACCTTTCATTTAATTAATGGCTAAGATGGCTTAAAAGGATGGCTAGGAAATTTGTCACACTTTGGAGTGCATGAAGAGGGGGGGGACGGTTTGGAGAAGCAAGTAAGAGGGGAGACAACTTTGTGTAGGCTTTTTAGACCAAAGAAAAATATGAAGGCAATAGCCAAGTGTCAAGACCATCTATTATTTTTCCTATTAATCATTAATGATCATGTTTTTCAAACTTCACTTTTCTACCTTTCTCCAACGCAAGCTACGGCCATGCATCACTTTGAAGACCAAATAATTCATTTCTACACTTCAAATTATCACTTCTTCACCTTTTCCACTTAAGTTTCAAGAAACAAACCAAAGAAAACTCCATTCTCTTTCCCTAAAGAAGACCATTCGGCCAAGCACCCTAAACCTCTCCTCCATCACTCTTTAATTTCATACAACCTAGTTTCTTGAATCCTTACCTTATTCTAAGCAACTTTCATGTTAAAGACAATCTCTAAATCTTCCATCTTGCAGGACTTTTACTAATATCAAGTTATAGAGTTTTTGTTAGTAAAGTGTAAGAAAACTTCATTTATTCTTTTCTTTTTCATGTTCTAAACCATGTTTGATCCATGGTTCTTCTTATTCATGCTTGATATACTAATTTTCTTGTATTTGTTTCATGTTTAAGAAGCTTGTGTTGGTGGAGATCTTGTTCAAAATACAAAGCAACAAACTTTTTGGTGGTTCTTCAAGAGGTAAGAGGGAGATCCATCTCACCAACCAAGCATGGTGGTGAGAGATGATTTTATATTTGATGGATGGTGAATCCATGTGAGGATTCATATCCATGGTCATCTAATAATTTGTGTGTGTTATGTGCTTTGATTATTTTTGCCTATGCTTGATATGCTTTGCATGATTTACTTGTGTATGCATGCTTAGTATAATTTTTTATTTACTTATATGGTATGCCTATGATATGCATGATGAAGATATGTTAAATATATTATGATGGATGCATGTTGAAATAAGAAATTTTGGATCCAAAGGCCATAGAGAAGGTCACGGTTTTAGGTTTCCAAAAATAGGGTTTTTATTGAAATTTTTCAAGAACAATTAAGTTAATTTTTAGTCCTTAAACTTAAGCAAATTTTCAGCCAAGACACTAACCAATTTGGTGTTCACAAAATTATATTTTCATAAATGATAAAATTAAATGATTTGAGAAGTAAAGAAAATAAACAAAAGGGTTTGTTTTGCAAAAAGAAAGCACACGGTTTTGAGTTGTGTTTTCATGAATTTATTTTGTGTAGAAACAAGAATGGAATTTATTTAAGTTAGAAGAAAAATATTTCATGATTTCAATGGTCATTTATAAGGTTTTGATAATTTTAGAAAAAAAAATGTTTTGATGTTATAAAATACAAGAATTTTCAAATAAGGATTTTGGAAAGGGAATTAAAGTGTTATCAATTAAGTGAAGTGGAATTTTCATAAATAAAAGAAAAAGGAGATTGAAAGTGTTGAACTTCAAATTATTTTAAAGAGAATTAATTTTTAGAAGTGATTTAGAAATATAAATATAAAAGAAAACGTTGTAACTTAATTTTACTAACGTAGAATTTATTTATTGGGTTTTGGAAAACGTTAGGAAATTTAAAGTTAGAAACAGTAATTAAATCAACTAAATGTGATTTTGTAAGATTAAATCAATAAAAAGTGATTTTGAGAAAATATATTACGAAAAAGATTTTTGACTAAGAATAGGAAGGGAATAAAGTAAGAAATTATATTATTGTAAGAAAAGTCCAAAATTATACTTTTAAAAGTTAAGAAATATTTTACGAAGGGTAAAAATGGTGAAAAACAATTTACGTAACTCAAAAACGTAATTTTTAAGTTACGTGACTTGAAAAACGTTAAAATATTTCTACGCGATTTATAAAGCGTTTAAATATTTTACACGATTGAAATGTTGTAAAAAAATCGTTATGCGATTTAAAAACAAAAGAATATTTTTACGCAATTAGAATACAATAGTTAATGGTTACGCGATTTTTTAAACGTAATAGAATATGTTACAAATCATTGTTTACGTAATAAAATATTACGTGGTTGTGAAAACGTGACAAAAATATTTTGCGAATGAGAAAAACATGGTAATGTGATTTCGCTGTTAATATACAATAAACTTTACAGTTAAAAATCAGTATATGAATACTGTATAAGAAATTGAGAAGTTTGCCTGTAATTGGCGTTAATATATGAACGTAAAACAATATTTGAACCTAGTATGAGAAATTATATGATTTACCTTTGGTTGGTAATTGGTGCATTACATATGCATTGAAAATGGTCCGATGGACTGTATATAGCTAATTGCCTAGGAGAAACGTACACCTCTTGAGTGGGTGCGATACACATAGTGTAGGTCACTAGTTGACCTTGGGGGCATCGGGGTGCGGGTTGCTCACAATGGGCAGTTGGTAGCTCTTCTGTACCGTGGGTTAGACCAATGCAACACACCGATGATCCGGACCGACACAATATTCTTAATCGAGATCTGATAAAGATTGTCGTGTATGTGCTAGATGTGCAAGATATAATTATAGCACTTGGTTTGAGGCACGTGGTACTGGCAGATCTTTTCGATCAATTTCTCTGACCTGAGTTTAGCTCCATGGAGTAGGAAATCGAGTCTATGTGTTCATGCATTAACATAAATGCTTACATCTGTGAAATATAATAGTTGTGAAATATTGATTATGACAATTATACTTTTTAAAATATCTGCTTAGTGTAGATGGCATGTTCCTGTAATTATTAAATGTTAATTTTGATTGATAATATGTTGATGCCATATTTGTAATATGATTTGTTTATATGGTATGTTGTTATGTTATCTCTATGCTACCATGTTGGTATTGGCGTAGGTGATCTCACCTCTTTGTATGTATATTTGCATATTCTATTTATAATTGGCTGAAGACATTGAGAAAGAAATAGTACAAGAAGGAGAAGAAGAACTACTTCTCACGTCTAGGAACACAGAATTTTGAGAAGATGGAGATACCTAGCTTTCTAGGATACGTGACATTACAGTTTCGTGGAGGTTCGGAGGCGTGTCATGTTCATTTGGATCGACAGTGTATATTTTATATAGGGGACCTGAACATTACTTACAGTAGACTTTATCAAGGGAACCCCTACTTTAGTGTCAATATTTATGTACAGTTGGAGTTTCCACTATCCATTAGGCAGTACTGGGGAGCTTACTACCGTACTCCTAGTGCGATAAGTATCGTGTCGTCTGCACGGACACCTGTCCGTAGAGCTTCACGTAATAATGGATTCCTATCTGCTGAGGAATCTGAGGAGGACCCATCTGAGGGTTCTGCTGTTTAGTTAGACTTGGGCAATATGTTGAGTCTTAAATTATGTTTAATTACTTTGAGAACATGGTCTGTAATATAAATAATCCTGACAGTACGTGTGTAATGTATAATGATGTAAATTATGTGTGATGATGTATTATATTTTTATTTTCTGCTAAGTTTAATTTATTATCATCAAAGAAGAAAAAAAAATTTACAACTCGTATTTTTATCACAACATCACCTTTTATGACTTGAGGGTATTTTGGTAATTAAATAACATAAATGTGGCACCATATGGTGGGTGTTACAACAGGGGAAGGAGCTGGTTTATGTAACACCGCAAATTTTATTTATTTTGTGATAAATATTCATTTTCCAATATTTGTAACTTTTGGGAATTTTTCTGGATTTTTCTGAGAACATAGAATATTTTAATATTATTTCTCGTTTTGCATGCAAATTGAGCGGAGCCGGGAAAATGAGATGTTTTTTTCGAGAACCTTGATCTGTGAAAACGTCGATGGGAGATCTTACTAAACCCGAGACTGGACACGATTTATGAGATTTTATATTTTTTGAGAAATTTTATCAGATAAAATAATAATTACTGTGTAAATTTTATTTGTCAGACAATTAATATTAACTCCTGTCAACTATAACAATTGTCCAATGGATAATAGCATGTATTAAAAATCCTATTACGTTATCCTAATGTAATCTACTTTAAGTCTAATCAAACCCACTTTAATTTAAATTTATTATATTTTAATCAAAGCTTCTTTGAGAAACTTTGACTACCAAATGATCAAGCTACCCTTGGCTTGTGGGGAAGCTAATTTTCCCCCCTTCTCTCTCTCCATTGCCACGGCACACATAGCCCAAGGGGAAGCAAGTTTTGCTTCCCTCCTTTAATCAATATACACTAAAAATATCATTTTCCTACAACACTTTCTCTCTCTAGTTCTTCTTCTTCATTTTTCTCTCCACCTTCTCTCTTCTTCTCCCCTCTCCACACGGTTTTGTAGCCCCCATTGTGACCACCATTTTTCATCTTTTCTCTTCATTAACACCATTTCCATACTCACCTCAACCTCCTCTATATTTCCTATTTAGAAAATTTCTCCAAAATCCATCTTCACTTCCATTGTCTTCCAAGACAAAGTTTCTAACTTTGAGGTAAAGTTTCCATTTTCTTCTTCTTGTCTCTTCATTTTCATGATCTATGGTTTCATTGGAGGCCAAAGATCCATCTTTTACCAAGCTTAATGTTGATTCCTTATGATTGAAATTCTAGGGTTCTTGGAGCTCTAAAAACCGAACCTTCAAGGAGCAGCTAGGAAGTCATTTTCATCTTTTTCCTTTTGGTAAGAGGGAGATTTACTCACTTCTACCATTATTGGTGGTGTGGAGACTTTGTGTGTTTGGTTGATGGAGAAATCCATATTTCTATGCCTACTTTGTTTGATGATTTTGCATGTGTATATGTTCTAAATTAATGTTGATGATTGAATAATGATTTTGATTGTATTGGTGTTGTTGGAATACTTGAAATGTTAGAATTAATGAATGGAAAAATTTGAGGGTTTCCTATACTAAAGTGAGGTCACGATTTTGGCTTGGATTTTAGAGGATTAGAGTGATTTCGTATGAGATAGAATTTGAGTGATTAGATACTAAGTTATTGATGCATAAATGGAAAGAAATTGCAACTTTGAAGACCTAGAGGGGCACGGTTTTGAGAGAAAATTTTGAAGTTAAAGGATGCCTTGGTGCATTTTTTGAAAATTAAGAATTTAGGGATATACATAATCCATAATGTGATGAAAGAATTAAATTGAATAATAACTCTTGAGAAAGCCACGGTTTTAAGGGTTGTTTAACCAAAAATTTTCATAATTGATCAAAGCTTAAGACTTTGGAAATGTGAATCCATAATATGGACTTGTAATAGTTGATGAACCATGTGTGTTCAAATATTGATGTTGAGAACTAATTCTATGTTGTTGTGAGTTCATATGTGGAACTAAGCATTTGATGAAATCATGATATGTTGATGTTAAGAAATGAATATATATATGCCATTGTGGTATACTTTATGATGAAATCATCATTGATAAACATACATGATGTACATTGTATCGTCATGCATATGTGTTGTCCGTTGGACATTGTTGGAAATGCGATGTATACCTAGGAGTTTGAATAACACCTATGTGCGAGTGCGAGTAGACTAAGTGTAGGGTCATAGTGGTTGGCCCTGGGGGCGTCGGGGTGCGGGTGTCTCACAATAGACTGTGGTAGCTCCACTGGGGCCGTGGGATAGATTGATGCAAACACACCGACGATCCAGACTGAGACGATGTCCTATATCGTGATCAACTGTTGAGGTGCCGTGTATAAGTCGTTTTGCATAAATATTTTTATGAGATGAGCACATTATTTTTTAAAGGCTAACGAGATACTAGCATAACTCCTTAATCATTCACTCCGAAAATGTTTATGTCTAGCTCCATGGAGTAGGAATTTTGGTACCATTTGCATTGTGAACTATCAGTCTCATAAATCATTGAGCATGAGTATTTATAACTGTGGGAAAAATATATGTTACTATTACCGTAATATTTATTCGATTGTTTGAATTGTTGACTATTGGAAATATTGATATGGTCTGCCTATTACTGAATGATTCTTATACTATTTATTGTTATTCTGCTTTTTTACTGTTAATTTTAATTATTATTGTGATTGGATGCATGAATTGTGTTGATATATGGGCATCCAATGCCATTCTATTTTCTTACTGTCATTTTGGTACTGAAAGCTGGGTGTCTCACCTCTTTCTGTATTTTTGATGTTCTTGTCTATTTGTATACTTCTGAGAAGACATTCGTGAGGAAGAGAAGGAAACACCCGAGTTCCCGGGTTTCTGGCCATACTTAGACTAGAGCTTGCTGAGGATGTCGTCGCATCCATGTCAATTTCTGGGGTACGCCCGGATGATCTTTCATGGAGGACCTGATTGCTGGCACATCAATTTGAGCACTGACCGATGCGTCTACCACAGGAGCTGACTGTATCTTTGGCGCGGGGTCGTTACGACACACCTGCTTTTTATTTTACTACTTTTGTCCACCTAGAATTCTACCTGTCGGTTAGAGATCTGTGAGATGATCTATATTATACCCCATAGGAGGACTCGTTCCTCTCCACTACTCGGGCTTCTGCCCAAAATTCGGTCGCTCCAATGGCAATCTCATCGGATGAAGAGGACCCTGAGGAGGACCCGGCTACGGTCCCTTCTCGTCAGTCATAGGGGCTGATACTGTCGGTGGCTACTGATGGCTAACTGTTTATCTTTTTGGGGAAGCCTGATGTTTTGTCATATTTACTGGATGTATATTGGTATCATTCGGGTGGGTACATCTTTTACTTTTTTGTAAATCATGATGTAATTAAACAGGATGATGCATATAATATTATATATGAATTGTGAATGTATGACCTTTAAATTATGTGTCGTTTCTATTGTATTTATAATTATCACCATTTCTTTATTGTTATAAAAAAAAAGGTATACATGTACACATATTTCAACACTTGATCATTTAATCATTCAAGAGTGCAAATTATTTAATCACGTGTGATAAATGAATCGGGTCTTAACTAATAAATGTAACTATTATTTTCCACGAGTTTATTTCGTTTCTCTATATTATGGTGTGACGTTCCTTCTTCGCGAGATATGAAAAAGAGGCGTTACAGTTTAGGTTTTATGATATAGGACCAGACTGAGTAGGGTAAAGATAGACATCTAGATCTCATTTTGATTGTATATTCATATGTGCTTGTTTATTGTATATGGATATAGATGTCCAACTTCTTAGTCCTATATCATATTCTGCTACTACTACTACTACTTGTCCTTTAATGTACTGATTGGATGACTGTATGGGGTATTGATGCCCTGTGTTTATGTTTTGTGGACATGTTGTATCTACAATCTAACAAATAATGACTAGTGGAAGGCCCAGAGAGCTAGTATTTGGACTCATGTATGTTATGTTAGTAGAATTTAATAGATTATGCATGAAAAATGTTAGAGTTCTTTTAGTTAGGACTAACTCTGAACTATTAGATATCCTTAGTAAAACTGATTTTCGTTGTATGAGAATAAAAAGACTTTCGTCCTAACTCAACTTGAGAGCTAAATAACTTAACGATTAAAATAAAGTTAAAGAACTAAGTTTGACGATGAGCTATTTAAAAGGGGAACAAATAAATTTGAAATACAAGTTGGTTAAAACAAGTTAGTAACCTAGTCAAACTATTAAGGGGGTGTAGAAATGGATACATGTTGAACTATATCCTATCTGGTTTGCCTGTTGGGCATAAGGTGAACTATATAGGGTAAGCAACGTCAAAATGACCAAAATCCTTTGAGGTCATAATCATTTAAGTTGATGTGTTAGCTGGGCCATTTAATCTTAATATTATGCTAAATCGACTAAGTTTTTTAGGACCTTAGGATTAATTGTCAGTATACTTGGTCATTAAATATTTTAGAAGGCGCTAAACTAATTTCTAATTATTAGTCTAGCCAAGTATATATTCAGATTGACTACGTCATTTTTATGCGATCCACCAATTACATGATTTTGGCTTATATTCCTCAAAATAAGAAATAATTGTAGTCTAATTTGATCGGCGCATATATATAAGAGAAATGAAATTTCATTGATATGTCGATAAATTACAACTTTCAAAGAAATGTAATATTACTAAGGCCAAAACTCTATTTCTAGGCTATAATATCGAGTTTTGGGCATATTGCATAGAATACTTCTAAAGGTCGAAAGAGGTGAACTCCACCAGCTGCTGAATTCCTTTAGCCAGAAAAGCAAAGCATCCAGTTAGGTCAAGGAGATTTATTTTCAATACTCCAACCTTCCTACCTCCCCAGCATATCTGAAGTGACTTGGAACCCCAAGAAATCAGGGAGGCAGAGACGTGCACACAGACTTTGACAGATGTAATTATTCATCCAATGAAGGTTGGCAAGCGACTAGTGTAACACCCCAATTTTAGGATGAATGACCGTTATGTCCTGATTGTACTGTTTTATGTTTTTCTGTATGATATAAAATTTATTTGACTGTTTGGTGTTCATATTTGAGTGTATTGTGTGATTTGCTCCGAGTCAGGAAAATAATAATTTCTGGACCGGAGAAATCTTATTTTAATTATTTGGAGCTGGGGGATCTTACTGAACCCAATTCTGAAGGATATGGTTGGTAATCTTTTAATTTTTAGGATTTAACTATGCAATAAAATAATTTTATATTATTATAATATTATTTTATTAGTCAGTACAAATAAATGGCAATAGACTCGGAAATGATTGTGGGACCCATTTTTTATTTGTAGGATCCATAATTGCTTTGTGGGACCCATGTTTAGAAAAGTTAGTCAACATTAGTGGCTTGATTTATTTTAAGTCAATAGGAATTAAGTCAACAAAGTGGGCTTGACTTGATTTACACCGTTGGATGAAAAGGTTGAGTTTTGAATATCAACCGTTGATCTAATCTATGGTTGTAAAGAATGAACTTGGTGAGGAAGGCTTGAATACCCACCATTGATTTAATGGACGGTGGAGATTGGTCTTACAAAAATGGTTAGATTCAATTGTAACCATTGGTTGTGAAGAATGTAGAGAAGATCTTGACCCTTTATCTTAGAAGATGAATCTAATGGTTAGGATTTAATGGAAAAGAGATCTAATGGTTAGATTTGATCATATCACTACCTAATATCAACCATTGATATGATCAATGGCTCTTGAAGCTTGGATTATAAGAATGTTAATTAATTAGTAATGTAACTAATTAATTTAATTAAGTTTAGTTAAGTGTGCTTAGAAGCTTAATGGGAGTAGTAGCTTAATTAATCACCATTAGGGAGGAACATTCAAGAACACATAACATTGCATGTGACTAGGCTTATGACAAGGCTTGGATTAGCCAATGGAAGACAAGCTTGGTGATCAAGTTTTGATCTCAACCTTTGATGAAGTCTAAGGCTTGGATGGAGTCTTGGAAGTCAAACAAAGTAGTCACCTTTCTCTTCATTGAACTCCACAGCCAAGCTAGGCAAAGGAGACAATTTTCACTTCATTTCCATCTTTGCTATCACACTTTCTCTCTTCTCTGTCTTCAAACACAAAAGCTCACCATTGTTGTTCTTCCTTGAGACCATTCGGCCAAACCATATACACCACCATCCAACCACCCAAAATTTTGTCTAACCTACTTTCTCAACTCTAAACACAATTCTAAGAACATCTCTAGTTGAGAGTTCTTCCAAAATCTATTATCTTGAACTTGGAAAATCACTTTAAAGATTTTTCCTAGAAGGTGAAAATCCTTATTTTTCATTTCTAACTTCTTTTTCAAGGTTCTAAGCCATGATTTATCCATGGTTTATATTTTTCTTCTATAGTTATAACTTGTAGAAATTTATTTGAGTATGTTAGCTTCTTGAAGGAGATCACAAAATCCATAGAAAGGAGTGAAAGAGGATTTTATCTTCCTTAAAGGTAAGAAGAAGATTTAATCTCATCAACCATGTGTAGTGATGAGAAAATGGACTTGTATGTGTGTGAAGAATCTATAAGGATTCACTTGTGTTGGTTGTTTATATGCTTTCCTACTTGTGTTTGATATTGTTTGTATGCATGTCTATAAGCTTTAAAATATATTGCATGTGTGAAATATTATATGATTATTACTTAGGATGTGATTAACATGTAAAGTTTGCATGAGTGTTCCAAAGAACACATGAAGAGACTCACGGCCTCAACCAAGAAAAGAGAACCAAAATGTTCTCAACCATTTTCAAAAGGAAGGACTTAATGGAATTAGGATAATGAATGAATTTCAAAGTGTTTTAAAAGAAGAAAAATGATCCAAAGATCAAATGCCAAGAATTTAGCAATTTCAGCCAACATGCCTAGTAAATGTGTAATCAATATAAATTTATTTTTTCTTAAGTGTGAACTTAATGTTTTACCTAAAAAGAATGCAATTGTAATGGATTTTCAAGATTTAAAGAAGGAAATCAACTTTTATTAGAAATATGACATAGAAGAAAAATGAATCAAAACCTTTGAAAAATACTTACTTTTGAATTTTAAAGCATAGAGATAATTACTAAAGTGGATTTAGTAATAAGAAACTAAGTAAACGAATTTTTAGAGGAAAAACGTAGAAAGTACAATTTTAATAGATTTTATAAACAAAATGCTATCAAAATTTATAAAAAATAGATAAATAAAATAAAATGTTTCATAATATATTTTATAACACAAGGAAAATTATTCTGCGTAGTTTTAAAGTAGTGAAAATAGCTTACGTAGTTTTAAAATGGAGATTTTAAAGTTTTTCGGTTAAGAAAATGATTTAAAAATCTTACGCGATTGAGAAAACGATTTAAAAATATTACGCGATTTTAAAAACAGCAAAATATATTTACGTGATTTAAAAACGTTTGTAAAAATGACAAAATTGTGAAAATGCGATAAAATTTCTACGCGATTAATTAGAACAGTGAGTTTTCACTGTCGGGCCAAAGTGGTGGACCCGGATATTTTTGAGATGCAGTACTGTCAGGTGAGACATACTGTATTTGAGATTTTTTCCATTGAGGGCATTTGCGTAAATATAAGAATATTTTGAGACTAAGGATAATTTTGTAATTATGATTTTTATTCATGCATTGAGTTGTGCCAATTTAATTGATAATTGGTGATTTGATTGATGCGGTAAATTACACCGTGTTGTCGGAATGACAAGCGTAGTGTGGTTCATTTCTTTGTATGAACTTGGAGGCATTAGTGTGTGGAGTATTCCACATGTGGACAGTTGGTCGCTCCTCTGGGCCGTAGTAATTGGCAACACACTAGTGATCTTGACACGCACTATACTTAATCAAGATCTTGTAAAGTCTATTTTAGTACAATGCCTGTAGTTACACGATGTTTGGACTGTGTGCTACTACACGATGTTGGACAGTGGGCTATAGACACAACGTTAGACAGTGCAATAGTTTGGTTGGGCAGCCTGAGGTACTAATAGATCTTTGCGGGTCATTCTCTCTGATGTCTGTGTCTAGCTCCATGGAGTAGGAACGAGTCGCATTTCATTTGCATTTATGTCATGCATCAAATCATTATTGTTTATGATATTGTATGATACTGTTGTATTGAAATTTGTGTTAAATTGTACTATTATTTAAACTGTTGTTGCATGCTTTATTATATTAAACTGTGATATCTGTTGTATTGTCGTTTTCTTATTTGCCATGCTAGTATTGATGTATGATTATCTCACCTCTCTATATGTACTATTTTCTGTATTATTAAATTATATCATAAAAGAGTTTGAGGAAGAGGATCAGCCTCTTGATTGTGTGTATCTTGAGGAGGAGGAGGAGCAGCAGACGGGTGATTAGTTCGACGAGGGCGAACCTTCCGATCATCCATATCCATTAGACTGATTTGATTCGAGGATGGCTTTGCCGGGATTTCTTGGTTTCGTGAGACTTGAGTTTCACGGAGGTTCAGAGGCTTGGCGTTTGCGTGAAGACAGAGGATCAGTTGTCTATGTGGGACGTTTGATTGTGTCCCTATGATCAGAGTTTGATGGGGAACCTGCTTTTACTACTACTACTCTGTATTTACATATAGAGTTGCCGCTGACTATTAGGCGTTATTGGGGAGGAATTTTCCATGCGCCTAGTGAGATAAGTAGTGTATCGACAGCACGGACTCGTGTCCGTAGAGCGTCAAGACATCCTGGATATCTATCACCTGAAGTTTCATCTGAGAGTGATCCTTCAAAGGGTTAGGGATCTATGATGTGCACTTGGGCACTTTTTGGATGTAGTATTGTATATTAACTCTTTACTGTTAGTTTAAATATTTTGTAGTTATAAATTATTTGTATAATTTATGACAAAATCATATGTATATTATGTGTGATGAAAGTTTGCTTTACTTTATGTTCCGTGTTATTTTATTCAGTAATATTCTGTATAAAAAGGAAAAAAATTTTACAACCCATATTATTTATGTAACAAATGTTTTACAACTTGGGTAATATTTTATTTATCTTTTTTTCATTGCATCATAAATGTGACATCCCCACAAGGGTGTTACATTAGTTGGTATCAGAGCCCAAGTTAGAGTCTTTTGGGGTTGTGGTTGGGTCTGTTTTTGCTTGTGTTGTATGATTGTCTGTGACTTACTTCCGAATGGATGTATCTAACTTTGTTTTGTTATGATTGAAGAAAGAAGATGTCTGGCGGAAGAGGAGGACGTACGAATGCGAATCGTAATGTGGACCCAATGATTGTAGCTGCGGAGGCTATATAGCGAATGGCTGAAGTGATTACTCAGCAAAATCAGAGAGCAGCTCAACAGCAAGATGCTACTGCTGATGCCCTAAATTTATCTGAGTTTAGGCGTAACAATCCGTCGTAGTTCAGAGGCGAGATTAATCCTGAGAAGGCAAGTCTGTGGATACAAGACTTGGAAAAGATATTTGAAGGAATGGGATGCACCGATGATAAGAAGGTGACATATGTTACTTTTATGTTAAGAGGGGATGGTGAACATTGGTGGAAAGGAACCCGCCGATTATTGCAAGCTGAGGGAACAGAAATTACATGGGAGGTATTTTCTAAAGTATTTCTGGAGAAGTATTTTCTTGCCAGTGCTAGACATTCCAAGGAGATGGAATTTCTTGGTTTACGTCAAGGCAACATGACTGTTAATGAGTATGCTTCTAAATTTGAGAGCTTGTCTCAGTTCTCAGATTATGCTCAAACTCGACAAAATGATGTGTGGAGATGTCGGAAGTTTGAGGCAGGGTTGAGGGTAAAGTTGAAACAAGGAGTATTACCCTTGAAAATGAATCAATTTCATGCGTTGGTGGATACTTGTGCATGACTTGAGGAGTTGGAGCCGTCACGAGATCCAAGGAACCGTAATTTTGGACCAACGAGGTTTCAGAGGGGTGGTAACAGTAACAACAGTCGGTTTCAGCACAAGCCGTATTCGAGACACCGGGGAATCAATCTCAACGACCACCAGTTGGAGGAAGTGCTAGTGGTAATAGAGCTGGTCAGAAAGTGGCGTTTACGCCAACATGTTTCAAGTGTGGAAAGAGTGGTCATATTTCAACGGACTGCTCAATCAAAGGGACAATCTGTTTTAATTGTCGACAACCTGGACATACTCAGCCGGAGAGGAAACTTACTATGAGAAATGTTCGTGCTACTCAGCCAAGGTCAGGAGGGCGAGTATATACTATGACTGGAACTGAAGCTTCACAGTCTGAGGATCTTATTCAAGGGGAAGGTGCCATTGAAGGTAATCTTCTGATTGTGTTATATGATTCAGGTGCAACACATTCATTTATTGCATATGATTGTGTGGAATGATTGAAACTACTTGTGACTTCTCTGAGTTTTCAACTGGTTGTTTCTACACCAACTACTAAACCTGTAGTTACATCTAAGATATGTTTGAATTGTCCTGTTGTTATAAAGGATCATATGTTTTCAGTCAATTTGATTTGTTTGCCTCTTGTTGAGATAGATGTAATATTAGGAATGGACTGGTTATCTACTAACCATATCCTTATAGATTGTGCAAACAAAACTATAATTTTTCCTAAGGAAGAAAATTCTGGATATTTGACTACTGTTAAAGTCAAATCTTTATTAAGAGACGGAGTACGGGGATACATGTTATTATCTTCTCTAGAAGTCAAGAGTGAGAAAGATGTGAATGTTATTCCTGTCATCAATGAATTTCCAGATATTTTTCCTGACGATGTGCCTGGTTTGCCACCAGAGAGTGAAATCGGATTTTCTATCGATTTGGTACCAGGAGCAGGTCCTATATCAATTGCACTGTATCGGATGTCGCTGGCGGAACTGGTAGAGTTAAAGAAGCAATTGAAGGAACTGTTAGAGAAGCAGTTTATGCGACCGAGTGTTTCACAGTGGGGAGCACCAGTACTTCTAGTCAAGAAAAAGGATGGAACATCTCGTCTTTGCATAGACTATCGCCAGTTGAACAAGGTTACTATCAAGAATAAATATCCACTTCCAAGAATTGAGGATTTGATGGATCAGTTGAAGGGAGCAATGATATTTTCTAAAATAGATTTGAGATCAGGTTATCATCAGATTCGTGTCAGGGTTGATGATGTGCCTAAAACAGCTTTTCGAACTCGTTACGGGCATTATGAGTATCAAGTGATGCCTTTTGGAGTGACGAATGCTCCTGCGATATTCATGGACTATATGAATAGGATTTTTCGTCCATATTTAGACAGATTTGTCGTTGTCTTTATCAATGACATTCTGATCTATTCTCGATCTAAGGAAGAGCATGCTGAACATCTCGGTATAGTTCTTCAGATTTTGAAGGAAAAGAAGTTGTATGCAAAATTGGCGAAGTGTGAATTTTGGTTGGAAGAGGTACAATTTTTAGGTCACATAATTTCCAAAGAAGGTATTGCGGTAAACCCATCGAAAGTAGAGACTACTTTGCAATGGGAAAGACCTAAGACAGTGACGGAAGTCTAAAGTTTTGTTGGAATGGCCGGATATTACCGGAGGTTTATAGAAGGTTTTTCTAAGATAGCTGGACCGCTTACACAGCTCACAAGGAAGTGTCAAGCTTTTGAATGGATGGAGGAACGTGAAGCAAGTTTCCAAGAGTTAAAGAAGAGGTTAACAACTGCACCAGTGCTGATTTTACCAGATCCTAACAGATCTTTTGATGTGTATTGTGACGCTTCTTATCAAGGGTTAGGATGTGTGTTAATGCAAGACCGAAATGTGGTGGCTTATGCTTCTAGACAGTTGAAGGTTCATGAGAGGAACTATCCAACACATGATTTGGAATTAGCCGCAGTGGTTTTTGCATTGAAGGTATGGAGGCATTTTCTGTATGGAGCTATGTTCAATGTCTTTAGTGATCACAAGAGTTTGAAGTACTTGTTTGATAAAAAAGAATTGAATATGAGGCAGAGGCGATGGTTGGAATTCTTGAAGGACTATGATTTTCAACTCCAATATCATCCAGGAAAGGCTAATGTGGTGGCGGATGCTCTAAATAGAAAAGTGATCAGTGTTTCTACGATGATGATAAAGGAAGAGGAATTGATTAAAAAATTCACAGATTTATGGTTGTCAGTGGAATTGATGCCTGGGAAGATTTACCTAGGTAAGGTTGTGATCTTGAATGAATTGATTGATGTAATTCGAGATAAACAGGAGGAGGATCCATTTTTGCAAAATGAAAGGAAATTTTTGAAGCAAGGTCATAAGGCGACAGTAGAGGAAGGATCAGATGGAATTCTGAGGTTTAAGGGAAGAATTTGTGTACCTGACGATCCCGAGCTTAAGAAAGGAATTTTGGATGAAGCCCATACTAGTGATTTGAGTTTGCATCCGGGGATGACCAAGATGTACCAAGACTTGAAAAGGTTGTTTTGGTGGCCAAGGATGAAAAGAGATGTAGCAGAACGTGTGGCGTCTTGTCTGGTTTGTCAGAAGGCGAAAGTGGAATATCAAAGGCCAGTCGGTATGTTACAATCGTTAACCATTCCAGAATGGAAGTGGGATAATATCTCGATGGATTTTGTTACTGGATTGCTGAAAATAAGGAAAGGTCATGATTCGATATGGGTTATAGTTGATAGCACTTCTTGCCCATCAATATTAAGTATTCATTAGAGAAGTTAACCCAGATGTACATCAGTGAGATTGTCAGACTACATGGTGTGCCTACATGTATAGTTTTTGACAGAGATCCAAGGTTTACATCAAGGTTCTGGCGAAGTTTGCAAGAAGCCATGGGAACTAAATTGCGGTTGAGTTCTGCTTATCACCCGTAGACTGATCGCCAGACGGAGAGGACTATACAGTCTTTGGAAGACCTGTTGCGCGCTTATGTATTGGAACAACGAGGGAGTTAGGATGAATTTTTATCTTTGATAGAATTCACCTACAACAATAGTTTTCACTCTAGTATAGGGATGGCACCCTATGAAACGCTGTATGGAAGACGATGTCAAACACCTTTGTGTTGGTATCAAGATGGAGAGAGTATGACTATTGGACCAGATCTTGTGCAATAGACTACAGAAAAAGTAAAGATGATACAAGAAAAGATAAAAACGACTCAAAGCAGACAAAAGAGTTATGCTGATAAGCGAAGGCGACCTCTCGAATTTGAGGAGGGTGAGCATGTATTTTTGCGAGTAACTCCTACAACTGGTGTCAGAAGGGTTATGAAATCCAAAAAGCTTGCTCCTAAGTTTATTGGACCTTATCAGATTATCCGTCGAATAGGTCCTGTAGCCTATCAAATTGCTTTGCCGCCTTTTCTATCCAATCTGCATGTGTATTCCATGTGTCTCAACTAAGGAAGTATATTCCCGATCCGATGCATGTGATACAGCCTGACGAAGTGTAACTAAAGAATAACTTGACATATGAGACACTTCCTATTAGGATTGAAGACAGGAAAGTGAAGCAGCTTCGAGGGAAGATGAATGAACTGATGAAGGTTATATGGAATGATGTAACCGGTGATGCTACTTGGGAGCTAGAAGACAAAATGAGGGAGCAATACCCTCAGTTGTTCTGAGGTATGACGAATTTCGGGGATGAAATTTTTATTTGTAGGAGAGAGTTGTAACACCCCAATTTTAGGATAAATGACCGTTATGTCCTGATTGTACTGTTTTATATTTTTATGTATGATATAAAATTTATTTGACTATTTTGTGTTCATATTTGAGTGTTTTGTGTGATTTGCTCCGAGTCAGGAAAATAATAATTTCCGGACCGGGGAAATCTTATTTTAATTATTCGGAGCTGGGGGATCTTACTAAACCCAATTCTGAATGATATGGTTAGTAATATTTTAATTTTTAGGATTTAACTGTGCAATAAAATAATTTTATATTATTATATTAGTCAGTACAAATAAACGACAATGGACCCGAAAATGACTGTGGACCCACTTTTGATTTGTAGGACCCATAATTGCTTTGCAGGACCCACATTTAGAAAAGGTAGTCAACATTAGTGGCTTGATTTATTTTAAGCCAATAGGAATTAAGTCAACAAAATGGGCTTGACTTGATTTACACTGTTGGATGAAAAGGTTGAGTTTTGAATATCAACCGTTGATGTAATCTATGGTTGTAAAGAATGAACTTGGTGAGGAAGGCTTGAATACCCACCATTGATTTAATGAATGGTGGAGATTGGTCTTACAAAAATGGTTAGATTCAATTGTAACCATTGGATGTGAAGAATGTAGAGAAGATCTTGACCCTTTATCTTAGAAGATGAATCTAATGGTTAGGATTTAATGAAAAAGAGATCTAATGGTTTAGATTTAATTATATCACTACCTAATATCAACCATTGATATGATCAATGGCTCTTGAAGCTTGAATTATAAGAATGTTAATTAATTAGTAATGTAACTAATTAATTTAATTAAGTTTAGTTATGTGTGCTTAGAAGCTTAATGGGAGTAGTAGCTTAATTAATCACCATTAGGGAGGAACATTCAAGAACACATGACATTGCATGTGACTAGGCTTATGACAAGGCTTGGATTAGCCAATGGAAGACAAGCTTGGTGATCAAGTTTTGATCTCAACCTTTGATAAAGTCTAAGGCTTGGATGGAGTCTTGGAAGTCAAACAAAGTAGTCACCTTTCTCTTCATTGAACTCCACAGCCAAGCTAGGCAAAGGAGACAATTTTCACTTCATTTCCATCTTTGCTATCACACTTTCTCTCTTCTCTGTCTTCAAACACAAAAGTTGTAATGCCCCTTTTTCCCCCTTGGTCATAATGAGTAAGAAGAAGGAACGTCGCACTATAGTGAAACGACACACAAATGATTAAGGAAAGTTTGAACACATTTTTTTTTAACATAAATCAGGTTAAAACTTCCATTTAATGTACATATACACATGTTTGTAAATATATCGCGTGATTGAGTTAAAATTAAAAGTTCCTCTTCCATATAAAACTTCTGTCAAAAATGTCAAAGAGAAATCGACGTGGAATGAAACATACAACCATACACAACTTGGATAATTACATACTTTGTACCAGAAACACAAGCCTGTTTAAATTACATTTCCAAAACTATACAGAAAGCAAAATGTGTATCTACCCCAAGAGATACAAATGTATACCCACTAATCCAGTGGTACGTCAGGCTCCCTCAAAATAAACGGACAGCCATAAGTAGCCATCAATTAAAACCAACCCTAAGACTGCCTGGAACGAGAAGGAACCGTGGATGGATCCTCCTCAGGGTCCTCGTCATCCGACGAGACATCCATCGGGACGACAAAACAGCGGGCAGGAGCCCGGGCAGTAGACAAAAAGGAATCCTCACGAGGGGTATAATACATTTCACCCCACATGTCCCTCACGGGCATGTAGAACTCTAGCCATACAAAAGCATGAAAATCTAGAATAGGAGCGTCATAATGTCTCCACGCTAAGGACACCATCACATCGCCGTGGTATACACATCGATCAGTCTGCACGTTGATATGCCAGCAGTCCGGACCTCCAAGAAAGTTGATCCGCACGTAGCCAAAAAGTCCACGGAGTCGAAATGACATCCTCAACAACTTCGATCTTAGTCGAGATAAGGCCAGAAACCTTGAAACTCAGTGGTTTCTTTATCTTCCTCACGAGCGTCTTCTCAAGAGCACACGATCCAACCAGAATACAAAATAGAGAAATTACCGAAAGATGTGAGATTTCCAGCTTTCAGTACCAACATGGCAGCAAGAAAATAAACGGCGTCGAACACCCACATAAGACACAGTTAATACATATAAGTACATTAATACCCAAAAGCAATTAATGAGAGTAAAGCAGCAAAGAACAATAGTTAACATTATCCATAGCCAGCTAGCAACATTAGCATTACCAAGAGTCAAATAATATCACAGTCATAATAGTAAACACATTATCCAATCATAAATGCTCAATGGACCATGTGATTGACAACTCACAATGCAACAAGGGTACCAAAGTTCCTACTCCATGGAGCTAGACGTAAACATTTTCAGAGTGAATGATCAAGGAGTAATACCAATATCTCAGTAGCCTTAAAATATAGTGTGCTCTCTTTCAAGAAATTGTTTGCGCAATGGCTTATACATGGTACCTCAACAGTTGATCGCGATATAGGACAGCATCTCAGGCAGGATCGTTGGTGTGTCGCATTGGTCTATCCCACGGCCCCAGTGGAGCTACCACTGTCTATTGTGAGACACTCACACCCCAACGCCCCTAGGGTCAACAACATATGACACCTACGCTTAGTCTACTCGCACCCGCACAAAGGTGTTATTCAAACTCCTAGGCAACACGGCCTTCTCAACAATGTCCAACGGACAACACGCATGCATGATGACACAATGTCCAATCATGTATGCTCATCAATGATGCATTCAACATAAACATTGCCTCAATGGCACATAAGCATTAATCAATGTCCAACATGACATATCAACAACACATTTATTAAAACATTGCCTCAATGGCATATCATCAATCTTATCTCATTGAGTACGAAATCAATAAGCGCATAACCCACATAGGGAAATCACACTTACATCAACAATTTTCAGTATCAATATATATTCCTTATTTCACACATACCACAATTTCCATGTCATGGATCCAAGAATTCTATTTTCAAAATCATTTCTTCTCTATCGGTATGAATACGTATTCCTATCACATTTAAGTAAAGTAAAATCCTTGAATCCAGGGTTCTTAGGTTATGTTTGAGTTACAAAGGACAAAGAACCATAATCTCAATCATTTCCACTCAAAAATCTCATTTTTGGGTCTTGTAATCGATTACATCACCAGTGGTCGATTACACAATGAATAGAATCCCTGTAATCGATTACAATCTCATTGTAATCGATTACGTGATTTCCAGAACCACGGTTCGTAACTTCAAGGCCCTGGTAATCGATTACACAGCCCTGGTAATCGATTACCAATTGGACAGAACCTCCGTAATCGATTACCCACGAGTTGTAATCGATTACGTGATTCCCAGAAGCACCACTTCGTGACATCAGAGGCTTGGTAATCGATTACACCACTCTTGTAATCGATTACAAGCTAGGCAGAATCTCTGTAATCGATTACACCCAAGACGTAATCGATTACCAGATTTTCAGAATCACGATTTTATACCCTTAAGAGCTTGGTAATCGATTACAAGCCTCGTGTAATCGATTACCACACATAATCTTGCAGAAAACGGAGTTCTCCACGTCCTTTAACTCAAACCAAACCAATCATTATCATATTTAATCAACTAGTTACTCAAATATATCTTCAAATCATGCAAGAGGCATCAATAAATCATACAAACCCAACAAAATGCACTATCATGAAGAGTAACATAAAAATGAGAGAACTTTGTACATGGTTTCAAAAAACAACAACAACACACATACAAGACATTTCCTTACTACCAAAATTGGTTGAAGAGGATCATCTCCCTCTTACCTATTTGGAAGACAACACAATGTGCCACTCCTTGTTGCCCTAGATTTTCATTTTCCCCCTTCAAGAAAACTCCAATGTGAGTGATCACCACAATGTCCACTCAAACCATGAAAAATAGGTTCTTGGTCACCAAGGTGGCCAAGAGAAACGAAAATAGCAAGAAAAATGGAAGAAAGTTGAAGGCTTTACCTTAAAGCTTCAAGCTTTAGCTTCAATGGTGGAAGAAAAATGGAAGAAGAAGAAGAACCAAAAGATGGCAACAAAAGAGGACTTGGAATGGTGTAAGAAAGCAAGAATCCTTGATGATGAAGCAAGCAAAGGATGACTGCCTCTAGGAGTGGTTGCACAGTGGAGAAGAAAAGAAAAAGAGAGGGAATGGAGAAATGGGTATTTGGGGTTTAGAAAAATGAGAGTGTAATATTAGGAAGAGGAGAGGAATTACTTGGGTTTCCCCCTATAGCTTCTGCCGTAGAAGAGTGGAGAAGGGAGAGAGAAAAAAAAATGTGTCAAATAGGAAGCTTCTTGGAAACTTCCTACAAGGGGTTTTAATTAACTAAATTCTCTTTTTCTTCTTTCTTGAAAATAGGGCTAAAAAAGGTTTAACACAAGGTAATTTTTTGAATAATGCGATAATATTTTTATTACGTGTTATTATTTATTAGACGTAATTATAGTTGGCAGAAGTCAGCATTAACAAATCTGACAGACAAATTCTTCGCAGTGTTTTATTATTTCATCTGTTAAAATTTCTCGAAAAATGTGAAATCTTGTAAACTGTGTCCGGCCTCGAGTTTAGTAAGATCCCCCATCGACGTTTCCATAGTTCAAGGTTCTCAGAGAAAATATCTCATTTCTCCGGTTCCGCTCAGTACACACGTAAAACAAGAAATATATTAAAATATTTCGCGTTCTCAGAAAATTACAGGAAAAATTCCAAAAAATCACAAATATTATGAGATGAATACTGAGAGTAGAAAAATCAAATTTTGGGGTGTTACAAAAGCTCACCATTGTTGTTCTTCCTTGAGACCATTCGGCCAAACTGTATACACCACCATCCAACCACCTAAAATTTTATCTAACCTACTTTCTCAACTCTAAACACAATTCTAAGAACATCTCTAGTTGAGAGTTCTTCCAAAATCTATCATCTTGAACTTGGAAAATCACTTTGGAGATTTTTCCTAGAAGGTGAAAATCCTTATTTTTTATTTCTAACTTCTTTTTCAAGGTTCTAAGTCATGATTTATCCATGGTTTATATTTTTCTCCTGTAGTTATAACTTGTAGAAATTTATTTGAGTATGTTAGGTTCTTGAAGGAGATCACGAAATCCATAGAAAGGAGTGAAAGAGGATTTTATCTTCCTTAAAGGTAAGAGGGAGATTTAATCTCATCAAACATGTGTGGTGATGAGAAAATGGACTTGTATGTGTGTGAAGAATCCATAAGGATTCACTTGTGTTGGTTGTTTATATGCTTTCCTACTTGTGTTTGATATTGTTTGTATGCATGTCTACAAGCTTTAAAATATATTGCATGTGTGAAATATTGTATGATTATTACTTAGGATGTGATTAACATGTAAAGTTTGCATGAGTGTTCCAAAGAACACATGAAGAGGCTCACGACCTCAACCAAGAAAAGAGAACCAAAATGTTCTCAACCATTTTCAAAAGGAAGGACTTAATGGAATTAGGATAATGAATGAATTTCAAAGTGTTTTAGAAGAAGAAAAATGATCCAAAGATCAAATGCCAAGAATTTAGCAATTTCAGCCAACATGCCTAGTAAATGTGTAATCAATATAAATTTATTTTTTCTTAAGTGTGAACTTAATGTTTTACCTAAAAAGAATGCAATTGTAATGGATTTTCAAGATTTAAAGAAGGAAATCAACTTTTATTAGAAATATGACATAGAAGAAAAATGAATCAAAACCTTTGAAAAATACTTACTTTTGAATTTTAAAGCATAGAGATAATTACTAAAGTGGATTTAGTAATAAGAAACTAAGTAAACGAATTTTTAGAGGAAAAAACGTAGAAAGTACAATTTTAATAGATTTTATAGACAAAATACTATCAAAATTTATAAAAAAACAGACAAATAAAATAAAATGTTTCATAATATATTTTATAACATAAGGAAAATTATTCTGCGTAATTTTAAAGTAGTGAAAATAGCTTACTTAGTTTTAAAATGGAGATTTTAAAGCTTTTCGGTTAAGAAAACGATTTAAAAATCTTACGCGATTGAGAAAACGATTTAAAAATATTACGCAATTTTAAAAACAGCAAAATATATTTACGCGATTTAAAAATATTTGTAAAAACGACGAAATTGTGAAAACGCGATAAAATTTCTACGTGATTAATTGGAACAGCAAGTTTTTACTATTGAGTCAAAGTGATGGACCCGGATATTTTTTAGATGTGGTACTGTCAGGTGAGATGTATTGTATTTGAGATTTTTGCCATTGAGGGCATTTGCGTAAATATAAGAATATTTTGAGACTAAGGATAATTTAGTAATTATGATTTTTATTCATGCATTGAGTGGTGCCAATTTAGTTGATAATTGGTGATTTGATTGACGAGGCGAATTACACCGTGTTGCCGGTGTGATAAGCGTAGTGTGGTTCATTTCTTTGTATGAACTTGGAGGCATTAGTGTGCGAAGTATTCCACATGTAGACAGTTGGTCGCTTTTCTGGGCCATGGTAACTGGCAACACACTAGTGATCTCGACACGCACTATACTTAATCAAGATCTTGTAAAGTCTATTTTAGTACAACGCCTGTGGTTACACGATGCTTGGACTGTGTGCTACTACACGATGTTGGACAGTGGGCTATAGACACAACGTTAGACAGTACAATAGTTTGGTTGGGCAGCCTGAGGTACTAATAGATCTTTGCGGGTCATTCTCTCTGATGTCTGTGTCTAGCTCCATGGAGTAGGAACGAGTCGCATTTCATTTGTATTTATGTCATGCATCAAATCATTATTGTTTATGATATTGTATGATACTGTTGTATTGAAATTTTTGTGTTAAATTGTACTACTATTTAAACTATTGTTGCATGCTTTATTATATTAAACTGTGATATCTGTTGTATTGTCGTTTTCTTATTTGCCATGCTGGTATTGATGTATGATTATCTCACCTCTCTATATGTACTGTTTTCTGTATTATTAAATTATATCATAAAAGAGTTTGAGGAAGAGGATCAGCCTCTTGATTGTGTGTATCCTGAGGAGGAGGAGCAGCAGCAGCAGACGAGTGATCAGTTTGACGAGGGCGAACCTTCCAATCATCCATATCCATTAGACTGATTTGATTCGAGGATGGCTTTGCTGGGATTTCTTGGTTTCGTGAGACTTGAGTTTCACAGAGGTTCAGAGGCATGGCGTTTGCGTGAAGACAGAGGATCAATTATTTATGTGGGACGTTTGACTGTGTCCCTACGATCAAAGTTTGATGGGGAACCTGCTTTTACTACTACTCTGTATTTACACATAGAGTTGTTGCTGACTATTAGGCGTTATTGGGGAGGGATTTTCCATGCGCCTAGTAAGATCAGTAGTGTATCGACAGTACGGACTCGTGTCCGTAGAGCGTCGAGACATCTTGGATACCTATCACCTGAAGTTTCATTTGAGAGTGATCCTTCAGAGGGTTAGGGATCTATGATGTGCACTTGGGCACTTTTTGGATGTAGTATTATATATTAACTCTTTACTGTTAGTTTAAATATTTTGTAGTTGTAAATTATTTGTATAACTTATGACAAAATCATATGCATATTATGTGTGATGAAAGTTTGCTTTACTTTATGTTCTGTGTTATTTTATTCAGTAATATTCTGTATAAAAAGGAAAAAAATTTTACAACCCATATTATTTATGTAACAAATGTTTTATAACTTGGGTAATATTTTATTTATCTTTCTTTTATTGCATCATAAATGTGGCATCCCCACAAGGATGTTACAACTAGAACAATGTATGCCTGGACAAACCCTCCTATACATGGAAAAAAAAGTATCTTGGGATGGCTAGGCCCTTTTGGAAAGAATCTTCAGAGAACTCATTGGCCTCAGCCAATGAATATGCATAGTCAAAAAAGTATCGTTCCAATATGGAAGTTGGTATTAGAAGAAACTTGCAAGAGATTTTGAGGAAAAAAAGTTGAAAGATAAAGATTTCTTGAGGGAGAAAATGTTTCTTTTTTATTGCCATTTTGGGTGAAAGAGATGAAGTGAAAATTTCATTCTCTGAGTTCTTTATAAAGAGGAGAATGAAAACATCCATTGGTGGACCAAGGGGTGTGAAGCATAAATGAGAATGAGAAATGTACACGTGGAATACATGTGGTCAAGGGACGTGTGTTTCAACTTAATAACAATTAAGGATGCGATGTTTCCAAGAGAACATTCATAAGTGTGGCTGTAACATCCCAAATTTAATAACTATAATATAATATGTATTATACCTCAGTAATTAAATCTAAGCATGCTACTAACTACTAAAATATTTCTAATATAACATATCAACATTATATTAAAAAATATGAGCCACAAACTAACGAATATATACATAACATTGGTAATTCTCATAAATACAAACTATGTATAAAGCTAGTAAACTAGGCCTCTCAAGGCATAACATGTACAAGTTTTTCATAAAAGCTATAAAGCAATACTTAGGTCTTCCAGTTCCTACTTTCTCTTCACTTTCCATAAGTCTTATTCCCTGGAATCATTATGGAAACACACACACGGTGTGAGAATCACATATTCTCAGTAGTTAAATATATAAAACATGTCATCACAATCATTCCAGCTTTTTCGGGGAAAAACACAATTCTAAATTCAAGTCTCATACTCATATAAGCTAGAAAGGTGGCAAAAGCCAAAATCATGTCCTTTCTATTCCCAAAATAGATTCTCATTATATAAGTTTGTATAAAAACTCATTTATCACAAACAATCTTCAAATAATCATCACACTCACAAAATCAATATCTCGAACAGAGATATACAATTGCCCATACAATTGCAATGCATGAATATGTTATGATTAGCAACCGCCCATACAATTGTCATGCTATGCCAAATTATGTCTTATGTTTATCCCTATGCAATAAACTAAATATGTAATGAGTAATGTTATGATACCATTTACGGGAATCCAAATCTATGGTAATGTCATGATATGCATGAATCTTGAACAAAGCAATGGAACCCGGCTCTATGAGCCTTGAACAAGCTAGAGTAATGAATTCATCAACTACTTGGTCTTCAACAATAACAAGGAATCTATCCTCAAGTCTTCTATAATAACAAGGAATCCATCCTCAAAGTCATTCAATAGGGAGGGAGCTACGTGTCCTCATACTATCAAGGCTCATAATTACACAATAGGGAGGGAACTACGCGTCCTCACACTATTACCCATTTAAGATAACATCCAGTAATGAGAGAGGATATTACCCAACTCAGCTCAATTACTGGAATAATGAGAGAAACATTTCACCTTAGCTTACCATTACGATAGGGAGGAAATGTTTATCACCTCATCACCTACCCTAGATTATCCCAAATATAAGGCTCATATCCTTCAACAAACACAAATGTAACATATATAATAATGTATAATTACTTCACGTAATTAACATTACAAATCAATTTGATTCATCACATTCTCACTTCATTAAATACTCCTATTAGAGTCTCATCACTCATTAAGAAGCATAAAAGAAGAAACTACACCATTAGAAGACTCCATTGCATCAAACAAAAATTCATATTTCTTCCAGACAGCCACGCCTAGGCGCAGCTCTATCGCGCCTAGGCTTGATGCTCTCTGTCTCACCCACGCCTAAGCGTGATCCTACGACAGAAACTTCTGTAGAATTCTGCAGATATGAGGTATTGTTCCATTAGGAACATACCACAATTTCTTCACCCAATGATCAATTCCAAATGTTTTCCAACATTATACAAGGTCCATAAACATGTTGTAACTCTTATATAACTTTTATTTCACTCCCAAGCATGGATTTAAGAGCTTAAAACTCACTCAAAAATCAATCAAAAAACTTATTTTTCAACTTTAAACTCAAGTGGATTCAATGGAAACTAAGGGATGCAAATTCATCTCCAAGCATCAACAAACCAAAAACAAGTCATCCTCAAGTTCTACAACAAGATTCAAGCCAAGAACACAAAGATCACACTTAAAAACCCCTTCCTCTCATCAAGCCCTCTCATGAACAAGATGAAGAAAAACCAAAGAAAAGTGTTGAAAATCAAGTTTCCCCTACCTCAAGGTCTTGAAAATGGCTAAGGATTGGCAATGGAAGTCCCGAGCTCTCCTTCCTCTTCTTCTCTTCCTCTTTCTCTTCTTCTCCTCTTTCTTTTTTCTCTTCTGTTTTGCTCCTTTGTTGGCTAGCCGTGGGAAATGAGGAGTGTAACACCCCTAAAACTGTTTGTTTCATGATATATAATCATTTTATAATATTTGTGATTTTTTCAAATTTTTGTGATTTATTCCGGTGACGTTGATTATTTTAATATATTTCTTGATTTGTGTACACACTAAGCGGAGACGAGAAAATAAAATATTTTTCCTAAGGCTGGAAAATCTTGGACTGTGGAAACGTCGACGAGGGATCTTACTAAACCCAAGGCTGAACACAGCTTATGAAGTTTTCATTTTTTGAGATTTTATCTGATAAAATAAAATCACAATGCGTTTTATTATCCGTTGGACCATAAATACTAGTTTTGTTAACTGTAAATTTTGTCCACTAGATAATAGCTTTAGTCGAGTATTAGTCATTTTTTTTAGAGAGCATTTTAATGACATCATCAAAGTGACATCATCACTTTGACTTTTGCAAAAAGTGAACAAAGCTTCTCAAGGAAGCTTTGCACCAAGCTTCTAGAGGAAGCTTCTCCTCTTTCTCCTCCCTTGTAGCTCCACGGCATTGAGAAGGAAAAAGGTGACAAAAGTTGTCACCTTTTCAACAAAAGCACCGTTTCATTTCACCTTTTCAAATTTCAAAAGTTTTTTTATCACTTTCTCTCTCTACATTTCTCTTCTCTCATTTTTCTCCTTCACATTTTCATCTTCCTCCTCTCCTCTCTAACTCCACGACAACCACCATCCTCCCACCCTCCATGTTTGATTGATTTCAAGCAACCACTTTGCTTGAAACTACATCTTAATTTGAAGGCTTTCTTTCTTGTTGGAATCACGTTCAAGAAGCTCACATTTCCTCTCCATTCTCTCTCCAATCCCACGGCCAAACCACCATTTTTGGCTATCCAAGTTTTCTTATTCAACCAACCTCATTTCTTGCTTCTACTCATCACTTAGAACCTCTTCCCTTTTATGACCACCACTTGAATCTTCCATCATCACCTTATTCCATAAAGCCCTAAAGTTTGAAGCTTTGAGGTAAAGTTCTTGACTTTTCTATTTTCCCTTCTCTTTTTTGTGATCTTTGGCCACCTTGGTGATCAAGGATTCCTTTTCCAAGCTTTGATTGTTGATTTTTGTGAGTTTGAATATCCTAGGGTTTTGTTGGTGGTGCAAGATGAATTTCAAGAGCACCAAGGAGCTTGTTTTCTTGTTTTCTCTTTAGGTAAGAGGGAGATAATCCTCTTCAACCTATCATGGTGGTGAGAGACATGTTTTGTGTTGATAGTGAGAAAATCCAAGTTAGGGTTGCTCACTTTGTTGCATAGTTCTTGGTGATTGATCTTGTGGTTACTTTATCTTTGTATGATTTTGCTACTTGTTAATGTATAATTTGATGATTTTGAAATTATTTGAATAGATTAGAACCATGTATGGAAAGTAAGGGCTCTTTGCCCCCTTTATTTGAGGCTCACGGCCAAACACTCATCAATAGGGTGTCCATGATTAAAATTTTGTAACAAGTTAGGAAATCAACTAATCAAGTGATTAATAATTAATAGAATGATGAAAATCTAGGTTTCTAACTCCTTAGAGCTCAAGGCCTCTTAGAGGAAATAATGGCACAATTTTGTGTTAAAGTAGGAACTTAATTAATTAGATAATTAGAGGTTGATTAGGGATTCATAAAATAGAAAGAACAAAGAATAAAATTTCGTCCTATAACTTAGAGTAATTTTTTGCCAAAGGAAGAATATGAGTGTAAGTGAGATGTTGAGAAACTTAAATTAACTTACCCTAAGTGAATTAGGTTTAGGACTAAGTAAAGGACTTGTTTAATTAGAGTAACAAAGATTAGGTGAAAAATGCAAGAGAATTCCCCTAGAGAGGCCTAGTAGGAAAAGCGTTGAAGTTAAAGCGTAATTTCATAATAAACCTTAAAGGTATGTTTTCCTAATTGAGAATCGGATAATGTATTGTTATGGGTCCATAAGTGGGACTAAGGATCTATTGATAATTAATTTGGCCAAGTTGTGGCATGATTATGAAAAAAGTATATTATTGTTGAATATACATGAATATGCATTGAGTCATCATGCATTGTGAAAGTCCGGTGGACTTTGTTGTAAGGCTGTATGCTTAGGAGATGAATCACACCTTAGTGTGGGTGCAAATAGACTAGTGTAGGTCACCCGTTGACATTGGGGGTGTCGGGTTGCGGGTATCTCACAATGGATAGTTGGTAGCTCCTCTGTACCGTGAGACAGACCGATGCAAACACATCGACAATCCGGACCGAGACATTGTCCTATATCGCGATCTTGTGAAGAATGTCTTGTATGAGCCATGTTGCGCAATTTATTGTTATTGAAGCACGTGATTTGAGGCCGATGAGATACAGACATGTCTCCTTGATCATTCTCTCTGATATTGTGTTTAGTTCCATAGAGTAAGATTTGGTATTTTATACATGTGCATAGTCAGTCCATATATGTACCTGGCATTTATTTACATGATTATGTAACTATTTCTTTTATTGATATTATGACTACCTAAATTATTAAACTGTGTATTGTCTGATCTTGATGCTGCTCACTATTGTACTGTATTGTTTGGTGTTTTGCGCCGTTTATGTTTCTTTACTTCCATAATGGTAATGATGTTAGATATCTCACCTCTTTACTTTGTTACTCTGTATATATATATGTGTGTGTGTGTGTGTGTGTGTGTGTGTGTGTGTGTGTACTTCTGTAAAGATCGAGGCGTGGAAGAGCCTGCGTTTCCTGGATTTTGGTCAAATTAGCCTTTTGTTTTGAGATGGCATCAGGTCGAAGCTTTTTAGGCTACGTAAGTGTTTTGTTCCATGGCAGATCAGATGCCTGGAGGATTGACTGGAACTCGGAGCGCATCAGATATACTAGAGACATTTCTGTTATTATTCATAGGACTAGGGATGATGCCCCCTTCTTTTCATTGGACACCACTATACACTTGGAGTTTTTCATACCTGTCAGGGAGCTTTGGGGTGTCCTGAACTATACCCTTCGTGAGGACAGTGAGGTGTCCTCTGCACGGACTCTTGTCCATCAAAGAGTGCCTCCCCCAGTAGTCTTATCTCCCAAGGAGTCAGAGGAAGACCCATTGGAGGGTCCTCTCCTATAGTTGTGAAACTTTGGCATGTGGTGTATGGAAAGAACTGATGCTATCTTATGAAATTGACAGTATTGATACTGTCAAACATTGAATTAAATGGTTACCATATAGTCAACAAGGAAATGGACATGGTCAACACTTATATATTGGAGTTTGAATTGTAATGGTGCTTAGCAATAATATTGTTGTTATTAGAAAAAACTCTAGAATAGACTAAGTCCTTGGAACTAGTTCTAAAAAGTTGCATAGCAAAAATACTAATGTTGTTGACAAGAAGTTCTACTAAGGCTTGGATCTAAAGGGCACGTGACAGACATGTAACTTTCTAGAGGATCTTTAGTTATAAAGAGCAAGTCATGGGTCGAGACCCATGATGGGGAGGTTATTCCCACTACTTCCCATTCAAACACACAAAGCTCTTCATGAAGACTTAAATTCAAGTAGTGTGTTAGAGGAACTGAAGTAGTAATCACTAGGGACAAGTAGTGCAATCTGAACAAGCATCAGATTACTGCAAGATTGTTGGATGCTCGAAGTGCTTACTTAAATTATCTATAAATAGGGGGCCTTGGTAACATTGCAAAAGGTACTTATACACTCTACACTTTTCACACGCAGCAAGAAGACGAATTACCAGTAACCACCATTTTCATTTTCTTTTAGATCAGACTACTTTTTCTATATTTATAACTTCAACCTTAGGAGTAACTTGTAGCTCGTTACTTGTACTCAGCTTGCACTTAGAATTATGTTGTAAGTGTACTTCTCACGTTCAATTTCATTTCTACTTGTTCAATTGGCACATTTTACTTTACATATGTTGAAATATGATGCTTGCATGAATACAATCGTGCACTTTATGTATTGAATATCATCAATGTTGACCTCATGACAAAATTGAGTGGTAATTTGAAAGAGTACATTAAATTTGTGAGAATTTGATCCTTGTCTCCTCTAGAATGTCAAACGGTCAAAGTTTAGGGTTTTAGGCCACACATCAACTTTGTAGGCTAGACAAGACTCTCAATATTTTTCCTAGAAACAAATGTTAAGAGCTATTGATAAGCCTATATTTTATAACATTTAATTGAACAAATTGTGGTGATTTGCTTGTATTTTCGGACGAGTTTTAGTTGGATCCTTATCATTATCTTCGTTTTTGTAGAATTGAGAGATTTAACACATTTGGATGAAAGCAAGCGAAGATATCGAGTTTTCAAGACAAAAGAGGTCCATTATGGCTTTCGTAGGGTTCCATGTCAGTTCAGGAGCGATTAAGGACTTAGACGTAGTCATGTCTAACTTGGATGAAACTTCTGACTTGAGACACGACCGCGTCTCTCTCTCACACGACCGTGTCTCCTAAAACATACTGATTAAGCAAACTTTTCACGAGACATGACCGTGTCTCCCACTCATATGGTCGTGTCTCCCAAAACTTAATGATTAAGGAAACTGCGTAAGCCTTGATGTCATGAGACACGACCGTGTCTCATTACACACGGTCGTGTCTCCACTATTCAAGCAAATCACATGGTCATGTCTCCACTATTCAAGCAAACCACATGGTCATGTCTAAAGGATGGGAAGCTTCTAAGTTTATATTTTAATAAGACACGATCGTGTCTCTCACTCACACGGCTGTGTCTACACTGTTCACTCATATTTCTATAAATCGGAGGCTGCGTCGCTGAAGGAAGGAGGAGAATTCTGAAATTCTCTTTCAAGTTAGTTTTTAGTTTTTCATTTTTTTTCAGTTTCTGAGCTAGTTGTTCATTTCCTTAGTTACTTTGTATAATAGTTTCTGTTATGAGAGGTTTTGAGAGTCAGATCTAAAAGGTAGGAAGGCTTCAGATGGAGAATTTCTTGTAGGTTTGAAGTTCTTAATTTCTGCAAAGGGATTTTGATTTTTCTTTATCTCTAGTTTTTCTCCTTTCTTGAATTTCCTTTCTATGGAATTATATCTTAATTTGAGTTTGTTTGTAGTTAATATGCGTAGCTAAACTCATAGATAGGGCTATGGGGGATCTTGAGTTCTTAATTATGCGGATCTGATTTATAATTTGATTATGGTAATTTCTTTGTGAGTTTATTATATTGCTTGCATTCTTATCATAACTTGATCACTTGTGATATTTGTTAATTCATTGTTTGACTAGTGACCATCTGCACTCAATGAGTGGATCTATATTATAAGCCTAGGATTATATTGGTGAATGACCAAACATCAATTTTTCCTACTAATGGAATTGACTAGATGTTGGTTCATCTCTTGAATTGAAGTTTAATGCATTCTTGATTAATTCAACTAAATGACCAAATAAGTGGGTTAAATTAAGAATAGAATATTGTTTCATCCATGACCACTGGGATTCAATAGCAAATAAGAGAATATTGATAAAAGAATTACCTGTATCATAATTGAAAGAAGATCTGAATAATGGAACTCAAGTGAACCTTGTGCCATAGTACCTCTTTATCTTTATTTATCTTTTCTTTATTTAATTGTTCTTTATTTTCTTTATTAGTTTCCTGATTTTAACTTGGATCTTGCATACCTTTTCGGCTGTCTAAATAACAAAAGAGTTTTACAATTTTAGTAATTATCACTTATTTCTCGTGGGATCGATAACTAGACTCAAAATCCTATATTACTTGGTGATAAAATGCACTTGCTCTTAGTGTAACTTTTGCACATGTCAAGTTTTTGACGCCGTTGCTGAGAAATAAGTTTGGTAATATTAAAGGCGTAAAGTTCTATTTAATTTAGACAAACTTTTCTTTTAATTTTATTTTATTTAATTTGTTTTTATTATTGTGTTCTAGTTTTGTTTATTCTTATTTGTTTTTTTTTTATTTTGTTTTGTCACTTTTATTTTATTTTCATTTTTTTAATTTTAATTTTAATTTTAATTTATTAATGTTTTTTTTAATTTTTTTGTTTATTATTTTCAATTTCTTATTTCACTATCTAACTCACTAACTATCTAACTTTTAACTTTCTAACTTATTAACCTTCTAACATTTTAATTTACCTACTTATTAACTACTTGTTAATATATATTTGGTGGTTAGTTTTTACCACACCCTTATTAATATTTTATTTTCGTTTTTGTTATTTAATTTATTTGAATTTTTTATTTTTTTTATTTTTAGTTTTAGTCAATTTTTTTTTTATTTTTATTTTTATTTTTATTTTTATTTTTGTTTATCTCTTATTTTATTTTTGTTTATTTTACTTGTATTTTGTATCTTTTAATTAGTTTGTTACTTTTAATTAAAAAATTATAAAAAAAAGAGAGAAATTGAGTTTCCTGATCTAACATTTGTCACTTGTCACTTGCTCATTTTTCTTGTTTATGCTCACTCACTCTCAGTTTCCTAATCTAACATTTGATCCAGAAATTGAGAAAACAGTTGCAAGTTAAGGAAACAAACTCATATTGCAGCTGTGACGGAAAACATAAAAAGGATGAAAGGACCAGTAATTGAGGTGAATCATGACGAACGAGTTGCCCCAGCGGAAAGAACCATGCTTGAGTACCCCATGCATACTGCTGAAGGGTATGGAGAGAGTATTATAAGACCAACTGTGATAGCTAACATTTTTAAGATCAAACCAGCATTGATCTCCATGATTCAAAATTTTGTTCAGTTTGGTGGATTGCCTTCAAACGATCCAAATCATCATTTGGTCAGGTTCTTGCAGTTGTGTGACACTATAAATATAATGGAGTGACAGAAGATGCAATTCAATTGTGACTCTTTCCTTTCTCTCTCAGGGATAGGGCGAGTCAATGGTTAATGTCACTACCAAGGGGTTCCATCACTACATGGGAATAATTGACACAATAATTTTTGGCTAAGTATTTTTCTTCCTTAAAATCTGCTAAATTAAGGAATGACATATCTTCTTTTGTGCAATTTGACATGGACACTATCTACAAAGCTTGGGAACGCTTTCAAGAGCTATTAAGGAGATGTCCACACCATGGATTTCCCGTTTGGCAGTAGGTCCAGATTTTTTATAATGGTTTGTCTTCTGCAAACCGTTCACTCATTGATGCTACTGCGGGAGGTTCACTTTGGAGGAAAACACCTACTCAAAGCCAGGAATTGATTGAAGAAATGGTATTGAACAGTTATCAATGGCAAAATGAGAGCAAAATTCTTAAGAAACCAGTAAGTGTGAATGTTGTAAACTCTTCCACTGGCATTCTGAGTCAATTGGAAGCATTGATGAAAAAGGTGGAGACTTTGATGGTAACAAACAGTGCAGCCCTGCCATTCAATTGTGAAGCATGTGGTGGACAGGGACATATAAGTGCAAACTGTCAAATTGGTAGTCCCTTTGCCCCTGAGCCTGAAGCAGCAAATTTTGTTGGTAATTCCAACCAACAGTAGTACAATCCATATGCCAATACATACAATCTTGGTTGGAGGGACTACCCTAATTTCAAATGGGGAAATCAACAAGGCTATCTGCAGAATCAACAAAAAGGCTCACAACCACCACTAGGTTTTCAAGCACCTACAGAGAAACAAAATTTTGAAAATCTTGTAATAAAGTACACGCAGAATTCAAAAGCCATAATGAAGACCATGGAGACTCAAATCAGTTAGTTGACCACTCTAATGTAAAAAAGGACACCAAGATTTTTGCCTAGTGCTACTGAAACTAACCCAAAGGAACAGGTGAAGGCAATCACTTTCAGAAGTGGTAAAGAGCTTGGGGATCTTTCCAAGAACAAGGAAGAACATGTGCAAGAACATGAAGATAATCTTGATGAGCCAAATATTGCAGAAAAGAAAAAGACTAGTGAAGCACCTCCTGTGGTGCAGGTCAGCGAGCCACAAAAGCCATCCATTCCATTTCCTCAAAGGCTCCAGAATACCAAGCAGGACAAACAATTTGTAAAATTCTTAGAGATGTTCAATAAATTACAAATTAACATTCTTTTTGTGGAAGCCATCTCTCAAATGCCAAAATATGCAAAGTTCTTGAAAGAGATTCTTTCAAACAAACGCAAGCTTGAGGAATACTAGACAGTTAGATTGAATGAGGAGTGTTCTGCCATCCTCTTAAAGAAACTACCACCGAAAATAAAAGATCCAGGGAGTTTCACTATTCCATGCTCTATTGGTAATTATTATTTTGAGAAAGCATTATGTGATTTAAGTGTTAGTATAAATTTGATGCCTTTCTTTGTATTTAAGAAATTAGGAATGCAGGAACCAAAACCTACAAACATTTCTTTGCAATTGGCTAATAGATCAATTACTTATCCTCATGGTGTGTTGGAGGATGACTTGGTAAAGGTGGACAAGTTCATTTTTCCAGCTGATTTTATTGTGTTAGACATAGAGGAGGATTCTGAGGTCCCAATCATACTTGGGTGACCATTCCTTGTTACTGGAAATACTATGATTGATGTCTATCAAGGAAAGTTGACATTGCGATTAAATGATGAGGAAGTTGTTGTTAATATTTTTAATTCTGTTAAGCATCCTAGTTCTTATGATTCATGTAATTACATTACTTCTATTGATATTGTGGATAGTGTTGTGAGTTCATGTTTGCAGGATTTGTTGGCTGATGATGTTCTATAAAGGGTTTTGACCATGGTCACCCATGACCTTGAGAATGATGAAGAAGTCAAAGAAATGATAACGCGGTTAGTAGTTGACATGTTTGTTGATTAGAAGATGTTAGGGTATTATGAGGATTTGGATAGGAAAAACATTCCTATCCTAAAACCCTCAATTGAGGAGCCTCCCGAAATTGAGCTCAAGCCCCTACCCTCCAAATTTAAAGTATGCTTTTCTAGATCCTCTATCAAATTTGCCTATGATTATCTCTGCTTTACTTTCAAATCTAATGGAGGAGAAACTCATGAGAGTGTTAAGGGAGAACAAGAAAGCATCTGGGTGGCCCATTCATGACATTATAAGCATCAGCCCCACTATATGCACCCACAGAATTCACATGGAGGTGCAGAACAAGCCACTTGTGCAACCACAAAGGCGCCTCAATCCAAACATAAAATAGGTTGTAAAGAAAAAGGAAATAAAGTTGCTTGACGTAGGTATCATTTACCCTATCTCTAATAGTCCTTGGGTAAGTCCAATGCAAGTGGTACCTAAAAAGGGGGGTACAATAGTTATGGAAAATGAAAAGAAAGAGCTCATTACTGTTAGAAATGTGACTGGGTGGCGTATATGCATTGATTATAGGAAATTAAATGATGCCACTCGGAAAAATCATTTTCCCTTATCCTTCATTGATCAGATGTTAGAGAAACTTTCAGGTCATGCATTTTTCTGTTGCTTGGATGGATATTCTGGCTATATGCAAATACCTGTGGCACTTAAGGATCAAGAGAAAACTACTTTCACATGCCCATATAGTACATTTGCATATAGACGGATGCCCTTTGGATTGTGTAATGCACCGACTACTTTTCAGCAGTGTATGATGGCCATTTTTTTTATTTGATAGAGGATTATATTGAAATTTTCATGGATGATTTCTCTATGTTTGGCCCTTCTTTTGATGAATGCTTGCATAATCTCAGTTTGGTTTTGGAGCGATGCAAGAACACTAACCTTGTTTTGAACTGGGAAAAATTTCAATTTATGGTACAATAGTGTATTGTTTTGGGGCATAAAATTTCACCCAAAGGTATGGAGGTTGATCTGGCAAAGGTGGAAGTAATCGCGAAATTACCCCCACCTAAATCTGTTAAGGCCATTCAAAGTTTTTTGGGACATGCAGGTTTTTATAGGAGGTTTATTAAGGACTTTTCAAAAATTACCAAACCAATGACTAACCTCCTAATGAAGGATGCAATATTTGATTTTTCTGATTCTTGTTTAAATGCACAATTGATAGACACTTGATAAACACTTGAGTAATGCTGATATTTGAGTTGGAATTGTGTATTAATTACTTGATTTATTCTAAGCTGATAGAGATTTGTTGAAAAGGGAAATCCAATGATCATGAGATGATTTTATGTAAAGTGATCTTTTTCAATTAAGAAAAGTGAAGTTTAGCATCTTACTTGGAAATTAGTCATGTCTGCTTGCTTCTATTTTCTTTATCAACTTAGCCAGAAAGTGAGTTTGGAGCTTTAATGATTGATTTTTTTTTTCTGGAGTAAGTTTTCTCTTGATTAATGTGTGCTAGAGCTTGCTTTAATATCTTGTTAAAACTTTATTAATTCACATACACACTTGAATATGATTAAGACAATTAGGCATTATTCTTTCTTGACTTTCAGACTTGTGTTGATAAAAAAAATCTCTTAGTTGCCCCATTTGAGCCTGAAATTGATTTCTTTAAATACCCAATTGAATAATCAAGTTAAATTACTTGGAACATCTGATGCGTTGAATTAAAAGTCTTGAAAAGTTATTTTATCTTCAAGGGTATATATATATATATATGAAAAAGAAAAAGGAAAAGAATTATTGGTAAAGAAGGATGAAAATGCTGAGTTGAAATTGAGAATTGGAAAAATCCTTGTGCATCATGCTTTATTCATCTTTTCAGCCTAATTCTGCTTTGAATTGATTTATTCATGAACATTCTTTATCCTTATTTGTCTTTTTCCTACCTTCTTTACCCTTGGCCCCATCACAACCAGATGAAATCCTTTTGATTCTTGCTATATATGTGAACTTGGAAGTAGAGATGAGATTGATAGGCAAGCTTATGGTTTTACATTTTTCTCGAGAAATTTGAGTGATCTCTTTGTCCATAAACACTTAAGCGATGGAAAGATGAGCAATCTCATATGTTTGGTGAAGAGAAAAGTTGCAAGCTAGACTGAAGAATCTTATCGTTTTAAATACTGAATGATCTTGATTGATTGGATTTGATTGCTAAACTTCGACATTTTAATTCTGAAATTTCTCTTTATTCATGTTTTTGGATGCTGAGTTTGATCTTGCTGTTAATTCCTATTCTTTGCTTGAGGATAAGCAAAGCTCAAGTATGGGGGAGTTGATAAGCCTATATTTTATAACATTTAATTGAACAAAATGTGGTGATTTGCTTGTATTTTCGGATGAGTTTTAGTTGGATCCTTATCATTATCTTCATTTTTGCAGAATTGAGAGATTTAATACATTTGGATGAAAGCAAGCGAAGATACTGAGTTTTCAAGGCAAAAGAGGTCCATTCTGGCTTTGGTAGGGTTCCGTGTTAGTTCAAGAGTGATTAAGGACTTAGACGTGGCCATGTCTAACTTGGATGAAGTTTCTGACTTGAGACACGACTGTGTATCTCACTCACATGGTCGTGTCTCCCAAAACTTACTGATTAAGCAAACTTTTCACGAGACACGGCCGTGTCTCCCAAAACTTAGTGATCAAGGAACCTACGTAAGCCATGATGTCATGAGACTTGGCCGTGTCTAAAGGATGGGAAACTTCTAAGTTTATATTTTAATAAGACACGGCTGTGTCTCTCACTCACACGGCTGTGTCTCCACTGTTCACTCAGATTTCTATAAATTGGAGGTTGCGTCGCTAAAGGAAGGAGGAGAATTCTGAAATTCTCTTTTAAGTTAGTTTTTGGTTTTTCATTTTCATTCAGTTTCTAAGATAGTTGTTCATTTCCATAGTTACTTTGTATAATAGTTTCTGTTATGAGAGGTTTTGAGAGTCAGATCCGAAGGTAGGAAGGCTTCAGATGGAGAATTTCTAGTAGGTTTGAAGGTTTTAATCTCTACAAATGGATTTTGATCTTTCTTTCTCTCTAGTTTTTCTCCTTTCTTTAATTTTCTTTCCATGGAATTATATCTTATTTTGAGTTTGTTTGTAGTTAATATGTGTAGCTAAACTCATAGCTAGGGCTATGAGGGATCTTGAGTTCTTAATTATGTGGATCTGATTTCTAATTTTATTATGGTAATTTCTTTGTGGATTTATTATATTGCTTGTATTCTTGTCATAACTTAATCACTTGTGGCATTTGTTAATTCATTGTTTGACCGGTGACAATCTGCACTCAATGAGTGGATCTATATTATAAGCCTAAGATTATATTCGTGAATGACCAAACATTAATTTTTCCTAACGATGGAATTGACGAGATGTTGGTTCATCTCTTGAATTGAAGCTTAATACATTCTTAATTAATTCAACTAAATGATCAAATAGGTGGGCTAAATTAAGAATAGAATATTGTTTCATCCATGACCATTGGGATTCAATAGCAAATAAGAGAATATTGGCAAAAGAATTACCTATATCATAATTGAAAGAAGATCTGAATAATGGAACTCAAGTTAACCTTGCGTCCTAGTACCTTTCTATCTTTATTTATCTTTTCTTTATTTAATTGTTCTTTATTTTCTTTATTAGTTTCCAGATTTTAATTTGGATCATGCATACTTTTTCGGCTGTCCAAATAACAAAAGAGTTTTACAATTTTAGTAATTATCACTTATTTCTCGTGGAATCGATAATTGGACTCAAAGTCCTATATCACTTGATGATAGAGTGCACTTGCTCTTAGTATAACTTTTGCACGTGTCAGCTATGAACAGTTTTACTCGTCTTTTATACATGTCCATGGATTTTCTTTTCAACTCTATCAGTTTTATAGTTTTGCAAGAGAGGAACATTCTCTGTAATTGGTGATTCCTGGCTAGGGACATCTTCATCCAGCTCTTCTGTTGCTTTACCCCACATTACAATATAAAACCCAATCGATATTATCGTGGCTCCAACTAGACTGCAAAATGCAGAAAGAATTTAGGCAAATGAACAATGTAACATACAAAATCATTAAATTGCATAGTTTCTTCTCTGTTACAATAATGTATCAATTTAAGGATGATCTGATTGCATAGCCGTTTGGAGCTCTTCAAGGGATATTATGATTTTAGCTATTTAACATGCAAAGATGAGTGAAAAATCATAGATGATAAAGCAATTGAATATAACTGGCTAGCTTCAAATGGAGTATAAATAATTAAATATGTTCACATGGGATAAATTATCTGTTTTGGATGGTTTTTAATATTGCAGTTCTGTAGAAAAGAAGCTTAGCTGTTTTGGCAGTTCTAACGTTTTTAGTTAAGCAGTGTGGGGACAGAACCCACACCCACGGTGACCGGATGAAGTAATTTTTTCGAAGGAGGATTTCATTTTTTTATTGTTACACAAAACACATGTGTGAACACGTGTTTCTCCTTGTTTAAAGGAAAAGGCAAATTGAGAATTGAATATAGTCATAACTCATACCTTCCAAGGTGTAGAGTATCACCAAGGAACATGACTCCCAAAGCAACAGCTATGGCAATTGAGAGTGGCTTGAACATTGCTACATAGACAGGCCCCTTTATGCGTAGTACCCATGTGTGAACTGCATTGTTCAAGAATGACCCAAAAATTCCCTAAAAAATTGAAATGCATCATCACAAGATTACTTTAGAATAATTAGCATATACTATATATTAAAGTTCTGTAGTAGTTTTTGGGTGCATCTTACAGAGCAAAGGATGGAAGCCAATGCTGTATCTAGTCCTATTTTCCAAGCACTTGCATTTAACTCTGTAAATATAGCTGCAATTGCTGCCATGATGCTTACACATAAGTTGTAAAAGAAGACCACAGTTAGTTCATCAGGGTACAACTTCATGATTTGCACCTGTAGAATCATTAACTCTGGAATTAAAAAACGTTTTGAGAACTAGCTTGTTGAACCCTTCTATAGCAACCAGAAAATTTGTACCTGTACAATGTACCATAATGGAACCAGTATATACTCAGCTGTTAGTAGAAGGCCACCAATGGCCCAACTTCGATCCACTGAATTGAGAGTGTTAATTGGTTGATGAAGTGAAATGGAAGGTATATGAGCAATGATAATTGGTGGTCCTTTGTAGAGAGTCACTACAAATGCTCCAGATATTGATACTATGGTACCCAGGATCTTGGCTTGACTACTTGCACTTTTTACAGCCACCTTTTCCATCCTTGTAAGATTAAGAGATACACAATGGAATAACACAATATAAACAGAAAGACTCACGAGTAGTCTAAACCCATTTCCATTTGAAAAAACATTAACTGTTTGAATAAGGTCATGTGGAGAACGGCGATGAGTAAATTGGTGTAAATATTCAGTTTTATATCCTCCAGCATTGGGCCGGTCCAGTTCTTACAACCTGGATGCTAGCATACATGATTTATCTGTTTCCTAATTTTTTTGGAGCACAAAAAAAAACTATGCTAGTAATAATTACTTTAATCATAGTTGATAATTCAATAGGTACTTCAAGAATGAAAAATAGAAAAATTCAGAACGTGAAAAAATTAAACGTGAAAAAATTATGTTAAATAGATATGAAATAATAATTAAAACTAATGCATTTCTACATGTAAAGTTATTCACAATTATAAATGTAAAAATTCATTTTTGTTAGGGGTATTATTCCGATTGAAAAAATGAGTGTAAGTCAAAAAAGACTTACACTGATGTAAACTGATCCCCCCTCATTCACAATTATAAATGTAAAAATTCTGTAGGGGTATTATTCCTGATAGAAAGAGTAAAATTCTCACCCAGTAAAAATGCTAAAACAAAAAAAGAGAATAAAAAAGCGAAAGTGAGGGGCGCTAAAAGTTCATATTTCTTTGGAAAAATTATGAAAAGAGCAGTGGATAAAATAGAAAAGTTCTGTCATGAATTTGGTTCTTAAGATATCCACAAGTTATAACTGGTAAATTAAATTGGGTATTTTTATAAGCAGAAATAAAAATAAAATCAAAGTGCAATAATAATTATAAATGAAAATTAGAACGTAATTGTCCAGTTTCTCTGAAACTATATACCCAGTAAATTAAATTAATTCGGGTCCTTTTTTTTTCTTTTTATAAACAATTTGGGTCTTACTTGGGTCTTACTAAATAGTTATATGTAAATATCACTTTAAATTGGTTCTCTTTAAAAGGATGAAAATTAAATTTTGTAATATTTTCCATAATTTTTTCTGCTGACACTGCAACACATGCACATGCGTATATTATTATGAAAGGGGGAAAAACCTGAAAATGATGGCAAGCAAGAAGGTAAAAGCTGGAACCAAGTTGCTGATCGCCGAGGAAAGAGTGGGAGAACCGAAACTGATGCCAGTGTAGCCCATGATCTGAGATGAGCATCTGCAATTCAGACCAATCAAAATCAATAAGAAGAAAGGAAAAAAAAATGATTAGCACAAACAGGAATTGCAAAATAAAGACCCATATCTTGTGGTTCCCAAATTTTATAACAATTGTGGGTTTTATCAGGCTCAGAAAGTCAAATGCATGTACCCTATCAGCCCAAGAAGACCAATTTTACATAATATGGGGAAACTGAGGGGAGGAAGCACTCTTGATCTGCAAAGAGACAATAAAACACAACATGAAAAAATTGATTCAATTGTAGCTGCCTAATGAGATGTTCTTATTTTGTCTGTTTTTGCAATCAAATGATTCTCAACCTTCGGGAGATAAAGGGTGCGGGAAGGAGTACAATAGCAGCAACAGCATAAGCATAAACAACAAACACATGGTAGCTCATCCCTCTTATGGTAGCTGCTTTGAACAGAGTATTCAGGGCGACGTTGGCGCATTCCATGGTCACCATGGCCCCAAAAGGAAGCAAATCCTTGTAGCAGCACCTTTTTGCCATCCCTCTGTAATCCCTCTACTTCTCTTCTTCTCACACAAGCATATGTACCCACAGGCAAGAGTTCAGCGAGGTTAAGGTAACAGATGCTGAACTCTACGTGGCTGGGACCAAACAGGGTCTGAGTCAGGAATGTTGATGCCAAATGCTGACAACTTGACAACAATTGAGGGCAGTGGAATGTGGTACGATAATGGCCATTTTGGTCACATCACTTTGAAGATAAGGTAAATTGAGATCATTTGGCATTGCTATTGGTGCCTTTATTATGGGTGACGTAAAACACAAGGAGAAATATAAAAATGTAAGAAAATAAGAAAATGTGGTGTGCAACAAATCTTTAGTGCAATAATAATTAAGTAGTTATGATTTGCTCGTTTGACAACTTGATTTGAGATCTGGTTATTGAATGCGTAACGCTGGTCATATATATTTATATTTTAAACGGTATGGCAATTATTAAAGAATCTAAAAGCAAAAAGTTTAATTTTTAATGTTTTATTTTTCATTTTAAACTTTTGATTTCTTAATAAATAATTTAGAATTTTTCTCTTTTTACGAATCTTAACGCCAGTTACTCTTCTTTTCTTTCTTTTTCATCCATCGGAGGGGGGTGATTTGGGCCTCTACATCGTTCTTTTTCTCATTTTATCTAAATAAGTAGTTCTTCCACATAGATCTGGTTTTTCTTTCGTGTTTTTCGGTGTTTTCGTCGTCTGCGTGCGGCGGTGTTTGGTTCGTCGTTTTGATGCGGCATCGTTTGATTTCCCGTCTTGTTGCGGTAATTTTCCGTCTTGGTGCGGTGTTCGTTTGCTTCAGATTAGTAGATCAGTTTCGATCTATTACAGATTCAATCAAGACTTGGACGTCAATCTGATGCACATATCAGGAGGTATAGATATATTCTCAGTCACTTTGATTTTGTCGCATTTGTATGCGATTTTGCCGTGTTATGCTATTAACGCAGGTCTTTGTGAGTTTGTTCGCAGATTCATCTTTTTCAGTTTTTAGCGATGTTGAATTTGTGTTGTTCTCGATGTATTCTACCAATTTGAATGAATGAATATCTTTTTTAGTAAAAAAAAATAATAATTTAGAACACTTGTTAAATGATGAAGTGACTTTATATAAAAGTTGCAAACTCATATGCAACTTAAATAATTTATCCAGAGTTTATAAAAATTTAATTTAATTAGCACTCTTATTCAGCCTAATAATTTAAGAATAAATATTTATTTTTATTTTAGTCTTTTAAAATAATATAAAATCACATTAATTTTTAAGTTACAAAATATTAAATTAATCATTTAATAATAATTATTATATCACTAGATTTAATCTTTTTAAAATTAATTTGATGTGTCCTTAAAAAGATCAATTTGATAATTCAAAATGGTTGGTTGCAGTGAAAATATAATGTGATCTTAGATGAACTATATCTATAATATTAAGGTTTGAATAATAAAATCATCACTTTGTGAAAAATTTTACCCAACTAACACCATCAATTTAAAGATTAGTCTTATAACAATATATGTGAAGATATTTTAGTCAAAGATAAAAAAAATCAATTTGATAAAAGGATTAATTTCATATATTTATAAATAAAAAATTAACATGATGACACGTATCTTAAAAAGATTAAAATAGATATTTATTCATAATTTAAGCTAATAAACTAACAATTAAAAAAAAAACTTATTCCTGCAAATTTGGCATCCCCAAGTAATAGTTTCCGGTGACATTTGGAAAAATGATAAAATAATGGCATGCAGCTCAACGCAAATGATGGACGGTTTCTTGCCGTTGTTATTAATTTTTGTTTTGGTAAAGGAGACACGTCGCCACCCAAGTTGCTTTGTTTCTATGTTCACTGTTTTGTTAAAGGAAAATTGCTAATGCATCACTTTTTTATATGTTTTGTACCAGGTTACAGGTGCATAGAACTTAAGCAATCCAACTTGCAAAGCTGACATTCAGATGTGGAGTACACATGAAGTAGCTCACACATCAGGTGTAACGACATAAACAAATCATGATCATATCTCATGAAGGTAGGGGAATAAGGACAAAGGAATATCAGTCTCCATAACTCTGTTTCCATGATCATGTCCCTGATGTTCGTGTCACCATGATCTCAGGTAGTAACATTCGACACGCACTGAATGCCCAAACACCACATACCCTAAAATGTTCATATAAATATAGTAAGCAAGAGAGACAACGGATGCCCTAATTCCATTACACACTACCTTCCTTGCGCAGCTACTAACTGCAACATCAAAGTGCCTTTTGCAGGTACCTACCTCCTCGCTCCAAGACTGCAAAAGTTGTGCCCACGAATGATGCCACCACTACTTGTAACATCTCCTTAATATAATTACTAATTACGTATCCGGAATTACATATTAACAATTAAAATTAAGCATATCACTTAAACTAATAAAATAACATGAAATTACTTTTATATAATTTATACAAAATATGAGCCTGATGTGGCTAGAGTTATATGTAACACTCCATAAATTTCTCATTTTCTATTATATATATTTTTTATAATATTTGTGATTTTTGTGAATTATTTGGGTGACTTTGATTATTTTATTATATTTTTAATTTTACGTGCACGATAAGCGGGGTAGGAAAAATAATATTTTTCCTAGGCCAGAAAATTTTTGACTGTGAAATGGGGCTGGGGGATCTTACTAAACCCGAAATTGGATATAGTTTACGAAGTTTTCATTTTTTGAGATTTTATCTGACAAATAAAATCCGGGTACGTCCTATTATCTAACGGACAATAAATACTGATTTTGTTAACTGTAATTTTTGTCCATTGGATAATAACTTTTAGTAAAGTATAAGTCATCTTTTTAGAAGGTTCACTTTATGGCATCATCAGTTGACTTTTTCAAAAAGTAACACCAAGCTTCCTAAAGAAGCTTCATCTAAACTTAGTGCAGAAGTTTTCTATCAAGGCTTGTTGGAGAAGCTTTTCCTTTCTCTCTCTTGGAAGTGGCCCACAGTTTTGGGAGAGAAAGATGACCATATTTTCATCTTTCATTTAATTATTCACATCACTTTTACATCTCAAAAAGTTTCCACCTTTTCTTTCTCTCATTTTTCTATCACATTTTCTCTTCTCTCTTTTCTCTCCATTCTCACGGCCACAACCCCTTTTCCCCATCATTCATATTTGTTTTTAGAAACCACTTCTAGTTCTTGAATCTACTCATCACTTGGAAGCTTTTTCTTATTGGGATCACCACCTTGTTCTTCCATCTTCATCATTTTCTTCCAAGCTTTAACTTGAAGCTTTTGAGGTAAAATCTTTGATCTTCCATTTCTCTTCTCTTTTTCATGATTCAAGGTTATTTCCTTGGTCATTGGTCTTCTCTTTTTCAAGCTCTAGATGTTGATTGTGTGGGTTTGAATCTTCTAGGGTTTGGTGGTGGTGTTGGACAAAATCTTCAAGAAGCACTAAGGAGTTTTCTTTTCTTGTTTTCTCTTTAGGTAAGAGGGAGATTATCCTCTTCAACCACACATGATGGTGAGGAAACAAACCTTGTGTGTATGTGTGGATTCACTCATTTATTTGTATAATTTATATACTTTGTGATTATTTAGTTTTATTTGATATCTGTTGCTTTGAATAATATGTATGACTTATTGGAATAGAAATGTAAAATTTATTGATGGATACGTTTTGGATGCTCTAAAACATGTATGAAAGGCAAAAGAATCTTTGTTCCCTTTGAGTTGTAGCTCACGGCCAAGTGGCCTAAATTAAGGGTCCAAGATAAAGTCATTGTATTAATTTGGGATTTAAGAGATTAGGTGATAAGTAATTAATAAAATGAATGAAAATTTTGGGACTAGAAATCTTGGTGGAGGTCTCGGCCAAGAAGAAGGAAAATAGGATATCCAAGGCAAATTTTTGTGGTAATTTGGAACTTTGAAGCTTAGGTTAAAGAGGAAATGATTACGGGTAAACAACGATGAAACAAGACGAAAATTTTGGGTCCAATGACCCTTAGGGTTCACGACCATGTTGGGCAACCAAGGCAATAATTTTTTGTATCAAGTTGGAACTTAAGTAATTAGATAATTAGAAATACAATTAGGGACTCATAAAATGGAAAAGAAGGAAAATAATATTTCAACCTTAATTCAAGTGTGATTCTCGGCTAAGTGGTTAAAAATGGGTTTGAACAATGTTTAAGAACTTAATGAATTTAGTGACTTAGTGATATACAAAGTAGAGGACTTAAATTAAGAGAGTTTTTCTAAAGGTAATGAAAAAAGGGTTTTATAAATCAAAATAGGATGGACTTTGTGTAAGATGTTGGAATGTTAAGCCTAGTGGTGGCTATTTTGTATCATATGATGGATTTAATATCCTGTTGATGTAACACACCGAAAATTAATAATTTTATTATAAATAGTCATTTTATAATATTTGTGATTTTTTTAAATTTTTTTGGATTTTTCTGAGAATGTGAAATATTTTAATATTATTTCTCGTTTTACGTGCGCATTGAGCAAAGCTGGGAAAATGAGACATTTTTTCTGAGAGCCTTGAGCTTTGAAAATGTCGACGGAGGATCTTACTAAACCCGATGCTAGACACGATTTACGAGATTTTATATTTTTCGAGATTTTTATCTGATAAATAAAAATCGCAAAATAATTTTATTATCTGTTGGACAATAAATATCGATTTTTGATAACTGTAATTTCTGTCCACTGATAATAAATCCGATACAGTGTTAGTCACATTTTAGAGAACACTTTAATGATATTACAATGATGACATCATCGCCATGACATCACTTTGACTTTTCAAAAAGTGAACTTTGGCTTGTTGGAGAAGCTTGGAGGAAGCTTCCTTGCACTTTCCTATTGGCTTCTTCAAGAAGCCACATTTCCTCTTCTCCTCCTCTCCACCACATAATTTTGGGGGCTCTTTGTGGCCACTCATTTTAATTCCATACACTTACACAAAATACACCTAATTACACATTTCATTCTATTTCAAATTTTACTATCACTTTCTCTCTCTACACTTTTTCTCTCAACCATTTTCTCCTCCTTCTCTTTAACTCCACGACAATGCTTCACATTAGGGGAGCCAAAATTTGCTTCTTCATTTTATCACTTTCATTCTTACTTTCAAATGTTTCCAAGACACTTTCTCTCTCCATTTTCTCTCTTCTCTCATTCTTCTTCAAGCTTTCTCTTTTCTTCTTCTCCTTCACCCTCTCCACGGTTTGCAGCCCATTGGTGACCATTCTTCATTTTCTTACTTCACCATCACCATTTCTACATTCCTCTCATCATTCTAAAGCTTTTATCTTTGAAGATTTTCTCTCAAATTCATCATTTTCTTCATTTTTTCTCAAGAACAAAGCTTGAAGCTAGGTAAAGCTTCCATTTTTCTTTCTCCTTCTCTTCATTTTCGTGTTCCTTGTCCACTTTAGTGACTAAGGATTCATGTTTTTCAAGACTTGGTTGTTGATTTTACAAGTTTGATTTTCTAGGGCTTTGTTGGATCTTTGGCCGAAATCCACTATCACCATCTAGGAGGTGATTTCTGTGCTCTTACTTTAAGCAAGAGGGAGATTTACTCACTTTAACCATTATTGGTGGTGAGAAGGCCTTTGTGTAGTTGTTGATGGAGAAATCCATATTGAATGCTTACTTTGTTTGATGGCTTTTCATGTTTTGTGTGTTATTGAATGAAATGAACAATGATTAGTTGTTTCAAATGCATTAAGTATGTTGGAATGCTTGATGATGTTAGATATAATAAATGAAAAAGTTAAGGGTTTACTACCCTATTGAGAGGCCACGGTTTTGGCCATGAATTTAAGGGTTGGATTTGATTTTGTGTAAAATAAGACTTATGTAATTAAGTATTGAAAGATTGATGCATGAATTAAAAAAAGAATTGGAACCTTGATGACCTAGGGAGGCCACGACCTCTAAAGGGATTTTTGGAGTTCAAGTGATGCTTAGATGCATCTTTAGGAATTAAGAATTTAGACATTAGTAATTCATAATGAGATGGAAGAAATTAATTGAGTGATGCACATTAAGAGGGCCACGGTTTTGAAGGCCTCCTTAACCCAAAATTCTCATAATTGATCAAGACTTAGCACATTGGGAATGTTGGATTCATAATGTGAAATTGTGGTATGTGTTGAATCATGTATATATATATGTTGATATTGAGAATTGGTTCTATACTATTGTGAGTCCACATGTGGGACTAAGTATTTGTTGATTTGCACTTGATGAAATTATGGCATGATATTGTTGAGAATTGTCTATATGCCATTATGATATGTTCCATGAGAAATACGTTGATTGATGAATATGCATGTGATGCATTGTTTATGAGGAACATATCATTGATACACATACATGGTGTAAATTGAGTCGTCATGCATATATGATGTCCATTGGACTTTATTGAGAAAGGCGATGTGTGCCTAGGAGATTGAATTACACCTTAGTGCAGGTGCGAATAGACTAAGCGTAGGCCATAGTGGTTGACCTTGGGGGCGTCGGGGTGCAGGTGTTCCATATGGACAGTTATGAGCTCCTTTATGCCGTGGGATAAACCGATGCAAACACACCGACGATCCGGACTGAGACGCTATCCTATATCGTGATCAACTGTTGAGGTGCCATGTATAAGCCATATTGCGTAAATATTTTTATGAGATGAAACACTTTATTTTTAAGGCTAACGAGATACTAGCATAACTTCTTGATCATTCTCTCCGAAATGTTGATGTCTAGCTCCATGGAGTAGGATTTTGATACCATGTGCACATGCATAGTAAGTCAGCATATCATCTGGCATTTACACATTTATCCATTTTCATGATGATGAAACTGTTGTTCATTTATATGATGACTGAACTATTGCTTTAATTGAAGTTATGATTATTTGAACTGTCATATAGTTTATTATATGAGATATTATCGTTGTTCCTCTTTTATTGCTTACTTTTATTATTGATTATTGTTGTTTCTCACTTAATGCTATTTCTTATTATTACTGTTGATAAATATATGTGTTGTGATGTTATGTAGGCGTCCTGCGTTGTTCTGTTTTCTTACTGTCGTATTGGTATTGAATGCTGGGTGTCTCACCTCTTTCCTATATCCCTGTATTTCTGTTTTATATTTATATTCAGTAAAAGATTGTGAGGAAGATGAAAAGGGACCACAACTTTGCTGATTGGACTGGGTCGATTCATTATTTTCGATATAGCGTCTGGACGAGATTTCTTCGATTACGTACGGGTGCAACTTCATGGGGGCATTGACGCCTGACGTATCGACTGGGACACTGAGCATCACATATTTTGGGATTGCGACTTTGTCTGCTAGTAGTACCTATCCCAGGGTTACTATTTTCCCCTTTAGTGCTTTTGTACCTGTTACCTTTTATTTGAATATGTAAGTATTATATTTCGTGTTATCAGTGCTTTGTGTTAAGGACGAATATATTATATATGAAATATGTTTTTGTAACACCCCGTAATAATTCTTAAATTAAGCCTAGCACTCTGTTATAAGTTAAGAACCTTGATTTAAATAAAAACCATAGGCAAGGACTAAGTAGAAGATAACTTACTAATCAATCTCAAAGTAAATGATCATGACCATGTATATGACTGAGTAATGGCTAATTACTTGAGAATAGAAAAAGAAATCATGCAAACAAACAATTAATCATTAGCATATTAATATTTAAAGGACAAGTGTTGCTTGGTTATAAATATGATTAGAATCATGCCAAAGGCAGCCTAGCCATCATCAAACAAGTGTTTACATGTCATTTACTTAGTGGAATTAGTAAGTTAAACATAACTTATGGCTAAGGAATTTAGAAGGTTGCATACTATCCTTAAAACAAGTATTTTACACAAGCAAGGAAACCAAGACAACATGATACAATAAGGCACACGACTGGCCAGGATTGTGACACACCACCAAAGTTTTAAAATACATCCAAATAACATGACATTCATGGCTAGAACACATGGCAGCCGTATAGCTTGAAAGCCATGCAAATTACCACTTTCTTAACCAAGCCAAATGTGCAATTGTCCAAGCTTTTCTCCATGCAAGATGCCACGGCAGTAGCCCTCCCCAAAGGCCATGTTTCTCCCTCACCAGCCTAAGCAAACTGTGGAAGGCTGCATGACAACCAAAACATGCAGAAGGACACCTTTCTTGATCAAACCAAGTCATGATGCCACATGTAACTCCTGCTCCCTTTCACTTCATGCAAGGAGACAACTCTCCAGCCTCCTTGTCACGCTGGAAACCAGCAGAAGCAGCAGCATGCTTCTTCAAAAAGGGAAGCAGGAGCTGGCACAAGGATTCCTCTTCAAAACACAGCAAGCTGCCAACCTTTTCTTCCAAGACAATGGCCACATCAAAAGCCTATGCTATCCTAGGCAATCATAGCTATGATGAAGAGGAGCAGCACGGTTTTAAGAAGCTTAAGAATCAGGAGACAAGGCTGGAGCAGTATCCATCCAACCCCTCCAAGTTCTTGCAAAAAACCGTGAGCCACCCATCCTTCCATTTCCATAATTTCTTCACACCCTTCTTCTTGTTTTCATATCCGTAAGCCTTAAAGAAGCAACACACCTCCTCCATCTCTTCACTCCTAAGGACGGTTAAGGTAGGGAAGAATCAAAGGGGAAGCTTTTCTCTAGTCATTCTTTCTTAGATTTCCATTCTATCAATTTATTGCTAACCAAGTGCATTCTGTTCTGCATACGGTCTTCTGGTTGCATTCTATTTTCTGGTTTGTAACACAACACTTGCATTCTGTTTTTCTGGTTTACATATAACCCTTGCATGATGTTTTCTGGCTTGCATAATGATATCCTGCATTCAGGTTTTTCTGGTTTCCATACGTTTCTGCTTTGTTCTGGTTGCATTTAACATTCTGGTTTGTTTACTGTTTTCTGGTTTACAGGTTTTCTGGTTTCCATACGTTTCTGTTTTGTTCTGGTTGCATTTAACATTCTGGTTTGTTTACTGTTTTCTAGTTTACAGGTTTTCTGGTTTCCATACGTTTCTATTTTGTTCTGGTTGCATTTAACATTCTGGTTTGTTTATGTTTTCTGGTTTATAGGTTTTTCTGGTTTCCATATGTTTCTGTTTTTCTGGTTTCCATTATTATGTTTCTATTTTTCTGGTTTCCATTCTAATACGTTTTTGTTTTATGAGTATAATATAGGTTCTAAAGCCAAGTAACCACACTTTGCTATAAGTTGGGTTAACAGTATGATTCTATTTTTTTTTTTAAATTAAATGCACCGAATGGCTATTTGGAAATCATGTATTCTGGTTTCTTCAAGTGCACCGAATGGAGGTTGTGATGTTATGTACTCTTCTTGATTCTGGTTTTAATTAAGTGCACCGAATCAAATGCATCTAAATGGTTACTAAAAAATGATGAAAGACTATGGTGATGAGTATTTGAAAATATGGTTATTGATCCCTATGCTTACAAGGACGTAAACACTTGGTTGGTGGTGAGTTGTGATTAGTTTTCGTTTGTAATATACGAACTTTAAAATCAACATATGTATAAATGTAATAAAAGTATAAAGATAAAGTTCCTTGGGATTAGCCTACACGAAGATATGTGAGGAGTAGATTGGGGGGGGTGAAACCCTTGGGAGTAATGCTATTGTGACCACACTTATGTTCAAGGTAGAACAAGTCCTGATAGGACTGTGAGTTTGTGGGGGTCGCTTCCAGAGGTGGCATTACTTTGACATGCCCTTTTTCTCCAGGACGATGGAGAGCATACAGTGGGAGGTATGTGTACTCTCGTCCATCCGCTATCCCAAAGGAGCACTCCATGGAGTTGGTACAGTAAAAGAGACCTTAAAAAGAAAATTTATAACTATTCTAAACTCTTGTTATTATGATACTGTCTATATTAGTAATTTTTATGGTGTTTGGATGCTCTTATTCCTTATTGTTGCAATTCTGTTATTATAGGTAATTTGTTCCTTCTAACTATTACATCTTCTGCAAAAAAGCTATTTTCAAAAAATAAACCGTTTTGGGAATCAGAGATTTTCTTTAAACTATGTTATTTCTGTTGTGAGAATTTTATTAAAAACCGATTCCCCTGGAATATCATTAGTTCTGTTTTTTTTACCTACTGAGAATCATTTTCTCACCCCTTCTATGATTTATCATGGTATTCCAGACCCGCCATCATGAGTACTATTGTAGTCTGGCTGGGAGAAGGGACCAGGCATTATGACATGGAAACCAAACTGTTTACTTTTACTGGTCAAATTACCATACAGATATCATCCACCTCCCACCCAGAGTTTGGAGTTACTACCATCTCGGGCCCCTTCACTTTCCAGGTGGTCCTCCCTCCATGGTGATCCTGCCGTCGCCACCTCCGTTCAGCTAGCTATGACCATGCTAAATTCTCCTCTACCCTACTACTTGAAAATGAGGAGAAATATGTGTTGCTGCTAATGTTTTTTTATGTTGTTTTAATCTCACGGCTTGTATAAGACCTGACATGGGTCTAATTTTGTAACTGTTATGCAAACTGGTGTTTGGTGTTTTGTATCTAAATGGCAATTATGCATGTAGGTCTTTGTGTTGATAGTTTTTTTTTTCTTTCGCCCCTTAAAAAGAAAGTTCAAAACGTAAAGTTAATAAGTTAACTATTTCCAAAACAACAGTGGCTAAATTAACCCTGTTTACAAGGAGGAGGAAGTAAATGTTTTTTTTAGGTTGTTACAATTATATTATTGGAATTTGAGACTGGAAGTCACGACTGTACATGATCTGTTTTGGCAAAATTTATGTTGATATAATGCTTGGTTTTGTGATTAAACTTGGGTCTAAATTATGATGAAAAATGAAGGCAAAATGCTGCCCTTTTTATGGTTGTATATTATGTTCTTTTGTAATTGAAATGGAGACTTAAACAAGGGCAGAATGTTGCCATATTCTTAGCTTGATTATAGATGTTTAAAATGTGTGAAAACAAGTCTTAAATGATTTTGAATGGTCACTGCAGTGTCAGTTCTGCTTGTGACTAGAAAAGTCGTTATGTTAAGCATGAAATTGTTATTTGGATGTTGGAAATTGATCTTGGCAGAAATATACCCTTTGAGACCAAAATTTTTAGTGTTGAGGTGTTAAAGTTATATAGATTGGAAAATATGTTTAAAAATAATATGGTTGAATGCTATCATATTATGACTTTAATTTGTATGAAATTTGGTTATATATTGAAGTTATGTTTTAATTAAAATTGAGAGTTTTGATTAAATGGTGGCCACGGTTAAGTATGCCTTATTAAGGAAAGGATTGGAATTGTATTATTTCTTGAACCCAAAGTTGAACTATATGATGAGAATTATGATATGTACTTTGTATGAAATGAATGATATGTATAAATGATGTTGAGAAGCATAATAATGAAAGAATGAGGGTAGATTGAGGTTGAGTGAGTTACTCCCTCTCTACAAGTGTATAATGTAATGTATAAATGAAAAGTTTGATGTGTGATGTTTTACTTCATTATTATGCAAGGAAAGTCTTGATTATATGAAAGGTAAATGAAAGAATGGTTTTAAACATTTTTGCATATTTTTTATTTCCAAACTTGATGTTTGCTATTTTCACGTATTTGGCTTGAGCCAAAGGTGCTCTTGATGCCAGGGTTATGATATTGAAGGAGGCCAAGGAACAAAAGTTTTTCCAATACCTCATTTTACTTGGGAACAAAGGTTTTCCCAATACCTAGAGGAAATACAAGGACCAAATGTTGTCCTGGGAATATGCAAATATCATGAGTTTTCCTAAAACAAAATGTTTTACTAACATTGCATAAGCATACATTAGGGCATTCATTAGGCATAATCATACATCATAATATATTGCATAAATAATCATACATCATAATATATTGCATAAAATCACAATTGTATGGGTAATTGTCTTGTTTTTAGAATTAAAGTAACAAGGACCAAGGTGGAAGCTGACTTAAAAGTATCTCAAAGGAAAGAAATACGAGTATAGGCGAAGTGTGTAATTTATGAAGTAAGAAATATGAAGAGTATTACAATAGAATAGTCAACTTGAAGCATAAAGAATTATATGAATACGAGAATGATGAGATATAAAAATATATGATATAAAACTAAGTTTAGTTGTGGATCAATATAATAACTAATTTGATTTGTTACTTTATGTGCTATTGTGAAGAATTATTAGTAGAACAAATATTTTATATGATTAGATATGGTATTTGATTATACAATGACTTTATAAAGGTTAATAATTGAACCTCTGTTTTGAGAAGAGAGAGAAAGAGGACCAGATTTGGCAATTTGCCACCTCTCTAACTTATACAAATATATTTATGTTAAGTTTTAAATAAAGAATGTGTTTTTTCTGAAACAGATGGAATTATTATGTCACGTTTTTATAAAACTATTAAGAATTCTTTGAATTCTCACCCAATGTGTTTTGTATTTTCGTATTATTTCCAGGAACTCTGAAGGCATTAGTACACAAAAGGAAGACCGGGATTGAAGAAGAAAATTTTAATTGTAGTTATTAGACAAAGCATTGTGTAAAGCATGTATAGATTTTACCATAGAGGTATTTAAGGTAGTATTTGTATTATTTAAATAAATATTTGTATAAGGACATTCAATATATATATTCTTTTACACTCGTATTAGGCTCATATTTTTATATAAGTTATATTTATTTTCATAAACGTGTTATTAGTTTTAAAGTGACATCACTAATGCTAATCATTATGGCATGATCCTAGGCATGTCATTAGTACTAGTATTAGGATGTTACATTTTTATATCAGAGCAGTTCATCCTATTGAGCCGGGGTATGGACTAGCTATGTTTCGTTATGCATTTGTCTTATCTTGATGATAAGATGCATAGGTAGAATTGTGTAACTACCTTGAGTTTGTATGTTTATAGTTAATTGTCACACCACTACATAATATTGAGCATGATCAACTCAATATATAATGTGCAGTATGTACAGGAGACTATGACATCGATCAGGCGTACAAGTAGAGGCAGAATATCTTCCAATAAAAATACAAAGGACGTAATGGAAGTATTCATGAAGATGGTAACTTCAATGAAAGAGAGTAAGGAGGAATATTCATGGCCATGAAGAAATATATGCAGCTATGTCTAAGATGTTGGAAAGGATGGGAAAAAGTTCACATCCATGACCAAAGAATGAAGCAGCAATAGTGAGAGACCAAACTTTTTATAATTCATCTAAGTTTAGAAAGTGTGATCCATTCACCTTATATGGCGGATATGATTTAGCTAAGACTGGAAGTAGACAGGGGAGTTTGAAAAGATATATGCTGGGTTAGTCTGTGTGGATGAGTAGCAGATTTCCTATGTCTCTTTTATGTTGAAAAGGAAGGTTGAACTTGAAGGAATGATGTCAAGAGACTTTTGGAGGCTACAAAAATTCAAATTACATGAAAGGTGTTTAAAGTCATATTCCTAGAGAAATACTTCTCACCAAATATTCAAGAAGAGAAGGAGTTGGAAGTTCTAGAACTTAAGTAAGGACACTTGATAGTGGGCCAGTACTTAATAGAGTTTGAAGAATTATTTAAGTTCTCCCCACACTTCAAGTTTAATTTAGATGAAAAATGGAAATGTTTCAAATTTGAGGCTAGTTCGAGAGGTGTAACACCCTAACTTTTGAGTGAATTACTATTTTGTCCTGATTGTACTGTTTTATATTTTCTGTATGTTATAAAATTCATTTGATTGTTTCGTGTTCGTATTTGAGTGTTTTGTATGATTTACTTTGGGTCAGGAAAATAATAATTTTCGGACCGAGGAAATCTTATTTTAATTATTTGGAGCTGGGGGATCTTACTAAACCCAATTCCGAATGATACGTGTATCAGTCTTTTAATTTTTAGAATTTATCTGTACAATAAAATAATTTTATATTTTTATAATATTATTTTATTAGTCAGTACAAATAAAACGACCATGGAGGACCCACAATTGATTTGCGGGACCCACGTTTAGAAAAAATAGTCAACGTTGATGGCTTGATTTATTTTTAAGCCAATAGGAAATTAGTCAACAAAGAGGGCTTGACTTGATTTGCACCGTTGGATAAGAAGGTTTAGTTTTGAATATCAGCCGTTGATCTAATCAATGGTTGTAAAGATAAGCTTAATAATGAAGGCTTTGGATATCTACCATTGATTTAATGTACAGTGGAGATTGGTCTCACAAAATAGCTAGAATCATTTGTGACCATTGGATGGGAAGAATGTAGAGAAGATCTTGACCCTTGATCTAATCAATGGCTCTTGAATCTTGGTTACACAAGAATGCTAATTAATTAAGTAATGTAACCAATTAACCTAATTAAGTCAAATTAAGTGTGCATAGAAACTTAATGAGATTAGTAGCTTAATTAATAATCTATGATCACCGTTAGGATGGAACCTTCAAGAACATGTGACTAGGCTTGAATGAGCCAATTGGAGCCAAGCTTAGGGGAAAAGCCTTTGCATGTGAACCCTTGATGAAAGCTAGGGCTAGGATGGAGTCTTGGAAGGTCAAACAAAGTGGCCACCTCCTCTTGAATGAGCTTCATGGCCATGCATCATTTGGAGACCATTTTCACTTCATTCTTCATCTTTGCTAACACTAAATCTCTCACTACTAGAAATTTGGCTTTTAGAGACCGATTTAGAGACCGATTTATTTCGGTCTCTATAGAGACCGAAATAGAGACCGATTAAGAAAAAAAAATTAATTTGCCACCGAAATAAAATCGGTCTCTAATTCAGTCTCTCAATTTTTTCGGTCTCTTAATAAAAAAATCTACAGAAAAAAATAAATAAATAGGTAGCAAAAAAATAAAAAATTAGAGACCGATATTTCGGTCGCTATTAAAAATTTGAGTTTTAGAGACTGATTTAGAGACTGATATTTCGATCTCTAAATAAAAAAAAAGTTTAAAAAAATTGGTCTCTAATTCGGTCCCTAAATTTTTTTTAGAGACCGAATTAGAGACGATATTATACTATAAAAAAATTTTAAAAAAATATATCTTATTATTAGAGACCGATATTTCGGTCGCTAAATAAAAAAAAAAAAAAAAAAAATAAAAATTACAAATTCAATCACTAATTATATTATAAAATAATTTTAAAAAAATTATTAGAGACCGAAATATCGGTCTCTAACTTAAATAAATTTTAGGAAAAAGATAGAGACCGTAAATTCGGTCTCTAAAAGTTTACCTTAGGCTGACAGCCCTTCAATTTTTTCTCATTTCAAACCCTAACTCTCCCTCACCCTCACTCTGCTGCCACTCTCTCACAGCCCGTCGCCGCAAGCCTCTCGCCCGCGCCGCTCGCCCCTGGCCGTCGTCCCTCGCCCTCGCTGCTGCCGCTAGCCTCTCGCGATGCCGAATCGAAACCAGCCCTGTCATTCCACCTGGGCAACGCCTTCGCCTCCGACCCTTCCCTCTGCTCCGCCGCCGTCGCCGACCTCCGTGCCTCCTTCCTCACCTCCTCTTGGGACGACACCATCAAACTCTGGACTTTGGACCGCCCTACCAGTGTCCGCACCTTCAAGGAGCACGCCTACTACGTCTACTCCTCCGTCTGGAACCCCTCCACGCCGACGTCTTCGCTTCCGCCTCTGGCGACTGCACCGTCTGGCGACTGCACCGGCTTCGGTGGATGGTCCATTAAAGTGTGGGATTTGAGGAACTATAGGGTTCCTCTTATGGTAAGGAATGTGAAGTTCTCGCCCCACTTGCAGAATTGGATGGTGTCTTGCTCTTATGACATGACGGTTTGCGTGTGGGATTTCATGGTGGAGGATGCGCTGGTGAGTAGGTATGATCATCACACTGAGTTTGTCGTGCTTGTGGAGGGGCTCATGGCTAGTACTGGATGGGATGAGCTTGTTTATGTGTGGTAGCATCGAACTGACCCCAGGGCACCTTAAAGGGAAGCTTTCTTTCTGCTTTGTTCTGTTTCTTTTCTGTGTTTTTCTTATTATAATTCATATGGTGGGTGGGAATTTCCAATAGCCTTGGTCATAAGATTCAATACTTGTTCTGGGATGCATGTGGTTCTCTTAGTGTATATCTATATATTTATGTTGAGGAACATATATATACATCCCTTTCCCTTCCATTGGTAATGATTAATGAAGAATAATATACCAAAACATCTTTGTTTTATCTAAGCCAGAAGGGGATTGGGCTCTTGATTAAATGGAATTAAATATGCTTTACTTGGTTGCTGGAGTTTGTAAATTCTGATACCACTACCAATTGACATGCTGGTTCTAGAAATTTAATGCCCTGTCTAAGAAAATTCTGCAGCTTAGTTTCAGTAATTGGATTTAAGATATTGGAAATTCTGCACTGCAATATTTCCTTGTTTTGCTTGGTACACTTTTGAACATAGGCATATTTTCTTCTAATGGTTGTTTGTTCCTGTAAATATTAGTAATTGAGTTAAATGGTTATCCAACGTAGAATTTCTCTTATTTGGTGCAATGTTCTGAGTCCCCAATGTCAAACGGTTGGTAACATTAAAATCGGTGCTTGTTCTTATGTTATTTGAATCAAATCCTTTTATTTTTATTTTCCATATTGGAGAATGGTCCTGCAAGATTCCAAGATAGATATAGCAGACTAAGGTTATGGACTTACTCTTGCTTAGATTTGTACAAGGTAACACGTTGTTTACTTACTTTCTTGTTTGAAATTCATTCAACAGATTGTTCAACAGACCATGCAAAGAATCCTTCAAAAAATGCAAATGAAAACCTTAATGAGGTTAGACTCTGTCACTTGCTCTATTTTTTGAAAACTCTGTTTGAGGATATGTGCATGAGGTGTGTCCTTATTCTTCTGGCTTACATGGCCATCACTTGATCTCAACTTTGCTTTTATTGTTTTAAGAAATAGTATATGTCTGTCATTGAATATCTTTTTATATATTTTAGGAGTTAAATCCTCTTCTTCTTGAATGTCATAATGGCAATTTTGACAATGCCTTGGAGTCCTCTCCAAGTAAATACTCAAGGATGCAAGATCTTTCTACTGTTAAGTTTTCGCCAAGGCTTGAGTTTATTGATGATGATTTAGATCCTGCAATGAAGGAGGAACTTGACAGGTTAGATATACATGTGTGCTAGTTCTTCAAATGCCTATTTTCAAATTAATCTATGTAAAAATAAAAAAAATTCTCTTCTTTAGGTCTATGATTTCCTTATCTTCATTCTACCAGCACTAATTGGTTATGGAATATCTTTTCCCTTTTCCCCAAAGTTAAGATGTAGATTCAATGGACCTTGGAATCTTGCTTTGGTGGTTTAGTACACTTTTAAATCCAGTTAAAATGATCGAGATTACTTGTGAGAATGCTTGTTTAACATAACTGAATTGGGTGTTATGTGTCGCAGTTTTACATATTGGTTCGTTCATTTACTTTGATGGACTAGACAACTAGTGGAATGACTATATCAAATAAAACATATAGGGAGGATACTCAATTAGGGGATCCTTTCATTTAGGAGAGAATCCCTGACCATCCAGACTAATGCGAGAAATGGTGCTTCTTTTAACTAATCTTTTACCCGTTAGTGGCTTTTTGGTACTAATCTAAAGGCTATTTAAAATGAAACAAAACTAATGTATTTATATATCTAATAATTTTGTGGGGGGGGTTAGAGTTTGCATGGTGGTGGTTATATTTTGTCATTCGCAATGTTTGTGCACTGTTGGTAGGATCTTTTATTGGGATTTTTGTTTTATGTATAGAACTTATATGTTGTGATATCTTTTCAGCATAGTTAATGTGTTTGGACTTTGGAGTATACTTTAGCTTTACCCTAGTCAGTTAATTGTTGAGTGATGTATTTTGTTGTTTCCTTTATTATGTTGTATTAATTTACTTTGTCTCTTTTCATGTAGGGAAGTCGAAGATTTTGCACTGCAATTCGCTTGAAGTCTTGAACCACTGCAATTTTGACACATTGATATTCTGTTATTTACTTCAAACTAGCATGTGATCATGTGTTGCATAATTATTTTAGAATTTAATCAACGATTTAATCTTTTGTTCATAGACATATCATGATAAAAATATAATTTTTGGGATTTTTCTGTGTAATTGATTGTATAGGTAATTGATTGTATGGATTAAGATCTAAAATCGCTTGATATAAAAAAAGTAGTTTGTTTTGATTTCTATAATTTCATAATAATTCTCTTCTAATAATTTTTTTATTTTTTTTTTTTTTTTATTTTATAAATAGAGACCGATTTAGTGACCGATTTTATAAAAAATATATATATTTAGTCTTTTAGAGACCGATTTAGAGACTGATAAATCAGTCTCTAGTTTAGAGACGGAATTAGCGACCGATTTTATAAAATATATAATATATTCATGATTTTAGAGACCGATTTAGAGACTGATTTAGAGACTAATTTAGAGACTAATTTAGAGACCGATAAATCGGTCTCTAAAAAATTGGTCTCTAAATCAGTCTCTAATGTGTTTTTTTTTAAGTATGATTGACCAATATTTGACCGAAAATTAGAGACCGATTTAGAGACCGAAATAATCAGTCTTTAAAAAATCGGTCTCTAATATTTAGCGACGAGGCTTTTAGAGACCGATTTAAATCGGTCTCTAAATCAGTCTCTAACTATTTTAGAGACCGATTTTCTTGATTTAGAGACCGAAAAATCGGTCTCTAAAACTCAAATTTCTAGTAGTGTCTCTTCTCTCTCTTCTAAAACAAAACCCACCATTGTTGTTTCCTTTGAAGAACCATTCGGCCACACCATTATACATCATCATCCAACCTTCAAAATTTTTATCAAACTCACTTTTCCAAACCTAAACACCATTCTAAGAACATCTCTAGTTGAGAGTTCTTCCAAAATCTATCATCTTAAGCTTGGAAAATTGCTTTTTAGGTTTTTTCTAGAAGGTGAAATTCCTTGTTTTTCATTTCTAACTTCATTAATAAGGTTCTAAGCCATGATTGATCCATGGTTTATGTTTTTCTCCTATAGTTATAACTTGTAAAAATTTATTTGAGCATATTAGGTTTTCTTGGAGGAGATCACGAAATCATCTAGGAAGGAGAGAAAAAGATTTTATCTTCCTTAAAGGTAAGAGGGAGATTTAATCTCATCAACCAAGAGTGGTGATGAGAAAATGGATTGTATGTGTGTGAAGAATCCATAAGGATTCACTTGTTTGATTGTTTAAATGCTTTCCTATTTGTGTTTGATATTGTTTGTATGCATGTCTACAAGCTTTAAGATATATTGCATGTGTTGATATATGCATGAGTATTAATTAGGATATGAATAATATGTAAGGTTTGCATGAGTGTTCCAAAGAACACAAGAAGGGACTCACGACCTCAACAAAGAAAAGAGAACCAAAATGTTCTCAACCATTTTCTAAAGGAAGGATTAAATGGATTTAGGTAAATTAATGAATTCCACAATGATTTAGAAGATAGAAAATGATCCAAAGATCAAATGCCAAGGTTTTATCAATTTCGGCCAACATGCCTTGTAAATGTGTAATCAATTCAAAATTTATTTTCTAAAGTGTAGATTTGATGTTTTTCCTAAAAAGAATGCATTTGTAATGAATTTTCAAGAATTAAAGAAGTAAACTAATTTTTACTAGAAATATAGTATAGAAGAGAAATAAACAAAACTCTTAAAAAACATTTACCTTTGAGTTTAAAATTGTATAACTTGAATTTTCAAAGTGTATTTAGTAGTAATAAACTAAAGAAAAGAATTTTTAGAAGAAAAACGTAGAAAGCTCATTTTTAATAAAGTTTATAGGCAAAATACTGTCAAAATTTATTAGAAACGGACAAATAAAAGAGGACATTTTATAAAATATTTATGACGTAAGGAAAATATTCTACGTAGTTTCAAAGTATAAGAAATAGCTTACGTAATTTTAAAATAGAGATTTCAAAGCTTTTCGATCAAGAAAACGATTTAAAAATCTTACGCAATTGAAAAAATGATTTAAAAATACTATGCAATTTAAAAAAAACAGCAAAATATATTTATACAATTTAAAAATATTTGTAAAAACGATGAAATTATGAAAACGCAATAAAATTTCTACGCGACCAATTGAAACAGTGAGTTTTGCTGTCGGGCCAAAGTGGTGGACCCGGACATGCTGAGATATGGTACTGTCAAGTGGTGATGTACTATATATTGAAATTTTGAGGTTAAAGGCATTTTTGTAAATATGAGGATATTTTGAGACTAAGGGTAATTTAGTAATTATTGTTTTATTCATGCATTGAGTTGTGCTAATTTAGTTGATATTGGCGATTGATTGATGAGGCGAATTATACCGTGTTGTCGGTGTGATAAGCGTAGTATAGTTCATCTTGTGTGGACTTGGAGGCATTAGTGTGCGGAGTATTCCACATGTGGCCAGCTAGTTGCTCCTCTGAGTCGTGGTAACTGGCAACACACTAATGATCTCGACACGCACTATACTTAATTAAGATCTTGTAAAGACTGTTTAGTACAATGCCTGTAGTGCACGACGATTGGACTGTGTACTACTACACGACATTTGGACTGTGGGCTATAGACACGACGTTAGATAGTGGAATAGTTTGGTTGGGTAGCCTGAGGTACTAATAGATCTTTACGGGTCATTCTCTCTGATGTCTGTGTCTAGCTCCATGGAGTAGGAACGAGTTGTATTGCATTTACATTTGTGTCATACATCATAACATAATTACTTGTGATATTATATGATACTGTTGTATTAAAACTTTTGTATTAAATTGTGTTATTATTTATGATGTTATAATATGTTTTATTATATTAAAGTGTGATAATTGTTGTATTGTCATTTTCTTATTTGCCATACTAGTATTGATGTATGATTATCTCACCTCTATATATGTATTGTGTCTGTATTATTATTTATGTTGTAAAAAGTTTGAGGAAGAGGAACAGCCTCTAGATTGTGTGTATCTTGAGGAGGAGGAGCAGCAGCAGATGGGGGATCAGTTCGACGAGTGCGAACCTTTTGATCATCCATATCCTTTGGACTGATTTGTGACTATGGCGTTGCCGAGATTTCTTGGTTTCGTGAGGCTAGAGTTTCACGGAGGCTCTTAAGCCTGGCGATTGCGGGAGGACAGAGGATCAGTGATCTACTTGGGACGTCTGACTGTGTCCCTACGAGCAGAGTTCGATGCTGAACCAATTTTCACTACGACTTTATATCTACATCTGGAGCTACCATTGGATTTGAGGCGTCACTGGGGAGGACTTTTTTGTGTTCCCAGTGAGATCAATATAGTGTCAACAGCGCGGACTCTTATCCATAGAGCTGTGAGACATCCTGGATTCTTGTCACCTGAAGTTTCATCTGAGAGTGATCCTTTAGAGGGTTAGGGATCTATGATGTGCACTTGGGCACTTTATGATGTTGTACTGTATAATGACTCTTTACTGCTTTCTTTAAATATTTTGTAGTTGTAAATTATTTGCCTAACTTAAAATAAAATCTTATGTATATTATGTGTGTGATAACAGTTTGTTGTATTTCATGTACCGTGTTGTTTTATTTAAGGTTATTAAGTATAAAAAGAAAAATTTTATAACTCATATTAATTATTTATCAAATGTTTTATAACTTGGGTAATATTTTATTTTATTTTTATTGCATCATAAATGTGGCATCCTCATAAGGGTGTTACATTAGTTAGTATCAGAGCCCAAGTTAGACTCTTTTGGGGTTGTGGTTGGGTCTATTTTTACTTGTGTTGTATGATTCTCTGTGATTTATTTCCGAAAGGATACATCTAACTTTGTTTTGTTATAATTGAAGAAAGAAGATGTCTGGCGGAAGGGGAACGCGTGTGAATGTAAATCGTCATGTAGACCCAATAATTGCAGCTGCTGAGGCTATGCAGCAGATGGCTAAAGTGATAACTCAATAAAATGAACGAGCAGCTTAACAGCAAGATGCTACTGCTGATGCTCTGAATTTATCTGAGTTCAGGCGCAACAACCTGCCACAGTTCAGAGGCGAGTTTAATCCTGAGAAGGCAAGTCTGTGGATACAAGACTTGGAAAAGATATTCAAAGGAATGGGATGCGCCGATGATAAGAAGGTAACGTATGCTACTTTTATGCTGAGAGGGGATGGTGAAAATTGGTGGAAAGGAACCCGCCGATTATTACAGGCTGAAGGAACTGAAATTACGTGGGAGGTATTTTCTGAAGTGTTTCTGGAGAAGTATTTTCCTGCCAGTGCTAAACATGCCAAGGAGATGTAATTTCTTGGTTTACGTCAAGGCAATATGATTGTCAATGAGTATGCTTCTAAATTTGAGAGCTTGTCTCAGTTCTTAGAATATGTTCAAGCTCAACAGAATGATGCGTGGAGATGTCGAAAATTTGAGGAAGGGTTTAGGGTAGAATTGTGACGAGGAGTGCTACCCTAGAAGATAAATCAATTTCATGCTTTGGTTGATACTTGTGGATGACTCGAGGAGTTAGAGCCGTCAAGAGATCAGAGGAATCATAATTTTGGACCCACTAGGTTCCAAAGGGGAGGTAACAACAATACCAGCCGGTTTCAGCGCAAGTCGTATTCGAGACCACCAGGGAGTCGATCTCAACGTCCACCTGTTGGGGAAAGTTCTAGTGGTAATAGAGCCGGTCAGAAAGTGGCGTTTACGCTAACATGTTTCAAGTGTGGAAGGAGTGGCCATATCTCTAAGGACTGCTGAATCAGAGGGACAATCTGTTTTAACTGCCAACAACCTGGACATGTTTCTAGGGACTGTACTCAGCCGGAAAGGAAACCTGCTGTAGTGATGTTTGTGCTAATCAGCCGAGATCTGGAGGGCGAGTATATACCATGACTGGAACTGAAGCTTCTCAGTTTGAGGATCTTATTCAGGGGGAAGGTGCCATTGAAGGTAATCTTCTAACTGTGCTATATGATTCAGGTACAACACATTCTTTTATTGCATATGATTGTGTGGAACGATTGAAACTGTCTGTGTCTTCTCTGAGTTTTCAATTGATTATGTCTACACTAATTACCAAACCTATAGTTATATCCAAGATATGTCTGAATTATCCTGTTGTTATAAAGGATCGTATGTTTTCAGTCAATTTGATTTGTTTGCCTCTTGTGGAGATAGATGTAATATTAGGAATGGATTGGTTACCTTCTAACCATATCCTTATAGACTGTGCAAACAAAACCATAGTTTTTCCTAAGGAAGAAAGTTCTGGATTTTTGACTGCTATTAAAGTCAAGTCATTGTTGAGAGATGGAGCGCCGGGATATATGTTATTATCTTCTCTAGAAGTCAAAAGTGAGAAGGATGTGAATGCTATTCCTGTCGTCAATGAATTTCCAGAGATTTTTCCTGATGACATACTTGGTTTGCCACTGGAGAGGGAAATCAAATTTTCTATTGATTTGGTACCAGGAGCAGGACCTATTTCGATTGCACCGTATCGGATGTCGCTGGTAGAACTGGTAAAGTTAAAGAAGCAATTGGAGGAACTGTTGGAGAAACAGTTTGTGCGACCTAGTGTTTCACTGTGGGGAGCACTAGTGCTTCTAGTCAAGAAGAAGGATGGAACTTCTCATCTTTGTGTGGACTATCGCCAGCTGAACAAGGTTACTATAAAGAATAAATATCCACTTCCGAGAATTGACGATTTGATGGATCAGTTGAAGGGAGCAGTGTTATTTTCTAAGATAGATCTGAGATCAGGTTATCATCAGATTCGTGTCAAGGTTGATGATGTGCCTAAGATAGCTTTCCGAACTCGTTATGGGCATTATGAGTATCAAGTGATGCCATTCGGAGTGACGAATGCTCTTGCAATATTCATAGACTATATGAATAGGATTTTTCATCTGTATCTGGACAGATTTGTCATTGTCTTTATCGATGACATTCTGATCTATTCTCAATCTAAGGAAGAGCATGTTGAACATCTCGGTATAGTTCTTCAGATTTTGAAGGAAAAGAAGTTGTATGCTAAATTGGCAAAGTGTGAATTTTGGCTGGAGGAAGTTCAATTTCTAGGTCACGTGATTTCCAAAGAAGGTATTACGGTAGACCCATCGAAGGTGGAGACTATTTTGCAATGGGAAAGGCCTAAGACAATGACAGAAGCTTGAAGTTTTGTTGGAATGGTTGGATATTACTGGAGGTTCATAGAAGGTTTTTCCAAGATAATTGGACCGCTTACACAGCTCACGAGGAAAAGTCAAGCTTTTGATTGGACGGAGGAACATGAAGCGAGTTTTCAAGAATTGAAGAAGAGACTGACAACTACACCAGTGCTAATTTTACCAGATCCTAACAGACCTTTTGAAGTGATTGTGACGCTTCTTATCAGGGGTTAGGATGTGTATTGATGCAAGACAGGAATGTGGTGGCATATGCTTCTAGACAGTTGAAGGTTCATGAGAGGAACTATCCAACACATGATTTGGAACTAGCCGCAGTGGTTTTTGCATTGAAAGTGTGGAGGCATTTTCTGTATGGAGCTATGTTCAATGTCTTTAGTGATCACAAGAGTTTGAATTACTTGTTTGATAAAAAAAGAATTGAATATGAGGCAGAGGCGATGGTTGGAATTTTTGAAGGACTATGACTTTCAACTCCAATACCATCCGGGGAAGGCTAATGTGGTGGCGGATACTCTGAGTAGAAAAGTGATTAGTGTTTCCACAATGATGATAAAGGAGGAAGAATTGATTAACAAATTTAGAGACTTATGGTTGTCAGTGGAATTGATGCCTGGAAAGATTCTTTTAGGTAAAGTTGTGATTTTAAATGAATTGCTTGATGTAACTCGAGGTAAACAGGAGGAGGATTCGTTTTTGCAAAACGAAAGGGAATTTTTGAAGCAAGGTCATAACGCGACGGTAGAGGAAGGATCAAATGGAATCTTGAGGTTTAAGGGAAGAATTGTGTACCTGATGATCCAGAGCTTAAGAAAGGAATTTTAGATGAAGTTCATACTAGTGATTTGAGTTTGCATCCGGGGATGACCAAAATGTACCAAGATTTGAAACAGATATTTTGGTGGCCAAGAATGAAAAGGGATGTAGCGGAACGTGTGGCGTCTTGCCTGGTTTGTCAGAAGGCAAAGGTGGAACATCAAAGGCCAGCCGGTATGTTACAACCGTTAGCTATTCCAGAGTGGAAATGGGATAGTATCTCAATGGATTTTGTTACCGGATTGCCAAAAACAAGGAAAGGACATGATTCGATATGGGTTATAGTTGATAGGCTTACGAAGTCAGCACACTTCTTGCCGATCAATATTAAGTATTCATTGGAATGATTAACCCAAATGTACATCAGTGAAATTGTCAGACTGCATAGTGTACCTACATGTATAGTTTCTGACAGAGATCCAAGGTTCACATCAAGGTTTTGGCGAAGTCAGTAGGAAGCCATGGGAACTAAACTACGATTGAGTTCTGCTTATCATCCGCAGACTGATGGTCAGATGGAGAGGACGATACAGCCTTCGGAAGACTTGTTGCGCGCTTGTGTATTGGAACAACGAGGGAGTTGGGATGAATTTTTATCTTTGATAGAATTCACCTACAACAACAGTTTTCACTCAAGTATAGGGATGGCACCCTATGAAGCGCCGTATGGACGACGATGCCGAACACCTTTGTGTTGGTATCAAGATGGAGAGAGTATGACTATTGGACCAGATCTTGTACAACAGACTACGAAAAAGGTGAAGATGATATAAGAAAAGATGAAGACGACTCAAAGCCGACAAAAAACTATGCTGATAAGCGAAGGCGACCTCTTGAATTTGAGGAAGGTGAGCATGTATTTTTGCGAGTAACTCCTACGACTGGTGTCGGAAGGGTTATCAAATCCAAGAAGCATACTCCTAAGTTCATTGGGCCTTATCAGATTATTCGACGGATAGGTTCTGTAGCCTACTAGATAGCTTTACCGCCTTTTCTATCCAATCTGCATGATGTATTCCATGTGTCTCAACTAAGGAAATATATTCCCAATTCGACGTATGTTATACAAACTGACGAAGTGCAACTAAAAGATAACTTGACATATGAGACACTTTCTGTTAGGATTGAAGACAGGAAAGTGAAGCAATTTTGAGGGAAGATGATTGAACTAGTGAAGGTGATATGAAATGATGTAACAGGTGATGCTACCTGGGAGTTAGAAGACAAAATGAGGGAGCAATACCCTCTGTTATTTTGATGTACAACAAATTTCGGGGACGAAATTTTTATTTGTAGGGGAGAGTTGTAACACCCTAACTTTTGAGTGAATTACTGTTTTGTCCTGATTGTACTGTTTTATATTTTCTGTATGTTATAAAATTCATTTGACTGTTTCGTGTTCGCATTTGAGTGTTTTTTGTAATTTACTCTGGGTCAGGAAAATAATAATTTTTGGACCAGGGAAATCTTATTTTAATTATTTGGAGCTGGGGGATCTTACTAAATCCAATTCGGAATGATATGTGTATCAGTCTTTTAATTTTTAGAATTTATCTGTTCAATAAAATAATTTTATATTTTTATAATATTATTTTATTAGTCAATACAAATAAAAAGACCATGGACCCGGAAAAGGTCTATGGGACCCACGTTTAGAAAAAGTAGTCAACATTGATGGCTTGATTTATTTTTAAGCCAATAAGAAATTAGTCAACAAAGAAGGCTTGACTTGATTTGCACCATTGGATGAGAAGATTTAGTTTTGAATATCAACCGTTGATCTAATCAATGGTTGTAAAGATAAGCTTAATAATGAAGGCTTTGGATATCCACCATTGCTTTAATGTATAGTGGAGATTGGTCTCACAAAATAGCTAGAATCATTTATGACCATTGGATGGGAAGAATGTAGAGAAGATCTTGACCCTTGATCTAATCAATGGCTCTTGAATCTTGGTTACAAGAATGCTAATTAATTAAGTAATGTAACCAATTAACCTAATTTAGATTAAGTGTGCATAGAAACTTAATGAGATTAGTAGCTTAATTAATAATCTATGATCACTATTAGGATGGAACCTTCAAGAACATGTGACTAGGCTTGAATGAGCCAATTGGAGCCAAGCTTATGGGAGAAGCCTTTGCATGTGAACCCTTGATGAAAGCTAGGGCTAGGATGGAGTCTTGGAAGGTCAAACAAAGTGGTCACCTCCTCTTGAATGAGCTCCACGGCCATGCACCATTTGGAGACCATTTTCACTTCATTCTTCATCTTTGCTAACACTAAATCTCTCTTCTCTCTCTTCTAAAACAAAACCCACCATTGTTGTTTCCTTTGAAGAACCATTCGGCCACACCACAATACACCATCATCCAACCTTCAAAAATTTTATCTAACTCACTTTTCCAAACCTAAACACCATTCTAAGAACATCTCTAGTTGAGAGTTCTTCCAAAATCTATCATCTTAAGCTTGGAAAATTGCTTTGGAGGTTTTTCCTAGAAGGTGAAATTTCTTGTTTTTCATTTCTAACTTCATTACTAAGGTTCTAAGCCATGATTGATCCATGGTTTATGTTTTTCTCCTATAGTTATAACTTGTAAACATTTATTTGAGCATGTTAGGTTTTCTTGGAGGAGATCACGAAATCATCTAGGAAGGAGAGAAAAAGATTTTATCTTCTTTAAAGGTAAGATGGAGTTTTAATCTCATCAACCAAGTGTGGTGATGAGAAAATGCATTGTATGTGTGTGAAGAATCCATAAGGATTCACTTGTTTGATTGTTTAAATGCTTTCCTATTTGTGTTTGATATTGTTTGTATGCATGTCTACAAGCTTTAAGATATATTGCATGTGTTGATATATGTATGAGTATTAATTAGGACGTGAATAATATGTAAGGTTTGCATGAGTGTTCCAAAGAACACAAGAAGGGGCTCACGGCCTCAACAAAGAAAAGAGAACCAAAATGTTCTCAACCATTTTCTAAAGGAAGGATTAAATGGATTTAGGTAAATTAATGAATTCCACAATGATTTAGAAGATAGAAAATGATCTAAAGATCAAATGCCAAGGTTTTATCAATTTCGGTCAACATGCTTTGTAAATGTGTAATCAATCCAAAATTTATTTTCTAAAGTGTAGATTTGATGTTTTACCTAAAAAGAATGCATTTGTAATGAATTTTCAAGAATTAAAGAAGTAAACTAATTTTTACTAGAAATATAGTATAGAAGAGAAATAAACAAAACTCTTGAAAAACATTTACCTTTGAGTTTAAAAATGCATAACTTGAATTTTCAAAGTGTATTTAGTAGTAATAAACTAAAGAAAAGAATTTTTAGAAGAAAAACGTAGAAAGCTCATTTTTAATAGAGTTTATAGACAAAATACTGTCAAAATTTATTAGAAACGAACAAGTAAAAGAGAACGTTTTATAAAATATTTATGACATAAGGAAAATATTCTACGTAGTTTCAAAGTATAAGAAATAGCTTACGTAATTTTAAAATAGAGATTTTAAAGATTTTCGATCAAGAAAACGATTTAAAAATCTTACGCGATTTAAAAAAAATAGCAAAATATATTTATACGATTTAAAAACATTTGTAAAAACAATGAAATTGTGAAAATGCTATAAAATTTCTATGCGACCAATTGAAACAGTGAGTTTTGCTGTCGGGCCAAAGTCGTGGACCCGGATATGCTGAGATATGGTAATGTCAAGCGGTGACGTACTATATATTGAAATTTTGAGGTTAAGGGCGTTTCTGTAAATATGAGTATATTTTGAGACTAAGGGTAATTTAGTAATTATTATTTTATTCATGCATTGAGCTGTGTCAATTTAGTTGATATTGGCGATTGATTGATGAGGCGAATTACACCGTGTTGTCGGTGTGATAAGCGTAGTGTGGTTCATCTTGTGTGGACTTGGAGGCATTAGTGTGCAGAGTATTCCACATGTGGACAGTTAGTTGCTCCTCTAGGTCGTGGTAACTGGCAACACACTATTGATCTCGACACGCACTATACTTAATTAAGATCTCGTAAAGACTGTTTAGTACAATGCCTGTAGTGCACGACGATTGGACTGTGTACTACTACACGTCGTTTGGACTGTGGGCTATAGACACGACGTTAGACAGTGGAATAGTTTGGTTGGGTAGCCTGAGGTACTAATAGATCTTTACGAGTCATTCTCTCTGATGCCTGTGGGTTATGTTTTATTATATTAAACTGTGATAATTGTTGTATTATCGTTTTCTTATTTGCCATACTGGTATTGATGTATGATTATCTCACTTCTCTATATGTATTGTGTCTGTATTATTATTTATGTTGTAAAGAGTTTGAGGAAGAGGAACAGCCTGTAGATTGTGTGTATCCTGAGAAGGAGGAGCAGCAGGAGACGGGGGATCAGTTCGACGAGTGCGAGCCTTCTGATCATTCATATCCTTTGGACTGATTTGTGACTATGGCGTTGCGGTGATTTCTTGGTTTCGTGAGGCTAGAGTTTCACGGAGGCTCTGAAGCCTGGCGATTGCAGGAGGACAGAGGATTAGTGATCTACTTAGAACGTCTGACTGTGTCCCTACGAGTAGAGTTCGATGCTGAACCAGTTTTCACTACGACTTTATATCTACATCTGGAGCTGTCATTGGATTTGAGGCGTCACTGGGGAGGACTTTTTCGTGTTCCCAGTGAGATCAGTATATTGTCAACAGCGCGGACTCCTGTCCGTAGAGCTGTGAGACATCCTGGATTCCTGTCACCTGAAGTTTCATCTGAGAGTGATCCTTTAGAGGGTTAGGGATCTATGATGTGCACTTGGGCACTTTATGATGTTGTACTGTATAATGACTCTTTACTGCTTTCTTTAAATATTTTGTAGTTGTAAATTATTTGCCTAACTTAAAACAAAATCTTATGTATATTATGTGTGCGATATCAGTTTGTTGTATTTCATGTTCCGTGTTGTTTTATTTAAGGTTATTAAGTATAAAAAGAAAAATTTTATAACTCATATTAATTATTTGTCAAATGTTTTATAACTTGGGTAATATTTTATTTATTTTTATTTTATTGCTTCATAAATGTGGCATCCTTATAAGGGTATTACAAGAGGAAGCATAAGGAAGGTTGTATGCCCATTGGAAATTTGAAATTTCCATACTTTAGTAAACAAATGCAATATTCTGGATGTAACACCCCAACTTTTGGATAAATGACCATTTTGTCTTGATTGTACTGTTTTATGTTTTTCTGTATGTTATAAAATTTATTTGACTGTTTCATGATTATATTTGAGTGTTTTGTGTGATTTACTCCAAGTCAGGAAAATAATAATTTTCAGGCCGAAAAAATCTTATTTTAATTTTTTGGAGCTGGGGGATCTTACTAAACCCAATTTCGAGTGATACGAATGTTAATCTTTTAATTTTTAGGATTTAACTGTGCAATAAAATAATTTTATATTATTATAATATTATTTTATTTGACAGTACATACTATATCAAAAACAGTAGAAATCTGCTCCAAAATGACCATGGACCCGGAAAAGTCTGTAGGACCCGCGTTTAGTAAACTAGTCAATGTTTCTGGCTAGACTAAATTCTAAGCCAATAGGAACAAGTCAACGATGTAGGCTTGAAAGGTTTGGACCAATAGAAAACAGGTCCACAAAAGTGGTTAGACTTGTTGAAATCAAACTAGAAAACTTAACCAATTAGCTTAAAACCTAACTAAGTTAGCATAGAAAGCTTATATAATAACTAAGTAAAGTAAACCTAGTTAGCTATCTAGTTAAGTCCTAGTTAGATAATGATCTCAAAATATCAAGACAAGCATAGTTATCCTAAGTAACTAGATAGTTTGGCTAGTAACTAAACAAACTAACCAACTTCACCTAAGAGTAACTAGAAGACTAAATGGAGCACAAACTTGGTTTGCTTCTCCTTGGAGCAATTCGGCTAGAGCATTCAAGAAGCATCAAGAAGAGCTTAGTCATTAGGTGACTAGGTTTACATACACCAATGAGAAACAAGCTTGGAGCCAAAGCTTTGTTCTCCACCCTTGATCACATCTATGGTTGTTAAGGAGTCTTGGAAGGTCAAACAAAGAGGCCACCTCCTCTTGGAGCTCCATGGCCATAAGCTAGGTTTAGAGAGCATTTTACTTCATTCTTCATCTTTGCTATCTCTAAAAACCTCTCTTTTCTCTCTTCAAGAAACACCAAGTTCATAGCCTTTCTTCTTTGAGCCATTCGGCCAACAACCATACACAACCATCCAACCTTCAAAAATTTTATCTAACCCACTTTCTCAAACCTAAACAACATTCTAAGAACATCTCTAGTTGAGAGTTCTTCCAAAATCCTTCATCTTAAGCTTGGAAAATCACTTTGGAGATTTTTCCTAAAAGGTGAAGATTCTTGTTTTCCATGTCTAACATGATTTCTTAGGTTCTAAGTCATGATTGATCCATGGTTTATGTTTTTCTCCTATGGTTATAACTTTTAAAAATTTATTTGAGCATGTTAGGTTTCCTTGGAGGACCACTCGAAAATTAACTAGGAAGGAGAATAGAAGGAGTTATCTTCCTTTAAGGTAAGAGAGAGATTTGATCTCATCAACCTTGTGTGGTGATGAGAAAATGGATTGTATGTGTGTGAAGAATCCATAAGGATTCATTTATGTGGTTGTTTAAATGTTTTCCTATTTGTGTTTGATATTGTTTGTATGCATGCCTATAGCTTTAAAATATATTGCATGTGTTGATATATGCATGATTATTAATTAGGATGTGAATAATATGTAAGGTTTGCATGAGTGTTCCAAAGAACACAACCTGGAGCTCACGGCTTCACCATGAAAAGAGAACCAAAATGTTCTCAACCATTTTCTAAATGAAGGATTTAATGGAATTAGGTAAATTAATGAATTTCAAAATGATTTAGAAGATGAAAAATGATCCAAAGATCAAATGCCAAGATTTTGTTAAATTCAACCAACATGCCTTTTTAATGTGTAATCAATCCAAAAATTTATTTTCTAAGTGTAGACTAATTGTTTAACCTAAAAAGAATACATTTGCAATGGATTTTCAAGACTTAAAGAAGTAAAGTAATTTTTATTAGAAATATGGTATGGAAGAGAAATAAACAAAACTCTTGAAAAATACTTACCTTTGAGTTTTAAAGTATAATGATAATTTTCAAAGTGTATTTGGTGGTTATAAACTAAACAAAGGAATTTTTAAAGGAAAAACGTAGAAAACACAATTTTAATAGATTTTATAGACAAAATGCTGTCAAAATTTATTAGAAATAGACAAATAAATGAGAACATTTTAAAATATATCTATAATGTAAGGAAAATATTCCACGTAGTACGCGGTTTTAAAATAGAGAATTTAAAGCTTTACGGTTAAGAAAACGATTTAAAATTCTTACGCGATTGAGAAGAAGATTTAAAAATGCTACGCGATTTTAAAAACAACAAAATACATTTATGCAATTTAAAAACGTTTGTAAAAGTGACGCGATTGTAAAAATGTGATAAAATTTCTACGCGATTAATAGGAACAGTAAGTTTTGCTGTCGGGCCAAAGTGGTGGACTCGAACATGTTGAGATATGGTACTGTCAAGTGGAGATGTACTATATTTGAGGATTTTGAGATTGAGGGCATTTTTGTAAATATGGTAATGTTTGAGACTAAGGGTATTTTTGTAATTATATTCATGCATCAAGAGTTGTGCCAATTTGGTTGATATCGGCGATTGATTGATGAGACGAATTACACCGTGTTGTCGGTGTGATAAGTGTAGTGTGGTTCATCTTGTGTGGACTTGGAGGCATTAATGTGCAGAGTATTCCACATGTGGACAGTTGGTCGTTCCTCTGGGTCATGGTAACTGGCAGCACACTAATGATCTCGACACGCACTATACTTAATCGAGATTTTGTGGAGACTGTTTAGTATAATGCCTGTAGTGCACGACGTGTTTAGACTGTGTACTACTACACAATGTTGGACTGTGGGCTATAGACACGACGTTGGACAGTGTAATAGTTTGGTTGGGCAGCCTGAGGTACTGATAGTTCTCTTTGGGTCATTCTCTCTGATGTCTGTGTCTAGCTCCATGGAGTAGGAACGAGTCATATTGCATTTGCATTTGTGACATGCATCATAATGATATTATTTACGATATTGTATGATGTGTTAAATTGTGTATTTATTTGTGATACTGTGGTATGTATTATTGTGTTAAATTGTGTCATTATTTATGACGTTATAGTATGCTTTTTTATATTAAACTGTGATATCTGTTGTATTGTAATTTTCTTAATTGTCATGCTGGTAATGATGTAGGTCGTCTCACCTCTCTATATGTATTATTTTTGTATTATCATTTATGTTTATAAAAAGTTTGAGGAAGAGGAGCAGCCTCTAGATTGTGTGTTTCCTGAGGAGGAGCAACAACAGACGGGTGATCAGTTTGACGAGTGCGAGCCGTCCAATCATCCATATCCTTTAGAATGATCTTGTGGTGATGGTGTTGCCTGGATTCATAGGTTTTGTGAGACTGGAGTTTCACAGAGGCTCGGAGGCCTGGCGACTGTGCGAGGATAGAGGATCGGTGATCTACTTGGGACGTTTGACTGTGTCCCTACGTGGAGAGTTTGATGCAGAACTAGTTTTTACTACTACTTTGTACCTATATCTGGAGATGCCTTTGGATTTGAGGCATCACTGGGGAAGACTTTTTCGTGTACCCAATGAGATCAGTATAGTGTCAACAGAATGGACTCCTGTCCATAGAGCTGTGAGACATCTTGGATTTCTATCACCCGAGGTTTCCTTTGAGAGTGATCCTTCGGAGGGTTAGAAATCTTTGGTGTGCACTTAGGCATATCTACGTTTTGTATTATACTAACTCTTTACTGCTTTGTTTAAATATTTTGTAGTTGTAAATTATTTGTATAACTTAAGACAAAATTATATGTACATTATGGTGTGTAATAATAGTTTGTTTTATTTTATGTTCCGTGTTATTTTATTTAACGTTATTAGGTATAAAAGGAAAAATTTTACGACTCATATTAACTATGTATCAAATGTTTTATAACTTGGGTAAGGTTTTATTTTATTGCATCATAAATGTGGTATCCCCGCAAGGGTGTTACACTGGAATGGGAGAAACGAGAAGAATTCTAATAGATTTCCCGTTTGATGTGTTTGAAGAGAATGCTCAGTTTAGGCATGCCCCACCTATGCTTAGAATGGAGAAGATGTTTGAGAACATCAAGTTAAACTTTTTAGGGCTCCGTAGTTCCATTTTTGTCCGTTTCTTGATTGGGAACAATATGATTTATGTTTGGTTTGCTTTACGTGATTTATAGTTTCAATAGTATGCATGATATTTATTATGGTTGCTTATTAGCTATATGTGATGTATGATTTTGATAGTATGATCTTGATTAAATTGTGGTTAGATGCTTAATATGATTTTATTATTTTCATAGTAAGCATGAACATGTGATAGTGGAAATCTCATGAGTGATGTGATATATGATGAGAATCATGTGGAAAGGAAAATTGTTTTGGTTCAAAAGAACCTTGAGGCTCACGGCCTTCATGCTTGATTTGGAACAAATCATTTCAAACTTATTTTACTAATTATGAATTTTTGATGAGTAGGTAATAAGTTAATGATTTTAGGATTTGCAAAGAAAGTGGACTAAATGTTTAGAATTAAATTAGTGTAACTAAATTATGATGAGAAATAAAATTAAAACTTGAAATTTTCTAACGTATAGCTCACCCTTTGGGTTTTAAAGCGCGTTAGAAAATTGAGCTGTAATGTCCAATTAAACCAAAGAAGTGCAATTTTTGTAAGAAATAGTAGAAAATACTATTTTAAGTATTTTGTTTAAAGGTGTTTTAGTGAAGATAAAAGAACAATGATTTTTGAAGGATATGATTTTATTAAAATAAACATAGTTTTATGAACAACGCCGGACATTTTGAAGAAATTTGATAAGAAAATATTGGATTACAGATTTATAAAATGAAAATGGAAACTACCAATTTTTATTGTTAAGAAAAAGAGTGATTTTTTGTCATGATGTTGGAAAAAAGGATTTAAAAATAAATTGGAAGGTTAAAATATTTTATTTAAAAGGATTTTTAGTAAAGAAGATAGAAAGGATTTTATTAAATTAAAATAAAGCAGGTTTTTGGGAAAAAAACGTTAGAAAATATTATTTAGAGGAATTTTCATAAAAGAATATTGGAAATAAAGTTAAATCATATTTTAAACTTAGAAAGTTTTGAAATTTAATTTAGAACGTCAAGAAATATTTTATATAATGGAAAACAGTGGAAATCTTTATGCGTTTAAAAATAAATGATTTTTGAGCTATGCGATTTAGAAAACATTTAAATATCTTTATGCGATTGAGAAAATGCTGGAAAATGGTTACGAGATTTGAATATGTAATAAATGTGTTACACGATTATGAAAACGCAATAAAAGTATTAAGTAAATGAGAATGACAACAGTGGTTATAAGACTGATGTACTGGACCCGAATGGATCAGTGGTATTATGTAATTGTATGGGCGGTTATCGAATACCATTGATACTAATGGCATTAGACAATTGTATGGGCAGTTGTTCTAATATCATTGGGAATAGTGCAATGGTGGTTTGTGTTATGCATTGAGTAATCATGCATTGAATACAACTTTGGTTGCCTAGGAGTGAATGAGAATTGAATAGTGCAGATCGTATAATGAGTCTTGGGGTCTTCAGGGCGCGGTGATTCAAAGTGATAATTGTTCATCTTATGTTCCTTTGGCTATGATAAACCGTTGCAACGCAATGACGTAACCTGACAAACACCATTCTTTTTGCGATCCAGCTTAGACTGTCATTGAGGCTGGCAGGTCTTCTGGAACGTTCATCTCTGAAATTGTGTTAATCTCCATGGAGTAGGGACTGGTGTATTGTGCATACGCATGGTCAGTACACATATCATTGACATTTATATTCGAAGTAATGTTGACATCTGTGTTGTTGCAATATGTGTTTATGGAAGTTATTTATTAATTGATAGTATGACTATATTTATGATTTCTGTGATATTTATATTATCTGTTGAATTATTTGTATTAAATTATCTATTACTTGGTAACATGAATATACTTGCTACTTTATGTTTGAATGGCATTATTGTCATTTGTGTTGTTTTTATGCTGCCATGTTGATATTGATGTAGGAGATCTCACCTCTTTATTGTCTTGTTCTATTTATATGTTTATGTTTTCTAAAGTTTATCGTGGTGGTGAAGCGAAGATCTTCCTTGATTTTGAAAGGACGTAGTGCTGTGAAGTATCGTCGTACGATATGTCCATCTAGATATGGACATTTTGAGTTTTGTTAAGTCTGTTACCATGCTATTAAGTAGGACCCGTCATGTGGTTTGCTACTATTTCTCTTTGAGTCTGTAAGTTTTATGTTTTGAATGTTATTGAATACTATATGATGTATGTAATGTGTATTAATTAGTTCAAGATGTTTTTATATTGTAATTGGCTAGCTGCCATTAATTATAGTTTTGATGATAACAAACATAATAAAGATGATGGCAAGACTAAGTCCAAGACCTTCAAGAATAGCTTTAGGACTTAGGATCTTTGTAAGGAGACTTATTGGATATCTCATTGGCTTTGGACACAAAGAAATATTTTCAAAATTGTTTTTCCAAACTTAAAGAATCATTTTTTTTGGATAGTTGAAAGTATTTAAAACTGATTTTATATCAGGGGTATTCGAATACTCCATAAGGTATTCGAATAACATGCCTGATACTCGTATCCAGAATTGCTTTTGAAAGTAAGGTATTCGAATAACCATTTTGGTATTCGAATACACCTGATCTTAGAAAAACGTTTTTAGACTGAAATATTCGAATACATTGAGAGGTGTTCGAATAACCATCTTCTAATCTGTTTTCATAAGCCTTTATAAAACAAAGGTATTCGAATAACCTTATAGGTATTTGAATAACCTCCTTCAGAATTGTTTTTCACTAAACAGTGGTATTCGAATAACCAGGAAGGTATTCGAATAACCACGGGATCCTGATATGGAAGGAAATGAAGATTTTCTACATTTAATGTGATATTAATTATATCCAATGGCTATTTTCCTCAAAGGCTCTATAAATAGAGACCTTGGGTCTCTTCTAAAGGTAGCCCAATGATCTGAATTTTTATTTGCTTGTGCCAAAACGTGATTTTCATTTTTCTCATATTTTTCTATGCTCTTTTCGCCAAAACTTTGAGATATCCTTAAAGAGCTCCATAATGCTTCAAGTTGTATTATTTACTCTTTGTGACAGTTTTCTATTTCATCTATTTTCTGCTTCTGTAAGGGTGAGGTATCCCTTGTTGTAAAGAAGATGAGGTATCCTTCAAAGGGGGTGAGGTATCCCTCTAATAAATAGGGTAAGCTATCCCTGTTTGTTGAGACTCAAGGACAAGGGTGAGGTATCCCAAGGTGTGAGGGGTGCTCTTGTTGTGTAAAGGTTGCAAGCACCTGTTTTAAGCTTGTATTGAATAGTGAAAAATCTTGAACTGTGTTTCGGGGACTGGACGTAGGCCACAAGTGATTGGTGGTCAAACCAGGATAAATATCGTGCCTGCTCTTCTCTTCTTTATCTCTTTATTTTCAACAATTTAATTTATTGTTTAATATTATTTATTTGTTGAATTTTATTAATATTCTGCTTATCCTTTTCATTTCACGTCTTTTAATATTCTTTTCAACATATTTAATTAGTTTACGCCTTTGCAAAAAGTTTTTTAAATACTTAATTCACCCTCCCTCTTGAGTATTGGAAGCCACTTGGGTAACATATATTACCTACATCTTTGGTAAGTTTAAATTATCAACGAAAGAAATTTTATAACTCATATTTTATAACATTAAATATTTTACAATTTAATTATAGTTTGGTAAGTCAGAAATGTGACATCCAAAGGACAGTGTTACATTAGTTGGTATCAGAGCATGGTTAGAGTCTTATAAGGTTTTATGGTTAGGTCTATCTTGTTTGTGTTGTGTGACTTTCTATGCTTGCACTCCGAAAGGAGACAATGTTGTTTGGAATGGTTACTTTGGTTTCCATTGTGTTTTGATTTGTCTATCTTTGAAGAAAGACGATGGTTAGTGGTAAACATACACGTGAGGAAGTAGGAAGTGACATTGATAATGTGGCAGTAACTACGGAAGGAATGCAAAGAACAACTGAAGGAATAACACAACAGGAGCAAAGAATCGTTCAACAACAAGAATTGATGGTTGAGGCTCAGATTTTGTTAGAGTTGAATCAGTCTCAAGATATGGGGCCTCATAACATTGGGCCATATTAGTTCCGAAGGTGGAGAAATCATAAGGTCAAACGATTCTAGTGGAAAACGTATTTACGATCACTGAGAAATCAATAGCGACAACAATCGTATGGAGGAGGTATGAGTAGTGGTAGTTTTAATCGAACCATGGCATGCATGAGATGTGGAAAAGGCCACTTAACAGAAGATTGTATGATTAAGTGAATAATTTGTTTCAAGTGCGGGAAACCTGGACATGTTATCAGAGATTGTACTTCGCAAAAGACGAAACCTTCCATTGGTAATAAACATGCTTCAAAATCTCAAGTAGAAGGGAGTGTCAATAATCTGAATGGAGCGAAAGCATCCCAAACTGAGGACCAAAACAACGGAGATTGTGTCACAGGAGGTGATCCTTAAACTATACTGTATAATTCTAGGGGCAATCCATTTCTTTATGATTTATGACTGTGTGAATTGATTAGAGTTAATTGTGTCTTTGTTACCTTTTTGACTTGTTTACTTCTGTTTCTATTACTAAAACCTATTGTTACTATCTTGTTGCTTAAACTATCCTATGTCTGTTAAAGACTGAATCTTTTTTGTTGATTTAATTTGTCTACCTCTTTCATAAATACACTTGATCTTAAAAATGGATTGGTTATCTTCCAACCATATCGTATGTGATTGTTTCAATAAAGTGTTAGTGTTCTAGAAAAACTCATTCCTAAAATCAGGTCATATCAAATTCTTGGTGGATATGTCTGGTATCACATCAGATAGTTTTGCTATCCTATTCTTCCTAACCTTCATAATGTTTTTCATATATTGCAATTTGCAAGAAAGAATATTCCTGGTCCAATTCATGTCATAGTATTAGATACAATATTGTTGAAAGAGAACTTGATTTGTGAGACACTTTCTGTTAAGATCGAAAATAGAAAAATGAAGTGATTCAAAGGAAAAGAAATTTCATTGCTACTAGTGCTCTAGAGTAAAGTGATTGGAAGCGCAACGTGGAAACTTGACGGCAGAATGAAAGAACAGTATCTGCATCTATATGACAGTACGCAAATTTCGAGGACGAAATTTCTTTTTAGAGAGTGAGTATTGTAACACCCCGAATTTCATTTTTTTTGAACATATATGATTTTATAATTTTTATGATTTTTGTGAATTTTTATAATATTTTAGATATTTTGAATATTTTAATATATTTTAGACATTTTAAGATATTTTAATTTTTTTATTATATTTTAGATATTTTGAGATATTTTAAATATTTAAATATATTTGAGATATTTTGAATATTTTATTATTTTTGATATTTTGGAATATTTTGAATATTTAATATATTTTTGATATTTTGGGTTGCGTGTAGGCCCGGGGCGAGTTCGGAAAAATAAAAAATTTTCGAAGTTGAAAAATTTTGTACTGTTGATTTGGACCCGGGGGATCTTACTAATCCCGAAACCAAAAATAATTTTTGAAGCACGGACACGCTGATTATGAGGCGTGTCCGCGTGTCGGACACATGTTCGTGTCAGACACATGGAGACACCCGTATGACACACATGTCATGTGTGTCCAAATGTGTCCGATTAAAAAAGATTATTTTTTCAGTTTGGACACATCTCGGACATGCTCAAATACTTCTCGGACACTTCTCGGACACGACTTGAACACGACCTATTAATATTTTTTTTAAAAAAAACTTAGTTTTCATGACTAATGTTCAATTAGTAAGCTTGTAACTCACTCAAGCTCACATGACTGACGTCCCAAGCCACTATTTTCACATACCAGTATTTTAAGTTTATCTTTTCACACGTCACTATTAGACTTTTAAGTTTTATCTTTTTACACAACACTATTTTCATTTGTTCCTTCTACCTCTGCTCGTATCAAGTCATCAACTTCGTTGTCACCGAAGCTTGCCTCACACTAATATTCCCTCTAATTATTTTTTTTTGCACATGTACTTGCATATGATTAGTTCTATTAGGAGAAGTTAGTTTAGGAGATTTTTTAGATTATGTCAATAGAAATTATGTTCCATATTTTTTAGGAGAGGCTTACTAGGTAGCAAATATTGACATATATGACATATATTAAAATATTATAAATCTTCAAGCTTATAGAAATGATATTAATGAATTATGATTTTTTCTTAAATTTTTTATATATATATATATATATATATATATATATATATATATATATATATATATATATATATATATATATGTCATGTCCATGTCCTACAATTTTTGAAGTTGGTGTGTCCTCGTATCCGTGTCCGTGTCGTGTCCCATATCCGTGTCCGTGTCTGTGCTTCATAGAAGATAATCAATCCATTTTTAAGATCAAGGGTATTTATGAAAGAGGTAGACAAATTAAATCAATAGAAAAGATTTAGTCTTTAACAGACATAGGATAATTTAAGCAACGGGATATTAACAATAGGTTTTAGTAATAGAAATAGCAGTAAACAAGTCAAAAAGGTAACGAACACATAGCTAACTCTAATCAATCCACACTGTCATAAGCCATAAAGAAATGGATTGCCCCCAGAATTATACAGTATAGTTTAAAGATCACCTCCTGTGACACAATCTCCATTGTTTTGGTCTTTAGTTTGGGAAGCTTCAGCCCCATTCAGATTATTGACTCTCCCTTCTTCTTGAGATTTTAAAGCATGTTTATTACCAACGGAAGGTTTCGTCTTTTGAAAAGTACAATCTCTGGAAACATGTCCAGGTTTCCCGCACTTGAAACAAATTATTCCCTTAATCGTACAATCCTCTGTTTGCCTTTTCCACATCTCATGCATGCCATGGTTCGACTAAAACTACCGCCACTCGTACCTCCTCCATATGATCGCTGTCATTGTTGATTTCCCGGTGATCGTAAATACGTTTTCCACTAGAATGGCTTGACCTTATGATTTTTCCATCTTCGGAACCAATATGGCCCAACGTTGTGGGGTCCCATATCATGAGACTGATTCAACTCTAACAAAATATGAGCCTCGACCATCAATTCCTGCTGTTGAACAATCCTTTGCTCCTGCTGTACTGTTCCTTTAGTTGTTCTTTGCATTGCTTCCATAGTTGCAGACATATTATCAATGTCACTTCCTGCTTCCTCACGTGCACGTTTACTGCTAACTATCGTCTTTCTTCAAAGATAGACAAATCAAAACACAATGGAAACCAAAGTAACCATTCCAAATAGCATTGATTTCGGAGTCTAAGCACAGAGAGTCACACAGCATAAAAAAGACAGACCTAACCACAATACTCCAAAAGACTCTAACCGTGCTCTAATTCCAATTAATGTAACACCCGCCTTTAGATGTCACATTTTCGACTTACCAAACTATAATTAAATTGTTAAATATTTAATGTTATAAAATATGAGTTATAAAATTTTTTTTGTTGATAATTTAAACTTACCAAAGATGTAGGTAATATAAAAACATCTTGAATTGATTAATACTCATTACATATACCACATAGTATTCAATAACATTCAAAACATAAAACTTATAGCTAAAAGAAAAATAGTAGCAAGCCCCATGACAGGTCCTACTTAATAGCACAGTAACAGACATAACAAAAGTCAAAACGCCTGCATCCAGATGGACATATCGTACGACGATACTGCACAGCACTATGTCCTTTCAAAATCAAGGAAGATCTCCGCTTCACCACCACGATGAACTTTACAAAACATAAACATATAAACAGAATAAGACAATAAAGAGGCGAGATCCCCTACATCAATACCAGCATGGCAGCATAGAAACAATATGAAAGACAATAATGCCATTCAAACACAAAGTAACAAGTATATTCATGTTACCAAGTAATAGATAATTTAATACAAATAATTCAACAAATAATATAAATATCACAGAAATCACAGATATAGTCATACTATCAATTAATAAATAACTTCCATAAACACATATCGCAACAACACAAATGTCAACATTACTTTGAAAATAAATGTCAGTGATATGTGTACTGACCATGCGTATGCACAATGCACCAGTCCCTACTCCATGGAGATTAACATAATTTCAAAGATGAACGTTCTAGAAGATCTGCCAGCCTCAATGAAAGTCTAAGCTGGATCGCAAAAAGAATGGTGTTTGTCGGGTTACGTCATTGCGTTGCAACGGTTTATCATGGCCAGAGGAACATAAGATGAACAATTATTACTTTGAATCACCGCGCCCTGATGGCCCCAAGACTCATTATACGATCTGCACCATTCAATTCTCATTCACTCCTAGGCAAGCAAAGTTGTATTCAATGCATGAAAACTCAATGCATAACACAAATCACCATTGCACTATTCCCAATGATATTAGAACAACTGCCCATACAATTGTCTAATGCCATTAGTATCAATGGTATTCGATAACTGCCCATACAATTACATAATACCACTAATCCATCTGGGTCCAATACATCAGTCTTACAGCCACTACTGTCATTCTCAATTACTTAATACTTTTATTGTGTTTTTACAATCGCATAATACATTTATTACATATTCAAATCTTGTAACTATTTTTCAACGTTTTCTCAATCACGTAAAGATATTTAAATATTTTCTAAATCGCGTAGCTCAAAAATCATTATTTTTTAAACACATAAAGTTTTTCCACTGTTTTCCATTGTATAAAATATTTCTTGGCATTCTAATTTAAATTTCAAAACTTTCTAAGTTTAAAATATGACTTAACTTTATTTCCAGTATTCGTTTACAAAAATTCCTCAAAATAATATTTTCTAATGTTTTTCCCAAAAACTTGCTTTATTTTAATTTAATAAAATCCTTTCCATCTTCTTTACTAAAATTCCTTTTAAATAAAATATTTTAACCTTCCAACTTATTTTTAAATCCTCTTTTTCAACATCATGACAAAAAATCACTCTTTTCCTTAACAATAAAATTGTTTGTTTCCATTTTCATTTTATAAATCTATAATCCAATATTTTCTTATCAAATCTCCTCTAAATGATATCTTTCGGCGTTGTTCATAAAACTCAGCGTTGTTCATAAAACTATATTTATTTTAATAAAATCACATCCTTCAAAAATCATTGTTCTTTTACCTTCACTAAAACACCTTTAAACAAAATGCTTAAAATAGTATTTTCTACTATTTCTTACAAAAATTGCACTTCTTTGGTTTAATTGGATATTATAGCTCAAAATTTTCTAACGCGCTTCAAAACCCAAAGAGTGAGCTATACGTTAGTGAATTTCAAGTTTTAATTTTATTTCTCATCATAACTTAATTACGCTAATTTAATTCTAAACATTTAGTCCAATTTCTTTGCAAATCCTAAAATCATTAACTTAGTACTTACTTATCAAAAATTCATAATTAGTAAAATAAGTTTGAAATGATTTGTTCCAAATCAAGCATGAAGGCCGTGAGCCTCAAGGTTCTTCGGAACTAAAACAGTTTTCGTTTCCACATGATTCTCATCATATATCACATCACTCATGATATTTCCACTATCACATGTTCATGCTTACTATGAAAACAATAAAATCATATTAAGCATCTAAACACAATTTAATCAAGATCATACTATCAAAATCACACATCACATATAGCTAATAAGCAACCATAATAAATATCATGCATACTATTGAAACTATAAATCACATAAAGCAAACCAAACACAAATCATTAAATCATACAATCAAGTGAATGAATCCTCACATGGATTATTCACACATACACATACAATTCGTTCCTCACCACCATGGAAGGCTGATGAGGTTAATCTCCTTCTTACCTTATTGTGATGCTTCCTAAGCTCCTTGCTTGTCCTCTTGAATCAATCCGTCTACCACGACCAAGTTGCTTCTTTAAAACAAAACAACATACATATATTAACATCTAAGACATAACTAAGATGACCATGGATTCAAATCATAGTTTAGAACTTTGAATATAAGATTAGAAAAGAATATCAAGAACTTCATCCTTTATCCTTCAAACTTTAGATCCTAGAAAAAGTGCTTAAAGATGATGGATTTAGAAGAAAGTCCCAACATGAAAGTTCCTTAGAATTGCATGGAGATTCAAGATCTATAGTTGGTTTAAATTATACAAGATTGGGGTTTTCTAGGCATTGGCCATGGGCTTCTCTAAAGAGAAAATGTAAGAACTTTTTGATTTCTAAGAGAGAGATGATGATGATCACAACACCAAAGTATCTTGAATTGGTATAAGGATTTAAGATATGAGATTAGATGAAATTTAGGAAGTTAGGAGGTGGATTCTTAGTGTTTTGGCCGTGAGGTTCTTGTAAAGAAAAGAAAGAGTTTTTGTGATAGCTTTTGGTTCTTTTGGATGAAATTGATAGAAAGATGAAGATGAATTAGTTAAGTGAAGAATTTCGCTTCCTAATACCCTCCAAGCTCTCTTGGTCATGAGCTATGCAAGGAAAGGAGAGAAGATATTTGGTTTCTTGAATGTTTGATAGAAAAGATGACCAAGTGAATTAAGTAAAAGAATTGGCCTCCAAAGAGCTTATTGTCGTGGAAGTGCTCTCCAAAGATCAAAACTTAGCTTTCAAGTTTTGTGAACAAGCACATAGCTTCACATGGCTTATGTCATGGAGTGGTCATGTAATGATCACAGTTAGATAAATATCTTATTCATGAACTTCCTAGAACACTAGGTAACCGTGTGGTGCTAAGGATTAGGCTAACTAAGTTTTTTTCAATTTGCTTCTAGTTTGACTTATGTTAACTTAGTTAGTTCAATTAGTTTCATGACTAACCATTTAGTTACTTAAATGAATTATGCATTCGCGAAGGTTCAAGAATCCCCTTGAAACTGTGGAACTCAATGGAAAACTAACAAAGTTTCTAATTTAATTAGTTCCTAACTAAATTAAGCTAACTTAGTTAGATTACTTAGTTCCTCTGGTAACTATCTAGTTACTTAAGTGTGAGTCATAAACTTCTAGAAACTACTAGAATACTCTTGTAACCCTAAGCTCTAATGAGTAGCAAACCAAGTTTGTTCCATTTAGTTACAATCTAGGCTTTATGCTAACTTAGTTAGGTCATCTAGTTTCTTAACTAGTCTAGCCTTTATTATTGTCTTTTCAACAAGCAAGCTTGATTCTAATTGGTTGGTCATAAAACTATGTAATGATGGTTCATGATTACACTCAAGATATTTAGCTTAGATATTTCTCTTAGATAATTGCTTCCTAATTGATTCACACAAAGTGAGACTAGTCAGTATTATTGACTTATTCTTATTTGGGTAGCAACTATTATTGATCATTTTCTATTAGTTACCCTTGATGAATCACAAAACGAGTCATCAACATGGTGAGTCACTATGGAGATTTCTATAGCAGGTGAGTCAGCATTCTACTACCTTCTAGAATGTGGCGAGTCAGTATTCTAGAACAAGCGAGTCACCGCTTCTCCAAGCTTCCAGAACATGTTGAGTCACAGGTGCTGAGGTGTCACGCCAAGTGTCAAGCTTCTATTGGTCCTCCATGATGAGTCACAGCTGCAATCATTGACTAGCTCCTCATTGGTCCACACATAAAGCAAGTACTCAAGTAATTGATGATTAGGCGCATGACTATGCATTTTTTAGAATCTTCTAGAATAGTTTAGAACATTCTAGAGTGAGTGACTCACTCTAGTAGAAAATTGTAGAAAACAAAACTTCAAAAACTATTTTCGGTTTCGAGTTTAGTAAGATTCCCTGGCTCCAAATCAACAGTACAAAATTTTCTGACTCCGAAATTTTTTTATTTTTCTGGGCCCGCCCCGAGCCCACACACAGCCCAAAATATCAAAAATATATTAAATATTCAAAATATTCCAAAATATCAAAAATATAATAAAATATTTAAAATATCTTAAAATGTCTAAAATGTAGTAAAATATTCAAAATATCTAAAATATCACAAAAATTCACAAAAATCATAAAAATTATACAATCATATATATTAAAAAAAACAAAATTCGGGGTGTTACAATACTCCCTCTCTAAAAAGAAATTTCGTCCTCGAAATTTGCTTACCGTCGTATAGATGCGGTTACTGTTCTTTCATTCTGCCTTCAAGTTTCCACATTGCACTTCCAGTCACTTTCCTCTAGAGCACTAGTAGCAATGAAATTTCTTTTCCTTTGAATCACTTCATTTTTCTATTTTCAATCTGAACAGAAAGTGTCTCACAAATCAAGTTCTCTTTCAACAATATTGTATCTAATACTATGACATGTATTCGACTAGGAATATTCTTTCTTGCAAAATTGTAATATATGAAAAATATTATGAAGGTTAGGAAGAATAGGATAGCAAAACTATCTGATGTGTTACCGGACATATCCACCAAGAATTTGATATGGCCCGATTTTAGGAATGAGTTTTTTTGGAACACTAACACTTTATTGAAACAATCATATAGGATATGATTGGAAGATAACCAATCTATTTTTAAGATCAAGTGTATTTATGAAAGAGGTAGACAAATTAAATCAACAGAAAAGATTCAGTCTTTAACAGATATAGGATAGTTTAAGCAATGGGATAGTAACAATAGGTTTTAGTAAAAGAAACAAAAGTAAACAAGTCAAAAAGGTAACAAACACAGCTAACTCTAATCAATCCACACAGTCATAAGCCATAAAGAAATGGATTGTCCCTAGAATTATACATAATAGTTTAAAGATCACCTCATGTGACACAATCTCCATTGTTTTGGTCCTTAGTTTGGGATGCTTCTGCTCAATTCAAATTATTGACTCTCCTTTTTACTTTAGATTTTGAAGCACATTTATTACCAATGGAAGGTTTCATCTTTTGTGAAGTACAATATCTGGAAACATGTCCAGGTTTTCTGCACTTGAAACAAATTATTCCCTTAATCGCATAATCCTCTGTTAAATGGCCTTTTCCACATCTCAAGCATGCCATGGTTTGACGAAAACTACCACCACTTGTACCTCCTCCATACGATTGTTGTCGCTATTGATTTCTCAGTGATCGTGAATACATTTTCCGTTGGAATCGCTTGACCTTGCGATTTCTCCACCTTTGGAACCAATATGGCCCAACGTTATAGGGTCTCATATCCTGAGACTAATTCAACTCTAACAAAATCTGAGCCTCGACTATCAATTCTTGCTATTGAACAATCCTTTACTCTTGTTGTACTGTTCTTTCAGTTGTTCTTTGCATTGCTTCCGTAGTTGCAGCCACATTTTCAATGTCACTTCCTGCTTCCTCACGTGCACGTTTACCACTAACCATCGTCTTTCTTCAAAGATAGACAAATCAAAACACAATGGAAACCAAAGTAACCATTCTAAACAACATTGTCTCCTTTCGGAGTCCAAGCACAGAGAGTCACACAGCACAAACAAGACAGACCTAACCACAAAATCCTAAAAGACTTTAAACGTGCTCTGATACCAACTAATGTAACACCCTCCTTTGGATGTCACATTTCTGACTTACCAAACTATAATTAAATTGTAAAATATTTAATGTTATAAAATATGAGTTATAAATTTTTTTTCGTTGATAATTTAAACTTACCAAAGATACAGGTAATATAAAAACATCTTGAACTGATTAATACTCATTATATATACCACATAGTATTTAATAACATTCAAAACATAAAACTTACATACTCAAAGAGAAACAGTAGCAAACCCCATGACATGTCCTACTTAATAGTACGGTAACAGACTTAACAAAACTCAAAACATCCGCATCCAGATGGACATACCGTACGACGATACTTCATAGCACTACGTCTTTTCAAAATTAAGGAAGATCTCCGGTTCACCACCACGATGAACTTTACAAAACATAAAAATATAAACAGAATAAGACAATAAAGAGGTGAGATCCCCTACATCAATACCAGCATGACAGCATAGAAACAATACGAATGACAATAATGCCATTCAAACACAAAGTAACAAGTATATTCATGTTACCAAGTAACAGATAATTTAATATAAATAATTCAATAGATAATATAAATATCACATAAATCACAGATATAGTCATACTATTAATTAAGAAACAACTTCCATAAACACAAATCGCAACAACACAGATGTCAACATTACTTTGAATATAAATGTCAATGATATGAGTACTGACCATGCGTATGCACAATGCACTAGTCCCTACTCCATGGAGGTAAACTCAATTTCAGATATGAACGTTCCAAAAGACCTGCCAGCCTCAATGACAATTTAAGTTGGATCGCGAAAAGAATAGTGTTTGTTGGGTTACGTCATTGCGTTGCAACGGTTTATCATGGCCAGAGGAACATAAGGTGAACAATTATCACTATGAATCATCGCACCCTGACGACCCGAAGACTCATTGTACGATCTGTACTATTCAATTCTCGTTCACTCCTAGGCAACCAAAGCAGTATTCAATGTGTAACGCACCTAAATATAACAACCACAGCGCAATCGTCATTACACCATAGTTACTAGATCCAGGCGTGTCACAGTCATAATAACAATAATTGCAAAATTTCACAAGTTTATTTATTTATATTTTTTTTTCACGTTTATGCATGAGTAGAAAGTACGAGCCTCGAATGAGTTATAAATATATTGACTCATATCCGAATACAATATCATTTTATACACAACCACTGAAATAAAATCATATTCCTTATATATATTTTATAGTCAACTAACACATATCACTAATAACATAGAATATAGTAATTACAGAGTCAAATAAAATGCATCGGAAACTAAATCACTAAAGGGGAAAAGTAGTAATCCTGGGATAGGTACTACTAGCAGACAAAGTCGTAACCCCATATACATATACGACGCTCAGAGTCCCAGTCAACAAGTCAGACATCAATGCCTCCATGCAGCTGCACTCGTACGTAGCCGAAGAATATTTTAATATATTTTAGACATTTAAAGATATTTTAAATATTTTTTTATATTTTAGATATTTTGAGATATTTTGAATATTTTAATATATTTGAGATATTTTGAATATTTTTTATATTTTTGATATTTTAGAATATTTTAAATATTTAATATATTTTTAATATTTTGGGCTATGCGTGGGCCTGGGACAGGCTAGGAAAAAAAAAATTTCGGAGCTAAAAAATTTTGTACTGTTGATTCGGAGCCGGGGGATCTTACTAAACCCAAAACTGGAAACAATTTTTGAAGTTTTGTTTTCTATGATTTTATCTAACAAAATAAAATCGGGATATGTTTTGTTATCCATTCGATAATAACTTCCAGAGAAATATCTAGTGGATGATTCTAGACGCAAGTCTAGTCACTCACTCTAGAATGTTCTAGACTATTCTAGAAGATTGTAGAAAACGCATAGTCACGCGCCTAGTCATCAAGTACTTGAGTACTTGCTTTATGTGTGGACCAATGAGGAGCTAGTCAATGATTGCGGCTGTGACTCATCGTAGAGGACCAATAGAAGCTTGACACTTGGCGTGACGCTTCAGCACCTATGACTCAACATGTTCTGGAAGCTTGGAGAAGCGGTGACTCGCCGTGTTCTAGAATGCTGACTCGCCACATTCTAGAAGGTAGTAGAACGCTGACTCACCTGTTCTAGAAATCTCCATAGTGACTCACCATGCTGACTCATCGTATTGAGACGCATGTTCTAGAAACTTCTCTTTTAGAAATTTCTCTTTAATGACTCGTTTTGTGATTCATCAAGGGTAACTAATAAAAAATGATCAGTAACAGTTGCTTCCCAAATAACAATAAGTCAATAATAGTGACTAGTCACGCTTTGTGTGAATCAATTAGGAAGCAGTTATTTAAGAGAAATATCTAAGCTAAATATCTTGAGTGTAATCATGAACCATCATTACATAGTTTTATGACCAACCAATTAGAATCAAGCTTGCTTGTTGAAAAGTCAATAATAATGGCTAGACTAGTTAAGAAACTAGATGACCTAACTAAGTTAGCATAAAGCCTAGGTAGTAACTAAATGAAACAAACTTAGTTTGCTACTCATTAGAGCTTATGGTTACAAGAGTATTCTAGTAGTTTCTAGAAGTTTATGACTCAAACTTAAGTAACTAGATAGTTACCAAAGGAACTAAGTAATCTAACTAAGTTAGCTTAATTTAGTTAGGAACCAATTGAATTAGAAACTTGGTTAGTTTTCCATTGAGCTCCACAATTTCAAAGAGATTCTTGAACCTTCTAGAATGCATAATTCATTTAAGTAACTAAATGGTTAGTCATGAAACTAATTGAACTAACTAAGTTAACTTAAGTCTAACTAGAAGCAAATTGAAACAAACTTAGTTAGCCTAATCCTTAGCACCTCATGGTCACCTAGTGTTCTAGGAAGTTCATGAATAAGATATTTATTTAATTGTGATCATTACATGACCACTCCATGACATAAGCCATGTGAAGCCATGTGCTTGTTCACAAAGCTTGAAAGCTAAGTTTTGATCTTTGGAGAGCACTTCCACGACAATAAGCTCTTTGGAGGCCAATTCTTTTACTTAATTCACTTGGTCATCTTTCCTATCAAACATTCAAGAAACCAAATATCTTCTCTCCTTTCCTTGCATAGCTCACAGCCAAGAGAGCTTGGAGGGTATTAGGAAGCCAAATTCTTCACTTAACCAATTCATCTTCATCTTTGTATCAATTTCATCCAAGAGAGCCAAAAGCTATCACAAAAACTCTCTCTTTTCTCTTCAAGAACCTCACGGCCAAAACACTAAGAATCCAGCTCCCAACTTTCTAAATTTCATCTAATTTCATATCTTGAATCCTTATACCAATTCAAGATACTTTGGTGTTGTGATCATCTTCATCTCTCTCTTAGAAATCAAAAAGTTCTTACCTTTTCTCTTTAGAGAAACCCACGGCCAAGGCCAAGAAAACTCCAATCTTCTATAATTCAAACCAACCATAGATCTTGAATCTCCATGCAATTCTAAGGAACATTCATGTTGGGACTTTCTTCTAAATCCATCATCTTCAAGCACTTTTTCTTAGATCTAAAGTTTGAAGGATAAAGGGTGAAGTTCTTGATATTCTTTTCTAATCTTATATTCAAAGTTCTAAACTATGATTTGAATCCAAGGTCATCTTACTTATGTCTTAGACGTTAATATATGTATGTTGTTTTGTTTTAAAGAAGCAACTTGGTGGTGGTAGAAGGATTGATTCAAGAGGACAAGCAGGGAGCTTAGGAAGCATCACAATAAGGTAAGAGAGAGATTAACCTCATCAACCATCCATGGTGGTGAGGAACGAATTGTATGTTTATATGTGAATAATCCATGTGAGGATTCATTCACTTGATTGTATGATTTAATTATTTGTGTTTGGTTTGCTTTATGTGATTTATAGTTTCAATAGTATGCTTGATATTTATTATGGTTGCTTATTAGCTATATGTGATGTGTGATTTTGATAGTATGATCTTGATTAAATTGTGGTTAGATGCTTAATATGATTTTATTGTTTTCATAGTAAGCATGAACATGTGATAGTGGAAATATCATGAGTGATGTAATATATGATGAGAATCATGTGGAAAGGAAAACTGTTTTGGTTCCAAAGAACTTTGAAGCTCACGACCTTCATGCTTGATTTGGAACAAATCATTTCAAACTTATTTTACTAATTATGAATTTTTTATGAGTAGGTAATAAGTTAATGATTTTAGGATTTGCAAAGAAAGTGGACTAAATGTTTAGAATTAAATTGGCGTAATTAAGTTATGATGAGAAATAAAATTAAAACTTGAAATTCACTAACGTAGAGCTCATCCTTTGGGTTTTGAAGCGCGTTAGAAAATTTTGAGCTGTAATATCCAATTAAACCAAAGAAGTGCAATTTTTGTAAGAAATAGTAGAAATTACTATTTTAAGTGTTTTGCTTAAAGGTGCTTTATGAAAGTACAAGAACAATGATTTTTGAAGGATATGATTTTATTAAAATAAACATAATTTTATGAACAATGCCGAAAGATATCATTTAGAGGATATTGGATAAGAAAATATTGGATTACAGATTTATAAAATGAAAATGGAAATGAACAATTTTTATTGTTAAGGAAAAGAGTGATTTTATGTCATAATGTTGGGAAAAGAGGATTTAAAAATAAATTGGAAGGTTAAAATATTTTATTTAAAAGGATTTTTAGTAAAGAAGATGGAAAGGATTTTATTAAATTAAAATAAAGCGGGTTTTTGGGAAAAACATTAGAAAATATTATTAGAGGAATTTTCATAAAGGAATATTGAAAATAAAGTTAAATCATATTTTAAACTTAGAAAGTTTTGAAATTTAATTTAGAATATCAGTAAATATTTTATACAATGGAAAATAGTGGAAAAGTTGTATGCATTTCAAAAATAATGATTTTTGAGCTACACGATTTAAAAACATTTAAATATCTTTACGCTATTGAGAAAACGCTAGAAAATGGTTACGAGATTTGAATACGTAATAAATATGTTACGCGATTGTAAAAACACAATAAAAGTATTAAGTAATTGAGAATGACAGCAGTCGCTGTAAGACTGATGTACTGGATCCGGATGGATCAGTGGTGTTATGTAATTGTATGGGCGGTTATCGAATACCATTGATACTAATGGCATTAGACAATTGTATGGGTGGTTGTTCTAATATCATTGGGAATAATGCAATGGTGGTTTGTGTTATGCATTGAGTTATCATGCATTGAATACGACTTTGGTTGCCTAAGAGTGAACGAGAATTGAATAGTACAGATCGTACAATGAGTCTTGGGGCCGTCAGGGCACAGTGATTCATAGTGATAATTGTTCACCTTATGTTCCTCTGGCCATGATAAACTGTTGCAACGTAATGACGTAACTAGACAAACACTATTCTTTTCGCGATCCATCTTAGACTGTCATTGAGGCTGGCAGGTCTTCTGAAACGTTTATCTCTGAAATTGAGTTTAGCTCCATGGAGTAGGGACTGGTGCATTGTGCATATACATGGTCAGTACACATATCATTGACATTTATATTCAAAGTAATGTTGACATCTGTGTTGTTGCGATATGTATTTATGGAAGTTATTTATTAATTGATAGTATGACTATATCTGTGATTTCTGTGATATTTATATTATCTATTGAATTATTTGTATTAAATTATTTGTTACTTGGTAATATGAATATACTTGTTACTTTGTGTTTGAATGGCATTATTGTCATTCGTATTGTTTCTATGTTGCCATGCTGGTATTGATGTAGGGGATCTCACCTCATCGTGGTGGTGAAGCGGAGATCTTCCTTGATTTTGAAAGGACGTAGTGCTGTGAAGTATCGTCGTATGGTATGTCCATTTGAATGTGGATATTTTGTGTTTAGTTAAGTCTGTTACTGTGCTATTAAGTAGGACCCGTCATGGGGTTTACTATTGATTCTCTTTGAGTCTATAAGTTTTATGTTTTGAATGTTATTGAATATTATGTGGTGTATGTAATGTGTATTAATCAGTTCAAGATGTTTTTATATTACCTACATCTTTGGTAAGTTAAAATTATCAACGAAAGAAATTTTATAACTCATATTTTATAACAATAAATATTTTACAATTTAATTATAGTTTGGTAAGTCGGAAATGTGACATCCAAAGGAGAGTGTTGCACAGATAACCATTCAAGTTCAAATGTTCGCCCACTCAGAGTATAGGGTAGTCACTATCTCTTGCGTCTTCACTTTCTAGTTGGTTCTACCGCCATGGTGATTGCATGAGCGGCGGTGTTGAAGGATGTTTGCTTGGAAGTCTTCAGCCTTGAGTTCCTCCGTAGTAGTATTTGAATGGAGGAAATGATGTTGTTGTTACTTACTATTTCTTTTCTTCTTCTTTTTTTTATTTGGATAGCTATACATAACCCTTAGGGTCAAATTTTGTTGTAACTATTTTGAACCTTGTGCTCGTCTGTGAACTCCCTGGGCTGAAATCTTTGAAGTTGCATTTTATGTATTATTATTGGCATAAATTTTTAGTTTCATTAAATTACGGGAAACTTTAAAGGAGTTAAGAACATAGAAATTAGAATGTTACAATTTCTCTCAACTTAGCCTTTAAAGCCATTATCTAAGTCATTTTAATTTACTTTTCACCTTTTGTGTTACAACAGAGTGCCTAAACTAACTTAGTTTGTCACAAAAATTAAACAGGTATGTTAAGCAAATCATATGCTATCTTTGTACACATATACAAGTCTAACATGATATCAAGGGTATTACAATTTCCATCATATCAACTGTTTATGCAGAAACTTTGTTTATTTTCTTATATTTGGCATTATTGTATTACGCTCAAACTGGTTCATAAAATTACTTGAATTAACAGATAACTCTTACTAGTATTACTAAGCTTCTATTGTAACATGCTAATACTGCCACCTTAGTATATGTGACATATACCTGGATAAGCAGTATTAGCTAATGCTACTTCTAACTTAAACTTCAATCTAATCCATAACATTTATACCAGAAATAAGAAGAGAACTTTGACAATTCTTCAAACCTTGCCACATATTGCCCCACTGTCATATTCCTCTGTTCCAATTTTAAAAATTCCAACTCTTTTGATTCTTTCAAATTCCTTAGAAAATACTTATCTAGAAAGGTTGTTTTGAATACTTCCTAGGTTATTTGAATATCAACAACTTCCTTTAATCTCCTAACATCCTTCCACCAATATTTTGCTTCCCCTTTTAACAAGTGTAACACCCCAATTTTTAAAAAAATGTCCCAAATGTCCTGTTTGCTATTTTTCAGACTTTTGTGTAAATGACTATTGTGTCCCTGTTTTACTGTTTCTTGTTTTCTGTATGGAATACAAATACGTTTTTACAGGCTAAGATTTTATTTGGTCGTTTTACGTAATTTGCTTCGAGACGGTAAAATAAAAAATTTCTCAAGCTACTGTTTTAATTTTTCTGTGAGATATACAGACATATAATACTGTCTGTAATTTTATTTGAACGTTTTGGATGATTTGCTTCGTCGTGGGGAAAAATGGAAAAATGACCATTACGTCCCGATTGTATTGTTTTTAATTTTTCTATATGTTACAGTGCTTAATATTACTGTCTGTGATTTCATTTGGACTTTTTATGTGATTTGCTCCGGGACAGGAAAATAATATTTTTCTGGGCCGGGGAAATCTTATTTTAATTATTCAGAACTGGGGGATCTTACTAAACCCGATTCTGAATGATACTGTTGTTAATCTTTTAATTTTTAGGATTTAACTGTCAAATTAAATAATTTTGTATTATTATAATATTATTTTATTAGTCAGTATAATTAGATGATAGTGGACTCAGAAATATTTTGCGGGACTCACGTTTAGTTAAAACAGTTAACTTAGTAGCTTAATTAAGCATCATTAGTAGTAGAACTTTCAAGAACATAGTGACTAAGCTTAATGACTAGGCTAATTAGTGACTAAGTATGGTGACTAGGTTAATGACAATGCTAAAATCAACCAATGAGAGTTAAGCTTGCTAACCAAGTTTTATCTTGACCTTTGATCCATCCTAAGGCTTGGATGAAGCCAAGCAAGGCTACACCTTGCAAGCTTGAAGTCCACGGCCATTTGGGCTTTGGAGGACAAAATTTCATTTCACTCTTCATGCCTTTTCTCTCTTCTCTCTCTTCCAAAAACCCTAAACTCCATTGAAGCTTTCTTGAAGCTCTATTCGGCCAAGCCCTATTCTACACCATCCAATCACTCAAAAATTTATCCAACCAAGTTTTCTAAACCTAAACACAATCCTAAGAACATCTCTAGTTGACAGTTCTTGCAAAATCCTTCATCTGAAGCTTGGAAACCTATTTGGAAAATTTTACCTAGAAGGTGAAATTTCTTGTTTTCCATTTCTAAACTCTTTTTCAAAGTTCTAGGCCATGATTTCTCCATGGTTTAAGCTCTCTTTTATGGTTAGTAACTTGTAGATTTTTGTTTAAGTTTGTTAGGTGACTTGGTGGAGTGAAACCGAAACCCTAGAGGAGGTGTGAAAGAATATTTTGTCTTCATTTAAGGTAAGAGAAAGACAAATCTTATCATCCATGGGTGTGGTAAGAAGATGGAGATTGATTGTTGTGATTGTAGAATCCATAAGGATTCCTTTGTGTGTTTGTTAGTAGCTTATTTGTGTGTTTGTTAGTAGCTTTCCTATTTGATGTTTGTAATAATTTGTATGATGTTGCATGTCTACAAGCTTTGATTTGCATGTCTATAAGCTTTGATAATTTGTATGTGTTAGAAATGCATGATAATGTATTGGATGTGAATAACATGCTAAGGAATGCATGAGTGTTCCAAAGAACACCACACTAAGGCTCACGGCCATTGACTAAAAGGAGAACCAAAATGTTCTCATTATTTTCCTAAAGTGTAATTTAATTAACCTAGGAAAATTAACAAGAGATAGAATTGTTTAGATCAAGGAAAATGAATTTAGAAATTAAATGACACAAGTGTATATTTTGGCCAACATGCCAAACCAAATATCCAAGATTTCTAAAATCAATTCCAAACCTTTTTAAATTAAAAAGATGTAATATATGTTAAAAAGGAATTTTTCTACAATGAGTTTTAAAGAAACAAATTGATTAGAATTAAGTTTAAGGATTAAAATTAATAATTTTACTGTTAGAAATAAAATACAGTAACTTTTGAGAATTTCTAACATATGGCTCATACTATATTTTGAAGCATGTTAGTAATTTTCAAAAGGATTAAATTATATGGTTTAAAAATTAAGTAGACAATTTTTTTATAAAAAAATTAGGAAATCATGAATATAATTTCTAAACAAAATACTGTCAATTTTTATTAAAAACGAACAAATAAGATAGAAAAGATGTCCAAAAGACAGTATACGGTATGAAAAATATTTTACGTAGTTTAAACATATTATTTATTATTTCTGTTTGTTTAAACAGTAAATTTTAAGGGATTTGGACAATAAAATGATTTAAAAATCTTACGCGATTGAGAAAACGTATTTAAAACTCTACGCGATTTTAAAATAAAAAAAATAGATTTACGCGATTTAAAAACGTTTGTAAAAATGACGAGATTGTGAAAATGCGATAAAATTTCTACGCGATTGACCAAAACGGTATTTTCTGTATTTTTCTGCTGTCGGGCTATGAGGTGAACCCGTACAGGCTTTGGAACAATATTTGTCTGGTGGGACTTACTGTATCTTTTTATCTTTGAGGATATATTTTAATGAGGGTATTTTGGTAATTTCTTATTTTTGGATTATATATTGAGTTTATGCCAATTTTTGGTGGATTGGTTGACGAGGTGAATCACATCGTGTTGTCGATGCGATAAACGTAGTGTGGTTCATTGTCTTTATGAACTTGGAGACATTAGTGTACAGGATCTCATATATGGACAGTTGGTCGCTCCGCTGGGCCGTGGTAACCGATAGCACACTAATGGACTCGACACACACTATATTTAATCGAGATCTTGTAAAGTCTAATAGTACATTGCCTGTAGTGCCACAACGTGAGATCGTGAACTACACCACGCCTTGGATAGTGGATTCCATGTGACGTGGGGCTATAGACGCAACGTGTGACAGTGCAATAGTTTAGTTGGGCAGCCGTGGTACTAATAGATTTTGCGAGTCATTCTCTCTAATATCTATATGTGTTTAGCTCCATGGAGTAGGATAGTGTCATATTGCATATGATTATATCTTGTACATTATTTTATTTTATCTGTTTATTTTTATCTGGTTATTATTATGATAAATTGTCTATTTCTTATTTTATTTTATACGTGATTTTATTTTATCTGTTATATTATTTTATACGTGATATTATTTTATCGTGATATTATTTTATCTGTGATATTATGTGTTGTTGTGATACTATTCTGTTACTAATTACTGTTATAGCTTTTCATATTGCATGAACTGTATATCTGTTGTTTGTCGTTTTCTTATTTGTCATGTTTGTGATGATTTTAGATTGTCTTACCTCTTTATTGTATGTGTTTTCTGTATATTTATTTACGTGGTAAAGAGTTTGAGGAAGAGGAACAGCCTCTTGAGATTTTGTATCCTGAGGAGGAAGAAGAGCAGCAAGCCGAAGATCAGTACGACGACCAAGAACCATCTGATCATCCATATCCATTGGACTGATTTGTTTGGGTATGGCGGTGCCAGGATTTTTGGGTTTTGTGCGACTTGAGTTTCACTGTGGATCGTTAGCTTGGCATCTGCGGGGAGATAGAGACTCAGTGACTTACGTAGGACGGTTGACTGTGTCCCTATGACATACGTTTGATGGAGAGCCAGTTATGACGACTACTGTGTTTTTGCACTTAGAGTTACCTTTATCTCTTAGGCGTTATTGGGGTGGTGTGTCCACTGAGCCTAGTGAGATGAGTCTCGTATCGACTGCGCGGTCTCGTATCCGCCGAGTGTCGAGGCATCCTGGATATTTATCTTCTGATGAGTTTCCTGAGAGTGATCCATCAGAGGGTTAAATGTTTATGATGTGTATTTTGGGCGTGTCTGTGTATGTATATATTGACTCTTTACTGTTTCTGTTTAAATATTTGTAGATATAGTTGTAAATTATTTGTATAACTTATAACTTGAACCATATGTATATTATGAGTGATGTTGTTCTGTTTATTTTATGTTTCCGCGTTATTTAATAATATTCTGTTTAACAGGAATTATTTTACAACCCGTAGTAGTATGTAACAAATGTTTTACAACTTGGGTAGATTTTATTTATCTTTTTTTTTATTTTCTTTATATATGTGACATCCCCACAAGGGTATTACAACAGGTAGGAAGCAAAAGACACCTTTTGGTCATCTCTGCATCTCATTATTGCAAAAATCTTCTCTAATTCTCTTAATCATTCCTCTGCTTTAGTTGGATCATACTCGCCTTGAAATGAGGAAGGGTTACCCTTTCTGAACTCAGAAAGATCATGACAATCTTGATATCGCACCAAAGCCGCATAGTTCACTGGTACTGGTTGTGCATTAGCCCTTATTTCTTCCAATATTCTGTTTGTTATGGCTGCTTGTTCTCTTATTGCAGCAACTATATCTCTGAATGCTTCTAACATATCTGGTGTATTATTTCTGTAACTCCCCTTTTTCTTAACTCGCGAAGAAGGAATGTCACACCATAACACAATAGAAACGAAATAAAGTGCGGAAAATAATACTTGTAGTGATTAATTAAGACCCGGTTCATTATTAACACAAGATTAAATAGTTTGTATTCTTGGATGATAAAATAATCAAGTATTGAAATATCTGTACGCATTTTTTTGTATAATATAACAGTAAGGAGATAATAATAATTATCAATGCAATAGAATCGAAACAAAATTTATAATCATACATTTACAATATATATATATATATATATATATATATATATATATGATATGCATCAGCTTGTTTAGTTATATCACAAAATATACAAAAAGTAAAGGCTTTATCCACCCAAGATAGCTACAAATTTGCACCCATAAACTAGCAAAACATCAGGCTTCCCCAAAAAAATAAATGGTTAGCCATCAGTAGCCACCTATAATATCATCCCCTAAGACTAACGAGAAGGGACTGTAGCTGGGTCCTCCTAAGGGTCCTCTTCATTCGACGAAATCACCGTCGGAGTGACTGAATTTCGGGCAAAAGTCGAGTAGTGGAGAGAAAAGAGTCTTCTTGTGGAGTGTAGAACATATCAGTCCACATATCCCTTATGGGTAGGTAAAACTCTAAAATAACAAAAGTAGAAAAATCAAAGACAGGAGGGTCATAGCGACCCCAGGCTAAAGAGACCGTCAACTCCCCGCAGTAGACGCATCGGTTTGTCTGCACATGTAAGTGCCAGCAGTTAGGTCCTCTATGAAAGGTCAACTTCACGTACCCCAAAAAGCGGCGTGGGCGCGATGACATCCTCGACAGCTCTAGTCGTAATGTGGCCAGAAACCCAAAAACTCAATTGTTTCCTTCTCTTCCTCACGAGCGTCTTCTCAGAAACACAGTTTGACAAAATATAGAAAATACAGAAAGAGGTGAGACACCCAGCTTACAGTACCAAATGGCAGCGAGAAAATGAAACGGCGTTGGATGCCTACATATAAACACAGTTCATACATCCAATTACAGTAATAATCGAAATTAACAGTAAGAGCATAACAACAATGAATAAAAGTAAGTATCATCAATAACAGGCAGACAACTTCAACATTTCTAACATTCAATAGTCCAAGCACTCGAATAATTATTGTAGTAATAATAACAGATACTTTTCACAATTATAAATACTCATGCTCAATGAATTATGAGACTGACAGTTCACAATGCAAATAGTACCAAAATTCCTACTCCATGGAGCTAAACATAAACATTTTCGGAGTGAATGATCAAGGAGTAATGTCAGAATCTCGTTAGCCTTAAAAAAATAGTGTGCTCATCTCATAAAAATATTTGTGCAATACGGCTTATACATGACACCTCAACAGTTGATCACGATATAGGATAGTGTATCAATCCGGATCGCCGGTGTGTTTGCATCGATTTATCCCACGGCCCCAGTAGAGCTACCACTGCCCATTGTCAGACACCTGTACCTCGATGCCCCCAAGGCCAACCACTATGACCCTACGCTTAGTCTATTTGCACCCGCACATAGGTGTTATTCAAACTCCTAGGCATACACCGCCTTTACAACAGTGTCCAACGGACAACACATATGCATGATGACACAATGTACATCATATATGTTTATCAATGATGCATTCATCATAAGCATACCACAATGGCATATATATTCATTTCTCAACATCAACATATATTTAGGGTTTATCAATTATCACAAGTCCACATTATGGATCCTTATTTTTCAAAGTCTTAAGCTTTGGTCAATTATGAAAATTTTAGGTTAAATAAACCTTCAAAACCATGGCACTCTCAATAGTTATTACTCAATTTAATTCTTCCACTTGATTATGAATTATGCATGTCTCTAAATCCTCAATCTCCAAAGATTCATCAAGGCATCATTTAATCCCTAATTTATCTCTAAAAACCGTGGCCACACTAGGTCATCAAGGTTCCAATTTCTTTCTATTTTATGCATTTGTTACTCAATACCTAATTACTTAGATTTTATTTTACACCCAATCAATTCATTCCCTTAGGATCCAAGGCCAAAACCGTGGCCTCACTTTGGGGTATTAAACCCTTAAAATTTTTCCATTCATTAATTTTAATATTATCATTTAACATTTATTCACATGAGCTTCATTTCATTGTATACAAGAACCAATTTACCTCCCTAAATTCTAATCAAAATTGTGGCCTCACATTAGGGTAGGAAACTCTAAATTTTCCATTTAACAACCCTAACATGATCAAGCATTTTTTAACACTTCCAACACATTCAAGATCACCATTCAAACACTAATCCAATTCAAGAATACATAAACATACAAAATCACTAAAACAAAGTAAGCATACAAAGGTTCCCTCACCACCATAATGGTTGACGTAAGTAATCTCCCTCTTACCTAAAGGAAGAACACAAAAATGATCTCCTATTGCTTCTTGGTGGTTTCAGTTTTGAGCTCCCAAAACCCTAAGAATTTCAAGATAATGAATCAACATCAAGGGTTGAAAAAGAAGAGATCCATGGTCATCAAAGAGACCATGGAGCACGAAAATGAAGAGAAAGGAGAAGGAAAATGAAAACTTTACCTTAAAGCTTGAAGCTTTGTCTTGGAAGACAATGGAGGTGAAGATGGATTTTGAAGAAAATTTCTAAATAGAAAGTGTGGAGGAGGTTAAGGTGAGTATGAAAATGGTCTTGATGAAGAGAAAAATCAAAGAAAATGGTCACTCAAGGGGGCTGCTATTTCGTAGCTAAGAAGGAGAAGAAGAGAGAAGGTGGAGAGAAAATGAAGAAGAAGTTAGAGAGAGAAAGTGTTATAGTAATATGAAATTATTTTGAGTGTTATGCATTAAATGAGGAGGAAAATTTTGCCTCATTTGGCCATGCATTACCGCGGCAGTGGGGAGACAGAAGGGGGAGATTTTTGGCTTCCCCAACAAGCCAAGGGCATTCTTGTCCTTTGGTGGTCAAAGCTTCTCAAAGAAGCTTTGATTAAAATACAATAAATTTGAATTAAGTGAGTTTGATTAGACATAAAGTAAATTACATTAGGATAAAGTAATAGGGTTTTTTAATACATGTTATTATCCAATGGATAATTGTTACAGTTGACAGAAGTCAGTATTAATTATCCGGCAGATAAAATTTTACACAGCGATTTATTATTTTATTTGTTAAAATTTCTTGAAAAATGTGAAACTTTGTAAACTGTGTCTAGCCTCGGGTTTAGTAAGATCTCCCATCGACGTTTCCACAGATCAAGGTTCTCGGGAAAAATTTTCCCGGGCCGCTCAGTTTGCACATAAAATGAGAAATAATATTAAAATATTTCGCTTCTCAGAAAAATTCTCAAAAATCACAAATATTAGAAAATGAATATTTATCATAAAACAAATAAAATTTGGGGTGTTACAATTTCTATCTCCAGCTGGAGTTCTCCTACCTTGGCCATAGGTTCGCCTAGCTGATGCCATAGTTTCCTACACACACAACACACTATATATTGAGTTAATCAGGCTCAATATTGTGTAACAGTGTGACAATTAACTATAAACATACAAACTCAAGGTAGTTATGCATTTCTACCTATACATCTCATCATCAAGACAAGACAAATGGATAACAAAGCATAGTTAGTCCATACCCCGACTCCACAAGAAGGACTACTCTAATACCATAATGTAACTTCATAATACTAATACTAATAACATATCCAGAATTATATATTAGTAACTAGAATTAAGTATGTCATGTAACACCCCTTGATTTAATAACCACAGAATAATCGTCATTATACTACGATCACTAAATTTTGGCGTGCTACAACTCAACAACAGGTTTCCAAATTTAATCAATGTGCATATAAAGAAAACATGAGTCACGAATGAAGTATATTTAGTACACAACTCCTAAAATATAACCACTGAAAGAAAATACCTTCCATATATACAGATATATCCTTAACATAAATACTGGTAACACAAAACATAATACTAATATATCCAAACAACAGAAGACGTGTACAACTACCATATAAAAACTCAACCCGGCCCAAGTTCAAACACCTGAAGGGTAATATCTCCCACTTGGTCTTCCTCTGGAACTAGAATGGGCAAATTCGCCAGTCGAGGCATGTCTCGATGGACGGGAGTTCGAGCAGTCGACTCCATAGAATCCTCCCTAGGGGTGTAATGCCGATCACCCCACAAGTCTCTAATGGGAATAGAGAACTCCACATGCACAAAAGCTTTGAAGGTGAAAGTAGTAACCCCAAGATAGGTACTACTCCTAAGCAGAGTCACCCCCCTCTATACACAAAATGCTCGGTGTCACGATTAATACGCCAGACATCGATGCCTCCATGAAGTCGTACCCGCACATAACCAAAGAAATCTCGCCCATACGCCATTACTGTAATCAGTAGTTAATCCACTAAAATCCAGACAATTCAACCTCACCTTCTTTCACAGTTTTCTTCAACATAATTGTAACCCAGAATAATACAACAAAGAGGTGAGATCCCCTATGTCACATACCAAAATGGCAGCAAAGAAAATGATACGAATGACAAAATCATTCCATACGTACAGATATTACAGATACATTCAAGTTATCAATTTCATAAATATCATCAGAAAACATATCCCACAATAATATAAACATTAACAACACTATAACAACAAATATCCACCATAGATATATAATGATTATGCCACCACAATATGTATGTTGACCATGCCACGACAATGTGTGTACTGACCATGCGTTTGCATAATGAACTAGTTCTTACTCCATGGAGCTAATACTCAATTTTAGACATGAATGGCCCAGAAGATCTGCCAACCTTAATGACAGTCTATGTCGGACGCCAAAAGAAATAGTCCTTGGCGGTTCCTTGTCAGTGCATTGCAATGGTTCTTCATGGCCGGAGGTATATAGTGTGACAAATAGGTCACTAAATGAATCACCTCGCCCTGACGCACCCTGAGATCCTTCCCTTGGATCACACTGCTCAATTCTCATTCACTCCTAGGCAACAAAAGTCATATAGACACTGACTGTATGATGTTCAATGCGTGATAAGTCAATGCATAACTCAAGCCATCATTGTACTGTTCCCAATGATATTAAAACAATCGCCTATACAATTGTCTGATACTAATAGTATTAATGATATTATATAACTGCACATACAATTACATAATAACACTGATCCACCCAGGTTCAGCACATCGACCCAACAACAAACCAGTGTATAATGTTAATGTATGATAATGTTCAACGCACGATAACTCAATGCATAACCCAAGCCTCCACAGGGCATAAACCATATTTTAACAAAATTGGGTCCAGTACGCCAGCCCGATAGCAAACCGCTATTTTCATAATCGTGTAAACGTTTTCCAATGTTCTTCCCAAAATCCACATTATATTAATTTACTGAAAACTTTCTCTATTCTCTTTACTAAAATCCTTTTAAATGGAATACTTTAAGTTCCGAATCACGTTCAAAACTTATTTTCCATCATCATAATCAAAATCACTCTTATCTAATAATAATAAAAACTTTGTTCCATTCCTTTCAAATAATATGTTTTAAGTGTCAAATCACCTTTAAAACTCCTTTTAAACAAAATACTTTAAGTTTCAAACCTTCAATGTAATTTAGTCTCCACGATCGAAAATCACTTCCTTTTTAAATTATAAAACCTTATTCATTTCTTTTTCCACTTTGTAAGTCCTTAATCGAATTTATAGTTGTCTAATCTTATAAATTCATAATTAACCAAATATTTTTAACTTGGATCACTCAAAAAGGGCATAGAGGCCGTGAGCCTTGGTGGTCATTAGGACCAAAATTTCTTTCCTTTCTCAAATGATTCATAGCATTAATTCAACCATAAAAATTCTACCATAATAGTTTCATGCATATTATCACAACCACATATAGGCAATAAGCAAGCATAACGATTCATACATATTATCAACATAATATAACCATATATAGCTAAATAAACACAAACCAAGTTAAAGTCATATGATCACACATAGTAAATAAGCACATATTCAACAAGTAAGCTCAAACCATGACCACACAATCAAGTGAAGGAATCCTCACATGGATTCTTCACTTACAAACACAAAATTTCAATTTTCTCACCACCTTGTTTGGTCAATGAGGTTAATCTCCCTCTTACCTTAAGAGAAGATCAAAAGGAAGCTCCTTGAAGTCTCCTTGAATTTTTGTCCACCACCACCAACAAAACCTTAAGACAATAAGCATACAAGCATTAGATCTAAAGTTTGATAAAAGACAACCATGGATCAAGATCATGGTTTAACACTTTGAAAATAAGATTAGAATTGAAGATTCAAAACTTCACCTAAAGGTCTTCAAATCTTGAGCTTAGCAAAAGCACTTAAGGATGGATGAATTTAAAGATGGTCTTAACATGAAAATGTCTTAGAATGATGTTTAGATTCAAGATCTAGGGTTAGTTGGAATTAAACAAGGTTGGATGGCATTTTGGGGTGTGTTGGCCGTGAGCCTCAAGGGAATAAGGTGAGAGAATTTTGTGTTCTTGGCTTCAAGAAAATGGAGATGAAGATGAACAAACAGAAACTAAGTCCTGAACCCTCCAAGATGATGCTTTGGCTGTGAGGTGTGGGAGGGAAAGAGTGAGAGATTTTTGTGTAGCTTCTTGGTTACTTGAGAGGATGATAGAAAAGAAAAAAAATGAATAGGAACTTGCCCAAGAAGCCTCTTTGAGATTTTCTTTCAACACCTCCAACAAAACCCTTGAAGTTTCAAACTTTCAAGATCAACACCTAAAGCTTGAAAAGAGAAGACCATGGTCAAAGTGATGGTCTTGAACACGAAAATAAGAAGGGAAAATGAGAATCAAGAACCTTACCTTTAAAGCTTCAAGTTAGGGCTTGAAAGAGATGATGAAGATGAAAGAACTAGATGATGACTTCAACAAAGAAAAGCTTCCAAATGATAAGTAGATTCAAGAACTAGAGTTGATTTGAACAAAAAAAAACAAACAAGGATGGTAGGGAAAGAGGAGCTTGGCCGTGAGCTTGGAGAGAAAAGAGAGAAGAGAAAAAGTGAGGGAAAAGTGAAAGAAAAGTGTGTAGCTTGTTTAGAGATGAAGTGAAATGAACTTGGATGGAAAAATGACAAAGTGGTCATCCACTTTTTCCTCCAAAAATCATGTAGCCACTCAAGGGGAGAGAGAAGGGAGAAGCTTCTCCAACAAGCTTGGTAGAAAGCTTCTTTATTAAGTTTTGATGAAGCTTCTTTAGGAACCTTTGTTTCACTTTTTGAAAAAGTCAACAAGTGATGTCACATGGATGATATAATAAAGTGAACATTCTAAAAAAGATGACTTGTACTTTACTAAAAGCTATTATCCAATGGACAAATGTTACAGTTAACAAAATCAGTATTTATTATTTGTTGGATAATAGGACGTACCCGAATTTTATCTATCAGCTAAAATCTCGAAAAACAAAACTTCATAAATTGTGTCTGGCTTTAGGTTTAGTCAGATCTCCTGGCCCTATTTCACAGTCCAAAATTTTCTGGTCTAAAAAAATATTATTTTTTCAGCCTCGCTTAATGCACACGTAAATCGAGAAATATAATAAAATAATCAACGTCACACAAATAATTCACAAAAATCACAAATATTATAAAATAAATACAAATCACGAAACAAGTAATTTCCGGGGTGTTACATGTCACGTATAACTATCTTATTAAATTTGAAATTATGTTTTAATGATATACAGAAAATATGAGCCTGTCATGGAATATAATAACGTTCATATACTAAAAAGGATAATATACATTGTATTAAATTACAAAATCTATTTCAAGTACTAATTATACATCTCAAATTACAATTGTGTAAAGGTAGCAAGCACCTGTTGAAACTTGAAGTTTTAGTGAAAAATCTTGAGTGATTGCTTGAGGACTGGACATAGTCACAAGGAGTGATTGAGCTAGGATAAACCTTGTGTTTGATCTTCTAGACTATACTCCTTTACTTTTGTGCACTATTTTATTTGCTTGCTTGAAAACTATATTGCTTGGCTGATTCATTTGTGAGTGAAACTATTCAATCTTTTCTATCCATTCATCTCTATAAATCAATAGCTTTAACAAAAATTGATAATCAAGTGTTTTGTGAAAGATTTGCAAAAATATTTTACAAACTCAATTTGTAACACCCGCTGCCCTAGCTCCAACTAGTGCAGTATGTTCATCTACTCAGGTATTGTACACCCAAGGTTTGGCCATTCAATCCCCTCCTTCGATTGTAGCCTTCTTGGGATCGAACCCATGCACCAAGGGTCTTTACATTCCCGAAGGAATGGCCTCTCACCAGTTGAGTTGCAGCTCAACTAGTGAAAGGCATGGTCTTCGGACCAACAAAAGGCTTGGGTCGCGAGTTCAATTCCCAGGAAGGTCTGCAGGCCGAAGGAGGGGAATTGTAACTGGCTACCACAATCGTAACAATACTGGATTGGTTCCGTGGATACCTTGGTTGGTTGGAGCCGGTGGTAGCAAAGAGTCTTGGACTAAGTCGCGGGTTCGAATCCCAGGAAGGTCTGCAGGCTAAAGGAGGGGATTGAATGTCGGGCCAAGCGCTTGAGAATACCGAGTAGGTTAACATGCTCGGGGTGGTGGAGCTATGCTCGGGGTGTTACACAATTCACCCCCCTTTTGAGTATTGAGGCCACTTGATAACAGGTTGCTCCCTAGACCTCGACTTAGCATCTTCTTTGTCAATGTGCTTCTTGGCTTAGAGAATGTCTTCAGCATTGATATAATTATTGGCGTGGGCCTAAAACTCATCCATGGTCTTGGACTCCTTTTTTTTCCAATGAGAAAGAGAATTGTCCCAGACGAAGTCTTTTCCTGATGTAGAATAGTCCTAGTCTCTCATCCCAGTCACGCACGTTTATGATTTCCTTGTTGAATTGGGATATAAAGTCTCTAAGAGACTATTCTTTTCCTTGCCTTATCTGGGAGAGGCATGAAATGGATTTAGGCTGCACTTTCTTCGTGATTAAGTGCAACAAAAATATCAAGGAAAAGCCTCCCCATTTATCCATGGACCTTAGAGGTATAGTGGTGAACCATCTCTGGGCAACTTTATTTAAAGATAAGGGTAAAGCGCGACATAAGAGAACGTCGTCTCCCCTAGCAAACAAGAGTACGAACATATCAGCATCCACATGTTCTTGAGGATCCGTGGTCCCATCGTAGGTTTCAGTATTGGTAAGATACTTGAAGCATTTTGGGATCTCATAGACCATCAGTCTGTCAGAGAAGGGTTGGTTTTGTGACATCGTGTCCTTTACTTCATTTGCCTACTCTCTTGTGTAGACAAGTCCAGCCTAATGGCCAGGATCCATGATCCTACAATTCTCCAATTGATGGCCATCGCGCCGGTATTGGTCTCTTTTGTTTTCATGGTTCCTAGATAAGGAATTGTTCTCTACTTCATTGCCCTAGTTAACAACCCTTTCCAGTGGATTCTTTCATCTTGACGGTGAATCATCTCATCTTGGAACCTAACCAAGGAGAGCAATTCTACTCTAGATAGCTCCTAGTGATCAGTCATATCTCAATGGGACTGAACTTGTAGCGCCGATACCCGCTGCCCAGCATCCCCGAAAGGCGCTCTCTGAGGTCCAAGGCGTTGTGTAGCATCCTAAATTTAATAACAACAATATAACTTTTATTATACCACAGTAATTAAATTCAACCATGCTACTGACTACTAAACCATTTCTAATATAACATATCCACATTATATAAGAAAATATAAGCCATGAACTAACGGATATATACATAACGTTATTATTCCTCATAAATACAAACTATGTACACAAATAGTAAACTAGGCATCTAAAGGCACAAAAAATACATTTTTTGTCCATAAAAAGCATATAAACTATACTAGTCTTCATACATCTTCTGCTTCCCTTTTGAAGAACTCACACCTAGATTTACATAGCAACACAATCGGGGTGAGAAATTACAATTCTCAGTAGAAGTATTCCAAAACTAGCATTTTATACAATCATCAAAAATACGCAACTATCTATACAATTGCAATGTCATGAATTTAATGTCATGGTGGCAATCGCTCATACAATCGCCATGCTATGCTAAATTATATCTAATGTTTATGTTTATGCAATATCCTAAGTATGTAATGAATAATGTCATGATACCAAGTCCAAGGAAATGTCATGTCATGCATAAACCTTGAACAAAACAAAGGAAGTCCATCCCAAGTCTTGAACAAGCACTGAAACCAAGTTCCAGCAGTTTTCTCTCTAGATAGTGAAGTCTATCAACTACGCAGTCTTCGATAATTCTAGGTAACAAGGATAAAGACCACCGCAACTGCCTATCGGGTAATAAGGATAAAGACCACCTTAATTGCCCTATGTATTCCAAAGTTAGGATCACCCTTGGTAGTAAGGAATCCACCTTAACTACTCTCTATTTAGGATAACGAATAGGAAGGGAGCTCTCCATTTATGATAACTAATAGGGAGGGAGCTGCACGTCCTCACGTTATCAAAGGTTTATCCATAAATGTGAGGATCACATCCTTTAACAATCTCATACATAAATGTATAAACATGTCTAATTACTTCACATAATTAACATTACAAATCCACTTGATTCATCAACAATGAGGACTTAACCTCATCAACATAGTTATGAAAAACAATAATGTCAATCATTACAATAACTAGCATGCCAAATGGTTTATATTCATAACTACTAACATGAAATACAATGATGTTAAATATCATAATAAATAATATACTAATTGATTTACATTCATCACATAAACACTTCATTAAATGCTCCTATTAGAGTCTCATCACTCTTTAAGAAGCATAAAAGAAGAAACTATACCTTTAAAAGGCTCTATTGTATCACACAACAAATTCTGTCCAAGTTTGGAACTAACACCTCAGCGTGCCAAAGCCATGCGGCGTGCTGCTCCTAGGAAATTGGAATGCCATTTCTCAGCCCACGCCCCGGTGTGAAGCTTTCATGCTATAGCATGCTGCTCTTAGGTTCACTCACTCCACGACGCAATGCCAAAAACAATAGTTTTGCAAATTTCTACAAATCCTAGTATTGTTCCATTGGAACTTAACCTTCATCCAATCACTCAATTCTAAGTGATTTCCAACCTCACCTAAGATCCATTTACACATTGCAACTCTTGTACAACTTCAATTTCACTCAAACATGAATCAATGCATCATTCATCACCTCAAAACCTAAAACCCCTCTTTTAACTTAAGTGAGGTTATAAGTATTCAAGAGATGAAAAATGCATCACCAAGCATCCAACAACTCATAGAGAAGCCATCCTCAAGTTCTCCAACAAGATTCAAGTCAAAAATACCAAATCACACTCAAAACCTAATTCCCACATCAAGCCAACTCTCATGAACAAGATGAGGAAAATAGAAAGATGAGTAAAAATAAGGTTTCCCTCTACCTCAATAGCCAGAAATGAAGTCACCAAGCAGCTCCTTGCCAAAACTATGCTCTTCTTCTTCTTTGGTTAATGAATCCCCTCCTTTGCCTTACTTATTTCCTTTTTTATTTTCCTTTGTTTGTTGCATTCGTGAGAGAGAGAGATGAGAAAATGAGAGAAAATTTCTCATTTGAATCCCTAAATAGTCAAGGCAGGAAAAGGAAACAATCATATGATACTTGGTCACTTAAGTGCCTTGGTTGAAAATCCTAATGTAACATCCTCTTTTTACATATGTTAGGCTTGTATAATATTACGGAGGTAGCTTAATACTTGTTTAACATGTCCGCTAAATTTTGTGACATTTTGAGTTAATTTAGGCACATTGCCACAACACAGAATGTTCAAAATGACTATTTTTAAATCAAAAAAATAGCATAGATGCTATATTAAAGGAAATTGATACAAAAAAGTTATTTCTAGGTCATAAATGTGTGAAAGAAGATGTGGTTAAATTTTGAGGGCAAACAGAGTCAGTTTGGTATTTTTAAGGATACAGAGTGAATGTTTAAGTACTGGATTGAGGCACAGCAAATATGCAAAATTATGGAAATGATAAAACAAAAATTTTAAAAGGATCTTATAATTTATTCTAAGGTTGTTGGAAGTTAGGAAACTTAATTTTGTAATATCAAAGTATTCCTAAGAGGTATGAAATTTTAGCAAAAGGACGAAAATCCCCTTAATGTTCATGTTTTTAAAAGTGAGAATTTCTCTCACATTCTCTCACGACTGAGAATGAGATAGAGAAATAGAAAACGGAGAAGCAGAACGTGAGGGCAGAAAGGGAAAATGGAGAGAATAAAATGGGAAAACGAAGGAGTAAGGTCAAGGATTTGCACTTCATCTTCAAGCTTGAGGTAGGGGGATCCATTTCTTACTCTTTTCTCATTTTGTTTCTCTCATGTTCCCTCTCCCATGGCTGCTGTTTATGCTGAATAAAAATGAGATTATGTAAGTTGTAACACCCACCATAGGGTATCACATTTCAGACTAATTATTACTAAATTAAACCCAAGTCATAAATAATTTATTATTATTTATATACGAGTTGTAAAAAAAAATTTCGCTGATAATGTAAACTTACTAGAATGTCAAAATACCAGGTAGTATCACTGAATAATATACATTGTGTACATAATATAAGTTAGTGACAAACTTTAATACATACGACTGAAGTTCTCAAAATAAATACAGTTACTACAACAACTATAGACTAACCCAAGTCTACCATACCTAGGGAGTAAGGTCCTCAGATGGATCCTCCTCCTCCTCCTCAGACAAAGTCCCTAGTCGGGGTATGCCCCTACGAGCAGGAGTCCAAGCAGAAGATACCACGGAGTCCTCCCTCGGGGCAAAATGGAAATCATCCCAGATTTCTCTAACAAGCATATTAAACTCTACACGTATATTGGTGCTAAAAGTAAAAACAGCAACCCCATGTCTGGTCTTTCTAACAAACACAGTAACCTCTCCACAGTACACCACGTGCTTCGTATCCAAACTAATGTGCCATATTTCTGTACCTCCGTGAAAGTGCACCGTAACATAACTGATAAGTTCTCTTCTCGATGCCATCCAAAAAACTCAAAAATCAACACAAACAAAAAGGATGATCTTCGGGCTCGTCTTCCTCATCGTCTTTACTAAACATAAATATAATGCAAAAATAACATACAGAGAGGTGATATCACATACACCAACACCAACATAGCAGTAGGGAAACATTAAAGACAATAATTTCATACAAATATAATAGACAATGAATACAGTCATGGCATCAAGTATCAGTTAGTTTAACAGATATAAAATATCACAATGATATGTAGACAGACTATGCACATGCACAATGAACCTATTTCCTACACCATGGAGCTAAACAAAATTTTGGAGAGAATGATCTAGAAAATATGTCTGTATCTCGTTAGCCTTAAATCAAGTGCTTCAGTATTTTCAAAATGAACATCATTGGCTTTATACAAGACATTCTACACTAGATCGTGATTAAGAATAATGTCTCGGTTCGGATCGTAGGTGCATTGCATTGGTCTGATCCACGGCACAGTGGGGCTACCAACTAGTCATTGTGGAAAACCCGCACCTCGACGCCCCCAAGGTCAACAAGCGACCTACACTATGCCTATCGCACTCGCATTAAGGTGTAATTCAACTCTCAGGCCACCAGTCTTAACATACTCCACCAGACTTTCACAATGCATGATCAATGATTCAATGCATAAAACAAACTAATTACAGTCCAAAGTCACAACTTTATATTTTAGGGTCTAATACGTCGGCCTGACAGTATTTCTACTGTTTCTCAATTGCGTAGCACTTTTACCACATTTTCACAATCGCACAATATTTTTGTCACGTTTTCAAGTCGTATAAATATTTTTCAATGTTTTCTAAATCATGTAAAAATATTTATACGTTTTCTCAATCGCGTAAAAATATTTATACATTTTCTCAATCATGTAACTCAAAAATCCACGTTTTTGAAATGCGTAAGGTTTTTTCTACTATTTTTCATTGTATAAAATATTTCTTGACGTTTTAAATTTCATTTTGAGACTTTCTAAGTTTAAAATATAATTTAGACTTCAAATTCCCATTTTTCTCATTAAAACACCTCTAAGTAATATTCTATGACGTTAATTCCCAAAAATTCTATTTTATTTTAATTTAATAAAACCTTCTCTATTTATTTTACTAAAAATCCCTTTTAACAAAATACCTTAAGTTACCACTTCACTTCAAAACCCTATTTCCTAACCTTATGGTCGAAAATCACCATTTGTGAAATGATAAAATTTTATTTGTTTCTTATTTCCATCTTATAAATCTTTAATAAATTTATTTCACCTAATCACCTAGGTTTACCATTGATAAATCATTTTTACACTAGATTACTCTATTCAAGCCTCATGGCCGAGAGTCGTGTGGTCTTTGGAACTAAAATTCATTAATTTATTTCCTTTCTTCCTAATCATCTAACTTCGCCATTCATAAAACAATTTTTGACTTGGAACACCCATGTTGGGGTATGGAGGCCGTGAGCCTCTAAGGCCTTTGGGACCGAAAATTTCTTTCCTTTCAAGCATAAATCATAGCATACAATCATCTTATTTACACTACCACAATTTCATGCATATTATCAAAGCTATAATCATATAAAATAAAACAAGCGCAGATCACTAAATTTATACACACAAGTGAATAACCCTCACATGGATTCTTTACTTCACAAGCACAAATTCGTTCCTCACCACCATACTTGGTTGATGAGGTAAATCTCCCTCTTACATTGGATGATCCTCCAAAGCTTTTTGTATGCTTCCTCCTAGTAGATTTTCTCCACCAAGTTGAACTTAAAAACAAAGAAAACATACAATATTAACATCCAAGGTTTATCAAAGATGACCATGAACCAAAGTATAGTCTTAGAATCTTGAAAAAAGAAAAGAAAGATGAAGAATAGAAAACTTCACCTAAAACCCTTGATCTTGATCTTGAAGAACAAGGTTGAAGATGAATGATTTAGGCTAAGATCTCAACTATAAAGTGTGTTAGAATGTTGTAAGGATTCAAGAAGTGAGGTTGGCTTGAATTATTGAAGAGTAGATGGTGGTGTTGGATGGTTTAGCCATGAGCTAGGGAATAGGAAAAGTGAGAGAGTTTTGGCTTAGTTTTTGTTTCATGAAAGAGAATATGAAGATAGAAATGAAACTAAGTGTAGGATAGCCCTCCAAAATGGCCTTGGCCATGGGCTTCCTCATGGGTGAGTCACAAATGTGACTCACTCAATGAGTCATGGTTGAGTCATGTAGGTGAGTCAACACCATTAGTCACCTAGGTGAGTCATAGGCTTAGTCATGTAGAGTGAGTCACTTGGAACATTCTAGAAAAGATGACTAGGTAGCAAGAAGATATTTTCCTGTATACTTTAACCAATGGATAATAGTTACTGCTTATAAAACTAGTGTCTGTTGTCCAATGGATAATAGCTACTGCTTATAAAACCAGTGTCTATTGTCAAATGGATAATAGCTTTACCCAATGGATAATAAAACAGAACAAAATTACTATAAAAAATTTCAAAAATTGTTTCTGATTTCGGGTTTAGTAAGCTCTCTCAGCCTTGAATCAACAATCCAAAATTTTCTGGTCCCGAAAAATTTGTATTTTTCCTGGCCCGCCCCAAGCCCCACATATAGCTCAAAATAATATTAAAATAATCACAAATTATGAAAAATCCACAAAAATTCATAAAATTATAAAAATTATAAAACTTATATATATTGAGAAAAAAATGAAATTTGGGGTGTTACATGAGTAATGAAGTTTCTTTTGGTTTATTTTGAATATGTGTAAGGCATGAAACTAATTTATGGCTTTGATTTTCATGATGCTTGATAGAACAAAAAGGAGATTTTTCATAGGTGAGGAATTTGAGTTTGATCCAAGTTTGATGGTATAAATATCTGTTTAGAGGTTATTGAATGATTGTGTTGTTAGAAATTGGTTAGGAACATGATTTGGAAGGAAGGAATTTGATTAAAATTGAAGAGGAAATGAAAAACAACAACAACCATGTTGCTATGGAAATGTGATGTTATATATATATTATGTAAAGATAATTTATGTTATTTTAAAATGAAAACAAACATGAACAACTTAAGTAAAATATAAATTGTATATGTAATTATAAAAGGCTTTGAATTGAGAATAGATGATTATGTAGTGAACATTGAGATAGAATGAATGGATGATAGTGGAAGTATAAAAGTAATGAAATGCATAAATTATGAAGTAAATTATGATATGTATTTAGTACGGAAAGAATGATGTTGAAAAGCATGATTAAACATGTTTATTAATGAACATTATTGACAAGCATAATAAAGGGAAGCATTATAAATGGAAGGTTAATGGTAGATGAGGTTGAATGAGTCCCTCTCTACAATCATGTAATGTAATGTATAAATGAAAAGTTCAATAATTATGGTATTTGCTTCCCTATTACACAAGGAAAATTATGATTAAGTAAAAGTTAAAAAAAGAAATGTTTTTAATATTATGCATATTTTGTTTTCAAACTTGTTATTTGGTGTTCCCTTGTATTGTAAACTTATGGATTGGACAAAAGGGCTCCAAGTGTTAAAGTATAAATGTTTGGTAGTGTAAGTAACAAAAGAGCGTCTTACTTACTCAGAAACAATACAAGGAGCAAAAGGACTTCCTGGAACAAAAGGGCTTCCTGGAAATAATCAAATAACATGTGTTTTCTAAAAAAAAAGATCTTTTTAAATCATTGTATAAGCATACTTTAGGGCTTTCATTAGACATAATCATACATCACCATGCATTGCAAGAAATTGACAATTATATGGGCAATTGTCTTATTTTTATCAAATGAGAAGATTAAGGATAAGAGCTAGTTAGAAATGGCTGAGAATAATACTTAAAGTGAGTTGGTATTGTTCTTAGTATAATGATATATGTTTAAAGTACATGTTATTTAAATAGTTGTTACGTAATAATTAAATTAATTACTACTACAGCTATTACGAAAGAATATGTTAATTCGTGTGTAGAATTACTTTGTAGTGATTAATTATTCTTAATAACTAAATGAATTGCTTGCTTTGTGAAGGAAAAGGACTGAGTTTTTTATTATGCCACCTTTCCAAATGCTTCAGTAAAATTTGTTTTACCCCAAAGCAGCTAAATTTACATGATTTCATAATTTAAAATTTTACTATTGAAAATTATTAATTCTCACCCCAGTTCTTTTTATGTTTTTTCATGATAAATCTAGAGGAGGACCAAAGCAAGCGCAAGCGCAAGGCGATGAAGATTTAGTTAAGTTGTTAATGTAATAGTTTTGGTTATATAATTATATTAATGGTTCTGTAATTAAATTATTATGATTAGCTTTTTATATAAGTTGTAATCACAGACATATCAAATAAATTTCTAGTAAAGAGCAAGTTTCTTGAGGTGTAAAATGTCTTGCTCTCTTACTTTTATAAAGGCTCTATATATTTATTCATTAAATAGATATTGAACATATTCTAAATTACGCTTAAGTTAGGATGTGGCATACTAATTCTATTTACTTAGTATACGTAGGGTATATTGTAGTATTTAGAATTAGGGTGTTGCATTTTGGTATCAGAGCAGTTCTTCCTGTCGAGCTGGGGAATGGACTAACTATGCTATTGAGCACATTTAGATGTTTTGCTTGGTGTCGTGCATTCTTTTATCTCAAAGTGAGATATATGAATAGAATTGCATGACAACCTTAGGATTAGATGTTAATAATTACAGGCACACTATTGTGAAACAAATTGAACAACGTCTTGGAGGAAATGTCTCTGCTAGGGTTTCTTCACGTGTAACCTTGGTTTTGCATGGTTTTTGAAATGTCTTCTGCCAAGCCGTACATCCCCTGGAGTTTTCTTGACTCCGGATCTTCTCCTGTCTCTTCCAAATCCTCTTCTCCTTTGCTTCCTCGTACGAAAACTTTTGCTCAAGCATTGAATAATGCATGTGATATTCCTTTGAGTTAATTGCCGGTTCCATGCTTGAAGGGTGGTGATCTTGCAGTACAAATCCCTGAAGATGAATATCGTGCAGGTTTGGATTCTTGTAAAACAAATCTTCATGGGAGATTAATGTTGTCCAAAGGAGATTCTCCTTTGAAATATGGTGACCTGCGTGCCAAGTTATCCAGACTTTGGAACCCAATTGGACATTGGAGAATGATTCCAATTGGAAAGGGTTTTTTGAATTTTCTTTTTCTTCAGTAGAGGATTTGCGCAAGATTTGGTCCTCTAGTTCTTGGAATTTAGAGCCTGGAATCTTACGTTTATTCTCCTGGTCTCCTGATTTTAACCCTTCAATGGTTAAACAGACGAACACACAGTGCTGGATAAGGATTCATGGCCTTCCTCAAGAATATTGGAGACCAAAGATTTTGTTTGCTATTGCCAGAGCAATTGGTGTTCCTTTGTCTTTGGATGATACTACAATCAACAAAACTCTTGGTTTTTATGCGCGTGTTTTGGTGGACATTGACCTTGCCTATGATCTACGTGATCAAGTTCTGGTTGAGAGGCAGGGTTTTGCCTTCTTCGTTGGTATTCAATATGAAAAGCTGCCGTCTTTTTGTTCTTCTTGCAAAATTATTGGTCATTCGTTAGACATATGTTCTAAAAATAGTAAGAAGATGCAAGGCCAGTCCAAAGATCATCAATTTCCGAGAGGGAATAATTTTAATGGGGGTCCAAAAAATCCAAATATGAAGTTTATCCCAAAGGATAAGGGATTTGGATAACCCCATTACTCCGAGGGTTTGAATAAGATTTCTGTTGATCCTTCTACAGAGGATGTTGAGATTACTAATCTTGTTAATCAAGAAAAGATGTTAATTCAAGAAGAAGAAGCTCTGCATAATGTTGTTGATGAGGGGTTCATCCAGTTTCTATTAAGAATACTTCTCAGCAGAATTTTAATGATATTCTTAATGATCCCAATCCTTTGTTGGGATGTACTACTGTTTTTAATCATTCTCCTGTTATAGGAGTTGATGCCAATACTAATTTGGATGCTGCTCTACATGATGACATTTCCATAAATGGTTCTAATCATGATTTTTCTATTCAGAATGATATTGATCATGTCTCGGCCACCCTTCCAGTTAATGATAATAACACTGAAGTTTCAGATAAGGTGGCAGATTTGATTGAACCAAATATTTTGCAGACTCCTTTGGTTCATTCTAATCCGACTGTTAATAAAGATTTGCATACTATGAGTAAATTCTGGAGTGGAATTAATGATGATGAAATAGATGATTCTATAGAAAATCAGGAATCTTCTGGTGATTCTGGGAATAATGCTGAAGGAAATTCAAGTAATTATCTTGCTGAGGTTGGAAATCTGTTGGATAATCAAGGTTTTTCTAAAGTCTTGTCTAAGTCACAGAGAAAGAAACTTAGGAAAAAAAATTTTCAAATTCAAAAATCTAATGGTTATGCAACCCGCTCTAGGGGAGGTATCACTCATAGTGATCAATGTTGAAAATTCTTTATTGGAATCTTAGGGGTCTCGGTAACCCTGGCACAAGGTCTTTTCTTAAAAAGCTTTGCAGTATGCATAAACCAGATTTTTTATTGGTGTCTGAACCACGGATTACTTCTGATCAGGTTCCTTATAATTTCTTTAATAGTTTGAATATGAAGATTTTTGCTGAAAACAACAGGGGTGATTCTCCATCTAATCTGTGGTGCCTTTGTTCATATTCTTTTTCTCCTATCATTGTTGCCTGTTCTAAGCAACATGTTTCTTTTTCGGTTGGTGTTGATAATAAGATGATCTATATTTCAGCTATTTATGCTGCTGTTACTTATACTGCCAGAAGAGATCTCTGGACTGATTTGGAGAGGTTGCAGCATTCTTATAAAGCTCCTTGGTGTTTTATAGGAGATTTTAATGTTGTCTTGGGTGCTCATGAACATAGAGGTAAAAATCTGCCTTCTCGGATTTCTTGTGATGATTTTAGGAATTGGTCTGATTCTAATCATTTGATCCATCTTCCTACTCGGGGCTCTTCTTTCACATGGTCTAATGGTAGAGTTGGCAGTAATTATACAGAGAGAAGGCTAGATAGATCAATTTGTAATTCTGATTGGATCAATCACTAGAGTAGTGTTGCTTGTAACACCTTAACTCGTTGTCAGTCTGACCATTTTCCTATCATGCTCAAAATGAACATGGTTAATAGGGAGCATGTCTCATCTTTCAAATTCATGAAAATGTGGTCCAGGCATCCATCTTGCATAAACATTATTAAAGATGTTTGGAAAACTAATGTTGTTGGTTGTCCAATGTATATCTTATCCCAGAAATTAAAACTGCTGAAAGTTAAGCTTAAAGATTGGAATAAAATTGTTTTTGGGGATGTTCATCAAAATGTCTGCTCTGCCTTATCTAATGTGGACAAAATTCAGGATCTGATTAATCTTAATGGTGGTTCAGATGAGTTAATAAAACAGGAAATAGAAGCTCAATTGTTGTTGCAGCAGGCTTTAAGCTTTGAAGAAGATTTCTGGATGGAGAAAGCTAGGCTTGATTGGCATTTGCAGGGTGATAGGAACACTGAATTCTTTCATAGATATGCTAGAATCAAGTCTGTTACAAAACAAATATCTATTTTAAAAAAGGGAGATCAGGTTTTGGACAATCCTGATGATATTGAGAAGCACATTTTGGAATATTATATGGACTTGTTTGCTTCTGGGAATGCTTGTCAACCTAATGATCTTATTCAAAGAGTCATTCCTTCTATGGTTACTCATCAAGAGAATGTTATGCTCACTAATCTTCCTTCATTGGAAGAAGTTAAAACTGCTGTGTTTTCATTAAATGGCAATAGTGCTCCTGGTCCTGATGGGTTTGGTGGTTTTTTCTTTCATCAATACTGGGATATCATTGCTAAAGATGTTCATAATGCTGTTCTTCAATTTTTTCAGCAAGGTTGGCTTCTTCCAAATTTAAATTCTAATGTAGTTGTCTTGATTCCTAAGGTCTCTGAGGCAGACAGGATTGAGCAATATAGGCCCATTGCTTTAGCTAATTTTCAGTTCAAAATTATAACCAAGGTGTTGGCTGACAGACTTGCCACAATTGCCTCTAGAATTATTTCTAAAAACCAAAGAGGTTTTGTTAAAGGTAGACAGATTGCAGATTGTATTTGCACTGCTTCTGAAGCCATTAATTTAATTGATAAAAAATCTTTTGGTGGACAAGTTGCTATAAAGATTGATATTAAAAAAGCTTTTGATACCTTAGACTGGAATTTCCTTATTCAAGTGCTCCATTCTTTTGGTTTTGATGACAAGTTCTGTAATTGGATTAGCCAGATTTTACACTCAGCTAAACTCTCTCTTTCTATTAATGGGAAGGCTGTTGGTTTCTTCAATTGTAAGAGAGGGGTTCGGCAAGGTGATCCCTTATCTCCTATTCTCTTTTGTCTTGCTGAGGAAGTGTTAAGTAGAGGTATAACAAATCTAGTCCTGGAGGGTCAGGTTCAACTCATGTCTGGACCCAGAGGTGTTGAGATGCCTAGTCATATTTTATATGCTGATGATGTTCTGGTCTTTTGCAGAGCTACTAAAAGGAGTCTTCTCAATTTAATGAACCTGTTCAAGGATTATGAGCAAGCTTCTGGACAGGTTGTTAGCAATGAAAAATCCAAATTTTATTTGGGTTTATCTTCCAGATCTGATGGCATTTCTTCTATTCTTGGTTTTAATGCTGGTTGTCTTCCCTTCACTTACCTTGGGGTGCCTTTATTTAAGGGAAGACCCAAACGTGTTCACTTAATGCCTATTGATGACAGAATTAAAAGCAAACTTTCCTCCTGGAAAGGCTCCTTGCTGTCTATTATGGGGAGAATTTTACTGGTTAAGTCAATTATTCAAGGTATACTTTTTTACAGCTTCAGGATCTATGCTTGGCCTGCTAATCTCATTAAAATGATGGATGGTTGGATTCGAAACTTTGTTTGGTCAGGAGATATACATAATAGGAAATTAGTTACTGTTGCTTGGAGCAAAGTTTGTAAACCTGTGTTAGAGGGTGGCCTTGGCATAAGGTCCATTAAATCTATCAATTCTGCAGGTATGCTTAAGTTGGGCTGGGAATTCCTTTCTTCTAATGAACAATGGTCTACTCTTTTGAAAGCTAGAGCTTTCAGGAATAATAAATCAGTTACTTATCATATCTCATCTTCGATCTGGTCTGGCATTAAGTCTTTTATTCATATCATCCAAGATCATTCCTTGTGGCAGCTTGGTAATGGGGCATCTATTAATTTTTGGATTGATCCCTCGTTATCTAGTCCAATTGTGGATATAATTGGAGTTCCTGCTGCTTTGCATAGCTCCCTGAAATCAAAAGTTAAGGATTTCATTGATAATGGCACATGGTCAATTCCTATTGATCTGATCTCCAAGTTTCCTGTTTTGAAGTCAGAAATCCAACAAGTTATAATTCCTTTCCAGCCTTGTCATGATTCTCTGATCTGGACTAAATCTGACTCTGGTAAATTGAGTTTCAAGGATGCTCACTCTTTTCAAAATCCATTACAAAACATTGTTCCTTGGGCTAAGCACATATGGAGTAAATGCATTCCTCCATCTAGATCATTTTTGCTATGGCGTATTCTTCATGATAAAATGCCTACTGATGACAAACTTTGGTCTAAAGGATGTACTGTTGTTTCTGTTTGTTGTCTTTGTGGTCATGCAGCGGAAACCACTTATCATCTATTTCTTGAGTGCAATTTTGCAAAGCATATTTGGATGGTTTGGCAGCATTATTAATATGCATGTGGACTGCTCCAGCTTTCTTTCTGTTCTTTCATTATGCAACAGAGGTTGGAGTTCTCAAGCCCGAGATGTTGTCCTGGCTGCCATCATTTTCACTCTTTGGGCTATACGGTTGTGCAGAAACAGAGCTAGATTTCATAACAAAAATATTTCTGTGCAATCAGAGCTAGATTTCATAACAAAAATATTTCTGTGCAATCAGCCATTGGTTTGATCGTGGCTCATGTTTCTCTTTCTGGTAATTCTAGCGATGGCTGCTTGTCCACATCAGAAACAGAATCAATGATTCTTCAAGCCTTTAAGGTTGCTTCTCATCAACGGAAAATGCCTGTTATTAAGGAAGTTTATTGGTCTCCTCCTTCCTGTTATGTGATTAAATGCAATGTCGATGGTGCTGCCAAAGGATGCCCTGGTCCAGCTGGCTGCGGTGGTATTTTTAGAGACAGTACAACTGCTTCTCTTGGTTGTTTTGCTTCTAATTTGGGTATTAAAATTGCCCTTTTTGATGAATTATCAGCAGCCATTCTAGCTATTGAAATAGCTTTCAAAAACCGTTGGCTCAACCTTTGGCTTGAATGTGACTATCAATTGGTGGTTGCTGCTTTCAGCAATATAAATATTGTTCCTTGGCAATTACAAAACAGATGGAAGAATTGCTTATTCTTATCCAAGCAAATGAGATTCTCTTGCTCTCACATTTATAGAGAGGGTAATGCTTGTGCAGACAAACTTGCTTGTCATGGCTCTTCTATTTCTGGTTTAGTTTGGTGGAATTCAATTCCTTCTTTCATTGTAGAAGATTTCTTTAAAAATAGGAACTATGTTTCTAGCTGTAGATTTAAGAATATGTAACTCTTTCATGGGTACGGTTTCTTGTCCCCCCATGTATTCTTTGGTACTCTTTATTTTCTTTTATTAATATATTTATGGTTTGCTGCAAATGATTGATATCGGCAGAGGTGCCAACATAGTTGGGATGTCTGCCTTTAGAGTGATGCTTTTGCAAACCATTCGCTTATAAAAAAAAATTACAGGCACACTATTGCATGATATCGATTCTGGCCAACTCAATATGTAATGTTTTGTGTAAATAGCAAATTATAACACCTCCTAGGTGAATATAGGAGAATAAGAAAGTTTTCATGAGAGGGTAATTATGATATGTCTGAGATAGTTAGGCCATTGATGAAAACGATGAAAGAATGGAGCGTCGCCACTAGAGAATAAACAGAAGTTATTAATGGAATAATATGGAAGTAGACTAAGGCTATTAGTAGCATGAGGAAAAAGAAGGAGACCAAATTCGCCAGTGGAGTTAGTGTGCGGAGGATTCCACATGTGCACAGTTGGTAGCTGTAATACCCCTTTTTCTTAATATCGCGAAGAAGGAATGTCACACCATAATACTAAAAATACAAAATAAATTTTTGCAGAGAATAATAGTTACAACAATTGATTTAGACCCGATTCATTATTAACACAAGATTAAATAGTTTATATTCTTGGATGATAAAATAATCGCGTATTGAAATGTCTGTACACATTTTTTTTTTGTAAGAAATAATAATGATGAGATGATAATAGTTACAGATGTGATAAAATCGACACAGAATTGAAATTCATACATCCACAATATATATTATATGCATTAGTCTGTTTTAGTTACATCACAGAATATACAAAAGTAAAGGATTTATCCACCCAAGATAGTTACAAATTTACACCCATGCACTAGCAAAACATCAGGCTTCCCCAAAAAGATAACGGTTAGCCATCAGTAGCCACCTATAGTATCAGCCCCCTAAGACTGACGAGAAGGGACCGTAGCTGGGTCCTCCTCAAGGTCCTCATCCTCTGACGAAATAGCCATCGGGGCAACTGAATTTCAGGCAGAAGCCCGAGCAATGGAGAGGAAAGAATCCTCTTGAGGGGTGTAGAACATATCCGTCCACATATCCCTCACGGGTAGAAAAAACTCTAAAATAACAAAAGCTAAAAAATCAAAGACAGGGGCATCATAACGACCCCAAGATAAGAACATCGTTAGCTCCCCGCGGTAGACGCATCTCAAGACTAATTTTAAGAGAAGGTATAAAATAAAATTAGTAGTTATTTGATGTTGCTTTCTCAATGATGTGATAAGAGCAGAAGAGCTCAAGGTTTGAATAATGAATATGATGAAAGAACTAAAGAACATAAAGGTTAGCAAGAAATATATCTAAAGGTTTTTGAGTACACGCAATTAGCTGAAATGCTGAAGTTTTATAATAGAGAGGCTAAGTACAAGGAAGAAGATATTCAAGGTAATAAGTTGTCCAGATGAACAAAAGGTGTAGTTCGCTTCTTTTATGTTGAAAGGAGAAGAGGAGAATTGGTGAATGAGTTTGAGATAATTAATGGAACCTATTGATATATATTCGAAATGGAAGGTATCTAGAGTAATCTTTTTGGATAAATATTTCCTACAGAACAAGTGAGAAGATAAGAAAAATGGAATTCTTGAGTTAAAGTAAGGTGGTATATTCATAAAGTAATATGAAGCAGTAGTTTGATATATAGTAATTAGTTTATTTTGATGCTTAAAGTAAAATTATGATATAGTAAAGTTAAGTTGTAAGTTATGGAATTCACTAGAGATGGTACTAGTGACATGTTTGAAAGAATTAAGATGGTGGCAATTGCTGTGAGGGAACGGATTACTAGTGTTAACAAGGTTTTGTTAGGATGGAAGTCAACCCACCTCTACAAACAGGATTGGGATTCCTATGATTATCTAGAGCTTAGAGAGGCGAATTTATTATCAATAAGAAAAGGATACAACATAGTGATAGTCAAGGAACAAAGTGAATGAATAAAGTCTTTAAAAGAATAAAAGGTCAAATATTGAAGTTAGATCTCAATTTCTACGATATAAAAGAAAGCAAATTCAAGTTGGGATATGGGCCAAAAGTGTGCCAAATGTAAAAAGTAATATGGAAGTAAGCTAAGTATGATAAATTAGTTAGTATGTTATATATGCAGTAAAACTATGATATTATATGAAGGATTGTCCATGGGGAATTGTTTATCAAGATAAAGAGTAGTATGATTTTCTAATCTACTTTGAGACAAACATTTTTGAAGGTCATAACTTTTGAAGATTTAAATGGAGGTATGTTTTCCAAAGATATATGGTAAATATATACTTGTAAATGTGGAAATATCCAACAGAGTTTATTGTGAAGTTTCAATTCGATTCTATATGAGATATAGCGTCGTTAGATCCTGTAGAATTAAGATATTGGTGTAGAAGTGAAAGAGCAAAAAAATGGTCGATTTGAAGTTTCTAGTTTGTTTTTCTCTAGTGTTCTTTCCAAATCAGATCAAGTGGTAACCCAAAAAGAATAATATAGAAAGTTGTAAGTTTGGAGGTATCTGTTGATTGAATTCACAAGTTTTCATATATACATCAACTGGGAAAAGGAACAATAATTATATTTTGAATGAGATTCTTATGAGCCACATGTATATCATTGATATGTTTTTATTAAATAGGAGATTGAGGTTCAAGGATATAACACACGGATACATCCATATTAATCTCTGGGTGATGATAATGTTTTGGTTGTTAATTTGTTGAAAAGAGGAATGTAGGGAATTTTAAGACTAGTGTTCAAGAAGCTGATGCTCTATATAGGAAATTTGGAAAAGAAGAAGGACCCAATAACTTCTCTTATGAATTGTATTTTGTTGGGATAAAATCCTATTCTTTAGAAGATGAGAGGGCATCTTACATTTTTTCAAATAAGATAATGTTTGAAGCTAGATCTTTATTCATACATGTTTACATGTAAGTTAATAGGAACAAGTATATGGCTAGAGTTTTTTTCCATTTTGTCAAAACCTTAACACTCAAAAATGGCTTGGTAACTATGAAGGTTTAAGCTATTGAAAATGTATACCATCAGGATGAAAATTGTAACATTGTATATGATAAGAAGAAGCCACGTATCCATATAGATGGAAGTCTTGGAAGATCTGGCAATATTTTGCTTTTGTGATGTAAGAAAAGGATAAGTGAAGAGAATGAGGAATACAATTCTACAACCAGCGAATCACAAAACGGAAATAAGCTAAATTAAATGGAAATTATGAAGCCTGAATGCCCTAAGTCTAGAAGAATACAATTTGGCAACAAACCTTGTTTGGTATGCTACATATGTGATTAATCAGGGTACTATGTCAGTAGCTGTCAGTAGAAGCAGAAAGTATTACCCAATCCTAGACTACAGGTTCCAGGAATGGTATATACTTTAAGAAGACAAGAAGGCAAGTTCAATCTTCTAACTCTTTACAAGGTAACCCTCATCAAAAATGAAAAGAATATGTATATCTAAGTTTGGTTAAAAGTTGGAATGGATAAGATGGATACAATAAAAAGGCAACTGTTATGGTTCTCAAAACTATTAGTATGAGCAGCTAAATTTAGGGGACAAAATTTTTAAAAGGAGGGAAGAATTGTAACATCATCTTTTTATACATGTTAGGATTGAATAAGGTTATAGAAGTAGTTTAATACTTCTTTAACATGTCTGCTAAATTTTGTGATATTTTGAGTTAATTTAGGCACTTTGCTATAACATGGAACATGCAAAATGACTATTTTTAACTCAAAAATGCTATATTAAAGGAAATGGATATGGAAAATTATTTCTAGGCCATAAAGGTGTGAAAGAAGATGTGATTAAATTTTGAGGGCAAACAGAGTCAGTTTGCTATTTTTAAGGATACTAAGTGAATGTTTAAGTACCAGATTGAGGCACAATAGATATGAAAAATTATGGAAATGATAAAATAAAAAATTAAATGGATCTTATAATTTATTCTAAAGTTGTTGGAAGTTAGGAAACTTGATTTAGTAAGATCTAAGTATTCCTAAGAGGTATGAAGTTTTAGCAAAAGGATGAAAATGCCCTTAATGTTCATGTTTTTAAAAGTGAGAATTTCTCTCACTTTCCTCATCTCTCACGCACAGCTGAGAACAAGAGAGAGAAATAGAAAACGAAGAAGTAGAACAAGAGGGGAGAAAGGGAAAAATAGAGAGGAGAAAAGGGAAAACGAAGGAGCAAGGTCAAAGGTTTGCACTCCATCTTCAAGCTTGAGGTAGGGGGATCCATTTCTCACTCTTTTCTCATTTTTTCTCTCATTTTCCCTCTCCCATGGCTGCTATTTATGCTGAATAAAAATAAGGTTATGTGAGTAATGAAGTTTCTTTTAGTTTATTTTGAATATGTGTAAGGTATAGAATTATGGCTTTGATTTTCATAATTCTTGAAAAAACAAAAATAGGGCTTTTAATGGGTGAGGAATTTGAGTTTGATGGTATAAATGTGTATTTAGAGGTTATTGAATGGTTGTGTTGCTAAAAATTGGTTAGGAACATGATTTGGAAGGAAGGAATTTGATTAAAATTGAAGAGGAAATGAAGAACAACAACAACCGGGTTGCTATGTGTAACGCCCCTTTTTGGAGAGGGACAGTCACACCGATATTACAAAATTCATAAAGAGAAACTAAAAACCTATTTAATAAAACTTTGTTTCTTTTCTTTTTCCATTTTATAAGTCCCTAATTAAATATCTAATTCACCTAATTATCTAAGTTTCAACTTGATACAAAAAACTTCCCTTGGATTCCTTACTTGGTTGTGACCCTAAAGGTTTAGAAATTCAAAATTTTCTTCACTTTATCCATCACTTATCACTTAATTCCTTAAACCCTAAATTAACACAAAGATTTAGTCTTGGACACCTTAAATGTGTCACTTGGCCGTGAGCCACACCTCAAAAAGAACAAAAATCTTTTGCCTTTCCTACATGATTCTAAGTATCCAAAACATATCCATCAATCAATTTCACATTTCTATTCTAACAAGTCATACATATTATTCAAAGTAATAGAAATCAAATCAAGCCAAATAATCACAAAGCATTTAAATTATACCAACAAATGAGTAAATCCACACATGGATTACTCACACATACACACAAAATTCGTTCCTCACCACCATGTATGGTTGAAGAGGATAAATCTCCCTCTTACCTAAAGAGATGACAAGAAAGAAAGCTCTTTGTCTCTTGAAATTTCATCCAACCCCTCCAACAACACCCTTGGAGATTCAAACTTTCAAGATCAACACCTAAAACTCAAGAACTTCAAGTTAGGGTTTTTTGAAGGAAAATGATGAAGATGAGAGATTTGAATGAAGATCACAATATAGAAAATCATCCTATGGTTGTGTAGATGCAAGAAATGTAATTGATTGAAGTAAACAAAATGTGGAGGGTGGAAATGGTGTTTTTGGCCATGGAGCAAGGAGAGAAAAATGAGAAGAGAAAAATGAGAGAAAAGGAGTGTGTGGCTTTTGGATGAAAAGAAAATGTAAAGGATGAAGATTGAAGAGTTTTACCTTAAAAGTTCCAACTTTAAGCTAGAATAAGAACTTGAAAATGGAAGAACAAGAAGATGATCTCAACATAGAAGCTTCTCCAAATGTGGTATAGATTCTATAGGTGTGGTTGGTCGAAATGAAAGAAAATGGAGAGTAGGTTTTTGGGGGTGAAAACCATGAGCTTCAAGAGAGAGAGATGAGAGAATTTTTCTTTTGGTTACTTGATAGAAAAATGAATAGGAGGCTTAAGAGAAAAATATGACATTTGGTCATCTTTTTCCTTCTTAAAACCATGACCACACAAAGGGCGGAGAGAGGAATTGGCTTCTCCAACAAGCTTGAGAGAAAGCTTCTCCATTAAGTTTTGATGGAGCTTCTTTAGGAAGCTTGGTTTCACTTTTTTGAAAAAGTTAAGAATGATGTCATCCAAGCGATGTCATCAAGTGAACACTCTAGAAAAAATGACTTGTATTTTACTAAAAGTTATTATCCAATGGACAAAGGTTACAGTTAACAAAATCAATATTTATTATCCATTGGATAATAGGACGTACCTGAATTTTATTTGTTAGATAAAATATTGAAAAATGAAACTTCGCAAAATGTGTCCAATTTCGGGTTTAGTAAGATCCGTCAGTCCCATTTCACAATCCAAAATTTTTCAACCTTAGAAGAATATTTATTTTTCGGTCCCGCTTAATGTGCATACAAATCGAGAAATATAATAAAATAATCAAAGTCATCCAAATAATTCACAAAAATTCATAAAAATCACAAATATTATGAAAAGCATATATAATAGAAAATAAGGAATTTCTGGGTTGTTACAACTCTCCTCTTCTACAAAGAAATTTCATCCTTGAAATTTTGTCATGCCTTAGAATAGTTGTTGATATTGTTCCTTCATCTTGTCCTTTAGCTTCCATGTTGCGTCTCCAGTCACGTCATTCCAGATTACATTTACCAATGGAATTTCTTTTCCTCTGAGTTGCTTCACTCTTCTATCCTTTATCTTTACAGGAAGTGCCTCATAGGTTAAATGCTCTTTCAATTGTACCATATCTGGTGTTATGACATGGGTGGGATCAAGAATGTACTTTCACAATTGTGACACACAGAAGACATTATGAAGGTTAGAAAGAAAAGGTGGTAAAGCTATTTGGTAGGCTACTGGACTTATCCGATGAAGAATTTGATAAGGTTTGATGAATTTGGGAGTGAGCTTTCTGGATTTAAGAACTCAATCGACCCCAGTCGTAGGTGTAACTTTCGAAAATACATCCTCGCCTTTCTCAAACTCAAGAGGTTTTCTTCTCTTGTCCGTATAGCTTTTTTGTCGACTCTGAGTCATTCGCATCTTTTCCTGAATCATCTTAACTTTTTCTATTGTTTGTTGCATAAGATCAGGTCCTATCATAAGATGCTCTCCATCTTGATACTAGCATAAAGGTGTTCTGCATCGTCGCCCATATAGAGCCTCATAGGATGTCATCCCTATGCTCGAGTGAAAACTGTTATTGTAGGTGAACTCTACCAGAGGTAAAAATTCATCCCAACTTCCAGTCTGTTCTTAAATACAAGCTCTTAGTAGATCTTCCAGCGATTGAATTGTCCTCTCCGATTGACCATCAGTTTGTGGATGATAAGCAAAACTCAAACGAAGTTTGTTCCCATCCCTTCTTGTAGACTCTGTCAAAACCTTGATGTAAACCTTGGATCTCTATCAGAAACAATACTAGAAGGCTCTCCATGAAGTCTAACAATTTCACCAATATATAGTTGAGTCAACCTCTCTATTGAATACCTTATGTTAATCCATAGGAAGTGCATGGACTTCATAAGCCAATCAATAATTACCCATATAGAATCATACCCCTTTCGGGTCCGTGGCAGTCTAACCATGAAATCTATTGCAATACTATCCCATTTCCATTTGGGAATAGTTAAAGGTTGTAACATTCCTAAAGGTCTCTGATATTCAACCTTAGCTTTCTGACAAACTAGACAAGATGACACATACTTTGCAATGTCTCTCTTCATTCCATGCCACTAATACAATTGCTTCAAATCTTGGTACATTTTGGTCATTCCCAGATGCATACTTAACTTGCTTCTATGGGCTTCATCGAGAATCAATCTCTTAAGTTCCAGATCATGCGGCACACAAATTCAGTCTCTGAACTTTAAGATCCCATCAAGTCCTTATTTAAATGTTGATTCAACGCCTTACTTTATTAGCTCCATTTCATTCTATAGACACTAATCACTTCTCTATTTCTCTTGGATTTCCTCCATCAGATCATTTGAAATAGTAACCATGTTCAAACAAATCTTCTCCGGTGTAAATTCCATAAACAACCTCATATCCCCGAATTGTTCTCTCAATTCACTCTCATTTCCGGTGTTAATAATAGAAACACTAAGCATCTTTCTACTCAAAGCATCTGCTACGACAGTTGCCTTTCTGGGGTGATACTGAAGTTGAAAATTGTAGTCCTTCAAAAATTCTAACCAACGTCTTTGCCTCATATTCAACTCTTTCGGGTCAAACAGATACTTCAGGCTCTTGTGATCGCTATAGACGTTGAATGTTGCTCCATATAGAAAATGTCTCCATATTTTCAAAGCAAAAACAATAGCTGCCAACTCTACATCATGAGTAGGGTAATTCCTCTCGTGCACCTTTAATTGCCTCGAAGCATATGCCACAACCTTTCGGTGTTGCATAAGCATACAACCTAAACCATGATACGAACCATCGCAATATACCTCGAATGGTTCATTGGGATCAGGTAAAATCAACACTGGCAACATAGTCAATCGTCTCTTCAACTCTTGAAAACTTTCGTCGCATGCGTTATGTAATACCCCGAAAATTGGTTGTTTCATAATATATAGTCATTTTATAATATTTGTGATTTTTGTGAATTATTTCGATGATGTTGATTATTTTAATATGTTTCTTGATTTGTGTGCGTGTTGAGCAGAGCCAGGAAAATAAAATATTTTCCCTGAGGCCGAAAAACCTTGGACTGTGGAAACTTCGATGGAGGATCTTACTAAACCCGAGGTCGGACATAGTTTATGAAGTTTTTTTTCGAGATTATATCTGATAAATAAAATCGTGATACGTTTTATTATCCGTTGGACAATAAATACTGGCTTTGTTAACTGTAACTTTTGTCCACTAGATAATAACTTTAGTAGAGTGTTAGTCATCTTTTCTAGAGAGCACTTTAATAACATCACCAAGATGACATCATCAAAATGACATCATCACTTTGACTTTTTCAAAAAGTGGACAAAGCTTCTCAAGGAAGCTTTGCACCAAGCTTCTCAAGAAAGCCAACTCTACTCTCTTCTCCATTGGGGAACTCCACGGCAATGATGGGGAAAGGTGACACAAATTGTTACCTTTCCACTAAAAATATACACTTATTTTTCACTCTTCACATTTTTAAAAAAGTTTTCTATCACTTTCTCTCTTAACCTTTTCTCTTCCCTCACTTTTTCTCCTTCACATTTTCATCTTTTTCTTCTCCTCTCCAACTCCACGGCAACACCATTCCCCCACCCTCCATGTTTGATTAATTTCAAGCAACCACTCTGCTTGAAACTACATCTCATTGAAGGCTTTCTTTCTTGTTGAAACCACCTTCAAAAAGCTCATCTTTCCTCTCCATTTTCTCTCCATTCCCACGGCCAAACCACCATTTTTAGCCATCCAAGCTTTCTTGTTCAACCAATCTTATTTCTTTCTTCTATCATCACCTAGAAGCCTTTTTTCTTTTGTGACCACCATTTGAATCTTCCATTTTCACCTTCTTCCATAAAGCCCTAAGACTTGAAGCTTTGAAAGTTTTGTTGGTGGTGGTGGATGAATTTCAAGAGCACCAAGGAGCTTTCTTTTCTTGTTTTCTCTTTAGAAAAGAGGGAGATAATCCTCTTCAACCCATCATGGTGGTGAGGAACACGTTTTTGTGTTAGTAATGAGGAATCCATGTTAGGGTTACTCACTTTGTTGTATGATTCTTGATGATTTTTGTATTGATTCTACCTTGTATGACTTTATTGGTTGTTATTGTATATCTTGATGGCTTTGGAATAATTTCGATGGATTGGAATCATGTATGGAAAACAAGGGCTCTTTGCCCCTTTATTTGAGGCTCACGGCCAAACACTCACCAATGGGGTGTCCAAGATTAAAATTTTGTAACAAATTGGAAGACTAACTAATCAAGTGGTAAATAATGAATGGAGTGAGGAAAATTTAGGTTTCTAGTTCCTTAGAGCTCACGGCGCCTTAGATAAAATAATGGCAAAATTTATGTTAAAATGGAAACTTAATTAATTAGATGATTAGATGTTGATTACGGATTCGTAAAATGGAAAGAATAAAGAATAAAATTTTGTCCTATAACTTAGAGTATTTTTTACCAAAGAAAGAACATAAGTGTAAGTGAGATGTTGAGAAACTTAAATTAAATCACCCTAAGTGAGTTAGGTTTAAAACTAAGTAAAGGACTTGTTTAATTAGAGTAACAAAGATTAGGTGAAAAATGTAAGAGAATTCCCCTAGAGAGACTTAATAGGAAAAACGTTGAAGTCAAAGTGTAATTTCATAATAAATCTTAAAAGTATGTTTTCGCAATTGAGAATTGGATAATGTATTATTATGGGTCCATAAGTAGGACCAAGGATCTGTTGATAATTAATTTGGCCAAATTGTGCCGTGATTATGGAAAAAGTGTATTATTGTTGAATATATGTGAATATGCATTAAGTCATCATGCATTATGAAAGTCTGGTGGACTTTGTTGTAAGGCTGTATGCCTAGGAGATGGATCACACCTTAGCGCGGGTGCGAATAGACTAGTGTAGGTCACTCATTGACCTTGGGGGCGTCAGGGTGTTGGTATCTCGCAATGGGCAATTGGTAGCTCCTCTAAACCATGAGACAGACCGATACAAACACACCGATGATCTGGACCAAGACACTGTCCTATATCACGATCCTGTGAAGAATGTCTTGTATGAGCCATGTTGCGCAATTTATTGATATTGAAGCACTTGATTTGAGGCCGATGAGATACAGACATGTCTTGTTGATCATTTTCTCTGATGTTGTGCTTAGCTCTATGAAGTAGGATTTTGGTATCTTGTGCATATGCATAGTTAGTCAACATATTTACCTGGCATTTATTTACATGATCATGGAACTATTTCTTTCATTGATATTATGATTGACTGAATTATTAAACTATGTATTATCTGATCTTGATGTTGCTTACTGTTATACTATACTGTTTGGCATTATGCATCATTTATGTTTCTTTTCTACCATGTTGGTAATGATGTTGGATATCTCACCTCTTTACTTTGTTAATCTTTTTATATTTGTACTTCTGTAAAGACCGAGGCAAGGAAGAGCCTGCGTTTCCTGGGTTTTGGTCAAATTAGTCTTTTGTTTCGTGATGGCATCGAGTCGAAGCTTTTTGGGTTACGTGAGTGTTTTGTTCCATGGCGATTCAGATGCCTAGAGGATTAACTGGAACTCGGAGTGCATTAGATATACTGGAGATATTTCTGTAATTATTCGTAGGACTCAGGATGAAGTTCCTTTCTTTTCTTTGGACACTACTATACACTTGGAGTTTTTTATGCCTTTTAGGGAGCTTTAGGGTGTTCTAAATCATACCCCTCGTGAGGACAATGAGGTGTCCTCTGCACAAACTCCTGTCCGTCAGAGTGTGCATCCTTCGGTAGTCTTATCTTCTTAGGAGTCAGAGGAAGACCCATCGGAAGGTCCTCTCTCGTAGTTGTGGGACTTGGCATGTGGTATGTGTAACGCCCCTTTTTGGGAGGGAACGTCACATTGTCGAATAAAATAAAATGCGGAAATTAAATAAACAACGATTAAGACCCGGTTCGTTTTAATTAATTAATGATTAACCATGTGAGCAAACTTGGCAATATTTTTTTTTTATAATAATAATAATAATGATACTGCGGAATGTGAATAAAAGGAACGAATAAAACAATACATAGAAATTTGCACCTGAATAGCATGCATATATATATCTAGAGTTTAATACAACTGTTTCATAAATACAAGCCTGGCCATCATAAAAAAAAAACAAAACTATACCCACCCCAAGGGAAACATGCATATACAAAATATACAGCCCAACCAAAAAGAAAGATACATCAAGGCCCCAAAACAAAAACACTGGCAGCCATCAGTAGCCACCAATGATCATCGACCCCTCAGATAAAAAGGGACCGATTCAGGATCATCAGGAGGACCCTCATCAGGATCTTCCTCATCCGAGGACTCATCCATAGGAACCACGGAGGCGCGGGACGGAGCCCGTGCGGTGGAATCAAACGAATCCTCCTGCGGAGTGTAATAACGGGAACCCCACATCTCCCTGATAGGCAGGTAAAACTCCAGGCGTAAGCTGAGGTAGCAAGTGAGGACAGGAGCCTCATGACGTCTCCAGGCAAGTGCTATCGACACGTCTCCCACATACACGCAGCGGTCGGAGTTCAGGTTGATGTGCCAGCACTCTGGCCCCCCAAGGAAGGTCAGACGCACATCTCCCAAGAATCCGCGCATACGTGCAGACATCGTCGCAGTAGAAGTCAATCCCTGTGCGGGCCGGAAGGCGGGGAAGGCGAATCTTCGTCTCTTCACCGTCGTCTTCGATCGCACTGGGGTGCACATAAACGACAAATAATAGAAGCACGGGGAAAGAGGTAAGATATCCTACCATCAATACCAATACAACAACCAAGAACCGAACGGCGCATAACGCCCACGTAGCATGTAAAGGCAATAAATAAGCTTTTAAACAGATAACCAGTCAGGCAATCATTAATAAAGGTAATGAATAATTCATAACATCCAGCAAGTTCAATTCAGACAGTTAAATATCATGTAAACAATAATTTTCAGATGACAGAATATTCCACGATGCATGGACACAATATTCAATTTCCTACTCCATGGAGCTAGACTCAAACGGTCGGAGAGAAAGATCGGGAGACATGTACGTGACTCGGTGCCGAGGCCGGTGCTATCAATAATTTTTCTCGTGCACAATCATGGCATTGCACGGACATTCTACACTAAATCACGATATAGGACGGTGTCAAGTCCGGATCGTCGGTGCGTTGCATCGGTTTGCCCCACGGGCAAAGGAGCTACCAACTACCCATTGTGGAGGACCCGCACCCCGACGCCCCCAAGGTCATAACAAGACCCACACTTGTCTACTCGCACCCGCACTAAGGTGTGTTCAATCTCCTAGGCAACTTGGCCTTACAACAGTCCACAAAGACATCACAATGCATAAGACACTATGCATGCTCATGTATGATCCACAATCTCATACAAATTCATAATATACCACATTTGATCAAGAGAGTGCAATGAGCAATTTACATCCAAAAAGAACCCAATATCAACATAATATCAACTTATAATTCAAGGAACATATTTTAGGTCCATTATGGATTTCTAAAATCTCCAAGTCTTATGAAAATTATCTCATTGGTTCATTAAGGTTTATGAAATCCTTAATCTCTTGTATTCTTTGATTACTTGTAATTCGAGTAATGAGTTATGGAATCTTAACCTAAATTTTCACCTAGAGGTCGTGGCCTTCCCAAGGTTTCAAATAATTCATGTTCACATCATTAAGTCCATTTACTTGTTATTATAATCCAAGTTATTTGATTCTTATAATTACCTTCCAATTTAGCTTATCTCCTAAGTCTTAACCACAATCCCTCATAAAATTTATTATTGCAAGTTTCCTACTATTTAATCTACATTTGGTTACTTGATTAATTCAAGTCTTGACATCACAAATTTGTCATCTTTTCCCCTCATTCAAGCCCTCAAAACCGTGGCACTCAATAGGGTCCTAGGTTACCAATTTTCTTCTCACTAGTTTAGTCTTCCTTTACCTAATTTGCCTAGCATTATTCTTGACACAATGTTAACCAAATTCTGCTCTTAAGAACAGCCCAAAACCGTGGCACTCACCAAGGTCCAACAACCAGAATTTTGTCCACTTGAATTAACCTTAACTACTTGATTTAATTAGCCTTGCATTGGTCAAAATTTAAGCATCATTTCCATTCATTTTCCAGCCCAAAAACAGCCCAAAAACAGCCCCAAAACCGTGGCACATTCAGGGGGTTCCAGCAACCAGAATTTTCAGCAAGCAACATGGATTTCAATCACCAAAATTACATGAATAATTAACCACTCAATCAACTACTCAAAGCTAAATTAAGATAACAATCAAGAAATCAAATTTCAAGCAATTTCAAGAACAACCACCATGTGGTTTTTCTTCCAAAAATCAAATACAAGATTCCTAGTTGCTAAAGAGGTTGAGGAGGATTAATCTTCCTCTTACCAAGATGAAGAACCAAGAAAAATTCCAAGAGCACTCTTGATTTTCGGATTTGAAGCTCAAAAACCCTAGAAAATGTGGTCCAAGTTAGAACAATGTAATGATGTGAAAAAGAAGAAGAAAATGACCATTAAATCAAGAGGAAAACCAGAAACGAAAATGGAGTGGAAGTCTGAAATTTTTCAGCCATGGGAGCTCACCTTCAAAGCTTGAGAAATGGTTGAAGATGGAAGCTTTCTTGAAAACTCCAAGCACAAAAGATGATGAGAAGGAGTAGGAGATTAAGAAAATATGGTTGATGTGAATTTTTATGAATGTTGGAGTCTTTGGAGGGTGGCTGGACGTGTGGTGGCTGGAAGAAGAAGAAAGAAAAGGTTGAAGAGAGAAAGAAGAAGAAGAAACGTAAAAAGGAGAAGAAAATGGTGCTTTTGGTGATAATGCCTTTAGATGTAATATTAGGATATTAGAATGAATTATTTCTCTTGAGTGGGCTGCAGATACGTAAATGAGAGAGAGAAATGGGTGACAAAAATTGGCTTCCTTTGGAAGCTACACATGTGGTCAAAGCTTGGGGTCAAAGCTTCTTAAGGAAGCTTGAATATTTAACTATTAAATTTGAATTAAAGTGATTTGATTAGACATAAGGTAGATTACATTAGGATAATGTGATAATATTTTTATTACACACTATTATCCAATGGATAATAGTTACAGTTGACAGAATCAGTATTTAATTAATCTCGACGGATGAATTTTTATTTATCGATTTAATTGTATCTGTAAAGATTTATCGAAAATTGCAAAACCTCGTAAACTGTGTCAAGCCACGGGTTTAGTAAGATCCCCCGTCGACTTATCCATAGTCCAAGGTTCTCAGAGAAAACATCGCGTTTCTCTGATTCTGCTCAGTGCGCACGCAAAACGAGGAATATATTAAAATATTCGACGATTCCGGAAAATTCCCAGAAAACTCCCAAAAATTGAAAATATTATAAAACGACTATCCGTCATATAATTTTCCAATTTTTGAAGCACTACAGTCGTTTTCACGACTCTGCTAGAGTTTTACGCAAAACGAAGAATATATTAAAATATTCATCGTTTCCGAAAAATTCTAGAAAAATTCACATAAATCACAAATATTGGAAAATGACTATTCATGGTGAAATAATCAATTTCCGGAGTGTTACACTGGTCTCAGCAATTCTCAGCCTAGTGTGCACGCAAAACGAGAAATATATTAAAATATTAGTCGTTTCCGAAAAATTCCTAAAAATCAAGAATATTATAAAATGATGATTTATGATCAAATTTGTATTTTTAGGGATGTTACAGTATGTAGCTTTTTGGGAGCCTGATGTTTTGTTATTTTGGAGGGCTGATGTACGTAATACTTTTTGGGCATGTGAAACTTTTACTTATGCATTTCCAAGATCTTTTGATGTATATAAGTACATATGAATATATATATATATATATATATATATATATATATATATATATATATATATATAATTAGAAGAGAATTGCCAAATTACTATATACTTTATGAATAAGCAAGTTACTATCTATATGTATATAACTGGGTCTTAGTGTTATCTTTTGAGTTTCGTCCATATTTTGGTGTGACTGTCCCTCTCCAAAAAAGGGCATTACACTAATTTGGTATCAAAGCCCCGATTTAAGTTTTCTTTTGGGTTTTTTTTTAGTCTAACTCTGAAAGTGAGTGATGGCTAGTGCTAGAGGTATGGCTGCAGCAGTAAACGCAATGCAGAGGATGGCAGATGTTATTGTATAGCAAAATGAGAGAGCTGCACAACAACAAGAGGCAACGATGGATGCCCATAATTTGTCAGAATTTCATTGCAACAACCCACCTCAGTTTAAAGGGGAGTTCGATCCAGAGAAAGCTAGTCTTTGGATCAAGGAACTGGAGAAGATATTCTGAGGGATGGGCTATACTGATGACTGAAAAGTAACCTATGCTACCTTCATGTTAGTTGGAGATGCTGAAGAGTGGTGGAACAGAGCGCAAAGATTAATAGAAGTCGAGGGAACAATGATCACATGGGAAGTCTTCAAGAACTTATTCTTGGAGAAGTATTTTCCTGTGAGTGCATTGCATGCTAAGGAGATGGAGTTTCTTGATTTGAATAAGGAAGCATGACAGTTAGTGAGTATGCGGCAAAGAGGGCAGGATTATCTTTGGGAATTGACCAATCCCAGCCTTGCTAGATAAGTGTCAGAGGATTGAAGAGCTAGATCAATCAAGGGACACGAGGAGTTGTAACTTTGGACCCTCTAGGTTCCAAAGAGGAAGTGGTAGTAGTGCGAATTGTTTTTAGAGGGAGCTTTATTCCCGACCACCGGGAAGTTAACAACAATCACCTGGTGGAGGCCTAAGTGGAAATTTTGGTGGTAATCGAGTTGGTCAGACCGTGACGTCTTCACCAAAGTGTTTGAAATGCGGAAAAGACCACCTGACAAGGGAGTGCACACTCAAGGGGATTATTTGCTTCAGATGTGAAAAACCTACACATATCTCCAGATATTACAACCAAACTAAGGCAGAGCCTTCTGTCAACAATGCACGAGTTGCAAGACCTCAGGCAGGAGGCAGAGTTTACACAATGAGTAGAGCAGAAGCCTCCAAATCCGAAGATCTGATATAGGGAGATGGCACCGTAGGAGGTAATCTTTTATCTGTACTGTATGACTCAGGAGTAACCCACTCTTTTATTGCTTATGACTGTGTGTGTCAGTTAGGTTTGCCTGTGACTTCTTTGCCTTTTGATTTGAGTATTTCTACCCCTACTGCTAAACCTGTTGTTACTACCTAAGTTTGTTTGCATTGTCCTTTGTCTATTGAAGGTCAAATCTTTTCTGTTAATTTGATTTGTTTACCTCTTTCCCAAATAGACGTAATCTTAGGAATGGATTGGTTATTTTCTAACCATATCCTGTTGGATTGTTCAAATAAAACCCTAGTTTTCCCTAAGTCTAAAGTTTCTAGATTTTTGACGGCCAACCAAGTTAAAGCTTCCTTAAGAGAAGGAGCTCAGGGATACGTGCTATTGTCTTCCTTAGAAGTCGAGAGTGAGACGGATGTGAATATTATTCTGGTAGTCAATGAGTTTCCTGAAGTCTTTCCTGATGATGTACTTGGTTTACCGCTAGAGCGGAAGATAGAGTTCATTATTGATCTTGTACTTGGATATGGTCCCGTATCCATAGCACCTTACAGGATGTTACCGTCAGAATTGGTTGAACTTAAAAAATAGTTGGTGGAGCTTTTGGAAAAGCAGTTTGTCAGGTCTAGTGTGTCACCCTGGGGAGCACCAATGTTGTTAGTCAAGAAAAAGGATAGAACTTCATGCTTATGTGTAGATTATCGCCAGCTGAACAATGTCACAATCAAGAACAACTATCCACTTCTGAGGATAAATGATTTAATGGATCAGCTGAAGGGAGCCGCAGTTTTTTCCAAGATTGACTTGCATTCTGGCTATTATCATATCTGAGTGAAGGTGGAGGATATCCCCAAGACGATTTTTCATACACATTACGAACATTACGAGTATCTTGGGATGCCATTTGGAGTGACGAATACACCTGCCATATTCATGGATTATATGAATAGAAACTTCCGTCCTTACCTAGACAGATTTGTCGTTGTTTTTATCGATGACATTCTGATCTATTCTCGAAATCAGGAGGAACATGTTGAATATCTCAGTATAGTTCTCCAGATTCTGAAAGAGAAGAAGTTGTATGCCAAGTTGTCAAAGTGTGAATTTTAGCTGGAAGAAGTTAAGTTTTTGGGTCATGTAATCTCGAAGGATTGGATTGCAGTGGATCCGTCAAAGGTCGAAGCAATTCTACAATGGGAAAGGCCAATGACCGTGATTGTGATTCGAAGCTTTATGGGATTAGCTGACTATTATCAAAGATTCATTGAAGGATTTTCTAAGATAGCAGGACCTCTTACTCAACTTACACGAAAGAACCAAGCTTTTGAGTGGACCGATGCTTATGAAGAAAGTTTTCAAGAGTTGAAGAGACGACTGACTACTTCACCAGTTTTAGTTCTACCTGATCCCAATAAACCATTTGAGGTGTACTGTGATGCTTCACATTAAGGACTAGGATATGTGCTCATGCAATATAGGAAAGTGGTGGCGTATGCTTCAAGACAGTTAAGAGTGCATGAAAAGAATTACCCTACACATAACCTGGAGTTAGCAGCTGTGGTGTTTGCTTTGAAGATATGGAGACACTTTCTGTATAAAGCGAAGTTCAACGTCTTTAGTGATCACAAAAGTCTGAAGTACCTATTTGACCAAAAGGAGTTGAACATAAGACAGCAGAGTTGATTGGAGTTTCTGAAAGATTACGATTTTCAACTTCAGTATCACCCCGGAAAGGCAAATGTCGTGGCAGACACTTTAAGTAGGAAGATGCTTTGTATCTCTGCTATGATGGTTAAGGAAAAGGAGTTGATAGAGCAATTCAGCGATATATGGTCCTCTGTGGAATTGGCACTGGGGAAGTTTTGTTTGAATATGATTACTATTTCAAGTGATCTAATGGAAGAAATTCAGGAGAAACAGAAAAGTGAAAAATTTTGCAAAATGAGAAGGAGCTGATGAAGTGCGACCTTGTGTCGACAGTAGAGGAAGGACCTGAAGGAATCTTAAAGTTTAGAGGCAAGGTTTGCGTACCTAAGGATTCGAAACTTAGGAAGTTCATTCTTGAAGAGGCTCACACGAGCAAGTTGAGTATGCACCCGGGAATGACCAAGATGTACTAAGACCTGAAACAGTTATTTTGATGGCATGGAATGAAGAAGGATGTTGCCAGATATGCGTTGTCTTGTCTGGTTTGTCAGAAAGCTAAGGTTGAACATCAGAGACCGTCACGAATGTTGTAACCTCTAACTATTCCTGAATGGAAATGAGATAGTAGTGCGATGGATTTCGTGGTTGGATTGCCAAAGACCTGAAAGCGTTATGATTCGATATGGGTAATTGTTGATCAGCTTACGAAGTTTGCACACTTCTTATCAATTAACATAAGGTATTCAATGGAGAAGTTAACCCAGTTGTATATTGGTGAGATTGTTTCATTGCATGGTGTGCCTTCAAGTATTATTTCCGATAGAGATCTGAGGTTCACATCAAGGTTTTGGCAGAGTCTTCAAGGAGCACTACTTATCACCCTCAAATCGATAGTCAATCAGAAAGGACGATCGAATCGTTGGAAGATTTGCTTAGAGCCTGCACTTTGGAACACACTGGAAGTTGGGATGAAGTTTTACCATTGATAAAGTTCATCTACAATAATAGTTTTCACTCAAGCATAGGGATAGCACCCTATGAGGCTCTATATGGACGACGGTGCAGAACACCATTATGTTGGTACCAAGATGGAGAACGCCTTACGATTGGACCTGATCTTGTTCAACAAATGACGGAAAAGGTCAAGATGATTTAGGAAAAGATAAGGACGACTCAGAGTAGGCAGAAAAACTACCCGAACAAAAGGAGAAAGCCTCTTGAATTTGAGGAAAGCAAGCATGTGTTTTTGAAAGCCATACCTATGACTAAGGTCGACCAAGTTCTTAAATCTAGAAAACTCACTCCTAAATTCTTTGAACCTTATCAAATTCTTTGTCAGATAGGTCCAATAGCTTACCAAATAGCCTTACCACCTTTTCTTTCTAACCTTCACAATGTCTTTCATGTATCCCAATTGCGAAAATATATTCCTGATCCAAACCATGTCATAGCACCTGATACAATACAATCAAAAGAGAATCTAACCTATGAGGCACCTCCTGTAAATATCGAAGATAAGAGAGTGAAGCGACTCAGAAGGAAAGAAATTTCATTGGTGAAAGTGATTTAGAATGACACAACTGGAGATGCAACGTGGGAGTTAGAGGACAAGGTGAAGGAACAACATCCACGTCTATTCTAAGGATGACAAATTTTTGAAGACGAAATTTCTTTTTAGAAGAGGAGAGTTGTAACACCCTGAAAATTGCTTGTTTCATGATATATAGTCATTTTATAATATTTGTGATTTTTATGAATTTTTGTGAATTATTTCGGTGACGTTGATTATTTTAATATAATTTTTTATTTGCGTGCACGCTGAGTAGAGCCAGGAAAATAAAATATTTTCTCCGAGGCTAGAAAACCTTGGACTGTGGAAACATCGATGGGGGATCTTACTAAACCCGAGGCTAGACATAGTTTACAAAGTTTTCATTTTTTGAGATTATATCTGATAAATAAAATCACGGTACGTTTTATTATCCGTTGGACAATAAATATTGGCTTTGTTAACTGTAACTTTTATCCACTGGATAATAGCTTTTGTAGAGTACTAGTCATCTTTTCTAGAAAGTACTTTAATGACATCATCAAGATGACATCATCACTTTGACTTTTTCAAAAAGTGGACAAAGCTTCTCAAGGAAGTTTTGCACCAAGCTTCCCAAGGAAGCCAACTCCTCTCTCTCCTCCCTTGGGGGACTCCACGACAATGAGGGGGAAAGGTGACACAAATTGTCACCTTTCCACTAAAAACATATACTCACTTTTCACTCTTCACATTTTCAAAAAAAGTTTTCTATCACTTTCTCTCTTAACCTTTTCTCTTCCCTCACTTTTTCTCCTACACATTTTCATCTTTTTCTACTCCTCTCCAAGTCCACAGTAACACCATTCCCCCACCCTCCATGTTTGATTAATTTCAAGCAATCACTTTGCTTGAAACTACATCTCATTGAAGGCATTCTTTCTTGTTGAAACCACCTTCAAAAAGCTCACATTTCCTCTCCATTTTTTCTCCATTCCCACGGCCAAACCACTATTTTTGGCCATCCAAGCTTTCTTGTTCAACCAACCTTATTTCTTACTTCTACTCATCACCTAGAAGCTTTTTCCTTTTGAGACCACCATTTGAATCTTTCATTTTCACCTTCTTCCATAAAGCCCTAAGACTTGAAGCTTCAAGGGTTTTGTCGGTGGTGGTGGACGAATTTCAAGAGTACCAAGGAGCTTACTTTTCTTGTTTTCTCTTTAGGTAAGAGGGAGACAATCCTCTTCAACCTATCATGGTGGTGAGGAACAAATTTTTGTGTTGCTAATAAGGAATCTATGTCAGGGTTACTCACTTTGTTGTATGATTTTTGATGATTTTTGTATTGATTCTACCTTGTATAACTTTATTGGTTGTTATTGTATATCTTGATGGCTTTGGAATAATTTCGATGGATTGGAATCATGTATGGAAAGCAAGGGCTCTTTGCCCCTTTATTTGAGGCTCACGGCTAAACACCCACCAATGGGGTGTCCATGATTAAAATTTTGTAACTAATTGGGAGACTAACTAATCAAGTGTTTAATAATGAATAGAGTGAGGAAAATTTAGGTTTCTAGTTCCTTAGAGCTAATGGCCCCTTATAGAAAATAATGGCAAAATTTTGTGTTAAAATGAATACTTAATTAATTAAATGATTAGATGTTGATTAGGGATTCATAAAATAGAAAGAACAAAACAAAGAATAAAATTTTATCCTATAACTTAGAGTAATTTTTTACCAAAGAAAGAACATGACTGTAAGTGAGATGTTAAGAAACTTAAATTAAATCACCCTAAGTGAGTTAGGTTTAGAACTAAGTAAAGGACTTGTTTAATTAGAGTAACAAAGATTAGGTGAAAAATGCAAAAGAATTCCCCTAGAGAAGCTTAATAGGAAAAACATTGAAGTTAAAGCGTAATTTCATAATAAACCTTAAAAGTATTTTTTCGCAATTGAGAATTGGATAATGTATTATTGTGGGTCCATAAGTGGGACCAAGGATCTGTTGATAATTAATTTGGCCAAATTGTAGCGTGATTATAGAAAAAGTGTATTATTGTCGAATATACGTGAATATACATTAAGTCATCATGCATTGTGAAAGTCCGGTGGACTTTATTGTAAGGCTGTATGCCTAGGAGATGAATCACACGTTAGTGCAGGTGCGAATAGACTAATGTAGGTCACTCGTTGACCTTGGGGGCATCAGGGTGCGGGTATCTCGCAATGGGCAGTTGGTAGCTCCTCTGTACCGTGAGACAGACCGATACAAACGCATCGACGATCCGGACCAAGACACTGTCCTATATTGCGATCTTATGAAGAATGTCTTGTATAAGCCATGTTGCGTAATTTATTGATATTGAAGCACTTGATTTGAGGCCGATGAGATACAAACATGTCTCCTTGATCATTCTTTCTAATGTTATGTTTAGCTTCGTTGACTATGATTTTGGTATCTTGTGCTTGTGCATAGTCAGTTAACATATTTACCTGGCATTTATTTACATGATTATGGAACTATTTCTTTTATTGATATTATGACTGCCTGAATTATTAAATTGTGTATTATCTGATCTTGATGCTGCTTACTGTTGTACTATACTATTTGGCGTTATGCGTTGTTTATGTTTCTTTACTACCATGTTGGTAATGATGTTGGATATCTCATCTCTTTACTTTGTTATTCTGTTTATATTTGTACTTCTGTAAAGACCGAGATGAGGAAGAGCCTGCGTTTCTTGGGTTTTGGCCAAATTAGTCTTCTATTTCATGATGGCATCGGATCGAAGGTTTTTGGGTTACATGAGTATTTTGTTCCATGGCAGTTCAGATGCCTAGAGGATTGACTGGAACTCGGAGCGCATTAGATATACTGGAGACGTTTCTGTAATTATTTGTAGGACTCTGGATGAAGTTCCCTTCTTGTCTTTGGACACTACTATACACTTGGAGTTTTTCATGCCTGTTAGGGAGCTTTGGGGTGTTCTAAATTATACCCCTCATGATGACAGTGAGGTGTCCTTTGCACGTACTCCTATCCGTTAGTGTGTGCATCCTCTGGTAGTCTTATCTTCTGAGGAGTCGGAGGAAGACCCATCGGAGGGTCCTCTCCCATAGTTGTGGGACTTGGGATGTGTTATGTAGCTTTTTGGGGGCCTATTATTTTGTTATTTTTGATGACTGATGTATGTAATACTTTTTGGACATGTGAAACTTTTACTTATGCATTTTCAAGATCTTTTGATGTATATAAGTACATATGAAATATAATATATATATATATATATATATATATATATATATATATATATAAATTAAAAGAGAATTTCCAAATTACTATATACTTTATGAATGAGCAAGTTACTATCTATATATATATAACCGGGTCTTAGTGTTACCTTTTGAGTTTCTTCTATATTTTGGTGTGACTTTCCCTATCCAAAAATAGGTGTTACACGTCAGTCCATACAATGGTTGATTCTTTCGTGTAAGCTAGGTGAAAGTTCCTGCTATTTAGAAAACCCCTCAATAAACCTACGATAGAAACCGGCTAATCCGAGGAAACTACGGATCTCGGATACAGTCTTTGGTCTTTGTCATTGAAAAATCGTCTCAACTTTTGACGTTTCTACTTCAATTCCTTCCTCTGAAATTACGTGACCTAAAAATTGAACTTCGCTCAACCAGAACTCATATTTGGATAGCTTAGCATATAACTTATTCTCCTTCAAAATCTTAAGAACCACTCTGAGGTGTTCCATATGTTCCTTCTGATTTCGAGAATAGATCAGAATGTCATCAATAAAGACAATGACAAATCTATCTAGGTATGGATGAAAGATCCTATTCATGTAATCCATGAATGTTACAGGAGCATTCGTCACTCCAAACAGCATCATAAGACACTCATAATGCCCATAACAAGTTTGAAAGGCCGTTATGGGAATATCCTCTACCTTCACTCGGATCTGATGATAGCTAGAACGTAAATCGATCTTGGAGAAAACAACGGCTCCCCTCTGTTGATCCATCAAATCATCTATCCTCAGAAGTGGATACTTGTTCTTGTTTATGACCATGTTCAATTGGCGATAATCTACACATAATCGAGAAGTCTCATCCTTCTTCTTGACTAACAATATTGGTGCTCCCCAGGGTGATACACTAGGCGTGACAAACTGCTTTTCCAAAAGTTGTACCAACTGCTTCTTGAGTTCAACCACCTCTGATGGTGACATCCTATATGGCTCTATAAATACAGGACCAAATCCAGGTACAGGATCGATAGTAAACTCTATCTCCCGCTCCGGCAGAAAACCAGGTATATCATCAGGAAAGACTTCGAAAAATTCATTGACTACCGAAATATCTTTCACATCCTCTTCACTCGTGATTTCCAAGGAAGACAATAACATGCATCCCTGAGCACCCTTTCTCAAGAAAGCTTTAACTTGGTTGGCCGTCAAAAATCCAGAAATTTCAGTCTTAAGGAAAACTAGGGTTTTACTGGAACAATTCAGCAGGATATGATTAGAAGATAACCAATTCATTCTTAAGATTATGTCTATTTGAGAAAGAGGTAAACAGATCAAATCAACAGAAAAGATTCGACCTTCAATAGTTATAGGGCAATTCAAACAAACTTGGGTAGTCACACAAGTTCAGCAGTAGGGGTAGAAACACTCAAATCATAAGGTAAAAAAGACACAAGAAATCAGAATAGATGCACACAGTCATAAGCAATAAAAGAATAGGTCGCCCCCGAGTCATATAGTACAACTAAAAGATTACCTCCTATGGTACACTCTCCCTGTATCAAATCTTCAAATTTGGAGGCTTATGCTCCACTCATAGTATAAACCCTTCCTCCTACTTGAGGTCTTGCAGTTTGCACATTACTGACAGAAGGTTCTGCCTTGGGGTGATTACAGTCTCTAAAGATATGTCTGGGCTTTCCGCATTTAAAGCAGATGATTCATTTGATCGTATAATCCCTGGTTGGTTAGTCCTTTTCACACTTGAGACACTTCGACAAAGATGTCCTGATCTGGCCAACTCAGTTACCACCAGAATTGCCACTTGAACCTCCACCGTGTGATTGTGGTTGATGTTGGTTCCCTGGCGGTCCGAAATAAGGCTTCCTTTAAAAGTGACTGAGATTGTTGTTATTCTCTCTTTGGAACCTAGAAGGTCCAAAGTTACGACTCCTTATGTCCTGTGATTGATCCAGTTCCTCAATCCTATGGCACTTGTCTAGAAAGGCTAGGAATTGCTCAATTCCCAATGGTAGTACTGCTCTCTTTAAATCATGTCTCAATTCTGACGCCCTCTTTCCTCATTAGAAGGAGGAGGACGCCACAACTTTGTCAATTCAAAATTTCAATCAAATTAAAGCAGAATACGAAATAAATTTAACCCAAGTTATAAAATCAGTAATTATGAAAACCATAACATTTGACGTAAAATATTATTTTACTTGCGAATAACAAATCAAACAAGAAGATAGATTATATAATAGATAAGCATATATATTCATATATATATATATATATATATATATATATATATATATATATATATATATATATTCTCAATTGTGATGCCCCCTTTCTTCATTAGAAGGAGGAGGACACCACAACTTTGTCAATTCAAAATTTCAATCAAATTAAGGCAAAATACGAAATAAATTTAACCCAAGTTATAAAATCAGTAATTATTAAAACCATAACATTTGACATACAATATTCTTTTACTTGCGGATAGTAGATTAAACAAGCGAGATAGATTATACAACATCATTGATAAACATATATATATATATATATATATATATATATATATATATATATATACATAAGTGTTCATATCAACTGGTTCGTGTGGATCATAAACAAATCTGTACCCTAAAATACTTACAAAAAGAATAGCGCTCCAAATACATATGCACACTAAAAAATGGACAAATGGCTAGGAAAGACTGACTAGCAAAAGACACGACCAGCCCAAGTCCTACATACCTAAACCATAGGGTCCTTAGAGGGATCCTCTTCCAATTCCTCGTAAGAAATGACCACAATAGGAGGTGCACCCTAATGGACAGGCATCCGCCCAGAGGACACAATACTGTCCTCATGAGGAGAATAGTGGAAGTTATTTCACCATTCCCGGATAGGTATGTTAAACCTTAACTGAACAAATATAGAGAAAGAGAAAATAGGGGAATGATGAAGATCCCCATGAAAAGTCAATGTCAGCTCCCCAGTGTAGGTAAGCCACTCATTAGCCAAGTTGACTGACCACGTGTCTGCTCCACCATGAAAGTATACACACACATAACCTAAAATACGCAGTGTTGACGTCATCTTGTTATAACAACTATCACAAATCAAGAAGGGGTAGTTCCTCTTCAAGTCCTTCTTGGTCTTTAATTAATCAAAACATATAGTAAAATAACACAACACAACTAAGAGGTGAGAAATCCGACATCATTACCAACAGGCAGCGTAAAGACAGTACAGACAGAAATACTATCCAAGTACAGAAATCAGCAATATCAAATATCAACAGTAAGAATAACATTAATAATATAGCAGTTCAATAGGTCAATCAATATCAAATAAATAAACATATATGAAATGTCATGAGGGAATGCAGACCCACTATAGATGTACACAATGTACTCAATTCCTACTCCATGGAGCTAGACAAATATTTTAGAGAGAATGATCAGAAGATATGTCTGTATCTCGTCAGCCATAAATCAAGTGTTTTCAATAAAATCAATGTTTGCGCAACAAGGCTTTATACAACACATTCTATACCAGATCCTGATTAGGGTGAGTGTCTCAGTCCGGATTATCGGTGTGTTTGCATTGGTCTGATCCATGACCCAGGGGAGCTACCAGCTGGCCAATGCGGACACCCCACACCCCGACGTCCCCAAGGTCAATAAAGACCTACACTAAGCCCATTGCACCCGTACGAAGGTATAATTCAACTCCTAGGCTCATACAGCCATAACAACAAACCACATGACTTCACAAGGCATAATGAATGCCTCAATGCACACATGCATACATAATATCATTAGTGTCATGCAATCCGTGATCATACACCGTCACAATTCATAGCAATTATTAATAATTCAAGATTCCACTTACGGGCTCGATAATAGCATTTTCATTTAATTTCAACCACATAGCTTCCATTATTATTTGAATTATTACTTCTCTATTCCAATTACCACTCCTTTTTATCATTAATAGAGTTTACTTACTTAAAATCTTATGAGTCTCAAGGTCTCACTCACACTCATTTTCTTTCAAGACCAAAGTCCATCATAGTTTTATGTTAAGATTCTACTTCTTTTATTTTTCCATCTTATGAATTCCCAACTTAGTATTTAGTCACTTAGTTATTCAAGCTTCACTTTGATTACCATTTTTCCTCTCGATTACCCTAAATGTCCAAAAATCCTAATATTCGTTGTAGCACCCCAAAATTTATTTATTTTATTATAAATAATCATTTTATTATATTTGTAAATTTTGTGAATTTTTCTAGATTTTTCTTAGAATGCAAAATATTTTAATATTATTCCTTATTTTACGTGCAAACTAAGCCGAACCAGGAAAATGAGATATTTTTCCCGAGAACCTTGATCTATGGAAATGTCGATGAAGGATCTTACTAGACTCGAGGCTGGACACAGTTTACTAAACCTTGATGTACATTTTATTATCTGTTGGACAATAAATATTGACTTCTGTCAACTGTAACCGTTGTCCATTGGATAATAGCATGTGTTAGAAATCCTATCACCTTATCCTAATATAATCCATTTTATGTCTAATCAAATTCATTTTAATTCAAAAATATTGTATTATAATCAAGCTTCTCATGGAAGCTTTGACCACAAAATGACTAGAATGCCCTAAGCTTGTAGGAGAAGCCACTCACCCTCTCTTTCTCTCTCTCATTACTGTGGCTAGGGTCCTTGGGGGAAGCCAAAATTTGGCTCTTTGACTTATCACACTTTACTCCAAAAATATATTACACAAAAACCTATCACTCTTTTCTCTTCATTTTCTCTTCTCACATTTTTCTCTCTTCTTCTTCCTCTTCCATTTCTCTCCACGATTTGCAGCCCCCATTGAAGACCATTTTCATTTTCTTGTTTCATCATCACCATTCCTACAGTTCTCTTCTCATTCTCAACATTTTCTCTTTGGTGATTTTCTCTAAAATCCATCATCTTTATCATCTTCTTTCAAGAGCAAAGTTTGAAGCTTTGAGGTAAAGCTTCCATCTTTCTTTCTTTCTCTTCTCATTTTCATGTTCCTTGGCCACTTTAGTGACTAAGGATTCATCCTTTTCAAAGCTTAGTTGTTGATTCCTTGAGTTTGATTTTCTAGGGTTTTTGGGAGCCCAAAACTGAACCACCAAGGAGCGACCAAAAAGGTGATTTTCGTGTTCTTCCTTTAGGTAAGAGGGAGATTTACTCACTTCAACCATTATTGGTGGTGAGAAGACTTTTGTGTGGTTGTTGATGGAGGAATCCATAATGGATAGCTCACTTTGTTTGATTATTTCTCATGTTTGTATGTTCTTGATTGAGACTAAAATGTTGGTTGTTTTGAGTGCATTAATGATGTTGGAATGCTTAGATTTAATGAATGGAAAATTTGAGGGTTTACTACCCTATTGAGGAGGCTACAATTTTGGCTAACAATTTTAAGGGTTTGAATTGATTTTGTGTGAAATGAAACCTATGTAATTAGACATTGAAGGATTGGTGCTTATAATGGAAGAAATTGATTTAGTAATGGTCCTTGAGAGGCCACGGTTTTGAAGGGTTTCCTTGGCCTAAAATTTGTAAAATAAATCAAGACTTAGGAAATAAAGAATGATGGATACATAATATGAAATTGTGGTATGTGTTGAACTATATATATGCAATGTTGATATTGAGAATGGATTTATGATATTATGAGTCCATGTGTGGGACTAAGTACATGTTGATGTGTACTTGACTAAATTGTGGCATGAAGTTGTTGAGGATTGACTATATGCCCTTGTGGTATGTTCCACGAGAAATATATATTGTTAATGAATATGCATGATATGCATTGTGTTATGAGGAACATACAATTGATGAACATACATGATGTACATTGAGTCGTCATACATATGTGAATGTCTGTTGGACTTTGTTGGAAAGGTTGTGTATGCCTAGGAGATTGAATTACACCTTAGTGCGGGTGCGAGTAGACTAAGTGTGGGTTATGTGTGTTGACCTTAGGGGTGTCGGGGTGCAGGTGTCTCACAATAGACAATGGTAGCTCCACTAGGGCCGTGGGATAGACCGATGCAAACATACCGACGATCTAGACCGAGACGCTATCCTATATCACAATCAATTGTTGAGGTACTATGTATAAGCCATGTTGCACAAAATATTATTTTTATGAGAAAGCACTTTATTTTAAGGCTAACAAGATACTGGCATGACTCCTTGATCATTCTCTCCGAATGTTGATGTCTAGCTCCATGGAGTAGGATTTTGGTACCATATGCATTGTGCATTGTCAGCCTCATATTTCATCTGGCATGAGTACTTACACTGTCAAATTATCTTCTTTACTATTGAAATAATGATCTGATTATTGAGTTGTTGACTGCTTGAAATATTAATGTTGTTTACCTTTATTGCTCATTTTCTTTACTATTACTTATTGTTGTTTTCCTTTTATTGCTTATGTTATTATTACTGCTGATATATATATATGTACTGTGATGTTATGTGGGCATCCAACGTCATTTCGTTTTCTTACTGCTATATTGGTAATGAATGCTGGGCGTCTCACCTCTTTTCTGTACCTCTATATGTATGTTTATTTATATGCTTCTGAGAAGACATGCATGAAGATAAGGAAGCACATGGATTTCCTGGTTTCTGGCCCAATTACGATTAGAGTTGTTTGAAGATATCGTCACGTCCGCGCTGATTTTTGGGATATGCGAGGATAACCTTTCATGGAGGACTTGACTGTTGGCATATAAACTTGCGCATGGACCGATGCATCTATCATGGAGAGTTGACTGTGTCATTGGCTTAGGGTTGCTAAGACCCGCCTGTTTTTTATTTTACCACTTTTGTTCATTTAGAGTTTTACCTACCCATTAGGGATTTGTGGGATGACCTTTATTACACCCTACATGAGGATTCATTCCTATCCACTGCTCGAGCTTCTGCTCGAAATTCGGTTGCTCTGATGATGATCTCATCTGACAAGGAAGACCCTGAGGAGGATCTTGCTACGGTTCCTTCTTGACAGTCTTAGGGGATGATACTGTCGGTGCCTATTGATGGCTATCCGTATATCTTTTTGGGAAGCCTGACATTTTGCTTCTTTGATGGGAGGTAAATTTGTAAACATCTTGGGGTGAGTAAAGCCTTTTTCTTTTTGTAAATTTGATGATGTAATTAAACAGGCTGATGTAATTATATATATAACGTATGGATGTATGTTTTCCTTTCATGTTGATTTTGTTTACTGTAACTACGTTTTATTATTCCCTCATCACTACATATATATATATATATACCAATATTTCAATACTCGATAAATACATAGCTACGATTGAAAATGTTCATTCATATATTAAAAATGAACCAGGTCTAAATTTATGATTTAATTTATATTTTTTTGCATTTTTGTTTCACTCGCTTTACTATGGTGTGACGTTCCTTCTTCTTCCTGAAAAAGGGGCGTTACATTCTTAAGTTCCAAAATTCCCCTTCTTACTTATTTACTTCCATTCTTTAATTAACTCACTTTTAACCTAATTTTCAAAATTCCAAATTACTTTGAGATTTATCCAATACCTCTATTTTTCCTTCTTCTTGGCCGTGAACGCTAGGTTCATAGAATTTAATATTCATCTTCTGAACCCATTATTTTAATTCCTCTATCAATTCATTTTCCACTTAAACTTATAAATTCCAATTCATTACCAATTTAGTCATAAGTTTTCCTAATTTTTCTTCCTCTTGGCCATGATCTATACCAAGGTTTCAAGGCTCCAAATTTTCATCAACTCATCAATCAATTACTTAAGTTCCATTTTATTACAAGGTGTTGTCTTGGTTCACCATTTTTAGGCCATGAGGTCGTGAGCCTCACTTCCAAATGACAAAGCACTCTTTGTCATCCACACATAAATTCAACCATATAACAATCACAATCCATCAACATACATAATATCATAACATTAATAATAACACCATACAAATTACATAATGATAAACCATTGAAAAACAACCAATCAAGAGGAGAAATCTATACTTAGATTCTCCATTTTCAACACACAAATTTGTCCCCCACCACCATGAGTGGTTGCTGAGGATGTTCTCCCTCTTACCAAAGAAAATGACAAGCAAAAGATCTCCTTTGATGTCCTTGAAGATTTTAGCCAAGCTTTCCACAAAACCCTAAGGATTTCAACTCACAAAATCAACATTCTAGGCTTGAAAAAGAGTGAACCAATGATCATAAAGAAGACCATGAACATAAAAATGAAGAAGAGAAAGTGAAGATCAAAAGTTTACCTTAAAAGCTTCAAGCTTTGTTCTTGAAGAAAGATGATGAAGATGGAAGCTTTTGGAAATGGCTTCAACTAGAAAGATGTTTAGAATGTGATGGAGATCAAGGAAATGTGAGTGGATGAAATTTTTGTGAAGATGGAGGATGACAATGGTGGTGTGGCCATAAGGTAGGAGGTGCAGAAGAAGAAAGAGAAGAGAGAAAATGGAAGAAAAGAAAGGTGAAGTGGAGAGAGAAAGTGACAGTAAGGTTTTTGAAATGTGAGAGTAAAATGAAAAATATTGTGTTTTGAGCCCTTTCCCCCCTTTAGCTGTGGCACATATGGAGAGAAGAGAGAGGGAAAGCTTCATACAAGCTTGGAGGAAATTGCTTGGAAGTTTCCTCCAAAAAGGCTTTGGTTGGATTTTCTTAAAAAGTCAACTCGATGGGACATAAAGTAGATTTTTGGATAAGGTGATAGGATTTTCTACTGCAAGTTATTATCCAATGGATAATTGTTATAGTTAGCAAAGCCAGTATTTATTGTCCAACGGATAATAGAGTGTACCGAAAAATTTTTAGTTATCAGAACGTTCCGCAATTTTATTTATCAGATAAAATCTCAAAAAATATAAACCTCGTAAATTGTGCCTGGCCTCAGGTTTAGTAAGATCCCCCGCCGATGTTTCCATAGTTCAAAGTTTTCTGACCTTGGGAAAATATTTCATTTTCCCGATTCCGCTTAGCACGTATGCAAATCAAGAAAAATATTAAAATATTCAAGTAATTCAAATAATTCCAGAAAAATTCTTAAAAATCACAAATATTATAAAATGAATATTTATCATAAAATAAATAATTTTCGAGGTGTTACAACTCTCCGTTTCTTCAAAGAAATTTCATCCTCGAAATTTTTATACCTCAAAATAGCTGTGGGTATTGCTCCTTCATCTTGTCCTCCAACTTCCACGTTGCATCTCCCGTGATGTCATTCCAGACTACCTTCACCAATGCAATCTCTTTGCTTTGGAGTTGTTTCACCCTCCTATCCTCAATCTTGACAGGAAGTGTTTCATAGGTCAAATTCTCTTTTAATTGCACTGTATCCAGTTCAATGACATGGGTTGGATCAGGAATGTATTTACGTAATTGTGACACATGGAAGACATTGTGTAGATTAGAAAGAAAAGGTGGTAAAGCTATTTCGTAGGCTACTGGACCTATACGACGAAGAATTTGGTATGGTCCGATGAATTTAGGAGTGAATTTTCTGGACTTAATAACTATTCCAACACCCGTCATAGGTGTAACCCTTAGAAACACATGATTGCCTTCCTTGAACTTTAGAGGCTTCCGTCTCTTGTCCGCATAGCTCTTTTGTTGACTTTGAGCCATCCTCATCTTCTCCTGAATCACCTTAATCTTTTCTGTCGTCTATTGTACAAGATCGAGCCCCAACGTGAGATGTTCTCTATCTTGGTACCAATACAAAGGCATTATACAGCGTCGTCCATATAGGGTTTCATAGGGTACCATCCCTATACTTGAGTGGAAACTGTTGTTGTAAGTGAACTTGATCAAGGGTAAGATTCCATCCCAACTTCCTGTTTGTTCTAAAATACAAGCTCTTAATAGATCTTCTAAAGATTGAATTGTTCACTCAGACTGTCCATCCGTTTACGGATGATATGCAGAACTCAAACGAAGCTTTGTTCCCATAGCTGCTTGTAGACTTTGCTAAAACTTTGATATGAACCTCGGATCTCTATCATAAATAATGCTAGAAGGTACACTATGAAGTCTAACAATCTCACCAATATATACCTGAATCAACTTCTCCATCGAGTACCTTATGTTAATCAGTAAGAAGTGTGTAGACTTCATAAGCCGATCAATAATTACCCATATTGAGTCACATCCCCTTCGGGTCTTCGACAATCCAGTCATGAAATCTATTACAATACTATCCCATTTCTATTCAGGAATAGTCAGAGGTTGTAACATTCCGGAAGGTCTCTGGTGTTCAACCTTAGCCTTCTGACAAACTAAGCAAGATGACACATACTTGGCGACGTCTCTTTTCATTTTGTAACTCCACTTTTTCTAAATACCCGTGAAGAAGGGACGTCGCACTATAGTAAAATAAAACATAAAGCGAAATAAACAAAATTTGAAATGTAGAAAATAGTAATTGTTTTTTTTTGGTTCATAAACCCAGTTCTTTATATGATTATTTAATTTCTTTTGCAATTGTCACTATATCTTTTTTTTTCTTTGTGTTTAAATTATTACTATGAATTATTGTTATTACTAAGTAGAGTCAAAAAGACTTATTTAAAATCCATGATGTATAGAGATAATAATTAAAATGGTTGCAATAAACAGAATTTTAACAATGTAAGATAAACCATACACAATATATATATATGAATAAGCCTGTTTAGTTACTTTCCAAAATGTACAAAAAGCAAAATATGTACCCACCCAAAGTTATACAAATATATCCCAGCATGTACAGTAAAACATCAGGCTTCCCAAAAAGATAGACGGTTAGCCATCAGTAGCTACCAATAGTATCAGCTCCTAGGACTGACGAGAAGGGACCGTAGCCGGGTCCTCCTCAGGGTCCTCTTCGTCTGAGGAAATTTCCATCGGAGCGACAGAGCAACAGGTAGGGGCCCGAGCAGTGGACAAAAAGGAGTCATCACGTGGGGTATAGTACATATCAGCCCACATGTCCCTAACGGGCATGTAAAACTCCAGCCAAACAAAAGCATAAAAATCTAAAACATGGGCGTCATAACGACCCCATGATAAGGACACCGTTAGCTCCCCATGATACATGCATCGGTCCGTCTGCACATTAATGTGCCAGTAGTCGGGTCCTCCGTGAAAAACAATCCGAGTGTAGCCCAAAAATCCATGAGGGCGCGACGTCATCCTCGATCAGCTTCAGTCGTAATTCAGCCAAAAACCTAGAAGCTCAGGTGCTTCCTTGTCTTCCTCCCGAACGTTTTCTCAAAAGTAAACAAATAAACAGAAAATATAGAAATACAGAAAGAGGTGAGATACCCAGTTTTCAATACCAAATTAGCAGCAAGAAAACAAAACAACGCTGGATGCCCACATATAATACAGTTCAAACATTTAATCACAGTAATAATAAAATTAACAACAAGGGTAGAATAACTGCCAGATAGCAATAAAGTCACCAACAACAGATAAATAACAATAATACTACCAGCAATCAACAATTCACATATTCAAGCAATTATTACAGAAATAAAAACTATTGTAAATGCTCATGATCAATGTACTATGAGACTGACAACTCACAATGCACAAGGTACCAAAATTTTGCTACTCTATGGAGCTAGACATAAACATTTCGGAGTGAATGATCAAGGAGTAATGTCAGTATATCGTCAGCCTTAAAATATAGTGTGCTTTATCTCATAAAAATATTTGCGCAATTGGCTTATACATGGCACCTTGACAGTTGATCGCGATATAGGACAACATCCCAGTCAAGATCGTCGGTGTGTCGCACTGGTCTATCCCATGGGCCCAATGGAGCTACCACTGTCTATTGTGAGACACCCACACCTCGATGCCCCCAGGGTCAACCACTATGACCCTACGCTTAGTCTACTCACACCCGCACAAGGGTGTTATTCAAACTCCTAGGCTCACATAGCCTTTCTAACAATGTTCAACGGACAACACTTATGCATGATGACTCAATTTCAATCATGCATGTTCATCAACGATGCAATCATCATAAGCATACCAGAATGGGGTATAAATATATATATACACATACATATTCATTCTTCAACATCATCGCATTCTCAAGTACATAGTCAACAAGTATTTAACCCACATAGGGATTCATAACAACATATAATCAATTCTCAAAACATAATATGTACTCATACATGGCTTGTCAATTTTCACAAATTCATATCTTGGATTCACATTTTCAAAGTCTTAAACTTTGGTCAATTATGAAAATTATAGGGAGAACTACCCTCCAAAACTGTGGCCCTCTAAATGCTAGTATCCACTTTAATTCTTTCACTTGATTAAGAATTATGAAAGCCTTTAAATTCTCAATCTCCTAGGATGCACCAAGGCATCACTTGATCCCAATTTTTCACTATAAAACCGTGGCCATCATAGGTCATCAAAGTCTCAATTTTTCTATCACATTATGTATTGGTTACTTGATACTTAATCACTCAAGTTCCATTTCTCACAATACCACTCCAATTCCCTAATTTCAAGTGTCAAAACCGTGGCATCATAGGTCTTCTAAGATTCAATTTTTCTTTCCATTTCATGCATTAGTTTCATAGCATCAATTCAATTTAATTTTTAGTTCACCATGATCATTCCAATCCCTTATTATTCAAGAAAAAACTGTGGCATTAGTTAGGGTAATGAACCTTTAGAATTTTTCCATTCATAAATTTTATTATCATCCTTCAACATTTAATTTCATAAGTGTTATGTATTAGTGTACAAAACAAATTTTTCCATCAAGAATCTCCACAAAACTGTGGCCTCCATGTTAGGCTAGGAACCTCCAAAATTTCCATTTAGCAACCCTAACATGATCAAGCTCATTCAACACTTCCAATCCATTCAAGATTACAAATCAAACATTAATCAAACATTAATCAAATCTAAGAATACATGAACAAACAAAACTCACAAAATACATGGACATATAAGGGTTCCCTCACCACCAATGTTGGGTGAAGTGAGTAGTCTCCCTCTTACCTAAGGAGAAACAAATAAAAATGGTCTCCTTCAAGCTTCTTGAAGATTTTGGTTTCAAGGGATCCAAGAACCCTAGTTTTTCAACCATCAAAAATCAATGTTAGACATGAAAAAGAATGGATCCATGGTCTTCAAAGAGACCATGAAGCACGAAAATGATGAGAAAAGGGAAGAAAGGTTGAAGCTTGACCTCAAAGTTAGAGACTTTACCTTGGAAGACAATGGAGAAAGGTTAGGTTTTTGAAGAAATTTTCTAAAGGAAAGGTATAGAAGAGATGGAGAGGAGTAAGGAAATGGAATTTGTGAAGACAAAGGAGAAGAAAAATGGGAGGAGAAGGGGCTGCAAAAGTGATGACATTGGTGGGTGTTAGGTTAAGTGTGCAAGTCACATTTCCCCCCTTTGGGCTTGGTCATTGTCGCGACAATGAGGAGAAGGAGAGAGGGAAATTTGTGGCTTCCCATGTAAGCCAAGGGCAAGGTGGTCTTTTGGCTAAAGCTTCTTGAAGAAGCTTCTTAATTAGGGTACAAAATTTGAATTAAAGTGAGATTGATTAGACATAAAGTAGATTGCATTGGGATAATATGATAGGATTTTTATTACATGCTATTATCCAATGGATAATTACTACAGTCGACAGAAGTCAGTATTAATTTATTTGATGGATGAATTTTACATAGCATTTCGCTATTTATCTATTAAATTTTTTCAAAAATCATGAAACCTCGTAAATCGTATCCAGCCTCGGGTTTAGTAAGATCCCCCATCGACGTTTCCATAGATCAACGTTCTCGGGAAAAATATCTCATTTTCCCGGCTCCGCTCAATTTACACGTAAAACGAGAAATAATATTAAAATATTCTACATTCTAAAAAAAATCCAGAAAAATTCTAGAAAATCACAAATATTATAAAATGAATATTTATAATAAAATAAATAAATTTTGGGGTGTTACACATTCCATGCCACCAATACATCTGTTTAAGATCTTGATACATCTTGGTCATTCTATGATGCATAGTTAACTTGCTTGTGTGGGTTTCTTTGAGAATTAACCTCCTAAGTTCTGGATCATCAGGTACACATATCCTACCTTTGAACATCAGAATCTCATCAGGTCCTTCCTTAATAGTCAACACCATGCCTTGCTTTATCAATTCTCTTTCATCTTGTAAAAATTGGTCACTCTTATACTTCTCTCGAATCTTTTCCATTAGATCATTCGAAATAGTAACCATACCTGGACAAACTTCCTCCGATGTCATTTCTAAGGACAACCACATATCTCTAAATTGCTCAATTAATTATTTTTCCTTAACCATCATGGTAGAAACGCTAAGCATTTTCCTGCTCAAAGCATTTGCCACGACATTTACTTTTCTAGTATGGTACTGAAGTTGGAAGTCATAATCCTTCAAAAACTCTAACCATCTCCTCTGTCTCATGTTCAGCTCCTTTTGTTCAAACAGGTACTTCAGGCTCTTGTGATCGTTGAAGATGTTGAATGTTGCTCCATACAGAAAGTGCCTCCATATTTTCAGAGCAAAGACCACTGTGGCTAACTCCAAGTCATTTGTTGGGTAGTTCTTCTCATGTACCCTCAATTGTATGGAAGCATAGGCTACGACCTTATTATCTTGCATAAGCATACACCCTAATCCTTGATATGAAACATCACAAAACACTTCAAAAGGTTCATTGGGGTCAGATAGAATCAACGCTGGTGCAGAAGTCAATCGCTTCTTTAATTCTTGGAAACTCTCCTCACATGCGTTCGTCCACACAATAGCTTGATTCTTCTTCGTAAGCTGGGTAAGAGGTCCCGCTATCTTGGAAAATCCTTCAATTCGGTAGTATCTGGCTAATCCCACAAAGCTACGGATCTCCGTTATAGTCTTGAGTCTTTCCCATTGAAGAACCGCTTCAACCTTCGATGGATCTACGACAATTCCATCCTTTGAAATCATATGCCCCAAAAATTTGACTTCTTCCAACCAAAACTCACATTTTGACAATTTGGCATACAACTTCTTCTCTTTCAGAATGTGGAGAACTATCCTGAGATGTTCAGCATGTTCCTCCCAACTTCGCGAATAAATTAAAATGTCATTAATGAAGACAACAACTAATCTATCCAAATAATGATGAAAAATCCAATTCATGTAGTCCATGAATATAGCAGGAACATTTGTTACTCTAAATGGCATCACACGATACTCATAGTGTCTATAGCGTGTCCGAAAAGCTATTTTGGAAATATCCTCTGCCTTCACATGAATCTGATGGTAGCCAGATCGTAGGTCAATCTCAGAGAAAATAATAGCTCCCATTAGCTAATCCATCAAATTGTTAATTCTCGGAAGTGGATACTTGTTCTTGATTGTGGTCTTATTCAACTGGCGATAATCCACACACAACCGTGAAGTTCCATCCTTTTTCTTGTCTAACAGCACTGGAGCTCCCCAAGGAAAAATGCTAACTCTCACAAACTGCTTCTATAACAGTTCTTCCAATTGTTGCTTGAGCTCCACCAACTCTACTAGAGACATTTGATATGGTGCCATAGATACAGGACCAGATCTAGGTACAAGGTCTATGGAGAATTCTACTTCTCTTTCAGGTGGAAATCCAGGTATATCATCAGAGAATACTTCAGGAAATTCATTGATCACCGGAACAGGTCGTACATCGACTTCATGCTCAACCTCCAAGGAAGATAAAAGCATGTATCTTCAGGCTCCTTCTTTCAAGAAAGTTCTGACTTGGCTGACGGTTATAAATCCAAAAATCTCAGAATCAGGGAATACTAAGGTTTTATTGGAGCAATCTAACAGGATATGGTTAGAAGATAACTAATCTATTCCTAGAATCACATCTATTTGGGATAAAGGAAAACAACCTTCAACAAAAATAAGACAATTTAGACAAACTTTTGTAGTAATGACAAGTTTAGCAGTAAGAGTAGAAACAGTTAGATCAAAAGGTAAAGAAGACACAGACAATCCTAATCGGTTCACACAGTCATAGGAAATAAAAGAATGTGTTGCCCTAGAGTCATACAGTGTAATTAAAGGATTACCTCATATGTCACCATCTATCATAATAAGATTTTCAGAATTTGAGGCTTCAACTCTGCTCATGGTATAGACCCTTCCTCCATCTTGAGGTCTTGCAGTACGTACATTGCTGACAAAGGGTTCTGCCTTGGGATTGTTGCAATCTCTAGATAGATGTCTAGGCTTCCCACACCTGAAGCAAATGATCCCCTTCATCATGCAATCTCTTGTAGGGTAATCTTTTCCGCACTTGAGACACTTTAAAGAAAATGTTCCAATCGGACCAGTTCGATTGCCACTAGGACTACCTCCATGAGATTGTTGCTGTTGACTTCCCAATGGTCTAGAATATGATTTTCGCTGAAACCGGTTGTTGTTGTTGTTTCCTCCCCTTTGGAACCTAGACGGTCCAAAGTTACGATTCCTCGTGTCCCGCGCCTGATCCAAATCCTCCACCCGGTGACATATATCCAACAGTTCTGAAAAATGGTTGATCTTCAAGGTTATGACCACCTTTTTCATGTCATGCCTCAATCCTTCTTCAAATTTCTGACACTTCCACACCTCATTCGGCTGATGTTGGAAATATGTTGAAAATTTGGACAAGCTCTCAAACCTCGCAGCATACTCACTGACAATCATATTCCCTTGCCTCAAACTGAGGAACTCTATCGCTTTTTTATGTCTTGCACTCGCTAGGAAATACTTCTCCAAGAATCTATCCTTGAATATCTCCCAAGTGATTACTCGGCCTTCAGCTTCTAACAGTCTCTGTTCTCCGTTCCACCACTCTTCTGCATCTCCGATCAGCATGAAAGTGGCATAGGTTACCTTCTTGTCATTCGCACAGTTCATGCCTCTAAAAATTTTCTCTAGCTCCTTGATCCACAGACTAGCCTTCTCTGGATCAAATTCCCCCTTAAACTAAGAAGGGTTGTTACGATGGAATTTTGATAGATTTTGAGCATCAGCAGATGCTTCCAACTGTTGTGCCGCCCTTTCCTGCTGTTGAGCACCTCTTTCAGTTTGTTGTGTGATAACATCCGTCATTCATTGCATCGCTTCTACAGCAGCAGCCATGCTTTCAACTTCTTATCTACGTGCCATCGTTTCTCTTCAAGTCAAGCTATACAAAATACAAGGAAAAATTAGATGTATCTTTTCAGAATACCAAACACAGAGAATCACACAGCACAAATAAGACAGACCTAACCACAAATCCCAAAAGAAGACTCAACTTGGGCTCTGATACCAAACCTGTTGTGATACCCACTTTCCTCATTAGAAGGAGGAGGACGCCACAACTTTGTCAATTCAAAATTTCAATCAAATTAATGCGGAATACGAAATAAATTTAACCTAAGTTATAAAATCAGTAATTATTAAAACCATAACATTTGACATAAAATATTCTTTTACGTGCGAATAACAGATTAAACAAGTAGATAGATTATATAACATCATTGATAAGCATATATATATATATATATATATATATATATATATATATATATATATATATATATATATATATATATATATATCTAAAATATTGCATATACATAAGTGTTCATATCAACTGGTTCGTGTGGGTTATATACAAATCTGTACCCCAAAATACTTATAAAAAGAATGGCGCTCCAAATACATATGCACACTAAAAAATGTACAAATGACCACGAAAGACTGACTAGCAAAAGACACGACTAGCCCAAGTCCTACATACCTAAACCATAGGGTCCTCAGAGGGATCCTCTTTCAATTCCTCGGAAGAAATGACCATAGTAGGAGGTGCACCCTGATAGACAAGCATCCGCCCAGAGGACACAACGCTGTCCTCATGAGGAGTATAATGGAAGTTATTCCACCATTCCCGTATAGGTATGTTAAACACTAGCTGAACAGATATAGAGAAAGACAAAATAGGGGGATGATGAAGATCCCCACGAAAAGTCAATGTCAACTCCCCAGTGTAGGTAACCCTCTCATTAGCCAAGTTGACTGACCATGCGTTTGCTCCACCATGAAAGTATGCGTGCACATAACCCAAAATACGCAGTCTTGACGTCATCTTGGAACAACAGCTATCACAAATCAAAAGGGGGTAGTTCCTCTTCAAGTCCTTCTTGGTCTTTAATTAATCAAAACATACAGTAAAATAACATAACACAACTAAGAGGTGAGAAATCCGACATCATTACCAACAGGAAGTGTAAAGACAGTACGGACAGAAATACTATCTAAGTACCGAAATCTGCAATATCAAATATCAACAATAAGAATAACATTAGTAATATAATAGTTCAATAGGTTAATCAATATCAAATAAATAAACATATATGAAATGTCATGAGGGAATGCAGACCCACTATACATGTACACAATGTACTCAATTCCTACTCTATGGAGCTAGACAAATATTTTGAAGAGAATGATCAGAAGATATGTTTGTATCTCGTCAACCATAAATCAAGTGCTTTCAATAAAATCAATGTTTGCGCAACAAGGCTTTATACAAGACATTCTATACCAAATCCTGATTGCGGTGAGTGCCTTGGTCCAGATCATCGGTATGTTTGCATTAGTCTGATCCACAGGCCAGGGGAGCTACCAGCTGGCCATTGTGGACACCCCACACCCCGACGTTCCCAAGGTCAATAAAGACCTACACTAAGCCCATCACACCCGCACGAAGGTGTAATTCAACTCCTAGGCTCATACAGCCATAACAATAGACCACATGACTTCATAAGAATGATGAATGCCTCAATGCACACATGCATACTTAATATCATCAGTGTCATGCAATCCATGATCATACACCGTCACAATTCATAGCAATTATTAATAATTCAAGATTCTACTTACAGGCACGATAATAACATTTTCATTTAATTTCAACCACATAGCTTCCATTATTATTTCAATTCTTGCTTCTCTATTCTAATTACCACTCCTCTTTATCATTAATAGAGTTTACTTACTTAAAATCTTATAAGCCTCAAGGTCTCACTTACACTTATTTTCTTTCAAGACCAAAGTCCATCATAGTTTTATGTTAAGGTACTACTTCTTTCATTTTTCCATCTTATGAATTCCTAACTTAGTATTTAGTCACTTAGTTATTCAAGCTTCACTTTGATTACCATTTTTCCTTTGGATTACCCTAAATGTCCAAAAATCCTAATATTCTTAAGTTCCAAAATTCCCCTTCTTACTTATTTAATTCCATTCTTTAATTAACTCATTTTTAACCTAATTTTCAAAATTCCAAATTACTTTGAGATTTATCCAATACCTCCATTTTTCCTTCTTCTTGGTTGTGACCCCTAGGTTCATAGAATTTAATATTCATCTTCTTAACCCATTGTTTGAATTCCTCAATCAATTCATTTTCCACTTAAGCTTATAAGTTCCAATTCATTACCAATTTAGTTATAAGTTTACCTAATTTTTCTTCCTCTTGGTCGTGACCTATACCAAGGTTTCAAGACTCCAAAATTTTCATCAACTCATCAATCAATTACTTAAGTTCCATTTTATTACAAGGTGTTGTCTTGGTTTACCATTTTTAGGCCATGATGTCGTGAGCCTCACTTCCAAATGACAAAGCATTCTTTGCCATCCACACATAAATTCAACCATATAACAATCACAATCCATCAACATACATAATATCACAACATTAACGATAACACCATACAAATCACATAATGATAAACCATTGATAAACAACCAATCAAGAGGATAACTCCACACTTAGATTCTCCATTTTCAACACACAAATTTGTCCCCCACCACCATGAGTGGTTGATGAGGATGTTCTCCCTCTTACCAAAGAAAATGACAAGCAAAAGATCTCCCTTGGTGTCCTTGAAGATTTCGGCCAAGCTCTCCATAAAACCCTAAGGATTTCAACTGGCAAAATCAACATTCTAGGTTTGAAAAAGAGTGAATCAATGGTCATAAAGGAGACCATGAACATGCAATGAAGAAGAGAAAGTGAAGATCAAAAGTTTACCTCAAAAGCTTCAAGTTTTGTTCTTGAAGAAAGATGATGAAAATGGAAGCTTTTGGAAATGGCTTCAACTAGAAAGGTGTTTAGAATGTAATGGAGATCAAGGAAATGTGAATGGATGAAATTTTTTTGAACATGGAGGATGATAATGGTGGTGTGGCCATGAGGTAGGAGAAGAAGAAGAAGAAAGAGAAGAGAGAAAATGGAAGAAGAGAAAGGTGAAGTGGAGAGAGAAAGTGATAGTAAGGTTTTTGAAATGTGAGAATAAAATGAAAAATGTAGTGTTTTGAGCCCTTTCCCCCCCTTAGCCGCAACACACATGTAGAGAAGAGAGAGGGAAAACTTCATGCAATCTTGGAGGAAATTGCTTGGAAGTTTCCTCCAAAAAGGCTTTGGTTAGATTTTCTCAAAAAGTCAACTCGATGGGACATAAAGTAAATTTTTAGATAAGGTGATAGCATTTTCTACTAAAAGATATTATCTAATGAACAATTATTACAGTTATCAAAGCCAGTATTTATTGTCTAACGGATAATAGAGCATACCAAAAAATTTTTAGTTATCAGAACGTTTCGTGATTTTATTTATCAGATAAAATCTCAAAAAACGTAAACCTCGCAAACTGTGCCCGCCCTCGAGTTTAGTAAGATCCCCTGTCAACATTTCCATAGTTCAAGATTTTTTGACCTCGAAAAAATATTTCATGTTTCTAGTTCCGCTCAGCGTACACGTAAATCGAGAAAAATATTAAAATATTCAAGTAATTCAAATAATTCTCGAAAAATTCTTAAAAATCATAAATATTATAAAATGGATATTTATCATAAAATAAATAATTTTCAAGGTGTTACATCAATCCTTCCTCAAACTTTTGGCATTTCCACTCTTCGTCAGGCTGTAGTTGGAAATACCTTAAGAACTTCGATAAGCTTTCGAACTTTGCTACATACTCACTAACTGTCATGTTTCCTTATCTAAGACCAAGAAATTCCATCTCTTTAGTGTGCCTTGCACTAGTTGGAAAATACTTCTCCAAGAATTTGTTCTTGCAGACTTCTCATGTGATCGTTGTTCCCTCGGCTTCCATCAATCGTTGGGTTCTAGTCCACCAATCTTCAGCATCTCCAACAAGCATGAAGGTAGCATAAGTTACCTTCCTATCATCAGCACTTCCCATTCCTCGAAATATCTTCTCTAACTCCTTCATCCATAGGCTTGCTTTCTCCGGATCGAATTCTCTTTGAATTGAGGTGGGCTGTTGTGGTGAAATTTTGATAGGTTCTGAACTTCAGTCGTTGCCTCTTGTTGTTGGACAGGCCTCCCGTTTTGTTGTACTATGACATCTGCCATCTGCTGCATTGCCTCAAATGCTGCAGCCATACCTCCACCACGAGCCATCACTCTATTTTAGAATTAGACTGAACAAAACATAAAGAAAATTAGATGTAACCTTTTGGAAACCAAACACAGAGAATCACACAGCACAAACAAGACAGATCTAACCACAAACCCAAAAGAAGACTCAAACCAGGGCTTTGATACCAAACTGGGTGTAACGCCCCTTTTTGGAGAGGGACAGTCACACAGATATTACAAAATACATAAAGAAAAACTAAAACTTAGTTTATAATTTTTTTTTCTTTTTTTTCTTTTTCCTGTTTATCAAATAAGTGTATGAGTTTGTCAATTTCTTCTTTTTGCTTTTCTCAATATATATGGAAAAACATAAAACTTAGAGGAAAATAACATAAAGAACCTTACATATATCCAACCAGAATATAAACATCATGAGTACTTACATACATTAAAGGATCTTGGTAGCACATAAGTAAAAGCTTTACATGCCCAAAAAGGATTATATACATCAGCCACCAAAATAACAAAAAGACATCAAGCCCCTAAAATCTACAAAACATATCAAGTCCCACAACTACTGAGGAGGACCCTCCGATGGATCTTCCTCTGACTCCTCGGATGATAAGATTACCGGAGGATGCACACCCTAACGAACAGGAGCCGTGCAGAGGACACCTCACTGTCCTCTTGTGGGGTATAATTCAAAACACCCCATAGCTCCCTAATAGGCATAAAAAACTCCAATCGTACAGTAGTGTCCAAAGAAAAGAAGAGAACTCTATCCTGAGTCCTATGAACAACCACAGAAGCATCTCCCCTGTATCTAATGTGCTCTGAGTTCCAGTCTATTCTCTAAGCATCTGAACCCCCATGAAACAAAACACTCACGTAATTAAGAAAGTCTTGATCCGATGCCATCACAAACACAGGAGAATCAGTATAGTAAAAAAAGGTGAAATCCCTCTTCGTTTTTCCTTTGATCTTTATTAAGCATAAAATAATATAACATAGAATAACATAACAAAGAGGTTAGATCCCCTACTTCAATACCAACATGACAGTAAAGAAACTAGAAGGATAGTGACACCATCCAGATACAATAAGCAACAACACAGACATCAGTGGGCAAAATAATAGTATCAGTTACTCATCAATTTAACAAATTATTTAAGAGAAAATCAAATAAATAATTATTTCATCAAGTATCAGATAATTGAACAGGTATAAAATGACACAATGTTATGTAGATCAACTATGCATATGCACAATGTACTCATTCCTTACTCTATGGAGCTAAACACAGATTTCAGAGAGAATGATTTAGAAGACATGTCTGTATCTCGTCAGCCTCAATTCAAGTGCTAAAATTTCTCAATATTATCAAATTGCGCAACAGGCTTTATACAAGATATTCTATACCAGATCATGATTGAGGTAGGTGTCTCGGCCTGGATCTTCGGTGTGTTTGCATCGGTCTGACCCAGAGCCCAGTGGCGCTACTAACTGGCTATTGTGGAAAACCCACACCCCGACGCCCCCAAGGTCAACCAGTGACCTACACTAGGCCCATCGCACTCGCACTAGGGTGTAATTCATCTCCTAGGCATACAGCCTCAATAAAATCCTCATGACTTCCATGATGTATGATCAAATGACATTTAATAATTCAATAATTATTAACAACGTGGTTTTTCATGAAAACAAGCCATATCTGGCTAAATCGACCATTTGACATTTTTGGGTCTAGTACGTTGGGCCAACAGCATCCCTCTGTTTTTCTAAATCGAATAGCTCAAAATTCACATTTTTGAAACACGTAAGGTTTCTCACTATTTTTCAATCGAGTAAAACTTCCATTGCCATTTTAAACTAAATGTTGAAATTTTCAAGTTTAATATGAAAAGATGATACCTAAACTTCAACTCTTTTCCTCTTGCCTCTCTAGGGGATATTTTTTAATATATTTATTATTATTTTTTCATCTACTTCGCATTACTCAAATTCAAAAGTTCTTATTTTTGTCCTTAATGAAAACTCACTTAAAACAAGTATTTTAGGTCTCTCAAAACCTCACTCACCCTTAATTTTCCTCCAATGGCCGAAATCCACTCTTGGTGTTTAGATAAAACTTTGTTTCTTTTCTTTTTTCCATTTTATAAGTCCTTAATTAAATATCTAATTCACCTAATTATCTAAGTTTCAACTTGATACAAAAACCTTCCCTTGGAAGCCCTACTTGGCCGTGACCCTAAGGGTTTAGAAATCCAAAATTTTCCTCACTTTATCCATCATTTATCACTTAATTCCTTAAACCCCAAATTAACACAAAGATTTAGGCTTGGACACCTTAAATGTGTCACTTGGCCATGAGCCACACCTCAAAAAGAACAAAAATCGTTTGCCTTTCCTACATGATTCCAAGCATCCAAAATGTAACGCCCCTTTTTCTAATCCGATACACGTGAAGAAGGAACGTCACATTATTATATTAATAATTCATGAAACGTAAGTAAATATTTTATTTGCGAAAAATAACGTTAGTTTCATATTTTCATAATAGTGATATATTGGAGCTAAATTAAGTTATCTTAAAACTTTCGTCATAATGAGTTTTTTTTTTGTAAGATATTGTAAATGGTAGAATAATAATACTAGAAAAAGAAAATCCTCTTTGTAGAGTAACTTCCAACACCGAAGGTTATAATACAGTCAACAGAAACTAAACCATACATCGAAATTACATTATCATAGTTATACGTACAAGCCTATATTAATTACATTTCTAAAAAGTATACAAAAAGACAAAATGTGTACCTACCCCAAAAGATACAAATATATACCCACTAAACCAATAGTACGTCAGGCTCCTTCAAAATAAACAGACAACCATCAATAGCCATCTACCTAAAACAGTCTCTAAGACTGACGAGAACTAGAAGGAACCGTAGACAGATCCTCCACAGGGTCCTCGTCGTCTGACGAGACATCCATCGGAACGACGGAACAGCGGGCAGGAGCCCGAGCAATAGACAAGAAAGAATCGTCACGTGGGGTATAGTACATATCCGCCCACATGTCTCTCACATGCATGTAAAATTCCAGCCACACAAAGGCATGGAAGTAAAAAATAGAAGCAGTGTAGCGTCCTCATGCTAAGGACATTGTCAGTTCGCCGTAGTACACACATCGATCAGTCTGCACGTTGATATGCCAGCAATCCGGACCACCATGAAAGTTGATCCGCACGTAACCAAAAAATCCACGAGGGCGAAATGACATCCTCAGCAACCTCGATCTCAATCAAGATATGGCCAGAAACCTTGAAACTCAATGGTTTCCTTATCCTCCTCACGAACGTCTTTGAACAATCATATGATAATATACAATAACAGAATATACAGTAAAGAGGTGGGATACTCGTCATTCATTACCAATAATAGTAGCAGGAAACTAAACGGCACTGAACGCCCACATACAACACATTTTATACATTTAATCATAACAGCATTAAATTTACAGTAAGACGGGATCACAACTTTAAAATAATAAAAACATTATCAGTAGTCAGTGATTCGAGTGACTAACAATTATCACAAAAATAACAGTAAATATGCCTTATAATTATCAATGCTCATACTCAATGAGTTGTGCGACTGACAGTTCACTCATGCAAAAGTATATCAAAACCCTACTCCATGGAGCTAGACATAAACATTTTCGGAGTGAATGATCAAGGAGTAATACTAGTATATCATCACTCTCAAAATATAGTGTGCTTTATTTTCATAAAAATGTTTGCGCAATGGCTTATACGTGGTACCTCGACAATTGATCGTCTCAGACAGGATTGTCGGTGTGTTGCATTGGTCTATCCCACGGCCCTAGTGGAGCTACCACTGTCTATTGTGAGACACCCACACCCCGACGCCCCCCAGGGTCAACAACATATGACACCTACGCTTAGTCTATTCACACTCGCACATAGGTGTTATTCAACTCCTAGGCTCACACAACCTTTCCAATAATGTCCAACGGACGACACATATGCATGACGACTCAATGTCAAATCATGTAGGATAAATATTGTATCTCACAATGGTACACGTACATTCAGACGTACATAACTTCAATCATTGATACCGTATCATCAAGGTATTTTTTTATAATCCGTGTTCATCAAGTATTCATCCCACGTAAGGGTCCATAATTGCATTAAAGTTAAGTTTTATGCCACCATCATTTTCAAATGTCCATTCATCGTTATGATTCATATTATGGATTCTCACCTTCAAGGTTACATGTCATTAAGTTAATACGACCACTTTATGTCACTTTAATTCTTTATTATCATTACTTTCAAAAGTCTTTAGAATTATCAACTCTTTAACCATATCAAGCATTAATCTTCTACTTCAAATTCTTAACATTGGATTAACCCATTACCATCTCCCTTAAGCCTAAAACCGTAACCCCCACTAAATTCCTAAACCACATATTTGTTTTTCCTTTTAATGTATTAGTATCTCATTACTAATCCTCTTTAGATGCTTAATTCAATTCTCTCAACTCACACACTCAAGTTCTTCCTATTAGGTTAAATGATCCAAATTACTAATTTTAGTCTTTATTAAATTTTTGTTTACACATTATGAGCTCCTAATTGTCCTCTAATTTCACATTTGTCCATTTTTGTCATTCAAGTCACAATGTTCACCAATTTGGCTCCCATGGCCGTGAGCCATCAAAGGACTAGGGTCCATGCATTTGTTCTTTGTTCTTTGTCCTCAACCATCCAATTATTACCATTTAATTAGGTTTCAAAATTTTAAACATCTATACCCCTCCATTGGGGGACTTGGCCGTGAGCCTCTTTGCACAAAGCAAGGGGCAATTGTCTCAAGTTCATCAATTCCAAATCCATGAGGTTTATTACAACATTAACAAGAATCAAATCCATACAAATATTTAAGAAAAGAATAGAAATTATCAAGAAGCAAATAGAAAAGAATAAAATCAAGAGTAACCCCTATTAGGGTTTCTCACAAATACACAATTAGAGAAGTCTCCAACCACCATTAGAGGTTGAATAGAGTGGTCTCCCTCTTACCAAAGAGGAGAACACGAAAATGGCTTCCAAGATGCTCCTTGAGATTTCGGTTTTGTCCCCACAAAAACCCTAGAAAATAACCTCAAAAATCAACACCATAACTTGAAAAAGGAAGTATCCTTGACCATGAAAATGGTCTTAGAACACGAAAATGAGAAGAGAAGAGAAGAAAGTTGCAATCTTTACCTTAAAGTCTCAAACTTTGATCTTGAAAAAGATTGATGAAGATGGACGGTTTTGAGGTGAGGTGTGAAAGAAAAAGTGTTTAGAATGATGAAGAGAAGCTAGAAATGAGGTTAATGGAGTTAGAAACCGAAAATGGTGAGGATGGGGGTGGTAACCCGAAATGGAGAAAAATGGAAATGGTGGATTTTGATGAAACCTTGTGAAGAGAAATGGTGGAGATGATGATGGAGAGTAAGGATATGTAGTTATTGAAGAGAAAAGATGAAGAGATGGAGTGGAAGAGTGAGCTTTAGTTTCGGTTGGCTATGGAGGTTTAGAGAGAAGGGAGAGGAAGGAAGAAGATGAAGATGTAGAGAGATAAGTTGTTAGGTTAAAAGTGTGATAGATTTTTGAGTGAATTATGTTAAGGGTTGAAATAAAATTCCCCCCCTTTTTCCCCTAGGGTGCCGCGGAAAAGAGAGAGAGGAGAGAGGGAAATGGCAAGCTTCCCAAGCAAGCCAAGGGTAGTTAGGTCTTCTCTTGGGTCAAAGCTTCTACAAGATTGATTAAAATAGTAATATATTTGAATTAAAGTAGCTTTGTTATGACATAAAATAGATTACATTGGAATAAAGTGATAGGATTTTTATTACATGCTATTATCCAGAGGATAATAGTTACAGTCGACAGAAGTCAGTATTAATTAATCTGATAGATAAATCTTTCGCAGTATTTTATTATTTCATCTGTTAAATTTTCTCAAAAAATGCAAAACCTTAGAAATTGTGTCGGCCTCGGGTTTAGTAAGATCCCCCGTCGATGTTTTCATAATTCAAGATTTTCGGAGAGAATATCTCATTTCTCCAACTCCGCTCAGCTTGCACGCAAAATGATGAATATATTAAAATATTCGACGTTTCCGGAAAATTCCCAAAAAATTCTCAAAAATTACAAATATTATAAAATGGCTATTCGTCATATAATTTTCCAACTTTCGGAACGTTACAGTTATTTCCTCAACTCTGTCCATTGTGCACGTAAAATAAAAAATATATTAAAATATTTCGCGTTCTCAGAAAATTCCAGAAAAATTCTAGAAAATCTCAAATATTATAAAATGAATATCCATAACGAAATAAATAAATTTTGGGGTGTTACACAAAATATATCCATCAATCAATTTCACATTTCTATTCTAACAAGTCATACATATTATTCAAAGTAATAGAAATCAAATAAAGCCAAATAATCACAAAGCATTTAAATTATACCAACAAATGAGTAAATCCACACATGGATTACTCACACATACACACAAAATTCGTTCCTCACCACCATGTATGGTTGAAGAGGATAAATCTCCCTCTTACCTAAAGAGATGACAAGAAAGAAAGCTCATTGTCTCTTGAAATTTCGTCCAACCCCTCCAACAAAACCTTTGGAGATTCAAACTTTCAAGATCAACACCTAAAACTCAAGAACTTCAAGTTTGGGTTTTTTGAAGGAAAATGATGAAGAGGAGAGATTTGAATGAAGATCACATGATAGAAAATCATCTTATGGTTGTGTAGATGCAAGAAATGTAATTGATTGAAACAAACAAAATGTGGAGGGTGGAAATGGTGTTTTTGGCCGTAGAGCATGGAGAGAAAAATAAGAAGAGAAAAATGAGAGAAAAGGAGTGTGTGGCTTTTGGATGAAAAGAAAATGTAAAGGATGACGATTGAAGAGTTTTACCTTAAGAGAAAAAGATGACATTTGGTTATCTTTTTCCTTCTCAAAATCGTGACCACACAAAAGGAGGAGAGAGGAATTGGCTTCTCCAACAAGCTTGAGAGAAAGCTTCTCCATTAAGTTTTGATGAAGCTTATTTAGGAAGCTTGGTTTCACTTTTTTAAAAAAGTCAAGGATGATGCCATCCAAGTGATGTCATCAAGTGACCACTCTAGAAAAGATGACTTGTATTTTACTAAAAGCTATTATCCAATGGACAAAGGTTATAGTTAACAAAACCAATATTTATTGTCCGTTGGATAATAGGACGTACCCAAATTTTATTTTTCAGATAAAATCTTAAAAAATAAAAACTTTGTAAACTGTGTCCGGCTTCGGGTTTAGTAAGATCCCCCAATCTTGTTTCACAGTCCAAAATTTTTCGGCCTCAGAAAAATATTAATTTTTTTGTCCTACTTAATGCACACGTAAATCGAGAATATATGGTATATGTTTAAAGTGCATGTTATTTAAATAGGTTGTTATGTAATAATTAAATTGATTACTACTACAACTATTACGAAAGAATATGTTAATTCATGTGTAGAATTACTTTGTACTGATTAATTATTTTTAGTAACTAAGTGAACTGCTTGCTTTAGGAAGGAAATAACTGAGTTTTGGATTATGCCACCTTTCCAAATGCTTAAGTAAAATTTGTGTTTTACCCCAAAGTAGCTGGATTTACATGATGTCACAATTTAAAATTTTACTATTGAGAATTATTAATTCTCACACCAATTTTTTTATGTTTTTCCATGATAAATCTAGAGGAGGACCAAAGCAAGGGCAAGGCAAGGTGATGAAGATTTAGTTAAGTTGTTAATGTAATAGTTATTGTTATATAATTATATTAATGGTTCTGTAATTAAATTATTATGATTAGCTTTTTTTATAAGTTGTAATCTCAGACATATCAGATAGATTTCTAGTAAAGAACAAGTTTCTTGAGGTGTAAAATGTCTTACTCTCTTACTTCTGTAAAGGCTCTATATATTTATTCGTTAAATAGATATTGAATTGGTTGTAAATTATGCTTAAGTTAGGAAGTGACATATCAATTCTATTTACTTAGTATACATAGGGTATACTACAGTATTTAAAATTAGGGTGTTATACTTGATCAACTAAGAGCACTTGGATTTCACCAAATCACGTTTCCTAGCTTCCAACAAGTTTAAAATAAATCTTAAAATTTATTAAAAATCTTGCTTTACCATTTCATTATTTTTTTATATCTACTGGTAGTCAATTCGGTATTAAAACACACAACCAATATGCTTAAAAATATCAGACAAACTCCGATTAATCTCAAATTTTAACCACACCATCTTCAACACATTTGTAACCTAGAAACAAATTATCCACATTTATTTCCTTTAACTAAGCAGTTTGAGCCAATTCTGGGGCTAAAAACAGTTATATTTCACACATAACGTTGCAGCAAATGACTAAACGTGCTCAGAAAGTCACATAATTCAACAAGCATATTAAGCAAGTATTACACTACCACTGTATCCATATACAAGCCTAACATGTATTCTAGGGTGTTACATGTTGTGTAACATCCCCGAGAACATGTTAGGCTAGTATAAGGTTCCAGAGATAGCCTGATACTTGTTTAACATGTCTGTGAAGTTTTATGGCAAACTGAGCTAGTTTAGGCACTTTGCCGCAATACAGAATATGGAAATTAGCCTAAAATAACTCAGAAAATGGCATAAATTGCCTAGATAAGAGACATAATTATGGATAAGTTGTTTTTAAGTTATAAATGAGTTAAGAATGTTGTAGTTAAAGTCTGAAGGAAAACTAAGTTCGTTTAGTATTTTTGAGCACACTGAGTAAGTGTTTTAATACCAAATGGACTCAATGCATATATGAAAATTAAATATTATGATGAATTTGGTAATTAGAAAAACCTTAGGATTTATTCTAATACCTATGAAGGTGAGAAAACTTAAATTAATAAGATCAAAGTGTTCCTAAGAGGTATAAGTTTTTAATGTTTATCCATTAAGTTAAGAAAGAAGTCAAATAAATGACTCTTTCTCTTTTCTCATACGGTGGCAGAAAACAAAAGAAGGAGAGGAGAAGAAGAGAAAAGAAAAGAGAAAGAAGAAGAGGAGAGGAAGAGAAGAGAAAGAGGAAAGGCCAAGGTTTAAGCATCAACTTCACAAAAAGGTAAGGATGTTTGTTTCTATCCATTCCTCTCTTTCTTCATCTTGTTTCTTTAGTTTGTCATGATGAGGAAAAATGAGTTTGGTGAACTTTGTGGGCTTAGATGCTAGTCTCTTACTTTAAAGGTGAAGTGAGTTAAGTTTAAGCTTGTTTGATATATGAGGTTTAGTTTTGTTTCCTTGGAATTCATGGATGTTGCTTGAGTTGCAAGATGAGATATGGGTATGAAATTACCCATATTTGTTTTATAGATCTAAGATTGATTTGGCTTGTTTTCTATGGAGTTTTGTTGTTGATTTTGCTGTATATGTGATTGGTTTGGCTTACCCTAACATGAAAACTTAGATTTTATGCATAAAATCAGGTGGTAATCGATTACCACGAGCTGGTAATCGATTACCTAGCCACCAAATGCATTTCTGGACTTGATGTAATCGATTATATAAGTCTTGTAATCTATTACAAAGCCTTTGCCAGACTTGTAATCGATTACAACAAGCTTATAATCAATTACCGTTAGCTTAATTTGAAGAAATAGAGTTCTTTGACATTCAAGAACATAATGTAAACCCAAATCATGATCTATAACATCATATTCAACTTCTTAAGATATAATTAAGCATTAATTGAAAGAATATCATAGAGAGAAAGATTTCCTCTTTTGTATGAGAAAAATTAAGAGAATAGAAGCAAGATTAGAATTGAAAATGGTCATTTGAGGCCGAATTAAGTTAAGATATGGATAAGAGGATCTCTAGAAGCTCTAGTTACACCATTATGATTGAAAAAGGGTGTTAGATTCTTATTGATGGAAATTATTAAGTAAATAACCAAGACTTGTCTAGATATGATTTAAGAAGTGATAAGAATAAAAGGTTCAAGTAGAATTGTGATATTCATTATACTTAGAAAGTAGGTTAAGGAGGTAACAGATTCCCTCCCCACTACAAAGATGAAAAGCATGTTTATGATAATAATGACATTCAGAAAGTAGGTTAAGGAGGTAATAGATTCCCTCCCCACTACAAGGAGTAATGGTATATTTACGATACTCATGACATACATGACATTATTCATGACATTATACTAATGCAACTTACATTGCATCATATCCATACATCATAGCATAACATATGCACTTCGAGGTAGCTGTATGGGCGGTTGTCTTATTCTTTATATGAAATAGTTTAAGTTATGTTTAACTAGGAACATTACAAAAAGTGGAATATGTGATTGTTTCTCAAATACTAATTTGTAATTTAAGTATTGTTTTTAGCTTTAATTATGAGATCTGTTGAGTAATAGTTTATTTCCCATTTTGTAGTTGCATTTTATGTTTTTTTTTCAGTTGTATACAATTAATATGGATATTGTAACTGCTGGTATTGGTACTTTACTACTGAAAATATTTGATTCTCACCTCGGGTGTTGCCATATAAATGCAAGTGGAAGTTCTTCCAGTGGCTAGAAAAAGAAGAAGATCGAAGAATAGTTTAGACTTTTGACTTTGCAGTCTCAGTTTATATATACAACAACAACAACAACCAAGCTTTTTCCCACTAGGTGGGATCGGCTACATGGATCAAACGATGTCATTATGCCCTATCATAAACCAAGTCTTCAGAAATGTCATTCAAATCTAAGTCTCAGTTTATATATATGTACAAATATTCATTTTGTGAGTTGTAATTAGAACAATGCTATAACTTTGGTAAAGTTGTACATATATATATTGAAGTTTAGTTTTTATAAGACTCTCCATAATAAATTCTTTATATGAATAAATTATGGATTAGTTGAATAATATAGGTTTGTTGTAACATAACTAATACTATTTTTAATAGATATGCTAGGTTTTCAGTATTTGGATGTTGCATGTTGCCTAGCTGGAATCCTCAAGGAAGGAGGGGGAAGATTCTCTCCAGTGAAAGAAGTCTATTATCCTTCCTGTCTTGGTTTTGGGTGGGCTACGATCGGTTACAAGATCAGTCAATGAGCTACGGGGTTAGATGTCAGGCGATGTTTCAGATAAGGAAGGTTACGCGCGGCGGAGGCACAATTCTGGTTAGTTGATGGTTGTCTCCTTCTTGTGTTCACCATAGTGGTGGTAGTAGGGGTTTTTGAAAGTGGTGTTAGGAGTAGAAATTTATCTCTCCTCACAGATGACACCAATGTTAAAAATTGGGTTTCAAGGGTTACTTGGAGAGGTAAGTAGTGCAACATTCCCCTTAACCTAATAATTCTAATCAGGGTTATAGAAGCTCAGTACTACTGGTAACAGTTATCTTTTAATTCAGGTGATTTTTGAACTAGTTCGAGCGTAATTCGATAACATTGAATACAAGAAAATAACTAAAGTTTATGTGTAATCAGTTGATATGATGGAAATAAATATAAAAAATTTATTTCCTTGCTAAGAACCATTTATAAGAGTTGTAGAACATTTTGAAGAATTAACTAAGCTAGTTTGGTATTTTTAAGAAGGATTAATGGAACAATTATAGAACAACTAAATAACTCAAAAAATTATTAAATTTCATGGAGATGACAAGTAAGATATGGAGAACAATTTGGTATAAAATACCAACTATGATAAGTATTAGTAAGCTTATTACTTAATCCCTTAGTTTAATTTAAATTGGGACCAAGTAATGAAGTTTAACTGATAAATAGTAGTATACATAAAGTTATGGAAAAATGGATCCAAGGAATAAGTTGAGTTCTAAAATTTTTCATAATACTTATGGTAACTTGAAAACTTAGTTTTGAAAGATTAAAGTGTGTTTAATAGATCCAAAAGTTTCAGTAAAAAATTTGACTATTCTTTAGTTTGCTCCACCGCCACTCATATTTCTATAACTTTCTTCTGAAAAGGAATGAGAAAAATCAAGGATTCAAGCTTCAAGAAGCTACGAAGTGAGGTAGGGGTTACTTGACTTTAACTTGCTCTCATTTTCTTATGGGTTTTGAACAAAAAAATTCTGGTCATTGATGTTCATATAGGCTATGGTTAGGCAAGAGAAAGAAGAAGGAAATTATTGTTATTTTGTGTTTTGGCTTCTTACTTTCATCTAATTTTTTTTATCTAATGAATTCTTGAATGGAAATTTGAAATATTGGTTGTGTTTTGTGACATTGGAGCTCACGGTTAAGGCTTGATGAAGTGGAGAACACTTTGTTTCAATTGTTCTTTCTTTTCTAATGATTTTGTGTTGAATTGTGATATTGATTTTGTTGAGAAAATGGTTGGTTTTTGGAATGAATGGCGATTGAAAATGTAACACCCCAACTTTTGAGTGAATTACTGTTTTGTCCTGATTGTCCTGTTTTATGTTTTTCTGTATGATATAAAATTTATTTGACTGTTTAGTGTTCATATTTGAGTGTTTTGTGTGATTTGCTCCGAGTCAGGAAAATAATAATTTTCGGACCGGGAAAATCTTATTTTAATTATTCGGAGCTGGGGGATCTTACTAAACCTAATTCCGAGTGATGTGGTTGTTAATCTTTTAATTTTTAGGATTTAACTGTGCAATAAAATAATTTCATTTATTATAATATTATTTTATTAGTTAGTACAAATAAAAAGACAATGGACCCGGAAAGAAATCTGTGGGATCCACTTTTAGTTTGTAGGACCCACAATTAATTTGCGAGACCCACATTTAGAAAAGGTAGTCAACGTTGATGGCTTGATTTATTTAAGCCAAAAGGAATTAAGTCAACAAAGAGGGCTTGACTTGATTTGCACCGTTGGATGAGAAGGTTTAGTTTTGAATATCAACCGTTGATCTAATCAAAGGTTGTAAAGCTAAAGCTTAATAATGAAGGCCTTGGATATCCGCCATTGATCAAATGTACGGTGGGGATTGGTCTCACAAAATAGTTAGAATCATTTGTGACCATTGGATGGGAAGAATGTAGGGAAGATCTTGACCCTTTATTTTTGAAGATGAATCTAAAGGCTAGGATTTTAATGGAGATGAGATCTAATGGCTTAGATTTGATCATATCACTATCTAATATCAACCATTGATATGATCAATGGCTCTTGAAGCTTGGATTATAAGAATTTTAATTAATTAGTAATGTAACCAATTAACCTAATTAAACTAGATTAAGTGTGCATAGAAGCTTAATAGGATTAGTAGCTTAATTAGTGATCATCATTAGGGAAGAACATTCAAGAATACATGACAAGGCATGTGACAAGGCTTGGATGAGCCAATAGGAGACAAGCTTGGTGACCAAGTTTTGATCTCAACCCTTGATGAAAGCTAAGGCTTGGATGGAGTCTTGGAAGTCAAACAAAGAGGCCACCTCCTTTAGGGAGAGCTCCACGGCCATGCACCATAATGAAGCATTTTTCATTTCATTTTCTAACACTTTGCTTACACTTTCTCTCTTCCAAAATCAAGAACCACCATTGATGCACCTTGGAGACCATTCGGCCACACCACCTTACACCACCATCCAACCACCAAAAACTTTATCCAACCTTATTTTCCAAACCTAAACACCATTCTAAGAACATCTCTAGTTGAGAGTTCTTCCAAAATCTATCATCTTAAGCTTGGAAAATCACTTTGGAGATTTTTCCTAGAAGGTGAAAATCTTTATTTTTCATTTCTAACTTCATTTCTAAGGTTCTAAGCCATGATTGATCCATGGTTTATATTTTTCTCCTATAGTTATAACTTGTAAAAATTTATTTGAACATGTTAGGTTTTCTTGGAGGTGAACACGAAATCACTAGGAGAAGGAGTGAAAGATTTTATCTTCCTTAAAGGTAAGAGGGAGATTTAATCTCATCAACCAAGTGTGGTGATGAGGAAATGGATTGTATGTGTGTGAAGAATCCATAAGGATTCACTTGTGTTGATTGTTTAAGTGCTTTCCTACTTGTGTTTGATATTGTTTGTATGCATGTCTACAAGCTTTAAAATATATTGCATGTGTGATATATGTATGAATTATTATTTAGGATATGAATAGCATGTAAGGTTTGCATGAGTGTTCCAAAGAACACAAAAAGAGGCTCACGGCCTCAACCAAGAAAAGAGAACCAAAATGTTATCATCCATTTTCTAAAGAAAAGAATTAATGGAATTAGGTAAATGAATGAATTTCAAAATGATTTAGAAGAAGAAAAATGATCCAAAGATCAAATGCCAAGAATTTAGTATTTTCGGCCAACATGCCTAGTAAATATGTAATCAATCCAAAACTTATTTTCTAAGTGTAGAGTTGAGATTTTACCTAAAAAGAATGCATTGACAATGAATTTCCAAGATTTAAAGAATTAAATCAATTTTTATTAGAAATGTGATATAGAAGAAAAATGAATAAAACCTTTGAAAAATACTTGCTTTCAAGTTATAAAGTATAGTGTTAATTACTAAAGTGGATTTTGTAGTTATAAAATAAATAAAAGAATTTTTAGAGGAAAAAGAAGAAAGTACATTTTTAATAGATTTTTAGACAAAATGCTGTCAAAATTCATTAGAAACAGACAAATAAGAGAGAACATTTTATAATATATTTATAACGTAAGGAAATTATTCTACATAGTTTAAAAGTATTAGAAATAGCTTACGCAGTTTTAAAATAGAGATTTTAAAGCTTTTCGATCAAGAAAACAATTTAAAAATCTTACGCAATTGAGAAAATGATTTAAAAACGTCACGTGATTTTAAAAACAGTAAAATATCTTTATGCGATTTAAAAACATTTGTAAAAATGATGAAATTGTGAAAACGTAAAATTTTTACACAATTAATTGGAATAGCGAGTTTTACTGTCGGGCCAAGGTGGTGGATCCGGACATGTGGAAATATGGTACGTCAGGTGGGAACGTACTATATTTTGGATTTTTGCCATTGAGGGCATTTGCATAAATATGAGAATATTTTGAAGCTAAGGGTAATTTGGGAATTATTATTTTTATTCGTGCATTGAGTTGCGCCAATTTGTTTGATAATTGGTGATTTGATTGCCGAGGCGAATTACACCGTGTTGTCGGTGCGATAAGCGTAGTGTGGTTCATTTCTTTGTATGGACTTGGAGGCATTAGTGTGCGGTGTATTCCACATGTGGACAGTTGGTCACTCCTCTGGGCCGTGGTAACTGGCAACACACTAGTGAGCTCGACACGAACTATACTTAATCAAGATCTTGTAAAGACTATTTTAGTACAATACCTGTAGTTACACGATGTTTGGACTGTGTGCTACTACAAGATGATTGGACAGTGGGCTATAGACACAACGTAAGACAGTGCAATAGTTTGGCTGGGCAGCCTGAGGTACTAATAGATCTTTACGGGTCATTCTCTCTGATATCTGTGTCTAGCTCCATGGAGTAGGAACGAGTCGTATTGCATTTGTTTCATACATCATAACATAATTACTTGTGATATTATATGATACTGTTGTATTAAAACTTCTGTATTAAATTGTATTTTTATTTATGCTGCTATGGTATGCTTTATTGTATTAAACTGTTATATCTGTTGTATTGGCATTTTCTTATTTGCTATGCTGGCATTGATGTATGATTATCTCACCTCTCTATATGTATTGTTTCTGTATTATTATTTTATGTTATAAAAAGTTTGAGGAAGAGGAACAGGCTCTAGATTGTGTATATACTGAGGAGGTAGAACAGCAGTAGACGGGTGATCAGTTCGACGAGTGCGAACCTTCCGATCATCCATATCCATTGGACTGATTGTGTGAGGATGACATTACCAGGATTTCTTGGTTTCGCGAGGCTAGAGTTTCACGGAGATTCAGAGGCCTAGCGATTACGCGAGGATCGAGGATGGGTGATCTACTTGGGACGTCTGACTGTGTCCCTACGAGCAGAGTTTGATGTTGAGCCTGGTTTTACTACGACTTTGTATCTATAGTTGGAGATGCCGTTGGATCTGAGGCGTCACTGGGGAGAGATGTTCCGTATCCCTAGTGAGATCAGTATAGTGTCGACAGCGTAGACTCGTGTCTGTAGAGCTGCGAGACATCCGAATTTTCTATTGTCTAATGATCTATCGGAGGATTAGAATTCTATGATGTGCACTTGGGCACTTTATGATGTTATGTATTATATTAACTCTTTGTCGTTTTGTTTAAATATTGTGTAGTTGTAAATTATTTGCTTAACTTAAAACAAAATCATATGTATATTATACGTGAGATAACAGTTTGCTTATTTTCTATTCCATGTTATTTTATTTAGTAATATTCTGTATAAAAAGGAAAAAAATTACAACCCATATTATTTTTGTATCAAATGTTTTACAACTTGGGTAATATTTATTTATCTTTTTTTTATTGCATCATAAATGTGACATCCCCACAAGGGTGTTACATTAGTTGGTATCATAGTCTAAGTTAGAGCCTTTTGGGGTTGTGGTTGGGTCTGTTTTTGCTTGTGTTGTGTGATTCTCTGAAATTTACTTCCGAAAGGATGTATCTAACTTTATTTTGTTATGATTGAAGAAAGAAGATGTCTGGCAGGAGAGGAGGACGTGTGAACGCAAATCGTAATGTGGACCCAATGATTGCGGCTGCGGAGGCTATGCAGCGGATGGCTGAAGTGATAACTCAACAAAATGAACAAGTAGCTCAACAGCAAGATGCTACTGTTGATGCTCTGAATTTATCTGAGTTCAGACGCAACAACCCGCCACAGTTCAGAGGCGAGTTTAACCCTGAGAAGGCAAGTCTGTGGATATAAGACTTGGAGAAGATATTTGAAGGAATGAGGTACACTGATGATAAGAAGGTGACGTATGCTACTTTTATGCTGAGAGGGGATGGTGAAAATTGGTGGAAAGGAACCCGCTGATTATTACAAGCTGAAGGAACGAAAATTACTTGGGAGGTATTTTCTGAAGTATTTTTGGAGAAGTATTTTCCTGCCAGTGCTAGACATGCCAAGGAGATGGAATTTCTTAGTTTACGTCAAGGCAATATGACTGTTAATAAGTATGCTTTTAAATTTGAGAGCTTATCTCAGTTCTCAGACTATGCTCAAACTCGACAGAATGATGTGTGGAGATGTCGGAAGTTTGAGAAAGGGTTGAGCGTAGAATTACGACGAGGAGTGTTACCCTTGAAAATGAATCAGTTTCATGCTTTGGTGGATACTTGTGCACGACTCGAGGAGTTGGAGCCGTCACGGGATCCCAGAAACTGTAATTTTGGACCAACAAGGTTTCAGTGAGGAGGTAGCAGTGACAATAGTTAGTTTCAGTGCAAGTTGTATTCAAGACCACTAGGAAATCAACCTCAACGACCACCAGTCGGGGGAAGTGCTAGTGGTAAAAGAACTGGTCAGAAAGTGACGTTTACGCCAACATGTTTCAAGTGTGGAAAGAGTGGCCATGTTTCTATGGACTGTTCAATCAAAGGGATAATCTGTTTTAATTGCAGACAACCTAGACATGTATCTAGGGATTGTACTCAACCAGAATGAAAACCTACTGTGAGGAATGTTCGTGCTACTCAGCCAAGGTTAGGAGGGCGAGTATATACCATGACTGGAACTGAAGCTTCTCAGTCTGAGGATCTTATTCAGGGGGAAGGTGCTGTAACACCCTAAACTTTTGGGTGAATTACCGTTGTGTCCCGAATGTACTGTTTGATGTTTTTCAACTTTAGGATAAATGACCGTTATGTCCTTTTTGTACTGTTTCTTGTTTTTCTGTATGAAATACTGTTTTATTTTACTGTCTGTGATTTTATTTGGACTTTTTGTGTGATTTGCTTCGGGACAGGAAAATAATATTTTTCGAGCCGGGGAAATCTTATTTTAATTATTCAGAGCTGGAAGATCTTACTAAACCCAATTCTGAATGATACGGTTAGTAATCTTTTAATTTTTAGGATTTAATTGTGCAATAAAATAATTTTATATTATTATAATATCATTTTATTAGTCAGTACAAATAAGCGGTAATTGACCCAAAAATGTTTTGCGGGACCCACGTTTAGTAAAAACTTAATAGGATTAGTAGCTTAATTAAGCATCATTAAAGGTGGAACATTCAAGAGCATGTGACTAAGCATGTGACAAGGCTTAATTAGTGACAAGGCTTAATGACAAGGCTTACTGACTAGGCTTAGATTAACCAATGAGAGCTAAGCTTGGTGATCAAGTTTTAATCCTCACCATTGATCATTCCTAAGGCTTGGATGGAGCCAACCAAATGGACACCTCCTTGTGCATTGAAGTCTACGGCCATTCACTCTTGGAAGGCCATTCTTCACTTGATTTTCTAACACTTTCTCTCTTCTCTCTCTTCCAAAAACACCAAACACCATTGTTGTTTTCTTGAAGATCCATTCGGCCAAATACCATTCCTCACCATCCATCTACCTAAAATTTTATCCAACCTACTTTTCTAAACCTAAACACAATTCTAAGAACATCTCTAGTTGAGAGTTCTTGCAAAATCCTTCATCTTGGGCTTGAAAACCTACTTGGGAGATTTTACCTAGAAGGTGAAATTTCTTATTTTTCATTTCTAAATTCCTTTTCAAAGTTCTAAGCCATGATTGATCCATGGTTTAAGCTTTCTTTCATGTTAATAACTTGTAGAAATTGTTTAAGCTTAATAGGTGTCTTGGAGGGGTGAAAACCGAAACCCTAGAAGGAGTGAAAGAGTGTTTGTCTTCACTTAAGGTAAGAGGAAGACTTAAATCTTATCATCCTTGGGTGGTGGTAAGAAGATGGAAATTGTTTGTGATTGTAGAATCCATCAGGATTCCTTGGTGTTATTTGTTATTAGCTTTCCTATTTGTGATTTGTATTAAATTGCATGTCTACAAGCTTTAAATATATTGTATGTGTTAGAAATGCATGAATAATTAGTAGGATGTGAACAACATGTCAAGGATTGCACGAGTGTTCCAAAGAACACACCACCAAGGCTTACGGCCTCAACCAAAAAGGAGAACCAAAATGTTCTTGTTAATTTTCTAGGATTGTGATTTAATTAACCTAGGAAAATTAACAAGATACAAAATGGTTTAAAGCAAGAAAAAAATGAATTTAGAGATCAAATTTCAAATCTAGGTATTTCGGCAAACATGCCATAACCAAGTGTTCATGATTTTCTAAAGCTATTATCACTCAAAAAGAAGTAATAAATACTAAAAGAAATTTTTCTACAATGAGTTTTGAAGAAATAAATTAATTAGAATTAAATTTAAGAAGTTAAAACTAATGATTTTACTGTTAGAAGAAAATACAGTAGCTTTTGTAAATTTCTAACATATAGCTCATATGATATTTTGAAGCATGTTAGTGGTTTTCAAAAGTTAAATTATGTGGTAAAAAAATTAAGTAAAAGGAATTTTTACAGAAAAGTTAGGAAACCATTATTATAAGTTTTCTAAGCAAAATACTGTCAATTTTTTATTAAAAACGGACAAATAACATAGAAAAGATGTCTAATAGACAGTATACGGTATGAAAAATATTCTACGTACTTCAAACGTATTAAATATTATTTCTATTTATTTAAACAGTAATTTTTAAGGAATTCGGACCAAAAAATAATTTAAAAACCTTACGCGATTGAGAAAATGTGTTAAAAACCCTACGCGATTTTAAAAACAGAAAAATATATTTATGTGATTTAAAAACATTTGTAAAATGACAAAATTGTTAAAACGCGATAAAATTTCTACGTGATTGACGAAAACAGTGAATTTTTTTTACTGTCGGACTAAGTGGTAAACCCGGACATGTTGTGAAACAGTATTTGTCTGGTGGGACTTACTGTATTTATTTCTGCCATGATGGTATGAGTTTCTGCCATGAGGGCATGAGTTTTTGCCATTGAGGGCATTTGCGTAAATACGCATATTTATACCATTGAGGGTATTCTGGTAATTTTTTTTATCATGCATTGAGTTAATGCCAATTTTTGGTGGATTGATTGACGAGGTGAATCACATCATATTGTTGGTGCAATAAATGTAGTGTGGTTCATTTTCTTTATGGACTTGGAGACGTTAGTGTGCGGTATCCCATATGTGGACAGTTAGTCGCTCCTCTGGGCCGTGGTAACTGGCAACACACTAATGGGCTCGACACGCACTATATTTAATCGAGATCTTGTAAAGTCTAATAGTACATTGCCTGTAGTGACACAACGTTAGACAGTGTGCTACACCATGCCATATGACTGTGGGCTATAGACGCAACGTGAGACCGCGGAATAGTTTGGTTGGGCAACTGTGGTACTAATAGATTTTGCGGGTCATTCTCTCTGATGTCTGTATGTGTTTAGCTCCATGGAGTAGGATCGTGCCATATTGCATATGTATCTGTGTCGTACATTATTATATTTTTTTTATCTGTGATATCGTATATATTTAATTCTTATGTTATATCTATGTTATACTGTATTTATGTTTATATTGTTTTGTATCATACTGTATTTATGTTTATGTTGTTATGGCATTCTGTTATAGCATTCTATATTGTATGAATTGTTTTATCTGATGTATTGTCATTTTCTTATTTACCATGTTTGTGATGATTTAGATTGTCTTACCTCTTTCTTGTATGTGTTATCTGTATATTTTAAATTATGTGATAAAGAGTTTAAGGAAGAGGAACAGCCTCTTGATTGTGAGTATATAGAGGAGGAGGAAGATCAGCAAGCTGAAGATCAGTTCTACGATCAAGAACCATCCGATCATCCATATCCATTGGATTGATTGTGGGAGTATGACACTACCAGGATTCTTTGGATTCGTGCAACTTGAGTTTCACGGAGGCTCTGAAGCCTGGCGTCTGTTAGAGGATAGAGACTCGGTGACATACGTAGGGCGTCTGACTGTGACCATATGTACGAAGTTTGATGGAGTGTCGATCTTTTCTACTTTGTTGTATTTACATGTGGAGTTGTCGCTATCTCTTAGGCGTCATTGGGGTGGTATGTTCGATGCGCCTAGCGAGATCAGCAGCGTATCGACTGCACGGATCCGTGTTCGTAGAGGGTCGAGGCATCCTGGATATCTATCACTTGAAGTTTCATTTGAGAGTGATCCTTTAGAGGGATAGATGTTTATGATGTGTACTTGGGCGTCTGCGTTTGTATATATTGACCTTTTACTGTTTTGTTTACTGTTTTAGTTTAAATATGGATAGTTGTAAATTATTTGTATAACTTATAACTAGAACCATATGTATATTATGTGTGATGTTGGTTTGTTTATTTTGTGTTTTCGCGTTATTTTATTTAATACTATTCTATTTAACAAGAAGAATTTTTTTTACAACCCGCAATATTATGTTACAAATGTTTTACAACTTGGGTAGATTTTATTTATCTTTCTGTTATTTTATTTATAAATGTGATATCCCCACAAGGGTGTTACATTAGTTGGTATCAGAGCCCAAGTTAGAGTCTTTTGGGGTTGTGGTTGGGTCTGTTTTTGTTTGTGCTGTGTGATTCTCTGTGATTTATTTTCGAAAGGATGTATTTAACTTTGTTTGGTTATGTTTGAAGAAAGAAGATGTCTGGTAGAGGACGAGGACGTGCGAACGTAAATCGGGAAGTGGACCCAATGATTGCGACTGTTGAAGCTATGCAGCGAATGGCTGAAGTGATTACTCAGCAGAATCTGAGAGCAGCTCAACAGCAAGATGCTACTGCTGATGCCCTAAATTTATCTGAATTTAGGCGTAACAATCCGCCACAGTTTAGAGGCGAGGTTGATCCTGAGAAAGCGAGTCAATGGATACAAGACTTGGAGAGAATCTTTGAAGGAATGAGATGTTCCGACGAGAAGAAGGTGACGTATGCAGCCTTTATGTTAAGGGGAGACGGAGAACATTGGTGGAGAGGAACCCGCCGATTATTACAGACTGAAGGAACAGAAATTACATGGGAGGTATTTTCTAATGCATTTTTGGAAAAGTATTTTCTTGCGAGTGCTAGACATGCTAAGGAGATGGAATTTCTTGGTTTACGTCAGGGTAATATGACAGTGAATGAGTATGCTACTAAATGTGAGAGCTTGTCTCAGTTCTCAGATTATGCTCAAACTCGACCGGATGATGTGTGGAGATGTCGGAAGTTTGAGGCAGGGCTGAGGGTGGAACTGAAACGAGGAGTGATATCCTTGAGGATGACTCAGTTTCATGCTTTAGTGGATGCGTGTGCACGACTCGAGGACTTGGAGCCGTCACGAGATCAAAGAAACCGTAACTTTGGACCAACAAGGTTTCAGAGGGGTGGTAGTAGTAATACTAATCGGTTTCAGCGCAAGCCATATTCTAGACCACCAGGGAGTCAAGCTCAATGGCCGCTAGTTGGGGGAAATGCTAGTGGTAATAGAGCTGGTCAGGGGGTGGCGTTTACGCCAACATGTTTTAAGTATGGAAAGAAAGGCCATATCTCTCCAGAGTGCACAATCAGAGGGACAGTTTGCTTTAACTATAAACAACCTGGGCACATGTCTAAGGATTGTACTCAGCCAGAAAGGAAACCTGTTGTTCGTTATGTTTGAGCTAATCAACAAAAGTCAGGAGGTACTCAACCGAGGTCAGGAAGACGAGTATATACTATGACGGGAACGGAAATTTCTCAGTCTGATGACCTTATTCAGGGAGAAGGAGTCATTGAAGGTAATCTTCTGACTGTGTTATATGACTCTGGTACGACACATTCATTTATTGCATATGATTGTGTGGAAAGATTGAAGTTGCTTGTGTCTTCTTTGAATATTAAATTGAGTGTATCTACGCCAACTGCTAAGCCTGTAGTTACATCTAAGATATGTTTGGATTGTCCTGTTATTATCAAGGACCGTACGTTTTTTGTCAACTTGATTTGTTTACCTCTTGTTGAGATAGATATAATATTAGGGATGGATTAGTTATCTTCTAACTATATCCTTATAGACTATGCGAGCAAAACCATAGTTTTTCCTAAGGAAGAAAAGTCTGGATTCTTGACTGCTGTTAAAGTCAAGTCATTGTTGAGAGAGGGAGCACAGGGATATATGTTATTGTCTTCTCTAGAAGTTAAGAACGAGAAAGATGTGAATACAATTCCTGTTGTCAATGAGTTTCCAGAAATTTTTCCTGATGATGTACCTGGTTTGCCACCTGAGAGGGAGATTGAGTTTTCAATTGATTTAGTACCAGGAACAGGTCCTATCTCAATTGCGCCATACCGAATGTCGCCAGCAGAGTTGGCAGAGCTGAAACAACAATTGGTGGAACTATTGGAGAAACAGTTTGTGTGACCTAGTGTTTCACCATGGGGAGCACCAGTGCTTTTGGTCAAGAAGAAGGACGGAACTTCTCGACTTTGCGTGGATTATCGTCAGTTAAACAAGGTGACTATCAAGAATAAATATCCACTTCCAAGAATTAATGATTTGATGGATCAGTTGAAGGGAGCAATGGTATTTTCTAAAATAGATCTGAGATCGGGTTATCACCAGATTCGGGTTAAGGGGGAGGATATACCCAAAACAGCTTTTCGAACTCGTTATGGACATTATGAGTATCAGGTAATGCCATTCGGGGTGACAAATGCTCCTGCCATTTTTATGGACTATATGAACAGGATTTTTCGTCCGTATCTAGACAGATTTGTCGTTGTCTTCATCGATGACATTCTGATCTATTCTCAATCTAAGGAAGAGCATGCTGAACATCTCGGTATTGTTCTTCAGATTTTAAAGGAAAAGCAGCTGTATGCGAAATTGGCAAAGTGTGAGTTCTGGTTGAAGGAAGTCCAATTTCTCGGTCACGTGATTTCCAAGGAAGGTATTGCGGTAGACCCATCGAAAGTGGAGACTGTTTTACAGTGGGAAAGACCTAAGACGGTGACGGAAGTTCGAAGTTTTGTTGGACTTGCTGGATATTACCGGAGGTTTATCGAGGGTTTTTCTAAGATTGCTAGACCGCTTACGCAGCTTACGAGGAAAAGTCAAACTTTTGAGTGGACGGAAGAACGTGAAGCCAGTTTCCAAGAATTGAAAAAAAGGTTAACAACTGCACCAGTGTTAATTTTATCGGATTCTAAGGGAACTTTTGATGTGTATTGTTACGCTTTTTACCAAGGATTAGGATGCGTATTGATGCAAAATCGGAATGTTGTGGCATATGCTTCTCGACAGTTGAAGGTTCATGAGAGGAATTATCCAACACACGATTTGGAGTTGGCCGTAGTAGTTTTTGCTCTGAAGGTGTGGAGACATTTTCTGTATGGAGCGATGTTCAATGTCTTTAGTGATCACAAGAGTTTAAAGTACTTGTTTGATTAAAAAGAATTGAATATGAGGCAAAGGCGATGGTTGGAATTCTTAAAGGATTATGATTTTCAACTTCAATACCATCCAGGAAAAGCTAATGTGGTAGCTGACGCCTTGAGCAGAAAAGTGCTTAGTGTTTCGGCAATGATGATAAAGGAGGAGGAATTGATTAATAAATTTCGAGATCTATGGTTGTCAGTGGAGTTTCTGCCTGGAAGAGTTCGCCTATGCAAGGTCGTGATCATAAATGAATTTCTTGATGTAGTCCGAGATAAACAGAAGGAGGACCCGTTTTTACAAAATGAGAGGGAATTGTTAAAGCAAGGTCATAAGTCGACGGTAGAGGAAGGAGCAGACGGAATTTTAAGGTTCAAAGGAAGAATCTGTATGCCTGATGATTCTGAACTGAAGAAAGGAATTCTAGATGAAGCTCATACTAGTGATTTGAGTTTGCATCCAAGAATGACCAAGATGTACCAAGACTTAAAGAAATTGTTTTGGTGGCCAAGGATGAAAAGAGACGTAGCGGAACGTGTGGAGTCTTGTCTGGTTTGTCAGAAGGTGAAAGTGGAACATCAGAGACCAGCTGGTATGTTCCAACCGTTAGCTATTCCAGAGTGGAAGTGGGATAGTATTTCAATGGATTTCGTTACTGGATTGCCGAAGACGAGGAAAGGTCATAATTCGATATGGGTTATAGTCGATAGGCTTACGAAGTCGGCTCATTTCTTGCTAATTAATATTAAGTATTCATTGGAAAGATTAACCCAGATATATATTAATGAGATTGTGAGGTTACATGGTGTGCCTACATGTATAGTTTCTGACAGAGATCCGAGGTTTACATCGAGGTTCTGGCGAAGTTTACAAGAAGCCATAGGAACTAAGTTGCGGTTGAGTTTAGCTTATCATCCGCAAATTGACGGTCAAACAGAGAGAACTATACAGTCTTTGGAAGATCTGTTGCGAGCTTGTGTTTTGGAACAACGAGGAAGTTGGGATGAATTTTTATCTTTGATAGAATTCACTTACAACAATAGTTTTCACTCAAGCATAGGGATGGCACCCTATGAGGCGTTGTATGGAAGGCGTTGTCGAACACCACTGTGTTGGTATCAAGATGGGGAAAGTATGACTATTGGACCAGATCTTGTACAACAGACTATAGAGAAGGTAAAGATGATACAAGAGAAGATGAAGACGATGCAAAGCAGACAAAAGAGTTATGCGGATAAACGAAGACGACCTCTTGAATTTGAGGAGGGTGAGCATGTGTTTCTAAGAGTGACTCCTACGACCGGTGTCGGAAGAGTTATTAAATCTAAGAAACTTACTCCTAAGTTCATTGGACCGTATCAGATTATCCAACGTATAGGTCCTGTAGCATATCAAATTACTTTGCCGCCTTTTCTATCCAATCTGTATGATGTATTTCATGTATCCCAGTTAAGAAAGTATGTTCTGGATCCGACGCATGTTATACAACCAGACGAAGTGCAACTGAAGGAGAATTTGACCTACGAGACCTTACCTGTTAGAATAGAGGACAGAAAGGTGAAGCAGCTTCGAGGGAAGGTGATCGAGTTGATGAAAGTCATATGGAATGATGTGACAGGTGATGCTACCTAGGAGCTGGAAGACAAAATAAGGGAGCAATATCCTCATTTGTTCTGAGGAATAGCAAATTTCGAGGACGAAATTTTTTATTTGTTGGGGAGAGTTGTAACACCCTAAACTTTTGGGTGAATTACCGTTGTGTCCCGAATATACTGTTTGATGTTTTTCAACTTTAGGATAAATGACCGTTATGTCCTTTTTGTACTATTTCGTGTTTTTCTGTATGAAATACTGTTTTATTTTACTGTCTGTGATTTTATTTGGACTTTCTGTGTGATTTGCTTCGGGACAGGAAAATAATATTTTCCGGGCCAGGGAAATCTTATTTTAATTATTCGGAGCTCGGGGATCTTACTAAACCAAATTCTGAATGATACGGTTAGTAATCTTTTAATTTTTAGGATTTAATTGTGCAATAAAATAATTTTATATTATTATAATATCATTTTATTAGTCAGTACAAATAAGCGGTAATGGACCCAAAAATGTTTTGCGGGACCCACGTTTAGTAAAAACTTAATAGGATTAGTAGCTTAATTAAGCATCATTAGAGGTGGAACATTCAAGAGCATGTGACTAAGCATGTGACAAGGCTTAATTAGTGACAAGGCTTAATGACAAGGCTTAGTGACTAGGCTTAGATTAACCAATGAGAGCTAAGCTTGGTGATCAAGTTTTAATCCTCACCATTGATCATTCCTAAGGCTTGGATGGAGCCAACCAAATGGACACCTCCTTGTGCGTTGAAGTCTACGGCCATTCACTCTTGGAAGGCCATTCTTCACTTGATTTTCTAACACTTTCTCTCTTCTCTCTCTTCCAAAAACACCAAACACCATTGTTGTTTTCTTGAAGGTCCATTCGGCCAAATACCATTCCTCACCATCCATCTTCCTAAAATTTTATCCAACCTACTTTTCTAAACCTAAACACAATTCTAAGAACATCTCTAGTTGAGAGTTCTTGCAAAATCCTTCATCTTGGGCTTGAAAACCTACTTGGGAGATTTTACCTAGAAGGTGAAATTTCTTATTTTTCATTTCTAAATTCTTTTTCAAAGTTCTAAGCCATGATTGATCCATGGTTTAAGCTTTCTTTCATGTTAATAACTTGTAGAAATTGTTTAAGCTTGATAGGTGTCTTGGAGGGGTGAAAACCGAAACCCTAGAAGGAGTGAAAGAGTGTTTGTCTTCACTTAAGGTAAGAGGAAGACGTTAATCTTATCATCCTTGGATGGTGGTAAGAAGATGGAAATTGTTTGTGATTGTAGAATCTATAAGGATTCCTTGGTGTTATTTGTTATTAGCTTTCCTATTTGTGATTTGTATTAAATTGCATGTCTACAAGCTTTAAATATATTGTATGTGTTAGAAATGCATGAATAATTAGTAGGATGTGAACAACATGTCAAGGATTGCATGAGTGTTCCAAAGAACACACCACCAAGGCTTACGGCCTCAACCAAAAAGGAGAACCAAAATGTTCTTATTAATTTTCTAAGATCGTGATTTAATTAACCTAGGAAAATTAACAAGATACAAAATGGTTTAAAGCAAGAAAAAAATGAATTTAGAGATCAAATTTCAAATCTAGGTATTTCGGCCAACATGCCATAACCAAGTGTTCATGATTTTCTAAAGCTATTATCACTCAAAAAGAAGTAATAAATACTAAAAGAAATTTTTCTACAATGAGTTTTGAAGAAATAAATTAATTAGAATTAAATTTAAGAAGTTAAAACTAATGATTTTACTGTTAGAAGAAAATACAGTAGCTTTCGTAAATTTCTAACATATAGCTCATATGATATTTTGAAGCTTGTTAGTGGTTTTCAAAAGTTAAATTATGCGGTAAAAAAAATTAAGTAAAAGGAATTTTTACAGAAAAGTTAGGAAACCATTATTATAAGTTTTCTAAGCAAAATACTGTCAAATTTTTATTAAAAACGGACAAATAAGATAGAAAAGATGTCCAATAGACAGTATACGGTATGAAAAATATTTTACGTACTTCAAACGTATTAAATATTATTTCTGTTTATTTAAACAGTAATTTTTAAGGAATTCGGACCAGAAAATAATTTAAAAACCTTATGCGATTGAGAAAATGTGTTAAAAACCCTAAGCAATTTTAAAAATAGAAAAATATATTTATGCGATTTAAAAACATTTGTAAAACGATGGAATTGTGAAAACGCGATAAAATTTCTACGCGATTGACGAAAACAGTGAATTTTTTTTACTGTCGGGCTAAGTGGTGAACCCGGACAGGTTGTGAAACAGTATTTGTCTGGTGGAACTTACTGTATTTATTTCTGCCATGATGGCATGAGTTTCTGCCATGAGGGCATGAGTTTTTGCCATTGAGGGCATTTGCGTAAATACACATATTTATACCATTGAGGGTATTCTGGTAATTTTTTTATCATACATTGAGTTAATGCCAATTTTTGGTGGATTGATTGACGAGGTGAATCACATCGTATTGTTGGTGCGATAAATGTAGTGTGGTTCATTTTCTTTATGGACTTGGAGACGTTAGTGTGCGGTATCCCATATGTAGATAGTTGGTCGCTCCTCTAGGCCGTGGTAACTGGCAACACACTAATGGACTCGACACACACTATATTTAATCGAGATCTGGTGAAGTCTAATAGTACATTGCCTGTAGTGACACAACGTTAAACAGTGTGCTACACCATGCCATATGACTGTGGGCTATAGACGCAACGTGAGACCGCAGAATAGTTTGGTTGGGCAGCCGTGGTACTAATAGATTTTGCGGGTCATTCTCTCTGATGTCTGTATGTGTTTAGCTCCATGGAGTAGGATCGTGTCATATTGCATATGTATCTGTGTCGTACATTATTATATTTTTTTTATCTGTGATATCGTATATATTTAATTCTTATGTTATATCTATGTTATACTGTATTTATGTTTATATTGTTTTGTATCATACTGAATTTATGTTTATGTTGTTATGGCATTCTGTTATAGCATTCTATATTGTATGAATTGTTTTATCTGATGTATTGTCATTTTCTTATTTATCATGTTTGTGATGATTTAGATTGTCGTACCTCTTTCTTGCATGTGTTATCTGTATATTTTAAATTATGTGATAAAGAGTTTGAGGAAGAGGAACAACCTCTTGATTGTGAGTATTTAGAGGAGGAGGAAGATCAGCAAGCTGAAGATCAGTTCTACGATCAAGAACCATCCGATCATCCATATCCATTGGATTGATTGTGGGAGTATGACACTACCAGGATTCTTTGGATTTGTAACGCCCCTTTTTGGGAGGGAACGTCACATTGTCAAATAAATAAAATGCAGAAATTAATTGAACAACGATTAAGACCCGGTTCATTTTAATTAATTGATATTTAACCATGTGAACAAACTTGGCAATATTTTTTTTTTTTTTATAATAAGAATAATGATAATACGGAATACGTATAAAAGTAATGAATAAAACATAGAGGCGCCATCATAATGACAATACATAGAGATTTGCACCTGAATAGCATATATATATATATATATCTGGAGTTTAATACAACTGTTTCATAAATACAAGCCTGGCCATCATCAAAAAGCAAAACTATACCCACCCCAAGGGAACATGCATATACAAAATATACAGCCCAAATCAAAAAGAAAGATACATCAGGCCCCCAAAAACAAAAACACTGGCAGCCATCAGTAGCCACCAATGATCATCGACCCCTCGAATAGAAAGGGACCGATTCGGGATCATCAGGAGGACCCTCATCGGGATCTTCCTCATCCGAGGACTCATCCATAGGAACCACGAGGCGCGGGACGGAGCCCGAGCGGTGGAATCAAACGAATCCTCTGCGGGGTGTAGTAACGGGGACCCCACATCTCCCCGATAGGCGGGGTAAATTTCCAAGCGTGGGCGATGATGTAGCAAGTGAGGACCGGTGCCTCATGGCGTCTCCAGGCAAGTGATACGAGACACGTCTCCCACATACACACAACGGTCGGAGTTTAGGTTGATGTGCCAACACTCCGGCCCTCGAGGAAGGTCGGCGCACATCTCCCAAAAATCCGCGCGTGCGTGCGGACATCGTCGCGGTCAAAGTCAATCTGTGCGGGGGCGAAGCCGGGAATGCTCTTCTTCGTCTCTTCACCGTCGTCTTCAATCAGCACAAGGTGCACACAAACGACAAGTAATAGAAGCACGGGGAAAGAGGTAAGATATCCTACACTCAATACCAATACAAGCAACCAAGAACCGAACGGCGCATAACGCCCCGCGTAGCATGTAAGGGCAATAAACAAGCTTTTAAACGGATAACCAGTCAAGCAATCATTAATAGAGGCAATGAATAATTCATAATATCCAGGCAGTTAAATATCATGTGAACAATAATTTTCAGATGTCAGAATATTCCATGATGCATGGACACAACATTCAATTTCCTACTCCATGGAGCTAGACTCAAATGGTCGGAGAGAAAGATCGGGAGACATGTACGTGACTACGCCGAGGGCTTAGTGCTATCAATAATTTTCCACGTGCACAATCATGGCATTGCACAGACATTCTACACTAGATCACGATATAGGACAGTGTCAAGTCCGGATCGTCGGTGCGTTTGCATCGGTTTGCCCCACGGGCAAAGGAGCTACCAACTACCCATTGTGGAGGACCCGCACCCCGACGCCCCAAGGTCATAACAAGACCCACACTTGTCTACTCGCACCCGCACTAAGGTGTGTTCAATCTCCTAGGCAACTTGGCCTTACAAGTCCCACACGGACATCACAATGCATAAGACACTATGCATGCTCATGTATGATCCACAATCTCATACGAATTCATAATATACCATAATTGATCAAGAGAGTGCAATAAGCAAATTTGCATCCAAGAAGAACCCAATATCCACATAATATCAATTTATAATTCAAGGAACACATTATGGGTCCATTATGGATTTCTAAAATCTCCAAGTCTTATGAAATTCATCTCATTGGTTCATTTACTTGTCATTTGATTCAAGTTACTTGATTCTTATAATTACCTTCCAAGCTTAGCTCATTTCCTAAGTCTCCACCACAATCCATCATGAATTTATTGTTACAAGTTTCCTATTATCGATCTACATTTTTAATCGCTTGATTAACTCAAGTCTTGACATCTCAAATTTGTTAATCTTTTCCCTCATTCAAGCCCTCAAAACCGTGGCACTCAAGAGAGTCTTAGATCACAATTTTCTTCTCACTAATTTAGTCTTCCTTTACTTAACCTACCTAGCATTATTCTTGACACCATGACAACCAAAATTCTGCTCCTAAAACAACCCAAAACCGTGGCACTCACCAAGGTTTAACAACCAGAATTTTGTCCATTTAAACCAACCTTAACTACTTGATTTTATTAGCCATGCATTGATCAAAAATTAAGCATTACTTCCACTCATTTTCCAGCACAAAAACAGCCCCAAAAACAAGCCAAAAACCGTGACTCACTCAAGGTTCCAACAACCAGAATTTTATCCATTCAAATCAACCTTAACTACTTGATTAAATTAGCCATGCATTGATCACAAATTAAGCACCACTTCCATTGAATTTCCAGCACAAAGACAGCCCCAAAAACAAGCCAAAAACCGTGGCACTCCAAGGGTCCAGCAAACCAGAATTTTTCCGCATTCATACATGGTTTCCAATCACAAAATTACACAATCAATCAACCACTCAAAGCTAAATCAAAATCACATTCAAGAAACCAATTTCAAGCAAGTTCAAGAACAACCACCATGTGGTTCTTCTTCCAAAAATTAAATACAAGATTCCTAGTTGCTAAAGAGGTTGAGGAGGATTAATCTTCCTCTTACCAAGTTGATGAACCAAGAAACTCCAAGAATCACCCTTGATTTTCGGATTTGGAGCACCAAAAACCCTAGAAAATTTGGTCCAAGTTAGAACAATGAAATGGTGTGTAAAAGAAGAAGAAAATGGTCATTAAACCAAGGAAAAACAGAAACGAAAATGGAAGGAGAAGGCTGGAATTTTTCAGCCATGGGAGCTCACCTTCAAGGCTTGAGAAGTGGTTGAAGATGGAAGCTTTCTTGAAAACTCCAAGCACAAAAGATGAAGAGGAGGAGTAGGAGATCAAGAAAATGTGAATGGTTTAAATTTTTATGAAGGTTTGGGATTTAATGGGGTGGCTGGACGTATGGTGTAGGAAGAGGAGAAAAGAAATATTAGAAGAAGAAAGGAAGAAGAAGGATACGTAAATGAAGAAGAAAATGTGTTTTGGGTGAAAATGAGTTAATGATTTATTTGGATAATTAGAACCAATTCTTTCTTCTTTTGTGGGCTGCAGATACGTAAAGAGAGAGGGAGAAATGTGAGTGAAAAGTGGCTTCCTTTGGAAGCTAAACATGTGGTCAAAGTTTGGGGTCAAAGCTTCTTAAGGAAGCTTTGATTAAAATATTCTTAAATTTGAATTAAAGTGGATAGATTTGACATAAAGTAGATTACATTAGGATAATGTGATAGTATTTTTTATTACACACTATTATCCAATAGATAATAGTTACGGTTGAGTAAATCGAGTATTTAATTAATCGACAGATGAATTTTTTATTTGTCTTGATTTAATTGTATCAGATAAAGATTTCCTAAAAATTGCGAAACCTCGTAAAGCGTGTCAAGCCTCGGGTTTAGTAAGATCCCCGTCGACTTATCCATAGTCCAAGGTTCTCGGAGAATACATCGCGTTTCCCGATTCTGCTGCAATCAAGACGCAAAACGAGGAATATATTAAAATATTCGACGGTTAGGAAAATTCCCAGAGAAAATTCTCAAAAATTGCAAATATTATAAAACGACTATTCGTCATATAATTTTCCAATTTTTAAAGCTCTATCATTTTCACGACTCTGCTCGAGTTTCACGCAGAACGAGAAATATATTAAAATATTCGTCGTTTCCGAAAAATTCCAGAAAAATTCACATAAATCACAAATATTGGAAAATGACTATTCATGGTGAAATAATCAATTTAGGGGTGTTACACTGGTCTCAAGCAATTCCCACCTAGTGTGCACGCAAAACAAGGAATATATTAAAATATTCGTCGTTTAGAAAAATTAGGAAAAATTCCTAAAAATCAAGAATATTATAAAACGATGATTCATGATCAAATATGTATTTTTCGGAATGTTACAACACTCCCCTACTAAAAGGAATTTCGTCCTCGAAATTTTCATACCTTAAAATAATTCTGGATGTTGCTCCTTCATCTTGTCTTCCAATTCCCAAGTCGCATCACCAGTTGCTTCATTCCAAATCACCTTTACCAATGGAATCTCCTTGCCTCGTAGTTGCTTTATCCGTCGATCCTCGATTCTCGCAGGAGACGTTTCATAGGTCAGGTTCTCTTTTAACTGTACTGTGTCCGGTGCTATGACATGACTTGGATCAGGTAATAAACCAAGTCGTAGCACACAGTCATATGATATGAATGAATGGGTTGCCCCAGAGTCATACAGTACTTTTAAAAGATTACCTTCTATGGCGCCTTCTCCTTGAATCAAGTCCTCGATTGAAGCTTCAGCTCCACTCATAGTATAAACTCGACCTCGGCTTGCGGTTTCTTGGCTCGAGTTGCATTGACCGAAGGTTCGGCCTTTGCTTGGTTGCGATCTCGGACATATGGCCGGTTTGCCACATACGAAGCAAATGATTCCTTTTATCGTGCGTCTCTTGTGAGATGATCCTTCCCACACTTCAGGCATTTGGACGGGTAGGTCGTATTCGACGACCGGTTCGGTTCCAGAAGAACCTCCACGAACTTCCACCGATTTGTTGTTGACTCCCTGTTGGTCGGGAATAGGGTTTCTTCCGAAAGCGGTTTGAACCACCGCCTCCACCTCTTTGGGACCGTACAGGCCCAAAGTTCTGTTTCTCGCGTCTCTCAGCCGTACCAAGGTCTCAACTTCACAAAGACGTATCCAAAAGCTCCGAGAACACCTTCATCTTCGGCGTGATCACGCTTTCTTCACCTCATACCTCGGTCCTTCGGTGAATTTCCAAAGCATTTCCGGGCTTCATCGGTTTGATCGGTAATGTGTCGAAAATCTCTCCAAGTTTTCAAACTTGGCTGCGTATTCGGCCGACGGTCATGTTCCCCTGTCTCGGGTTGAGGAACTCCATCTCCTTTGCGTGTCTCGCATTCGCGAGAAAGTATTTGCCCAAGAATTTCTCCTTGAACAGTTCCCAGTGACCTCTGCTCCTTCGGCTTCTAATGCCCTTTGAGCACCATTCCACCAGTCTTCAGCATTTCGACGAGCATAAAAGTCGCATAATTTACTTTCTTGTCTTCCGCACAATTCATGCCACGAAAGACTTTTTCCAGCTCCTTGATCCATAGATTAGCCTTGTCGGGATCAAACTCCCCCTTGAAGCTGCGGAGGGTTATGACGACGAAGTCGCTAAGTTTTGCGCATCGGCGGTCGCCTCAAGCCGTTGAGTGCTCTTTCTTGTTGTTGAGCGGCGCGTTCGTTTTGTTGCGCAATGAGTTCCGCCATCCGCTGCATTGCTTCCACAAGAAATTTGCAATATCTCCACCTCTTGCCATTTTGCCTTTCTCTTAAATTAGATTACGAAAACATAAGAAAAGTCGAGGAATCCACTCAAGACACTCACCACGAGAGATTCACACAAAGACAAACAAGACAGACTCACACTCAAGACCCAAAGAAAACATAAAGCGGGGCTCGATACCAACTTAATGTAACGCCCTTTTTGGGAGGGAACGTCACATTGTCAAATAAATAAAATGCGGAAATTAATTGAACAACGATTAAGACCAGGTTCATTTTAATTAATTGATATTTAACCATGTGAACAAACTTGGCAATATTTTTTTTTTTTTTTTTTATAATAAGAATAATGATAATACGGAATGCGTATAAAAGTAACGAATAAAACAATACATAGAGATTTGCACACGAATAGTATATATATATATATATATATACGGAGTTTAATACAAGCTGTTTCATAAATACAAGCTCGTGCCATCATCAAAAAGCAAAACTATACCCACCCCAAGGAACATGCATATACAAAATATACAGCCCAAATCAAAAAGAAAGATACATCGGGCCCCCAAAAACAAAAACACAGCGGCCATCGGTAGCCACCAATGATCATCGACCCTCGAATAGAAAGGGACCGATTCGGGATCATCGGGAGGACCCTCATCGGGATCTTCCTCATCCGAGGACTCATCCATAGGAACCACAGAGGCGCGGGACGGAGCCGAGCGGTGGAATCAAACGAATCCTCCCCGGGGTGTAGTAACGGGGACCCCACATCTCACGATAGGCGGGTAAAACTCCAAGCGTAAGCCGATGTAGCAAGTGAGGACCAGGTGCCTCATGGCGTCTCCAGGCAAGTGATACGAGACACGTCTCCCACATACACACAACGGTCGGAGTTTAGGTTGATGTGCCAACACTCCGCCCTCCGAGGAAGGTCGGCGCACATCTCCCAAAAATCCGCGCGTGCGTGCAGACATCGTCGCAGTCAAAGTCAATCCTGTGCGGGCCAGAAGCCGGGGAAGGCAGGCTCTTCTGTCTCTTCACCGTCGTCTTCAATCAGCACAAGGTGCACACAAACAGCAAGTAATAGAAGCACAGGGAAAGAGGTAAGATATCCTACACTCAATACCAATACAGCAACCAAGAACCGAACGGCGCATAACGCCCACGTAGCATGTAAGGGCAATAAACAAGCTTTTAAACAGATAACCAGTCAAGCAATCATTAATAGAGGCAATGAATAATTCATAATATCCAGGCAGTTAAATATCATGTGAACAATAATTTTCAGATGTCAGAATATTCCATGATGCATGGACACAACATTCAATTTCCTACTCCATGGAGCTAGACTCAAACAGTCGGAGAGAAAGATCAGGAGACATGTCTGTGACTCGGCTGCCGAGGCCAGTGCTATCAATAATTTTCCACGTGCACAATCATGGCATTGCACAGACATTCTACACTAGATCACGATATAGGACAGTGTCAAGTCCGGATCGTCGGTGCGTTTGCATCGGTTTGCCCCACGGGCAAAGGAGCTACCAACTACCCATTGTGGAGGACCCGCACCCCGACGCCCCCAAGGTCATAACAAGACCCACACTTGTCTACTCGCACCCGCACTAAGGTGTGTTCAATCTCCTAGGCAACTTGGCCTTACAACAGTCCACACGGACATCACAATGCATAAGACACTATGCATGCTCATGTATGATCCACAATCTCATACGAATTCATAATATACCATAATTGATCAAGAGAGTGCAATAAGCAAATTTGCATCCAAGAAGAACCCAATATCCACATAATATCAATTTATAATTCAAGGAACACATTATGGGTCCATTATGGATTTCTAAAATCTCCAAGTCTTATGAAATTCATCTCATTGGTTCATTTACTTGTCATTTGATTCAAGTTACTTGATTCTTATAATTACCTTCCAAGCTTAGCTCATTTCCTAAGTCTCCACCACAATCCATCATGAATTTATTGTTACAAGTTTCCTATTATCGATCTACATTTTTAATCGCTTGATTAACTCAAGTCTTGACATCTCAAATTTGTTAATCTTTTCCCTCATTCAAGCCCTCAAAACCGTGGCACTCAAGAGAGTCTTAGATCACAATTTTCTTCTCACTAATTTAGTCTTCCTTTACTTAACCTACCTAGCATTATTCTTGACACCATGACAACCAAAATTCTGCTCCTAAAACAACCCAAAACCGTGGCACTCACCAAGGTTTAACAACCAGAATTTTGTCCATTTAAACCAACCTTAACTACTTGATTTTATTAGCCATGCATTGATCAAAAATTAAGCATTACTTCCACTCATTTTCCAGCACAAAAACAGCCCCAAAAACAAGCCAAAAACCGTGACTCACTCAAGGTTCCAACAACCAGAATTTTATCCATTCAAATCAACCTTAACTACTTGATTAAATTAGCCATGCATTGATCACAAATTAAGCACCACTTCCATTGAATTTCCAGCACAAAGACAGCCCCAAAAACAAGCCAAAAACCGTGGCACTCCAAGGGTCCAGCAAACCAGAATTTTTCCGCATTCATACATGGTTTCCAATCACAAAATTACACAATCAATCAACCACTCAAAGCTAAATCAAAATCACATTCAAGAAACCAATTTCAAGCAAGTTCAAGAACAACCACCATGTGGTTCTTCTTCCAAAAATTAAATACAAGATTCCTAGTTGCTAAAGAGGTTGAGGAGGATTAATCTTCCTCTTACCAAGTTGATGAACCAAGAAACTCCAAGAATCACCCTTGATTTTCGGATTTGGAGCACCAAAAACCCTAGAAAATTTGGTCCAAGTTAGAACAATGAAATGGTGTGTAAAAGAAGAAGAAAATGGTCATTAAACCAAGGAAAAACAGAAACGAAAATGGAAGGAGAAGGCTGGAATTTTTCAGCCATGGGAGCTCACCTTCAAGGCTTGAGAAGTGGTTGAAGATGGAAGCTTTCTTGAAAACTCCAAGCACAAAAGATGAAGAGGAGGAGTAGGAGATCAAGAAAATGTGAATGGTTTAAATTTTTATGAAGGTTTGGGATTTAATGGGGTGGCTGGACGTATGGTGTAGGAAGAGGAGAAAAGAAATATTAGAAGAAGAAAGGAAGAAGAAGGATACGTAAATGAAGAAGAAAATGTGTTTTGGGTGAAAATGAGTTAATGATTTATTTGGATAATTAGAACCAATTCTTTCTTCTTTTGTGGGCTGCAGATACGTAAAGAGAGAGGGAGAAATGTGAGTGAAAAGTGGCTTCCTTTGGAAGCTAAACATGTGGTCAAAGTTTGGGGTCAAAGCTTCTTAAGGAAGCTTTGATTAAAATATTCTTAAATTTGAATTAAAGTGGATAGATTTGACATAAAGTAGATTACATTAGGATAATGTGATAGTATTTTTATTACACACTATTATCCAATAGATAATAGTTCTGATTAAAATCGTATTTAATTAATCCGACAGATGAATTTTTCATTTGATCTTGATTTAATTGTATCGATAGAAGATTTCCTAAAATTGCGAAACCTCGTAAACTGTGTCAAGCCTCGGGTTTAGTAAGATCCCCGTCGACTTATCCATAGTCCAAGGTTCTCGAGAGAATACATCGCGTTTCCCGATTGCTTCGTAGCAAGACGCAAAACGAGGAATATATTAAAATATTCGACGGTTAGGAAAATTCCCAGAAAATTCTCAAAAATTGCAAATATTATAAAACGACTATTCGTCATATAATTTTCCAATTTTTTAAGCACTACTGATCGTTTTCACGACTCTGCTCGAGTTTCACGCTTAAGCGAGAAATATATTAAAATATTCGTCGTTTAGAAAAATTCCAGAAAAATTCACATAAATCACAAATATTGGAAAATGACTATTCATGGTGAAATAATCAATTTCCGGGGTGTTACACTAGTCTCAGCAATTCCCAGCCTAGTGTGCACGCAAAACGAGGAATATATTAAAATATTCGTCGTTTCCGAAAAATTCCGGAAAAATTCCTAAAAATCAAGAATATTATAAAACGATGATTCATGATCAAATATGTATTTTTCGGAATGTTACAGGATTCATGCAACTTGAGTTTCACGGAGGCTCTGAAGCCTGGCGTGTACGAGAGGATAGAGACTTGGTGACGTACGTAGGGCGTTTGACTGTGACCATACGTACAGAGTTTGATGGAGTGTCGATCTTTTCTACTTTGTTGTATTTACATGTGGAATTGCCGCTATCTCTTAGGCGTCATTGGGGTGGCATGTTCGATGCGCCTAGCGAGATCAGCAGCGTATCGACTGCACGGACCCGTGTCCGTAGAGGGTCGAGGCATCCTGGATATCTATCACCTGAAGTTTCATCTGAGAGTGATCCTTCAGAGGGATAGATGTTTATGATATGTACTTGGGCGCGTCTGCATTTGTATATATTGACCTTTTACTATTTTGTTTACTGTTTTAGTTTAAATATGGATAGTTGTAAATTATTTGTATAACTTATAACTAGAACCATATGTATATTATATGTGATGTTAGTTTGTTTATTTTGTGTTTCCGCGTTATTTTATTTAATACTATTTTGTTTAACAAGAAGAATTTTTTTTTTACAACCCGCAATATTATGTTACAAATGTTTTACAACTTTGGTAGATTTTATTTATCTTTCTGTTATTTTATTTATAAATGTGACATCCCCACAAGGGTGTTACAGGTGCCATTGGAGGTAATCTTTTAATTGTGTTATATGATTCAGGTGCAACACATTCATTTATTGCATATGATTGTATGGAACGATTGAAACTGCCTGTGACTTCTCTGAGTTTTCAATTGGTTGTGTCTACACCAACTGCTAAGCCTGTAGTTACATCTAAGATATGTCTGAATTGTCCTGTTATTATAAAGGATCGTATGTTTTCGGTCAATTTGATTTGTTTGCCTCTTGTGGATGTAGATGTAATATTAGGAATGGATTGGTTATCTTCTAACCATATCCTTATAGACTGTGCAAACAAAACCATAGTTTTTCCTAAGGAAGAAAGTTCTGAATTTTTGACTGCTGTTAAAGTCAAGTCTTTGTTAAGAGATGGAGCACAGGGATATATGTTATTATCTTCTCTAGAAGTCAAGAGTGAGAAAGATGTGAGTGCTATTCCTGTTGTCAATGAATTTCCAGAGATTTTTCCTGATGATGTACCTGGTTTGCCACCGAAGAGGGAAATTGAATTTTCTATCGATTTGGTACCAGGAGCGGGTCCTATATCGATTGCACCATATCGGATGTCGCCAGCAGAATTGGTAGAATTGAAGAAGCAATTGGAGGAACTATTGGAGAAACAGTTTGTGTGACCAAGTGCTTCACCGTGGGGAGCACCAGTACTTCTAGTCAAGAAGAAGGATGGAACATCTCGACTTTGTGTGGACTATCGCCAGTTGAACAAGGTTACTATCAAGAATAAATATCCACTTCCGAGAATTAATGATTTGATGGATTAGTTGAAGGGAGCAGTGATATTTTCTAAGATAGATCTGAGATCAGGTTATCATCAGATTCGTGTCAAGGTTGATAATGTGCCTAAAACAGCTTTCTGAACTCGTTACAGGCATTATGAGTATCAAGTGATGTCGTTCGGAGTGACGAATGCTCCTGCAATATTCATGGACTATATGAATAGGATTTTTCATCCGTATCTAGATAGATTTGTCGTTGTCTTTGTTGATGACATTCTGATCTATTCTAGATCTAAGGAAGAGCATGCTGAACATCTCGGTATAGTTCTTCAAATTTTGAAGGAAAAGAAGTTGTATGCAAAATTGGCAAAGTGTGAATTTTGGTTGGAAGAGGTATAATTTTTAGGTCACGTGATTTCCAAAGAAGGTATTATGGTAGACCCATCGAAAGTAGAGACTATTTTGCAATGGGAAAGACCTAAGACAGTGACGGAAGTCCGAAGTTTTGTTGGAATGGCCAGATATTACCAGAGGTTTATAGAAGGTTTTTCCAAGATTGCTGGACCACTTATGCAACTCATGAAGAAGAGTCAAGCTTTTGATTGGACGGAGGAACGTGAAGCGAGTTTCCAAGAATTGAAGAAGAGGTTGATAACTACACCAGCGCTGATGTTACCGGATCCTAATAGATCTTTTGAAGTGTATTGTGACGCTTCTTACCAGGGGTTAGGATGCGTATTGATGCAAGACCGGAATGTGATGGCTTATGCTTCTAGACAGTTGAAGGTTCATGAAAGAAACTATCCAACACATGACTTGGAATTAGCCGCAGTGGTTTTTGCATTGAAGGTGTGGAGGCATTTTCTATATGGAGCTACGTTCAATGTCTTTAGTGATCACAAGAGTTTGAAGTACTTGTTTGATAAAAAGAATTGAATATGAGACAAAGGAGATGGTTCGAATTCTTGAAGGACTATGATTTTCAACTCCAATACCATCCAGGAAAGGCTAATGTGGTGGCAGATGCTTTGAGTAGAAAAGTGATCAGTGTTTCTACGATGATGATAAAAGAGGAAGAATTAATTAACAAATTCAGAGATTTATGATTGTCAGTGGAATTGATGCCTGGGAAGATTTACCTAGATAAGGTTGTGATCTTGAATGAATTGCTTGATATAATTCGAGATAAACAGGAGGAGGATCCGTTTTTACAAAACGAAAGGGAATTTTTGAAGCAAGGTCATAAAGCGACGGTAGAGGAAGGATCAAATAGAATCTTGAGGTTTAAGCGAAGAATCTGTGTACCTGATGACCCTAAGCTTAAGAAAGAATTTTAGATGAAGCCCATACTAGTGATTTGAGTCTACATCCGGGGATGACCAAGATGTACCAAGACTTGAAAAAGTTGTTTTGGTGGCCAGGGATGAAAAGAGACGTAGCGGAACGTGTGGCGTCTTGTCTGGTTTGTCATAAGGCAAAGGTGGAACATCAAAGGCTAGTCGGTATGTTACAACCGTTAGCTATTCCAGAATGGAAATGGGATAGTATCTCGATGGATTTTGTTACTGGATTGCCAAAAACAAGGAAAGGACATGATTCTATATGGGTTATAGTTGATAGGCTTACGAAGTTAGCACACTTCTTGCCGATCAATATTAAGTATTCATTGGAGAAGTTAACCCAGATGTACATCAGTGAGATTGTTAGACTACATGGTGTACCTATATGTATAATATCTGATAGAGATCCAAGGTTTACGTCAAGGTTCTGGCGAAGTTTGCAAGAAGCCATGGGAACCAAACTGCGATTGAGTTCTACTTATCACCCACAGATTGATGGTCAAACGGAGAGGACGGTACAGTCTTTGGAAGACTTGTTGTGCGCTTGTGTATTGGAACGACGAGAGAGTTGGGATGAATTTTTATCTTTGATAGAATTCACCTACAACAATAGTTTTCACTCAAGTATAGGGATGGCACCCTATGAAGCGCTGTATGGACGATGATGCCGAACACCTTTATGTTGGTATCAAGATGGAGAGAGTAGGACTATTGGACCCGATCTTGTACAACAGACTACGAAAAAGGTGAAGATGATACAAGAAAAGATGAAAACAACTCAAAGCAGACAAAAGAGCTATGCTGATAAGCGAAGACGACCTCTTGAATTTGAGGAAGGTGAGCACGTATTTTTACGAGTAACTCCTACAACTGGTGTCGGAAGGGTTATTAAATCCTAAAAGCTTACTCCTAAGTTCATTGGGCCTTATCAGATTATTCGAAGAATAGGTCCTGTAGCCTATCAGATTACTTTACAACCTTTTCTATCCCATCTGCATGATATATTCCATATGTTTCAACTAAGGAAATATATTTCTAATCTGACGCATGTTATACAGCCTAACGAAGTGCAACTAAAGGATAACTTGACGTATGAGACATTTCCTGTTAGGATTGAAGACAGGAAAGTGAAATGGCTTCGAGGGAAGATGATCGAGCTAGTGAAAGTGATATGGAATGACGTAACGGGTGATCCTACCTGGGAGTTAGAAGACAAGATGAGGGAGAAATACCTCAGTTGTTTTGATGTACAACAAATTTCGAGGACGAAATTTTTATTTGTAGGGGAGAGTTTTAACACCCCAACTTTTAAGTGAATTACTGTTTTGTCTTGATTGTGCTATTTTATATTTTTCTGTATGATATAAAATTTATTTGACTGTTTAGTGTTCATATTTGAATGTTTTGTGTGATTTGCTCCGAGTAAGGAAAATAATAATTTCCGGGCCGAGAAAATCTTATTTTAATTACTCGGAGCTGGGGGATCTTACTAAACCCAATTCCGAGTGATATGATTGTTAATCTTTTAATTTTTAGGATTTAACTGCACAATAAAATAAATTTATTTATTATAATATTATTTTATTAGTCAGTATAAATAAAAAGACAATGGACCCGAAAAGAAATATGTGGGATCCAACTTTAGGTTTGTAGGACCCACAATTGATTTGCGGGACCCACATTTAGAAAAGGTAGTCAACATTGATGGCTTGATTTATTTAAGCCAATAGGAATTAAGTCAACAAAGAGGGCTTGACTTGATTTGCACCGTTGGATGAGAAGGTTTAGTTTTGAATATCAACCGTTGATCTAATCAAAGGTTGTAAAGCTAAAGCTTAATAATGAAGGCCTTGGATATCCGTTGTTGATCAAATGTACGATGGGGATTGGTCTCACAAAATAATTAGAATCATTTGTGACCCTTGATGGGAAGAATGTAAGGAAGATCTTGACCCTTTATTTTTGAAGATGAATCTAAAGGCTAGGATTTTAATGGAGATGAGATCTAATGGCTTAGATTTGATCATATCACTATCTAATATCAACCATTGATATGATTAATGGCTCTTGAGGCTTGGATTATAAGAATGTTAATTAATTAGTAATGTAACCAATTAACCTAATTAAACTAGATTAAGTGTGCATAGAAGCTTAATAGGATTAGTAGCTTAATTAGTGATCATCATTAGGGAAGAACATTCAAGAATACATGACAAGGCATGTGACAAGGCTTGGATGAGCCAATAGGAGACAAGCTTGGTGACCAAGTTTTGATCTCAACCCTTGATGAAAGCTAAGGCTTGGATGGAGTCTTGGAAGTCAAACAAAGAGGCCACCTCCTTTAGGGAGAGCTCCACGGCCATGCACCATAATGAAGCATTTTTCATTTCATTTTCTAACACTTTGCTTACACTTTCTCTCTTCCAAAATCAAGAACCACCATTGATGCACCTTGGAGACCATTCGGCCACACCACCTTACACCACCATCCAACCACCAAAAATTTTATCCAACCTTATTTTCCAAACCTAAACACCATTCTAAGAACATCTCTAGTTGAGAGTTCTTCCAAAATCTATCATTTTAAGCTTGGAAAATCACTTTGGAGATTTTTCCTAGAAGGTGAAAATCTTTATTTTTCATTTCTAACTTCATTTCTAAGGTTCTAAGCCATGATTAATCCATGCTTTATGTTATTCTCCTATAGTTATAACTTGTAAAAAGTTACTTGAACATGTTAGGTTTTCTTGGAGGTGAACATGAAATCACTAGGAGAAGGAGTGAAAGATTTTATCTTCCTTAAAGGTAAGAGAGAGATTTAATCTCATCAACCAAGTGTGGTGATGAGGAAATGGATTGTATGTGTGTGAAGAATCCATAAGGATTCACTTGTGTTGATTGTTTAAGTGTTTTCCTACTTGTGTTTGATATTGTTTATATGCATGTCTACAAGCTTTAAAATATATTGCATTTGTGATATATGCATGAATTATTATTTAGGATGTGAATAGCATGTAAGGTTTGCATGAGTGTTCCAAAGAACACAAAAAGAGGCTCATGGCCTCAACCAAGAAAAGAGAACCAAAATGTTCTCATCCATTTTCTAAAGAAAAGATTTAATGGAATTAGGTAAATGAATGAATTTCAAAATGATTTAGAAGAAGAAAAATGATCCAAAGATCAAATGCCAAGAATTTAGTAATTTCGGCCAACATGCCTAGTAAATATATAATCAATCCAAAACTTATTTTCTAAGTGTAGAGTTAAGGTTTTACCTAAAAAGAATGCATTGACAATGAATTTCCAAGATTTAAAGAATTAATTCAATTTTTATTAGAAATGTGATATAGAAGAAAAATGAATAAAACCTTTGAAAAATACTTGCTTTCAAGTTATAAAGTATAGTGTTAATTACTAAAGTGGATTTTGTAGTTATAAAATAAATAAAAGAATTTTTAGAGGAAAAATGAAGAAAATACATTTTTAATAGATTTTATAGACAAAATGCTGTCAAAATTCATTAGAAACAGACAAATAAGAGAGAATGTTTTATAATATATTTATAACGATAGAAAATTATTCTACGTAGTTTAAAAGTATTAGAAATAGCTTACGCAGTTTTAAAATAGAGATTTTAAAGCTTTTCGATCAAGAAAACGATTTAAAAATCTTACACGATTGAGAAAATGATTTAAAAACGTCATGCGATTTTAAAAATAGTAAAATATCTTTACGCGATTTAAAAACGTTTGTAAAAATGTTGGAATTGTGAAAACGCGATAAAATTTCTACGCGATTATTTGGAATAGCGAGTTTTACTGTCGGGCCAAGGTGGTAGATCCGGACATGTGGAAATATGGTACGTCAGGTGGGAACATACTGTATTTTGGATTTTTCCATTGAGGACATTTGCGTAAATATGAGAATATTTTGAAGCTAAAGGTAATTTGGTAATTATTGTTTTTATTCATGCATTGAGTTGTGCCAATTTGATTGATAATTGGTGATTTGATTGACGAGGCGAATTACACCGTGTTGTCGGTGTGATAAGCGTAGTGTGGTTCATTTCTTTGTATGGACTTGGAGGCATTAGTGTGCGGAGTATTCCACATGTGGACAGTTGGTCGCTCCTCTGGGTCGTGGTAACTGGCAACACACTAGTGATCTCGACATGCACTATACTTAATCAAGATCTTGTAAAGACTAATTTAGTACAATGCCTGTAGTTACACGATGTTTGGACTTTGTGCTACTACACGATGATTGGACAGTGGGCTATAGACACAACGTAAGACAGTGCAATAGTTTGGTTGGGCAGCCTGAGGTATTGATAGATCTTTATGGGTCATTCTTTCTGATATCTGTGTCTAGCTCCATGGAGTAGGAACGAGTTGTATTGCATTTTTTCATGCATCATAACATAATTACTTGTGATATTATATAATACTGTTGTATTAAAACTTCTGTATTAAATTGTATTTTTATTTATGCTGCTATGGTATGCTTTATTGTATTAAACTGTTATATCTGTTGTATTGGCGTTTTCTTATTTGCCATGCAGGTATTGATGTATGATTATCTCACCTCTCTATATGTATTGTTTCTGTATTTTTATTTTATGTTATAAAGAGTTTGAGAAAGAGGAACAGCCTCTAGATTGTGTATATACTGAGGAGGAAGAACAACAGCAGACGAGTGATCAGTTCGACGAGTGCGAACCTTCCGATCATCCATATCCGTTGGACTGATTGTGTGAGGATGACATTACTGGGATTTCTTGGTTTTGTGAGGCTAGAGTTTCACGGAGGTTCAGAGGCCTGGCAATTACGCGAGGATCGAGGATCGATGATCTACTTGGGACATCTGACTGTGTCCTTATGAGCAAAGTTTGATGCTGAGCCTGCTTTTATTATGACTTTGTATCTACAGTTGGAGATGCTGTTGGATCTGAGGCGTCACTGGGGAGGGATGTTCCGTATCCCTAGTGAGATCAGTATAGTGCTGACAGCACAGACTTGTGTCCGTAGAGCTGCGAGACATCCGAATTTTCTATCGTCTGATGATCCATCAGAGGATTAGAATTCTATGATGTGCACTTGGGCACTTTATGATGTTATGTATTATATTAACTCTTTATCGTTTTGTTTAAATATTTTGTAGTTGTAAATTATTTGCTTAACTTAAAACAAAATCATATGTATATTATACGTGAGATAACAGTTTGCTTATTTTATGTTCCATGTTATTTTATTTAGTAATATTCTGTATAAAAAGGAAAAAAAATTACAACCCATATTATTTTTGTAACAAATGTTTTACAACTTGGGTAATATTGATTTATCTTTCTTTTATTGCATCATAAATGTGACATCCCCACAAGGGTGTCACAGAAAACCATAACTAAATGCTGCCCAGTTTTTTTTAACCAAAATTTGATGCTTTGATGCTTAAAATTGTGTCTTAAATAGTGGTTGAAAATTTGGTGAATGATTAGAGAAACTACTAAGTTGGTCATGAAAGAGAGACTTGGCCATGCTTTTTCTAGGGTCACTTATACTTGTTTTTTTTATCAATTATGTTTACTAAACATCATTTGAGATACTAAAAAGATTTAAGGAAGAATCCTTGATTAGCTTATAATATCATCTTGTCTCTTGATTTTGAAGATTTTGTTAAAGAATTAGCATGCATGAATATAAAATACTTGGTTTTGGTTTCAATGGTTGTTACGACCAAATATTCAAGTAATGAGAAAATGTCTAAATTTTTATGTTATACATATATAAATCTAACTTATACAAATGATATGTTACAAACCCAAGTGTAGGTTGTCTCAAGTAATAAATTCTAGGAAGTCCGAGGTCGATCTATAAGGAATTGATGAAGAAAACTGTAACACCCACCGTAGGGTGCCACATTTATGTTACTTAATTACCAAGTTACCCCTAAATTCATAAATTGTAATGTTATGATAAAAATATGAATTGTAAAATTTTTTCTTTCTTCTTTGATAACAATAAGATAAACTTAGCGAAAAATAAAATATCATACATCATCACACATAATTTACATCATTATACATTACAGAAGTACTGTCGTAATTATTTATATACAGACCAAGTTCTCAAAAGTATTTAAACATTATTTAAAAATTAACACACTTGCCCAAGCATAAACTAAACAGTGGAACCCTCATACGGGTCCTCTTCAGATTCCTCCGCAGGTAGGAATCCATTCTGGCGCGAAGTCCTACGGACAGGTGTTCGTACAGACGACACGATACTTATCTCACTAGGCGTACGGTAGTAGGCTCTCCAGTACTGCCTAATGGATAGTGGAAACTCTAACTGTACATAAATATTGACACTAAAATAGGGGTTCCCTTGATAAATCCTACTGTAAGTAATGTTCAGGTCCCCTATATAAAATATACACTGTCGATCCAAATGAACATGCCACGCCTCTGGACCTCCGCGAAACTATAACGTCACGTATCATAGAAAACTGGGCATTTCTATCTTCTCAAAACTTTGTTTCCTCTGGAGTCTGCACTTCTTCACCCTCTTGATCAATCCTTTGCTGAGTGTCTTTACGAATATAATTACAATACAAATGGACATACAAAGAGGTGAGATCAGCTACGCCAATACCAACATGGTAGCACAGAGATAACACAACTAGCATACCATACAGATACATCATCCCATCAACATTATTTATCATAACAGATACAATAAATAATAATTACCATCATGCCATTAACATTATTATCATCATCATCATCTAAGTATTTCTCAACAGAACAATTGTCATAGCCAATATCCCTCAATTAATATGTCATACAGATATAAATACTCAGATTCATGCATGCCCACATAGACTCAATTCCCTACTCCATAGAGCTAATACTCAGTTCGGAGAAATTGATCAGAAAGATCTGTCTATACCAACATGCCTCAGACCACGTGCCGTAATACTCATATGTGTTTGCACATCTAGCATATACACGACAGTCTTTACTAGATCTCGATTAAGAATAGTGTCTTGGTTAGGATCATCGGTGCGTTGCATCAGTCTAACTTACGGGAAGAAGAGCTACCAATCGCCCATGTAAGCAACCCGCACCCCGATGCCCCTAAGGTCAACAAGTGAGTTACACTATGCATATCACACCTACTCAAGAGGCATACGTCTCTCCTAGGCAAATAGCCTCATACAGTCCATCGGACCTTTCCAATGCATGTTCAATGCACCAATGCCAAACATAGGCAAAATTCATATACAGTGTTCATCCACTGGTTTTCATAGTCGCAAAACACTTTCTTCGCATTTTCACAATTGCACAACATTTCTGTTACATTTTCATAATTTTACGATATTCCTGTTACATTTCCAAATCACATCTAGATTTTTCAACGTTTTCATCAATTATGTAAAAATATTCCACCACTTTTAAATCACGTAGTGATTTTTCAACAATATTTCAATAGCATAAAATATTTAAACGCTTTCCAAATCGCGTAGAAATATTTTAACTTTTTTCACATCACGTAGCTTAAAAATCACGTTTTTAAGTTACGTAAATCATTTTTTTTTCACCATTTTTCAACTATGAAAAATATTTCACAATCTTTAAAAATTTCATTTTAACTTTTCTCAAAATAATATGACTCCTCACATTATTTTCCACATTTTCTTACTCAAGAAAATCCTTTTTGTAATATATTTCATAATTTCATTGAATTAAATCAATGTTTTAAATTTTAAAATTTACTAACGCTCTCCAAAACCCAAAGGATGAGTTACACGTTAGAAAATCCAAAGTTACCAACATATTCTTTATAATTCCAAATCAATTCTAAAAATCAATCCTCTTTAAAATAAATTGAGGTTCAAACACTTTCAACCTCTCTTTTCCATTTACATATGAAAATTTCATTTCTCAAGTGATAAAATACTCTGATTCCCTTTCCAAATTCCTTGTATTAAATCAAGTTATATTTCCACTTTGAAAAATCATTTTGTTTTCAAAAAACCAAGGCATTTCAAGTCTTCAAAACCGTGGACATGGCCATTGAAACCATTCTTATATTTTTCCTTTGAAATCAACTAAGTTCCATTCTTGTTTTTACACAAAATAAATCAATAAAAATTCTTCTCAAAAACCGTGAACATTACTTCTTGAAAAACAAACCCTTTGTTTATTTTCCTTGCTTTTCTAATCATCCAATTTTATCATTTATGAAAATATTAATTTTGTGAACACCTATTTTGAGGTGTCTTGGCTGAAATTCACCATGGTCTTTGGAACCAAAAAAATAATTTCTCCACTTCATAATTTCTTTAAACAAATCAATTTTCTTGTTCTTGAAAAATTTCAACATGAAACCCTAATTTTTGGGTGTCAAAAACCGTAGCCTCCTCTTGGCCATTGGAGCCAAAATTTATTATTCCATCATACATCTATCAAAATATATTCAACATATCTTCATCATACATATCATAAGCATTCCATATTCTCATCATGCATATTATAAGCATACCATATAAGCAATAAAATCATGCAATGCATATCAAGCATAGGCAAATAATCAAAGCACCTAAACACACACAAATTATTACATGACCATGGATATGAATCCTCACATGGATTCACCATCCTTCAAATATAAAACCATCTCTCACCACCATACTTGGTTGGTGAGATGGATCTCCCTCTTACCTCTTGAAGATCCTCAAAAAGCTCCTTGCTTTGCACTTTGAACAAGATTTCCACCAACAAAAGTTTCTTGAACATAAAACAAACACAAAGAAATTAGTATATCAAGCTTGAATAAGAGGAACCATGGATCAAACATGGTTTAGAACATGAAAAAGAAGAGAAGAAATGAAGTTTCCTTACACTTCACCAACAAAAACCCTAGAACTTGCTCTTGGAAAAAGTCCTTGAAGATGGAAGATTTAGAACTTGATGTAAACTACAAAGTGTCTTAGAATAAGGTGTAGATTCAAGAAATATGTTTGTTTGAAATTAAAGAGTGGTGGAAGGTGGAGTATGGTGTTATGGACAAAACATGCATGGAGAGAATGGAGAGAAATTTTTTTGATAAGTTAGCTTCTTGAAATTGATCAATAATGACCAAGATTGAGAAATAATTGGTGTCTTGAAACTTGGCTATTGTCTTAACCCTCCAAAACCGTCCCCCCCCCCCTCCATGCACTCTTCAAAGTGTGATCAATCTCCTAGCCATCATTATTTGAAGCATTCCTAACCATTGATTAGTTCAATGGTTAGGATTAAGGTAGATTCTAGGTATAGCCTTTAGATTAGAATACTTAATCTAGGCCATTGGATCTTTCTCCTTGAAATTCTAGCCATTAGATGTGTCTCCAAAATGAAGGGTCAAGATCACACCTTCAAACTTTACATCCAATGGTCATAAATGGTCCTTGTCACTTTTTAAGACCAAATCTCCACCCTTGATTAAATCTATGGTGGATCTCCAACACTTTTTAAGACTAAATCTCCACCCTTGATTAAATCAATGGTGGATCTCCAAACCACCAAGGTTGACTAATTAGTATACTATTTATTTTTATCTGTTATTACCCTACTAATAATATTTTTGCTATATTTTTATCGCCCGATAATTAAATACAGTACAAAACACAGTAAAAGAAAATTTTAAAAACTATTTTCGGATTCAGGTTTAGTAAGATCCCCTGTCTCCTTCTCAACAGTACAAATTTTTCTAATTACAGAAAAATTTTCACTTTGCGGGACCCACCTCGGGCCCACATAAGGTCCACTGGGACCCACATATAACACTTAAATATAAAAATTTCATAATCACCCATAAAATCACAAAAATTAGAAAATTCATGAATGTCAAATCAGATTACGTAAAATAATTAAGACTTAACAGTAATAATTAAATTACGTAAAATTTTCTTTGGCCTGAAAATTATTATTTTCCTGACACGGAGTAAATCACACCAAACGATCAAATGTATTGATAGAATATTCAAAATAATTTTAGTGCACACAGAAATCACTAAACAGTAGAATTCTGTTAACTGTCAAAATTACTGTCAAATATTTAGGAAGTTTGGGGTGTTACAATACTCCCCCTCTAAAAAGAAGTTTCGTCCTCGAAACTTGATAAACTTGACTTCACGTCCTCAGAATAAATATGGATATTGCTCTTTTATCTTTTCTTCCAGTTCCCATGTAGCTTCGCCGCTTTCATCGTTCCAAATGATTTTAACCAATGAAATTTCCTTACCTCGAAGTTGCTTCATCCTTTGATCCTCAATCTTGGCTGGAAACGTTTCATAGGTTAAATTCTCCTTCAATTGTACTGTATCTGGCTCGATAACATGGGTAGGATCAGAAATATATTTCTGCAGTTGTGATACGTGAAATACATTGTGAAGATTTGACAGAAATGGTAGTAACATAATCTGATAAGCTATCAGCCTACTCGACGTAAAATCTGATATGGCCCGATAAACTTTGGAGAAAGCTTCTTGGACTTAAGCACTCATCCAACTCCAGTCATAGGTGTCACTCGCAGAAATACATGGTCACCTTCTTCAAACTCAAGCGATTTTCTCATTTTATCAGCATAGCTCTTTTGCCGAGTTTGAGTCACTCTCATCTTGTCTTGAATCATCTTCACTTTCTCAGTTGTCTGTTGAACAATCTCTGGTCCTAACACAACACTTTCACCGTTCTGATACCAACACAATGGTGTTCTGCATCGCCTCCCATACAATGCCTCATAGGGTGCCATCCCTATGTTCAAATGAAACCTGTTGTTGCATGTGAACTCTATCAATGGTAAGAACTTATTCCAACCTCCACTTTGTTCTAGAACACATGCTCTCAACAAGTCTTCTAATGACTGAATCGTTCTTTCTGACTGACCATCAGTCTATGGATGGTAAGCAGAACTCAAACGTAACTTTGTTCCCATCGCTTCTTGTAAACTATTCCAAAATCTCGATGTAAACCTTGGATCTCGATCAGAAATAATACTGGATGGTACACCATGAAGTCTAACAATTTCATTGATGTACACTTGAGCCAACTTTTCCATTGAGTACTTAATATTAATCGGTAAAAAGTGCGCCGACTTAGTAAGCCGATCAACAATTACACAAATAGAATCATGACCCTTCTCAGTTTTTGGTAGTCCTGTCATAAAATCCATTACTATGTCATCCCATTTCCACTCAGGAATAGGCAAAGGTTGTAACATTCCCGAAGGTCTTTGATGTTCTACCTTAGCTTTCTGACAAACTAAACAGGAAGATACATATTCATCGACATCCTTCTTCATTCCTTGCCACCAATATAATTGTTTTCAATCCTGGTATATCTTTGCGGCTCCTAGATGCATACTCAACTTACTCCTGTGAGCTTCATCCAAAATCAATCTCCTAAGTTCTGGATCATTAGGCACACAAACTCTTCCTTGAAACTTCAAAATTTCATTTGCACCTTCGCTAAATTCCACCTCTGCACCTTGGCTCTTTGCCTCTTTTGCTTCTTGCAAGTACTGGTCATTGTTTTGTCCATCTCATATTCTATCCATCAAATCATTTGAAATGGTGATCATGTTTATATGCATTGTCCCTGGCGTCAATTTCACAGACAAACGTATATCTCGAAATTCTTCTTTTAATTCCTTCTCCTTAATCATCATAACAGAAACATTAAGCATTTTCCTACTCAACGCATCCGCTACGACATTCGCCTTTCTGAGATGGTATTGTAACTGAAAGTCATAGTGCTTCAGAAACTCTAGCCAACGTCTTTGGCTCATGTTCAACTCTTTCTAGTCAAACAGATACTTCAAACTTTTATGATCACTAAAAACAGTGAATGTTGATCCATAGAGAAAATGTCTCCACATTTTCAACGTAAATACCACAGCTGCCAACTCCAAGTCATGAGTCAGATAATTCCTTTCATGATTTTTCAACTGTCTTGAAGCATAAGCCACCACCTTATGGTTCTGCATGAGTAGACAACCTAATCCTTGATACGAAGCATCACAATATACATCAAAAGGCTCATTTGGATCAGGTAGAATCAATACCGGTGAAGTAGTCAATCGTCTTTTCAACTCTCGAAAACTTTCTTCGTATGCATCAATCCATATAAATGGTTGATTCTTTCGTGTAAGTTAGGTAAGAGGTCTTGCTATCTTCGAAAACCCTTCAATGAAACGTCTATAGTAACCGGCTAATCCGACTAAACTACGGATTTATGTTACAGTCGTTGGTCTTTCCCATTCCAAAACTGTCTCTACCTTTGAAGCATCAACTTCAATTCCTTCCTTTGATATCACGTGTCCCAAAAATTGAACTTCGCTTAGCCAAAATTCACATTTGGACAACTTGGCATACAACTTATTCTCCTTCAAAATCTGGAGAACCACTCTGAGATGTTCAGCATGTTCCTCCTGACTTCGAGAATAAATCAAAATGTCATCTATAAAGACAACAACAAACTTATCCAAGTACGAATGAAAAATTCTGTTCATAAAGTTCATGAATATGGCAGGTGCATTCGTCACACCAAACGGCATCACTAGATATTTATAATGTCCATAACGTGCCTGAAAGCAGTTTTGGGAATATCATCCACTTTCACACGAATCTGGTGATACCCAGATCGTAAATTAATCTTGGAAAATATTGCGGCTCCTCGCAATTGATCCATCAGATCATTAATTATTGGAAGTGGATATTTATTCTTAATCGTAACCTTGTTCAATTATTGGTAGTCTACACATAGACGAGAAGTCCCGTCGTTCTTTTTAACAACAATACTGGAGCTCCCCATGGTGACACACTAGGTCTCATGAATTGCTTTTCCAATAAATCCTCCAACTGTTTCTTAAGCTCTACCAATTCTACCGGCGACATCCAATAGGGCGCAATAGATATAGGTCCAGCTCCAAGTACCAAATCAATAGCCAACTCAATTTCTCTTTCTGGCGGTAGTCCAGGTATATCTTCAGGAAATACTTCAGGAAATTCATTGACCACGAAAATATCCTTCAAGACATCTTCACATTGAACCTCCAAAGAAGACAACAATAGATACCCATGATCTCCTTCCTTCAAACAAGCTTCTACTTGAGTAGCCGTTAGGAATCTAGGATCCTTAGCCTCAGGAAATACTAGTGTCTTATTCGAACAATCAATTAGGATATGGTTAGAAGATAACCAATCCATTCCTAAGATTACATTAATCTTGGAAAGAGGCAAACAAATCAAATCCACATGAAAGATTCTATCCCTAACACATACAAGGCAATTCAAACATACTTTTGATGTAATCACAGGCTTATCAGTAAGAGTAGCAACACTCAAATCATATGGCAATGTAGTCACAGTCAATCCCAAATGCTCGACACAATCACATGCAATAAAAGAATGTGTTGCTCCTGAATCATAGAGTATGGTTAAAGGATTACGTTCAATAGCACACTCCTCCATGATTAAGTCCTCAGATTTCGCAGCTTCTTCCCCACTTATAGTATACACTCGACCACCCGCCTGTGGCCTTGCAGTACGAACATTCCCCACAGAAGGTTCCCTCTTTATGTAATCACAATCCCTGGATAAATATCCAGGTTTCCCACATCTAAAACAAACAATTCCTTTATGCTGACAATCCTTGGTCAGATGGTTCTTCCCATACTTGAAACAACTATATGTAGGAGTTCCAGCTTGACTTGCCTTACTGCCACCAGAACTTCCTCCAACAAATTGCTGCTGGTTCTGATTTCCTGCTGATTTTACATATGGCTTCTACTGAAAACGGTTTCCTCCGCAGTTCTTTCCTCTTTGGCATCTTGTAGGTCCAAAGTTCTTGTTTCTGGCCGCCCATTAAAGATCAATCTCCTCAACCTTACGACATTTATCCAACAATTCTGGAAACTGTTCAATTCCTAGGGTTGCTACAGCTCGCTTAATGTCAAGCTTCAATCGTTCCTCAAATTTTCTACACTTCCAATCTTCATCTGGGTGCATCTGAAAATACCTCGAAAACTTTGATAAGCTTTTAAACTTTGCCGCATACTCACTAACAGACATCACCTCTTGCCTCAGACTAAGAAATTCCATCTCCTTAGCATGACGCACACTTGCTGGAAAATACTTTGCCTGAAACTTCTGCCTAAAGAGCTGCCATGTCACAACTCTTCCTTTAGCTTCTACCAATCTTCGGGCTCCTGCCCACCAGTTTCCACTATTTCTGACTAACATAAAAGTCGCAAAAGTCAGCTTGCGTTCATCAGTACAACCCATACCTTCAAATATTTTCTCTAATTCCTTGATCCATAAATCAAATTTGTCTAGATCAAATTCTCCCTGAAACTTCGGTGGATTGTTCTTACAAAATTCTGACAAACTGTGAGCATCCTCAGTTGCTCTTTGATTTTGCTGTGCAACGACATCAGCCATCCGTTGCATTGCTGCTACAGCTGCAGCCATGTTCTGATTATCGTCACCAACATTTTCCATTCCAGTTCTAGTATTGACACGTCCTCGTCCTCGTCCTCGTCCAGCCATTACTTTTCTCTACTCAAACTGGACAACACAAGAAAGTAAGGTCAATCTTCAAACAATATTGTTTCTTTTCAGAAAACAATCACAGAGAATCACACAACACAAACAAGACAGACCTAACCACAAACCCAAAAGACTCTAACTTGGGCTCTGATACCAACTAATGTAACACCCATCGTAGGGTGCCATATTTATATTACTTAATTACCAAGTTACCCCCAAATTCATAAATTGTGATGTTATAATAAAAATACGATTTGTAAAATTTTTTCTTTCTTATTTGATAACAATAAGATAAACTTAGCGAAAAATAAAATATCAGACATCATCACACATAATTTACATCATTATACATTACAGAAGTACTGTCGTAATTATTTATATACAGACCAAGTTCTCAAAAGTATTTAAACATTATTTAAAAATTAACACACTTGCCCAAGCATAAACTAAACAGTAGAACCCTCAGACGGGTCCTCCTCAGATTCTTCCGCAGGTAGGAATCCATTCTGACGCGAAGTCCTACGGACAGGTGTCCGTACAGACGACACGATACTTATCTCACTAGGCGTACGGTAGTAGGCTCCCCAGTACTGCCTAATGGATAGTGGAAACTCTAACTGTACATAAATATTGACACTAAAATAGGGGTTCCCTTGATAAATCCTACTGTAAGTAATGTTCAGGTCCCCTATATAAAATATACACTGTCGATCCAAATGAACATGCCACGCCTCCGGACCTCCGCGAAACTATAACGTCACGTATCATAGAAAACTGGGCATTTCTATCTTCTCAAAACTCTGTTTCCTCTGGAGTCTGCACTTCTTCACCCTCTTGATCAATCCTTTGCTCAGTGTCTTTACGAATATAATTACAATACAAATGGACATACAAAGAGGTGAGATCACCTATGCCAATACCAACATGGTAGCACAGAGATAACACAACCAGCATACCATACAAATACATCATACCATCAACATTATTTATCATAACAGATACAATAAATAATAATTGCCATCATGCCATTAACATTATTATCATCATCATCATCCAAGTATTTCTCAACAGAACAATTGTTATAGCCAATATCCCTCAATTAATATGTCATACAGATATAAATGCTCAGATTCATGCATGTGCACATAGACTCAATTTCCTACTCTATGGAGCTAATACTCAGTTCAGAGAAATTGATCAGAAAGATCTGTCTGTACCAACATGCCTCAGACCACGTGCCACATTTCTCATATGTGTTTGCACATCTAGCATATACACAACAGTCTTTACTAAATCTCGATTAAGAATAGTGTCTCGGTCAGGATCATCGATGCATTGCATCGGTCTAACTTACGGGAAGAAGAGCTACCAACCACCCATGTAAGCAACCCGCACCCCGATGCCCCCATGGTCAACAAGTGACTTACACTACGCATATCACACCCACTCAAGAAGTGTACGTCTCTCTTAGGCAAATAGCCTCATACAGTCCATTGGACCTTTCCAATGCATGTTCAATGCACCAATGCCAAACATAGGCAAAATTCATATACAGTGTCCATCCACTGGTTCATCAGTAATCCTATTGTATATTTAATTGCGAAAATCATATTATCGCATTTTCATAGTCACAAAATACTTTTGTCACATTTTCACAATCGCGCAACATTTCTGTTACGTTTTCATAATTTTACAATATTTCTGTTACGTTTCCAAATCACATCTAGATTTTTCAATGTTATCATCAATTACGTAAAAATATTCCACAACTTTTAAATCACGTAGTGATTTTTTAACAATATTTCAATAGCGTAAAAATATTTAAACGCTTTTTTAAATCGCATAGAAATATTTTAATGTTTTTTACATCACGTAGCTTAAAAATCACGTTTTTAAGTTACGTAAATCATTTCTTTTCACCATTTTTCAATTACAAAAAATATTTCTCAACCTTTAAAAATTCCATTTCAACTTTTCTCAAAATAATATGACTCCTCACATTATTTTCCACATTTTCTTGGTCAAGAAAATCTTTTTTGCAATATATTTCATAATTTCATTGAATTAAATCAATGTTTCAAATTTTAAAATTTACTAACGCTCTCCAAAACCCAAAGAATGAGTTACACGCTAGAAAATCCCAAGTTACCAACGTGTTCTTTATAATTCCAAATCAATTCTAAAAGTCAATCCTCTTTAAAATAAATTGAGGTTCAAACACTTTCAACCTCTATTTTCCATTTACATATGAAAATTCCATTTCTCAAGTGATAAAACACTCTGATTCCATTTCCAAATTCCTTGTATTAAATCAAGTTATATTTCCACTTTGAAAAATCACTTTGTTTCCACAAAACCAAGGCATTTCAAGTCTTCAAAACCGTGGACATGGCCATTGAAACCATTCTTATATTTTTCCTTCTAAATCAACTAAGTTCCATTCTTGTTTTTACACAAAATAAATCAATAAAAATTCTTCTCAAAAACCGTGAACATTACTTGTTGAAAAACAAACCCTTTGTTTATTTTCGTTGCTTTTCTAATCATCCAATTTTATTATTCATGAAAATATTAATTTTGTGAATACCTATTTTGAGGTTTCTTGGCTGAAATTCACCATGGTCTTCGAAACCAAAAAAATAATTTCTCCACTTCATAATTTCTTTAAACAAATCAATTTTCTTGTTCTTGAAAAATTTTAACATGAAACCCTAATTTTTGGGTGTCAAAGACCGTAGCCTCCCCTTGGCCATTGGAGCCAAAATTTCTTATTCCATCATACATCTATCATAATATATTCAACATATCTTCATCATACATATCATAAGCATACCATATTCTCATCATGCATATTATAAGCATACCATATAAGCAATAAAATCATGCAAAGCATATCAAGCATAGGCAAATAATCAAAGCATATAAACACACAAATTTTTACATGACCATGAATACGAATCCTCACATGGATTCACTATCCATCAAATATAAAACCATCTCTCACCACCATACTTAGTTGGTGAGATGGATCTCCCTCTTACCTCTTGAAGATCTTCAAAAAGCTCCTTACTTTGCACTTTGAACAAGATTTCCACCAACAAAAGTTTCTTGAACATAAAACAAACACAAAGAAATTAGTATATCAAGCTTGAATAAGAGGAACCATGGATCAAACATGGTTTAGAACATGAAAAAGAAGAGAAGAAATGAAGTTTCCTTACACTTCACCAACAAAAACCCTAGAACTTGCTCTTGGAAAAAGTCCTTGAAGATGGAAGATTTAGAACTTGATGTAAACTACAAAGTATCTTAGAATAAGGTGTAGATTCAAGAAATATGTTTGTTTGAAATTAAAGAGTGGTGGAAGGTGGAGTATGGTATTATGGGCGAAACATCCATGGAGAGAATGGAGAATTTTTTTTTTGATAAGTTAGCTTCTTCAAATTGATCAATAATGACCAAGATTGAGAAATAATTGGTGTCTTGAAACTTGGCTATTGTCTTAACCCTCCAAAACTGTCCCCTCCCCCCCTCCATGCACTCTTCAAACTGTGACCAATCTCCTAGCCATCATTATTTGAAGCATTCCTAACCATTGATTAGTTCAATGGTTAGGATTAAGGTAGATTCTAGGTATAGCCTTTAGATTATAAGACTTAATCTAGGCCATTGGATCTTTCTCCTTGAAATTTTAGCCATTAGATGTGTCTCCAAAATGAAGGATCAAGATCACTTCTTCAAACTTTACATCCAATGGTCATAAATGGTCCTTGTCACTTTTTAAGACCAAATCTCCACTCTTGATTAAATCTATGGTGGATCTCCAACACTTTTTAAGACTAAATCTCCACCCTTGATTAAATCAATGGTGGATCTCCAAACCACCAAGGTTGACTAATTAGTATAATATTTATTTTTATCTGCTATTACCCTACTAATAATATTTTTACTGTATTTTTATCGCCCGATAATTAAATACAATACAAAACACATTAAAAGAAAATTTTAAAACTGTTTCTGGATTCAGGTTTAGTAAGATCCCCTGTCTCTATCTCAACAGTACAAATTTTTCTAATTACAGAAAAATTTTCACTTTGTGGGACCCACCCCGGGCCCAGATAATGTCCATTGGGACCCACAGATAACACTAAAATATAAAAATTTCATAATCACCTACAAAATCACAAAAATTAGAAAATTCATGAATATCAAATCAGATTACGTAACATAATTAAGACTTAACAGTAATAATTAAATTACGTAAAATTTTCTCCTGCCCGATAATTATTATTTTCCTGACATGGAGTAAATCACACCAAACGATCAAATATATTGATGGAATATTCAAAATAATTTTACAGCTCACAGAAATCACTAAACAGTAGAATTTTATTAACTATCAAAATTACTGTCAAATATTTAGGAAGTTTGGGGTGTTACAAAAACTCTTTGAGGTAAGGAATAGATTTGTCACAAAATAAAGGTGATAAAAGTTGTTCACAAACGAAAAGGATTTGTTTGGGCTAGGATGTAATGTCCCGAGACTGCTTGCAGATTGATGAGTGTCCCCACAAATCAACACGGGTCTTTTTAGCGTGCTTTGTCCTCACTCACACGCATCCTAGGAAACTTCCCAGGAGGTCACCCATCCCATAAGTGCTCCAAGTCAAGTATGCTTAACCATGGAGTACTTATGTTATTGGCTCTCGAAAAAAAGATACATCTTATTGATATGGGTGGTGCTAATCAATTCCTTTAAGCCATCCTCAACTATGCAGTCTCATAACTGCACAGTCTCTGAATCCCTCTCATTCCGGTGTGTATTTAGTTCATTCATATGTCCCTTCGCCTAGAAGCCTGCTAGGAGTCGCTCCTTGTCCGTGCTTCATCTCTTTGCACCGGCGACCACTCCCCGCCCTCGTCGACCCTAGGTGTCATATGGGAGATCCACTCTCGGTATATAAATTAAGGATAAGATTATTTCTTTTTATAACTTAATTAGAATCCACGTATAATGGAGGTTCCAATCGGACACTACACACTCAAAGTTCATTTAAGGTTATATATGTAGTTATATTATGGTTCCTTTAATTATCCACTAACGCCAACACTTATAAATGGGTTCAAGCATTCATTGTGCTAATCTCTTGTCTACAACAAATCAAGATCTCCACTTTACAAGGAGGGTTTCTAAATTGATTGGAAATAAAATTCAACACATATAATGACAACTTGATAATATAACATTCAAGCACACAAATTGATTAATCTAACCTTATTTCATTACCAAAAGCTTCACACTTTCACCTAAGCAAAAAGAGAATTAGTTACTCATGAACAAGAAGAAAGAAAGAAAGAAGCAGAAGGAAATGAATATAACTTCTATTTAGAACAAAAGAAAACTACAACAAGGGAAACAAATGATACAAGTACATCATCTTAATCTCTCAACCAAGATGCCCTCAATGAGCAACCATTGTTGTTTTTTATAGAGCATGAAGAGTACAAAATGACAATAGACTTATTTAGTGAGTGTGAATGAGTGGGAAATGTGTGCCATGCTTGTCTCCCCACTTGCACCAACTAATTCAATGCCTAACTCCCAATTGTTTTAATACAACTATAACTCAATCAAAACGTCACTGTTTTGATAAGTAGTCTTCATGAGAGTTGAAGAGTTTTGTCTTAACTTTTCAATGGGACTAATTTTAGCTCATTCTGATTCTTACAACACAACTTATGGCCCAATCTTTGCATATTATTTAGGTTCCAGTGACAGCATCCTTGTTTTGACCGCCAAGCACAATCTAACCCCATAAACATCCAATTCAACTCTAGAAGGTAAAGTTCATAATTTTTAAATGTCTATAACTCAAGTTAAACCCGAAATATAGAAACTGTGTAAAATTGTCACAATGCTGAAAAATACCATTAAGCCTAATTTGAAACCCAAACTTATAAAATGTGGCTAAACTCAATCAATTAAGTATATAAGAGGTTTAAAAGACTAAATATGAGGGTTAAATAATGTATGAAAATTGTGTTTATCACTAATTAAGGATTTAGTGATTACAAATGAATAAGTATAGTTACTCATGTGATTTGATTACATGATTGATGACCATGACATTTTTAGCCATGCTTGGAAAACTTAAAGCTTATTTGTTTGATTATACATAAAATTGATGAATTATATGTTGTTATGATCCTAGTTGTGTGGTTGCAAGTTTCCATTTGGTTGGATTATTTCCCCTTGACCGAATGCATGCTTAAGGCCCAAGGGAGAGATTTGAGTAGAAATTGCACTTTTGTTATTGTTTGGTGAATAATTTGTATTGATTGAGTAGGAAATGCATAGAATTGTATTTGTAATTGGATGAAATTAATATTATTCTCTTATTGAGTATTCACGAAATGTGTTGAATGAAATTAATTTGTCTACAAGATTTGTATTAAAAGTTGTATTGCTCCTTGATTAGTCAAGTTGAGCTTGAATTTGAATTAGTATTGCTCCTTTAAATATGAATTTGAGAATAGCTCCCTTGACTCTTTAAGGTTTAGCTAGAATGTGTGATTGAACGATTAGTGCTCATGAGAATTGTGGTTATTTATCCTTGAATGGAAAGAGAATGATTTTAATATGTTATTCCCAACAAATAAGTATCCTATTTGTATTTGAATAGATTTGGCATTTTGCCATATGTGAATTTGTTTGAGCATTAGTGAATTCTGGAGTTGATCCTCTATGAGCGAAGGTATCTATAATTCCATTAGAATTATGGACATGAATCTCCGTGAGGAAGGGGATCCTGTATTCTTAAAATTCCTCACCAGTTTCCTCACTTGCCTTAGTTTCCCTCATGTATGTAACAATATCTGAAATAGTTCCGTGTAACACAAATGGCAGATAAATAGGTTGGAGTGTACCAACCTAAAAGAATACTATTTCCAAGCTGAATAGGATACTCGAAATAGTTCTGTGTGACACAAATGGTAGTGTCATAAATAGGTTGGAATGTGCTGACCTAAAAGCAGACCATTACTAAACTAGAATTCAGGTTATGTGAGATGACTTGGTTCTGTGGGAATTAGCATTGGATAATGTGCACTAAAATGAATTTGAAATTGGATGTCATATTATGACTTTGATATGATATAAGATCCATTGTATGAGTTTGTTATCATGGTTCGTATTTGGAAACGAATTCTGAAATTATTTATGAATATAAATTGTTTTGTTTGATAATAAATGTTTTTGGAAACAGTTAATAAATGAAATTCTATTTCAGGAAGATGAAGGACTTGATTTGGCTTTTGTCACCTTCTGACGTTATAAAATGAGTTTTAAAACGTATTTTTCTTGGAAGCAGCTGAAAATATTATGATAACATGTATTTTTAATAGTACGACTAAGAATTCTTAGAATTCTCACCTCTTTCTATTTACATTTCATAATATTTCCAAGAACGCATACTTCAGCAAGGAGGCAGCGAATGAAGATGTAGAATAGGATTTAGTGATATTTTGAAATTTTGTGTTGTATAATCAGTACATTGTAACATATTATGTAATTTTGGTCCTTATTTTATATTATTTGTATAATGTAACCCCCCTTTTTGGAAATGGACAATCACACCGACATTACGAAATTCATAAGACAAATTAAAAACCCGATTTGTAAAATTTTGCCTATTATCAAATAAGCGTATGAGTTTGCCAATTTCTTTTTTTTTTTTTTGCTTTGCTTAATATATATATACGGTAAAACATAAACTTAGCGAAAATTAACATAAAGAACATTACATACATCTAACCTAAATATACATATCATGAGTACTTATATACAAAAGATCTTGGTAGCACATAAATAAAAGTTTCACATGCCCAAAAAGGATTACTTACATCAGCCCTCCAAAATAACAAAAGACATCAGGCCCCCAAAAATCTACAAAGTATGCGTCAAGTCCCACAACTACTTAGGAGGACCCTCCGATGGATCTTATTTTTAATCATCAGATGTTAAGATTATCAGAGGATGCACACCCTGACGAACAGGAGTCCATGCAGAGGACACCTCATTGTCCTCCCGAGGGGTGTAATTCAGAACACCCCAAAGCTCCCCTAATAGGCATGAAAAACTCCAACCGTATAGTAGTATCCAAAGAAAAGAATAGAACTTCATCCTGAGTCATACGAATAATCACAGAAATGTCTCCCGTATATCTAATGTGCTCTGAGTTCCAGTCAATCCTACAGGCATCTGAACCCCCATGAAACAAAACACTTACGTAATCCAGAAAGTTTCGATCCGATGACATCACTAACACAGGAGAATCAACACAGTCAAAAAGGGTGAAATCCCTCTTCGTCTTCCCCTCTATCTTTATCAAACACAAAATAATATAACAAAGAGGTGAGATCCCCTACATCAATACCAACATGGCAGTAAAGAAATAGGAAGGACAGTAACATCATCTAGACCCAATAAGTAACAGTTACAGACATCTGTCAGTAAAACAATACTATCAGTTACTCATCAATTTAACGAATTAATTAAGAGGCATGTTAATAAATAACTACATCATCAAGTATCAGATAATTGAACAAGTATGAAATGTCACAATAATATGCAGACCAATTATGCATATGCACATTGTACTTATTTCCTACTCCATGGAGCTAAACACAATTTCTTGGAGAGAATAATCTAGAAGACATGTCTGTATCTCGTCAGCTACAAAATCAAGTGCTAAAAATTTCTCATTATAATCCAATTGCGTAACAGGGCTTTATATAAGACATTCTACATCAGATCGTGATTGGGGTGAGTGTCTCGGTTCGGATCGTTGATGTGTTTGTATCGATCTAACCCACAACTCAGTGGAGCTACCAATTGGCTATTGTGGAAAACCCGTACCCCGACACCCCCAAGGTCAACCAATGACCTACACTAGGCCCATCACACCCGCACTAGGGTGTAATTCATCTCTTAGGCATACAACCTTAACAAATAGTCCACCAGACTATCACAATACATGACCAATGATTCAATGCATGAGCAATAAATAATCACATGATTCAAAATAACCATCACTAGACTCAACTAGATATTAATCCATCACATAATACATATAGCCACCACTAGGCTCAATAGGATATTAAATCCATCATATGATTCAAAATAACCATCACTAAGCTCAACTGGATATTAATCCATCACATAATACAAAATAGCCACCGCTCGGCTCAACTGTAACACCCCTAGATCTAATAACTATGGCATAATCGTCATTACACCACAGTCACTAAATCCAGGCATGTCACAATCTCAAAATATGGTATTTTCAAAAATTTATTTCCATTATACATAAGTAGAAAATATGAGCCCCGAATGAAGCATATTTAGTATCAAACCATTAAATACAACCTATAAAGGAAAAACTGTAACATCTCGGGACTACCTGCAGGATTGACGAGTGTCTCCACAAACCAACACGGGTCTTTTCAGCGTGCTTTGTCCTCACTCACACGCATCCTAGAAAACTTCCCAGGAGGTCACCCATCCCACAATTGCTCCAGGTCAAGCACGCTTAACAATGGAGTTCTTATGTTCTAGGCTCCCGAAAAGAAGTTGCAACTTGTTGATATGGCTACGCCTAATCAATTCCTTTAAGCCATCCTCAACTATGCAGTCCCATACCTGCACAGTCTTTGAATCCCTCTCATTTCGGTGCGTATTCAGTTCATTCATGGGACCCTTCGCCTAGAAGCATGCCAGGAGCCGCTCCTTGTACGTGCTTCTCATGCACCGGCGTCCATTCCCCGCCCTCATCAACCCCGGGACACCACATGCCCACCAGCTTCCGCCTGGTTCGTCCCCGAACCACACCGTACTGGGAGAGGTCCCATCTCTGATACCATCTGTAACATCCCGGGACTACCTGCAGAATTGACGAGTGTCTCCACAAACCAACACGGGTCTTTTCAACGTGCTTTGTCCTCACTCACACGCATCCTAGAAAACTTCCCAGGAGGTCACCCATCCCACAATTGCTCCAGGTCAAGCACGCTTAACAATGGAGTTCTTATGTTCTAGGCTCCCGAAAAGAAGTTACAACTTGTTGATATGACTACACCTAATCAATTCCTTTAAGCTATCCTCAACTATGCAATCCCATACCTGCACAGTCTTTGCATCCCTCTCATTCCGGTGCGTATTCAGTTCATTTATGGGACCCTTCGCCTAGAAGCATGCCAGGAGCTGCTCCTTGTACGTGCTTCTCATGCACCGGCGTCCACTTCCTGCCCTCATCAACCTCGGGACACCACAATAATCATCAATTCCGTACCATAAATCAACTCAACATCAATAGAAAATAGATGAACAATTAAAAGGCTTTAAACACCATTCCCACACAGCTTAGCCGTGAGTCATAGGGTAGTATAGCATTCCTCAAATCATACATCTTGCTCAAGAACTCAAAGAAAGAATAGAACTTGACCAAGGTGGAAAAAAACCATAAAATAAACAAAACACAAGCTATGTTTCTTGTTGTTGGTCATGAGCCTTGTGAGCTCCAAGGGCTAGTTTTTGTGACTCAAAAACAATGAAAAAGTATCATTATAGGCAACTAACCAATATCATTTTAAACCATAATTAGGAGCTTTAGCAATAGGATATGATAGATATCAATTTAATTCTATGAGTGATCACAACATTAAGTAATTTCGTTCCCAATTCCTCCCCTCCATCCCTCTGCATTCATAGCTTAACCATTAATTGAAATTCTAGTCATAAATATACTAACACAACTGTGATCTTTCAACACCATAAAAATCATGATTTTACATATTCAACTCCTCCACATGTAATTCTAAACAGGGTAGATATCTGTCCTTGTAATTTATCACTAATCAAGTTTCATTTCAAGCACAAAAAAACCACTATAATACTTTCACAAATGGGCCAACACCTTACTATAACTTTTAAGTACAATTCAAGCCACCAAGTTATCATATAAAGACAACATAATTCTAGTCATGAACGTGCACACTGTAACATCTCGAAAATTAATAATTTCATGACAAATAATCGTTTTATAATATTTGTGATTTTGTGAATTTTTTTGGATTTTTATGAGAACGTAGAATATTTTAATATTATTTCTCGTTTTGTGTGTAAACTGAGCGGGCCCGAGAAAATGAGATATTTTTCTCGAGAACCTTGAACTGTGAAAACGTCGACAGGGGATCTTACTAAACCCAAGGTTAGACACAGTTTACAAAATTTCATGTTTTTCAATAAATTTTATCTGACAAAGCGATAAATCGTTGTGCAAATTTTTTTCGCTGGACAATTAATACTGACTTCTGTCAACTGTAACAATTGTCCATTGGATTAGAAACCCTATCACCTTATCCCAATACAATCCACATTATGTCAAATCAAATCCACTTTAATTCAAATTTGGTGTACTTTAGCCAAAGCTTCTTTGAGAAGCTTTGACCACAAATAACCAAGCTACCCTTGGCTTATAGGGGAAGCCAAAATTCTCCCCCCTTCTCCTTCTCATTGCCGCAGCACTCTTGCCCTTGGGAGGCAAAAATTTTGCCTCCCCACTTAACCTAACACACTAAAAAATATCTCCACTTTTCCAAACACTTTCTCTCTCTAACTTCTTCTTCTTCTTCATTTCTCTCCTCCTTCTCTCTTCTTCTCCCTTCTTCCCTACGAAAATTTAGCCACCATTACCAACCATTTCTCTTCACTTTTCTCTTCATATACACCATTTCTACACTCCTCTCAACCTCCTCTACAACTTCTATTTGAAGGGTTTTCTTCAAAAACCAACTTTTCCTCCATTGTCATCCAAGACAAAGCTTCAAGCTTTAAGGTAAAGTTCTCATTTTTCTTCCTCCTTCTCTTCACTTTCGTGCTCTAGGGTCTCATTGGAGACTGAAGATCCATTTTTTACCATGTTTAATGTTGGTTCTTGATGATTGAAAATCATAGGGTTTTGAAGGCTCAAAACTGAAATTCACCAAGGACCTAGAAGGAGACCATTTCGTGATTCTTCCTTAGGTAAGAGGGAGATTACTCATTTCAACCACTAATGGTGGTGAGGGAACCTTTGTGTGCTTGTTGGTAGAGAAATCCATCCTTGTATGTTCACTTTAATTGATGAGTTCACATGTTTTTGTATTCTTGAGTTGGATAAATACTTGAATGGTGATTTTGGATATGTTGGATGTGTTAAATATGCTTGATCATGTTAGGATTGTTAAATGGAAAATTTGGAGTTTCCTACCCTAACATGGTGCAGCGGTTTTTGACTAGAAATTAGTGGTGTCAATTGGTTTTGTACACAAGTGAAATGAAACTTATGTAATTAAAGATTGAATGATAATATTGAAATTAATGAATGGAAAGTTTAAAGGGTTTGATACCCAAGAGGAAGACCACGGTTTTGGCTTGGAACCATAAGGGATTGAATTAGCTTTAGTGAACTAAAATTAAAGTGATTTGATATCAAGAAACTAATACATAAAATGGAGAGGAATTGAGATTTTGAAAACCTTGAGGGGCCACAGTTTTATAGAGAAAGTTTAAGGTTTAAATAATGCCTTGGTGCATCTTTGGAAATTAAGAATTTAGAGATATGCATAATCCATGACAAAGTGGAAGAATTAAATTGAATAATGAGATTTGAGAAGGCCACGGTTTTGAAGGGGTAACTTACCCTAAAATTTTCATAATTGACCAAAAGTTTAAGACTTTAAAAATGTGAATTCAAGATATGAACTTGTGAAAATTGATGAGCTATATGTGAATACATATTAATATTGAGAATTTATTCTATGTTGTTGAGAATCCCTATATGGGGTTATGTACTTGTTGATTTAGTGCTTGATGAGATATGATATATTGGTGACAAGAAATGATGATATGCCATTGAGGCAATGCTTTTGATAAATATATTATTGATATGATATGTTGATATTGAGAAATGCTTATGTGCCATTGAGGCAATGCATATGATAAATGCATTATTAATAAACATACATGATTGGACATTGTGTTATTATGCATATGTGTTATGCATTGGACATTGTTGAGAAAGGCGATGTATGCTTAGGAGTTTGAATAACACCTATGTGCGAGTGCGAATAGACTAAGCGTAAGGTCATGGTGGTTGGCCCTGGGGGCATCGAGGTATAGGTGTCTCACATCGGGGTGCGGGTTCCTCACATGGACAGTTAAGAGTTCCTCTGTGCCATGGGGTAGACTGATGCAAACACACCGATGATCCGGACTAAGACGCTGTCCTACATCGCAATCAACTGTTGAGGTGCCATGTATAAGCCATTGTTGCGCAAATATTTTTATGAGATGAAGCACACTATTTTTAGAGGCTAACGATATACTAGCATTACTCCTTGATCATTCACTTCAAAAATGTTGATGTCTAGCTCCATGGAGTAGGATTTGTGGTACCATAATGCATTGTGCACTGTTCATTGTCGGTCTCATAAATTATTGAGCATGAACACTTGTGACTGTGAAAATATCTGTTCTATTTCTATAATAATTGTCTAGATATTGTACTGATTGCTTGAGATATTATTGCGAACTGCCTGTTGTTATTGATTCTTACTATTGCTTATAATTATACTGTTTTGCTATAAATTCTACTGTTACTGTTAATGAATGTATGAACTGTATTGCTATGTGGGCGCTCTGCGCCGTGTTGTTTTCTTACTGCGATAATGGTAATGAAAGATAGGTGTCTCACCTCTTTATTTCATTACTCTGCATTATGTTGTGTTGAATAAAGACTATGAAGAGCCCAAGTTGGATTTACTTAGCTTATTGTTGGAGAATCGACCTCTGTTTCATTGTGATGGCATCTGGACAAGCTCCTCTCATTCGTACGTGGATACAGTTTCATGAAGGCTTGGAAGCTTGGCATTTTGACTGTGATGCGGAGCGTGTTACCTGCATTGGGGACATAACCCTAGTTCAGAGTGGTAATGACCCTGGAGCTGGTACGAACATCTCGTATGTTCCTATACGTGTGGAGTTCCCTATACCTATTGGGGAGATATGGAGTAACCACCGCCTCTTCCCTAGAGAGGTTTCGGTTATGACGCATGTTCGTGCTCCCATCCATTTGGACGTGTCGCAAGGGCGAATATTATCTGTCGGGAATGCTGAAGAAGATCAGGTGCAGGACCATTCCATTCATGTGTTAGACTTCGGGGAAGGCCGAACTTTTATATGGTAGCTATGTTATGTTATATAAAGCCTAAGTTTAATATTGTTGTAAGCTTCTTTATGCATGGATTCTGGATATGTATTTTATATTAAACTAATGTTGTATTTGGATTGTAAGTCAATATAATTATATTTCATATCGTGGCTCGTATTTTCTATTTATGCATAATTGCAACAATTGGTATTTGAAAATACTATTTATGAAACTGTGACACGCCTGGATTTAGTGACTGTGGTGTAATGATGATTGTGTTGTGGTTACTATATCTAGGTGCGTTACACACACATAGCCGTAACAATTAGCTTCACATTCCAACATTTTTTTGGTTAATAATATCATGTTTTAAATCAACATAATATTAATAGAAAATAGATAACAACTTAAAGAATATCTATATCTTAAAAACACAACTCAGTCGTGAGTTAAATGTAGGATATCATTAATCAAATTCATAAAATTTTTACTCAAGAACTCAAAGAGAAAATGGAATTAGGATATAGTAACATAGAAGCACAAAAATGAACCAAGGAAAGACAAAATAAATAAGAGAACAATACAAACACTAAAACCTCTTTTTGGTTCAGTTCTGGCCATGACTAACATTGGCCAAGAACACAAAATCCTCAATTCATAATATTACAATTTCCACTCAAAACTCAACAAAAAAAGGAAGAATTAATTGAATAAATATCCAGCCATAATTTTTTGTTTTGACCGTGAGTCATAAGAGACCAAATTAGAATTTAAATCAAGAGAATCATAATAAAAAGAAGGACAAACATAATTAAAATGTAACACCCCAAATTTTTTAGCTATTTGACAATAATAACAGAATTATACTGTTTAGTGATTTTTGTGTACTGTAAAATTATTTTGAGTATTCCGTGAATGCATTTGATCGTTTTGTGTGATTTACTCCGTGTCAGGAAAATAATAATTTTTGGGCTGGGAAAAATCTTACGTATTTTATTTATATATGTTGATTCTTAATTAATTTTTCAAATCTGATTTGATTTCCATGAATTTCATAATATTTATGATTTTTGTGAGATTTTATATTTTTTTGATTATTTCAATATTATTCTCGGGCTGTATGTGGGCCCGAGACAGGTCCGAAAAATTGAAAATTTTTCTATGGCCAGAAATTTTTTTACTGTTGAGACAAGGACGAGGGATCTTACTAAACCCGATACCCGAAACAATTTTCAAAATATTCTTTTACCGTATTTTGTACTGTATTATTTATCGGGTAATAAAAATACAGTAAATATTATCCGTAGAGTAATAGCAGCTAGAGAAATATTATACTGGTTAGTCAAATTTAGTGGTTATGACAACTTTATGAAGGACTAATAGGAAACAAGCTTGGTGAGGAAGGCTTTGGATATCCACCATTGATTTAACCAATGGTGGAGATTGGTCTCACAAAGTGGCAATGACCATTTGTGATCATTGGATGGAAAGTATGAAAAGTAAATCTTGAGCCTTCATTTTGGAGATGCATCTAATGGCTAGGATTTCAAGGAGGAAAGATCCAATGGCTTAGATTTAGTCTTATCATTTAGGAGCTATAACTTAGAAGCTACACAAGTATTAACCATTGATCTAATCAATGGCTCTTGAACTCCAAAATGGTGGCTAATGAATTTAGTCATTCCTTGAGTGTACAAGGGGGGTTTGGTTTTGAAGAGCTAAATAGGTATAGGAAGCTTTTCATTTCATGCAATCACTCATCTTTATCATTTCCTAAAAGCTAAAGCTCACAAAAATTTTCTCTCTTTTTCTTTCATCCTTACACACGGCCAAGACCCCTAGTTCATACTATCACTCTCCAAAAATTTCAACCAACCTTACTTCTTGAATCTATACCTCAATCTAAGACACTTTGTAGTTTGATCCAAGTCCTAGATCATTCATCTTCAAGGACTTTCTTCAAGATCAAGTTCTAGGGTTTTTAAGGTGAAGTTATGAAAACTTCACTTCTTATCTCATTTTCATGTTCTAGGCCATGATTTGATCCATGGTCTTTCTTGTTCAAGCTTTAGATGCTAATAAAATTGTGTTTATTTTATGTTTAAGAAGCCCTTGGTGGTGAAGGACTTGAAAAAAGAGCAAAGGAAGGAGCTTTGGAGGTTTCTTCAAGAGGTAAGAGGGAGATCTATCTCACCAACCAAGTATGGTAGTGAGAGGTGAACTTGTATTTGATGGATGGTGAATCCATGTGAGGATTCATATCCATGGCTATGTAATTATTTTTGAGTGTTTATGTGTTTTGATTTATTTGTTTATGCTTTGTATGATTTGCATGATTTATTGCTTTATTTATAGCATGCTTGCGATATAGATGATATGAATACATTGTGTATGCTATGATAATGGTGAACAAGGAAAATGATTTTGGTTCCAAAGACCAAGAGGCTCATGGCCTCAACACCTCAAAATAGGTGTTTCCAAACTACAATTTTCATGAATGGTAAAATTGAATGATTAGAAAGGAAAGGAAAAAGAAAAGATGGGTTAGTTTCAAAGACCAAGTGTTCACGATTTTGAAGGCTTGACATGAGGAAATTTTGTATGAAATTATGATTTAGAAACTGAAAGGAATTAATTTTAAAGAGAAGGAGAACAAGGATTTTAGAAATGGAAACAAAGTGTTTTGTCAATTGAAAAATAGAAATTTCAGTTATGAAAGGAAAAGAGAGGTTGAAAGTGTTTGAATCTCAACTTATTTTGAAGAGGATTAATTTTTAGAATTGATTTAGAATTATCAAGAAGACGTTGGTGATTTAAAATTTACTAACGTATAGCTCACTCATTGGGTTTTTGAGCGCATTAGGAAATTTTAAGATCAGAAAATATGGAAAAGCAAAGCAAGAAATGGTATGAAAGTTGGAAAGGTCAAAATGAAATTTTGAAGGTTGAGAAATATTTTACGTAGTGGAAAAATAGTGAAAAATGTTTTACGTAACTTAAAAACGTGATTTTTAAGCTACGCGATTTCAAAAACGATGAAAAATCACTACGCGATTTGAAAAAAATGTTTAAATGTTTTTACGCGATTTGGAAAGTGTTTAAATATTTTTACGAGATTGAGAAAATGTTGAAAAATCAATACGTGATTCGAAAATGCGACAAAAATGTTACGCGATTGAAAAAACATGATAATATGATTTTGTAATTGAAAATACAGTAAAAATACTGTTGGGCCAGTGTGTGGACCCTGAATATAAGATTATGAATTTGAACTGAGAACGGGCCAGTGTGTGGACCATGAATATGAAATTATGAAATTGAACTGAGAATGGTTTGGTGCATTGAACATGCATTAGAAAGGTCTGATGGACTGGATAAGGCTATTTGCCTAGGAGAGAATACACCTCTTGAGTGGTTGCGATATGCGTAGTGTAAGTCACTCGTTGACCTTGGGGGCATCAGGGTGCGGGTTGCCTACAATGGGCAGTTGGTAGCTCTTCTGTACCGTAGGTTAGACCGATGCAATGCACCGATGATCTGGACCGAGACACTATTCTTAATCAAGATCTAATAAAGACTGTCGTGTATATGCTAGGTGTGCAAGTACTTATGAGAATTGTGGCACGTGGTCTGAGGCATGTTGGTACAGACAGATCTTTTTGATCATTCTCTCTGACCTGAGTTGTAGCTCTATGGAGTAAGAAATTGAGTTTATGTGCACATGCATAATTTGAGCATTTATATCGGTGTGATATTTGAACTGTTGAATAATTGGATAATGTTGATGGCATGATTATAATTATCATTTATTATATGACTATTGAATATTTGGATAATGTTGAGGGCATAATTATAATTATTGTGAATTATATCTGTTATGATGATGAATAATATTGAGGGCATAATTATAATTATGGTATGATATATCTGTATGGTGTGTTGTTTGTGTTATCTCCATGATACCATGTTGGTATTGGCATAGGTGATCTCACCTCTTTGTATATTATTTTGTATTGTATTTATATTATGATAAAGACACTGAGTAAGATACCGAGCAAGAAGGGGAAGAAGAACAGATTCCTATTGAGGAAGTGAGTTTCAATCGGATGGTAGCCCGGTCGAGTTTCTTTGGATACGTGAGACTACAGTTCCATGGTGGAGCTGACGCTTAGAGGTTTAGTCCCAATGAGGAGGGACTACTATATCAGGGACATCTGACGATGAACATGAGCAGGATTTTTCATGGAGATCCGTTCTTTTCTGTAACTATTTATGTACATGTTGAATTTTCGCTGTCGATTAGGCAGTATTGGGGTGGTAGGTATCACATCCCAATGGAGATTAGTATAGTGTCGTCTACGCAGACACCTGTCCGTAGGACTTCGCGTCAAGTTGGATTCCTACCTGCTGAGGAATCTGAGGAGGACCTGTCTAAGGGTTTTGCTGTTTAGTCATACTTAGGCAAGTATGCTAGTTTAAGTTAATGTCAAATACTTTTGAGAACTTGGTTTGTATATAAATAATTTTGACAGTACTTCTGTAATGTATATGATGTAAATTATTTGTGATGATGTTTTAATATTTTTATTTTTTGCTAAGTTTATCTTGTCGATATTAAGAAATTTTACAACTCGTATTTACATTACAAATCATATTTTATATTAAAGGGGTAATTTGATAATTAAGTAACATAAATATGATACCCTACAGTGGGTGTTACATTAGTTGGTATCAGAGCCCAAGTTAGAGTCTTTTGGGTTTGTGGTTAGGTCTGTCTTGTTTAAGTTGTGTGATTCTTTGTGCTAGTTTCCTTTCGAAAAATAATATTGTTTGAAAGATTGACCTTAACTCTTTTTTGTGATGTTCAATTTGAACTAAGAGAAAACATAACGGCTGGACGAGGAAGAGGACGCGTAAATACTAGAGCAGGAGTTGGAAATGTTGGCGATAACAACCAAAACATGGCCGCAGTAGTAGCAGCAATGCAACAGATGGCTGATGTCATTGTACAGCAAAACCAAAGAGCAAATGAGGATGCTCAAAGTTTATCAGAATTTTGTAGAAACAATCCACCAAAGTTTCATGGAGAATTTGACCCAGATAAAGCTGATTTGTGGATCAAAGAACTAGAAAAGATATTTAAAGGTATGGGTTGTACCGATGAGCGAAAGCTTACTTTTGTAACTTTTGTGTTAGTGGGAGATGGAGAGGACTAGTGGGCAGGAGCTCGAAGATTGTTACAAGCTGAGGGAAGAGTTGTGACGTGGCAGCTCTTTAAGCAGAAATTTCTGGGGAAGTATTTCCCAACTAGTGTTCTTCATGCTAAGGAGATAGAATTCCTTAGTTTGAGGCAAGGGGTGATGTCCATAAGCGAATATGCTACAAAATTTGAAAGCTTATCTAAGTTTTCGAGGTATTTTCAGATGCACCCAGATGAGGAATGGAAGTGCAGAAAATTTGAAGAGGGGTTGAAACTTGACATTAAGCAAGTTGTAGCAACCTTGGAAATTGATCAGTTTCCAGCATTGTTGAACAAGTGTCGAAAGGTTGAGGAAATTGATCATCAACTAGAGGCGAGGAATAGGAACCTTGGACCGACACGGTTCCAAAGAGGAAAGGGTAACAGTGGCAACCGTTATCAGCAAAAACCGTATGCCAAACCGGCAGGAGGTCAGACTCGACAACAATCTTTTAGGGGAAGTTCTAGTGGCAGCAAGACAAGTCAAGCTGGAACTTCAACACTCAAATGCCTTAAGTGTGGGAAAGATCATCTCACTAAAGATTGCCAACATAAAGAAGTCATCTGTTATAGATGTGGAAAGCCTAGACATTTCTCCAGAGAATGTGATTAGTTGAAGGCGAAACCATCGGTGGGGAGCGTCCGTACCGCGAGGCCACAGGCGGGTGGCCGTGTATATACCATGAGCAAGGAAGATGCCGCGAAGTCAGAGGACTTAATTATGGAGGAGTGTGCCATCGAAGGTAATCCTTTAACAGTGTTATATGATTCGGGAGCAACACATTCTTTCATTACATGTGATTGTGTGGAGCGTTTAGGATTGACTGTGACTACATTGCCTTATGATTTGAGTGTTGCTACTCCTACTGATAAGCCTGTGATTACTACAAAAGTATGTTTGAATTGCCTTATCTGTATTAGGGATAGAATCTTTTATGTGGACTTGATTTGTTTGCCTCTTTCCAAGATCAATGTAATCTTAGGAATGGATTAGTTGTCTTCTAACCATATCCTGATAGACTGTTCCAGTAAGATGTTAGTATTTCCTGAGGCTAAGGGTTCTAAGTTCCTAACGGCTACTCAAGTAGAAGCTTGTTTAAAGGAAAGAGATCAAGAGTACTTGTTGATATCTTCTTTGGAGGTCCACTGCGAAGATGTCTTGAAAGATATTTTCATTGTTAATGAATTTCCTGAGGTATATCCTAAAGATATACCTAGACTACTGCCAGAAAGAGAAATCAAGTGTACTATTAATCTAGTACCTGGAGTTAGACCGATATCTATGGCACCTTACAGGATGTCACTAGTAGAGTTGGCAGAGCTTAAGAAACAGCTGGAGGATTTGTTGGCGAAACAATTCATGAGACCTAGTGTGTCACCATGGGGAGCTTCGGTATTGTTGGTTAAGAAGAAGGATGACACTTCTTGTCTATGTGTAGACTATCGACAGTTGAACAAGATTACGATTAAGAATAAATATCCACTTCCAAGAATTGATGATCTGATGGATCAATTGCGAGGAGCCGCAATATTTTCCAAGATTGATTTATGTTCTGGTTATCACCATATACATGTGAAAGCAGAGGATATTCTCAAAATTGCATTTCGGACACGTTATGGGCATTATGAGTACCAAGTGATGCCATTTGGTGTAACGAATGCACCTGCCATTCATGGACTTTATGAACAAGATTTTTCGTTCATACTTGGACAAGTTTATTGTTGTCTTTATAGATGACATTTTGATCTACTCTCGAAGTCAGGAGGAACATGCTGAACATCTCAGAGTGGTTCTCCAGATTTTGAAGGAGAATAAGTAGTATGCCAAGTTATCCAAATGTGAATTTTGGTTAAGCGAAGTTCAATTTTTGGGACACGTGATATCAGAGGAAGGAATTGAAGTTGATGCTTCAAAGGGGGAGACGATTATTGAATGGGAAAGGCCGAAGACTCTATCGGAGATCCGTAGTTTTATCGGATTAGCCGGTTACTATCGATGATTTATTGAGGGGTTTTCTAAAATAGCAGGACCTTTTACTTAACTTACACGAAAGAATCAACCATTTGCATGGACTGATGCATATGAAGAAAGTTTTCAGGAGTTGAAAAGACGACTAACTACTTCACCAGTATTGATTCTATCTGATCTGAATGAACTTTTCTAAGTATATTGCAATGCTTTATATCAAGGATTAGGTTGTGTACTTATGCAGAATCGTAAGATTATGGCTTATGCTTCAAGGCAGTTGAAAGTTCATGAGAGGAATTATCTGACTCATGATTTTCAATTAGCAGCTGTAGTGTTTGCGTTGAAAGTGTGGAGACATTTTCTCTATGGGGCAACGTTCACTGTTTTTAGTGATCATAAAAGTTTTAAGTATTTGTTCGACCAAAAAGAGTTGAACATGAGGTAGAGATATTGGTTGGAGTTTTTAAAGGATTATGATTTCCAGTTACAGTATTATCCAGGAAAGGTGAATGTCGTAGCGGATGCTTTAAGTAGGAAAATGCTTAGTGCTTTTGTTATGATGATCAAGGAGAAGGAATTAATAGAAGAATTTCGGGATATGCATTTATTTATGAAATTGAAACCAAGGATGATGTGTTTAAACATGATCACTATCTCGAATAGTTTGATGGATAGAATACGAGAAGGACAGAACAGTGACCAATATTTGCAAGAAGCAAAGGAAGCAAGAAGCCAAGGCACAGAGGTAGAATTCAACGAAGGTGCTGATGGAATTCTGAAGTTTAAAGGAAGGGTTTGTGTGCAAAATGATCAAGGACTTTGGAGATTGATTTTGGATGAAGCTCACAGGAGTAAGTTGAGTATGCATCTAGGAGCCACAAAGATGTATCAAGATTTGAAACAGTTATATTGGTGGCAAGAAATGAAGAAGGATGTCACTAAATATGTATCATCCTATTTAGTTTGTCAGAAGGCTAAGGTGGAACATCAAAGACCATCTGGAATGTTGCAACCTTTGCCTATTCCTGCATAGAAATGGGATGATATATCAATGGATTCTGTAACAGGACTACCAAAGACTCGAAAAGGTCACGATTCTATTTGGGTAATGGTTGATCGGCTTACAAAGTAGGCGCACTTTTTGCCGATTAATATTAAGTACTCAATGGAGAGGTTGACCCAAATGTACATCGGTGAGATTGTTAGACTTCATGATGTACCTTCTAGTATTATTTCGGATCGAGATCTGAGATTTACCTCGAGATTTTGGAATAGTTTGCAAGAAGTAATAGAAACAAAGCTACGTTTAAGTTCTGCTTACCATCCACAGACAGATGGTCAGTCAGAAAGGATGATTCAGTCATTAGAGGACTTATTACGAGCATGTGTTCTAGAACAAACTGGAGGTTGGGATGAGTTCTCACCATTGATAGAATTCATGTACAACAACAGTTTTCATTCAAGTATAGGAATGGCACCCTATGAGGCATTGTATGGGAGACGATACAGAACGTTGTTATGTTGGTATCATAATGGTGAAAGTGCTATTCTAGGACCAAAATTTGTACAGCAGACAATGGAGAAAGTGAAGATAATTTAGGACAAGATGAGGACAACTCAGACTCGGCAAAAGAACTATGCTGATAAAAGGAGAAGACCGCTTGAGTTTGAAGAAGGTGACCATGTATTTCTACGAGTGACACTTATGACTGGAGTTGGACAAGTGATTAAGTCTAAAAAGCTCACTCTAAAGTTTATCGGGCCGTATCAGATACTCCGTCGGATAGGTCTAGTAGCTTATTAGATTGCGTTACCACCTTTTCTGTCAAATCTTCACAATGTATTTCACGTATCATAACTACGAAAATATATTCCCGATCCCACCTATGTTATCGAACCAGACACAGTACAACTAAAGGAGAATTCAACCTATGAAATGTTTCCAGTCAAGATTGAGGATCGACAACTCCGAGGTAAAGATATTTCATTAGTTAAAGTAGTCTGAAAGAACGTAAACGGTGAAGCTACATAGGAACTGGAAGATAGAATAAACGAACAATATCCGTTTTTGTTATGAGTGTATGTCAAGATGCATCATGTTTGTTAGTAGGACCTGACAGGAGGTCACTGTTTTTACTTTTAAAGTTAGGATATATTTAGAGTTTAACATGCCTCTTAGAGATCTCTGGGGTGATATCTATTATACCCCGAGGGAGGACTCCGAGGTCTCATTCGCTTGGACTCTTTTTCTTCAAATCTTACCCTGTCTGAGGGATTTGACTAATGAGGAATCTGAGGAGGAGGAAGATCCGTTTGAGGACCCAACTCCCTAGGCATGAACTTGGGCTAGTTTATAGTTGTAGTAGTAGTTGTATATATATATATTAAGAACTTCAATTGTATGTATTAAAGTTTGTCACTAACTTATATTATGTACATGATGTATATTATTCAATGATGTTGTCTGGTATTTTGATATTCAGGTAAGTTTACATTATAAGCAAAAAGAAATTTTATAACTCATATTATTATATTAAATAAAAATAAATTGTTTATAACTTAGGTATAGTTTAATGATAATTAGTCAGAAATATGATACCCTATGGTGAGTGTTACATTAGTTGGTATCAGAACCCAAGTTAGAGTCTTTTGGGTTTGTGGTTTGGTTTATCTTATTTGTGTTGTGTGATTCTCTGTGTTTGGTTTCTGAAAGGAAACAATATTGTTTGAAATGATTGTACTTGACTTTTATTTTGTATTGTTTAATTTAATTTCGGAGAAAGTAATGGCTAGTGGTCGAGGTGGACGTATGAATGTCGTACGTCACAATGAGAGTATGGTTGTGTAACACCCTAATACATATATCTAGATATATCATAGATAGACAGAGATATATAAAGATAACTAGTACTAGAGATGTCACTTCTATACTACCTACTAACATATATCTATAATCACAACTGAGTAATTATAGAAAGCCTTGAGAGATTATGGAAAAACTTAAACTCATACATATATATATATATACAAACTTAGCCACAAGAGGGCTCATTGTAATACATATAACATAAAACTTACAGAACAAATATAAACTAATTACATAAGTTCTATCTACTTAAAGCAATAAAACTAATCTAGTCTTCATACTTTATCTTCTCACCCTTAGCAGGGTTTGTACCTCTGTATCTGTGCCTTTGCCTGCATCTGAGCCTGCATCTATGTCTGCATCTATGCCTGCATCTGTGCCTGCATCTGGATTTACATGGAATAGCAACTGGGGTGAGAATTACAAATTCTCAGTAACAGCAAATCAAATACCATCTAACTATAACATTGTATATACCATATATATAACAAATGCTATAATTTCTAACTTAGGAGCTTCCTCCTCTTTTCACATAACTCAGGAGTTTTCTCCTCTTTTCTCATAACTTAAGAGTTTCCTCCTCTTTTCTCGTAACTGCACACTTTCCTTATAGTGTGATATCAACCGATAGCGTACACATTGTTAATATATACAACGCCCATATAGCTGTACATACCAACAGTGACGGACAATGCCCATACAATTGTCTGTGAATGCAATGAGAATGATATGTAATATGAATATGCCTAAAGAATCCTAAGAGTATGTGAATGAAATGCAAATGCAAGGTTTTACTTTGAAATACATGTAAAAGTTTATTTTGAAAACAAGGAAGTTTGCTAGAACTAGTCAGTATATCATCTAGTGGTAATTAGAGCAAAAGCTCATCCTCACATTACACATATCTTGGTACGTTGAGAAATTTAGGCTTCATCCTTGCTCAAAGAGCGTCTTTGGATTTCCCATTTATCTCCATTGGCCTTAGCACTATCGAGATATCAGGGTTATGTCCTTCTCAAAAGTCCTTCGGACACCCATCTATCTCTTTTTTTTTTTGCCTCCATGAATGAACATCAAAGGATACTCACCAGATCGATACTACTTGACTAATTCATAGACTTTCATCCATACTTATATACTTAGTTCCTCTATGACCTAAGCATATTCTACTAGGAACTTTGGCTTCTTATGTTTACCCTTTGTAATGAGGAGAATCTGTAACCTCATACTACATGTAACCTTAGCACTTGGTTAGGAATACTTGTCCCCTTAGGAACTTCTCTAATTCCTTACCTTCTAGCTAAATGACCTCGCGTTATATAACGTTACATTCTCAGGTAAACATTACCAAACTATTCCTCATACTTGTACCCAAACACCACCTCATCACTCGTATCCTTTAAGTGATTTCTAACGCAACACTATGTTGCAGAGGTGTAAGATACTTACCTATGGCAAACCACTAATCTTGGTTGCACTAAGGTTCTTTCTCTTCACATACATACTAGCTTAACTGACTAGTGTGTGAAAAGCTTAGTGTTATGTTTAACTCTTACATAAACACCATCTTACTCTCTTATAGACTCCACTCATCCTAGTGAAAAAGTCTATCTTAACTAATGCCTCGTCTACCCTTACTTAAGGAAATAAATGAGCATTTCTCTAAAACTTTGCATAATTAACTCAACTTTATCTAAAGGGAGTAATTTATGCGTCTAAATAAGTATAACATACTTATTCTGGTTGTATCTAACTTTCCCTTCTATCACACTTCTGGTAGTAGCTTATACTACACTTGTGTGTTAACATACGTATTCTGGCTGTATCTAGCTTTCCCTTCTATCACACTTCTGGTAGTAGCTTATACTACACTTGTGTGCTTAAGGTTCCAGATACCTCTTTAACTATTCCAAACTCATGGAATGCTTAGGAACTTAACTTCCATACTTTCCTTAGTTTCTAAGGAAGTAAATTCTCTCTGTCTTTCACTTCTAACTCATCTTTGCTAATATATGAGTTATTGCACATTTCTACTATGCCTTATGATTATGACATCTTCTTAGTCACAATTCATCTTATTGTGTATTTAGCAATGCACCAAGTCTCACTTAACTAGAGACTTAGTACCTAAACATTCCCTTCTTGGAACTAATACACAATCTTATCTCCACTCAAGTGAATCTAATGCAAGAGTGGTTCTTACTTGCAACTCTTTGTTGCCTAAGGTTCTAGGTACCTTCCTAAGGTAATCCACTTCTCTTGGATCTCCTAAGGTTCATACCTTTGTCATTCTCTACTAGAGTGAATACTATTATTCATCCTAGTATACTTATCTCCATTGCACTATCTAATTACATCTTGAGTAATATCTATTGCAACGTTAAGTTGCCTAAGGTGCAATGTCATTATCTAAAGCAAACCTTTCCTTTAGGGTGCTTAAAAGCCTATGCTTTTTCATACTTGATAGGTAAATATTTTCCACTTAAAAATATCTCCATTTGTGCCCTAACACACTTTAGGAAACATATATAAATGATTCCCTTTACTTTAGAACTTCAAAATATCCAAAAAATAACATTTTGGATCTTCAGGGTCTCACGCCGTGGCACGGCGTTTGCACACCGCGGCGCCCTATTCTCGGGTGCTAATACTGGGCTGATTTGTGGTCTCACGCCGCGGCGTCACACACCCCACGTCACGGCGCCCATGACAGAACAGTAGTTCTGTAGAATTCTGCAGGGCGTGGTTTACTATTTTCTTGGTGATTTTCTTGAATTCTGGCCATTTCTATCCAAATTTTAAGTGATTGTAAGTTCCTAACTAGTTCTTTACTACTTAGGAAACATCAATCACTATCTTAAATCTCTTAATTTGGATTATGGATCAAAATCCTTCATTCTTTGGCCTAAAGCTCACTTTGTGAATCAAGGGTCTAAATGAGTTGTTCTAGGTTTCTAACTTAAACTTATGCTATGAACAAGTCATAAATGACCAAAGAAACACATCTATGCAAGCCAAACACATCAAACTCATCTAAAACTCAAATTAGCATATTAAGTTGTTTATATGCATACATAGAGAATCTAGAGAGAATAGATGAGTAGAAATCTTAAACCCCTACCTCTTGAAGACTCTTGATCTTGATCTTCTTCCTCTTCTTCTTCTCTTCTTCCCCTTTCTCCTTCTTCTTCTCCCCTTTCTCCCTTTTCTTTCTTTCCTTTCTTCTTTCTCTATTTTCAGTTCTGCCTAGGGAGAAGAGAGAAATAAGGGGGTGGGACGTGGAAGTAATTACAAGAAAAGATTAACTTAAGTTTCTACACTGAAACTTATATCTGCTAAGAACACCCGAATTATTCTAATTCAAGTTCTCCAGCTTCCAACAACTTTAGAATAAATCATAGGATTCATCTAAATTGTTGTTTCACCATTTTCATCATTTTCTATATCTGCTAGGGATCATTCTAGCATTAAAAGCACAACTTGTATGCCTAAAAATACCAAACTGACTCTGATTCTCTTGAAACTTTTACCATATCTTACTTGGCTTATTTGTGACCTAGAAACAAACTCTCTATGTTTATTTCCCTTAACTTAGCAACTTATGCTATTATCTGAGTCATTTTAGGCTACTTTATAACTTCTGTGTTGTAACTAAGTGGCTAAATGAACTCAGTTTGTCACAAAACTTTACTGACATGCTAAACAAGTCAAATGCTACCTTCGGTAACCATTTACCAGTCTAACATATGTTTAAGGGTATTATATTTCTCCCCTCCTTTTTAAAAATTTTGTCCCCAAAATTGCTCGCCTCAAGCAAACAATTCTGGTTAAACAAAACTCTACATGGAACTTCTGCTTCCATGCAGTCCTTTTTCAGTACCAGCTTCTCCCAACCACCTTCTCTTGTGGAGACCTCCTCATCTTAAAGCTCTTGATCTCCATGCTTATGGATGGTAAGTTGTACTAAAACATAACTTAGCTTTGAACTCTTTCTTATAAGGTTTCCAAAACCAAGTGTGAATCTAGTATCTCTCTTAGACACTATATTCACTGTAACTCTATGAATCTTAACTATTTCTTTCAAAAGTAGTTGAACTACTTTATCTAGAAAATAGCTATCTGTACTTGACAAAAGATGGGCAGATTACCTAATCTTACCACCTTTACCTACAGCTCAACATATTCTATTATGTTCGTTAACATACTATGCCACTATACATCTTCCTTACTCTTGGAAAACCTTAGTAGCCTCTTGATAGATAGTATACTTTCTCTGGTGAGCTTCCTCCGGAATCCTTTTCTTGATTTTTGACCCTCTTGGAAAACAAAGTTATCTCTAAACTTCGTCATTCCCTCTTAGTCATAACAAAATCCTTAAGGGTTCCTTAGAAGATCTGCTCATACTTATCCCTTAGAGCTTCATTCTCCTTCTGAGCTTTAAAGAAATCTGAGTCTTTAGGCCTCTTACTATGTCCACCTTGCTCACTGAGAGACTATCTGGAATCACAGTCACCGCTAGACTCACATTCTCAAAAACTCTCAAGAAATTCACTCTCTCTTGGACTATCATCTAGGATAACCACTACACTGGCATTACCCGAATGATATCTCAACTCAAGGTTATGAGCCTTGAAAAACTCTATCCATCTATTTTGCTTCATGTCCAGCTTCCTCTGATTAACAAGCGTCTTGAGCCATCATGATCGCTGAGCATCTTTAACTAGACTCTTTATGAGTTATGTCTCCAAAACTATAAGGTAATCACTACTGTGGCTAATTCCAAATCATACATAGGGTAGTCCTTATCTTGTAGACTTAACTGCCTTGATGCGTAGGCATCTACCTACCTCTATTGCATCGAACACACCCTAGTCCCATCTTCAAAGTATATCTGACTACCTCAAAGTTCTCACAAGAATTTGGAATTACCAAAACTAACGTAGTAATCAACCTTCTCTTCTACTCTTGGAAAACAAACTTACTATCTAGAGTCCACTGCTGGGTACTACCTCTCTTAACTGGCCTAAACCAGGTAGCACTAACTTAGAAAATCCACTGATAGATTCTCTGTTCTTGGATACAATGGCTACTCTACCCATTGTACCTCTATTTAAACTCTACTGGAATTCTCTGCAATTTCTATCTTGAGAAATTACATAGCTCTTAAACTATACCACTTGTAATCCAAAACTGACTTTCGGCTTACTTGGCACTTAACCATTTCTTTTCCAAGAGTTTCCAAAACTACCTTTGACATACTCTTCATGTCCTTTCGTAATCCTGGAAAACTCTCAAAGATCTGCTCTTCTTTACTCTGTTTCTATGACAACCAAGTCTTAGATCATCTCCTGAGAAAGTTCAAAGCTTCTCTCAACTGATCTACCTGATCATCCTTCTCTCTAAAACAACCAAACCATACTAACAAGGTACGCATACTAGATTCACAAAGTAAATCAACATGACCTACAAAGTAAATCTATACTCTTCTTATACATACCTTAAAAGATTTCTTTTTACATGTGTTCTCATCTCATACCAAGTTGGAAGATTTCATCGTTTCCTTTGTCCAAGAATCATCTCCCTTATGATATCCTGGTTACTCACTCATGCAGCACATGGATTACCCGTCAAACACGGTCTACATCCTTGTATCTTACCACATCTAGCACATCTTAGTGACTTGAAGCTTGATTTACCTTTTTCCTTAGAGTTGCTCATCTACAAGCACTCTATTTATACTTATCATCACTCCAAGCTTCCACTGTGCAACTCTGAAACAAATTGAGATCAAAAGGCACCCTTACTGATCTCAACATTTGATCTTTTCCTCTTTAGGAACCTTCTAACTCTTGTTCCATGGAGGCTCTGAGATTATCTACTTCTACAACTCTGCATTTACTGACTAGAGCGAAGAAGTCCATAACCTCCTTTTGCATCGCAATTCTTCTAATTCCCTTTCCAAGTTCTACTTCAAATTTTACTTACTTCCAGTCTTTATCTGGATTGGGCGTAAAATAAGAAAAGAACTTTTGACATTCTTTGAATTGTTTCGTATACTGGTCTACAATAATATCTCCTTGCTCCAACTTAGGAATTCCTTTTCCTTTCTATAACTCAAGGGAATAATACTTTTCTAGGAAAGTAACTCTAAACACCTCTCAGGTGGTTCAAGTACTAACCATCTCTAGTAACCTCTCTGCTTCATCTCATCAGTTTTCGGCTTCACCTACTAACCCTTACGAAGCAAGGTCACCTTCTATTCATCAGCGCATAACATGATCTCAAGGATCTCCTCCATCACATGAAACCACCTTTCGGCTCTGACTGAACTAAACGCTTCCTTCAAGAACAAAGGAGTAACTTTCTTGAACTCTGAGAAATACTGATCTCTCACAAGTTCCTTCTCTTTCCCGCAGCTAACTATGCGAGTCCTATTCTATCACTACTGATAGATTTCTACTAATGGCAGTCTGCTCTCTAAACACAATAGCCATTTCTCTAAGAGCTCTAGTATTCTCCTCCTTACTAGACTCCTAGTCTCATAGGTTCGCCTGGTAGTTGCCATAGTTTCCTGTACACGCAACATAATACATATTGAGTTAGCTAAGCTCAATATCATGTAACTGTGTGACAGTAGCTATTAGCACACATAACTGAGGCTAGTCATGCAATTCCATCTGCATATCCTAAAAAGAGATAAAAAAATGCATAACTTTCTACTAAACTACTACTTATGCCTAAGCATAGTCAGTCCATACCACGGCTCAACAGGATGAACTGCTCTGATACCAAAATGTAACACCCTAATACAGATATCTAGATATATCCTAGATAGACAGAGATATATAAAGATAACCAGTACTAGAGACGTCACTTCTATACTACCTACTAACATATATCTATAATCACAACTGAGTAATTATAGAAAGCCTTGAGAGATTGCGGAAAAACTTAAACTCATACATATATATATACAAACTTAGCCACAAGAGGGCTCATTGTAATACATATAACATAAAACTTACAGAACAAATATAAACTAATTACATAAGTTCTGTCTACTTAAAGCAATAAAACTAATCTAGTATTCATGCTTTATCTTCTCACCCTTAGTAGGGTTTGTACCTCTATATCTGTGCCTTTGCCTGCATCTGAGCTTGCATCTATGTTTGCATCTATGCCTGCATCTGGATTTACATGGAATAGCAACTGGGGTGAGAATTACAAATTCTCAGTAAAAGCAATTCTAATATCATCTAACTATAACATTGTATATACCATATATATAACAAATACTATAATTTTTAACTTAGGAGCTTCCTCCTCTTTTCTCATAACTCAGGAGTTTCCTCCTCTTTTCTCATAACTGCACACTTTCCTTATAGTGTGATATCAACTGATAGCCTACACACTGTTAATATATATAACGCCCATACAGCTGTACATACCAACTATGACGGACAATGCCCATACAATTGTCTGTGAATCTAATAAGAATGATATGTAATATGAATATGCCTAAGGAATCCTAAGAGTATGTGAATGAAATGCAAATGCAGGGTTTTACTTTGAAATACATGTAAAAGTTTATTTTGAAAACAAGGAAGTTTGCTAGAACTAGTCAGTATATCATCTAGTGGTAATTAGAGGAAAAGCTCATCCTCACACTACACATATCCTGGCACGCTGAGAAATTCGGGCTACATCCTTGCTCAAAGAGCGTCTTTGGATTTTCCACTTATCTCCTTTGGCCTTGGCACTATCGAGACATCAAGGTTATGTCCTTCTCAAAAGTCCTTCGGACACCCATCTATCTCTTTTTTTTTTTTTGTCTCCATGAATGAACATCGAAGGATACTCACCAGATCGATACTACTTGACTAACTCATAGACTTTCATCCGTACTTATATACTTAGTTCCTCTATGACCTAAGCATATTCTATTAGGAACTTTGGCTTCTTATGTTTACCCTTTGTAATGAGGAGAATCTGTAACCTCATACTACATGTAACTTTAGCACTTGGTTAGGAATACTTGTCCCCTTAGGAACTTCTCTGATTCCTTACCTTCTAGCTAAATGACCTCGCGTCATATAACGTTACATTCTCAGGTAAACATTACCAAACTATTCCTCATACTTGTACCCAAACACCACCTCATCACTCATATCCTTTAAGTGATTTCTAACGCAACACTATGTTGCAGAGGTGTAAGATACTTACCTATGGCAAACCACTAATCTTGGTTGCACTAAGGTTCTTTCTCTTCACATACATACTAGCTTAACTGACTAGTGTGTGAAAAGCTTAGTGTTATGTTTAACTCTTACATAAACATCATCTTACTCTCTTATAGACTCCACTCATCCTAGTGAAAGAGTCTATCTTAACTAATGCCTCATCTACTCTTGCTTAAGGAAATAAATGAGCATTTCTCTAAAACTTTGCATATTTAACTCAACTTTATCTAAAGGGAGTAATTTATGCGTCTAAATAAGTATAACATACTTATTCTGGTTGTATCTAACTTTCCCTTCTATCACACTTCTGGTAGTAGCTTATACTACACTTGTGTGTTAACATACGTATTCTGGTTGTATCTAGCTTTCCCTTCTATCACACTTCTGGTAGTAGCATATACTACACTTGTGTGCTTAAGGTTCCAGATACCTCTTTAACTATTCCAAACTCATGGAATGCTTAGGAACTTAACTTCTATACTTTCTTTAGTTTCTAAGGAAGTAAATTCTCTCTATCTTTCACTTATAACTCATCTTTGCTAATATATGAGTTATTGCACATTTCTACTATGCCTTATGATTATGACATCTTCTTAGTCACAATTCATCTTATTGTGTATTTAGCAATGCACCAAGTCTCACTTAACTAGAGACTTAGTACCTAAACATTCCCTTCTTGGAACTAATACACAATCTTGTCTCCACTCAAGTGAATCTAATGCAAGAGTGGTTCTTACTTGCAACTCTTTGTTGCCTAAGGTTCTAGGTACCTTCCTAAGGTAATCCACTTCTCTTGGATCTCCTAAGGTTCATACCTTTGTCATTCTCTACTAGAGTGAATACTATTATTCATCCTAGTATACTTATCTCCATTGTACTATCTAATCACATCTTGAGTGATATCTATTGCAACGTTAAGATGCCTAAGGTGCAATGTCATTACCCAAAGCAAACCTTTCCTTTAGGGTGCTTAAAAGCCTATGCTTTTTCATACTTGATAGGTAAATATTTTCCACTTGAAAATATCTCCATTTGTGCCTTAACACACTTTAGGAAACATATATAAATGATTCCCTTTACTTTAGAACTTCAAAATATCGAAAAAATAATATTTTGGGTCTTCAGGGTCTCACGCCGCGGCACGGTGTTTGCATGCTGCAGCGCCCTGTTCTCGGGTGCTAATACTGGGCTGATTTGTGGTCTCACACCGCGGCATCTCACACCCCACGCTGCGGCGCCCATGACAGAATAATAGTTTTGCAGAATTCTGCAGGGCGTGGTTTACTGTTTTCTTGGTGATTTTCTTGGATTCTGGCCATTTCTATCCAAATTTTAAGTGATTCTAAGTTCCTAACTAGTTTCTTACTACTTAGGAAACATCAATCACTATCTTAAATCTCTTAATTTGGATTATGGATCAAAATCCTTCATTCTTTAGCCTAAAGCTTACTTTGTGAATCAAGGGTCTAAATGAGTTGTTCTAAGTTTCTAACTTAAACTTATGCTATGAACAAGTCATAAATGACCAAAGAAACACATCTATGCAAGCCAAACACATCAAACTCATATAAAACTCAAATTAGCATATTAAGTTGTTTATATGCATACATAAAGAATCTAGAGAGAATAGATGAGTAGAAATCTTAAACCCCTACCTCTTGAAGACTCTTGATCTTGATCTTCTTCCTCTTCTTCTTCCCTTCTTCCCCTTTCTCCTTCTTCTTCTCCCCTTTCTCCCTTTTCTTTCTTTTATTTCTTCTTTCTCTGTTTTCAGTTCTACCGAGGGAGAAGAGAGAAATAAGGGATGGGACGTGGAGGTAATTACGAGAAAAGATTAACTTAAGTTTCTACACTGAAACTTATATCTGCTAAGAACACCCGAATTATGCTAATTCAAGTTCCCCAGCTTCCAACAACTTTAGAATAAATCATAGGATTCATCTAAATTGTTGTTTCACCATTTTCATCATTTTCTATATCTGTTAGGGATCAATCCGACATTAAAAGCACAACTTGTATGCCTAAAAATACCAAACTGACTCTGATTCTCTTTAAACTTTTACCACATCTTACTTGGCTTATTTGTGACCTAGAAACAAACTCTCTATGTTTATTTCCCTTAACTTAGCAACTTATGCTATTATCTAAGTCATTTTAAGCCACTTTACAACTTCTGTGTTGCAACTAAGTGCCTAAATGAACTCAGTTTGTCACAAAACTTTACTGACATGCTAAACAAGTCAAATGCTACCTTCGGTAACCATTTACCAGTCTAACATATGTTTAAGGGTATTACAGGTTGCGGCTGCATAAGTGATGTAAAGGAAGACAAATGTCATTGTGCAACAAAATCAAAGAGTTGCTCAGCAACAATAAGCAACTACGGAAACTCAGAATGTGTTAGAGTTTTGCCGAAATAATCCACCACAATTCAAAGGAGAATTTGATCCGGAGAAGGCAAATCTTTTGGATCAAAGAATTGGAAAAGATTTTTTGAGGTATGGGTTGTATCGATGAGAGAAAGGTAACTTACGCTACCTTTATGCTTGTTGGGGACGGCAAAAACTAGTGGGCTGGAATGCAAAGACTGATAGAGGCAGAAAGAAGGGCAATCACACGGGAAGTTTTTAAGACCAAATTCCTAGAAAAGTACTTTCCAGCCATTCCTAGACACACTAAGGAAATGGAATTCCTTGGCCTGCAAGACACACTAATGTCTGTCAGTGAGTACGCTGCAAGATTTGAGAGCCTGTCCAAGTTTTCGAGGTACTTCTAGCTACAGTCGGACGAAGAGTGGAAATGTCAGAAATTTGAGGAAGGTTTAAGGCACGATTTGAAAAGAGCAGTGTTACCTTTGGGAATAGGGCAATTCCTAGCTCTATTAGATAAGTGTCATCGAATTGAGGAGTTGGACCAACATCGAGACACTAGAAACCAAAACTTTGGACCTGCTCGGTTCCAAAGGGGGAGGAGTAGTGGTTGTAACACCCCGAATTTCGTTTTTTCTGCATAAATATAAATTTTATAATTTTTATGATTTTTGAGAATTTTTGTGGATTTTTCTGAGATTGTGAATATTTTAATATTATTTTGGACCGTTCCTGGGTAGGCTCGGAAAAACTAAAAATTTTTATGGGCCAGAAAAATTTGTACTATTAATACGAGGCCGGAGGATCTTACTAAACCTGAAACTGGATACAGTTACTAAATTTTTTTGTACTGTGATTTTATTATTCATTGTACAATAATTACTAGTTTGTGAGCAGTAATTTCTATTCTATGAGTAATAAATTCTTATAACTTTAGTCATGTGCTAGCCATGTGCTATTAGTTATTGGAAGTCAAAATTATTGGCTTGACATGATTACTAACCAATGGTATTAAGTCAACAAAAATAGCTTGCTTAATTAGTTCCTAAACTAGAGAATTAGTAAGTTAACTTAAGCTTAAATGGTCACAAATTGAAACAAATTTTGGTTAGCAAAATGCAAGGAGTTCCACAGCCAAAGTGGAGTGTTCTAAGAGTTTCAAGAGCTTGTGATTCATCAAAGTGTGACCAAAGCATGACTACTTGATGACTTGAACCATGTGCTTGATTTTCACCTTGATTGACCATGCAATTAATTCCCCCACATGCTAGTACTCCACGACAATGAGGTTTAGAATAGGCTATCCATCACAATTCTATCACCTTTAGTCACTTAAGCCATTCTCTTCATTTCTTCATTTCTACACTTAACCAAAATTTCCATTTCTCTCCTCCAAGAACCATTCGGCCATCACCATTACACCAACCATCCAAGCTTCTAAAATTTTATCTAACCTTATTTTCTAAGCCTAAACATCATTCTAAGACTCTTCTATGTTGAAGACTTAATCCTTCATCTTTTACCTTTACTACAAGCTAGGGTTCTTAAAGTTTCAAGGTAAAATTCTTCTTCTTTGTTTCTAAGTTTGATTCTTGAGTTTCTAAACCATGATTGTTCCATGGTTTCTCTTATTCAAGCTTAGTTTGTAACTTTATGTTGGTTTAAGTTTGTTAGGGTTTTCTTTGGAAGTGCCACAAACTTTTTGAAGCAAAACAACTAAGTGGATTTTGTCTTCCTTGAGGTAAGAGGGAGATTAACCTCATCAACCATATGTTGGTGGTGAGGAGATGGCTTTGTTTGTGGTGAAAAATCCATAAGGATTTATTCACTTGTATGGTTTAAAGCTTGCTTTGTTTGTGGTGATAGTTGTTTGGTTTGTTTTATAACTTTGATTGTATGATTGCTTATTGATTATATGCTTGTTTATATGCTTATGGAAGCATGATGATTATTGTGTAAAGTAGGATATGATTTATATGATGAGGAAATTATATGAAGGTTCCAAAGAACCTATGATGGCTCACGACCATAACAAGACCAAGAGTTCAAAAATGTTTCAAAATATTTTCTTAAGTATGGATTGAGTGATTTAATGGTGAGAAATTGGATTAAGGGTTTTTAAAAGTAATTATATGAAATATGATTTTTGAAGCTTAAGTGGATTTCGGCCAATATGCCAAATTTTGATGTTTTAGAATCCAAAATTTTTGTTCTAAGTATAGACTTAGATATTTAAATAACAAGAAGTTAGTTTAATGGATTTTAGAAATAAAAAGAAAGTGGATTAAGTGTTAAATTATAAATAATTACGTTTGAGAAATATAATTATAATTTGAAATTTGCTAACATATATTTCATCTTTGGGTTTTGAAGAGTGTTAGAAAATTTTGAGATGTAAGGTTTAATTAAATCAAAGAAAATCAAATTTTTGAAAAGAATCATAGAAAATAATACGTAAAGGATTTTTAGAAAGAAAATATTTTCAAGAAGGCCAAAATACATATTTTATGTAGAGAATTTTATAAATAAGTTTAGAAAGTTGAGAAAATATTTTACGTAAGTGAAAAATGCTAGAAAACTCTTACGTGATTTAAAAATGTCTATTTTTAAGCTATGCGATTGAGAAAATGATTTAAAATTGTTACGCGATTGAGAAAGTGTTTAAAAATCCCTACGCGATTTAGAAAACGTTTGAAAATACTTACGCGATTGCAAAAACATTTAAAAATATTTATGTGATTTGAAAACGTAAAAAAAATGTTACGCGATTTCAAAAATGTGATAAAATGTTTACGCAATTGGAAAATTACAGTAGTTTACTGTCGAGCTGTCGTGGTGGGCCCCGTTATATTAGAAATTGATACCGCCAAGAATGTGGTGTGTATATGTGAAATACGGTGAAATATGATTTGTATGTGTTGGATAATACATCATGCATGGAAAAACATGTCAATTAAGGCAATGGGCCTAGGAGATGGAAATTACACCTTCGTGCGAGTGAGAATTGCGTAGTTATGATCTTCAGTGATCTTGGGGACGTTGGGGTGTGGAATGTCATATATGATCAGTTGGTAGCACCACTGTGTCGTGGTATCCTTTGCATACACACCGACGGTCTCGACAGAGTTACTACTCTTTTCGTGATTGGTTGAGAGTGTCTATATCGACTATGTTGTGCACCATGATTTGATATATTGGCACATGATTTGAGGCTAACGATATGCAGACATGTACTCCCTATCATTTTCTTTGAAATTGTGATTAGCTCCATGGAGTAGGAAATGGGTTATTGTACACATGCATAGTGGGTCAGCATATTGATGTGATAACTATGCTTATTTGATATGTTATCTGTGATGTTATAATATGACTGTATGATATAATATTATATCTGTATCATTTACTGTCATTTTCTATACTGCCTCATTGGTATTGATGTAGGGGTTCTCACCTCTTTGTTATGTTATATTTGTTTTATTGTATATGTTGATGATATGTTGATGAAGACCAAGGAGGCGAGGAGGCGGATAAATCTTTTTACTACCAGTAATGATATAAGCATATCAAATGAGTTTTTGATGATAACAAAGTCAAGATGAAGACCAAGATCTAAAGATGAAGACCTAGACCAAAAGAAGAAGACCAAGATCAAAGAGGTATATTAGCTATAGGTCTTAGAACATTAATGTGAAATGCTCTCAAAGTATCTCAATTATATTCAAATGATTTTTCAAAGATCTCATAAATCAACTTGTTTTTCAAAGTTCATATTTTGAAGAAATGTTGATTTCAATCTTGGATTATGTTAAACATTTGTAAATCTTGGTTAGTCCAAGTTGCCCAATGATAAAAATGGCCTGGTGACTTAATTGGGCATGAAAAATGAGTTTAAAGTATAGTGTAATCGATTACCAATGTTTAGTAATCGATTACAAGCTAAACAGAAGTCTTGTAATCGATTACACCATCCATGTAATCGATTACCATGTTCCCAGAAAGCCAAGAACACGTTCAAAGGGCCATGTAATCGATTACATCAATATTGTAATCGATTACCATAAAGTCAGAGGGCGTGTAATCGATTACACAAGTCTTGTAATCGATTACCACAAACCCAGAAAGCCAAGAACACGTTCTAACTGTCATGTAATCGATTACCAAAAACCTGTAATCGATTACCAATGTTCTGACATGCCCAACGACTATATTGAATGCATTAAATGCTTGGCTTCAACCACCCTCCAACGGCTCTTTTAATGAATGGGCTTTAAATACAGTTCTTTGGGCATCATTTGTGGCTAACCAACACTTGAGAAACATCTATCAATCACTTTAATCCGAGAATCATCATTAAATCTCTTTTGCTCTATTTTTGTATATATTTTTGATATACTCTTGAAGAGCATCATAGGGCTTCAATTTGTGTAATCTACTCTTGTGAGAGTTTCATCTTGTAAACACTTTGATTCTTTGTAAAGGGGGTGAGGTATCCCTCTAGAGAAAAGAGAGTGAGGTATCTCTCAAAGATTGTAAAGGGTGAGGTATCCCTTGTTGAGGTGAGGTATCCTTCAAAGGCTGTAAAGGGGGTGAGGTATCCCTCTAGTGAAAAGGGTGAGGTATCCCTGTTTTGAGGCTCAAGCTCAAGGGTGAGGCATCCCAAGGAGTTGAGTGCTCTTTTGTGTAAAGGTTTTCAAGCACCCGTTCAAGCTTGAAGTTTAGTGGAAAATCTCGACTTGTTTGCTTGAGGACTGGACGTAGGTCACAAGGGGTGGCTGAACCAGGATAAATCCTTGTGTTTGTTCTTCTCAACTCTATCTCTTTACTTTGTGTTTTAATTATATTTGCTTGAGTTGGGTTTGATATCTTGCTTTGCTTGAATTCTTTCTATCTTGGCTTGTTTATTTGTGAGTGAAGTATTCAATCTCGTTTATCTATTCACTTCAATCATCCAATAGCTTCAACGAAAATTGTTAATCAAACGTTTTGCAAAAGATTTACGAAAATATTTTACATACTCAATTCACCCCCCTCTTTAGTATTGAGGCCACTTGGTAACATTGTGTAGAAAGATACTTAATGTTTCTGCTATGATGGTCAAGGAGAGTGAATTGATAGAACAATTCAGGGATATACGGTTGTCTGTGAGATTGACGACGGGATAGATTTGCTTGAATATGGTTACTATCTCAAATGGTTTGATGGATGAAATTCGAGAGAAGCAAAAAGGTGACTGATATTTGCAAGACGAGAAGGAATTAAAGAAGCAAGGCACAGTGTCAAAATTTGAGGAAGTAATAGATGGGATTCTATGGTTGAAAGGAAGGATTTGTGTACCTATTAATTCGGAGCTTAGGAGATTAATTCTTGATGAAGCTCACAAGAGCAAGTTGAGTATGCATCCCAGGGAAACCAAAATGTATTAAGATTTGAAGCGATTGTATTGGTGGCAAGGGATGAAGAAAGATGTTGCTACGTATGTGTCATCTTGTTTGAATTGTCAGAAAGCTAAGGTTGAACATGAACAACCTTCTGGAATGTTGCAACCCTTGGCTATTCCCGAGTGGAAATAGGATGACATCGAGATTGATTTCGTTGTAGGACTACCAAAGACAAGAAGGGGTTATGATTCTATTTGGGTAATTGTTGATCGGCTTACAAAGTCAGCGCACTTCTTGCCAATTAACATCAAGTACTCAATGGAGAGGTTGACCCAAGTATACATCGGTGAAATCGTTAGACTTCATGGTGTACCCTCCAGTATAATTTCAGATCGAGACCCGAGATTCACATCAAGATTTTGGAAAAGTTTACAAGGAACGATGGGAATGAAGCTTCGTCTAAGTTCTGCTTATCATCCACAAACAGATGGTCAATCAGAAAGAACGATTCAATCACTGGAGGATTTGTTGAGGGCTTGTGTGTTAGAACAGTCAGGAAGTTGAGATGAATTCTCACCTCTAATAGAATTCACTTATAACAATAGTTTTCATTCAAGTATAGGGATGGTACCCTATGAGGCTTTGTACAGGCAATGATGCAGGACACCGTTGTGTTGGTATCGAGATGGTGAAAGTGTTGCTTTAGGACCAGAGCTTGTGCAACAAACTACAGAAAAAGTAAAGATGATTCAAGACAAGATGAGGATAACTCAGACTCGGCAAAAGAGTTATTCTAATAAAAGAAGAAGACCTTGAGTTTGAAGAAGGTGACCATGTGTTTTTGCGAGTGACACCCATGATCGGAGTCAGACGTGTTATTAAGTCTAGAAAGCTCACTCCAAAATTTATCAAGTGGTATCAAATTCTTCGTCGGATAGGTCTGGTAGCTTATCAAATAGCGTTACCACCTTTTCTTTCAAATCTTCACAATGTTTTTCATGTGTCACAATTGCGGAAGTACATTCCTGATCCTACTCATGTTATAGAACCGGATGCGGTACGACTGAAAGAAAATTTAACTTATGAAACACTTCCCATCAAGATCGAGGATCGGAGGATAAAGCAACTTAGAGGTAAAGAGATTTCATTAGTTAAAGTAATCTGGAATGACGTCAATGGAGATGCAACATGGGAGCTAGAAGATAAGATGAAAAAACAGTATCCACATTTGTTTTAAGATATGATAAATTTCAAGGATGAAATTCTTTTAAGAGAGGGAGAGTTGTAACACCCCGAATTTCGTTTTTTCTTAATAAAAGTGAGTTTTATAATTTTTGTGATTTTTGAGAATTTTTGTGGATTTTTCTGAATTTGTGATTATTTTAAATATAATTTCGGGCTATATGTGGGCCCAGGACAGGCCTTCGGAGCTTGAAAATTTTGTACTGTTGATTCGGGGTCAAGGGAGTTACTAAATCTGAAACCAGATACAATTTTTAAAATTTTCTTTACTGTGATTTTGTGTTGTTTTATTATCCATTAGACAATGTTGTTATCCATTGGGTAAAGCTATTATCCATTGGACAATAGATACTGACTTTGTAAATAATAGCTATTATCCATTAGTTAATATATACTGAAAAATATCTTATTTGCACCAATAGGAAGAAAGCTTCAAGGCTAAGCAATGTGGTAGTCAAACTTGATGGTTATGACATCTTTATGATGAATCAATTAAAAACTAGTCTCCTTAAAATAAACCAATGAGAACTAGTCTTATATAGTGGCTTTAACTCCTCCTTAACCACTAATAGGAAGATGTTAGCCACCCAACCTATAGGAAACAAGCTTGTTTAGCAAGCTTAGTGAAAGTCTACAAAGATGGCTTTGACTCCATGTAAAGAACTAATGGAAAGCTAGCTTCATAGTTAAGTTTGGAGGCTTGAACTTGGACACCCTTGGAGGCTAGGGGACTTCACAGCCAAGGCTTCAAGGAGAGGCCAAAGGTGACTCTAGATCATTCAATACATTTTTATCATCTTCCTAAAGCAAAGCTAAGCCAAAAACTCTCTCATTTTCTCTCCACCATAGCCCATGACCAAGAGGCCAAAAACACACTTCCAAACCTCAGTAATTCCAACCAACCTCACTTCTTGAATCCTTACACCATAGTAAGACACTTTGTAGTTGTGATCAACAACTAGTTCTATCATCTTCTATCTTTTCTTCAAGCTTAAAGTTTGAAGGTTTTTGAGTTCAAGTTGGTGGTGAAAGCTTAGAGCAAGAAGCCAACCAAGGAGCTTTAGACATCATCCAAGGTAAGAGGGAGATTTAACCTCATCAATCATTCATGGTGGTGAGGGACGAAATTTGAGATTTGTTGGTGGGAAATCCATGTGAGGATTTGTTCACCTTGTGGTGTAAATTAATTGTTTGTGTTTACTTTGGTTATGAGCTTTTATGATTTATGCTTGTTTTATCGTATGTGATTTTATTGCCTTGATTTATGCATGAACTTGTTAGAATAGATTATTGATGATTGATGTATGTAATAGGATATGAATCATGTTGGAAAGGAAACATTTTTTGGTCTCCAATGGACCATGAGGCTCACGGCCTCCATGCCCCAAAATGGGTATAACAAGTTAAAATTATTTTATGAATAATGAAGTTAGATGATTAGGAAGTAAAGAAAAGAAATTAAAAGAAATTTTGGTTCCAAAGACCACTTGACTCACGGCCATGAGGCTTAATTTGGATAACCTAGTGCAAAAATGATTTATTCATGGTAAACTCAGTTGATTAGGTGAAATGAAATAAATGAAAGTTTTATAAAATGGAAACAAGAAATAAATAAATTTTATTATTTCACAAATGATGATTTTCGACAATAATGTTAGAAATTAGAGTTTTAAAGTGAAGTAGTAACTTAAGGTATTTGGTTAAAAAGGATTGTTAGAAAAATAAATGGAAAAGATTTTATTAAATTAAAGTAATACAGATTTTGAGAAAAACAACATAAAATATTATTTAGATGTGTTTTATTGAGAAAAATGAGAATTTGAAGTCCAAATTATGTTTTAAACTTAGAAAGTTTCAAAATTGAATTTAGAACGTCAAGAAATATTTTATACAGTGAAAAATAGTAGAAAAAACCTTACGCGTTTCAAAAACATGGATTTTTGAACTACGCGGTTTAGAAAACGTTGAAAAATATTTATGCGATTTGAAAATGCTACAGAAATGTTGCGCGATTATGAAAATGCGATAAAATGGCTACGCGATTGAAAATATAGTAGGATTATTGTTGGGTCAACATATTGGACCCGGAAATATGAGTTGTGACGTTGGCCTGTAATTCGCTTGTATGCATCAATTATGCATTGTGAAAGTCCGGTGGACTATGTTAAGGCCGGTGGCCTAGGAATTGAATTACCCTTCAGTGCGGGTGCGATAAGTATGGTGTAGGTCACTTGTTGACCTTGGGGGCGTTGAGGTGCGGGTTTTCCACAATAGATAGTTGGTAGCCCCACTGTACCTTGGATTAGACCGATGCAATGCACCGACGATCCGAGCCAAGACATTATTCTTAATCAAGATCTGTCGTAGACAGTCTTATATAATGCCTGATGTGCACAAATGATGAAAATTATAGCACTTGGTCTAAGGCGGTCGAGATACAAACATATCTTCTAGATCATTCTCTCTGACTTGTGTTTAGCTCCATAGAGTAGGAAACTAGTTCATTTTGCATGTGCATAGTCTGTCTACATATTATTGCGATAATTTATATTTGTTGAGAATTGATTGATACTTGATGCTATGACTATATTTATTGTTTATTATATCTATGTGACATTACTGTCATGTCTATTTCTGTGCTACCATGTTCGTAATGATGTAGGTGATCTCACCTCTCTATATATTATTTTTGTGTTGTGTTTATGATTGATAAAGAAAGTGAGGAGAACAACATCCATATTGTTTGTGTTGAATTTACAGTTTGTATGGCATCGGTACGCGAACTGATTGGTTTTGTAAGGGTACACTTTTATGATGACATTAGTGCATAGAACTTCATTTGGGAAGCGGAGCATGTGACATACCAAGGAGATGCGTCTGTGTTTGTTAGCAGGACTTGACAGGAGGTCGTTGATTTTACTTTTAATGTTAGGATATGTTTAGAGTTTAACATGTCTCTTAGAGATCTCTGGGGTGATATCTATTATACCCCGAGGGAGGACTTCGAGGTCTTATCCGCTTGAACTCCTTTTCGTCCAGTCTTACCCTGTCTGAGGGATTTGACTAATGAGGAATCTGAGGAGGATGAGGATCCATTTGAGAACCCAACTCCCTAAGCATGAAATTGGGCTAGTTTATAGTTGTAGTAGTAGTTGTATATATATATTTTGAGAACTTCAGTTGTATGTATTAAAGTTTGTCACTAACTTATATTATGTACATGATGTATATTATTCAGTGATGTTGTCTGGTATTTTGATATTCGAGTAAGTTTACATTATAAGCAAAAAGAAATTTTATAACTCGTATTATTATATTAAATAAAAATAAATTATTTATAACTTGGGTATAGTTTAATGATAATTAGTCGGAAATGTGATATCCTACGATGGGTGTTACATATTTCACTTATAAGTAAATAAATCAAGCAAGATAGTATACAAGTAATTCAATAAAACAATGCACAAAGTAGGGGAGATGAGTTTAGGAAGACAAACACAAAGCTTTATCCTGGTTCAACCACCAATCCACATGTGGCTTACCAGTCCTCAAGTAAACACCCGAGATTTCCATTATATCTTCAAACTTCAAAGAGGTGCTTGACAACCTTTACAAGATGGAGCACTCAACACACCTTGGAATGCCTCACCCTTATGGTTGAGTCTCTTCTTTCAAGGGATACCTCACCCTTATAGTTTTGAGGGATACCTCACCATCTCTTTACAATTTATACAGAGTATAGATGATAAGAAACTCTATCAAGATTGGATAATAGAAATTAAGGATTCACACTTTTAGAAGCTCAAAATAGAGTATTGATTGGAAGTATGGTAAAACTCGTATTTAATACTCAAGAATGATTTTTAAAATATTTTCCAACTTGTAATCAATGCACAAACACTTTCATTTATAGCTCACAACATTTCAGAGTCGTTGGTGGTGGTTAGAAGCATTAAATACTAAATAGAGCCGTTAGGAATCTATTTTAGATTGCCATAAAACCAGTTATGCCTATTTCATAATCGGTTATGGTCTAACAAGAGGCTTTTTAAAACGAGCTAATAACCGATTATGGAAAAACCATAATCGGTTATGGTCTTTTGTAAATAAAAGCCTATGCTTCTGACTTTTCAAATAACTGGTTATGCAAATGCCATAATCAGTTATGACCTTTTAAAAATTGAAGCTTGTGCCTATGACTTTGGTGAATAACTAGTTATGAAAATCTCATAACCAGTTATGGCACCCTATTTTTTAATAAGGCAAGTTTGAAAGACTAACTTCTTTGATACTTATTTGTTTAAAACAAAAGACCACTCATTTGAAAGGTTATTAAGACTACATTATAATGAAATAGGTTTTAGTTTAAGACTCAAAAAGGTTTCAAAGAAAAGGACACATGAGTGACTTAGGGTTAGTTTTCCAAAGCCTAAATTTGACAAATTTTCATCCAAACAGTCTACCACCAAGATTTGTTATTTAAAACTATTTTTTAAAATTTGTTTGAGCTTTGTGTGTTTCCTTTTTACCTTTACACGTAAGACCTAAGTCCTATAAGCCAATCTTGATGAAACTTGGAACTTGATCTTCACATTATCAGGCTTTTTGACCAAAGTGCCATTTTTGACAAAAAATATTACCAAAATGCCACTTTTCTCAAACTAATTATCGAAATGCCACCGTTTTGGCCACGGTGGCATTTTTTATTTTTTGTTGGGCCACGTGGAATACGCCAGAGCGCTTGGCGTATCCACGTAGGATACGCCAAGCGCTCTGGCGTATCCTACGTGGATACGCCAAGCGTCTAGCGTATTCCACGTGGATACGCCAAGCGCTCTGGCGTATTCCACTTAAACCCCTATAACCCCCCCTCACCCTATCTCGGCAACTTCTTCATTTATCAAATTTTTACCTTCTCTCTAGATTTCATTCTCTCTAAACTCTCTCTAAAACTCTCCTGTGGCTATAAGTTGTCCGAGAATCATATTCGTAAGTATTTCTATCGTTAGATTATTATTGTTATTGTTATATATATTATTAAATATTTTAATTATTAGAATTATTATTTATGATTTTTTGTTATTATATTAATTATATTTTGTATATTTGTTTGATTTTTAGAATTATTTTTTATGTTTTTAAGTTTTTATATTAATTGTGTATTGTATCTTTGTTTTAGTATTAGAATTATTGTTTATTTTTTTTAGTTTCTATATTATTTATGTATTATGTATATTTGTTTAATTGTTAGAATAATTGATTATTATTATTATTATTGATTACTATTATTATTATTATTATTATTATTATTATTATTATTATTATTATTACTATTATGTCTTTTATTATTACTTAATTGTGTATGTATGATATATGTTTTATTGTTATTTAGTAGGTTTTTAGTATTTGTTTGTTTCTTTTATTATTGTTATGAATTGTGTATGTATGATATATGTTTTATTGTTATTTAGTAGGTTTTTAGTATTTGTTTGTTTCTTTTATTATTGTTTTAATTGTGTATGTATGATATATGTTTTATTATTATTTAGTAGGTTTTTAGTATTTGTTTGTACAAAATTAAATTATTTGTGTTGTTGTTGTTATTCAGAAGTGCAAGATGAGCAAACACCTTGTTGTTCTCATTTACTACAATGGGAGAACGTATGAAGGTGAAGAGGGTCTAATGTACAAAGGTCCTCGTCCCAAGTCTATCATGATTCAACGTGATACGACTATTGAGCTTTTAAAAAGGAGAATTCATTTAAAATTAAAGCTCCAAGAAAATCAAGTTGTGTCTAGTATTGTGTACAGATTTCCACAATGGAGTAATGTTCTAAGATGGATAGCTCTTCCATTAGAAGATGATGAAGATGTTGCTTGCATGATTGATTGCTTGGATCAGCATCCTAACTTAACTTCTATGGAGTTGTATGTCAAGACGGAAACAAGTGAGCATAATGAGCATGCTGAAGCTCCTTCTGAAACAGGGTTACAAGCTGGTCCTTCTAATCTTGCTGAATCATAGTACCCTATCAACACTCAATTCTCCATGACACATGCTCCTGTCCTAGTACAATCTCAAGAAGTTGGTACGTCTGCAATGCCTAAAGAGAGCTCATTTAGGTTGGATCTTGAAACCGATAACCCGCTTATGGCAGATGCATTATCTGACACAAGCGATGATGAAGGGGAGATGCCTGAGGGTGAAGATACAGACACCGACTTAGAAGAAGATGAATCCGACCCTGAAGTAAATATACAACAACTAGTCCCTCCATTGGTAGTTGCTCCTGAATCTACGTATGTGCCTCCATGCCCTCAGTTTTCTGAAATCAATTGGGATGTGCTGAATACATCTGATAATCTTCGTGAATTAGATTCTCGTGGTATTTGGAGTCCAGATGAAGAATTATATGTCGGATTACAATTTCCCTCTAAAGAAGCTGTCAATTTGGCCCTAAAACATTATTCCATTATTAGACATCAGAATTACAAGGTTGAGGATTCTGATACACAACGTCTAATTGTTAAGTGTCCTAGAGCTGCTGATGGTTGTAATTGGAGGGTTAGGGCCATTCTAAGCAAGAAATCAAACTTGTGGGAAATTCGAAAATATAATGGGCCTCACAACTGTGTCAACCCAGCCATTTCACAAGATCACCAGAAGTTAGACTCTCGTATGATCTGTTCTTGCATTCTGGAGATGGTTAAGCAAAAACCTGATGTACCTGTATGCTTAATTATTGAAAGGGTTCGATGTCAATTCGGATATGACGTGTCCTATCGAAAAGCTTGGAAGGTAAAACAAATTGCCATTGTGAAGGTATTTGGAGACTGGGATAATTCTTATGCGGTATTGCCTAGATGGTTACTTGTCATGCAAAGAGACATGTCAAGCACTGTGGTGGAGTTGCAAACCGTTGATTATGTCGAGGCCAATCGAGTTGACCGTTCAAAACATGTATTCCATCGGTTGTTTTGGACATTCAAACCATGTGTTGTTGGATTCCAATACTGTAAGCCCATTAATCAGATTGACGACACTCATTTGTATGGCAAATATCGTCATAAACTATTGATTGCAACAACACATGATGGCGATAGAAAACCTCTGCCCATTGCATTTGCCATTGTTGAAGGGGAAACAAAGGATGCTTGGAGTTGGTTCTTAGCATTGATTCGAACACATGTCACACAACAATAGGGTCTATGCTTGATATCTGATCGACATCAAGGCATCATACAGTCAGTGGCGAATCCACATTTGGGATGGCAAGCTCCGCATGCGCATCATGTTTTCTGCATCTGCATCGTGTTATATTTGTATCTTAGGCTGACATTGCAGAGAACGTCTATGCGTCGGCTAGGAACCCTAGTTCGGGATTTAGTATGGCTAGCCTTCAACAGTCCATGGAGGACATCTTATCTGCAGTGAGGGAGCATGATCGCATCACATTAGATCACCTACGTCCAGCTCCTCCTGCAGATGAGATTCCCGGACCATCCGAGCAGTCCGATGAGCAGCGACCGCGCCGTAGACGGAGAGGGTTAGCCAGTACTCGATCACGACTACGTCTTCCAGATGACTCTGGTTCTTCTGCTGTGCCTAGTACTCAGCCACCGCCCACTTCTACTGCTACTTACCGTCCGTCTCAGCCACCACCTCCCTCGTACCCGCCATATCCAGGTTATCCACCATCTACATCATACCCACCACCTACTTACCCTTACCCACCATATCCTTATACTTTTACCCTGACACCGTCATTTCCATATCCACTATAAACGGGTTACCCACCATATCCTCACTCATCACAGGCAGGACCTTCTTCTGATCCCCATCACAGACCCCCACATTCTGACCCTGGCCCTTCTCATTGATGTATATGTACTACATTTTATTACATTTACTTGATTAAGGATTACTGTATTTATATGTACTAGATTTTTCTGTTATGTTTATGCATCTTATACGTGTTTTCTTGATATGAATTGAATATATATAAATATGTTTCATTATACAGGATGAAATATTTTTGGGAACGTCCGATTTTTAGGGAAACTCTGTCAATTTTTTTATAGAATCGGTTAAACTATTAAAGTAAATTAATTTTGTAGAGATAGGACAAATCAATTTTTATATCCTGTCTGAAACTGTTGTTTGGTGAACCAGCAGGATAGGATAAATCAATCCTATCACCTATCTTATCGTGTCTATTTAGTTCAAATTCTATCCTGAGGGGAGGGCTGAGTTAGAACTCAACAGGATATGATAAGGAGATTTAAAGTATAATATAATTAAAGTATAATAAAATATAACATGGTTACCAAAAAATGTATAATAAATATAAAATATTTAAAATAATAAAATACTAATAATTTTAAAATTTATTTTTATTTTGTCTCAAGGCTAATTTTGTTATTTATATTATTTTAAAAATTGAAAAATATGCCAAAAGGGGCATATTGGGTCGTCCCAGTCCATTAGGGTCAGGCCCAGCCCAGTCCAGTCCATTCGGCCGAACCCAGTTCAGTACATTCGGCCCATCTCAGCCCATTCGGGCCAGTCCTAGCCCATTCGAGCCAGTCCTAACCCAGTCCATTCGGGTAAGTCCCAACACATTCGGGCCAGCCTAGCCCAGCCCCGAGTCCAGTCCATTCGGGTCAGTCCTAACACATTTGGGTCAACCCAGTTGGATTCATTATAGCCAGTCTCAAGCCATCTGACTTGGCAAACTTTGATAGGCCACGTCATGGGATACGCCAAAGCGCTTGGCGTATCCACGTGGAATACGCCAGAGCGCTTGGCGTATCCTACGTGGATACGCCAAGCGCTAGTCTCAAGCCATCTGACTTGGCAAACTTTGATAGGCCACGTCATGGGATACGCCAGAGCGCTTGGCGTATCCACGTGGAATACGCCAGAGCGCTTGGCGTATCCTACGTGGATACGCCAAGCGCCCGGGCGTATCTGGAACGCAAGCATCGCGTATTGGCAAACTTTGATAGCGCTCTGGCGTATTCCACGTGGATACGCCAAGCGCTCTGGCGTATTCCATGTGGCCCAACAAAAAATAAAAAATGCCACCGTGGCCAAAACGGTGGCATTTCGATAATTAGTTTGAGAAAAGTGGCATTTTGGTAATATTTTTTGCCAAAAATGGCACTTTGGTCAAAAAACCCGCATTATCAATTCTTGTTTGGTTGTTAATCATCAAAACCAACTCCATCGCCATTTACATTCTCTCCATTTTTTATGATGACAAACAATCATTTGAGAAAAGTGTTAGTTCAATTAAATTGGAAATCAGAAAGGTATTTGAGACTTACTCCCCCTCTATTTTTCAAGAGGTGATTAGATCAGAATTTGCGCAGCTCCCCCTCAATTTAGGAATCCCAGAATCATTGAGGTTATACTTTTTATTTTACCTTTTCTCAAGGACTTCTAAACCAAAACTTCTCCTTCTTTTGTCATGATAAAAAAGATATATAACATTGGTTGACAAAAGAGAAGTATTGGTTGACATGGGATATAAACCATGTTCTCATAAAAGTCAAAGATTCTAACATAATATTGAACACTAGTATCATCAAAATAGAGCATATATTGTCATTTCATATCAATATCAAAAGCATATCAAAAGATTGCTAATAATTGTCAGCTCAAAAAGAAATAGAAGATATATATCAAAATAGTAAAATAAGGTAGGATCCATGCTCAAGCCCTATGATCTTCTGATTGTTGAAAGTGACGCTCAAGTCTTTCTAAACGAGCATCCTTGGAGTTGAGGCAATCATATATAATCATGTTTGTGTTCTCCCGATAGACCTTCAAATCCATAATTTGGGCCTGTAAGCTAGCTTGCATATTTGCAATAGCAGCTAGAATCCGATCTTTATTTTGGGCAAGAGCTTCCTCTATGGGAACATCAGCACCTCCAACTGGTGCAGCTGCTGCCTCACGACCTCTACCATATACCCACTCATCATTCACCTTCTTGATTTGCATCTGGTTGAAGGTAGCTTGGCTAAATTTGTTGTGGCTAGTGAGGTTAATCACACCATCTTCATGCAGGCTAAGTTTGTATTGGTCCAAAATTTTTGCAATCACTAAAGCATATGGAAGGTCCATCATCAACTTATCCTTGGCCTTCATCATGTAGTGCATGATGAAAAATGGCCAATTGATGTGTAACCTCTGTTTCATGGCCCACATTAGAAAAACATCTTCTTCTTTAACTAAGGCATAGTTGTTAGCCCTTGGAGCCAAAATGTGCACCACCACACAATGCAGAAGACGATCTTGTGGTTTTAGGTGCCTAGCAGCAAAGCTCTTCCTAGTTGGAATAGGGATGCCTGGTTGAAGCATACTTTCAACAGCCTCTCTCTTAACAAAACCTTCCCAAGTCCTATGACTATGCTCTACGAATCTTCTCCAGTATGAGTGAGTCCAAACAAAAGGGTCCATTGGCTAGGGGTTACTATAATCCTATGTCTCTTAACTTCAGAAACCAAGTTTCCTCCAGTGATGCTCAAATTACAGAAATAAACTTTTGTTGCTTCAAGGTAGTAGTACTTACTATGAGCAGAGACAAAGTTCTTCAGCCCGTGATACTCCAAAATGTCTGTGAGGAATGTGTACCCTTGACTGACAAAGAACTCCAGTCCACGTGCTTGGGCTGAATTATATTCCGAGCTTGAAACTCTAAATGGTACTTATGCATTTGTTTTTTTGTGGGAGAAGAACTTAAGATGGTCCTGGTTGAGAGAAATGTTAGAGTCACTCTCTGAAGTAGGAGGTTCATTTGGTACAAATGGGTTCTTGGTGTGTGCCTTTTTGGGTGAGAGGAGCTACTGGCCATGGTGGAGTTAGGGCACGTGATAGAGGAGGATGCAAGGTGAGAAATTTGTGGAAATGGTGGAAAAATTGGGAAATGGTGGTTTTTGAACGGTAGAAATGATGAGAAATGAGAGGAAATGGTGTTTAGAAGCTGTATTTTGATGAATTTAGTGATGGGTGATGAGTTTGGAGGATTGGAATTGTGGAATGAAGAGGAAGAGAAAGAGGAAGATGAAGAGTGGTGCGTGAATGGAGGGAAAGGTCAACTATTTGGCATTTAAACATAGCTTCCATAACTGTTTATACAATTCCCGTAACTGGTTATTTTCATTCGTTACAAACTAGGAGGCCTCTGGTATGAAAGAATAACAGATTATATATTTCTCATAACCGGTTATTTTCGTGCGTTTGAAAGAGGATGGCCTATATTGTAACGCTATTTTTTTCTTACCTCACGAAGAAGGAATGTCACACCATAATATAGAGAAACAAAATAAATTGCGGAAAATAATAAGTACATTAATTAATTAAGACCCGATTTATTTTTAACACGTGATTAAATAATTTGCACTCTTGAATGATAAAATAATCGAGTATTGAAATATGTGTACATATTTTTCTTTTCCCTTTTTTTTGAACCAACAATAAAGAGATAATAATAATTACAGATACAATAAAATCGACATAGATTTGAAAATCATACATTCACAATATATATATATATATATATATATATATATATATATATATATATATATATATATTATATGCATCAGCCTGTTTAATTACATAATAAATTATACAAAAAGTAAAAGATGTACCCACCTGAATTGATACAAATATACACCCATTAAATATGGTAAAACATCAGGCTTCCCTAAAAATATAAACGGTTAGCCATCAGTAACCACCGACAGTATCAGCCCCTAAGACTGACGAGAAGGGACCATAGCCAGGTCATCCTCGGGGTCTTCCTCATCCGATGAAATTATCATCGGCATGATAGAATTTCGGGCAGAAGCCCGAGCAGTGGAGAGGAAAGAGTCCTCTTATGGGGTGTAGTACATATCAACCCACATATCCCTAACAGGTAGGTAAAACTCCAGAATGACAAAAGCAGTGAAATCGAAAAAAGGAGGGTCATAGCGACCCCAAGCTAAAGACACCGTCAGCTCCCCGCAGTAAACACATTAGTCTGTCTGCACATGTATGTGCCAGCAATTGGGTCCTCCATGGAAGGTCATCCTGACGTACCCCAAAAATCGGCGTGGGTGCGACGACATCCTCCGTAAGCTCTAGTTGTAGTATGACCAGAAACCTGGAAACTTAGGTGTTTCCTTTTCTTCCTCATGAATGTCTTCTCAGAAGTATACAAATAAACAGAAATATCGAAATACAGAAAGAGGTAAGACACCTAGCTTTCATTACTAATACGGTAGCAAGAAAACAAAACGGCGATGGATGCCCACTTGTCAACACAGTTTATATATCTAATCATAGTAATAATTAAATTAACGATATAAGCAGAACAACAATAAATAGTAATAGGAATTGTCAATAACAGGCATACAACATCAATATTTCCAACAGTCAATAACTCAAGCATTCAAATAATTATTGCAGTAATAATAACAGATATTTTTCCACAATTGTAAATGCTCATGCTCAATGAATTATGAGACTGACAGTTCACAATGCAAATGGCACCAAATTCCTACTCCATGGAGCTAGACATAAACATTTTCAGAGTGAATGATCAAGGAGTTATGCCAGTATCTCGTTAGCCTTAAAAATAGTGTGCCCATCTCATAAAAATATTTGCGCAATACGGCTTATACATGGTACCTCAACAGTTGATCATGATATAGGACAACGTCTCAGTCCAGATCGTCGGTGTGTTTGCATCGATCTATCCCACGGCCCCAGTGGAGCTACCATTGTCTATTGTGAGACACCCACACCCCGACGCCCCCAGGGCTAACCACTATGACCCTACACTTAGTCTACTTGCACCCGTACATAGGTGTTATTCAAACTCCTAGGCATACATCATCTTTCTAACAATGTCCAACGGACAACACATATGCATAACGACACAATGTACATCATGTATGTTTATCAATGATACATTTATCATAAAGTATATCACAATGGCATATATTCATGTCTCAATATCAAGATGTCATGATTTCATCAAATACTTAGTTCCCATAGGAACTCAAAACGACATAGAACCAATTCTCAACATCAACATTTATACATATCTGGTTCATCAATTATCACAAGTCCATATTATGGATTTACATTTCCAAGGTCTTAAGCTTTGATCAATTATGAAAAATTTAGGTTAAATAGCCCTTAAAAACCGTGGCTTTCTTAAGAGTTATTACTCAATTTAATTTTTCCCATCTCATTATGGATTATGTATATCCCTAAATTCTTAATTTCCAAAAATGCACCAAGGCATCATTTAACCTCAAAATTTTCTCTAAAACCGTGGCCTCCCTAGGTCTTCAAGTTCCAATTTCTTTCCATTTTATGCATTAATTACTTGGTATCTAATCACTCAAATTCTATCTCATACAAAGTCACTCCAATCCCCTAAAATCCAAGCCAAAACCGTGATCTCATCTTAGTGTAGGAAATCCTCAAAATTTTCATTCATTAATTCTAACATTTCCAAACATTCCAACACCACCAATGCATTCAAAATCATTATTAAGTCATCAACATCAATTAAGAACACATACACATGTAAAATCATTAAATAAAGCAAGCATACAATTATGGATTTCTCCATCAACAATCACACAAAGTCTCCTCACCACCAATAATGGTAGAAGTGAGTAAATCTCCATCTTACCTAAAGGAAGAAGACGAAAATGGTCTCTTATTGGCTCCTTGGTGGTTTCAGTTTTGAGCTTCCAAAACCCTAGAAATTTCAACACAAAGAATCAACACCAATGGTTGAAAAAGAAGAGTCTTTGGTCTGCAATGAAACCATAGAACACAAAAATAAAGAAAAGAAAGAAGAAAAATAGAAACTTTACCTTAAAGTTTAAAGCTTTGCCTTGGAAGATAATGGAGGTGAAGGTGGATTTTGAAGAAATTTCCTAAGTAGAAAGTGTAGAGGAGGTTGAGGTGAGTGTAGAGATAATATTGGTGAGGTTGAAAAATGGAAGAAAATGGTCTCCTTAGGGGCTGCAAACCGTGGGGTGAGGGAAAGGAAGAAGAGAGAAGGAGGAGAAAAATGAAGATGAATACTAGAGAGAGAAATGGATAGATGAAAAATAAGCGAAAGTGATTAAGTGTGTTAAGTGTGTGTGAGTAAAATTTTGCTCCCCTTGGGCTATGAGTGCCGCGGCAATGGAGAAAGAGAAGGGGTCGAGAGGCTTCTCCAACAAGCCAAGGGCATATTTGTCTTTTGGTGGTCAAAGTTTCTCAAAGAAGCTTTGATTAAAATACACTAAATTTGAATTAAAGTGGATTTGATTAGACATAAAGTGAATTACATTAGGATAATGTGATAGGGTTTTTAATACATGTTATTACCCAATAGACAATTGCTACAGTTGACAGAAATCAATATTAATTATCCAGCGGATAAAATTTACACAGTGATTTATTATCTTATCAGATAAAATTTTTCAAAAAACATGAAACCTCATAAATTGTGTCCAGTCTCAGGTTTAGTAAGATCCCTCATCGACGTTTCCACAGATTAAAGTTCTCGGGAAAAATATCTCATTTTCCTAGCCCCGCTCAGTTTGCATGCAAAACGAGAAATAATATTAAAATATTCCGCATTCTCAGAAAAATCCAAAAAAATTCTCAAAAATCACAAATATTATAAAATGAATATTTATAATGAAATAAATAAATTTTAGGGTGTTACATCTATTATATGGTAATAACCGATTTTGCAGTCACCATAATCGGTTATTTGTGCTTTCTAGAGAGCACCAAATAACCTCAAATCATTTGTTTCCTCCCATAACTGGTTATATAGTAACCATAGCCGGTTATTATGCTATCCAGGAAGCTTCATTTAGCCACAATAACCATGTATTTGAAGTGTAAATGAATGTGGCCTCTAACACTTGGTTACCAGAACATTTCCAATAAGTATAATAAGTGGTTATTTTCTCCTTCTAGTTTTCAAGAACCAATAATTCTTCATAAGTTTGCCCTTGTAATAAAAACCGACGCCACCTTAGCTTGGTTTCAATTCCATCCCACTTTCAATACCATAAATGCAATCCAAACTCAAATTTAACTTCTTCAAGGATACTAGAAACTGTTTTACCACACCAAAAACTTGAGATTGGAGATTTGGGGGACTTGAACATAGATCAAGCACCTCTATACTTTGTAATTTCTATAGGATTATGTCCTTTATCCTTGTCCAAGTAACAAGAAGTACCCACTGGTGTAGCCATATGCTTGCCATTGTCCATTCCAAACTTTTTGAGCAGCTCCTTACAATACTTGGATTGACTTATGAAAGTCTCATCCCTTGTTTTCTTGATTTGGAGACCAAGGAAGAAGTTGAGCTCACCCATCATTGACATCTCAAATTCATTTTGCATAACATTTGCAAATTCCTTACAAAGAGAGTCATTAGTAGCACCAAATATTATATCATCAACATATATTTGAACAAGAAGTATGTCATGCTTTTTATACTTGATGAAAAGAGTAGTGTCAACCTTTCCATTAGAGAAGACATTTTCTAAAAGGAACTTGCTCAACCTTTCATACCAAGCTCTAGGAGCTTGTTTCAAGCCATAAAAGGCCTTTTTCAGTTTAAAAACATGATTGGTAAGTTCAAAGTCTTCAAAACCAGGAGGTTGTTCCACATATACTTCTTCTTGTATGAAACTATCTAAAAATGCACTTTTAACATCCATTTGATAAAGCTTGAAATCCATGATGTATGTATATGTAAATAGCATTCTAATGGCTTCTAATGTAACATCCTCTTCAACATGTTAGACTTGTAAATGGTTACAGAGGTAACTTAATACTTGCTTAACATGTCTATGTAATTTTGTGACAATCTGAGTTAGCTTAGGCATTTTGTTGCAAGTCGAAAGGTGAAAAATAGCTTAAAATGACCCATATATTAGCATAAATGGATTAGCTAATGGAAATCGATGGGGATAATTTAATTCTAAGTCACAAATGCATATTTTGTGATGTGATTAAAGTTTGAGAGTTTTCAGAGTTAGTTTGTATTTTTAGGTATACTGGTTGTCTATTTAAAGCCAAAATGACTAGACGCAGATATGAAAAATGATGGTTTTGGTACAACAATAATTTTTTATGAATCCTATAATTTATTTTAAAGTTATTGGAACTTGGAAAACTTGAGTTAGCTAAAGTTGAGTGTTTTTAGCAAATTGGGAATTATCAATGTGATATCCCTTGTCCCTTAACACTCCATGGTTTCAACCCTCTTTCTTGACTCCTTTTATTTGATTTCCAAGCCTTCCTTTTTGTTTTCTCATTCACTCTCTATGATTAAAAAAAGAACAAAGAGAGAAAAAAGAGAAAAGAGAAAAGAAGGAAAGGAAGAAGAGGAAAGCTAAGGGGAAAGGAAAGCTTGAAGAGTTGTGATCCATTCCATCATCATCTCCATCACCATAGAAGCTCGAGGAACTCAAGGTAGGGGGGTTCCTGAACTCAACTTTATCTTTTCTCTCATTTTTCCATGTTAGGCTTATTTGAGGTTTAATATGTCAAATTGAGTTCTTGTGGTGTGATATGTGATTTTCTTGCTTCGATGAGTTATAAATGTTATTTTTGACTTATTTATGCAAAGAGTTTGGATTAGAAACTAAAAATTCTCCATTTGGTCCTAAAATGCTGTAAGTGTTGATTTTAGGGGTTTGGATGAGTGATTTAGTGTTTTGATCCATTTTTTATGAAATCAATTAGTGTTTTATGTTTCCTTCATATTAGTGAACTTGTTAGGAACTTAAAATCAACTAGAAACTGATTTGGAGTGGCTGAAATCCGAAACTTATTCTAATGGAACAGTACCCGAATTCTGCAAAATTATGCAGAATCTATGTTCTAATGTTGGAGCCATGATGCAAATATTTCACGCCGCGATGTGAGACTGATGCACTTCCAGTATTGTAACTCGAGAGCAGGGAGCCGCGGCGTGGCACAGGTGGTGCCGCGGCGTGAGCTCACGAATCTTCAAAAATATGTTTTTGATATCCTTGAAAGTTCCTAAGTGTTGGGATCATTCTTATATGCTTTCTTAAGTGTGTTGAGACACAAATAGGGGTAATTCTTAGAGAGAATAACTATATGGCATATATCTAAGAGTGGTGAAACCTTAGGCAAATCTATGTGTTAAAATGCCTTAGGGACTCTCTAAAACTTTGATCAACATAAGGTTGACTTGGAAATCACTTGTGAAGTGATGGTGAGAAGTTTTAGGTAAGGAAATACTAGTTACATAGTTCTTGCTACCTTATGGGATAGGTGATGCTAGGATCTATATGTATTAGTATTGGATAATCACTTGGTTATGGGAATCTTGTGATATATCTTAATTGTGAATTGAAATAGTTCTTGATACTTTGTTTTTTCAAACTTGGTACTTGTTAGTTTCCTATGTATTGTAACTTATCATGGTGTTCACAACCATATAGCCAGAGAACAAGGGGTTAATCTAGATTCTCGTAGCAAGTATGCTATTATGGTCAGGGTTACCGGTATGGGGGTAACAATAATACACTTGCATTGGTGAGAGGAAGGTGTTTACCTATTACTAAGTAGGATTTAGGCTTTTAAGCTTATCCTACTTTGTATATATAAGAGACGGAGGTTTCTGGGAAATTAAGCAAGTGGCTTATGTTTTCAAATCTTAAAACTTGTATTAGCATTGCATAATCATTCTATTAGAACTTTGTTTGAGCATAATCATTCCTCATATCATAAATCATTGCATGGTTGACGATTGTATGGGCAGTTGTCATTGCTTGATTGATTGATTGGTTGGTTGGTTATTGGTTTGATAATATCTTAGGATTGTATGGGCGATCTTTTGATATTATTGATTTTTTGATATTTATATTGTTTCAAATATTAATGAGTTTGGTTCATTATTTGTTGTAAATAATAAACTGATGGTCTTGGTATGCAAATACTGAGAAATTGTGATTTCTCACCACTATGTGTTTCATATAAATCCAGGTAAAGACCCTAAAAAGAAAAAGGGCAAGAAGAAAAAGAAGTAGAAGACTTAGTTTAGCAGTTTCATTTCTTTTTGAACTAGATTGTTTATTAGTACCTTTCTGGTTGTATATAAAAGTTTATGTATACAATATGACTTGTTGGCCAGTGATGTTTGTATATATGACCTTTTTATCATTTGAGGCTTTCTATATTAACTATAAAGGTTATTATAGATTTTATTTATATGCATTCTTGAAAGTGACACGTCTAGTGCGATTTATCTTGAAATATTCCGTATTTTGCGAGAATTGTATTAGGGTGTTACATTATGGTATCATAGCAGTTCATCCTGTTGAGTCAGGGTGTGAACTAACTGCGTATTCCTTTATGTGTTATGAATTTCCTTGTCTCTTGTTTAAGTATTGGATTGTTAATAACTACTGTTACACTATTACATGATATTGAGGACTGATCAACTCAATATGTATTGTTCTGTATGTGTAGAAAACTATGGCACCAAAACGACAAACCCGTATGACAAGGAACTCATCTAATGAAGACCCTAGAATAGCTGGAGCCTTTATGGTAATGGATGATGTATTAAGGAACCAAACAGTTGCTCATATTGAAGCTATGAGAGAGCAAACCACTACGACAAATAGGATGTTTGAAAGAATATCAATGACTCAACATCAACCACCTACACCACGACCACACTCTCAAGGGCAACTAGATCAATAGGTAGCTGGGAGAAATCATACTTTTCAGAATCTCTTCTAGTTTAGGAAATCTAATCCGTCTTTCTTCAAAGGGGAATACGACACTATCAGAGTTGAGTGTTGGCTCAAAGAGATGGAGAAGATTTTTACGACATGGCTTGTTCAGATGAACAAAAGGTACTTTTTGCTACTTAGATGCTAGAGGGTGAGGCAGAGGATTGATGGGTAGACTCTAAGAGAGCTCTTGTGGCAGCAAGGACTCCTATTACGTGGGAGGTCTTTAAGAGATCATTTTTGAGAAAGTTCTTTTCGCAAAACCTACAGAATGTCAAATAGATAGAATTTCTTAGGCTGGAGCAGGGGAATATGTCTATTGGTCAGTATCTGGCCAAATTCAATAAATTTTCTAAGTTTTCATCTTGTATCAGACTTAACCCAGATGAGTCCTGGAAGTGTGTTAAGTTTGAGGAAGGACTGAGGGAAGACATTCAGAATGCTATCCTACCGCTTGAGATTCGAGACTTTAAGAATTTGATTAACAAGTGCAGGATAATCGAAGGGCATTCGAAGAAGCTTTCGGTGGAGCCTAAGTCACAAGACTTCCAAAAGAGGAAGTGGGGTGACGATAAGTTCAAGAAATGGACTTCTAAATCTAGCTTCCCTCAAGACAAGGGTAAGCAGATTCAGAAGCATTTTGAGGGACCTAAGTGTCTTAAGTATGGAAAGTAGCATGGAGACCGGTCTTGCTCGGTATGATTTGTGTAATGTCCTGGGACTGCCTGCAGGATTGATGAGTGTCCCCACAAATCAACACAGGTCTTTTCAACGTGCTTTGTCCTCACTCACACACATCCTAGGAAACTTCCCAGGAGGTCACCCATCCACAAGTGCTCCAAGTCAAGCACGCTTAACTGTGGAGTACTTATGTTCTTGGCTCCTGAAAAAAAGATGCATCTTGGGTGGTGCTAATCAATTCTTTTAAGTCATCATCAACTATGCAGTCTCATACCTGTACAGTCTCAGAATTCCTCTCATTTCGGTGTGTATTCAGTTCATTCATGTGTCCCTTTGCTTAGAAGCCTGCCAGGAGCCGCTCCTTGTCCGTGTTTCATCTTTATGCACCAACGACCACTCCCCACCCTCGTTGGCCCCGGGTGTCACATGCCCACCAGCTTCCACATGGTTCATCCCCGAACCACTTCGTACTGGGAGAGGTCCCATGCTGATACCATTTTTTTTTATTCTACAGTATCTAATAACACTGCATCTCATGTAGGAAAGAATTGGAACTCAACAATAACTCTGATGAATGTTTCCATATTTACAAACTTACTTTTACCATATATATTCAGAAAACATAACTCCATTGAAATCTTCGAAAGTTATAACCTTCAAAATGTTTACCTCAAAATAAATTGAAAGATCATACTATTATGTGTCTTAATAAATAATCCTCTATAGACAAGTCTTCATTTAATCTCTGTGTTTTACTGCCGGTATAACATAACAACTGAGCTTTCAAACTAGGCTTACTTTCCAATTACTTTCCACATTTCGCACACTTTTGACTCCATATTCCAACTTGAGAATGTGCTTTCTTTTATATTGTAGAAATTGAAATCTAACTTTAATATCTGACCTTTTTCTCTCTTAGAGGCTATACTAATTCATTATGTTATATTATTTTCTAATTGATAACAAATTTGCCTTTCTAAACTCTAGATATTCATGGGAATCCTAATCCCATTTGTAAAGGTGGGTTAACTTCCATTATAATAAAATCTTGTTAACACTAGCAATCTGTTCCTTCACAGCAATTGTCACCATCTTAGTTCTCTTAAACATAGCACCGGTACTATCTCTAGTAAATTCCATAACCCATATCTCAACTTTGCTAATTCATAATTTTACTTCGAACATCAAAATAGACTAATGACTATTCACTAAACCACCGCTTCATATTACCTTGCTACAACTTAAGAATTCCATTTTTCTTATCTTCTCAAACTCATCAACCAATGCTCTACTTCTCCCTTCAACATAAAAGAAACAAACTACACATTTTGTTCGTCTGGTCAACTTATTACCTCAGATATCTTCTTCTTTGCCCTTAGCCTTTCTATTATAAAACTTCAGCATTTCAGCTAATTACGCGTCCTTTAAAACCTTGAAACATATTTCTTGATGACATTTCAGTTCTTTAGTTCTTCCATCATATTCACTATTCAAATTTTGAGTTCTTCTGTTCTTATCACATCATTGATAAAACAACATCAATTAACTACCAGCTCTATTTTGTACCTTCTCTCAAAATCAGTCTTGTCATTCTCAATCAAAGAATTTAATTTCCTTCTTTTCCTTACGCTATTAATAGCCTCAGTTTACTCCTACATCATTCCATTAATAACTTCTGTTTATTCTCCAGCGGCTATGCTCTGTTCTCACATCACTTTCATCAACGGCCTAACTATCTCAGACATATCATGATTACCTTCTCATGAAAACTCTCATATTCTCCCATATTCGCCTGGGAGGTGTTATAATTTCCTATTCACATAGAACATTACACATTGAGTTGGCTAGACTCGATATCATGTAATAGTGTGCCCATAATTATTAACATCCAATCCTAAGGCTGTCATGCAATCCTATTCACATTGAGATAAAAGAATGCATGACTCCAACAAAACTACTAATCATGCTCAAAAGCATAGTCAGTCCATTCCCCGACTCAACAGGAAGAACTGCTTTGATACTAAAATGTAACAACCTAATTCTAAATATTGTATTATACCTTGTGTATACTAAGTAAATAGAATTAGCATACCACTTTCTAACTTAAGTGTAATTTATAACCTATTTAATAGCTATATAACGAATAAATATATAGAGCCTTTACAGAAGTAAGAAAGCAAGACATTTTACACTTCAGGAAACTTGCTCTTTACTAGGAATCTATCTGATGTGTCTGAAATTACAAACCTTTACAGAATTATTCGAATAAAAATAATTACATAACCATAAATATAAATACAAAACAAATACATTTACATAATCTACTTAACTAAGTCTTTATCACCTTGCCTTGCACTTGTTTTGGTTCTCCTCTAGATTTATCATGGAAAACATAAAATAGACATTGGGATGAGAATTAACAATTATCAGTGGTAAATCTGAAATCATAACATCATGGTAAATCTAGCTACTTTGAGGAAAAATGTAAATTGTATTTAATCATTTGGAAAGGTGGCATAAGCCAAAACTCCATCTTTTCCCTTCCCAAAGCATACAGTTCATTTAATTATGAAAATAATTTAACTATTATATATTAGTTTAATTGAACAAACATACACTGAAATATTCCTAAGTATACCAAGAATAATAACAAGTCTACTTCATGTACCATTCCTAGCCATTCTTGCCAACTCTTGTCTTTAATCTTTGTAATTACAGAAAACAAGGCAATTGCCTATACAATTGCCAATTTTATGCAATGCATGGTGATGTATGATTATGCCTAATAAAAATCCTAAAGTATGCTCATACAATGATTTTTAAAAGATTTTGTTTTAGAAAACACATGTTATTTGATTATTTCCAGGAAGCCCTTTTGTTCATTGTATTGTTTCTGGGTAGGCAGGACGCCCTTTTGTTCCTTGCACTACTAAACATTCATAGCTTTGGCATTTGGAGCCCTTTTGTCCAAGCCACTTGGAGCCTTTTTGTCCAAGCATAAGTTTACAATATATAGAAACATCAAATAACAAGTTTGAAAACAAAATATGCAACAGTATTAAAAACCTTTCCCTTCTTCACTTTTTACATAATCATACTTTTTCATGTACAAGAGAGAAGCAATATTGTAATCATTAAACTTTTCTTAATACTTTATGATACATGTTAATAGAGAGGGACTCATTCAACCTCATCTACCTTCATCATTCCTTTATGTTACTTCCCAGTATCATGCATACATTTCATTTCAAGCTCAATAAAGGAGCATTTAATTCAAGTTTAACCCATAAAGGAGCAAACATATTTCTACTATACTTTCATAATTCAACTTTAACTATTAAAGAAGCTACTAAAGTTTCTAGGTCCAAACTTTCTCAAAAACCCATCAATTTTCTCCTAAAAAAGTTATTTTTCATTAGTGCACCAAATGCACATACTAACTTCAATAATTCTGAGATTTTACAGCTATATAGCCTTCCCTCATATCTTTCAAATGCCCAAACTCACCTCATTTGGATAAATGTAGCCAAAGTTATGCAACATTATGCAGAAGCTAAAATAGGGCATTTTCTGTTTTACCCGAAAATGACTTGACTTTGAAATGAAACTGGGAACAAACAAAGAACTCAATAATTCTGAAATTTAATAGTCATATATCCTTATGTGTTAGCTTTCAAATGGCACTGGTTTCATGTAAATACGGCATCGGAGCAAGAAATTATGCAATTTGGTTTAACAGGTGCCAGATTACTTTTTCTGCAGAATTTGGATTAGTTTCAAATCAAAACTGGAACTAATTGAGTTGCTCAATAATTTTGAAATTTTTATTACTTGAAGCATTATGTCTTGAATTTCAAATGGCTCTAGAATCAAGTCTATACAATGTATGTACCTCAAGTTACGCAACAAACATCACAGACTACTCGATTTTGTCCTATTTTCTGAATAATTCGGGTTCTGCAAGATTTTGGTTTCTAACCAAGTTCTAATCCTCAAATCATGGATTCTAAGTGTTTCTCCACCCTAATCATGGTCTCTAATCATGTTAGGATCATTAAACACTAAATTTAACTCATCAATCATAGATTTAAACTCAATCAAGTAAGGAAATATCCTTTTTCTCACTTTGTGCATCAAAGGTCCAAATGAAGAGTCTCAAGTTTCTACCTCAACCTCCCATCATGAACAAGTCATAAATAACCATTGAAAACACATTCAAGCAAAAAAAACACTTAAAATACCTCAAAATCCCATTTTGACATATTATACCTCAACTAAGCATGATTTTTGGAACTAAATGCATCAAAGGTCTAAATGGAGAGTCTCAAGTTTCTAACACATTTCAAGTGATAATTTAAAGCTTAAAAGCAATACAAATTATGCCTAAAAACTAAGTAACAAACTGTTTTAAAATGTGCAGCCCAAATTGACCAGTCCCAAGCTACATTTCAAGCACAAATGCATTCAAAATTTAACTACAAATAGGGCAACATTCTGCCTTCCCTTTTTACCACAATTCTAACCACTATCTCAATCCATTAAACATCCAAAATTCTACCCCAAAATAGGACAACTTACCGTGATCTTTATCCAAGCAAAGTTTGCCCATAAACTTCATTAACAAGATTACTAAGTCAACGCAACATTCATTAGAATATGAAACACAATTTGAAGAGTTCAAACTTAGGCTTGGCCGTGGGATTGATTCAAGTAATACACAATCAAATTCTTATGTTTCTCATTCAATAGTTTATCAAAGAAAGAACAAACAATAAGCAACAATTATGACCACCAAATACAAGGAAATCCATGCCTTTATTTTCATAGCTCAGCCGTGGATTCTCCAAGGCAACATGAAACATATTTTAACAAAGAAAAACAACAGGGAAAAGGAATGTTTGAAGGCAAGAAACCCTTACCTCAAGGTCTTGAAGATGGCCATGGAGGCTCCAAACTCTCCAAGTTCTTCTTCCTTTTTCTCCACCATTTCATCCTCCTTCGTTTCCCCCTTTCTTCCCTTGTTTTCTTTCTTTTGTTTTCTGCTGGAACCAACATGAGAGATAGGGAGAAAGATGAGATAATTCTCATATTTTTAAAGGATCATATTGAGGGCAATTTTGTCCTTTTACTCATTTTGTATCTGCTAAGAACACTTTGATTTAACTAAATCAAGTTTCCTAACTTCCAACAACCTTAAAATAAATTATAAGATCCATCAAAATTATTGTTTTATCATTTTCATAGTATTCCATATTTATTGTGCCTCAATCCGGTACTTAAATACTCACTCGGTATTCTTAAAAATACCAAATTGACTATGTTTGCCCTCAAAATTTAACCACATCTTCTTTCACATATTTATGACCTAAAAATAACTTTTCCATACCTATTTCCTTTAATTTAGCATTTATGCTATTTTTTCCCGAGTTAAAATAGCCATTTTGTACGTTCTGTGTTGCGGCAAAGTACATTTCCTTCGTTTCCCCCTTTCTTCCCTTGTTTTCTTTCTTTTGTTTTCTGCTGAAACTAGCGTGAGAGATAAGGAGAAAGATGAGATAATTCTCATCTTTTTAAAAGGATCATATTGAGGGTAATTTTATCTTTTTACTAATTTCGTATCTGCTAAGAACACTTTGATTTAACTAAATCAAGTTTCCTAACTTCCAACAACCTTAGAATAAATTATAAGATCCATCAAAATTATTGTTTTATCATTTTCATAGTATTCCATATTTATTGTGCCTCAATCCGGTATTTAAATACTCACTCGGTATTCTTAAAAATACCAAACTGACTATGTTTGTCCTCAAAATTTAACCACATCTTCTTTCACATATTTATGACCTAAAAATAACTTTTCCATACCCATTTCCTTTAATTTAGCATTTATGCTATTTTTTCCCGAGTTAAAATAGCCATTTTGTACGTTCTGTGTTGTGGCAAAGTACATTTCCTTCGTTCCCCCCTTTCTTCCCTTGTTTTCTTTCTTTTGTTTTCTGTTGAAACCAGCATGAGAGATAGGGAGAAAGATGAGATAATTCTCATCTTTTTAAAGGATCATATTGAGGGTAATTTTGTCCTTTTACTAATTTCGTATATGCTAAGAACACTTTGATTTAACTAAATCAAATTTCCTAACTTCCAACAACCTTAGAATAAATTATAACATCCATCAAAATTATTGTTTTATCATTTTCATAGTATTCCATATTTATTGTGCCTCAATTCGGTACTTAAATACTCACTCAGTATTCTTAAAAATACCAAACTGACTATGTTTGCTCTCAAAATTTAGCCACATCTTCTTTCACTCATTTATAACCTAAAAATAACTTTTCCTTGCCCATTTCCTTTAATTTAGCATTTATGCTATTTTTTCCCGAGTTAAAATAGCCATTTTGTATGTTCTGTATTGCGGCAAAGTGCTTAAATTAACTCAAAACATCACCAAATTTAACGGATATGTTAAACTAGTATTAAGCTACTTCTGTAACCTTATACAAGCCTAACATGTGTAAAAAGAGGATGTTACACTTTGTCTGTGGGCAACCTTGGCATTATGCTAAAGATTGTCCATTAAAGAACGAAGTTGTGCCTACCCAAAAACCACAAGCCAGAAGGAGAGTGTATACTCTAGGTGGTGAAGCGGTGACTCAGTCTTTTGATCTTATCGAAGGTAAATGCATTATTCATGATCATCTTTTAACTGTGATGTATGATTCAGGAGCATCCCACTCCTTTGTTTCTAATGATTGTGTGAAGGTGTTGGATTTGCCTATGTCTGAACTTTCTTATGACTTATCTGTATCTACGGCTACTAGTAAACAAATTACAACATCCAGAGTGTGTCTTGATTGTTGTATGAAGGTAGAAAATAGGATTTTTTGTGTAAACCTTATTTGTTTGCCTTTAGTAGATATTGATGTCATCATTGGCATGGATTGTTTGTCCACCAACCATGTAGTGTTAAACTGTTCAGAAAAATCCCTTGTTTTCTTGTTAGATATACTTACCAGAGTCGTTTCATCTGAGTATGTGTATCTCAATGCGAATCAGGTCAATCTTTATTTGAATGAGGGATCTTTAGGATATATTCTCTTATTATCACTAAGTGTTGAGGTTGAGCAAAGCATAGGTGAAATATTTGTAGTGAATGAATGTAACACCCACAATAGGGTATCACATTTAAGATTAATCATAATATAACTTATCCAAGTTGTAAAAGAATTAATCTTGTAAAACAGTGATGTTTAAAATTTTGTTTGCTGAATAACTGAAAATAATTAAAACTATAACATAAAACAAAACTGAAAATAAACTCGCCATACTTACATACATAGTGAAACCTTGTTTACAAATAATTTACATAAATACACACTTACTCTTAAAAAGTTAATATGTACATTACACACGACGAAAATATAAATACTAAACCATAACCTCTCAAACTAAACTAAGGATTTGGGCCCTTAGCAGGATCCTCTTCCTCATCCTTAGTGTCATCATTAAAGAACCCTGGTGGATATAACATATGCCTGGTGGGTGTCCTAGCAGACGACACCAGGGAATCCTCCTGTGGCGTATAAAAACTACCACCTCAGAGCTCAAGTATAGACATTGTAAACTCAAGACACACAGAAGCATGTTGCGTCAACACAGGAGTCCCGTCCCTAGTACCACTAAGGTTAAGAGTTAAATCCCTGGAATACACAAACCGTTCATTCCCATAATCAAACCTCCAAGCGTTAGTCCCCCCATGGAACTGCACTATGACGAAACCCAGAACTTGACATCTTGTCACCATATAAATAAACACAACAAACAGATATACTATTGGTGGTAAATAGATTTACTAGCTCCTTCGTCTCCTCGGTCTTCATCAAACATATACAATAAAATAAATATAATACAACAAAAATGTGAGATCCCCTACATCAATACTAATGAGGCAGTATAGAAAATCACAAAAAATGGTACAGATACAATATTTTCACATACTGTCATATTATCACATCACAAAAAATATATCAAATAACATAATTATCATGACAATATGCTGACTGTAACGCCCTTTTTCTAATCTGATACACGCGAAGAAGGAACGTCATACTATTATATTAATAATTCGTGAAACGTAAGTAAATATTTTATTTGCAAAAAATAACGTTAGTTTCATATTTTTATAATAGTGATATATTGGAGCTAAATTAAGTTATCTTAAAACTTTCATCATAATGACTTTTTTTTTTGTAAGATATTGTAAATGGTAGAATAATAATACTAGAAAAAGAAAATCCCTGCTGTAGCAAAACTTCCAACACTGAACAGTTATAATACAGTCAACAGAAACTAAACCATACATCAAAATTACATTATCATAGTTATACGTACAAGCCTATATTAATTACATTTCCAAAAAGTATACAAAAAGACAAAATGTGTACCTACCCCAAGAGATACAAATATATACCCACTAGACCAATAGTACGTCAGGCTCCCTCAAAATAAACAGACAGCCATCAGTAGCCATCTACCTAAAACAGTCTCTAAGATTGACGAGAACTAGAAGGAACCGTAGACGGATCCTCCACAGGGTCCTCGTTGTCCGACGAGACATCCATTGGAACGACGGAACAGCGGGCAGGAGCCCGAGTAGTAGACACGAAAGAATCGTCACGTGGGGTATAGTACATGTCCACCCACATGTCTCTCATAGGCATGTAAAATTCCAGCCACACAAAGGCATGGAAGTCAAAAATAGAAGCAGTGTAGCGTCCCCATGCTAAGGACACTGTCAGTTCGCCGTGGTACACACATCGATCAGTCTGCACGTTGATATGCCAGCAATCCAGACCACCATGAAAGTTGATCCGCACGTAACCAAAAAATCCACGGGGGCGAAATGACATCCTCAGCAACCTCGATCTCAATCAAGATACGACCAGAAACCCTGAAACTCAGTGGTTTCCTTATCCTCCTCACGAACGTCTTTGAACAATCATATGATAATATATAATAACAGAATATACAGTAAAGAGGTGAGATACTCGTCATTCATTACCAGTAATAGTAGCAGGAAACTAAACGGCGTGGAACGCCCACATACAGCACATTTTATGCATTTAATCATAACAGCATTAAATTTACAGTAAGACGAGATCACAACTTTAAAATAATAAAAACATTATCAGCAGTCAGTGATTCAAATGACTAACAATTATCACAAAAATAACAATAAATATGCCTTATAATTATCAATGCTCATGCTCAATGAGTTGTGCGACTGACAGTTCACTCATGCAAAAGTATATCAAAACCCTACTCCATGGAGCTAGACATAAACATTTTCGGAGTGAATGATCAAGGAGTAATACCAATATATCATCAGCCTCAAAATACAGTGTGCTTTATTTTCATAAAAATGTTTGCGCAATGGCTTATACGTGGTACCGCGACAGTTGATCGCGATATAGGATAGTGTCTCAGACAGGATCATCGGTGTGTCTCATTGGTCTATCCCACGGCCCTAGTGGAGCTACCACTGTCTATTGTGAGACACCCATACCCCGACGCTCCCTAGGGTCAACAACATATGACACCTACGCTTAGTCTATTTGCATCCGAACATAGGTGTTATTCAACTCCTAGGCTCACACAGCCTTTCCAATAATGTCCAACGGATGACACATATGCATGACGACTCAATGTCAAATCATGTATGATAAATATTGTATCTCACAATGGTACACGTACATTCAGACGTACATAACTTCAATCATTGATACCGTATCATCAAGGTATTTTTTTTATAATCCGTGTTCATCAAGTATTCATCCCACGTAGGAGTCCATAATTGCATTAAAGTTAAGTTTTATGCCACCATCATTTTCAAATGTCCATTCATTGTTATGATTCATATTATGGATTCTCACCTTCAAGGTTATATGTCATTAAGTTAATACGACCACTTTATGTCACTTTAATTCTTTATTATCATTACTTTCAAAAGTCTTTAGAATTATCAACTCTTTAACCATATCAAGCATTAATCTTCTACTTCAAATTCTTAACATTGGATTAACCCATTACCATCTCCCTTAAGCCTAAAACCTTAACCCCCACTAAATTCCTAAACCACATATTTGTTTTTCCTTTTAATGTATTAGTATCTCATTACTAATCCTCTTTAGATGCTTAATTCAATTCTCTCAACTCACACACTCAAGTTCTTCTTATTAGGTTAAATGATCCAAATTACCAATTTTAGTCTTTGTTAAATTTTTTTTTTACACATTATGAGCTCCTAATTGTTCTCTAATTTCACATTTGTCCATTTTTGTCATTCAAGTCACAATGTTCACCAATTTGCCTCCCATGGCCATGAGCCATCAAGGGACTAGGGTCCATGCATTTGTTCTTTGTTCTTTGTCCTCATCCATCCAATTATTACCATTCAATTAGGTTTCAAAATTTTAAACATCCATACCCCTCCATTGGGGGACTTGGCCATGAGCCTCCTTGCACAAAGCAAGGGGCAATTGTCTCAAGTTCATCAATTCCAAATCCATGAGGTTTATTACAACATTAACAAGAATTAAATCCATACAAATATTTAAGGAAAGAATAGAAATTATCAAGAAGAAAATAGAAAAGAATAAAATCAAGAGTAACCCCTATTAGGGTTTCTCATAAATACACAATTGGAGAAGTCTCCAACTACCATTAGAGGTTGAATAGAGTGGTCTCCCTCTTACCAAAGTGGAGAACACAAAAATGGTTTCCAAGATGCTCCTTGAGATTTCAGTTTTGGCCCCACAAAAACCCTAGAAAACTACCTCAAAAATCAACACCGTAACTTGAAAAAGGAAGTATCCTTGACCATGAAAATGGTCTTAGAACACGAAAATGAGAAGAGAAGAGAAGAAAGTTGCAATCTTTACTTTAAAGTCTCAAACTTTGATCTTGAAAAAGATTGATGAAGATGGACGGTATTGAGGTGAGGTGTGAAAGAAAAAGTGTTTAGAATGAGGAAGAGAAGCTAGAAATGAGGTTAATGGAGTCAGAAATCGAAAATGGTGAGGATGGGGGTGGTAACCCGAAATGGAGAAAAATAGAAATGGTGGATTTTGATGAAACCTTGTGAAGAGAAATGGTGGAGATGATGATGGAGAGTAAGGATATGTAGTTATTGAAGAAAAAAGATGAAGAGATGGAGTGGAAGAGTGAGCTTCAGCTTCGGTTGGCTATGGAGGTTTAGAGAGAAGGGAGAGGAAGGAAGAAGATGAAGATGTAGAGAGATAAGTTGTTAGGTTAAAAGTGTGATAGATTTTTGAGTGAATTAGGTTAAGGGTTCAAATAAAATTCCCCCCTTTTTCCCCTAGGGTACCGCGGCAAAGAGAGAGAGGAGAGAGGGAAATGGAAGCTTCCCAAGCAAGCCAAGAGTAGTTAGGTCTTTTCTTGGGTCAAAGCTTCTAGAAGATTGATTAAAATAACAATATATTTGAATTAAAGTAGCTTTGTTATGACATAAAGTAGATTACATTGGGATAAGGTGATAGGATTTTTATTACATGCTATTATCCAGAGGATAATAGTTACAGTCGACAGAAGTCAGTATTAATTAATCTGACAGATAAATCTTTCGCAGTATTTTATTATTTCATCTGTTAAATTTTCTCGAAAAATGCAAAACCTTGGAAACTGTGTCTGGCCTTGGGTTTAGTAAGATCCCCCATTGACGTTTCCATAGTTCAAGGTTTTCGGAGAGAATATCTTATTTCTCCCGCTCTGCTCAGTTTGTACGTAAAACGAGGAATATATTAAAATATTCGACGTTCTCAGAAAATTCCCAGAAAATTCTCAAAAATTGCAAATATTATAAGACAGCTATTCGTCATATAATTTTCTAACTTTTGGAACGTTACAGTTATTTCCTCGACTCTGTCCATTGTGCACATAAAACAAGGAATACATTAAAATATTTCGCATTCTTAGAAAATTCCAGAAAAATTCTAGAAAATCTCAAATATTATAAAATGAATATCCATAACAAAATAAATAAATTTTGGGGTGTTACACTGACCCACTATGCATATGTACCAAGACCAAATTCTACTCCATGGAACTAACCACAATTTCAGAGATAAAGATAGAGAGTACATGTCTGTATATCATTAGCATCAACTCATGTGCCAATATTTCATATCATTGTGTGCAACATGGCTAATACAAGGCACTCTCAACAAATCACGAAAAGAGTAGCAACTCCGTCAAGACCGTTGGTGTGTTTGCATAAGATACCACGGCATAGAAGTGCTACCAACTAGCCACATATCACTTTCCATACCCCAACGTCTCCAAGATCACTGAAGATCGTAACTACGCAATTCTCACTCGCGCGAAGGTGTAATTTCAATCTCCTAGGCATACTTGCCTTAACCAATTAAGCTGACATGTTTTTCTATGCGTGATGTATGATCCAAAACACATACAAAAAATATTCTTACAGTATTTCACATACGCACACCATTTCTTGGCGGTATCACTTTTCAATATAACTGGGCCCACCACTATAGCCCAACAGCAACCTGTTGTTATTTCCAATCGCGTAAACATTTTATCACATTTCTGAAATCGTATAACATTTTTCTTACGTTTTCAAATCGCATAAGTATTTTCTAACGTTTTTGAAATCACAAAAATATTTTCAAATGTTTTTTAAATCGCGTATGGATTTTTAAACGTTTTCTCAATCGCGTAGTGATTTTAAATCATTTTCTCAATTGCATAGCTTAACAATCACTATTTTTAATTCGCGTAAGATTTTTTCTAGCATTTTTCACTTACGTGAAATATTTCGTATCTTTCTAAATTCATTTATGAAATTCTCTATATAATATAGGCATGTTGGCCTTATTTAGAATATTGTCTTACTAAAAATTCTTGACGTAATATTTTCTGCTATTCTTTACAGAAATTTGACTTCATTGATTTAATTAGATATTACAGCTCAAAATTTTATAACGCGCTTCAAAATCCAAAGGGTGAGCTATACGTTAGCCAATTTCAAGTTCTAATTTTATTCCTCATTATGACTTAAATATGCTAATTTAATTCTAAACATTAAATCTATTTTCCTTTTTCTACTAAAGATTCATTAAACTGAATTCTTGTTAATTAATTACCTAAGTCTACACTTAGGAAAATGATTTTGGATCTAAAACACTAAACTTTGGCATGTTGGCCAAAAATTCATTTATACATCATAAATCATATTTAATCATTCTCCATCACATAATCCTTTGCAAAAACCTTTAATTCACTTTCTTATCATTAAATCATTTAATCCATAATTTTAGGAAAATATTTTGAAACATTTTGTTCTCTTGGTGGTGTAAAAATCATGAGTCTCCATAGGTTCTTTGGAACCTTCATACAACTTTTTAGCATGTGAATCACATCCTACTTAATACAATAAATCAACATGCTTCACAATCACATAATCAAGCATATAATCAAAGCTATAAAACATACCAATCAAAAATTATCACAAACAAAGCAAGTTATAAATCACACAAGTGAATAAATCCTCATGGATTTTTTCACTACAAACAAGCCACTTCCTCACCACCAACATATAGTTGATGAGGTTAATCTCCCTCTTACCTCAAAGAAGACAAAATCCTTCAAGTAGCTTCCTCCAAGGAATTTCGTGTAGCCCTCAAAACCTTAACAAACTTAAACCAATACAAGTCACAAACTAAGCTTAACAAAGAGAAACCATAGACCAAACATGGCTTAGAAATTCAAAAACCAAACTTTGAACCAAGAAACAAAGTTTTTACCTTTAGGAGTAGAAAACTCAAGCTTGATTTCCAAGCACAAGATGGATGAACTAGCTTAAGTTCACAACATGAAAAGTGTTTAGGATGATGTTTAGGTTTAGGAAATCAAGTTAGATGAAATTTAGGAAACTTGTATGTTGGCTTTTGGTGCGGAGGCCATGAGCTTTAAGATGGAGAGAAATGGAGTTCTTTGTTGTGTTTTGAGAGAAAGAGAATAGATAGGAATTTTATGTCTTTAAAAGAGATAGAAATAAACATAAAACAACCTTCCCCTCTAGTGATTGCCATGAAGTGTGTAGGAAAGGAGAGTCAAAGATTTTTGCTACCAATTATGATTATCACATGGCCTATGTCACAAATTATCATGCTTTGGTCACCTAAGTTTCTATTGGTTTAAAAGCAAGTGAATCACCTAATTCTAGATGGTGCTTGGAGCTTCCTAACCATGGAGCTCAATGGAGAACTAACCAAGTTTTTAATTCAACTGATTCCTAACTAAATTAAGCTAACTTAGTTAGATTTCTTAGTTTCTTTACTAACTATCTAGTTACTTAAGTGTGACTAACAAGTTTCTAGAAGACACTAGAAAACTCTAGTAACCATAAGCTCAAATGAGTAGCAAACTAAGTTTGCTTCATTTAGTTACTACATAAGCTTTATGCTAACTTAGTTTAAATTATCTAGTTTCATCTAGTTACATAGCTAACTAGTCTAGCCATTTTCGTTGACCACATTCTATTAATTTTCATCAAGCTTCAAATATTCTAATTGGTTCACAAAACAAGCCATCAAAACTTTCTCTACATACTATTATCCAATGGACAATAGTTATAGAAATTATTACCCAATGGACAAAACATATTGCTCATAAGTCAGTAAGTATTTATTCATTGTATAATAAAACATAGAATATTTTTATTTCACAGATAAATTTTAAAAATTAAAAGATTATGACACGTATCTCTCGGATTCGGGTTTAGTAAGATCCCCCGGCTCTGAATAAATCAGTAAAGATTTTCTCCGACCCGAAAATTATTATTTTCTTAACCAGGAGTAAATTATACACAACAATAAAAAATAGTCACAGAACAGTTAAAATAAATTTACAGCACACAAAAATTATAAAATAGTACAATTCAGTCATTACTGTAAAATAACAAATTTTGGGATGTTACAATGAATATCCCGAAGTTTTCCCAAGTGATATGGTGGAGTTGCCACCTGAGCGAGATATAAAGTTTACTATAGACTTAGTACTTGGAATGGGACCTATCTCTATAGCATCTTATAGAATGGAACCACTAGAGTTAGCAAAACTTAAGAAGCAAATTGAAGGTTTGTTGGATAAGCATTTCATTAGGCCGAGTGTTTCTCCATGGGGAGCACCTGTGTTACTAGTGAAGAAAAAGGATAGTACCATGAGGCTTTGTGTGGATTACAAATAGTTGAATAAGGTGACCATTAAGAATAAGTATCTGTTGCCTAGGATAGATAATCTAATGGATCAATTGAGAAGAGCTGTAGTTTTCTCAAAGATTGATCTTAGATCTAGTTATCATCAAATAAGAGTAAGGGAAGAGGATGTCCCTAAGACTGTGATAGAACTGGACCAAATTCTAGTCCAGTTCTATCAACTGGTATCAGAGCTCCCAAATCTTAGGAGTTTTTCATTGTTTCTACGAGAATGGAGGCTAGACTCGATGCTGTGGAGGAGGTACTGGAAGCTTGGAGACACCAAGCATAAGAGGAAAGGGCTCAACGAGAATTGCCAGAAGTAAGAACAAAGAAAACAAAGGAAGTCGTGGATGAGATTCTGAGGTTGGTGAAAGGTCTCCAGTAAGGTGACCCATCTTCTGAGAATCAACAGAGCCATTTTGAACATTAAGAAGAGAGATCAATGGGGGTCCAGCAATAATTGAGGGTCCAAGAATTGAAGAATCAGAAAATAGATGGAGGAAACTCGATATTCCTCTATTTTCTGGAGAAGATGCATATGGGTGGGTAAACAAGATAGAGAGATATTTTCAGGTGAAAGGAGTAACGAATGAAGAGAGGTTAAGTGCAGTGATGATGGCCATGGAGGGTCATGGGCTGAGTTGGTTTCAATGGTGGGAATCTTGCACTCAAAATGCTTTTTGGGAGGTTTTCCGCACAGTTGTGATTAGAAGATTTCAGGCTTCAATGGTGTAAAATCCCTATGAGGTTCTTCTTGGGTTGAAGCATATGAAATCTGTGGAAGAATTTAGAGAAGCTTTTGAGATGTATGCAGGACCTTTGAGAAATACTAATCAAGAATACCTTAGAGGTATCTTATTGAATGGTTTGCGAGATGAAATTAGAGCTAACTTGAAGCTGCATTCGGTAGAGACTCTATTTGAATTGATGGACTTGGCGCAATTGATTAATGAAAAGAATCGGGTAATTCACAAAGGAGCTATGGGAGGAAATTCAAGATTTGGAGGGAATTTTAGAGGGTTTCAACCAGTAAGATCTACTTCTGTGGATTTGGGTCTAAGAACAAATTCAAGTTTGGGTTCTCGTGGGATAGCAACCAGTATTGGTTCAGTTTCCAACAGACCCAATTTACCCACCAAAAATCCTAAGATTAGTACTGTTAGTAGGAGGGGAAGGAATTTTAGACAATTATCAGAGGCTAAGTTGCAAAAAAAGACCAAGAAAGGGTTGTGTTTTCGTTGTGATGAGAAGTACAGTCCAAAACATATGTGTAAGAACAAACAATTACACGTTATGATCATGGGAGAAGAAGTAGAGGATGAAGCTCAGCATGAAGAATTGGAAATTTCTGAGTTAGTGGAGATAGAAGATAAAGCACTACAGTTATCAATTTATAGCATCATGGGATTGACTTCAAACATATCCTTAAAGCTATGGGGAGAAGTGGAGGGTATGAAGGTTATGATTTTGGTGGATTATGGAGCCTCACATAACTTCATTTCTGATAAAATAGTAAAGGAGCTGCAATTACCAGTAGTGGAGACTCCACCTTATTTTGTGGAGGTTGGTGATGGACAAAAAGTGAAATGTAAAGCGGTTTGTCAAGGAGTGATATTGATGATGCAAGGATTGGAAATTAAATAAGATTTCTTCCTATTTGGGTTAGAAGGTGCAGACATGGTGTTGGGTTTGGAATGGTTAGAAGGATTGGGAGAAATAAGAGCTAATTTCAAGGATCTTACCTTGAAAATTGAAGAAAAAGGGAGAACTTGGACCATTAGAGGAGAACCAGCATTATCTAAGGCAGTTGCTTCTCTTTAATCAATGTTAAAGGCGTTGCAGGATGATGGACAGGAATTTTACATTGAATATAAAGCTATGACAGTTTTATCATTGCAGGAGGCAGTGGTTCCAGAGGGCATCACAACAATTTTAAAGGATTTTGAGGACTTATTCCAGTAGCCACCAGGATTGCCCCCAGCCCATAGATATGATCATGCCATAGTCTTAAAAGAGGGGACCAATATTCCCAATCTAAGACCCTACAGGTATCCTCACTATCAAAAAATTGAAATTGAAAAATTGGTAGATGAGATGCTAGCTGCTGGAATTATAAGGCCAAGCATAAGTCCTTATTCTAGTCCTATTATTCTAGTTAAGAAAAAAGATGGTGGATGGCATTTTTGTGTGGATTATAGGGTTCTCAACAAAATTACAGTGCCGAATAAATTTCTAATCCTAGTAATAGATGAATTACTGGATGATTTGGGTGGAGCTGCCATTTTTTCTAAGTTGGACCTGAAATCCAGGTATCATCAAATAAGAATAAAGAAGGAAGATATCCCTAAGACAGCTTTCTGTACTTATGAAGGTCATTATGAGTTTTTAGTAATGTTTTTTGGCTTGACTAATGCTCCTTCAACATTTCAAGCACTAATGAATGAAATGCTGAGACCATTTTTAAGGAGGTTTGTGTTAGTTTTTTTTTATGATATTCTAGTTTATAGCAAGGATGAAGAAACCCATATTTCTCATTTGCAGATAGTTTTCCAATTATTGAGAGAACACCACTTGTATGTTAACAAAAAGAAGTGTAGTTTTGGGCAGCTGCAGATTGAGTACTTGGGGCATATCATTTCTTGTCAAGGGATTATAGCAGACTCGAAAAGAATTGAAGTAATGTTATAGTGGCAGGTTCCTAAGGATGTGAAAGGCCTGAGAGGATTTTTGGGATTAATAGGCTACTATAGGAAGTTTGTCAAAGAATATAGACAGATTGCAAAACCTCTGACTAAGTTGCTGAAAAAAGATGATTTTAAGTAGAATAATGAGGCACAGACAACATTTGACACTTTGAGGAAGGCTATGACTACTATCCCAGTTTTGGCTATACCAGATTTCGCTAAGCAGTTTGTTTTGGAAACTAATGCTTCAAGCAAAGGATTGGGAGTTGTCTTAATGCAAGAAGGAAAACCAATAGCTTATTTCAGTCAAGGGTTATCAGAAAAAGCACAACTAAAATCTGTTTATGAGAGGGAGCTTATGGCAATTATGTTAGCAGTCCAAAAATGGCGTCACTACTTGTTCGGCAGACCATTTATCATCCATACGGATCAACGCAACCTGAAATTTCTCTCAGAATAGCGGCTAATGGGTGAAGAACAATATAAATGAACCTCTAAATTGTTGGGTTTTAACTTTGAGATTAAGTACAAACTTGGTTGTGCTATTCAAGTAGTTGATGCTCTCAGTAGGAAGATGATGTTTACTGCATTATCTATGGTACATTTTAGTGACCTAGATACTATAAATGAGGAGCTGCAAACTGATAGTGGCCTAAGATCTGTCATGCAAGATCTTATTCAAAATTAAGGGTCTCATCCAAGATATCAATTGGTTGGAGGAAGGCTATTATTTGAAGGAAGACTGGTTTTGCCCAATCAATCCACCAGAATTCCTTTGATCTTATCAGAATTTAATAGTTCTGCTATGGGTGGTTACTCTAGTTTTTTTAGAACATATAAATGGATCGCTGGTATAGCTTATTGTAAAGGAATGCGGGGAGATATTCAGCAATATGTTGCTGCTTGTGATATATGTCAGCGAAACAAATATCAAGCATTATCTCAAGGATGACTTTTATAGCCATTACCCATTCCCACTTAGATTTGCGTTGATATTTCCATGGATTTCATAGGAGGATTGCCTAAAGCTCATGGAAAAGATACTACAATGGTGATGGTTGATAGGCTCACTAAATATGCTCATTTTGTAGCAATGTCTCATCCTTTCTCTGCTAAAGAGGTGGTAGAATTATTCATTAAAGAGGTAGTCCGTTTACATGGGTTTCCAGCCATGATTATTTCGGATCAGGATAAGGTGTTTCTTAGTCATTTCTGGATTGAGTTGTTCAAGAATGCTGGTACTCGTTTGAAATTTAGCTCTGCATACCATCCATAAACGAATGGTCAAACGAAAGTGGTGAACCATTGTTTGGAAACTTACTTAAGGTGTTTAACTGGAAATAAGCCTAAACAGTGGCCTAGGTGGTTGAGTTGGGCTGAATATTAGTTTAATACCAATTATAATAGCTCAACTAAAACTACTCCTTTTAAGTCCCTTTACGGCAGGGACCCTCCGTTGTTATTCAGAGGTAGTACTTTTCCTTCCGCAATGGAGGAAGTAAATTTGTTAATAAAAGATAGAGATGTTATGTTGGAAGAGTTGATGGAGAATTTGCTAAGGGCACAAAACAGAATGAAGAGGCAGTTAATAAACATAGACGAGAGGCGGTGTTTAATGTGGAGGATTAGGTTCATTTGAAGCTACAACCGTACAGACTTAGATCCTTAGCTAAGAGGGTCAATGAGAAGTTAAGTCCTAGATTTTATGGACCTTATCAGGTTTTAAAAAAACTGAGAGAGGTTGCCTATCAGCTAGATCTTCCAGTCGACAGTAGAATCCATCTTGTGTTCCATGTGTCTCTGTTGAAGAAAGCTGTATCTGCCCAGCAACTATCACATCCATTGCCTCCTATGCTATCGGAAGAATTGGAGCTACAAGTGCAGCCAAAACAGGTTCTCTAAATCAGACAAACGGCCTTAGGTGTACAAGAAGTGCTCATCAAGTGGTCTGATCTCCCAGATCATGAGAATTCATGGGAATTAGTGACAACCATTTAAGAATAGTTTCCTCACTTTCACCTTGAGGACAAGGTGGATGTCTTGGGGGGAGTATTGTTAGCAGGCCTATCATAAAAAAGATATACTCTAGGAAGAATAGACAAGTAGTAGTAGATCAGAAAATGTAGTTATTATGTTTTCTATTAGAATAATATTTAGTTAGTTATTCTAACATAATAGAAGTTAGTTAGTGGGTTATAAATAGAGAAAGGGGGTCTTTTGGAGGTTAACCTATTTCAGAGTTGGAAAAGAAGGTTAGGAGAGAACAAGGACCTCTCGAATTGTCCTAGTGAATTCAGATTGGCATACATCTACCATATCTTCTCATCTTTGTAATTCTTTGCCATTTCAGTTTTTTTCTCCCTCTGAGTGTTACAGAGAGGAGATTTTCTCAATAAAGAAGTATTCTTTTGTATGGGAGTACCTCGTGATGTCCTTTGGGTTGACGAATGCTCCGGTAATGTTCATGGATTATATGAACAGGATCTTTAGACCATGCATGGATTAGTTTGTTGTGGTGTTTATAGATGATATCTTAATCTATTCTAAGACAACAGAAGAGCATAAGCAACATCTGAGGATATTGTTGGAAATGTTTAAGGAGAATAAGTTATTTGCCAAACTATTGAAATATGAGTTCTGGCTTTCATAAGTTTAGTTTTTGGGACATATGATATCTCAAGGAGGGATTTCTGTGGACCCAAGTAAGATTGATACAGTGTTGAAGTAGGAGAGACCTACCACTGTAATGGAGATTAGAAGCTTCATAGGCCTAGAAGGGTACTGTAGAAGATTCATAAAGGGTTTTTCTCAGTTAGCACTACCCTTGACTAGATTAACTAGGAAAGGTAGTTCTTTTGTTTGGACTCAGCACTGTGAGGATAGTTTCCAAGAGCTGAAGGTGAGGTTGACTACTACACTGGTGTTGGTAATTCCGGATCCTTTGGAAAACTTTGAGGTGTACTGTGATGCTTCTAAGATAGGTTTGAGTTATGTTTTGATGTAGCATAGGAGAGTTGTTGCCTATGTATCAAGGCAGTTGAGACCTCATGAGGAGAACTACCCTACTTATGATCTAGAGCTGACTGCAGTAGTGTTTGCCTTGAAAACTTGGAGACATTACTTGTATGGAGTTCAATTAGAAGTGTTTAGTGATTATAAAAGTTTGAAGTATTTATTTAATAAAAAAGAGTTGAACATGAGACAACGAAGATGGATGAAGTTTTTGAAAGATTACGATTTTGAGTTAAAGTATCATCCGAGTAAAGCCAATGTGGTGGCTGATGCATTAAGTAAGAAATCCCTACATGTGTCCCGTATGATGATCCAAGAGAGTGAACTTCTGGAGAGTTGTAGATACTTAAGCCTTTCAGTAACTGTGTTGCCACATAGTCTCAGTGTGAGCCCAATGGACATAGTGAGTGACTTTAGGACTCAAATCTTAGAAACTCAAAAGGAAGATGATACTCTTAATGATCTTAGTGATCTTAGTAAGCAGATCTTTTTGGGTAATCCTAGAGAGTTTGATATGGCGAATGACAGAATGATTAAGTTTAGAGGTAGACTTTATATTCCTTGAGAATCTGTGATCAAAGAAAGGATCCTTGAAGAAGCTCATTGTAATTAGTACTCTATACATCCCGGGGCCACGAAAATGTATCAAGACTTGAAGAAGTTGTTTTGGTGGTCTGGAATGAAGAGGGACATAACTGAGTTTGTGTCTAGGTGCCTAACTTGTCAGAAGGTCAAGATAGAACATTAGAAACCCTCTAGGCCTCTTCAATCTTTGGTAATACCTGAGTGGAAATGGGATAACAACACAAAGGATTTCATGATAGGTTTGCCTAGGACTCAGTTAGGTTTTGATGCTATATGGGTTGTAGTGGATAGATTAACCAAGTCTGCCCATTTTATACCCTATAAGGTTAACTACTCCTTGGATAGACTAGCTCAGTTATACCTTCAGGAGATGGTTAAGTTGCACGGTATTCCCATTTCTATAGTTTCTGATAGAGACCCTAGATTCATATCTAGATTTAGGGGAGCCTTGTAGAAAGCTTTTGGGATAAAGCTTGGTTTGAGCACAACATACGATTCATAGACTGATGGTCAATCAGAAAGAACTACTCAAACCCTAGAGGATATGGTAAGTGTAACATCTTAATACAAATATTTAGATATATCTTAGATATACAAGGAAATATAAAGACAACTAGTACTAGAGACGTCACTTCTACATACTACATACTAACATATATCCATAATCACAACTGAGTAATTATAAAAAGCCTTGAGAGATTGCGAAAAAAAATATATATATATATATATATATATATATATATATATATAGCATAACCACAAAAGGATATATTGTAATATATATTACTTAGAACATACAAACCAAATATAAACATATACATAAGCTTTGCCTACTAAAGCATATAAAACTATACCAGTCTTCATGCTTCACATTCATTCCCTTAACAGGGCCTGTACCTAGATTTACATGGAAGAACAAATGAGGTGAGAATTACAATTCTCAGTAAAAGCAATTCTAATACCAGCTAGCTATAACATTGTATAACAAATATAACAATTGCTATAACTACTAACATAAGAGTTTCCTCCCTAATTCTCATAGCTGCACACAATCAAGTAGTGTGATATAAATTGATAGCCTACTTACCGTTAAATATAAACAACTGCCCATACAATTGTAAATACCAACAACAACAGATAATGCCCATACAACTGCTTGTAAAAGCAATGCAAATGATCTGCAATATGATTATGCCTAAAAAAGATCCTAAATATATGCTTGTGCAATGTTTTGTTTTGAAATACATGTAGAGTTTTATTTGGAAAACCAAAAAGTTCATTAGGAACTAGTTTAGTATATTATCCTGTGGTAAATAGGGGGAAAGCTCATCCTCACATCATAGGTATCCTGGCATGCTGAGAAGTTCAGGATGAATCTAAGTTCAAAAGAACCATAGGGATTCCCCACTTATCTCTTTTGGCCTTATTGATGGTGTACAACATCAGAAGACACTCACAGAGAACAATACTACTGGACTATTTCCATAAACATACATACAAACTTATATACTTAGTTCATTTAAGACCCAAGCATATTCTACTAGGAACTTTGGCTTCTTATGTTTACCCTTTGTAAAGAGAAGAATCTGTAACGTCATACTACATGCAACCCTTAGTCAGGAATAACTTGTTCCCTTAGGAACTACTGATTCCTTTTCTTCTTGCTAAATGATATTTCATCATATAAAGTCATATTCTTCGGCAAACACTACTAATCTATCCTAGTTCGTTGCATCTAATACACCCTATCATCACTAATTACATCTTAAGTGATATAAACACCACATAAAGTAGCCTAAGATGCTAGATACCTACCTAAGGCAAATCGTTACTCTAGAATGCTCAAAGGTTCTCATAACTTCCCTATAGACTCAACTTAATCTAATAAAAGAGTCTGTCTTAACTAATGTCTCATTCAACCTTACTTAAGGATATAAGTGAGCATTTCTCTAGAACTTTGCATACTTAATGAATGTAACAAGCTTACAAGTCAACACTCATCCTTTTGTGTATTCTACAATGCACAAGGTCCTGCTTAACTAAAGACTTAGTACAAAACATTCCTAAGGTGCTTAAGGCTCTAGGTACCTTCCCAAAGTAATTCACTACTCTTGGATCTCCTAAGGTTCATACCTTTCTCATACTTACTAGAGTGAATACCATAATCCATCCTAGTATACTTATGTCCAATGCACCATCTTATTATCACATCTCTAGTGAAGCTAAGTAACAACAATTTACCATAGGTGAATGACAATTTTCTGTTGCAAACCCTTGTTCTTAGTTATTTTAAAGTTCATTAATAACATATGCATACCAAAGGGTTATCCTCTTGTTGGATTAACTCTAGTATCATTCTAGACAAATACTAAGTCCATCCATGTATCTTGGATGTTCAAAACTTAGATTTCTTTTCATAACTCTAGGTTATGATTTCCCTATTGTAAAATACCTCTATTTGTGTCTCAACACACTTTGCAAAGTATAAAAAAGTGATCCCGAAACTTAGAAACTTCCAAGGATATCAAAAACACATTTTTGAAGATTCTGGAGCTCACATCGCGGCACCCTACTCTCGGGTGCAACTACTGGACAGAAAACTGCCCCACGTTGCGGCATGCTCACGCCTCAGACCATGCCTTGGTCCACGCCGCGACGTGCCCCACAGAACTCAGATTCTACAGTATTCTGCAGTCGTGGCTTTATTGTTCCACTAGTTTAGATTTTGGATTTTGGCCACTCCAAATTAGTTTCTTAGTGATTTTAAGTCCCAAACAAGTTCACTAACATGATGGAGACCTAAAACACCAATTGATTTCATCAAAAGTGGATCAAAACACTAAATCACTTATCCAAACTCCTAAAATCAACACTTAGAATAGTTTAGGTCCAAATGGAGAATTTCCAGTTTCTAATCCAAACTCTTAGCATAAACAAGTCATAAACACTCTTTAAAACTATCCAAGCTAGAAAATCACTTCAAACACCACAAGAACTCAATTTGGCATATTAAACCTCAAAATAGCCTTACATGAGAAATGAGTAGGAATGAGAGTTTGAGTTCAAAAACCCCTACCTTTTGATGGCTGAGATGAAGATCTTCAAGCTCTATGCTTTGATCTTGATCCTCTTGCTCTTGATCTTCCTTCTTCCTTTCTTTTTCTTCCTTTCTCTCCCTTTCTCCCTTTGTTTTCTTTCTTTTTCTTCCTTTGCAGCTTTTGCTGCCTTTTTAACCATGAGAGAGAGCAATGAGAGAATGACCCTCATATCTTTTAGGATATTTTACTAAAACTTCCATATCTGCTAAGAACACCCGAATTATGCTAATTCAAGTTTTCCAGCTTTCAATAACTTTAGAATAAATCATAGGATTCATTTAAATTATTGTTTCATCATTTTTATTATTTTCTATATCTGCTGCAAGTCATTTAGTATTAAAATGCACAACTAGTATGCCTAAAAATACTAAACTGACTCTGATTCTTTTTAAACTTTTACCACCTCTTACTTAGCTCATTTGTGACCTAGAAACAAACTCTCTATGTTTATTTCCCTCAACTTAGCAAATTATGCTATTATCTGAGCCATTTTAAGTTATTTTCCAACTTTTATATTGCAACTAAGTGCCTTAATGAACTTAGTTTCTCACAAAACTTCTGAGGCATGTTAAGCAACTAATTTGCTACTTTTTGTAACCATATACAAGTCTAACATGTTACTAAGGATATTACATTTCTCCAATTTTTTTTAAATTTTGTCCCCAAAATTGCTCACCTCGTGTAAACAACTCTGAGTAAACTCTCTTATCATGGAATTCTCAACTACCACGTAGTCCTTTTCAGCATCAGCTTTTCCCAATTTCACCTCTGTTAGAGAAAAATTGCTTACTCCTAAGCTCTTGATCCTTCTGTTTGTGGATGGTAAACTATACTAAAATATAACTTAACTTTGAACTCCTTCTTGTAAGGCTTTTCAAAACCAACTGTGAATCTAGTATCTCCTTCAGACACTACATTCACTAGAACTCCATGCATCCTGACTACTTCTTTCAAAAGTAGTTGAACTACCTTATCTAGAAAATAGCTAACTTTACTTAACGAAAGTGGGCAAATTACTTAATCTTTCCACCCTTACTTATAACTTAACATATTCTGCTATGTTCTTTAACATACTAGGCCACCAAAACATCTTCCTTAACTCTTGAAGAACCTTATTAACCTGTAGATAGATGGTATACTTTCTCTTATGAACTCCCTTATTTGATTTTTGGCCCTCTTGGAATACAAAGTTTGTCTCTAGACTCGTTATTCCTTCATTAGTCCTTACAAAATCCTCTAGGGTTCCTTCGAAGATCTGCTCACTCATGTCCCTTAGAGCTTCATTCTCCCTTTGAGTTTTCAAGAAATTTGAGTCCTTAAGCCTTTACTATGTCCACCTTACTCACTGAGAGACTATTTGGCATCATAGTCACCGCGAGACTCAAATTCCTAAAACTATCTAGAAATTCACTCTCTTGGACTACCATTTAGGACACCTGTAGGAATTTCCTATGTAACACCCCGAAATTTGCTTAATTATCATTTTATATGCTTTTTATAATTTTTGTGATTTTTGTGAATTTTTGTGAATTATTTGGGTGATTTTGAATATTTTATTATATTTCTCGATTTTTTGTGCACGTTAAGCAGGGCCAGAAAAATTAAATTTTTTCGAGACTAAATAATTTTGGACTATGAAACAGTGACGAGGGATCTTACTAAACCCGAGGCCGCACACAATTTACGAAATTTTTGTTTTATGCGATTTTATCTGACAGATAATATCATTTTCATGATTCTTGGTCACCTTTGTGACCAAGGACTTCTCTTTTCAAGCTTTGGTTGTTGATCTTGTGAGTTTGAAACCTCTAGGGTTTGGTTGGAGGTGTTGGACGAAATTTCAAAAAGCATCAAGGAGTCTTCTTTTCTTGCAACTCTTTAGGTAAGAGGGAGATTAACCTCATCAACCAAGTATGGTGGTGAGAAATAGATTTCACGTTGTAAGTGAAGAATCGATGTGAGGATTCCTTCACTTGATTGTATGCTTTTGGTTAACTTGTGCTTTTTTGGTTATGTTTGATAATATGATGTTATATAATGTGCATGAATTTTCTATGGTTGTTTACTTGTTGTATAGATTTGTTTACTTGATGACATGAGTTTAGAGCCGTCAAAATGGGCCAAGCCCGATGGGAGAAGAGAGGAGGGAAAATTCTTCAAGAAGCTTAGGTAAAGCTTCGTTGAGAAGCTTTGTACAAAGCTTCTTTGAGAAGCTTTATTAGCTTTTTGCCAAAAGTCAACATGATGTGACATGAAGTTGACACTATTGAAAAGATGATAAGCATTTTACTACAAGTTATTATCCAATAGACAAATATTATAGTTGACACAAGAATTCAGTATTTATTATCCATCGGATAATAAAATGTACAACGATTTTTATTTATCAGATAAGAATCTTGTAAAATATAAACCTCGTAAACTGTGCTCGACCTCAGATTTAGTAAGATCCCCCGTCAATATTTCCACAGTTCAAGGTTTTTCAGCCTCGGGGAAAATATTTCATTTTCTTGGCTCTGCTCAATGTGCACGCAAAATGAAGAATATAATAAAATAATCAACATTTATGAAAAAATCCACAAAAATTCACAAAAATCACAAATATTATAAAATAACTATTTATCATGAAACAAACAATTTTTAGGGTATTACATGAATGTTGTCTTGGAAATATCCTCCACCGTCACATGAATCTGGTGATAACCAGAACGTAAGTCAATCTTGGAAAATATAGTCGTTCCCCGCAATTAATCCATCAAATCATCTATCCTCGGAAGAGGATACTTATTCTTGATCATAATCTTGTTCAACTGTCGATAGTCTACGCATAGGCGAGAAGTCCTATCCTTCTTCTTAACCAACAGTACTAGGGCTCCCCATAGTGACACACTAAGTCTCACAAATTGCTTCTCCAATAATTCCTCCAACTGTTTCTTGAGCTCTACCAACTCTGACGGTGACATCCTGTAGGGCGCCATAGATATAGGTCCAGCTCTTAGTACCCAATCAATAGTAAACTCAATCTCTCATGCTGGTGGTAATCCAGGTATATTGTTAGGAAAGACTTTTGGAAACTCATTGACTACGAAAATATCTTTCACATCTTCTTCACCTTGGACTTCCAAGGAAGACAACAATAAGTATCCTTGAGCTCTTTCCTTCAAACAGGCTTCGACTCGATTGGCCGTTAGGAATCCATAATTCTTAGCCTCGGGAAAGACTAACGTCTTATTAGAATAATCTAACAGGATATGGTTAGAAGACAACTAATCCATTCCTAAAATTACATTTATCTTTGCAAGAGGTAAACAGATCAAATCAACATAAAAGATTTGATCCCTAACACAAACAGGGCAATTTAAGTAAACTTTTGTAGTAATTACAGGCTTATTAGTAAGGGTAGAAACACTAAAATCATAAGGTAATGTGGACACAGATAGTTCTAAATGATCCACATAATCACAGGCAATGAAAGAATGGGTCACTCCTGAATCATATAGCACAGTTAAAGGAAAACCTTCAATAGCACACTCTCTATAATCAGATCCTCAGACTTAGAGGCTCTTCTTCGCTCATAGTATATACTCTTCCCCTCGCCTGGGGTCTTACAATACGGACATTGCCCACAGAGGGTTCCATTTTAGGTTGAATACAGTATTTTGAAACATGTCAAAGCTTTCCACATCTGAAGCATATAATCCCCTTGATTGTGCAATCTTTTGTCAAGTGGTCCTTCCCATAATTAAGACATCTTGATGAAGACGTTTCGGCCTGACCAAACTTGTTGCCACCAGAACCTCCCCCATACGATTGTTGCTGAGTTTGATTTCCTAGTGGTCTTGCATACGGCTTCTATTGATAACGATTGGCACCGCTACCTCTTCCTCTTTGGAACCGAGCAGGTCCAAAGTTTCGGTTTCTAGTGTCTCGATGCTAGTCTAGCTCCTCAATTCGACGACACTTGTCTAACAAAGCTGGGAATTGCTTAATTCCCAGAGATAACACTGCTTGCTTCAAATCCTGCCTTAATCCTTCCTCAAATTTCTGGCACTTCCATTCCTCGTCAGACTGTAGCTGGAAGTATCTCGAAAATTTTGACAAGCTCTCAAATCTTGCAGCGTATTCACTGACATTACACCTTGTCGCAGGCCAAGAAATTCCATGTCCTTAGCATGTCTAGCACAGGTTAGAAAATATTTTTCCAGGAACTTGGTCTTAAAAACTTCCCATGTGATCGCCCTTCTTTCTGCCTCCAATAGTCTTTGCATTCCAGCCCACCAGTCTTTGCCGTCCCTGACAAGCATAAAGGTAGTGTAAGTTACCTTTCTCTCATCAGTACAGCCCATACCTTGGAATATCTTTTCCAATTCTTTTATCCAAAGATTTTCCTTCTTTGGATCAAATTCTCCTCTGAATTGTCGTGGATTATTTTAGCAAAACTCTGATAGATTTTGAGTTTCCGCAGTTGCTTCTTGTTGCTAAGTAGCTCTTTGATTTTGTTGCACAATGATGTCTGCCATCCTTTGCATCGCTTCTGCAGCCGCAACCATAGTCTTATTATCACGTGCAGCATTCATACGTCCACCTCAACCGCCAGCCATTGCTTTCTTCAAAATCAAACTAAGCAATACAAAATAAAAGTCAAGTATAATCATTTCAAACAATATTATTTCCTTTTAGAAACCAAAAACAGAGAATCACACAACACAAACAAGATAGACCTAACCACAAACCCAAAAGACTCTAACTTGGGCTCTGATACTAACTAATGTAACACCCACCATAGGGTATCACATTTTTAACAATTTATTATTAAACTATACCCAAATTGTAAATCATTTATTATTAATTAATATAATAATACGAGTTATAAAATTTCTTTTTACTTATAATGTAAACTTACTCGAATATCGAAATACCTAACAACATCATCAAATAATATACATCATATATGTAATATAAGTTAGTGATAAAGTTTAATACATAAGACTGAAGTTCTCAAAATCAATATATACAACTACTACTACAACTATAGACTGGCCTTAATTCATGCCTATAGAGTTGGGTCCTCAGATGGATCCTCCTCCTCCTCAGATTCCTCATTAGTCAAATCCCTTAGAAGGGGTAAGACTGGACGAAGAGGAGTCCAAGCAGATGAGACCTCGGAATCCTCCCTCAGAGTATAATAGATATCACTCCAGAGATCCCTAAGAGGCATGTTAAATTCTAAACATAACCTAACAGTAAAAGTAAAAACAGTGGCCTCCTACTGGTTCCTGCTAATAAACACAGTCGCATCTCCTTGATATGTCACACGCTTCGCTTCCCAATTGAAGTTCCTTGCACTACTCTCATCATTAAATTGTACTCTTACAAAACAAATCAGTTCGCGTCCCGATGCCATACTCAGACTCAAAAATCAACCTAAACAATATGAATGCTATCCTTCCTCACCCTCCTTACCTTCCTCACATTCTTTACCAACATAAATAGAACATAGGAACAACATACAAAGAGGTGAGATCACCTACACTAATACCATCATAGCAATAGAGAAATAGAAATGACAGTAATGTCATACAGATATGGCAAACAACAGATATATTTGTGGCATCAAGTATCAATCAATATTAACAAATAAAACATTATAACAATATATATATATATATATATATATACAAACTATGCACATGCATACTGACCCAATTTCCTACTCCATTGAGCTAAACACAAGTCGAAGAGAATGATCTAGAAGATCTGTCTGTATCTTGGCTGCTTCAGACCAAGTGCTATAAATTTTTATTAATGTGCGCATCAGGCATTATACAAGACAGTCTACGTCAGATCTTGATTAAGAATAGTGTCTCAGTCTAGATTGTCGGTGTGTTGCATCGGGCTGATCTGCGGTACAGTGGGGCTTCCAACTGCCCATTGTGGAAAACTCGTACCCTGACACCCCCAAGGTCAACAAGTGACCTACACTATGCCTATCACACCCGCATTAAGGTGTAATTCAATTCCTAGGCCATCGGCCTTAACATAGTTTACCGGACTTTCACAATGCATGATTGATGCACACATGCCAATTACAGGCTAAAGTCACAACTCACAATTCCGGGTCCACCATATTGGCCTAATAGTAATCCTACTGTATTTTTAATCACGTAGTCATTTTATCGCGTTTTCATAATCGTGCAACATTTCTGTCGCATTTTCAAATCGCATAAATATTTTCTAACATTTTCCCAATCGCATAAAATATTTTGACGTTTTCTAAATCACATAGTTCAAAAATCCACTTTTTTTGAACGCGTAAGGTTTTTCTACTATTTTTCATTGTATAAAATATTTCTTGACGTTCTAAATTAAATTTTGAAACTTTCTAAGTTTAAAACATAATTTGGACTTCAAATTCTCATTTTTTTTTAATAAAACACATCTAAATAATATTTTCTGTCATTTTTCTCAAAATCTGTATTACTTTAATTTAATAGAATCTTTTCCATTTATTTTACTAACAATCCTTTATAACAAAATACCTTAAGTTACTTCTTCACTTTAAAACCCTAATTTCTAACATTATTACCGAAAATCATAATTTGTGGAATAATAAAATGTATTTATTTCTTGTTTCCATTTTATAAAACTTTCATTTATTTTATTTCACCTAATCAACTAAGTTTACCATGAATAAATCATTTTTGCACTAGGTTATCAAATTTAGCCTTATGATCGTGAGTCAAGTGGTCTTTAGAACCAAAATTTCTTTTAATTTCTCTTCCTTACTTCCTAATCATCTAAATTCTTTATTCATAAAATGATTTTAACTTGGTATACCCATTTTGGGGCATAGAGGCCGTGAGCCTCATGGTCCATTGGAGAGCAAAAATTGTTTCCTTTCCCACATGATTCACATCCTATCATATACATCAATCATCAATAATCTATTCTAACAATTTCATGCATAATATCAAAGCTATAAAATCACATACCATAAAACAAGCATAAATCATAAAAGCTCATAACCAAAGCAAACACAAACAATTAATTTACACCACAAGGTGAACAAATCCTCACATGGATTTCCCACCATCAAATCTCAAATTTCGTCCCTCACCACCATGAATGGTTGGTGAGGTTAAATCTCCCTCTTACCTTGGTTGATGTTCGTGTGCCTCCTTGTTGTACGTTTTCACCACCACCAAGTGATCCTTGAAAACAAAGCAAGCACACACATATTAACATCTAAAGCTTTTTCTAAGATCACCATGGATTCAAATCATGGTTTAGAACTTTGAAACAAGATTAAAATGAAGATCAAGGACTTCACCTCAAGAACCTTCAAACTTTAAGCTTGAAGAAAAGATAGAAGATGATAGAACTAGATCTTGGTTACACCTACAAAGTGTCTTAGATTGATGTAAAGATTCAAGAAATGAGGTTGTATGAAATTATAGAAGGATGGAAGGTGTTTTAATGGCTCTTGGTAGTGGGGTTTTGAGAGAAGAAAGTGAGAGAATTTCTTTGGTAACTTGTGTAGTTTTCTTTGAGTGAGTGGTAAGAATGAATAAAAAGATGAACAAAGAGATATTTAGGCCACCAAAATGTGCATGGCCGCTCCAAATTCGCTTCTAAGCCACCAAGCTTAACAAGGAAGCTAGCCCCTCATTGGATCATTTTCGTGCTAACCAATTTGCGAGACTTTTTCAACAAGCTTGTTGAACAAGCTTAATTTCCATTGGTTGGTCATAAAGATGGTTATGATGGTCTTCCAAGATATTTAGGTTATAAATATCTATCCATCTAGATATTTTCCAGTATACATTATGTTACCAAGTGGCTTCAATACTCAAGAGGGGGGTGAATTGAGTTTGTAAAACAAGTTCGCAATTCTTTTGCAAAACACTTGACTATTGATTTTCGTTGAAGCTATTGACTAATTGAAATGAATGAATTGATAAGAACAATGTATATTGCTTAATAACCAACCAAGAGAGAAGTAATCAAGCAAGAGTATAAGCAATGCAGAAATATAAAGAGAAGGGTTTAGAGAATCAAACACAGTGATTTATCCTGGTTCGGCCACCAATCCACTTGTGACCTACGTCCAGTCCTCAAGCAACCACTTGAGATTTTCCACTATATCTTCAAGCTTCAATAGGTGCTTGACTACCTTTACAAACTTGAGCCCTCAACTCCTTGGGATGCCTCACCCTTGAGCTTGAGTCTCTTCAAACAAAGGGATGCCTCACCCTTTACAAATTGAGGGATGCCTCACCCTCTATCTTATACAGCAATTAAGATTGAATTTGAGAAGCTCTCACTAGAGTAGATGATACAAATTGAAGCTCTAATAATGCTCACAAAGATATCTTAAAGATTGGACAAAAACAGAGCAAGAAAGATTTCAGAGTTTGATTCTCGTATGATGTGTTGCTATGATGTTTTTAGGTTCAAGAACAACCCTTAATGATGCCCCAGCAATTGTATTTAAAGCCCATTCATTAAAAGAGCCATTGGGGGTGGTTAAAGCCAAGCATTAAATGCATTCAATATAGTCGTTGGGCATGTCAGAACCTTGGTAATCGATTACAAGGATTTGGTAATCGATTACATGGAAAATAGAATGTGTTCTTGGCTTTACGGGCTTGTGGTAATCGATTACATGGCTTGTGTAATCGATTACACGCCCTCTGACTTCATGGTAATCGATTACAATATTGATGTAATCGATTACATGGCCCTTTTGGTCGTGTTCTTGGCTTTCTGGGAACGTGGTAATCGATTACATGACTTGGTGTAATCGATTACACGTTCTCTGACTTTCTGGTAATCGATTACAGGGATGGTGTAATCGATTACAAGGCTTCTGTTTGGCTTGTAATCGATTACTAAACCTTGGTAATCGATTACACTATACTTTAAACTCATTTTTCAAGCCTTAAAATAGATTTATATCATTCCTAACTTTAGAAAACATGGATTAAACAATATAGAACATTATTTGGCATGATCCAAGGTAAAAGAAGTTCTCTTTTAGGAATTGATCTTTGAAACCATATTGATTCAAATCATTTTTGAAAAACCATTTGAGATATCTTGGGAGCATTTAACATTGATGTACTATAATGCCTATGTCTAAACCTCTTGATATCTTCCTTTGATCTTGGTTTACTCTTTCGCTCTTTGATCTTCATCTTTGTCTTTGTTATCATCAAAAATCATTTGACATGCTTCAAGACACATGCATTCACATTCTCCCCCTTTTTGATGATGACAATCTAAACATTGAAAGGAAGAGAAACAATTGCATATATATATGTATATCAGAGATTTAAGCACAACTCTCCCCCGTAATGTATGCACAATATAGGGTTAGTGAAATATTTATGTAAGAGCGTTAAATCGAACTCCCCCGTACTAATGCAAGTCACTAATCTCTCCCCCGTTGGCATTATCAAAAACACATTAACATTAAGCGAAAATTTTGACAGCATTTCCTCTGTTTTTCATGATTTCCCAACAACAACAGTTGACAGAGAACAATGTGGCTCAGACAGGCAGATTATAATCAATCATTCATGTGTATATAAACAACAATATATCAAGATGATTCAGAAAAGCAATAAACATCAAAAGAACCAACTGATTTTTATATATAAATGTATTTCCAAATTCCATATACAATCAAATATCAGAAAACAAAGAAACTATCATGGCAGAGGTCCATGATCACTATCAATGGCCTCGCTATCACTCTCAACATCAGCAGCAACATCTCCAAGGTCCACGTCATCGTCTCCAGTATCAAGGTCGTCTTCAGAACCAAGGAGCTCCTCATTCTCAACAGGAACTCCAGCTGGAGTGTAGGTTGTGATGGGATTTGATGATGGGGATGTGTGAGGAGAGGGATTTCGAGTGAGATGAGGGTGATTTTGGAGGATATGGTGGAGGTTTGAGTGAAAAGGAGAGAGTTGAGAGAGGAGAGCTTCGTGAGAGCAGAGGAGAGGAAGAGGTGGAAAGTTTAGAATGAGTGACCTTTCGCGCGTCAGAAGCCTTTTAAACCCCTCTGTAATCGATTACAATAGCAGTGTAATCGATTACCAACTTTCTGTGTGCCCCTGTAATCGATTACAATTTAAATGTAATCGATTACCACCTTTCTGGAAACCTTGTAATCGATTACAGTATATGTGTAATCGATTACTTGAGTTCTGGATTCAATGTAATCGATTACCAGTTTGGTGTAATCGATTACTTTCTTTGACAAACTTTGTAATCGATTACAAAGGTCTTGTAATCGATTACCAGCTTACAAAAACGCATATTTTGCATTTTAAACAGTTAGGGATCAATTTTAAACCATTCAAGTTGATTGTAAAGCATCTTAAATCAATTTCAAACATCATTTAGGCAAGTAATTCACACAGATTTTGATCCAAAACACTTAATCATACAAGATTGCTACTTTTACCAAGAATTACCCCATTTGGATGGATTTGTGATGTTTTTGAGTTTCTTGGAGAGTTTTGACATGAAGGAGCACCTGCAAAACAACTTTGGGGAAATCTCCGATGCTCAAGTCAGTATGGAATTGAAAATCAATATTTATGCAATAAAGAACCATGATTATGCAGAAAAGGGCTTGATTATGCAGAGAAAGTTTCTTTATGCAGCAAAATGGTGGATTATGCAGCAATTTAGCTTATACATGATTGATCTAATATGCCAAGTTCATTTCTTATATAATAGAAGGCTTCTTTTGCTAAAGGTTTAGTGAAAATGTCGCGGTTGCTTAGTGGTTTCCACAAATTCAAGCATGCAATCACCCTTTTGAACATGATCTCTTATGAAATGATGCCTTATTTCAATGTGCTTTGTTCTTGAGTGTAAAATGGGATTCTTGGATAGATTGATTGCACTAGTGTTATCACATCTTATGGGGATGTGATCCAGCTCAAGACCATAGTCTAGAAGTTGTTGCTTCATCCAAAGGATTTGAGCACAACAACTTTCAGCTGCAACATATTCAGCTTCAGCTGTTGACAATGCCACACTATTTTGCTTCTTGCTATGCCAAGAAACTAATGAGCTTCCGAGCAAGTGGCATGTCCCACTAGTACTCTTCCTATCCATTTTGCACCCAAGCAAAATCAGAATCGGAATAACCAACCAAACAACATGAAGCACCCTTAGGGTACCACAATCCCATTTGTGAAGTGCATATTAGATATTTCATAATACGTTTACAAACACTTAGGTGTGATTCTTTAGGATTTGCTTGAAATCTAGCACACATGCATACACTAAACATGATATCCGGTCTACTTGCGGTAAGATAAAGGAGTGAGCTAATTATACCTCTATACTTAGTGATTTCTACCGATTTACCTCCTTCATCCTTGTCCAAGTAACAGGAAGTTCCCATTGGTGTAGCCATTTGCTTTGCTCATTCCATTCCAAACTTCTTGAGCAACTCCTTGCAATATTTTGATTGACTTATGAAAGTCCCATTTCTTGTTTGCTTGATTTGAAGCCCAAGGAAGAAGTTGAGCTCACCCATCATGGATATCTCAAACTCACTTTGCATGATATTAGCAAATTCTATCACTTTGTCAAGAGGATGATATCTTGATGTTTTCCATTCCTTGGGAAGATCTATGATTTGAGAGTCCTCTTGCCTTGGGGAATCATATGGGCTTTCTTCTTGCTTCTTGACTTCTTCTTCTTGATTTCCAAGGTGAGTTCTTGCAAGGATTTCTGCAACATCATCAACAAGCTCCTTTCTTGGCTCGTTTGGGTTAGTCTCATCAAATGCAACATGTATGGACTCTTCTATGGTCATAGATCGTTTGTTATAAACCCTAAAGGCCTTACTATGTATAGAATAACCAAGAAAGATTCCCTCATCAGACTTTGCATCAAACTTCCCCAAGTTATCCTTTCCATTATTTAGAACAAAACATTTACATCCAAAAACATGAAAATGTGAGACATTTGGTTTCCTTCCTTTGTATAATTCATAGGGGGTTTTCTTTAAAATTGGCCTTATTAGAGCCCTATTCATAACATAACAAGCGGTGTTAACCGCATCCGCCCAAAAATACTTAGGAAGGTTAGCCTCATTGAGCATAGTTCTTGCCATTTCTTCTAAAGATCGATTTTTTCTTTCTACAACACCATTTTGTTGTGGTGTTTTAGGGGCTGAAAAATTATGCTCAATGCCATGTTCATCACAAAACGTTTCAAATTCATGGTTTTCAAATTCACCACCATGATCACTTCTTATGGATGCAATACAAAAACCTTTTTCGTTTTGGATAACTTTAGCAAGCTTTTTGAATGATTGAAAAGCATCATTTTTGTGAGATAAAAACAATGTCCATGTATACCTAGAGAAATCGTCCACAATCACTAAGGCATAGTAATTCCCACCAAAGCTCATAGTTCTAGAGGGACCAAAAAGATCCATGTGCAAAAGTTGTAGAGGTCTAGAAGTTGAAACCACATTTTTAGCTTTAAAAGAGACCTTTACTTGTTTTCCCTTTTGACATGCATCACAAAGTTTGTCTTTTTCAAATTTGAGCTTTGGAAGACCAATTACTAGTTCTTTAGAAACTAATTTGTTTAAGTGATCCATGTGAATGTGAGCAATTCTTCTATGCCATAACCATGAATCATTTTCTCTAGTCATAAAGCAATTAGCATCATTTGAGGAAATGTCATCAAGGCTAATCATATATATGTTATTGACCATATGACCAACAAACCTAACATGTTTATCATCCTTACTCTCAATTATGCAACAATTTGAATCAAATATAACTCTATTGCCTTTATCACATAATTGACTAATACTAAGCAAATTATGTTTAAGTCCTTCAACAAGCAAAACATTATCAGTAGATGATGAAGGAATCTTACCAACTTTGCTAATTCCAAGAATCTTCCCTTTGTTGTTATCACCATATGTGACATGACCATGTTTCTTGAGAGTAAGGGAGGAGAACTTGGACCCATCACCGGTCATGTGCTTGGAGCAACCACTATCAAGATACCAATTTGAGCTCTTGGTCTTCAAGCACACCTACAACACACATTCAAGTTTTAACTTTTGGTACCCAAATTGTCTTGGGTCCTTATGTGTTAGCATTAGGCATGGTGCCTTTAGGAACCCAAACCCTTTTTATTCCAACTTTAGTATTTATATTCTTTCTAACATTGCAAGTGGATGCACTATGCCCTTTCCTACCACAATGGAAACATTTGATAAAGGGGCTACTTGAAGTTTTTGAGGAAACAAAGAAGTTCTTATAAGATTTTTTATGGTTGTTTGGATTAAATCCTAAATCGGCTTTTTGAAAAACACATTTTTGTCTCCCTAACAACACATTCAAGTTGTCTCTTCCAAGGGTGAATTTCGCAAGAGTGTTGTTCAAGTCTTCAATTTCTTTTTCAAAAGCTTTACATGATAAACAAGGTAATGATATGGATGCATTATCATGTGAGGAACAAGTCATGCATGATGAATTAGCATCTATGAGTCCTAAGGTCTCATTTTCAATTTTAAGTTCATTTATCTCCTTAGTTAAAGTAGAAACCTTGTTTGTCAATAGGGAGATTGTTTTATTTGAAGACAAAATCATTTTAGTGAGTCTCAAAGATTCATCATGCAATTCTTGAAAGGCATCTTGCAATTCATCATAAGTAGGTGGAGGTTCTAGGTTAGAAGAGGTTACCTCGGTGTCGCTTTCTCCACTTTCTTCTCCTTGAGCCATGAGGCAAAGATGGGCTTCTTCATTTTTCGAGTCGTCGGAAGAACTTAAGTCATTGTCCTCCCAAGCTATGTATGCTCTTCTTCCTTTCTTTTCCTTGGAGGGTCTTTTCTCAAACTTCTCCGTCTTCTTGAGATATGTAGGACACTCCATTTTCATATACCCCGGTTTTCCGCATTCGTAGCATTTTGGAGGAGTAGAGGATCCTTCTCCTTTGTGATATGCTTTCTTTTGAGGAAAGGGTGGTCTTCTTTGAAGTCCCTTTTTCTTTAGGAATCTTCCGAATTTTCTCACAAGGAGACTAAGATTCTCCTCACTTAGTTCAATATTTTCAGCATTCTCTTCACCATCTTCATCATCATCTTCAAGTATGGAAGAGGTGGCTTTGAGTGCAATTCCCTTTTTCTTCTTATCTCTCTCATCATTTTGACTTAATCGGTTTAGTTCCAACTCATGCTCTTGAAGCTTTCCAAAGAGAGTGGCCAAAGTCATTGCGGCAATATTTCTTGATTCCGATATTGCCGTCACCTTGGGTTGCCAATTTCTGCTCAAACATCTCAAAACTTTGTTAATAAGATCTTCATTGGCAAAAGTTTTTCCCAATGAAGCAAGATGATTAATTATATGAGTAAAACGTTTTTGCATTTCTTGAATGCTTTCCCCTTGGTTCATTCTAAACAATTCATATTCGTGAGTGAGTGTGTTAATTCTAGATCTTTTTACCTCACTTGTACCTTCATGAGTTACTTGCAATGTATCCCACATTTCTTGAGCGGTCTTACAATTTGACACCCTAAAGAACTCATCATATCCTAAAGAGGTAGTAATGATATTCTTGGCTCTCAAGTTGTATTGAACCTTTTTCTTGTCATCATCGGTCCATTCATTTCTTGGTGTATTTGTTCTAACACCATCAACTAGACGTGTGGGGATAAAAGGATCATTTTCAACAGCATTCCACACATCAATATCAATAGCTTCAATAAAAATCTTCATTCTTTCTTTCCAATATGCATAACCGTCCCCATTGAAAAAGGGAGGCCTATTTATAGAAGAACTTTCATTAGAAAAACCATTTGAAGCCATCTTTACTCTTGAAGCGGCTAAGCTCTTTATACAAGAGTCTAGCTCTGATACCACTTGTTACCAAGTGGCTTCAATACTCAAGAGGGGGGGTGAATTGAGTTTGTAAAACAAGTTCGCAATTCTTTCGCAAAACACTTGACTATTGATTTTCGTTGAAGCTATTGACTAATTGAAATGAATGAATTGATAAGAACAATGTATATTGCTTAAGAACCAACCAAGAGAGAAGTAATCAAGCAAGAGTATAAGCAATGCAGAAATATAAAGAGAAGGGTTTAGAGAATCAAACACAGTGATTTATCCTGGTTCGGCCACCAATCCACTTGTGACCTACGTCCAGTCCTCAAACAACCACTTGAGATTTTCCACTATATCTTCAAGCTTCAATAGGTGCTTGACTACCTTTACAAACTTGAGCCCTCAACTCCTTGGGGTGCCTCACCCTTGAGCTTGAGTCTCTTCAAACAAAGGGATGCCTCACCCTTTACAAATTGAGGGATGCCTCACCCTCTATCTTATACAGCAATTAAGATTGAATTTGAGAAGCTCTCACTAGAGTAGATGATACAAATTGAAGCTCTAATAATGCTCACAAAGATATCTCAAAGATTGGACAAAAACAGAGCAAGAAAGATTTCAGAGTTTGATTCTCGTATGATGTGTTGCTATGATGTTTTTAGGTTCAAGAACAACCCTTAATGATGCCCCAGCAATTGTATTTAAAGCCCATTCATTAAAAGAGCCATTGGGGGTGGTTAAAGCCAAGCATTAAATGCATTCAATATAGTCGTTGGGCATGTCAGAACCTTGGTAATCGATTACAAGGATTTGGTAATCGATTACATGGAAAATAGAACGTGTTCTTGGCTTTCTGGGCTTGTGGTAATCGATTACATGGCTTGTGTAATCGATTACACGCCCTCTGACTTCATGGTAATCGATTACAATATTGATGTAATCGATTACATGGCCCTTTTGGTCGTGTTCTTGGCTTTCTGGGAACATGGTAATCGATTACATGACTTGGTGTAATCGATTACACATTCTCTGACTTTCGGTGTCGATTACAGGGATGGTGTAATCGATTACAAGGCTTTGTTTTTGTAATCGATTACTAAACCTTGGTAATCGATTACACTATACTTTAAACTCATTTTTCAAGCCTTAAAACAGATTTATATCATTCCTAACTTTAGAAAACATGGATTAAACAATATAGAACATTATTTGGCATGATCCAAGGTAAAAGAAGTTCTCTTTTAGGAATTGATCTTTGAAACCATATTGATTCAAATCATTTTTGAAAAACCATTTGAGATATCTTGGGAGCATTTAACATTGATGTACTATAATGCCTATGTCTAAACCTCTTGATATCTTCCTTTGATCTTGGTTTACTCTTTCGCTCTTTGATCTTCATCTTTGTCTTTGTTATCATCAAAAACCATTTGACATGCTTCAAGACACATGCATTCACACATTAATTAATGGTTAATAACTACTGCTTATAAAGTCGGTATCTATTGTCCAATGGACAATAGCTTTACCTAATGGACGATAGCTTTATCCAATAGATAATAACATTATCTAATGGATAATAAAATAAAGCCAACTCGATGTAAAAGAAAAATTTTAAAATTGTTTTTAGTTTCAAGTTTAGTAAGCTCTCTTAGCTCCGAATCAACAGTCTGAAATTTTTCGATCCTGAATTTTTTTTTTGGGCTCGCCCCGGGCCCACTCTATAGTCTGAAATAATATTAAAATATTCACAAATTCAGAAAAATCTACAAAAATTCTCAAACATCACAAAAATTATAAAACTCATATTTATTAAAAAAAACAAAATTCAGGGCATTACAACTCTCTCCTTCTAAAAAAAAATTCATCCTCAAAATTTATCATATCCTAAAACAAATGCGAATATTGTTCTTTCATCTTATCTTCCAGCTCCCATGTTGTATCTCCACTGACATCATTCCAAATTACTTTAACTAATGGAATCTCTTTACCTCTAAGCTGTTTTATCCTCCAATCCTCAATCTTGATAGGAAGTATTTCATAGGTTAAATTTTCTTTCAGTCGTACTGCATCCGATTCTATGACATGAGTAGGATCAGGAATGTACTTCCACAATTGCAACACATGAAAAACATTGTGAAGATTTGAAAGAAAAGGTGGTAACGCTATTTGATAAGCTACCAGACATATCCGACGAAGAATCTAATACGACCCTTTAATTTTGGAGTGAGTTTTCTAGACTTAATAATGCGTCCGACTCTGGTTATGGGTGTCACTCATAAAAACACATGGTCACCTTCTTCAAACTCAAGCGATCTTCTTCTTTTATTAGAATAGCTCTTTTGCCTAGTCTGAGTTATCCTCATCTTGTCTTGAATCATCCTTACTTTTTGATGAACCTTTAAAAATTCATATTTTTATGATTCATTATTTTGGGTTTTTCATTCTCTTTAATCTTTTTAATTGGGTTTGCTCTTGAGTTTTGTTATATTTTTCTTTAATTTTAAATTATATTTTAATTATGTGCTTTTATGTGTTTTTGATAGATATGTACATAAGGAATGAAAATTGTGTTGAATCATAAGGAAGAAGTGTTGAAAAAACTCTCTGGTCACTCAGCGGTTAAGCGCTGGCAAGACAGAACGTGGGATTTTTTCTGGTGTCCCAGTGCTCAAGCGCACGACTGGAAAAATAGATGGATTTCAGAATGGGCTAGTGCTCAAGTGCTGAAAGCCTAGCACTTAGGCGCTGGATGCATAATAGCACGGGTTTTTGAAATTATAAATAGAAAGTTACGCCAAATTGCAACACTACTGCAATAGCCGTCAAGACAATTCAATCCTAATTTGGTGTGGGCGCATCAAGGCTTGAAGATTATGGATTTCTTCAACCTTTCCACTAATTAGCAATGGAGTTTGTCATCTTTCTTCCTTTGTTTTATTCTTTTCCTATGTGTAACTAACTTCCCCTCGTTAGGGGGATGATGGATCTTGATACTTGGATAATGTAACTTCTTTTATGGGTTTAATGCATGTTTAGATAATAATTTATTTTAATTGATTTCTAATTTTCTTAATTTTATTTTAGGTTATTTTGTTTCTTTTATTCATTTTAGATTTTCTTATTTTTATTTTATTTTAGTTTATTTTTATTTCTCTTCTTTACTTCACTCTGGTTTGCTTGTTTGCTTGTTTATGCAAGTTTCTTTGAAGTCAAAAATATTGCTTTTTGATCCAAAGATAACAAGAATAGAAAAAGCAACCAGAAAAGTAATAAGAGAAGGAAAAAGAATTGAAGAAAAGATGGCTGAGAACATTAATGGAATACAACGACATACTTTGGCTGACTGTGCAACTCCATCTGCTAAGAATGTTTCAACAAGTATTGTGCGCCCTGCCATTCAGGTAAATAACTTCGAGATTAAACCAACTTTGCTATAGCTGGTGCAACAGAATAAGTTTGGGGGAGGTCAGACAGAAGATCCAAATTTGCACATTGCTAACTTCTTGTAACTCTGTGATACTATCAAATACAATGTAGCTAGTGATGATGCCATTCGGTTATGACTGTTCCCATTTTCTTTGAGAGATAAAGCCAAAAGCTGGCTACAAGCCCAATCTCAAGGAAGCATCTCTACTTGGGATGATCTGGTTAGTAAGTTCCTCACTCGGTATTTCCCTCCATCAATGTTTGTGAAGATAAGGAGTGAAATTGCTTGCTTTACTCAAAGTCAGGGAGAATCTCTCTATGAAGGATGGGAAACATTTAAAGAGCTTCTGAGAAAATGTCCTCATCATACTTTCGAAGTTTGGCAGCAGGTGCAAATTTTTTATAATGGTTTGAATCATCTTACAAGGTTTATGGTAGATGCATCTACAGGTGGATCTCTGAACATTAAGACTCCTGAAGAGGCGCATGAGCTATTTGAGATTATGGCCACTAACAAATATCAGTTGCCTAGTGGAAGAGAGCAGTGATCAAATAGGGAGTTATGGAACTTGGTACTCTTGATGCCTTACTTGCTTAGAATAAGAGTATGACGCAACAGTTAGCTATCCTAACCAAGTAAGTTGGGAATTTGTAGGTGAATTCAGTGAACCATCAGGCTTTAATTTGTGATTTCTATGGAGATAACCATGCCAATGGTGGATGTGAAGCAAGCAACATGGGTGTCATTCCTCAAGACCAGGTAAATTACATGGGTAATCCTGCAAGGTCTCAAGGTAACCCTTATTCAAATACATATAATCCAGGGTGGAGGAATCATCCAAATTTTTCATGGACCAATCAGAATGAGCTGAGACCACCACCACCTCCACTACATCAACCTCAGTTATCTTCATCTTCTCAACCTCTAAAGGATAGGCTATCAAAACTTGAAGTTATTGTCGAGAGACTTGCTCTTAGCACTAGCACTTTTATAGAGGAAACAAGAGCTAGTTTTCATAATCAAGGAGTAGCAATTCAGAATCTAAAGCATCAAGTGGGTCAGATAGCAAGACAGCTTTCAGAGAGATCTCCAGGCATCTTACTAAGTGATACAGTGGTTAATGCAAAGGTGCAATGTATGGTAATGTCCTTGAGGAGTGGGAAATTTATTAGCCCTCACTCAAAAGAAGATAAAATTAAGGAACTATCTTCTTCTCAAAATCATAATCAAGAAAGAGATGATCCAGAGGATGAAGAAGCTAAAGAGACAAAACCGAAGTGGTTGAGAAAAAAGAAGAAACGTGAACAGAAAAAACTTATTGATCCTTCTTTGTATGCTAGGCTTCTATTTCCATAAAGGTTCAAGCAAGAGATCCAACAAAAACAAGAGAAACAATTTTCAACATTCTTGGACTTTTTCAAAAAGCTACAAATTAACATTCCTTTTGTTGAGGCACTTGAGCAGATGCCATGTTATGCTAGATTCATGAAGGACTTGCAGTCAAAGAAAAGGAAGCGGAAAGAAGAAGAGACTGTGGCACTTACTGAAGAGTGCAGCACTATAATTCAGAGGAAATTACCACCTAAATTAAAAGATCCAGGTAGTTTCTCTATTCCTTGCACCATTGGTAAGCTAAACATTGAGAAAGCTCTTTGTGATCTTGGGGCAAGTGTTAATCTCATGCCACTATCTATCATGCATAAACTTGGAATTGGAGAGGTTCAGCCTACTATGATTTTCCTTCAATTAGCAGATCGATCTGCTAGACATCCATATGGTATTGTCAAAGATGTGCTAGTGAAGGTCGACAAATTCTTCTTTCTAGTTGATTTTGTGGTTTTAGATATAAACGAGGATGCTAATATTTCGTTAATTCTTGGAAGACCATTCCTAGCCACTTTAGCAGCATTAATAGATGTGCCTAGGGGAGAGTTTATTTTAAGGGTGGATGAAGATCAAGTGATTATTAATGTTTTTGATAAATCTGCACCAACATTAGATCTTCATGCTCCTGTTAACTACATCCAAGGTAAAGCTCAAAAGGAGTCAGCTGGTAAGAACTCTACACCATTGATTAATATTGACTTTTGTACTTCCAAGATTATTGATGAAAAGGAGAAAGGTCCTCCTATCTCTGAGATTATTAGGATTGAAAAAGATTCTCCAGCCTCCACTGACTCTTTGCATATCAGTCTTTTGTGTAATGATTCACTAAAAATTGACTCCTCACCTATTGAAAGATTGAGACCTCCATGGCCCGATGTGATTCCACATGCTAAGCCTGTTCTGAATAATTTTGGAGAAGATTCTAAGGTCAGTGATCGAGTATGGAAATAGAGATCTGACAAAAGAAAAGTGTCATCATGTTTCTCTTGTTTCAAGCCACCATGATGAAGAGAAAAAGACAACGTCGAGCTAATGACGTTAAACAAGCACTTTTTGAGAGGCAACCAGAATTTTCTCTCTTATTTTTTTTATTTTTTATTATTTTATTTCATTTTATTGACTAAGCTTTTTCTATTTTTGTTTTGTAGTTAGCTAGTGTTGAGTCGGCTTAAGTACCTCCTTGAGTTCGGAGCTTTTGTAGGGGGATGTATATAGTTGTCGGCCACCAAAAAGAGTTTTTCTTTTCTTTTCTTTCATTTTTTTTATTTTGTTATCATCACCCATTTTGTGCTTTGAGTCTTTTTGTGCATGTCGGTGTGTTGAATTGAATATCCAATGATTGCTTTAATTGTGGATTGATTTATTTTCTTGGGATATCAGATGAGAATCCATGAGTTATGTTTATCTCTATTGTTTCATTTGTGTATGGATGTTCTTCCCATCTTTATGTTTGATAGATGTTTGGGATTTAAATGCATGTCAAGCTTAGAGAAAGTTTAGGAGAATGCATTTGTGTATGAATGATTTGCATCTAGAAGTTATTTGATTCTCCCTTGAGGCAAAATCCTAGGCAGTGCATGATTAAGGAAATGACAAGGGCCTTTTTTGGACCATTTGAGCCTTTCAAGCCAACATGTATACATAGTATATCCTTAGGTCCCTTTTGCAGCCTTGTTTATGTTTGACCTTTATTTTTTTTCTTTTACCCACATTTTCCTTTTCCCATACCCGTAAAAAAAAATTTCCTCTCTTACACACCCTTTGTTGAGTGCATGTCTTGTATTATTTTATTATTCAAGCCTTTGTTATTTTTGTGTGCATGAAATATTTCAAGAGCTGAAAAAAGAAAGAAAGAAAGAAAAGAAATGGAAGAAAAAGTCAAAAAGAGAAAGTCCACCCAAGGTTTTGTAAAGAAATAAGTTTGGGTGAAAGTTGTTGAAAGAGAAAAAAAAATATGCAGATAAAGTGATGGATTTTTATGTTCCGTGTTACACTTGTTCTTAATTTTGAGGCTTGGATTGTGGAATGTGCATGATGTGTATCTCAACTTTTGTTTTATTTATCCTACCACTTCTTTCTTAACCCTCACCCTTGGCCTTACATTACAAGCTTTTAAAGTCCCTTTTGATCCTTGGTTATATGTTGTTTACATTAGTGGAGAGAGAGCTGAAGAACAACTCTATGGATGTGGGTTTGTTGTGCATTTGCATTTTTATAAATTCATCCGAGCTTGTGCTTTTTGAATAGATTTGGTCTTTCATTTATGTTTTTGGGAAGTCATTTTTGCATAAGAGTTGCATGTGAGAGACGATGTGATAAATGGATTATTCATGTGTGACACTTTGAGATTAAATTGTGAAGTAGTTTTCGAGGATATAAATGATTTTCAATACCCGATATTGCCATGTTTGATTCTGTGTGTTTTGAGTCTTTTTGTTTTGTTTTTGTTTTTGTTTTTTCTTTGTTTAAGGACAAGCAAAAACTTAAGTTTGGAGGAGTGATGAACCTTTAAAAATTCATATTTTTACAATTCATTATTTTGAATTTTTCATTCTCTTTAATCTTTTTAATTAGGTTTGCTCTTGAGTTTTGTTATATTTTTTGTTAATTTTAAATTTGTGTTTTAATTATGTGTTTTTGATAGATATGTGCATAAGGAATGAAGATTGGTTTGAATTATAAGAAAGAAGTGTTGAAAAAGCTCTATGGTCACTCAGCGCTCAAGCGCTGGCGAGGAAGAACATGGGATTTTTCCTGGTGTCCCAGCGCTCAAGCATTGGGAGCTCATCGCTCAAGCGCACGACTGGCAGAATAGATAAATTTCAGAATGGACTATCGCTCAAGCGCTGAAAGCCCAGCACTTTGGTACTGGATGTGTAACAACACAGCTTTTTGAAATTATAAATAGAAAGTTACGCCAAATTGCAACACTACTACAACAGCCGTCAAGACAACTTAATCCTAATTTGGTGTGGGTGCATCAAGGCATGAAGATTAGGGATTTTCTTCAACCTTTCCACTAATTAGCAATGGAGTTTGTCATCTTTCTTCCTTTGTTTTATTCTTTTCCTATGTGTAACTAACTTCCCCTCGTTAGGGGGACGATGGATCTTGATACTTGGATAATGTAACTTCTTTTATGGGTTTAATGCATGTTTCTATTTCATGATTTATGTGTTTATCTCTATTCTTAATGTTTTTCTGAATCTGGCCAATTTGGGAATGATCTTTGGGTTGGTGTATGATTTGAAAAAATTTGCATGAACTTAGATCTTGTGATAAACACCATAATTTTTACAATCACTATGAATAGACATTATGGGTTATGTGGTCTTTCTTTTAATTCCGTTGTTCTTGATAATGCCTTTCTATTTGGGGTTAGACTAAGGGATTAGTTAATTCCAAATAGCGTAAGAGGATTAATATACCAAGGAATTGTATATTGATTAATTTTGGGAATTGACCATAAATCATTGAATTAGAATATGTTTGAACCTATATTTAGATGTGCATTTAAAAGGGTTCAAGTGAAGTCTGAACCCTAACACTTTCCCATCATTGTTTTCAATATTTGCTTAATTGTTTTAATTTACTTTATTTAATTTTAATTGTTTCCCTTTAATTGTTTTATTCTTGCTTTTGTCAAATCTCACCTTTTGTGAAGCCTAAACAACGTTAATTTAACAAAATTAGTAATTGGCAATATAATCCTCGTGGGACGATACTCTTTTCATTACTTTATTACTTGTTGCGATTCGGTGCACTTACTGATTTTACGCATCACTTTTTTCTATAATTTGTTGCACAAGCTCCGGTCCTAAAACAACACTTTCACCATCTTGATACAACCACAACGGTGTTGTACATCATCGCCCGTACAATGCCTCATAGGGTGCCATCCTTATGCTTGAATGAAAGCTATTATTGTAAGTGAATTCTATCAGAGGTAAGAATTCTTCCCAACTTCCTGACTGTTCTAACACACAAGCCTTTAACAAATCCTCCAGTGACTGAATCGTTCTTTCTAACTGACCATATATTTGTGGATGGTAAGCAGAACTTAGACAAAGTTTTGTTCCCATCGCTCCCTATAAACTCTGCCAAAATCGTTACATGAATCTCGGGTCTCGATATGAAATTATACTAGAGGGTACACCATGAAGTCTAACGATTTCATCGATGTACACTTGGGTCAAGCTCTCCATTGAGTACTTGATATTAATTGGCAAGAAGTGCGCTGACTTCGTAAGCGCGTTGCTTTGTAAGCGCGCTGACTTCGTAAGCCGATCAACAATTACCCAAATGGAATCATAATCCCTTCTTGTCTTTAGCAGTCCCACAACAAAATCCATTGCAATGTCATCCTATTTCCATTCTAGAATAGCCAAGGGTTGCAACATACTAGAAGTTCATTGATGTTTAACCTTAGCTTTCTGACAAATTAAGCAAGATGATACATACGTAGCAACTTCTCTCTTCATACCAATACAATTGCTTCAAATCTTGTTACATTTGGGTTGCTCCGGGATGCATACTTAACTTGCTCTTGTGAGCTTCATCAAGAATTAATCTCCTAAGTTCTGAATCACTGGGTATACGAACTCTTCCTTTGAACCTTAGAACCCATTTGTTCCTTCTTCAAATTATGACATTGCGCGTTGCTTCTTTAATTCCTTCTCATCTTGCAGATATTGGTCACCTTTCTGCTTCTCTCGAATTTCATCTATCAAACTATTTGAGATAGTAACCACATTCAAGCAAATCCTTCCTGGCTTTAATCTTACAAACAACCACATATCCCTGAATTGTTCTATCAATTCACTTTCCTTAACCATTATAACAAAAACACTAAGCATATTTATGCTCAAGGCATCTGCTATGGCATTCGCCTTTCTAGGATGATACTGAAGTTCAAAATCATAGTACTTCAAAAATTCTAACCATTGCCTCTGCCTCATATTCAGCTCTTTCTGGTCAAACAAATACTTCAGGCTCTTGTGATCGTTGTAGACATTGAACATTGCCCCATAAAGAAAATGTCTCCAAACCTTCAATATAAACACCACGTGTAACACCCTCCGTAGGGATTACATTTTCGACTATAAATTTAAAATCTGAAAGTCATTTCATAAAAGGTTTGAGTTTTAAAATATGGATGTTAAAATTTCTTTTCCCCGACACTATAAACTTACCAAAAATATAAGTAATACAGAAAATAGACTAAACTAATTAATACACATATTATTTATACCACATAATATTCAACAACATTTAAAACGTAAAACTTACAGACTCAAAGAAATAGTAGCAAACCCCATAACGGGTCCTACTTAATAGCACGGTAATAACACTAACAAGAAAACTCAACATACTTGCTTCGTTCCTCTACCAAACTGTACATGGTCGAAACTGGGAAGATCACTCCTCGATGCCGTCACCGACCTCAAAACATTGCCTCCAGTTAAGTCTAAGAAGCTTGCTTCGCCTACTATACGAATTTTAACAATGCAAACACAACAAAATAGTATACAGCAAAAAGGTGAGATCCCCTTTCATCAATACCAGTATGGTAGCAAAGAATGATACGAATGACAAAGTCATTCCATACACATATATATGACAAGTATAATCATGTTATCAATTTATCTTCAGAAAACATATTTTATAATAATATAAATATTAACGGTATTTTAACAACATATATTAATAATATATATAATGATTATGCCACCAGGATATGTACCTTGACAATGCCACAACAATATGTATACCGACTTATGCATATGCACAATGCACCATATTCCTACTCCATGGAGCTAAACAACTTCAGATATGAATGGCCCAGAAGATCTGCCCACCTCAATGACAATCTACATGGACGCAAAAGCAATATTGTTTTGTCGGGACATGCGCCAGTGCGTTGCAACAGTTTATCATGGCCAGAGATGTATAATGTGACAAATAAGTCACTATGAATCAACGCGCCCTGACGCCCCTAGTAGATCCCCCACTGGATCACACTACTCAATTCTCATTCACTCCTAGGCAACAAAAGCCATAACAACCACCGACTATACAATGTTCAATGCATGATAACTCAATGCATAACTCAAGCCACCGTTGTACTGTTCACAATAATATTAGAACAACTACCCATTCAATTGTCTAATACTATTAGTATCAATGATATTATATAACCGCCCATTCAATTACATAATATCAATGATCCACCCGGGTCCAGTACTGTGAATGTATATGTCTTGAAGCATGTCAATTAGTTTTTGATGATAATAATGCCAAAGATGAAGATCAAGTGCAAAAGAGAAAACCAAGATCAAAGAAACAAATCAAGAGGTTTATTTAGATATAGGCATTAGAACATCAACGTTAAATGCTCTCAAGATATCTCAAATGGTTTTTCAAAGATGTTTTAATCAATATGTTTTTCAAAGTTCATATTCTAAAAAGATAATGTCTTTAATCATGGATCATGCCAAACATTGTTCAATATTGTTCAAATCCATGTTTCTTAAAGTTTGAAATGACATGAATCCTATTTTAGGCTTAAAAAATGTGTTCAAAGTGTAAAGTAATCGATTACACATGTGTGGTAATTGATTACAAGCAAAACAGAAGCCATGTAATTGATTACAACAATATTATAATTGATTACCAGAAAGTCAGAAGGCATGTAATCGATTACACAAGTCTTGTAATCGATTACCATCTGCCCAGAAAGGCAAGAACACGTTCAAACAGCCATGTAATCGATTACATCAATATTGTAATCGATTACCAACAAGTCAGAGGGCGTGTAATCGATTACATAAGTCTTGTAATCAATTACCACAAGCTCAGAAAGCCAAGAACACGTTTTAACTTCCATGTAATCGATTACTAGTCGATTACCAGTGTTCTGACATGCCCAACGGCTATATTAGGTGCATTAAATGCTTGGCTTTAATCATCCCAATGGCTCCTTAACTGCATATCTCTTTAAATACAAATGTTGGGGCATCATTAATGAGTGTTCTTGAACCTGAAACATCTTAGTAACACATCAAAATGAGAATCAATCTTTGAATCCACATCTTGCTCTGTTTTTATGAAAAACTTGAGACATCTTTTGAGAGCATTCTAAGAGATTCAGTTTGTATCATTTACTCTAGTGAGAGTTTCATTCAATCAACCTTGATTGCTTTGTAAGAGAGGGTGAGGTATCCCTCCAAATTGTAAAGGGTGAGGCATCCTTTTGTTTGAAGAGGCTCAAGCTCAAGGGTGAGGCATCCCAAGGAGTTGAGTGCTCAAGTTTGTAAAAGTTGTCAAGAACCTATTGAAACTTGAAGATATAGTGGAAAATCTCGAGTGGTTGCTTGAGGACTGGACGTAGGTTACAAGTGGATTGGTGGCCGAACCAGGATAAATTATTATGTATGATTCTCTACACCCTTCTCTTTACATTTGTGCATTGCTTATATTCCTGCTTGTTTACTTCCCTCTTGGTTGATTATTGAGCAATATCTATCGTTCTTATCAATTCATTCATTTTAAATAGTCAATAGCTTCAACGAAATTCAATAATCAAGTGTTTTGCGAAAGAATTGCGAACTTGTTTTATAAACTCAATTCACCCCCCTCTTGAGTATTGAAGCCACTTGGTAACAAGTACGTCGGCGCAACAGTAATCCTTTTTTTTCTCAATCGCGTAACCTTTTTTTCGCGTTTTCACAATTGCATAATGCTTTTGTCACGTTTTCAAATCACATAAATATTTTCCAATGTTTTCCCAATCGCGTAAAAATATTTAATTGTTTTCTAAATTGCGTAGCTCAAAAATCATTATTTTTGAAACGTGTAAGGTTTTTCTACTGTTTTTCACTATATAAAATATTTCTTGACATTTTAAATTAAATTCTGAAACTTTCTAAACTAAAAATATTATTTGGACATCATTTTCAATTTTTCTTATAAAAACTACTCTAAGTTATAATTTCTGACGTTTTTTCTTAAAATTTGCATTATTCGAATTTAGTTAAATCTTCTACCATTACCTTTACTAAAATCCTTTTAAATAGAATACTTTGAGCCCTAAATCACTTTCAAAACTTATTCTCTATTATCATAAATCAAGATCACTTTTATCTAATAAAAACTTTGTTCCTTTCTCTTTAAATAAAATATTTGAATTCTCAAATCACTTTTAAAAACTCCTTTTTTTATTTCTATCACTAAAAATCATTCTTTACCCAATAAAAGCCATATATTTACATATTCCTCTTAGTAATACTTTCTATTATTTTCTTCACAAAAATTTACATTACTTCAATTTAATCAAATTTTATAGATCAAAGTCCTCCAACGTGCTTCAAAACCCAAATTGGTGAGCTATACGTTAGTAACTTCAAAGTATAAATTTATTTCCCATCATAACCTAAATTCATTAATTTAATTAATTCCAAAAACTAGTTTACTTTCTTTTTATATTTCAAAATTCACTAAATTGAGTTCCTATTAATTAATCCTTTAAGACTACACTTGAGAAAATATTTTTTGATATAGAATATCAATTCTTAGCATGTTGGCCGAAAATCAATCTTTGCTTCATCATTGAATATTTATTCATTTTCTATCTCATTTTTCTTTGTAAAAATCTTTAATCCAATTACTTGTTACTAAATCATCTAAATTTACACTAAGTAAAACATTTTCAATTGGTTTGCTCTTAATCAAGAGTAAAGGCCATGAGCCTCTTTATGGTTATTGGGACCAAAATCCTTTTCTTTGCAACATATATCATAATATGCACATATCATTTTAATCATATTTATACTACCACATGTTCATGCATATTATTAAAGCAATAAAACTCATATTAAGTAATTTATCGAAAGGCAATCAAAATCATGCTATCACACATACTAATCAAGCAATAAAATCATGCATAGCTATCAAAGAAATAAAATCACATATAACATAGCATAAAACACTTAAGCATACACAACCAAGTGAATAAATCCTTATGGATTTTTCACCACACACAAATCCACTCCTCACCACCAACACATGGTTGATGAGGGTAATCTCCCTCTTACCTTGTTGTGAAGCCTCCAAAGCTCCTTACTTTGCTTCTTGAACTAGTCCTTCACCACCAAGAGATTCTTGAAAAACAACATAAACACGCACAAATTAATATCGAAGGCTTTGAAATAGGAAACCATGGATCAAACATGGCTTATAAGAAGAAGATGAAATTAAAAATGAATATTCCATGAGTTTCACCTTACAACCTTAGAACTTAGGCTTTGAAGAAAGTCCTTGAAGTTGAATGATTTAGAACTTGGCCTTAACTACAAAGATGCTTGGATTGATGCAAGGATTCAAGAAATGATATTGGTAGGAATTATAAAAGTTTGGTGAAGGGATTTTGGTGCTTGGCCGAAACTAGAGAAAATGGAAAATGAGAGAGTTTTTGTTGCTTGTTTTTGGTTCTTTGAAGAAAATGAAGTGTAAGTGAGCAAATGAGTTGAATAGGTGAATATTGTCCCCTACTTGAGTGTGTGGCCGTGTGGTTCCAAGAGAGAGAAAGGTGAGATATTGATTGCTTGTTTTAGTGAATTTTGGATGAAAGCAAGACCAAATACATTAATTGAATCCATTTAGCCTTTGTTTGGAATGCATGGCCATAGGAGCTTCTTCAAGGAGGTGGCCACTTTGCTTGACCATTCTAGGCCACACATTGAAGCTCTTGAATCCTATTAGCTAGCCATAAAGCTTGTCATAACCATCTTTGTTGAATAGGTTTCCTATTGGTTCTTGGAAAATCCAAGCCACTAAGTTGGACCCATCACCACCATTGATTAGATCAAGGGTGGATATCCAAAGGCTTCACCTCTAAGCTTACTCAAGATATTTTCTAGTAAATATCAACCGATGGACAATAACTACTATATTTTTATTACCCAATAAATATAACAGTAAAATATACAGTAAAATAAAATTTCAAAAACTATTTCTAATTCGGGTTTAGCAAGATCTCCTGGCCCCGTATCAACAATACAAAATTTTTTGGCTATAGAAAAATTTTCATTTTTTCAAGCCCGCCTCGAGTCGCATATAGCCCAATAATACTATTAAAATAATCCAAAATATAAAAAAATACAAGAATTCACAAAAATCATAATAATTATGAAATTCATAAAAATCAAATCAGATTAGTAAAAATAATTAAGGATTGACAGAAATAAATAAAATATGAAGACTCACATACATTTCAAAAATAATATTAAAATATTCAAAAACGTAAAAACTCTCAAAAATTCTTAAATATCACAAAAATTATAAAATTCGCGAAAGTCGAGTCGGATTATTCAAAATAATTAAGAATCGACCGAAATAAATAAAATACGAATTTTTGGGGTGTTACACCACAACTGTCAACTCTAAATCATGAGTAGGGTAATTCTTCTCATGCACCTTTAATTGCTTCAAAGCATATGCCACAACCTTTCGGTTTTGCATAAGCACACAGCCTGAACCCTGATACTAAGCATCGCAATACACATCAAAAGTTACATTAGGATCAGGTAAAATCAACACTGGCAAAGTAGTCAATCGTTTTTTCAACTCTTGAAAAATTTTCTCGCATGCATCAGTCCATGCAAAAAGTTAATTCTTTTGTGTAAGCTGGGTAAGAGGTCGCACTATCTTGGAAAACCCCTAAATAAACCTTTGATAGTAACAGGCTAATCCGATGAAACTATGGATCTCGGATATGGTCTTCGGCCTTTTCCACTGAAGAACTGTCTCAACTTTTGACGCATCTACTTCTATTCCTTCCTCTGAAATCACGTGCCCTAACAACTGAACTTCGCTCAACCAGAATTCACATTTGGACAACTTAGCGTATAACCTATTCTCCTTCAAAATCTAGAGAACCACTCTGAGATGTTCAACATTTTCTTCCTAACTTTGAGAGTGGATCTGAATGTCGTCAATAAAGACTATGACAAATCAGTCTAAGTAAGAATGAAAAATCCTATTCATCAAATCCATGAATATTGCAGGTGCATTCGTCACACCGAACAACATCACTTGATACTCGTAATGCCTATAATGCATTTGGAACATTGTCTTTGGGATATCCCCACCTTCACACGGATCTGATGATAACCAAAACATAAGTCAATCTTGGAAAATACAACGGCTCCTCGCAATTGATCCATCAAATCATCTATCCTCAGAAGAGGATACTTATTCTTGATCGTAATCTTGTTCAACTGTCGATAGTCTACGCATAGGCGAGAAGTCCCATCCTTCTTCTTGACCAACAATATTGGGGCTCCCATGGTGACATACTAGGTCTCACAAATTGTTTCTCCAATAATTCCTCCAACTGTTTCTTGAGCTTTGCCAACTCTGACGGTGACATCCTGTAGGGCGCCAAAGATATAGGTCTAGCTCCTGGTACCAGATCAATAGTAAACTCAATCTCTCTTTTATGTGGTAATCTAGGTATATCGTCAGGAAAGACTTCAGGAAACTCATTAACCATGAAAATAACTTTCACATCTTCTTCACTTTGGACTTCCAAGGAAGACAACAATAAGTATCCTTGAGCTCCTTCCTTCAAAAAGCTTCGACTTGATTGGCTGTTAGGAATCCAGAATTCTTAGCCTCGAGAAAGACCAATGTCTTATTGAAACAATCTAACAGGATATGGTTAGAAGACAACTAATCCATTACTAAAATTACATTTATCTTTGCAAAAGGTAAACAGATCAAATCAACATAAAAGATTTGATCCATAACACAAATAGGGCAATTTAAGCAAACTTTTGTAGTAATTATAGGCTTATCAGTAGGGGTGGCAACACTCAAATCATAAGGCAATGTAGATACAGATAGTCCTAAACGATCCACACAATCACAGGCAATGAAAGAATAAGTCACTGTCGAATTATATAGCACATAATTACAATCCATAATCAGATCCTCAGACTTAGAGGCTTCCTCTCCGCTCATAATATATACTCTTCCCCCCGCCTGGGGTCTTGCAGTACAGACGTTGCCCACAGAGGGTTCCATCTTAGGTTGATTACAATCTTTTGAAACATGTCCAAGCTTTCCACATCTGAAGTATATAATCCCCTTGATAGTGCAATCTTTTATCAAGTGGTCCATCCCACACTTAAGACATCTAGATGAAGACTTCTCGGCCTGACCAAACTTGTTGCCACCAGAACCTCCCCCATATGATTGTTGCTGAGTTTGATTTCCCGGTGGTCTTGCATACGACTTTTGTTGATAACGGTTGCCACTGCTACCTCTTCCTTTTTGAAACCGAGCAGGTCTAAAGTTTTGGTTTCTAGTGTCTCGATAATGGTCCAACTTCTCAATTCGACGACACTTGTCTAACAAAGCTGGGAATTTCACAATTCCTAGAGGTAACACTGGATGCTTCAAATTGTGCCTTAATCCTTCCTTAAATTTCTGGCAATTCCACTCCTCGGCTGGTTATAGCTGGAAGTACCTCGAAAATTTTGACAAGCTCTCAAATCTTGCAGCGTATTCACTGACAGACATTATACCTTGTCGCAGGCCAAGGAATTCCATCTCCTTAGCGTGTCTAGGACTGGCTGCAAAATACTTTTCCAAGAACCTGGTCTTAAAAACTTCCCATGTGATCGCCCTTCTTTCTGCCTGAAATAGTCTTTACGTTCCAACCCACCAGTCTTCGTCGTCCCTGACAAGCATAAAGGTAGCGTAAGTTACCTTTCTTTCATCGGTACAACCCATACCTTGGAATATCTTTTCTAATTCTTTGATCTAAAGATTTGCCTTCTCTGGATCAAATTCTCCTCTGAATTTTGGTGGATTATTTTGGCAAAACTCTAACAGATTCTGAGTTTTCGTAGTTGCTTCTTATTACTGAGTAGCTCTTTGATTTTGTTGCACAATAGTGTCTGCCATCCTTTGCATCGCTTCTGCAGCCGCAACTACAATCTCATTGTCATGTGCAACATTCATACGTCCACCTCGACTGCCAGCCATTGCTTTCTTCAAAATCAAACTAAACAATACAAAATAAAAGTTAAGTACAATCATTTCAAACAATATTGTTTCCTTTCAGAAACCAAACACAGAGAATCACACAACACAAACAAGATAGACCTAACCACAAACCCAAAAGACTCTAACTTGGACTCTGATACCGACTAATATAACACCCACTGTAGGATATCACATTTTTCTGACCAATTATTATTAGACTATACCCAAGTTGTAAATAATTTATTATTAATTAATATAATAATACGAGTTGTAAAATTTCTTTTTACTTATAATGTAAACTTACTCGAATATCGAAATACCTAACAACATCATTGAATAATATACATCATATACATAATATAAGTTAGTGATAAAATTTAATACATAAGACTGAAGTTCTCAAAATAAATATATACAACTACTACTGCAACTATAGACTGGCCCAAGTTCATGCCTATGAAGTTGGGTCCTCAGATGGATCCTCCTCCTCCTCAGATTCCTCATTAGTCAAATCCCTTAGAGGGGGTAAGATTGGATGAAGAGGAGTCCGAGCAGATGAGACCTCGGAATCCTCCCTTAGAGATAAAAGATATCACTCCAGAGATATCAAAGAGGCTTGTTAAATTCTAAACATAACCTAACAGTAAAAGTAAAAATAGTGGCCTCATGCCGGTTCCTGTTAATAAACACAAATGCATCTCCTCTATATGTCACACGCTCTACTTCCCAATTGAAGTTCCATGCACTACTGTCATCATTAAATTGTACCCTTTCAAAACCAATCAGTTCGCGTCCCAATGCCATACTAAGACTCAAAAATCAACCCAAACAATACGGATGTTGTTCTTCCTCACCTTCCTCACATTCTTTACCAACATAAATAGAACATAGGAATAACATACAAAGAGGTGAGATCACCTACACCAATACCATCATAGCAGTAGAGAAATAGAAATGACAGTAATATCATACTAATATAGCAAACAACAGATATATTCATGGCATCAAGTATCAATCAATATTAACAAATAAAACATCACAATGATATATATATATATATATATATATATACAGACTATGTATATACATACTGACCCAATTTCTTACTCCATGGAGCTAAACACATGTCGGAGAGAATGATTTAGAAGATCTGTCTGTATCTCGGCTGCCTCAGACCAAACAATACGGATGTTGTTCTTCCTCACCATCCTCACATTCTTTACCAACATAAATAGAACATAGGAATAACATACAAAGAGGTGAGATCACCTACACCAATACCATCATAGCAGTAGAGAAACAGAAATGACAGTAATATCATACAAATATAGCAAACAACAGATATATTCATGGCATCAAGTATCAATCAATATTAACAAATAAAACATCACAACGATATATATATATATATACAGACTATGTACATATATACTAACCTAATTCCTTACTCCATGGAGCTAAACATATGTCGGAGAGAATGATCTAGAAGATCTGTCTGTATCACGGCTGCCTCAGACCAAGTGCTATAAATTTTATCAATGTGCACATTAGTCATTATACAAGATAGTCTACGCCAAATCTTGATTAAGAATAGTGTCTCGGTCCGGATCGTCGGTTTCTTTGCATCGGTCTGATCCACGGTACAATGGGGCTACTAACTACCCATTGTGAAAAATCTGCACCCCGACGCCCCCAAGGTCAACAAGTGGCCTACGCTATGCCTATCTACCCGCACTAAGGTGTAATTCAACTCCTAAGCCATCGGCCTTAACATAGTCTACCGGACTTTCACAATGCATGATTGATGCACACAGGCCAATTACAAAGTGTCTTAGATTGATGTAAGGATTCAAGAAATGAGGTTGAATGAAATTATAGAAGGATGGAAGATGTTTTAATGGCTCTTGGTCGTGGGGTTTTGAGAGAAGAAAGTGAGATAATTTCTTTGGTAACTTGTGTAGTTTTCTTTGAGTGAATGGCAAGAATGAATAAAAAGATGAACAAAAAGATATTTAGGCCACCAAAATATGCATGGTTGTGGGTTAGCTTGGAGGAAGGAGTCTCCAAATTGGCTTCTAAGCCACTAAGCTTAACAAGGAAGCTAGCCCCTCATTGGATCATTTTTGTGCTAGCTACTTTGGGAGACTTTTTCAACAAGCTTGTTGATCAAGCTTAATTTCCATTGGTTGGTCATAAAGATGGTCATGATTGTCTTCCAAGATATTTAGGTTATAAATATGTATCCATCTAGATATTTTCTGTAACATCCCGAAAAGTGTTTATTTAATTACAAATGATCATTTTAAAATATTATAGATTTTTGGAAATTTTTTTGGATTTATCTGGAAACGTCGAATATTTTAATATATTCCTCATTTTGCGTGTGCGCTGTGCAGACCAAGGACGATGCAATGTCTTCCTTGGGGCTGGTAAACTCTAAATTGTGGACTTGTCGACAGGGGATCTTACTAAACCCGAGACCGGGCACAATTTATGAGATTTACGTTTTACGAGGTTTCTACCCGATAAATGAAATCGCGGTACCGTAAAATCATCCGATGAATAATGAAATATTATTTTCATCATCAGTAACTCTTCTACACTGGAGGAAAAATAATACTGACAGTGTAAATATTCATCTGTGTTAGTGTGCCCAATTAGGAGACAACCTTACTTTCACTTTATCGAGAAACGTGCAAAGCTTCTCATGTAAGCTTGGAGGAAGCTTCTTGGAAATTTCCTTTTCCTCTTTCCCCATGCAAATGCAGCCCATGCCCTCTTCTCTCTCCATTTTCACAGCTGGAACAAGCCATTTGGGGGGGGGGAGAATTAGTTTACTTTTCATTAATTCATTAACACATTTTATTTCATAATTTACCAAAACACTTTCTCTCACTACCTTTTTCTTCTTTCTCTATTTTCTTCTTCTTCTCCTCCTTCTCTCTACCATAGCTATGGCAGCCCCTCTTCTTTCCCCCTCATCCATCACAAAAATCCAAACCAACGACATTTCCTTAATCCTCTCCCTCTCCTAGACATCTTTCTTGCTTGGAGTATCTTGAGATTCCACCATTTTCACCACTTTCTTCAAGCTTCAAAGTTAGGGTTTTTGGGTAAGCTTGAAGACTCTTCTTCTATTCCCTTCATTTTCTGTTTCAAGGATGTTCTTGTAACCACCTGCACTCCATTTTTCAAGCTATTGTGCCATTCTAATGAAGTTGAAATTTCTAGGGCTTTGGGTGGTACAAATCCGAAATTTGCAAGGAGATTCTTGGAGGTTTCTCTTGATTTCTTCATTTGGGTAAGAGGAAGATGATCCTCCTCAACCAATCTTGGTTAAGGGAATGTCTTGTGTGTTGTTGTAGATAAGGGAATCCATGTTGGATTACTCTCCTTGTCATATTGTGTTATTTCCATGATTTTGTAGTTGTTTGATTTTTGTGATTATATGGATTTGTAATGTGTGTTTTGATGACATAAACCATGCTTTGGATTGTTGGTAAATGATTGTAAAACCTTGAGATTGGATGGGCCACAGTTCTGTAAAAATGGATTCTGTAGAACCCTTGTAAATGCACTAGCGCTTAGGCGCTGTGCATAGAGCGTCTAGGCGCTGTGCATAGAGCGTCTAGGCGCTGTGCATAGAGCGTCTAGGCGCTCAATGCCTAGAGAATTTTTCCTGTAACACGGCTTGGTTAGCGCTCAGGCGCTTCGTGTTCAGCGCTTAGGCGCTCAACCAGTGCCCAGGCGCTACAGATATAACGCCTAGGCGCCCCTAGCAGAACCAGCTGGATAATTGTGAAATGATACTAAGACTTCCATGGGAAGACATCACAAAAAGAAAATGATAAAATAAAGTAAGGAACTAGATTTGCTAAGGGAATGCCCCTAGAAAGAGAAATTTTATGAGAATAGACTACGTTAGGAAATTCAATCGATTATGAAAACTTACTTAGTGATGGATACTTATAAGAATGGCAAATCTTGAATAAGAATGCATAATGGACCTTGAAAATGTATTACCTTATTTGATTTCAATATTATGATATTATGGGACCATATGAATGACCAATGTTGTGTTGATGCTTATTTGAGCCAATTGTGGCATATTATGGAATAGTATGTGATGTTGACCATACATGTTCATGCATAGAGTCTTATGCATTGTGAATGTCCTGTGGACTGTTGTAAGGCCGAGTTGCTTAGGAGATTGAACACACCTTGGTGCGGGTGTGAATAGACTAGTGTAGGTCGTGTTATGACCTTGGGGGCGTCGGGGTGCGGGTCCTTCACAGTGGGCAGTTGGTAGCTCTTCTGTCCGTGGGGCAAACCGATGCAAACGCACCGATGATCCGAACCAAGACACTGTCCTATGTCGTGATCGAGCGTGGACTATCTGTACAATGCTTGTATGTGCACGTAGAATACTGTTGAGTTTTAGCACCTTGGCCTCGGTAGCCGAGTTACAGACACGTCTCCTGATCTTTCTCTCCGACTATTTGAGTCTAGCTCCATGGAGTAGAAAATTTGAATACCGTATGCATGTGCATCACGAGATATTTTACTGTTAATGACTACTGCCCTATGTGAATTTGAACTGTTGTATTATTATTATGAAAAATACAGCCTGGAAATTTCCAAAAAGCAAAACTATACCTGCCTATGGATTTTACATATACATCCACCAGAAATATCAAAATACACAGCCCACCAAAAGTAATACATCAGGCCCCCAAAATAAAACACTGGCATCCATCAGCAGCTTCCAGTAACATCAGTCCCTCAAAGGAGGAGGGACCGTGTCCGGATCCTCAGCAAGATCCTCCTCTTCAGAGAAAACCTCCATGGGAACCACGGAACCACGGGCAGGAGCCCGAGCAGTAGAATCAAAAGAGTCCTCCCAAGGGGTGTAGTAACGGTCACGCCACATCTCTCAGATGGGTAAGTAGAACTCCAGCCGCAGGTTGACATGGCAGGTGAGGATCGGCGCCTCATGACGTCTCCAAGCAAGGGAAATCGATACATCTCCCATATAGACCCAATGGTCAGAGCTCAGGTTGATGTGCCAGCACTCTGACCCTCCGAGGAAGGTCAGACGCATGTCGCCCAGAAATCCGCGCATGCATGCCTCCATGCTTCACAATAAATACTAATCTTGCTCGGGCCAGAAGCCAGGAAAATCGGGAGCTTCAGCTTCCGTGCCGTCGTCTTCGGTAGATACAGTATACGCACAGGCAACAAATAATGGAAACACAGAAAAGAGGTAAGACATCCTACCATCATTACCAATTATGGCAGCCAGGAATAATACGGCGCATAGCGCCCATATAACAGTCCCAAAAATAATAACAACAATAATAGGCAGATAGTACATTTGTAAGCAAGTAAACAATTTCAGGCAGGCATTTTTCATAATAATAATACAACAGTTCAAATTCACATAGGGTAGTAGTCATTAACAGTAAAATATCTCGTGATGCATGTAACGCCCCAATTTTTAGAAAATATTCTGAATGTACTGTTTTCTGTTTTTCATGCTTTTGTATGAATGACCGCTGTGTCCCTATTTTTCTGTTCTTGAATTTTGTATGAAAACAACTACGATAATACAGGTTCAAATTTTATTTGATCGTTTTACGTAGTTTGCTTCGAGACGGTAAAATAAAAATTTTTCTCGAAGCTATCGTATTAATTTTTTCTGAAAGATACTACTAAATAATACTTCTTTGGATATTTTATTTGAACGTTTTGGACGATTACCTACGTTGTGGGAAAAAACGGAAAATGACCGTTACGTCCCGAACGCTTGTTTTCTCTGTTTTTGTCTGCTTTTAATTGTTTTCTTCTTGATTTAATGCCAGAAAATACCGTCTGCGTGATTTTATATGGACTTTTTGTGCGAATTGCTCCGAGGCAGAAAAATGATATTTTCGGGCCTGGGAAAATCTTATTTGATTATTTAGAATGGGGGATCTTACTTAACCCGATTCTAAATGAGACTAAAAATAATCTTTTAATTTTTAGGATTTAATCACAAATAAAATAATTTTATATTATTATAATATTATTTTATTAGTCAAGTATGTTTTAGTGACAGTGGACCCGGAAATATTTTGCGGGACCCACAATTAGCGAACGGTTAGATCGGTAGCTTAATTAATCACCGTAAGTTGTAGAACTTTCCAGAACAAGTGACTCACTAGTCGACTCGTGAGAAAATTAAATACACCGTGTGACTCAAAGCATGTGAGTCACCATAAGCTAACCAATGAGAAGAAGGCTTGCTCACCAAGGCTTAATCTTAGCCTTTGATTCATCCAATGGCTTGGATGAAGCCAAGCAAGGTGCCCACCTTGCACCCCACTTGAAGTCCACGGCCAAGAGGCCTTTGGTGACCAAAATATCACTTTGTCTTCATCACTTTCTCTCTTCTCTCTCATCAAGAACCCTAGCCACCATTCTTGCCCATTTTCTCCACCATATTCGCCAAGCTCATTTCCTAACCATCCAACCATCCAAAATTTTTTCTAACCAAGTTTCCTTAATCTAAACACCATTCTAAGAACCTTTGTAGTTGGGAGTTTCTTCAAATTCTTCCATCTAAGGCTTGGAAACCAACCTTGGAAGTTTTACCTAGAAGGTGAAATTTCATACTTTTCTTTTCTTTCTTCTTTTTCAAAGTTCTAAGCCATGATTTTTCCATGGTTTAGCTTCTTTTTCATGGTTAGTAACATGTAGGTTTTGTTTGAAATTTTTAGGTGTTTGGTGGAGTGAAAATCGTGACCTAAGGAGGTGAGAAAGCAAGTTTTTGTCTTCATTTAAGGTAAGAGGAAGACAATTCTTATCATCCCTTGATGGTGGTAAGAAGATGAGTTGTTTGTAGAATCCATAAGGATTCGGTTGTGGTGTGTTTATTGATGTGTATTTGTTAATTTTTGTGGTTGCTAGTAGCTTAAGTGTTATGTGTTAATAGCTTTCTTATTTGGTAATTGTAATAATTTTGCATGCCTAATAGCTTTTGATTGTATGTCTATAAGCTTTAAATTAGGTTTATGTGTTAGAAATATTTTGCATGTGTTAGAAATATTTTGCATGTGTTAGAGATATAAATGCATGTATTAGAATTGTATGATAAGGTTTAGGATGTGAATAACATGTGTAAGTTTGCATGAGTGTTCCAAAGAACACAATCCAATAGCTCACGGCAATGACAAGTTGGAGGACCAAAATGTTCTCTTGATTTTTCCTAAAGTGTAGCTTAATTAACCTAGGAGAATCAAGAAAGTTTCTAATTGATTTGATCAAAGAAAAATGCATTTAGAAATCAAATGGTACAAACTTAGTATTTTGGGGCCAACATGCCTAAAGGATTAAATTGACTATAGATAACTATTTTCTAAAATGATTTAATGAACTTAGACTATAGAATACATTTGATATGATTTAAAAGGTGAAAGACATTTTGGAAATCAAATGCAAAAGTTTTATAAAATTCGCCAACATGCCACTATAGGAATTCATGATTTTAAAAACTTGTTTCTAAACCTTTTTCAATTAAAAAGAAACAATACAAGTTAAGAAGAAATTTTCTATAATAATTTATGAAGGAACCGATTGATTAGAAGTAAGTCTAAAGGGTTAAAATTCATAATTTTATCATTAGGAAGGAAATACGAAGTAATGTTAAGAAATTTTCTAACATATAGCTCACTTTCGGTTTTGAAGCATGTTAGAGATTTCAAAAAGAATTTAATGAAATGGTTAAAAATTAGGTAAATAGAAATTTTATGAAAAATTTAGAAAATCATTATTATAAATTTATAAACAAAATCTTGTCAATTTTTAGTAAAATTGAACCCGTAGGATAGTCAAAATATCCTAATGACAAGATATACGGTATGAAAAATTATTCTACGTAGTTTAAATGTACTAAATATTATTTCTATCTGTTTAAATGGTAATTTTAAAGGCATTCGAATAAGAAAATGATTTAAAAATCCTACGCGATTGAGAAAACGTATTAAAAATGTTACGCGATTTTAAAAAGAAAAATATCTTTACCCGATTTTTAAACGTTTGTAAAAACGACGAAATTTCAAAAACGCGATAAAATTTCTACGCGATTGAACGTTACCGTATTTATTTTTCGCATTGTCGGGAAAACGTGAACCCGCATGGTTTTTGAGGTTATTTTCTTTGTCGGAAAAAAAGTGAACCCGTCTGTGAAGCTTTACGCCATTGAGGGCATATATTTCTATCTTAAGGGCATTTTCGTAATTTCATATATTTGGAATTATGTTTTGTCTTTATACCGATTTTTGGTGTTTTGGGTTGACGAGACGAATCACATCGTGTTGTCGATGCGATAAGTGTAGTGTAGTTTATTGTTCTAATAAACTTGGAGACTTTAGTGTACGGGATCCCACATGTGGACAGTTGGTAGCTCCGCTGGGCCGTGGTAAACCGATAGCACACTAATGTACTCGACATTCACTATATTTAATCGAGGTTTGTAAAGTCTAGTAGTACATTGCCTATAGTGCCACAACGGGAGACTGTGAACTATACTACGCCTGGATGGTAGATTCCCAGTGTCGTAGGCTATTGACGCAACGTGTGATCGCGTAATAGTTGGTTGGGCAGCCGTGGTACTAATAGATTTTGCAAGTCATTCTCTCTGATATCTGTTTGGGTTTAGCTCCATGGAGTAGGGTTGTGTTTTGGTGTATTTGAGTATATCTTGGATCATATTCCATTTTTCTCTATTTATCTTTATCGGTAACATCTTGGATGTTTTTACATTTTCTCTATTTGTATTTATCGATAATTTTTATGTTAGTTGTCTATTTCTTATCTTATTTTATACGTAAGATTGATTTATCTGTGTGAATTTCTTTATTTGTGTTATCTCCGTGATGTTCGAAACACTAGGATATTTAATATGTATTCTTGTTATAGCTTATTCATATTGTATGAACGTGTGTAGTAGTTATGTGTTGTCTTCTTATTTGCCATGTTGCGATGATTTTATGTTGTCTTACCTCTTTATTGTATGTGTCTATTCTCTATTTATTTTTATGCGGTAAAGAGTTTGAAGAGGAAGAGGAGGAACAACCTCTTGAGATCGTGTACCCGAGGAAGAGGAGAGATGGCCAGACCGACGATCGTTTTACGAGCAAGAACCATCCGATCATCCATACCCTCCGGATTGATTGTGTGGGGGATGGCGACGCCCGCATTTACGGGATTCGTAGAGCTAGTATTCCATGGAGGTGATCGGCTTGGCATTTACGAGGAGATCGTGCTTCGTTACCTATGCCGGACGTATGACCGTGATTCTACGTCACGTTTGATGGAGATCCGATTTCGACGACGACGCTTTTTCTCGCATTTAGAGTTACCCTTATCCATTAGGCGTTATTGGGGTGCCGAAAACCCCGAGCCTAGTGAGATAAGCATCGTGTCGACCGCGCGATCCCGTTATCGCCGTATGTCGAGACATCGAGGATATTTATCTCCGATGATCATTTTCACACCGAGAGTGATCCATCGAGGAGGAGTAGATAATCATGATGTTTTTTTTGGGCGCGTCACAACGTATGCTCGTATATATTAACTCTTTTATTGCTTTCTTTCTTGTTTTTGTTTAAATAGTTGTAGTCTTAGTTGTAAATTATATGTACGGTTTATAACTTAACCATATGTATATTATTAGTGATGATGTTTTTTTTTTTTATTTCGTATTTTTCGTATTATCTTTTTATTACATATTTCTATCATCGAATTATTTTTACAACCCGTAATAATTTTAACAAATATTCCGCAACTTGGGTAGATTTTATTTCTATTTATTTTATTTTCTTTTATGTGTGACATCCTCCAAAGGGGTGTTACAATGCACATGCATACGGTATTCAAATTTCCTACTCCATGGAGCTAGACTCAAATAGTTGGAGAGAAAGATCAGGAGACGTGTCTGTAACTCTGCTGTCGAGGCCAAAGTGTTAAAACTCAACAGTTTTCTACGTGCACATACAGGCATTGTACAGACAGTCCACGCTCGATTACGATATAGGACAGTGTCTCGGTCCGGATCGTCGGTGCATTTGCATCGGTTTGCCCCACGGACAGAAGAGCTACCAACTGCCCACTATGAAGGACCCGCACCTCGATGCCCCCAAGGTCATAACACGACCTACACTAGTCTATTCGCACCCGCACCAAGGTGTGTTCAATCTCCTGGGCAACTCGGCCTTACAATAGTCCACAGGACATTCACAATGCATAAGACTCTATGCATGAACATGTATGGTCAACATCACATATTATTCCATAATATGCCACAATTGGCTCAAATAAGCATCAACACAACATTGGTCATTCATATGGTCCCACAATATCATAATATTGAAATCAAATAAGGTAATACATTTTCAAGGTCCATTATACATTCTTATTCAAGATTTGTCATTCTTACAAGTATCCATCACTAAGTAAGTTTCCATAATCGATTGAATTTCCTAACGTAGTCTATTCTCATAAAATTTCTCTTTCTAGAGGAATTCCCTTAACAAATCCAGTTCTTTACTTTATTTTATCATTTTCATTTTGTGATGTCTTCCCATGGAAGTCTTAGTATCATTTCAAAATTATCCAGCTGGTTTTGCTAGAGGCGCTTAGGCGCCATATCTGTAGCGCCTGGGCGCTGGTTGAGTGCCTAAGCGCTGAACACGAAGCGCCTGAGCGCTAACCAAGCCGCGTTATAGGAAAAATTCTCTGGGCAATGAGCGCCTAGATGCTCTATGTACAGCGCCTGAGCACTAGTGCATTTACAAGGGTTTTGCAGAATCCATTTCTGCAGAACCGTGGCCCATCCAATCTCAAGGTTTTACAATCATTTACCAACAATCCAAAGCATGGTTTATGTCATCAAAACACACATTACAAATCCATATAATCACACAAATCAAACAACTACAAAATCATGGAAATAACACAATATGACAAGGAGAGTAATCCAACATGGATTCCCTTATCTACAACAACACACAAGACATTCCCTTAACCAAGATTGGTTGAGGAGGATCATCTTCCTCTTACCCAAATGAAGAAATCAAGAGAAACCTCCAAGAATCTCCTTGCAAATTTCAGATTTGTGCCACCCAAAGCCCTAGAAATTTCAACTTCATTAGAATGGCACAATAGCTTGAAAAATGGAGTGCAGGTGGTTACAAGAACATCCTTGAAACAAAAAATGAAGGGAAGAGAAGAAGAGTCTTGAAGCTTACCCAAAAACCCTAACTTTGAAGCTTGAAGAAAGTGGTGAAAATGGTGGAATCTCAAGATGCTCCAAGCAAGAAAGATGTCTAGGAGAGGGAGAGGATTAAGGAAATGTGGTTGGTTTGGATTTTTGTGATGGATGAGGGGGAAAGAAGAGGGGCTGCCGTAGCTATGGTAGAGAGAAGGAGGAGAAGAAGAAAATGGAGAAAGAAGAAGAAAGGTAGTGAGAGAAAGTGTCTTGGTAAATTATGAAATAAAATGTGTTAATGAATTAATGAAAAGTAAACTAATTCTCCCCCCAAATGGCTTGTTCCAGCCATGAAAATGGAGAGAGAAGAGGGCATGGGCTGCATTTGCATGGGGAAGGAGGAAGAGGAAATTTCCAAGAAGTTTCCTCCAAGCTTACATGAGAAGCTTCACACGTTTCTCGATAAAGTGAAAGTAAGGTTGTCTCCTAATTGGGCACACTAACACAGATGAATATTTACACTATCAGTATTATTTTTCCTCCAGTGTAGAAGAGTTACTGATGATGAAAATAATATTTCATTATTCATCGGATGATTTTACGGTACCGCGATTTCATTTATCGGGTAGAAACCTCGTAAAATGTAAACCTCGTAAATTATGCCCGGTCTCGGGTTTAGTAAGATCCCCCGTCGACAAGTCCACAATTTAGAGTTTACCAGCCATAGGAAAGACATTGCATCTTCCTTGGTCTGCACAGCGCACACGCAAAATGAAGAATATATTAAAATATTCGACATTTCCTGAAAAAACCATAAAAATTTCTAAAAATCTAAAATATTATAAAATGATCATTTGTAATTAAATAAACACTTTTCGGGATGTTACAACTCTCCCCAACTAAAAAGGAATTTCATCCTCGAAATTTACATACCTTAGAAAAGATATGGATGTTGCTCCTTCATCTTGTCCTCTAGTTCCCAGGTTGCATCACCAGTCGTCTCATTCCAGATCACCTTTACCAATGGAATCTCCTTGCCTCTAAGTTGCTTTATTCGTCGATCCTCGATTCTCGCAAGAGGCGCCTCATAGGTCAGGTTCTCTTTTAACTATACTGTGTCCGGTGTTATGACATGACTTGGATCAAGCAAATACTTGCGAAGTTGTGACACATGGAAGACATTGTGTATGTTGGAAAGAAAAGGGGGTAAGGCTATCTGGTAGGCTACTGGACCTATCCGGCGAAGAATTTGGTAAGGTCCAAGGAATTTTGGAGTGAGTTTCCTAGATTTCAAAGCCCGACCGACCCCAGTCGTGGGTGTGACTTTCAAGAATACATGCTCACCCTCCTCAAACTCAAGAGGCTTTCTCCTCTTATCCGCATAACTCTTTTGCCGGCTCTGAGCAGTTCTCATCTTCTCTTGGATCATCTTGACCTTTTCAGTTGTCTGTTGAATGATATCCGGTCCAATCGTGAGATGTTCGCCGTCTTGGTACCAACACAAGGGTGTTCGACACCGTCGTCCATACAAAGCTTCATAGGGTGCCATCCCAATGCTAGAATGGTAACTGTTGTTGTAGGTGAATTCTATCAATGGTAGAACTTCATCCCAACTTCCAGTTTGTTCTATAGTACAAGCTCTAAGCAAATCTTCTAGAGATTGGATCGTTCTTTCAGATTGACCATCAGTTTGTGGGTGGTACGCTGAACTTAGATGTAACTTTGTTCCCAACGATGCCTGTAGACTCTGCCAAAATTTTGAAGTAAACCTCGGATCCCTATTTGAAATAATACTCATAGGCACACCATGCAGTCTAACGATCTCTCCAATGTACAGTTGGGATAACTTCTCCAGACTGTACCTTATGTTGATCGGAAGGAAATGAGTTGACTTTGTGAGTCGATCCACTATTACCCAAATCGAGTCGTGTCCTTTCTTTGTCCTTGGCAAACCCACAACAAAATCCATTGCAATGTTATCCCATTTCCATTCAGGAATAGACAATGGTTGCAGCAATCCTGCAGGTCTTTGATGTTCCACTTTAGGTTTTTGACAAACTAAACAAGTCGATACGCATCTAGTGACATCGTTCTTCATCCCATGCCACCAAAACAACTTCTTTAAGTCTTGGTACATCTTCGTTATACACGGGTGCATACTCAGCTTGCTAGTGTGAGCATGATCCACAATATATCTTTTAAGCTCTTGGTCACGGGGAATACTGACTCTACTCTGGAATCTCAAAATCTCATCCGTTCCTTCCTCGAATTCCGTCTCCTTGCCTTGCTTCATTTGCTCTCTCGCTTCTTGCAAGAATTTGTCAACTTTCTGCTTTTCTCGTATGTCCCCCATTAGCTCACTTGAGATGATGACCATATTCATACAAATCCTTCCGGGTTCCAACTTAACAAATGACCAAGTATCTCTAAACTGTTCGATAAGCTCTCTTTCCTTGATCATCAGGGCAGAAACACTGTTAGCCTTTCTACTCAAGGCATCAGCCACGGCATTCGCCTTGCCAGGGTGGTACAACAACTGAAAATCGTAGTCCTTTAGGAATTCTAACCATCTTCGTTGCCTCATGTTAAGCTCCTTCTGGTCATACAAGTACTTCAAACTTTTGTGGTCACTGAAAATGTTGAACGTTGCTCCATAGAGAAAATGTCTCCATATCTTCAGGGCAAAAACCACAGCTGCTAGTTCCAAATCATGTGTCGGATAGTTCTTCTCATGCACTCGCAACTGTCGCGAAGCATAAGCTACCACTCTTCTGTGTTGCATAAGAACAGACCCCAATCCTTGGTATGAAGCGTCACAGTACACCTCGAATGGTTCATTCGGATCAGGTAGTACCAATACTGGTGAGGTGGTTAGCCGTTTCTTCAACTCTTGGAAACTTTGCTCGCAGCTATCAGTCCATTCAAAAGCTTGATTCTTCTTTGTCAGCTGAGTGAGCGGTCCAGCAATTTTGGAAAATCCTTCTATGAACCTTCGGTAATACCCGGCTAAACCCATGAAGCTACGAATCTTCGTCACTGACTTCGATTGTTCCCACTGTAACACTGCCTCCACTTTTGATAGATCCACCGCAATCCCTTCCTTTGAGATCACATGGCCTAAAAACTTAACCTCATCAAGCCAAAACTCACATTTTGACAGTTTGGCATACAGTTCTTTCTCCCTCAGAGTCTGGAGAACTATACTGAGGTGCTAGGCATGATCCTCCTGATTCTGGGAATATATCAAGATGTCATCGATGAAAATGACAACAAACTTGTCCAAGTAAGGACGAAAGATCCTGTTCATGTAGTCCATAAAGATAGTAGGTGCATTCGTTACACCAAACGGCATCACAAGGTATTCGTAATGACCGTATCGAGTACGAAAAGCAGTCTTGGGTATATCTTCCATCTTCACCCTTATCTGATGGTATCCAGATCTCAAATCGATCTTTGAAAACACCGCTGCTCCCTTCAGTTGGTCCATTAGGTCGTCAATTCTCGGGAGAGGATATTTGTTCTTGATCGTCAGCTTGTTCAACTGCCTATAGTCCACACACAATCGTGAGGTACCGTCCTTCTTCCGAACTAACAACACTGACGCTCCCCACGGTGATACACTTGGTCTGATGAACTGTTTCTCCAAAAGCTCCTCTAGCTGTTTCTTAAGTTCTGCCAATTCCGTCGGTGACATCCGGTAAGGTGCTATAGACACGAGGCCAGCTCCCGGTACAAGGTTAATAGCAAACTCTACCTCACGCGTCAGTGGTAAACCAGGTACCTCTTCGGGGAAGATTTCAGGAAATTCCTTCACCACAGGAATAGTGCTCAGATCAGCCTCGTTCTCGACTTTCAAAGAAGATAGTAGCATGTATCCTTGAGCTCCTTCTTTCAAGAAAGCTCGTGCTTGGTTGGCCGTCAAGTATCTAGAATCTTCATTCACATGAAAGACTATGGTTTTTCTAGAGCAATCTAATAGAACATGGTTGGATGATAACCAGTCCATCCCCAAGATTATATCTAATTGTGAAAGAGGTAAACAGATCAAATCGATATAAAAGATTCGACCTTCAACGATTAGGGGACACTTCAAATAGACTTTGGTAGTAACTACTGGTTTATCAGTAGGGGTTGAAATAGTCAAATCAAAGGGTAGTTCAGACACAGGTAAGCCAAGTCGTAGCACACAGTCAAATGAGATAAAAGAATGGGTTGCCCTAGAGTCATATAGTACTTTTAAAAGATTACCTTCTATGGTGCCTTCTCCTTGAATCAAGTCTTCGGATTCGGAGGCTTCAGCTCCGCTCATGGTGTAGACTCGACCTCCAGCTTGCAATTTCTTGGCTTGAGTTGCATTGATTGAAGGTTCAGCCTTTGCTTGGTTGCAATCTCTAGACACGTGGCCCTGTTTGCCACATCTGAAGCAGATAAATCCCTTGATCGTGCAGTCTCTCGTGTGATGGTCTTTTCCACACTTTATGCATCTCAAGGGATATACCACATTTTGACCAGTTCGGTTCCTAGTAGAACCTCCACCAGAACTTCCACTGGTTTGTTGCTGACTTCCCGTTGGTCTGGAATAGGGCTTCTTTTGGAAGCGGTTTGAACCACTGCCTCCACCTCTTTGGAACCTCGCAAGCCCAAAGTTCTTGCTCCTCGAGTCTCTAGCCTGTTCCAAGGCCTCAACTTCACAGCACGTATCCAACAGTTCCGAAAACACCTTCATTTTCAGGGTGATCACGGCCTTCTTCACTTCGTATCTTAGTCCCTCAGTGAACTTCCAGCACTTCCAAACTTCATCGGTTTGATGCTGATAATGCGTTGAAAACATCTCCAAGTTCTCAAACTTGGCCGCATACTCACTAACGGTCATGTTTCTCTATTTCAGGTTGAGAAACTCTATCTCCTTCGCATGTCTTGCATTTGCAGGAAAGTACTTATCCAAGAATTTGTTCTTGAACACGTTCCACGTGACGTCAGTTCCTTCGGCTTCCAGTGCTCTCTAAGCTCCATTCCACTAGTCTTCGGCGTTACCCACAAGCATGAAGGTAGCATAGTTCACCTTCTTATCTTCAGCGCAATTCATACCATGAAAGACTTTCTCCAGCTCTTTGATCCACAGACTAGCCTTGTTCGGATCAAATTCTCCCTTGAATTGTGGGGGGTTGTGGCGACGAAACTCTGTTAAGTTCTGTGTATCGGCAGTCGCCTCGAGCTGTTGAGCAGCTCTCTCTTGTTGCAGAGCAGCACGTTCATTTTGTTGCGTGATGACTTCCGCCATCCTTTACATCACTTCTATAGCGGCTGCTATTTCTTCACCCCTTGCCATCTTACTTTTCTCTTAAATCAGATTACTGAAAAACATAAGGAAAGTCAGAGGGATTTGTTAGCCATGACAACTATCACCCAAGAGGGGGTGAATTGGGTGATTACAAATTTTAATGCAACTTTGAGAAATTAAGCATTTTGAATCACCAAGTAATAAATGCAACGGAATAAATTTAACAAATGTGCAACTATTAGAGATTTCACAAAAATCACTTAGGCTATAGGATAAATCAAGCAAATAAGCTAGATATCAAATTCAACTCAAGCATATATAATTGAAGCACAAATGTAAATGAGATAGAGTTGAGAAGATCAAACACAAGATTTATCCTGGTTCAGCCACCAATCCACTTGTGGCCTACGTCTAGTCCTCAAGCAATCACTCGAGATTTTCCACTATATCTTCAAGCTTCAACAGGTGCTTGACAACCTTTACAAAATTGAGCATTGAACTCCTTGGGATGCCTCACCCTTGAGCTTGAGCCTTTTCAAACAAAGAGATGCCTCACCCTTTACAATTTGGAGGGATGCCTCACCCTCTTTACCAACAAGGGATACCTCACCCTTATAACTTTGAGGGATACCTCACCCTCTTTACAAACAAGGGATACCTCACCCTTTTCTCTAGAGGGATACCTCACCCTCTTACAATGATTTCAAGATGAAGAGAAAGATTAGAAACTCTCACAAGAGTAGATATACAACTTGAAGAACAAAGTATGGATGATAAGAAACTCTCTCAAGAGTAGATAATACAACTTGAAGCTCTATGGGTATCAAGGATTCACACTTTAAAGCTAAAAGTATGATTTTGATGATTTAAGGATCAAGTATAGTGTTCTTGTGTTTCTTAGGATGTAAATGCTTCAAATATCACTTATATATAGAGCTCAAATGATAAAATAGCCGTTGGTAGTGTTTAGAAATGATTTTTTATGAAAACTAGCTGTTTATAGCCGTTAGAAACGTTTCTGAGCACTTGGTAATCGATTACATACTTCTGGTAATCGATTACACGGCTTCTGTCAACATTGTAATCGATCACAGGACTTGTGTAATCGATTACAATATTTCTGGTTTTGAAAACTAACTTTAAAAGGTCATAACTACTTCATTTCTTATCCAATTAAAGAAAATGACCAGTCATTGGAAAGATCTTTGAGTCTCTTTTCAAATGAAACAAGTTTCACAACAAAAATCAAAGTATTTTGAGAGTTATGATCAAAATATTGACCAAAGGTCAGTTTTTCAAAACTCAAACTTGACTATATTTTATAGTTTAAAGCAAATGGTCATAACTTCTTCATTTCTTATCCGTTTAAGGTAAATGACTACTTATTGGAAAGATATTTGAGTCTATTTTCATATGAAATAAGTTTCATAACAAAACTCAAAGTATTTTGAAAGTTATGATCAAAATAGTAACTGAATGTCAATTTTTCAAAACACAAACTTGGCTATTTTTCAAAGGTTTGAACTACCACCAAGACTAACTTTCAAAAACAGTTTGTTGGGCATTAAAACATGTAAGAAACACTTTTTAAAGATGTTAAAACATATTTGAGCTTAGTGTGATTCCTTTTTACCTTTACACAAGATCTAAGTCCTATAAGCTATTCTTGAAGAACCTTGGGACTTCGTCTTTTGCCATCATCAATTCTTAACGTAATCCAAGCTTCCAAAAATTTCTTCTCTTCAAATCTTGTAAATTGCTTAGAACATCTTTATCATTCTCATTCTTCTTGAGTTGAGCATAGTTGTGATCTTTTGCTTTCTAGTTGCAATGATCACTCTTGGTACTTGGACTATCCTACAAAGTATTACTCACTTAAAACAAGCATAGTTAGTCCAAATTCATAACTTAATATCTTAATATGCATGATTCATAAATGTATAAATCTAATTAGTCTAACATGCATATAAGAATGTTGCATATATCTCATTGCATGATTATTAAGTGAAATATAACTAAATAAAGTACATAATCATGCATGATCCAATATATCTCTTTTAAGCACATATATGTAACATGATCAATATTCTTTTGTGATGCATTTGTCATCTATAAAGCACATCTATCAAGCATAAGCATCATTCTTTTTGTCTTGTATTTGTCATCATCAAAACTTAACATATTAAACCATTGGGACAAACTTATTTCCACAGGATTCATTCAGAATACCAATCACAGAGATTCACACAGCATAAACAAGACAAACTCACACACAAGACTCAAAGAAACATAAATCGAGGCTCTGATACCAACTTAAACGTAACGCCCCTTTTTGGAGAGGGAACGTTGTAACACCCTAATACAGATATCCAGATATATCTTAGACAGACAGAGATATATAAAGATAACTAGTACTAGAGATGTCACTTCTATACTACATACTAACATATATCTATAATCACAACTGAGTAATTATAGAAAGCCTTGAGAGATTGCGGAAAAAGCTAAACTCATACATATACATATACAACTTAGCCACCTGAGGGCTTATTGTAATACATATAAAATAAAACTTACAGAACAAACATAAACTTATTACATAAGTTCTGTCTACCTAAAGCAATAAAAACTATTCTAGTCTCCATGCTTTATCTTCTCATCCTTGGCAGGGTTTGCATCTCTGTACCTGAGCCTTTGCCTGCGCCAAATCATCGTGCCTCGTGCATCCGAAACTGCATCACGGATTTACATGGAATAAACGGGGTGAGAATTAACATTCTCGAAAAGCAATTCCAATACCAGTTCTCTATAACATTGTATATAACAAAATATATAACAAATGCTATAATTCTAACTTAGGAGCTTTGTCCCCTTTTTTCATAACTTAGGAGTTTCCTCCTCTTTTCTCATAACTTATACACTTTCTAATAGTGTGATAACAATTAAGAGTCAACACACTGTTAATATATACAGCGCCCATACATCTGTACATACCAACAGTGACGGACAGTGCCCATACAACTGTCCGTAAATGCAATGATAATGATATGTAATGAATATGCCTAAGGAATCCTAAGAGCATGTGAATGAAATGCAAATGCAGAGTTTTGTTTTGAAGCGAAGGAGTTTGCTAGGAACTAGTCAGTATATCATCCAGTGGTAAATAGAGGAAAACCTCATCCTCACCTTACACGTATCCTGGCACATTGAGAAGTTCGGGCTTCATCCTTGCTCAAAGAGCGTCTTTGGATTTCCCACTTATCTTCTTTGGCCTTGGCACATCGAGACATTAGGGTTATGTCCTTCTCAAAAGTCCTTCGGACACCCATCTATCCCCTTTTGCCTTCATGATTAACATCAAAGGATACTCACCAGATCGATCCTACTTGACTAATTCATAGACTTTCGTACATACTTATGTACTTAGTTCCTCTAAGAGCTAAGCATATTCTTCTCTTCTTATGTTTACCCTTTGTAATGAGGAGAATCTGTAACCTCATACTACATGTAACCTTAGCACTTGGTTAGGAATACTTGTTCCCTTAGGAACTTCTCTGATTCCTTACCTTCTGGCTAAATGACCTCACATCATATAATGTTACATTCTCAGGTAAACATCACTAAACTATGTCTCTTACTTGTACCTAAACTCCACCTCATCACTCCTTTCTCTTAAGTGATTTCTAATGCAACCTTAGGTTGCTGAGGTGTTAGGTACTTCCCTTTGGCAAACCACTAATCTTGGTTGCCCTAAGGTCCTTTCTCTTCATCTTCACACTAGCTTAACTCTCTAGTGTGTGAAGAGCTTTAGTGTTATGTTTATCTCTTACATAAACACCATCTTACTCTTTTTATAGACTCAATTCATCCTAGTGAAAGAGTCTATCTTAACTAATGCCTCATCTAACCTTGCTTAAGGAACCGAGGGCATTTCTCTAAAACTTTGCATAATTAACTCAACTTTATCTAAAGAGAGTAATTCATGCATCTAACTTTCCTTTTCTATCACACTTCGGTAGTAGCGTATACTACACTTGTGTGCTTACATGCTTATTCTAAACTCAACTTCCATGCTTTGCTCGTATCTAAGGAAGTAACTTCTCTTTATCTTGTACTTCTAACTCATCTTAGCTTATACTTAAGTTATTGTACATTTCTGTTCTACTTTCTGCTTATGACGTCTTCTTAGTCACAATTCCTCTTATTGTGTATTTAGCAATGTACTAAGTCTCACTTAACTTGAGACTAAGTACCTAAACGTTCCCTCTATGGAACTAATACACAATCTTGTCTCCACTCATGTAATCTAACTCAAGAGTGGTTCTTACTTGCAACTCTTTGTTGCCTAAGCTTCTAGGTACCTTCCTAAGGTAATCCACTATTCTTGGATTTCCTAAGGTTCATACCTTTCTCATTATTCTCTACTAGAGTGAATACTATTATTCATCTCTATTGCACTATCTCATCACATCTTAAGTGATATCAATTGCAACATTAAGTTGCCTAAAGTGCAATGTCATTACTTAAAGCAAACCTTTCCTTTAGGATGCTTAAAAGCCTATGCTTTCTCATACTTGATGGATAGATATTTTCCACTTGAAAATATCCCAACTTGTGCCTTAACACACTTAGGAAACATGTCTCAATGATTCCATTAACTATAGCACCTCGAACATCCAAAAACATCATTTTGGAGCTTCATGCGGCGCCCTTCTCTCGAGGGCTACTTTGGGCTAATTTTTAGCCTCACACCGCGGCATGCATCTTCTACGCCGCGGCATTCCCAGCGAAAAACTCTCATGCTTTGCGGCGTGACTATCTCCGCGGCGCGCCATCGCCGGAACCCCTGGTCTCATGAGTCTCGCGCTACGGGTTTACTGTTCTATTGGTCATTTCTGCTGATTCCAAGCCATTTCAATCCAAATTCTAAGTAATTCTAAGTCCTTAATCAGTTCTTTAACATTTAGGAACATCAATTACTCTCTTAAATCTCTTAATTTGGATTATGGCTAAAATTCTTCATTCTTTAACTTAAGGCTCACTTTGTGATTCAAGGGTCTTCTTACTTAAACTGATGTTATAGACAAGTCATAATTGACCCAAGAAACACTTCTATGCAAGCCAAACTCATCTAACATCTCTAAAACTCAAATTAGCATACTATGTATCTATATGCATACATAAAGGAAAGAGATGAATAAAAGCTCTAAACCCCTACCTCTTGAAGACTTGAAGCCTTGAACCTTGAAGCTTGATCTTCCTCTTCCTTCTCCCTTCTTCCTTCTTCCCCTTTCTCCCTTCTCCCCTTTCTCTCTTTCTGTTTCTGGTTTCTCCTTCTCTGCCGAGAGAAGATAGAAATAGGGGGGCTGGGACGTGAAGGGAATTACGGGAAAAGATTAACTTAACTTTCTACACTGAAACCTATATCTGCCATGGACACCCGAATTGTGCTAATTCGAGCTTCCCTGCTTCTAACAACTTTAGAATAAATCATAAGATTCATCTCAATTGTTGTTTCACAATTCTCATCATTTTCTATATCTGCTAGGGATCAATCCGACATTAAAAGCACAACCTGTATGCCTAAAAATACCAAACTGACTCCGATTCTCTTGAAACTTTTACCACATCTTACATGGCTTATTTGTGACCTAGAAATAAACTCTCTATGTTTATTTCTCTTAACTTAGCAACTTATGCGATTATCTGAGTCATTTTAAGCCACTTTACAACTTCTATGTTGCAACTAAGTGCCTAAATGAACTCAGATTGTCACAAAACTTTACTGACATGCTAAAATAAGTCAAATGCTACCTTCGGTAACCATTTACCAGTCTAACATGTACTTAAGGGTATTACAAACGTCACATCATTAAACATAAATGAAAAGAAGGAAATGCAAAAAATAAATTTTTAAACAATTAAGACTCGGTTCATTTAGTTCAAAATTAACTTGCTTAGTACTTTAATACGTGAGTAAAATTGGCGGTATATTTTTTTTCCTTTTTAACAATGCGGAATATGAATAACGGTAAGAACAAAATAGTAAACAGAAACCCACATCTGAATAACATACATATACATATATATTTAGATGCCAAATATATTTTAGATACAGCCTGGAAATTTTCAAAAAGCAAAACTATACCTGCCTATGGATTTTACATATACATCCACCAGAAATATCAAAATACACAACCCACCAAAAGTAATACATCAGGCCCCCAAAATAAAACACTGGCAGCCATCAGCAGCTACCAGTAACATCAGTCCCTCAGAGGAGGAGGGACCATGTCCGGATCCTCAACAGGATCCTCCTCTTCAGAGGAAACCTCCATGGGATCCACGGAACCACGGGCAGGAACCCGAGCAGTAGAATCAAAAGAGTCCTCCCAAGGGGTGTAGTAACGGTCACCCCATATCTCTCGGATGGGTAAGTAGAACTCCAGCCGCAGGCTGACATGGCAGGTGAGGATCGGCGCCTCATGACGTCTCCGGGCAAGGGAAATCGATACATCTCCCATATAGACACAGCGTTCAGAGCTCAGGTTGATGTGCCAGCACTCTGGCCCTCCGAGGAAGGTCAGATGCATGTCGCCCAGAAATCCACGCATGCATGCCTCCATGCTCCACAATAGATACTAGTCTTGCTTGGGCCAGAAGCCACGAAAATCAGGAGCTTCAGCTTCTGTGCCGTCGTCTTCGGTAGATATAGTATACGCACAAGCAGCAAATAATGGAAACACAGAAAAGAAGTAAGACATCCCACCATCATTACCAATTATGGCAGTTAGGAATAATACGGCGGTGGAGCTGCCACTGTCTATTGTGAGACACCTATACCTCGACGCCCCTAGGGCCAACCACTATGACCCTACGCTTAGTCTACTCGCACCTGCACATAGGTGTTATTCAAACTCCTAGGCACACATAGCCTTTCTAACAATGTCCAACGGACAACACATATGCATGACGACTCAATTTCAATCATGCATGTTCATCAATGATGTATTCATCATAAGCATATCACAGTGGTGTATAAACATATATATACCCATACATATTCATTTCCCAACATTATCACATCATGACATTCTCAAGTACATAATCCACAAGTGTTTAACCCAATTGAGGATCCATAACAACACATAATCAATTCTCAATATCGATATGTGATCACACATAGCTTATCAAATTCACAAGTACATATCTTGGATTCATTCTTTCAAAATCTAAATCTTTGGTCAATTATGAAAATTTTAGGGTGAATTACCCTTCAAAACTGTGGCCATCTAAATGTTATTATCCACTTTAATTCTTTCACTTCATTAAGAATTATGCAAGTCTCTAAATCTTAGATTTCCAAAGATGCACTAAGGCATCATTTAAACCTAAATTTCTTCTCCAAAACCGTAGCCCTCTCTAGGTTTTCAAGTTTCAATTTTCCACCACATTATGCATTAGTTAATTTATATCTAATCACTCACATTTCATTTCACACAAAATCAATCTAATTCCTAAATTTCAATGCTAAAACCATGGCATCAATTTGGGGTAATAAATCCTCAAAGTTTTCCATTCATAAATTTTAATGTTATCATTCAACATCTAATTACCTAAGCATTATTTATTTGTTCATAAAAATAATTCTCAACCTAACAATCCATCCAAAACCGTGGCCACCATGTTAGGGTAGGAACCTCCAAAATTTCTATTTAACAACCCTAACATGATCATGTACATTTAACACTTCCAATACACTCAAAATCACCAATAAAAATTTAATCAAATCCAAGAACACATGAACAAGCAAAAATCACAAAACACATGAACATACAAGGGTTCCCTCACCACCATTATTGGTAGAAGTGAGTAATCTCCCTCTTATCTAAGGAAGAACAAATGAAAATGGTCTCCTTCAAGCTTGAGTGATTTCGGTTTCAAGGCTCCAAGAACCCTAGGATTTTCAAGAAAATGAACCAACATTAAAGGTTGAAAAAGAATGGATCCATGGTCATCAAAGAGACCATGGAGCACGAAAATGAAGAGAAATGAGAAGAAAAATCGAAACTTCACCTTAAAACTTGAATCTTTACCTTGGAAGACAATGGAGAAATGTTGGATTTTTGAAGAAACTTTCTAAAGGAAAGATGTAAAGAAGATGGAGAGGAGTAAGGAAATGGTATTTGTGAAGAGAAAAAGTGAAGAAAATGGTGGAGGATGGGGACTACAAACCATAGTTATGGATGAGGTAGAGAGAAGGAAGAGGAAATGTGAAGAAGTTGAAATTTTATAGAGAGAAGTGAATAGGTAAAATGAGGTATTTTTGGGAGGGTTTAGGTTAAGTGTGTAAGTCACAAATTTTCCCTCCTTTGGGCTTGGTTAGCCGCGACATTGAGAGAGAGAAGGGAGAGGATTTTTGGCTTCCTTGACAAGCCAAGGGCATTATGGTCTTTTGGGCCAAAGCTTCTCAAAGAAGCTTCTTAATTAGGGTACAAAATTTGAATTAAAGTGACTTGATTAGACATAAAGTAGATTGCATTAGGATAATGTGATAGGATTTTTATTACATGCTATTATCCAATGGATAATTACTACAATCGACAGAAGTCAGTATTAATTTATTTGACGGATGAAATTTACACAGCGTTTTGTTATTTGTCTGTTAAAGTTTTATCAAAAAACATGAAACCTCGTAAACTGTGTCCAACCTCGGGTTTAGTAAGATCCCCCATCGACGTTTCCATAGATTAAGGTTCTCGGGAAAAATATTTCATTTTTTCAGCTTCATTCAGTTTGTACGTAAAACAAGAAATAATATTAAAATATTTTACGTTCTCAGAAAAATCCATAAAATCACAAATATTATAAAATGAACATTTATGATAAAAGAAATAAATTTTAGGGTGTTACATAGAAAATACCACTTAATGGATTTTCTAGACAAAATGCTGTCAATAAAATTAAAAATGAATATATAATGGAGAAAATTTCAAAATATAATTTAGAAAACAAAGAAATATTATACGTAGTTGAAAAATATTAGAAATATCTTACGCGTATTTAAATTAATGAATTTTTAAGCTACGCAATTAAGAAAATGATTTAAAAATATTACGCGATTAAGAAAATATTTTAAAAATATTACGTGATTTTAAAAATGTTGAAAAATATTTGCGCAATTTGAAAACGTTTGAAAAAGGTGACGCGATTGTGAAAACACGATAAAATATTTATGTGACTAAAAGGAACAGTAAGTTTACTGTCAGGCCAAAGTGGTGAACCCAGACATGTTGAGAAATAGTACTGTCAAGTAGAGACGTACTTTATTTGGAAATATTGATATTGAGGGTATTTGTGTAATTTTGGTTCATGTACATGCATTGAGAAGTATGTCAATTTGGTTGAAATTGGCGATTGACTAATGAGATGAATTACACTGAAGTGCAGGTGCGATAGGCGTAGTGTGGCTCATTGAGTGAACTTGGAGGCGTTAGTGTGTGGAGGATTCCACATGCGGATGGTTGGCAGCTTGTCTGAACCATGGTAACGGGCAACGCACTAGCGATCTCGATAAGCACTATTCTTAATCAAGATCTTGTGAAGACTATCTGGTACAATGCCTGTTGTGCGCGATGTTTTGACTGTGTACTACTTACACGATGTTTTGACTGTGTATTATTTACACGACGTATGACTGTGTAATAGTTGGTTGGGGTAGCCAGAGGTACGGAAAGGTCTTTCGGATCATTCTCTCTGATGTTTGGGTTTAGCTTTATGGGGAATGAGTCTGTGTACATTTGCATATATGGTCTACATCTTAATGTGATTGTCTATATTAATTGGAGATATTATGTGTGATATGATAATATGAACTGTTATATAAATTATTATATTTGTATGTATTTACGTTTTCTGTACTGCCATGCTGGTAGTGATGTAGATTGTCTCACCTCTTTGTATGTATTTTCTGCATTATTATTTATGTTCCGTAAAGTGTTTGAGGAAGAGGAAGAAGAGCAGCCTTTAGACTATCAGTATCCGGAGGATCAGCATCCGAGCAATCAGTTTGAGGAAGGCGAGCCTCTAGATCATCCTTACCATTTGGATTGATTTAGTGGTCATAGTTGTACCTGAGTTTTTGGGATTCGTGAGACTTGAGTTTCATGGAGGCTCTGAGGCCTGGCATCTGCTAGCAGACAAAGAGTGGGTGGTTTATGTGGGACGTCTGACTGTGTCCCTTCATAGAGAGTTTGATGGAGCTTCGATGTTTCCTACTACTTTTTATTTACATCTAGAGATGCCTTTGACTATTAGGCGTTATTGGGGTGGACGTTTTCATGCCCCCAGTGAGCTTAGTAGTGTATCGATAGCACAGACTCATGTCCGTAGAGCTGTGAGACATCCAGGATTTCTGTCATCCGACAATCCATTTAAGGAGGATTAGAATTCCTAGATGTGCATTTGGGCTAGTTTATATTTTAGTGTGATGTCAAACAGTTTACTGCTTTATTAAATAGTTGTAGTGTGTAAATTATTTGTATCTTTAAAAAAAATCATATGTATAATTATGGTGTGTAGTAAATAGTTTGTTTTATTTCATGTTCCGTTTATTTTATTTTATGATATGATGTACAAAAATAAAATTTTCACAACTTATATTATTATATATTAAGAAGTGATTTATAACTTGGGTAAAAGTTTATTATATTTATCGTAAATGTGACATCCCCAGTAGGGTGTTACACCATTTTTTTGGTTATGTTCTGGCTGTGACCAACCTTGGTCAAGAACACAAAATCCTCAATTTATAATATTATTGTTTCCACTCAAAACTCCATGGAAAAAGGAAGAAGTAATTAAATCAATATCCACCCACAATTTTCTGTTGTAACCATGAGCCCTAGGAGACTAAAACTAGAATTTTAAACTAAGAGAAACATGGTAAAAAGAAGAGCAAACTATTGGTGTATGCCCTAGAGGCCAATTTTTTTTTACCGCCTTACATACATTGTATTATGTTATTTATTTAATATATGAGACATTTCATTTATTGTGTTATTTTTTATATATATAATAAAGTCCTTAGAATAGTAAGTTCGATGTCATAGGACATCAAGTAGATGACTTGATTGTGAGATCCTATCGGATAGAAACAGACAACTATTCTTAAATGTCCCTAGTCAAGTATTATTATTAATCAGGACGACAATAATACATTGAGACTAGTATGTGTGTAGACTGATAGCCACATATCATGGGTCATGGATATGAGATATCAAGTCTTCACATGGATACATATTAGAGTAATGATGTATTGGATTGACCCGCCATGAGAATGCTACGTGGATCGTTACCTGAGTGTCATAAGCGATTCTCATAATGATAATTGTAACACCCTAAATTTTTGCTAAATTACGATATTGTCTGAATTGTACTATTTTATGTTTTCTGTGTGCTATAAAATTAATTTCACTATTTTGTGACTGTATTTGATTGTTGTGTGTGATTTACTCCGAGTCAAGAAAATAATAATTTTCAGGCCGGGAAAAATCTTTATCTGATTATTCGGAGCTGGGGGATCTTACTAAACCCAATTCCAAGTGATACGCGTATCAATCTTTTATTTTTTAGAATTTATTTGTAAAATAAAAATATTTTATATTTTAATATTATTTTATTATCAGGTGGATAGTACCTACTGACTTTAAGGCAGTAGCTTCTGTCCAGAGGATAATAGGAACCAGCAAAAGTCTTTGTGACTTGCAATTCGGTGAACCAATAGAAATTGATCAAAGAAAATGGCTTGAATTTTCTAAACCAATAGGAAGGTAGTCAACAATAATGGTTGGACTAGTTAGTTAGTAACTAAAAAACCCAACTAAGTTAGCTTAAAACTAACTAAGTTAATCCAAAGTACTTAAGTAGTAACTAAATGGAACAAACCTAGTTAGCTACTCATTAAAGCCTTAGTTAGAGAATGTTCTAGCATAACCAAGAAGGTGGTTAGTCATCCTAGGTAACTAGATGATTAACTAAGTAACTAAGAAACCTAACTAAATTCACCTAAACCTAACTAGGAAACCAAATGGATCAAGACTTGGTTTGCTCTCCCTTGGAGCAATTCGGCCAAGAACTTTCAAGAAGCATCAAGAAGCTTGATGACTTGATTCTCTAGGCCAATAGGAAACAAACTTGGAGGCAAAGCTTTGAAGATCAACCCTTGATCTCATCTAAGGCCATTAGGAAGTCTTAAGTGGTCAACCAAAGTGGCCACCTCCATTGAGCTCCACGGCCAAGTGCTAGAGTTAGGAGACCATTTTCATTTCATCTTCATCTTTTCTATCACACAAACCTTCTTTCTCTTTCTTCCAAGAACCAAAAACACCATAGCTTCTCCTTTTGAAGCTCACGGTCACCATCACCAAACCATACCTCCACTCTTCTAAAATTTCAACCAACACCATTTCTCAAATTCAAAACATCATTCTAAGCATCTTTCAAGTTGTGACTTTAATGAAAATCATCCATTTGAAGCTTGGAAAACAACTTTGAAGTTTCTTTCTTACAAGGTAAAAATCCTTGTTTCTTGTTTCTAACTTGATTCTTGAAGTTCTAAGCCATGATTGATCCATGGTTTTCCTTTTTCAACCATCGTTTATGACTTTTTAAATTGTTTAAGTTTGTTAGGGTTTCTTTGGGAGCCATACAAAATCACTAGGAGGAGGTCTAAGAGGAGTTTGTCTTCCTTAGAGGTAAGAGGGAGATTTAATCTCATCAACCAAGTATTGGTGGTGAGAAAATGGATGTATTTGTGGTGAAGAATCCATAAGGATTCATTCACTTGGTTGTTTAAAGTTTTTCCTATTTGTGATTGATTTTGTTTGCAAGCATGTCTATAGCTTTAATATATTTTGGTATGTGTTTTATAGATGTATGATAGTTATTATTAGATGTGAATAACATATTGAGGATTTGCATGTGTTCCAAAGAACACATGAAGCTCACGGCTTCACCACTACAAAAGGAACCAAGATGTTCTAAATATTTTTCTAAGCATGGATTAGGTGATTTAACAATAATAAATTGGATTAAGAATTTTTAGAAGAGATTAAATGATGAAAAATAAATAAACAAGATTTATAAAGCATAGAATGATTTTTGGCTAACATGCCTACTTATGATGTTTTTAATTCAACATTATTTCTTAAGCATGGATTTATGTAAATTAAAGAGAATTCAATTTCAATGGATTTTAGAGAATAAAATGAATGAAGTTATTTTATAAACTTAATTAGAGAAATTAAGTATGGATGAGAAATAAAATGAACACTTGAAAGGTATTAACGTATAGTTCACCCTTTGGGTTTTGAAGCGTGTTAGCAAGTTTCAAGATATAAATAATGGTTATGACTAAGAAAGGTGATTTTTAAAGGAAACAGTAGAAAACACTAAGTAAAGGATTTTTCAAAGGAAATGCAGTAAATAAAGCTATAAATAAACATATAATGGAGAAAATTTCAAAATCTAATTTAGAACGTAAAGAAATATTTTACGCAGTTGAAAAATATTAGAAATACCTTACGCGCATTTAAAATAATGATTTTTAAACTACGTGAATGAGAAAACGATTTAAAAATGCTACGCGATTGAGAATGATTTAAAAACACTACGCAATTTTAAAAACATTGAAATATATTTAAGCATTTGAAAACGTTGGAAAAAGGTAACACGATTGTGAAAATGCAATAAAATATTTATGCGACTGAAAGGAATAGTAGTTACTATCTAGTTAAAGTGGTGGAGCCGGATACGTTGAAAAATGGTACTGCCAAGTGGTGGTGTACTATTATGAGAAATAATGCTAACGTTGTTATTTGTGTATTTTGGTTCATGCACATGTATCGAGGAATGTGTCAATTTGGTTGAAATTGGCAATTGGCTGACGTGATGAATTACACCGTAGTGCGGGTGTGATAGGCGTAGTGTGGTTCATTGAGTGAACTTGGAGGCGTTAGTGTGCGGAGGATTCCACATGTGGACAGTTGGTAGCTCCTCTGGGCCATGGTAACGGGCAACACACTAGCGATCTCGACATGTACTATTCTTAATCAAGATCTAGTGGAGACTGTCTGGTACAATTCCTGTTGTATATGACGTTTTGACTGTGTACTATTTACACGATGTTTAACTGTGTAATATTTGGCTGGGCAGCCGAAGCTACGGATAGGTCTTCCAGATCATTCTCTCTGATGTGTGTAGTTAGCTCCATGGAGTAGGAATGAGTCTGTGTACATTTGCATATATGGTCTGCATCATAATATGATTATTTCTACTTGATTCTGAGATTTTATATATGTTGCGATAATATGAATTGTTGTATCAATTGTTATATCTGTACGTACTGTTATTTTCTGTACTGCCATGTTGGTAGTGATGTAGATTGTCTCACCTCTTCGTATGCATTTTCTGTATTATTATTTATGTTTCGTAAAGACTTTGAGGACGAAGAAGAGGAGCAGCCTCTAGATTGTCAGTACGAAGAGGAGCAGCATCCGAGCGACCAGTGCGAGGAGGGCGAGCCTTTAGATCATCCATACCATTTGGATTGATTTGGTTGTTATAGCCGTGCCATATTTTCTGGGGTTCGTGAAACTGGAGTTTCATGGAGGCTCTAAAGCCTGGCGTCTACAAGTGGATCGAGAGTCTATAGCTAATGTGGGACGAGTGACCCTGTCCCTTAGTAGAGAATATGAGGGTGTTTCGATGTTCTCTACTACTGTATATGTGTACTTAGAGTTACCCTTATCTATTAGGCATTACTGGGGTGGACGTTTTCATGCCCCTAGTGAGCTTAGTAGTGTGTCGACAGCATGGACTCCTATCTGTAAAGCTACAAGACATTCGGGATTTCTGTCATCCGATGATTCATCAGAGGAGGATCCTTCAGAGGATCCAAATTCCTAGATGTGCACTTGGGCTGTTTATGTTTTGTATAACTCAAACAGTTTACTGCTTTGTTAAATAGTTTATGGTTTGTATTTATTTGTATCTTTAAAGACAAAAAAAAAATCATATGTATAATTATGGTGTGTATTTAATAGTTTGCTTTATTTCCTATTCTATTTATTTTATTTTATGATATAAGGTACAAAAAGAAAATTTTGACAACTTATATTATTATACGTTAAGAAATGATTTATAACTTGGGTAAAGGTTTATTATTTTGTCGTAAATGTGACATCCTAAGGAGTGTGTTACATTAGTTGGTATCAGAGACGGGACCTCTCCTAATACAGTGTGGTTCAAAGACAAACCAAGTGGAAGTTGGTGGGCATGTGGCGTCCCGAGGCCGACGAGGGCGGGGAGTGGTCACTGATGCTAAGAGAAAGCATCAATGAGTGGCCCTGGCAAGCTTCTAGGCGAAGGGTCCCATGAATGAACTGAATACGTACCGAAATGAGAGGGATTCAGAGACTATACAGGTATGAGACTGCATAGTTAAGGATGACTTAAAGGAATTGATTAAGCGTAGCCATATCAACAAGTTGCAACTACTTTTCGAGAGCCTAGAACATAAGAACTCCATGGTTAAGCGTGCTTGACCTGGAATAATTGTGGGATGGGTGACCTCTTGGGAAGTTTCCTAAGATGTGTGTGAATGAGGACAAAGCATGCTGAAAAGACCCGTATTGGTTTATGGAGACACTCGTCAATGCTGCAGGTAGTCCCGGAATGTTACAATAATGGTGTATGTGGTCCTTTGACATGAAATCACTACGATTCCTACATGAGGAGTTATATTTTTTAATGCCATCAAATGTCATCTATGACAAGGTGATTATAAAGTTAGTTATCATACTGCGAATCATGTGGAGGGATGTGAATGACTTAGATGAGATTTGTGCCTCCTACATAACAGGAGTGATATCTTCGAGGCCCTTGATTGAGTGAGACTACGAAATGCATGGCCATGCTCAAATGAGTCAATATGAGATATTGATCTCATTTGTTATTATTACGTCTACTCGAGTATCAGGAAACAGAAGATTGAACTATACAAGGGTGACACGTTCGATGCCTTGTGTTCAATCTAGATATCTGGACAAAGAGACTAAACTGCATGGTAACATTGATCACAGAAAAGTTATGTCAAATCACTAACATTCTCATTACTTGGGTAGCAGCGATGCGTTGCTAGATACCGCTCACTGCATATAATATTAAAATGAGATTTTAATATTACTATCAATGTCATGAGAACCTGTAGGGTTGCACACATAAAGTAGACTAAATTGGAGCAATTAGAATCCAAGTTGGACTAAGATTCAATCATAGGCCGGACTAATAATATATGAGTCTAGGGTTGCACAACTTACCTTACTGTTGCTCTCATTTGCATAAGGTAGTGACTATTATAACTAGCACTGCTAAGGGGCTATCAAGGCAGGGCATTACAAACCCTAACCGCACTTGACAGAAATAGTGAGTGAGAGAGTGACAGGTTTCTATTCTCTTCGCAGCTAGCACTGTGCCAGAGACGTGGGACTCCTTTTTACAGACGTTGGACGTTCATGTGTCTATTTGTGTGGATACCACAGAGACATCGTTGTTGTTACAGTGTTAGTGATTCACGTCACTTGATTTTATCATGCTTCAAGAGGTAAACTCTTTTAAAACTTAGATTATGGTCTATTTTGCATGGATCCTTGGTGGGAATTTTTGTTTTTCCGCTATGTGATGTATCCTCAATTCCTAACACAAACAGAATTAAAACAGCCCCTACCTCATAGTTTCCTTGTTATCAAGTGGCTTCCAGTACTCAAAGGGGGGGTGAATTAAGTAATTAAAACTTTTTCACAAACCCTTTTTAACACAAATTTCTCGAAGCAATATATTGAATATATAAAGATGATGAAATGCCTTAAGAACAGTAAATAAACAATTAAGCAATAATAAATAAATTACAATAAATAAAAAGATAAAGAGAAGAAAAGCAGACACAATATTTATTCTGGTTTGACCACTAAACCACTTGTGGCCTACGTCTAGTCATCGAAACACTGTCCGAGATTTTTTCACTAACAATACAAGCTTAAACAGGTGCTTGCAACAGTTACAAACTAGAGCATTTTTCACACACTGTAACACCCACCGTAGGGTATCACATTTAAGACTAATCCTAATATAACTTATTCAAGTTGTAAAAGAATTAATCTTGTAAAACATTGATTTTAAAATTTTGTTTGCGGAAAAACTGAAAATAATTAAAACCATAAACATAAAATGTAACAGAAAATAACCTCGCCATAATTTACATATTGAAACTTTGTTTACAAATAATTTACATAAATACACCCACAAAAGATAATATATACATTACACACTAAACCACTCCAAACCAAAAACTACTTAACTGGAACTCCTACAAACTAAGGATTCAGGCTCTCATTAGGATCCTCCTCCTCGGTATTATCATCAAAGAACCCTGGAAGATACAGTACATGCCGGGTTGGAGTCCTAGTAGTCAACATCATGGAATCCTCATGTGGAGTATAAGTATTTCTACTCCAGATCTCATGAATAGGCATATAGAACTCTAGACGCACAGACACGTGTTGTGTCATAACAGGAATTCCATCTCTAGTACCACTTACATTCAGAGTCAAATCCCCAGTATAAACAAACCGCTCTCTATCTAAATTAACCCTCCAAGCATCAATCCCACCATGGAATTGAACTGTAACAAAACCTAAAACTTGACGCATTGCCACCATTTCAAGATAATACAGAAAAACTGTCACTGGTAGTAAAAAGATTTATCCTCCTCTTTGTCTCCTTGGTCTTCATCAAATATATATAATAAAACAAATATAACATAACGAAGAGGTGAGATTGACGAGCGCCGAACTCAGTCAAAATTATAACCGAAGTTATTACCTAAACTTGTAGTATAGTGAACAACACCGGATCGTCTCCTCAAGGATCGTAGATGCAATTTGATCAAATCAAGTGAAAGTTAGAAAAAAGGGGGGTTTTGATGGTTCAAGGATCGCAGTGACAGGATTTAAAGAGAAATAACAATTAAAAGAACAGTCAATTCAGAAATCTATCCGAGATTGGGTAGATTCAATCATAGACCTTTCAACAAACACCTGAAATACATTTGAATGGTTAACTTGGATCTAACCGAGATCTCTCGCATCGATCCAGAATTCATACTAGACAATCGTCCAGAATTCAAATGACAAGTGATAAACACAAATCTGCAATCGCACCATTTATGTAAATATATGTCAATTTAAGCACCGAATTCAATTAACCTAGGCACAAATCAGTAACCTAACCTCTTCAATTACGTGATTAGTTTAGATCAATCAGTTCTAAATTTCATCACAATACTTAATCTTAAACCAAGATCAAATCAGATCAAACATAAACAGAATTACCATTCATGCATTCAAGATTAAGAGAACAGAAGAAGAAGAAGAGAAGAGGAATTCAAATATAAATCAAATACATTACATAACCAAGGTCTCAAGAATCCAAGCCACAATCTCTTCAAGAGTCCCGAATTGACTAGAAGTGACTTAGCTCTCCATTACAATGAAGGAAAAATATACAAGAACTATGAAAAACTATCTTTAACACTAAGTGTATGTTGTGTTTAGAGCTCTCCTCATGCTTCCTTTTATAGAGGATTCAGAGTAGTAGTAGATGGGTAGATGAGATTAGTAGGTGGAATTAGTAGGTGAGCTTGGTAGGTGAGCTTGGTAGGTGAGCTTGGTAGGTGAACTTGGTAGGTGAGCTTCCTTGTCTCCGAAAGTATTCATTGCTGAACTCATTGATTTCGTCATTTTTGAGCCAAGTGGTCTTCATGAAAGTTCTAGGAAATTGTCTAAGCTTTCCAATGGCTCTAGAAGCACCCAAAAATTCGTCCTACAGCCCAAGATATGACCCAATTACTACAGACTGCTCAGGACCAGTTTCAGCACCTCTGTTTTGACTTTCAGACCCAATATCTCCATCAAGGAGCCCGAATCAAGTTTTGTGTTTGTCATGAAAGTTGTACATATGGGTCTTAACTTTCAGATCACCAATTTTCAGCCCATTCTATAAACCCAAACTCGAATTATGTTCTGGTTACTACACACTGTTCGGGTTCCAGTCACAAATCCCGTATTCTGATTTCCATGCCCAATTAGCTCCACTAGATGTCTGAATTTGACTTCGAGCTCTTCATCAAAGTTGTAGAGCTCTCTTTTATCTTTCCTACAAGGTAAAATTCATAATTATCAGACATTTAGAACTCAAGATATGGCCAAAATACAGAAACAGTGTAAGACTCGAATAATGCTGAAAAATCAATTAAGTCCGATTCGAGTTCAAACTTACAAAACATAATCAAATTCAGTCAATTAAGTACATGAAGAGTGTAAATGACTAATAATGAGGGTTTCTTAATGAATAAAATATGTGATTATCAAATTCCCCACACTTAGCTTTTTGCACTCTGGGCAAAATATATAAAACTAAAGTTAGAAGACAAAGACAAACGACACAAACTTAAAAATTAAAAACTCTAAAGGACTCAATGAAGCAAGAAGAGCAACAAGAAATTCAAGGGATCAAAGCATAAATGAGGTAACATTTCTTCACATCTCAAACCAACAAGCAAGGAAACTTCCGTTGAAAAGAATGAATTAAGAATGATGGATCTTCACAAGATTCCCTCTCAATCTCTCAAGTGTTTAAAAGGTAGGTATTTCACTCAATTCAACCCATGAAAATTACACTACCATAAGCTTGCTTATCTTCTACTTCTCCACTACTCAAAACACATGCACACACAAATCATGAGGACTTTATTCAAGGTTGTAGTGAGGTCAAGGTATGAGAAGAGGATAAAATGGATATGAGAAGATAAATACCAAAGAGAATAAAAGCAAATGAGAGCTGAGTTCAAATAACGAGCATAAAAGTTCATCTCAACTCTAATGTATATCCCTTTACATATTCATTTCCCAATCCTTTTCTCTCTCTTTTTTTTTTTATATATATGAACATAACTATATACATACATTTCTCTTTTTTTTTTTTTTTTTTTTAGGCACTCTTTCTTTTCTTTTTTTTTTTTTTTTTTCAACAACTATTTTGTACACACACCCCCACACTTGTTCAAAAACTCATCCATTAACCAGGCTAATGTTCTTTTATTTCCTAAGGTACAGTAAGAACACGATTTTTCATTTAAGGCACATAATGAGCTAGAAACAAGGAATGGTCAAATAAGCTCAAAGGGGTTAAGCAAAGGAAAATATACAAGGTTGGCAGGAATTAGAGAATTTTCGAGAGGTCAAAAGAGTGCTTGATATCATATTGAAAACAAGGTTGGCTATTTGGTTAAACTAGCTAAGAAAGATGGCCTCAATCATGTTCATGCATGCAAGTGAAATGTAGCCTCAAAAAGAATCAAAGCAAGTTCTAGAGTGGTCATTAACATGAGTGAAAATCACACAAGAAAGAAGAGAATGGCATAAATGTTGAATCCATCCATTAGGCTCAAAATCTCACAAGGTATGCATTCATCAAACTCAATTCATCAATTCAATCATCCATCACCAAGCATATCAGTTCAAGAAGGGAGAAAAATTATTTAATCATGCAATGAACCCCTTTTTTATTATTTTTTTTTTTTGAATTTTTTTTTTAAATTTTTTTTTAACAAACGAAAAGAAACAGAAACATGCTAAAATCTCTCCCCCACACTTAATGTAACATTGTCCTCAATGTGAAAGAAAGAGATAGAAAAGAGCAACACAACCTGATAAGAAGTGAATCAACGCCTAGCAGAAAAGAAACACACTGTCAGTGCCGCATCAGACCCTGAAAAGAAATCAAACAAGAAAAAGAAGTCTAGAAACCCCTGAAGGACCCTGCTCAAAGGATCGTCTGTACAAAAATCAAAATACAACAAAATGATACAAAGATAATAGAAAATGATGACATACCTGTATGTACAGTCTCCATGGCGTATCTTTATATCTTGGCGTCATGAGTGCAGAGAGACATCACGTCCTTTTTTTTTTTTTTTTGAAATTGTTAGAAAAACTTGATGAAAGATGAGTGTATACTTACTTAAGATTGGGATGGAGGTAGTCTGCTCTTTCGGCTTTGTGCCAAAGCATTGTTGACCAAGATTCGACCCATTCAAGACGGCGCAACATAGGGCTCCCAAAAGGGACAAGTGGCCATAATACGACCGGTCGCCTCACATGTGGGATACAATCTACCTTCTTTGTTTTTCAATTAAGAAGGCTGGATCAGGATGCATGCATTTCCCCATTCACGGTTTGTGTTACCAAAGCCAACCCTAAGAAGTATACATTTTTTTTTTCATTTTTTTTTCATTTTTTTCATTTTTTTTTGTAAAATGCCATGAAGAAGAAGAAGAAGAAGATGATATGTACAGATTGTTTGTGGATATGGCTCACATCTGCCTCTGGTTTAACGTCCAGTAACGGCTTAAACGTCTTCTATGAGTCGAGGATAAGCTTCCCATCCAATTTTCTTATAAATTGGCAAACAGGGTCTTTTAGAGTCAGATTCCCAAGACTGTAGCGTTGTTCTTCATCCTTGAAGAGATTCCACAATTTAAGAATTTCACGATGCACCAATCCACAAGAATGCGTCTCAAGAGTCAATAAGATATCATCTAATGACTCCTTACTCAGTCCATTCTTAATGAAGAAAATTTTATCTTCTCTATTTGCGGAAACCATCCCCTTAGTACGACATCGCTTGTTACGGTTCCATCGTCCACATTTGTGACAGACTTGTAACCTTTTTTTGCTCTTCTCCTTTTAGAATATGAACTTCTTCCAAGACCAGGGCATATATGAGTCAAATGAAATTGAGGACTCACTGCTAATCGGACCTTTGCTTCAATTATCCAAGCGTATATCATCTTCGGCATACCCTTGTGCATTAACATTCTCAATCGCTCACATCGAACTTTGTAGATTTTTCTCAGAGCATTTTGAGGAAGAGAAGGAAAATGTTTTCTCGGGTTTGAAAGAATGACATCCATTTTGAAGGAGAAGAAGGGCTCATTATTTTGGGAAAGCGAAGAATAACCGACTCAAGAGTCACTGAGTACCGTATCCGCCACTTAACCAAGCAACACAAAGAACTCAAGAACTTGGTTTTCCAGAATGATTGAGTCTTTGTCCATTAACCTTAAGCGCATTACCATTCCTAGGATCCTCAGTATCGATGCTTGAGAGGATACGCGTGTCTGACAACAAAAGAACCACGCCACCTAGATCTCAATTTTCCAAGGAGTAGGTGCAGATGATAATCTCAAAGCAGAACTTTTTGACCAATTTTCGCAGCTTTTGCAAAAGGTGTAACAGACCTTTAATAAAGTAGGCCAATAAAATCCATACTGCAAGATTTTCGCAGTTGTTGTCGCTGAAGAAAAAATGACCTCCATATGCTTCTGAGTGACTCTACCTACCTCATTGTCGGGCACACAGCTGTTTTTTTTTTTTTTTTTTTTTCTTTTTTTTTTTTTTTTTTTTTTTCTTTTTTTTTTATTCATAATGCGGATGGAGAAGGTTCATCACCTCCACTTCTGCATTCTCTGGAAGTTCATGATACTGTTTGAGGCGGTGTCCATTTACGATGAAAGCTTTGGCAGTGACCTCACTTTTAATCTGAACAGCACCAGAAGGAAAAACATTAGTAACAATAAATGGTCCATCCCATCTAGACCTTAATTTGCCAGGCATGAGTCGGAGGCGGGAGTTATAGAGGAGAACTTTTTGACCAATCTCAAATGTTTTCCTCAGAATCAACTTATCATGGAAGGCTTTGGTCTTCTCCTTATAAAGTTTGGAACTTTCATAAGCCTCCAAGCGGATCTCCTCCAATTCTTTGCCGCACATTGCAGGCTTCCTCTCCATACCTGCTTGATCTAGGTCCAAGTTGCACCTTTTCACCGCCCAGAATGCTCGATGTTCAATTTCCACCGGTAGGTGGCAGGCTTTTCCAAAAACAATCCGATACGGAGACATCCCGATTGGTGTCTTATAAGCAGTCCGGTAAGCCCATAAAGCATCCTCAAGCCTCTTGCTCCAGTCCTTTCTGTTAGGTTGAACTGTCTTCTGGAGTATCTGCTTAATTTCTCTGTTGGAGACCTCGGCTTGCCCATTGGTTTGGGGGTGGTAGGGTGTAGAAACCTTGTGTTGGACTCCATACTTCTTCATCAAAGCCTCCATGCTTCGATTGCAAAAATGTGAACCTTGATCACTAATGATGGATCTCGGGACTTGACGAGCGCCGAACTCAGTCAAAATTATAACCGAAGTTATTACCTAAGCTTGTAGCACAGTGACAACACCGGATCGTCTCCTCAAGGATCGTAAATGCAATTTGATCAAATCAAGTGAAAGTTAGCAAAAAAGGGGGTTTGACAGTTTAAGATCGCACTTAACAAAATTAAAGGAAGAAATAACAATTAAAGAGCAGTCAATTTAGAAACCTATCCAAGATTGGGTGGATTCAATCATAGACCCTTCATAGAACACTTGAAGTGCAATTGAATTGTTAATTTGGATCTAACCGAGATCTCTCGCATCAAATCCGAATTCATACTAGACGATCGTCTAGAATTCAATTAACAAGTGATAAACACAAATCCGCAATCGCACCATTCATGAAAATCTATGTTAATTTCAAGTACCGAATTCAATTAACTTAGGCACAAATCAGTAACCTAACCTCTTCAATTCTGTGATTAATTTAGATCAATCAGTTCTAAGTTTCATCACAAATCTCAATCTTCATTTATGTGATTAGTTTAGATCAATTAGTTCTAAGTTTCATCACAAATCTCAATCTTAAACTAAGATCAAATTAGATCAACATAAATAGAATCACCATTCATGCATTCAAGATCAAGAAGAAGAAAGAAGAAGAAAGAAGAAGAAAAGAGGAATTCAATTACAAATCAAATACAATACATAACCAAGGTCTCAAGAATCCAAACCACAATCTCTTCAAGAGATCTAAATTGACCGAAAGTAGCTTAGCCCTCCATCACCATGAAGAGAAGCATCAAAATATACAAAAGCTATGAGAAACTATGAAGAAACTATGAAGAAACAAGAAACTAAGAGAGAAATGAAGGAGAGAATACATGTTGTTCATGATAAATGGTGCCTTTTATAGAAGTCTAAGGTAACAAAATGACAAAGGGAAGTGGGTGGATGAGTGGGTGGATGAGTGGAGTGGTTGAGTGGATGGATTAGTGGGTTGGTTTAGTGGATTGGTTTAGTGGATGAGTGGGTGGAGTGGTTGAGTGGTTGAATTAGTGAAAAATGCCAAAGGACTTTTGGTGAGTGGAAAATTATGGACTTGAATGGGTGAGTGGATGGATGAGTAGATGAGTTAGTGGATGAGTGGGTGGAGTGGTTAAATGGTTGGATTAGTGTATTAGTGGATGAATGGGTGAGTTAGTGGATGAGTGGATGAGTAGATTAGTGGATTAGTGGATGGATGAGTGGATTAGTGGATGGGTGAGTGGATGGTTGAGGATGAAAATTTCGTGTCTGACTTGGAAGCCAAAAACGACCCACTATACTTCAGAACCACGAAAAGTGTTCTTCATCAAAGTTGTAGATCCTTGTCTTGGCTATAAAATGGATAGCTGGTTCGTCCAATTTGGCTTCCTTAAGCCCAAGATATGTCCCAAATACCGTAGGTTGCTCAAACCCAACTTCAGCACCTCTGTTCCGACTTGTAAACTCAAAATGACCTGCTAGACTTCTTTTTCTCAAAATGTGTTCTTCATGAAAGTTGTTTATTTGGATCTTGACTATCCACTGTCCAAATTTCAGCCCATCTCCATTATTACATCTTGAGATATGATTTTTTGAGTGCACACTATTCGGATTCTACTGGCAGAACCCGTATTCTGACTTCCATGTAAACTTAGGTCCCTTAGACATCTGAATCAGACTTCGAGCTCTTCATCAAAGTTGTAGAGCTTCCTCTTAGCTTTCCTACAAGGTAAAATTCATGTTCATCAGATATTAGGAACTCAAGTTATGGCCAAAATACAGAAACAGTGTCAAATCTCAATAATGCTGAAAATATTCAATTAGGACCAATTTGAGCTCAAACTCACAAAATCATACCAAACTCAATCAATTAAGAATATGGAGAGTGTAAATGACTAAACATAAGGGTTTCTTAATGAATAAAATATGTGATTATCAAATTCCCCACACTTAGCTTTTTGCACTCTGGGCAAAACTCAAGACCAAAATTTTACAATCAAGAAGAACAACCAAAGGTTCAAGGATCAAAACATTCATGAGTTAACAATTCTCCACATCTCAAACTAACAAGCAAGGTATCTTCAACATGAATCGAGAATGAAAGATCTTCACAAGATTCCCTCTCAATCTCTCAAGTGTTTAAAAGGTAGGTATTTCACTCAATTCAACCCATGAAAATTGCACTACCATAAGCTTGCTTATCTTCTACTTCTCCACTACTCAAAACACATGCACACACAAATCATGAGGACTTTATTCAAGGTTGTAGTGAGGTCAAGGTAACAGGAGAGGATAAAATGGATATGAGAAGATAAATACCAAAGAGAATACAAGCAAATGAGAGCTGAGTTCAAATAACAAGCATAAAAGTTCATCCCAACTCTAGTGTATATTCCTTTACATATTCATTTCCCAATCCTTTTTTTTTTTTTTTTTTTTTTTTTTTTTTTTAAACACTTGGTTTTTTTTTTTTTTTTTATATATATATATATATGAACATAACTATATACATACATTTTTTTTTTTTTTTTTTTTTTTTTTTTTTGGGCACTCTTTTCTTTTTCAACAACCATTTTGTACACACACCCCACACTTGTTCAAAAACTCATCCATTAACCAAGCTAATGTTCTTTTATTCCCTAAGGTAAAGTAAGAACACGATTTCTCATTTAAGGCACATGATGAGCTAGAAACAAGGAATGGTCAAATAAGCTCAAAGGGGTTAAGCAAAGGAAAATATACAAGGTTGGCGGGAATCGAGAATTTTCAAGAAGTCAAAAGAGTGCTTGATATCATATTGGAAACAAGGTTAGCTATTTGGTTAAACTAGCTAATTAAGAAAGAGGGCCTCAATCATGTTCATGCATGCAAGTGAAATGTAGCCTCAAAAAGAATCAAAGCAAGTTCTAGAGTGGTCATTAACATGAGTGAAAATCACACAAGAAAGAAGAGAATGGCATAAATGTTGAATCCATCCATTAGGCTCAAAATCTCACAAGGTATGCATCCATCAAACTCAATTCATCAATTCAATCATCCATCACCAAGCATATCAGTTCAAGAAGGGAGAAAAATTATTCAATCATGCAATGAACCTCTTTTTTTTTTTTTTTTTTTTTTTTTTTTTAGAATTTTTTTTTTTTTTTTTTTTTTTTTACAAACGAAAAGAAACAGAAACATGCTAAAATCTCTCCCCCACACTTAATAGAACATTGTCCTCAATGTGAAAGAAAGAGATAGAAAAGAGCAACACAACCTGATAAGAAGTGAATCATCGCTAAGCAGAAAAGAAACACACTGTCAGTGCCGCATCAGACCTTGAAAAGAAACTCTTAAAAAAAACGTTAGTACTTCCATAATGCAATACTAATTAATTACTACCTAAAAACTCCTTACTCTGCCACCAATTAAGATGCGTCTCAAGAGTAAAATTACTCCTTACTCTGCCATCACTAATTGGTTTAATAAGTCCATGACAATCATATCATACTAAATAAAACAACAATAATTTTTTTCTTTTTTTTTTTTATCAAACTCATTAAAGAGAAAGTTTCAGATCGGCGTTTGTTTCTTGTTACTTCCTTTCGCTTCCTCGTTGACCAATCTATCTCGAGCTAATACCTTATCGTGTACATACTCAAAAGCTTCTAATTTATCAATGAGCTCATCAATAGTGGAGGCAGAGATAAGAAGTTGTCTTGCCGAAGGAGTGATAAATTTTGCTCCACTTTGTCAAGAAAAAATAACAAAAGATCAAAGAAATTATTAACATTCAACAAACCAATGGGTTTATGGTGGTGGATTCAGTTCGGCCCAAGAGACAATTTGAAAAATTTCTTCTAAAGTACCAAAACCACCTGGTAAGACAATAAATGCATCAGAATTGTCAACCATTATTTTCATTCGTCCATGCATAGATGTTACCTGAATTTCTTCTCCAATTGTCTTTCCAGTGATGTTATTTTCAGCCAAAGGTTTAGGAATAACACCTAAAACCTGACTGCCTCCTATAGAAGCAGCAAGTGATACAGCCCCCATTAACCCACGACAACCTCCCCCATATACAAGATGAATATTCCTCGCAGCAAGTGATCGACCAAGAGTGCTAGCTGCGTTTACAAACTCTAATCCCTTCCCATAACTTGACCCACAAAAAACACAGACATTTTTGAGGTTACGAATAGAAGGCCCCATTCTATACTCTTCCTCCCTTTGAGTGATTCTGAGTGTGAAGGAAGATGGAGAAAATGGAGTGTTTAAATAAGAAAAAGAATGGAAAGGGAAATAATTGCACCTATAAGGGTAGGTTGATGTTGTCGAAAAGGTTGAAATTAAGAGTCACAGAATCTTTTCTCCTTTTTTTTTTTTTTTTTTTTTTTTTTTTTTTTTTTTTTTTTTTTTTTTTTATTGACTTCAAGAAAACCATCAAGGTAAAGAAGTCTAGAAACCCCGAAGGACCCCGCTCAAAGGATCGTCGTACAAAAATCAAAATACAACAAAATGATACAAAGATAATAGAAAATGATGACATATACTGTATGTATACAGTTTCCATGGCGTATCTTTATACTTGCAAGGCGTCATGAGTCATGAGGCAGAGACATCACGTCCTTTTTTTTTTTTTTTTTTTTTTTTTTTTTTTTTTTTTTTTTTTTTTTTTTTTTTTTTTTTTTTTTTTTTTTTTTTTTTGAAATTGTTAGAAAAACTTGATGAAAGATGAGTGTATACTTACTTAAGATTGGGATGGAGGTAGTCTGCTTCTTTCGGCTTTGTGCCAAAGCATTGTTGACCAAGATTCGACCCATTCAAGACCGGCGCAACATAGGGCTCCCAAAAGGGACAAGTGGCCATAATACGACCGGGCCGCCTCACATGTGGATACAATCTACCTTCTTTGTTTTTCAATTAAGAAGGCTGGATCAGATGCATGCATTTCCCCATTCACGGTTTGTGTTACCAAAGCCAACCCTAAGAAGTATACATTTTTTTTTTTTTTTTTTTATTATTATTTTTTTTTTTTTTTGAATTTTTTTTCTCATTTTTTTTTTTTTTTTTTTTCATTTTTTTTTTTTTTTTTTTTTTGTAAAATGCCATGAAGAAGAAGAAGAAGAAGATGATATGTACAGATTGTTTGTGGATATGGCTCACATCCGCCTCGGTTTAACGTCCAAGAACGGCTTAAACGTCTTCTATGAGTCGAGGATAAGCTTCCCATCCAATTTTCTTATAAATTGGCAAATGTGGTCTTTTAGAGTCGATTCCCAAGATCGTAGCGTTGTTGTTCATCCTTGAAGAGATTCCACAATTTAAGAATTTCTCGATGCACCAATCCACAAGAATGCGTCTCAAGAGTCAATAAGATATCATCTAATGACTCCTTACTCGATCCATTCTTAATGAAGAAAATTTTATCTTCTCTATTTGCGGAAACCATCCCCTTAGTACGACATCGCTTGTTACAGTTCCATCGTCCACATTTGTGACAGACTTGTAACCTTTTTTGCTCTTCTCCTTTTAGAATATGAACTTCTTCCAAGAGGGCATATATGAGTCAAATGAAATTGAGGACTCACCGCTAATCGGACCTTTGCTTCAATTATCCAACAGACATCTTCTGGCATACCCTTGTGCATTAACATTCTCAATCTCTCACATCGAACTTTGTAGATTTTTCTCAGAGCATTTTGAGGAAGAGAAGGAAAATGTTTTCTCAGGTTTGAAAGAATGACATCCATTTTGAAGGAGAAGAAGGGTTCGGCTTATTTTGGGAAATTGAAGAATAAACCGACTCAAGAGTCACGAGTACCGTATCCGCCACTTAACCGGCAACACAAAGAACTCAAGAACTTGGTTTTCCAGGAATGGTTGAGTCTTTGGTCCATTAACCTTAAGCGCATTACCATTCCTAGGATCCTCAGTATCTGATGCTGAGAGGATACGCGTGTCTGACAACAAAAGAACCACGCCACCTAGATCTCAATTTTCCAAGGAGTAGGTGTAGATGATAATCTCAAAGCAGAACTTTTTGACCAATTTCCGCAGCTTTTGCAAAAGGTGTAACAGACCTTTAATAAAGTAGGCCAATAAAATCCATACTGCAAGATTTTCACAGTTGTTGTCGCTGAAGAAAAAAAATGACCTCCACATGCTTCTGAGCGACTCTACCTACTTCATTGTCGGGCACACAGCTGTTTTTTTTTTCTTTTTTTTTTTTTTTTTTTTTTTTTTTTTTTTTTTTTTTTTTTTTTTTTTTTTTTTTTTTTTTTTTTTTTTTTTTTATTCATAATGCGGATGGAGAAGGTTCATCACCTCCACTTCGCATTCTCTCGGAAGTTCATGATATCTTGTTTGAGGCGGTGTCCATTTACGATGAAAGCTTTGGCAAAGTGACCTCACTTTTAATCCGAATGACACTGAAGGAAAAACATTAGTAACAATAAATGGTCCATCCCATCTAGACCTTAATTTGCCGGGCATGAGTCGGAGGCGGGAGTTATAGAGAAGAACTTTTTGACCAATCTCAAATGTTTTCCTCGAATCAACTTATCATGGAAGGCTTTGGTCTTCTCCTTATAAAGTTTGGAACTTTCATAAGCCTCCAAGCGGATCTCCTCCAATTCTTTCAGTATTGCAGCCTTCCTCTCCATACCTGCTTGATTTAGGTCCAAGTTGCACCTTTTCACCGCCCAGAATGCTCGATGCTCAATTTCCACCGGCAGGTGGCATGCTTTTCCAAAAATAATCCGATACGGAGACATCCCGATTGGTGTCTTATAAGCAGTCCGGTAAGCCCATAAAGCATCCTCAAGCCTCTTGCTCCGGTCTTTTCGTTAGGTTGAACTGCCTTTCCGGAGTATCTGCTTAATTTCTCTGTTGGAGACCTCGGCTTGCCCATTGGTTTGGGGGTGGTAAGGTGTAGAAACCTTGTGTTGGACTCCATACTTCTTCATCAAAGCCTCCATGCTTCGATTGCAAAAATGTGAACCTTGATCACTAATGATGGCTCTCGGGACTCCAAACCTACAGAAAATCTGTGATCTAATAAAATCCATAACAACTTTAGAATCATCAGTCCGAGTGGCCTTAGCCTCCACCCATTTAGATACATAATCCACAACAAGCAGAATGTAAACAAAACCAAATGATACAGAAAAGGACCCATAAAGTCAATACCCCAAACATCAAAAATCTCACGTAATAATAAGGGTTTCGGGGCATTTCATTCCTACGAGAAGTATTCCCGTTCTCGGCATTGATCACAAGATTTGCAAAACATATATGCATCATGAAATAGAGTGGGCCAATATAATCCGAGTCTAAAACTTTCCTAGCAGTCCGTTGAGGACCGAAGTGGCCGCCACATGCAAGTTTATGACAAAAGCTAAGAATGGAATGGAATTCATCATCAGCACACACCTCCTAATTACTTGGTCACCGCAAAATCTCCATAAGTAAGGATCATCCCACACATAATACTTTGACTCACTTTTCAATTTATCAATCTTAGCCTTAGTGAAATGTGCGGCATGTATTGCGTTAGCAACCAAGAAATTAATCAAATCAAAACCAAGGGATGTTGCCTTGCGCTTGAAAAGTCAAGCTCATCGTGGAAAACATCATGGATGGGAAAAACATCCGCCTCCCTTTCAATTCGACTCAAGTGATCACCACCAAATTCTCCGCTCCATTCTTGTCACGGATCTCAATATCAAACTCCCGAAGTAGCAACATCCACCTAATCAACGGGGCTTGGCATTGGGCTTCTTCGGAGAAACTTCAATGCCGCATGATCCGAAAACACAACCACTCTAGAACCAAGCAAATATGATCGAAATTTATCTAAAGCAAAAACAATTGCTAAAAGTTCCTTTTCATTGTGGTGTAGTTGATTTGTGCAGGATCTAAAGTTCTCGAAGCATAGGAAATGACATGAGATACTTTACCGACCCTTTGTGCAAGAACAGCTCCCAATGCATAATTAGAGGCATCACACATCGGTTCAAATGGAAGTGTCCAATCCGGCGGTTGGATGATAGGTGTCTTGGTCAATGCCCGCTTCAATTGATTGAAGGCATCCCGGCACTTCTTGTCAAAGTGAAATTCCACATCTTTTGCAAGTAAGTTGGATAGCGGAAGTGCAATTTTTGAAATCCTTTATGAACCGTCGATAGAAACCTCGCATGACCAAGGAAAGAACGAATCTCCCGCACGTACATGTGGGGTAAGATAGGCATGAAATAACATCTATTTTTGCAGGATCTACCTCAATACCCTCACGAGATATCACATGCCCTAAGACTATACCTTGTTCTACCATGAAATGACATTTCTCAAAATTTAGAACGAGGTTAGTCTTAATGCATCTATGCAAGACCGAGCGACTATCTAAACATGCATCAAAGGAAGATCCATAGACAAGTAAAATCATCCATGAATACGTCCATGCAATTTTCTAAAAATCGAAAAGATACTTACCATACACCTCGAAAGGTGCTCGGAGCATTGCACGCACCAAAGGGCATCCTCCTATATGCAAATGTGCCAAATGGACAAGTGAAAGTAGTCTTCTCTTGGTCTTCTCGGGGCTATATGAATCTGAAAATAGCCCGAATATCCATCCAGAAACAATAATGTGACTTGCCGCCTAACCGCTCCAACATCCGATCAATGAAGGGCGGCGGGAAATGATCCTTTTCGGTAGCCTGGTTGAGCCGCCTATAATCAATGCAAACTCGCTAACTGTTTTGAACTCGTGTGGGCACAAGCTCATTGTTCGATTCGCAACCACCGTGACCCCGCATTTCTTGGGAACCACTTGCACGGGCTCACCCATTGACCGTCGATATGGGATAAATAATGCCGACTTGAAGCGAGCCTTTGTAACTTCCTTCTTTACCACATCTAGAATCGGGGATTTAGTCTCCTTTGGGGTCTGTCTAACTGGTTTAATCCCTTCTTCCAATAAAATCTTATGCATGCATGTGGAGGGCTAATACCAGAATATCTGCAAGAGTCCATCCGATGGCTTGCCTATTCTGCCTCAAAATCTGCAGTAATTTTTCTTCTTGATCAAGTTGTAGGTTTTTAGCAATGATCACCGGAAGTGTCTCACCATCTCCCAAATATGCATATTTAAGATGGTCTGGTAAAGTCTTCAACTCCAAGGATGGAGGTTGTACGATGGAAGGTAACAAGTGATCTGAAATAACTAACTCAAGAACATTAATTTCAAAGATGGTATCGACTCTCATTCTCAATTGTTGCATCATCGCACAATTTGTATCATTACTCATAACAGAATAAATCTCAAAGACATGCAAAGACATGGTTCATCATCACAAGTGGCACATGTATCACAAGAAACAGAACCAAGATAGTCAACAATATCGTGGAATTCAAGATATAAATCAAGATAGACATCATCAACCAAAGATCTCAATCATATCAACATGGAAAACAGAATGCTCCTCTAGGGGGTGTCTCATGGCATCAAAAATGTTAAATTGTACCAAATTGTCGCCAAACTCCATAGAAAGGGTGCCAGCATGCACGTCTATCTTGGTCTTGGCGGTCTTGAGGAATGGTCTGCCTAGAATCAATGGAGCATGGTTTGTTGGAGACTCATCTTCCATGTCCAGAATGTAGAAATCTACTGGAAAAATCAACTCATTCACCCGAACTAACACATCTTCCAGCACACCTGCAGGATGAGCAGTGGCTCTATTTGCCAACTGAATCACGATACCAGTGGGTTGCAAAGTACCGATGTTTAAACACTTATACACTGACATGGGCATGACATTGATCGAAGCACCCAAATCTAGCATTGCATGCTCAAATCTAGAGTTGCCAATTGTGCAAGAAATTGTGAAGGTTCCAGGATCTTTGCATTTCTGTGGCATGCTTGGCATAATCATTGCGAAACATTTCTTCCCATGCGATCTTCTCATCCCCTTTCAACCTTCTCTTATGAGTGCACAACTCCTTGAGAAATTTAGCATATTTTGGAATTTGCTTGATTGCATCTAGGAGGGAATATTGATTTCCACTTTCTGAATGTCTCCATGACTTCTTTTTCCATTTCGCTTGCATTGTTCTCTTGGATTGTGTGATCCTATTTGGAAAAGGCAATGGAATGGTAACATCTGAATTCTCTGCAATTTTCTTCGGAGGCACAGATTTCTGGACTGAATTATCCATTTCCTGGTCAATTTCTGATTGCTGCAAGGTTGGAACATCAACTTCTTTGCCACTTCTTAAGGTAATTGCACTTACGTTGCCTCTTGGATTGTTGACTGTTTGTGAAGGCAATTGGCTAGAACCTTGACTCTTTAGCTCGCTCACAGTGGTTGCCAGCTGCCCGATTTGAGTTTGTAAATTCTGAATGTTGGCACTGACGTTCTGCTGGAACTGAATGTTATTTGTGGCCATTTGTTTCATCAGGTCTTCCAATGATGGCTCAGTTGGAGTGGATTGACAGATCACGAGCATGTTCTTTGTTGTCTGAATGCGGGGGTATTTGTTGGTATTTGTTGCTTGGACCTGTAGCTTGGTATCTAAATTGTTGTTGCTGCTGGTGGGGCTGTTGTTGCTGGCTAGGATTCCCATATCTCAAATTGGGATGGTCTCGCCAACCAGGATTATAAGTACTAGAAAATGGATCATATCTAGATTGTTGCTGTTGTTGCTGATATTGGGGTCTACCAGGAAAAACACCAGCTGCAGCAACACATTGATCTGGAAAAGCGGGACCATCTTCCTGAAGTGTAGGGCATGAATCGAGGGATGAGATGAATTAGAGCAAATTCCACACACTGATGCAGTCATCTGCATGGGTGGTTGTTGACCCACTTGCTATCTGTCTTACCAAAGAAGTCAATTCATCTAGTCCGTGTTCCATTCTTTGTTGGTCCATATGAGATGCTTGAATTTCATTAACTCCTCTGGTTGCGGTGATGATCCGCGAGCCAAACTGTTGGGTATTGGCTGCCATGTTTGCTATCAGATCTCTTGCGGCGGTAGGAGTTTTGTCTACTAAGGCTCCTCCGGAGGCAAAGCATCGATCATGCTTCTATCATTTGGCAAACAAACCCTCATAAAAGTATTGAATCAAGAGCTGGTCACTAATTTGGTGATGAGGGCGCTCGAACACAACTTCTTGAATCTCTCCCGGTATTCATGCAAAGTCTCACCGGACATCCGTCTCGATGCCACATATATCCTTCCTAATTGCGGCAGCTCTCGAGGCGGGGAAGAATCTCTCCGGGAACAACCTCTTCATGTCATTCCAACTTCCGAGTGAACCTGGTGAAAGATAAAACAACCAATCTTTGGTGCATCGACAAGTGAGAAGGGAAATGCCCTTAACTTGATGTGTTCCTCGAGATGCCTTGTGGCTTCATGGTTGAACACACAACATGGAACTCTTTCAGGTGCTTATGAGGATCTTCACCCGCAAGACCATGAAACTTTGGTAACAAGTGTATCAAACCAGATTTCAACTCAAAATCTGCATCAAGATCGAGGATATTGAATGCACAAAGATTGGTAAGATACATCAGAGCGAAGAAGTTCCTTAAGGGTTCTATTATGCATGTTATCGGCCATGATTTCGGGATTACTTAAGTTATCGTGTTCACTCCTAAAATTAGGTTCAGAATTAACTCGAATTTATCACACGAGCTCTAATTAATCTATGCAAGGTCCTATCAATCTCGGGATCAAGATCAAGCAAGATATCGGATTGGACCTAGTCATGCATCAACTAAAGCACAAAAACACAAAAACTGCAACTAAGCAAAATACACTAAACAACACTCAAAATATGCAAAAATAAATCTAGTTAATATGTCTAAACATTTTTAAAAATTATGGAATCAACACAGAACAAAATCTACATAAAAATGAAACTAGAAAATGCAATAAAAAATATTAAAAAATTGAAAAAGTGGTCTAAATGATAGAATTTCGAAAAACCAGGGGTGACCTCACAGTTTACTGTGAGTCTTGTTTATCAAGCTGTTTTCCTTCAACCGACCAAGTTACAGCTCATTCTGGGCATGTTTCAGTTCGAAAATTGCAATAGTTACCCGTAATCACCTGTTTCCGTCTTTCCTAATTCAGAAAAATTCAAAAGCTAAGATAAAAATGTTAGTATGGTATGAACAATGTTAGTAAATGAAAAATAACTGTTAGAATAGGTAAGAAAAAAAAAAAAAAAAACAAAAATTAGTAAGGTTACTCAAAATGAAAAGATTACACCTACGAGCTCCCAAGAACGGCGCCAAAATTCGACGAAAGGCCGAACTCATCAAAATTATAACCGAAGTTATTACCTAAGCTTGTAGCACAGTGACAACACCGGATCGTCTCCTCAAGGATCGTAAATGCAATTTGATCAAATCAAGTGAAAGTTAGCAAAAAGGGGGTTTGACGGGTTTAAGATCGCACTTAACAAAATTAAAGGAAGAAATAACAATTAAAGAGCAATCAATTTAGAAACCTATCCAAGATTGGGTGGATTCAATCATAGACCCTTCATAGAACACTTGAAGTGCAATTGAATTGTTAATTTGGATCTAACCGAGATCTCTCGCATCAAATCCAGAATTCATACTAGACGATCGTCTAGAATTCAATTAACAAGTGATAAACACAAATCCGCAATCGCACCATTCATGAAAATCTATGTTAATTTCAAGTACCGAATTCAATTAACTTAGGCACAAATCAAGTAACCTAACCTCTTCAATTTCGTGATTAATTTAGATCAATCAGTTCTAAGTTTCATCACAAATCTCAATCTTCATTTATGTGATTAGTTTAGATCAATTAGTTCTAAGTTTCATCACAAATCTCAATCTTAAACTAAGATCAAATTAGATCAACATAAATAGAATCACCATTCATGCATTCAAGATCAAGAAGAAGAAAGAAGAAGAAAGAAGAAGAAAAGAGGAATTCAATTACAAATCAAATACAATACATAACCAAGGTCTCAAGAATCCAAACCACAATCTCTTCAAGAGATCTAAATTGACCGAAAGTAGCTTAGCCCTCCATCACCATGAAGAGAAGCATCAAAATATACAAAAGCTATGAGAAACTATGAAGAAACTATGAAGAAACAAGAAACTAAGAGAGAAATGAAGGAGAGAATACATGTTGTTCATGATAAATGGTGCCTTTTATAGAAGTCTAAGGTAACAAAATGACAAAGGGAAGTGGGTGGATGAGTGGGTGGATGAGTGGAGTGGTTGAGTGGATGGATTAGTGGGTTGGTTTAGTGGATTGGTTTAGTGGATGAGTGGGTGGAGTGGTTGAGTGGTTGAATTAGTGAAAAATGCCAAAGGACTTTTGGTGAGTGGAAAATTATGGACTTGAATGGGTGAGTGGATGGATGAGTAGATGAGTTAGTGGATGAGTGGGTGGAGTGGTTAAATGGTTGGATTAGTGTATTAGTGGATGAATGGGTGAGTTAGTGGATGAGTGGATGAGTAGATTAGTGGATTAGTGGATGGATGAGTGGATTAGTGGATGGGTGAGTGGATGGTTGAGGATGAAAATTTCGTGTCTGACTTGGAAGCCAAAAACGACCCACTATACTTCAGAACCACGAAAAGTGTTCTTCATCAAAGTTGTAGATCCTTGTCTTGGCTATAAAATGGATAGCTGGTTCGTCCAATTTGGCTTCCTTAAGCCCAAGATATGTCCCAAATACCGTAGGTTGCTCAAACCCAACTTCAGCACCTCTGTTCCGACTTGTAAACTCAAAATGACCTGCTAGACTTCTTTTTCTCAAAATGTGTTCTTCATGAAAGTTGTTTATTTGGATCTTGACTATCCACTGTCCAAATTTCAGCCCATCTCCATTATTACATCTTGAGATATGATTTTTTTGAGTGCACACTATTCGGATTCTACTGGCAGAACCCGTATTCTGACTTCCATGTAAACTTAGGTCCCTTAGACATCTGAATCAGACTTCGAGCTCTTCATCAAAGTTGTAGAGCTTCCTCTTAGCTTTCCTACAAGGTAAAATTCATGTTCATCAGATATTAGGAACTCAAGTTATGGCCAAAATACAGAAACAGTGTCAAATCTCAATAATGCTGAAAATATTCAATTAGGACCAATTTGAGCTCAAACTCACAAAATCATACCAAACTCAATCAATTAAGAATATGGAGAGTGTAAATGACTAAACATAAGGGTTTCTTAATGAATAAAATATGTGATTATCGGGACTCCAAACCTACAGAAAATCTGTGATCTAATAAAATCCACAACAACTTTAGAATCATCAGTCCGAGTGGCCTTAGCCTCCACCCATTTAGATACATAATCCACAGCAAGCAGAATGTAAACAAAACCAAATGATACAGGAAAAGGACCCATAAAGTCAATACCCCAAACATCAAAAATCTCACAGAATAATAAGGGTTTCTGGGGCATTTCATTCCTACGAGAAGTATTCCCTGTTCTCTGGCATTGATCACAAGATTTACAAAACATATATGCATCATGAAATAGAGTGGGCCAATATAATCCAGAGTCTAAAACTTTCCTAGCAGTCCGTTGAGGACCGAAGTGGCCGCCACATGCAAGTTTATGACAAAAGCTAAGAATGGAATGGAATTCATCATCAGGCACACATCTCCTAATTACTTGGTCACTTTGCAAAATCTCCATAAGTAAGGATCATCCCACACATAATACTTTGACTCACTTTTCAATTTATCAATCTTAGCCTTAGTGAAATGTGCAGGTATTGCTTTAGCAACCAAGAAATTAATCAAATCAGCAAATCAAGGGATGTTGCCTTGCAGCTTGAAAAGGCCGCTCATCGTGGAAAACATCATGGATGGGAAAAACATCGCCTCCCTTTCAATTCGACTCAAGTGATCACCACCAAATTTTCCGCTCCACTCTTGTCACGGATCTCAATATCAAACTCCCGGAGGAGCAACATCCACCTAATCAACCGGGGCTTGGCATTGGGCTTCTTCGGGAGAAACTTCAATGCCTTTGCATGATCCGAAAACACAACCACTGCGGAACCAAGCAAATATGATCGAAATTTATCTAAAGCAAAAACAATTGCTAAAAGTTCCTTTTCGGTTGTGGTGTAGTTGATTTGTGCAAGATCTAAAGTTCTCGAAGCATAGGAAATGACATGAGATACTTTACCGACCCTTTGTGCAAGAACGAGCTCCCAATGCATAATTAGAGGCATCACACATCACTCAAATGGAAGTGTCCAATCCGGCGGTTGGATGATAGGTGTCTTGGTCAATGCCTCGCTTCAATTGATTGAAGGCATCCCGGCACTTCTTGTCAAAGTGAAACTCCACATCTTTTTGCAGTAAGTTGGATAGCGGAAGTGCAATTTTGCTTTGAAATCCTTTATGAACCGCCGATAGAAACCTCGCATGACCAAGGAAAGAACGAATCTCCCGCACGCATGTGGGGTAAGATAGGCATGAAATAACATCTATTTTTGCGGGATCTACCTCAATACCCTCACGAGATATCACATGCCCTAAGACTATACCTTGTTCTACCATGAAATGACATTTCTCAAAATTTAGAACGAGGTTAGTCTTAATGCATCTATGCAAGACCGAGCGGACTATCTAAACATGCATCAAAGGAAGATCCATAGACAAGTAAAATCATCCATGAATACGTCCATGTAATTTTCTAAAAAATCGAAAAGATACTTACCATACACCTCTCGAAAGGTGCCTCGGAGCATTGCATAGACCAAAGGGCATCCTCCCGTATGCAAATGTGCCAAATGGACAAGTGAAAGTAGTCTTCTCTTGGTCTTTCGGGGCTATATGAATCGAAAATAGCCCGAATATCCATCCAGGAAACAATAATGTGACTTGCCGCCTAACCGCTCCAACATCCGATCAATGAATGGCGGCGGAAATGATCCTTTCTCGGTAGCCTGGTTGAGCCGCCTATAATCAATGCAAACTCGCCAACCTGTTTTGAACTCGTGTGGGCACAAGCTCATTGTTCGATTCGCAACCACCGTGACCCTGCATTTCTTGGGAACCACTTGCACGGGCTCACCCATTGGTATCGGATATGGGATAAATAATGCCGGCTTGAAGTAGCTTTGTAACTTCCTTCTTCACCACATCTAGAATCGGGGATTTAGTCTCCTTTGGGGGCTGTCTAACCTGGTTTGATCCCTTCTTCCAATAAAATCTTATGCATGCATGTGGAGGGACTAATACCGGGAATATCTGCGCAAGAGTCCATCCGATGGCTTGCCTATTACGCCTCAAAATCTGCAGTAACTTTTCTTCTTGATCGGGTTGTAGGTTTCTAGCAATGATCACCTAGGAAGTGTCTCACCATCTCCCAAATATGCATATTTAAGATGGTCTCGGTAAAGTCTTCAACTCCAAAGATGGAGGTTGCACAATGGAAGGTAACAAGTGATCGAAACAACTATCTCAAAGAACATTAATTTCAAGATGGTATCGACTCTCATTCTCAATTGTTGCATCATCGCAGAATTTGTATCATTACTCATAATGAGAATAAATCTCAAAGACATGCAAAGACATGGTTCAACATCACAAGTGGCACATGTATCACAAGAAACAGAACCAAGATAGTCAACAATATCGGGGAATTCAAAGCATATAAATCAAGTATAGACATCATCAACCAAAGATCTCAATCATATCAACATGGAAAATGTAATGCTCCTCTCTGGGGGTGTCTCATGGCATCAAAAATGTTAAATTGTACCAAATCGTCGCCAAACTCCATAGAAAGGGTGCCAAAGATGCACGTCTATCTTGGTCTTGGCGGTCTTGAGGAATGGTCCGCCTAGAATCAATGGAGCATGGTTTGTTGGAGACTCATCTTCCATGTCCGAATGTAGAAATCTTTGGAAAAATCAACTCATTTACCCGAACTAACACATCTTCCAAAGACACCTGCGGGATGAGCAAAGTGGCTCTATTTGCTAACCGAATCATGATACCGGTGGGTTGCAAAGTACCGATGTTTAAACACTTATACACCGACATGGGCATGACATTGATCGAAGCACCCAAATCTAGCATTGCATGCTCAAATCTAGAGTTGCCAATTGTGCAAGAAATTGTGAAAGTTCCAGGATCTTTGCATTTACGTGGCATGCTTGGCGTAATCATTGCGTAAACATTTCTACCCATGCCGATCTTCTCATCCCCTTTCAACCTTCTCTTATGAGTGCACAACTCCTTGAGAAATTTAGCATATTTTGGAATTTGCTTGATTGCATCTAGGAGGGGAATATTGATTTCCACTTTCCGAATGTCTCCATGACTTCTTTTTCCATTTCTCGCTTGCATTGTTCTCTTGGATTGTGTGATCCTATTTGGAAAAGGTAATGGAATGGTAACATCTAAATTCTCTTCGCAATTTTCTTCAAGTGGCACTGATTTACGGACTGAATTATCCATTTCCTGTTTTTGGTCAATTTCGATTCGATTGTAAGGTTGGAACATCAACTTCTTTGCCACTTCTCAAGGTAATTGCACTTACGTTGCCTCTTGGATTGTTGATTTGTTTGTGAAGGCAATTGGCTAGAACCTTGACTCTTTAGCTCGCTCACGGTGGTTGCCACCGCCCGATTTGAGTTTGTAAATTTGAATGTTGGCACTGACGTTCGCTGGAACTGAATGTTATTTGTGGCCATTTGTTTCATCAGTCTTCCAATGATGGCTCAGCTGGAGTGGATTGGACAGACTGCTGAACAGGTTGTTGTTGTCTGAATGCAGGGGTATTTGTTGGTATTTGTTGCTTGGACCTGCTGACTTGGTATCTAAATTGTTGTTCTTCTTTGGGGAAATTTGTTGTTCTTCTTCGCCGGTGGGGTTGTTGTTGTTGGCTAGGATTCCCATATCTCAAATTGGGATGGTCTCGCCAACCAGATTATAAGTACTAGAAAATGGATCATATCTAGATTGTTCTTCGTTTGTTATTCCGATATTGGGGTCTACCGGGAAAAACACCATTCTGACAAAGAACACATTGATCCGGAAAGGCGGGACCATCTTCCCGAAGTGTAGGGCATGAATCGGTAGGATGAGATGAATTAGAGCAAATTCCACACACCGATGCGGTCATCGCATGGGTGGTTGTTGACCTTGCTATCTGTCTTACCAAAGAAGTCAATTCATCTAGTTTGTGTTCCATTCTTTGTTGGTCCATATGAGATGCTTGAATTTCATTAACTCCTCTGGTTGCGGTGATGATCCGCGAGCCAAACTGTTGGGTATTGGTGCCATGTTTGCTATCGATCTCTTGCGGCGGTAGGAGTTTTGTCTACTAAGGCTCCTCCAGGAGGCAAAGCATCGATCATGCTTCTATCATTTGGCAAAGCAAGCCCTCATAAAAGTATTGAATCAAGAGTTGGTCACTAATTTGGTGATGAGGGCGCTCGAACACAACTTCTTGAATCTCTCCCAAGTATTCATGCAAAGTCTCACCGGACATCCGTCGATGCCACATATATCCTTCCTAATTGCGGCGCAGCTCTCGAGGCGGGGAAGAATCTCTCCAGGAACAACCTCTTCATGTCATTCCAACTTCGACCGAACACGGTGAAAGATAAAACAACCAATCTTTGGTGCATCGACAAGTGAGAAGGGAAATGCCCTTAACTTGATGTGTTCCTCGGAGATGCCTTGTGGCTTTATGGTTGAACACACAACATGGAACTCTTTCAGGTGCTTATGAGGATCTTCACCCGCAAGACCATGAAACTTTGGTAACAAGTGTATCAAACTAGATTTTAACTCAAAATCTGCATCAAGATCAGGATATTGAATGCACAAAGATTGGTACGATACATCAGGAGCAGCAAGTTCCTTAAGGGTTCTATTATGCATGTTATCAGCCATGATTTCAGGATTACTTAAGTTATCAGGTTCACTCCCAAAATTAGGTTCAGAATTAACTCTGGAATTTATCACACGAGCTCTAATTAATCTATGCAAGGTTCTATCAATCTCAGGATCAAGATCAAGCAAGATATCAGGATTGGACCTAGTCATGCATCAACTAAAGCACAAAAACACAAAAACTGCAACTAAGCAAAATACACTAAACAACACTCAAAATATGCAAAAATAAATCTAGTTAATATGTCTAAATATTTTTAAAAATTATGGAATCAACACAAAACAAAATCTACATAAAAATGAAACTAGAAAATGTAATAAAAAATAATAAAAAAATTAAAAAAGTGATCTAAATGATAGAATTTCGAAAAACCAGGGGTGACCTCACAGTTTACTGTGAGTCTTGTTTATCAGGCTGTTTTCCTTCAACCGACCAAGTTTCAGCTCATTCTGGGCATGTTGCAGTTCGAAAATTGCAATAGTTACCCGTAATCACCTGTTTTCCGTCTTTCCTAAATCATAAAAATTCAAAAGCTAGGATAAAAATATTAGTATGGTATGAACAATGTTAGTAAATGAAAAATAACTGTTAGAATAGGTAAGAAAGAACAAAAATTAGTAAGGTTACTCAAAATGAAAAGATTACACCTACGAGATCCCCGGCAACGGTGCCAAAATTTTGACGAGCGCCGAACTCAGTCAAAATTATAACCGAAGTTATTACCTAAACTTGTAGTATAGTGAACAACACTGGATCGTCTCCTCAAGGATCGTAGATGCAATTTGATCAAATCAAGTGAAAGTTAGAAAAAAGGGGGTTTTGATGGTTCAAGGATCGCAGTGACAGGATTTAAAGAGAAATAACAATTAAAAGAACAGTCAATTCAGAAATCTATCCGAGATTGGGTGGATTCAATCATAGACCTTTCAACAAACACCTGAAATACATTTGAATGGTTAACTTGGATCTAACCGAGATCTCTCGCATCAGATCCGAGAATTCATACTAGACAATCGTCGTAATTCAATTGACAAGTGATAAACACAAATCTGCAATCGCACCATTCATGTAAATATATGTCAATTTAAGCACCGAATTCAATTAACCTAGGCACAAATCAGTAACCTAACCTCTTCAATTACGTGATTAGTTTAGATCAATCAGTTCTAAATTTCATCACAATACTTAATCTTAAACCAAGATCAAATCAGATCAAACATAAACAGAATTACCATTCATGCATTCAAGATTAAGAGAACAGAAGAAGAAGAAGAAGAGAAGAGGAATTCAAATATAAATCAAATACATTACATAACCAAGGTCTCAAGAATCCAAGCCACAATCTCTTCAAGAGTCCCGAATTGACTAGAAGTGACTTAGCTCTCCATTACAATGAAGGAAAAATATACAAGAACTATGAAAAACTATCTTTAACACTAAGTGTATGTTGTGTTTAGAGCTCTCCTCATGCTTCCTTTTATAGAGGATTCAGAGTAGTAGTAGATGGGTAGATGAGATTAGTAGGTGGAATTAGTAGGTGAGCTTGGTAGGTGAGCTTGGTAGGTGAGCTTGGTAGGTGAACTTGGTAGGTGAGCTTCCTTGTCTCCGAAAGTATTCATTGCTGAACTCATTGATTTCGTCATTTTTGAGCCAAGTGGTCTTCATGAAAGTTCTAGGAAATTGTCTAAGCTTTCCAATGGCTCTGGAAGCACCCAAAAATTCGTCCTACAGCCCAAGATATGACCCAATTACTACAGACTGCTCAGGACCAGTTTCAGCACCTCTGTTTTGACTTTCGGACCCAATATCTCCATCAAGGAGCCCGAATCAAGTTTTGTGTTTGTCATGATTGTACATATGGGTCTTAAATTTCAGATCACCAATTTTCAGCCCATTCTATAAACCCAAACTCGAATTATGTTCTGGTTACTACACCTTTGTTTGGGTTCAGTCCACAAATCCCGTATTCTGATTTCCATGCCCAATTAGCTCCACTAGATGTCTGAATTTGACTTCGAGCTCTTCATCAAAGTTGTAGAGCTCTCTTTTATCTTTCCTACAAGGTAAAATTCATAATTATCAGACATTTAGAACTCAAGATATGGCCAAAATACAGAAACAGTGTAAGACTCGAATAATGCTGAAAAATCAATTAAGTCCGATTCGAGTTCAAACTTACAAAACATAATCAAATTCAGTCAATTAAGTACATGAAGAGTGTAAATGACTAATAATGAGGGTTTCTTAATGAATAAAATATGTGATTATCAGAGATCCCCTACATCAATACCAATAAAGCAGTATAGAAAATGACAACAAATGATACATATACAATATTATCACATACAGTTATATTATAACATCATAGATAACAGATCAAATAAGCACGATTATCATATCAATATGCTGACCTACTATGCATGTGTATAACGACTCATTTCTTACTCCATGGAGCTAATCATAATTTCGAAGAGAATGATAGGGAGTACATGTCTGCATATCGTTAGCCTCAAATCATGTTGCAATATATCAAATCATGATGCGCAACATGGCCGATACTGTAACACCCTTATGGGGATGTCACATTTATGATGCAATAAAGTAAAACCTTACCCAAGTTATAAAACGTTTGATACATACTTAATATAAGTTGTAAAATTTTTATTTTTATACTGGATATCATTAAATAAAATATCACAGAACATAAAATAAAACAAACTATTATCACACTCCATAATATACATATGATTTTGTTTTAAGTTGTACAAATAATTTACAACTACAAATATTTAAATAAAGCAGTAAAGAGTCAGCATGATACTAAAACATAAAGTGCCCAAGTGCACATCAAAGATTCCTAACCCTCCGAAGGATCACTCTCAGATGGATCATCGGATGATAGAAATCCAGGATGTCTCGCAGCTCTACGGACAGGAGTCTGTGCTGTCGACACACTACTGATCTCGCTAGGCGCATGGAAAAGCCCTCCCCAATAACGGCTAAGAGTCAGTGGCAACTCAAGATATAAATACAAAGTAGTAGTAAAAACAGGCTCCCTGTCAAACTCTCCACGCAGGGACATAGCCAGACGCCCCACGTAGACTACCGATCCTCTATCCTCACGCAGTCGCCAGGCCTCTGAACCTCTGTGAAAATCGAGTCTCACAAAACCGACGAACCCTGGCAATGTCATGACCGCAAAGTCAGTCCAAATGGTATGGATGATCTGACGGCTCACACTCGTCGAACTGATCACCTGTCTATTGATCCTCAGGGTACAGAATCTCTAGAGGTTGTTCCTCCTCCTCTTCCTCAAACTCTTTACAGAATATAAATAATAATACAGAAACACATACAAATAAAGAGATGAGGCAATCTACATCATTACCAGCATGACAATAAAGAAAATGACAATACAACAGTTATCACAGTTTAACACAATAATGTATACCATAGTATCATAAACAATAACACAATTTAACACATCATACATAATATCGCAAATAATAACATTATGATGCATGCCACAAATGCAAATGCATATGACTCATTCCTACTCCATGGAGCTAAACACAGACATCAGAGAGAATGATCCGAAAAGAACTACAGTACCTCAGACTGCCCAACCAAACTATTACATTGTCCAACGTCGTGTCTATAGCCCACAGTCCAAAACATCGTGTAGTAGTACACAGTCCAAAAACGTCATGCACTATAGGCATTGTACTAAACAGTCTCTACAAGATCTCGATTAAGAATAGTGCGTGTCAAGATCATTAGTGTGTTGTCAGTTACCACGGCCCAGAGGAGCGACCAACTGTCCACATGTGGAATACTTCGCACACTAATGCCTCCAAGTCCACTCAATGAACCACACTACGCTTATCATACCGATAATACGGTATAATTTATCTCGTCAATCAATCGCCAATATTAATCAAATTGACACAACTCTTAATGCATGAATAAGAATCATAATTACAAAATTACCCTTAGTCTCAAAATGTTACCATATTTACAAAAATGTCCTTAGTCTCAAAATTCCCAAATATAGTACGTCTCCACTTGACAGTACCATAACTCAACATGTCCAGATCCACTACTTTGGCTAGACAGCAAAACTCACTGTTCCATTTAATTGCATTTTCACAATCGCATCACTTTTACAAATGTTTTTAAATCACGTAAATATATTTGACGCTTTTAAAATTGCGTAATATTTTTAAATCGTTTTCTTAATCGCGTGAGATTTTTAAATCGTTTTCTTAGCCGTAAAGTTTAAAAATCATTATTTTAAATAAGCGTAAGCTTTTTCTAATACTTTTAAACTACGTAGAATATTTTTCTTACGTTATAAATATATTATGAAACTTTCTTTTTTATTTGTCTATTTTTAATAAATTTTAATAGCATTTTGTCTAGAAAATCTATTAAAAATGTGTTTTCTACGTTTTCCTTTGAAAAATTCCTTTGTTTAGGTTATAACTACAAAATACACTTTGAAAATTGCTACCATACTTTAAAACTCAAAGGTAAGTATTTTACAAGAGTTTTGTTTATTTCTCTTCTATATTATATTTCTAATAAAAATTCGTTTACTTATTTAGTTCTTGAAAATCCATTGCAAATGAATTCTTTTTAGGTTAAACAATTAGTCTACACTTAGAAAACAAATTTTGGATTGATTACACATTAAAAGGGCATGTTGGCCGAATTCATCATTTCTTATATAAATCATGTTTAAATTATTTTCTATCCTCTAAATCATTGTAAAACCCATTAACCTTATTAAATCAATTAATTCATCCTTTTAGAAAATGGTTGAGAACATTTTCATTCTCTTTTTCATGGTGAAGCCGTGAGCTCTATGTTGTGATCTTTGGAACACTCATGCAAACCTTACATGTTATTCATATCCTATATTAATAATCATACATCTATAACACATGCAATATATTTTAAAGCTATAGACATGCATACAAACATAATCAATCACAAATAAGGAAAACATCTAAACAACCAAACAAATGAATCCTTATGGATTCTTCACATATATACAATCCATTTTCTCATCATCACACAAGGTTGATGAGATTAAATCTCCCTCTTACCTTTAAAGGAAGACAACTCCTTCTAACTCTCCTCCTATGGTTTTTGTGACCTCCAAGAGAAACCTAAAGATCTTAAACAAAAATTTAAAGGGTCATAACTATAGGAGAAAAACATAAACCATGGATCAATCATGGCTTAGAACCTTAGAAATCATGTTAGAAGTAAGAAACAAGAAGTTTCACCTTGTAGGAAAAATCTCCAAAGTGATTTTCCAAGCTCAAGATGAATTTTTTTGGAAGAACTCTCAACTAGAGATGTTCTTAGAATGTTGTTTGGATTTGAGAAGTTGGGTTAGATGAAAATTTAGAAGGGTGGAAGTGTAGATTAGAGGTGTTGGCCGAATGGCTCAATGAAGGAAGCAAGAGAGTTGTTCTTGGTGTTCTTGTTTTTGGAGAAGGTTGAAATGAAAATGGCTAAGTAAAAATGGTCTCCTTTACCCTACTTGGCCGTGAGCTTCATCAAAGGAGGTGGCCTCCTTTGTTGACTCCTCCTAACACCTAACAACCATAGATTAGATCAATGGATGATATCAAAGGCTTTGGCTCCAAGCTTGTCTCCCATTGGTGTAGGAAAACCTAGTCATCAAGTGACTAAGCCTTCTTGATCCTTCTTGAAAGCTCTTGGCCGAATGGCCCTAATGGAGAGCAAACCAAGTTTGTGCTTCATCCATGCAATCTAGTTACACTTAGGTGCATTTAGTTAGTTTGCTTAGTTACTTAGTTAGCCATTTAGTTAACTAGGATGACTAACCATTCTCTTGATCCTTCTAGAACCTTCTCTAACTAGCACTTAAATAGATAGCTAACTAGGTTTACTTCACTTAGTTACTACATAAGCTTTCTATACTAACTTAGTTAGGTTTTAAGCTAACTTGGTTAAGCTTTCTAGTTTAATCTTAACAAGTCCAACCACTTTTGTGGACTTGATTTCTATTGGTCTAAAATGTTCAAGCCACTTTTGTTGACTACGTTTCATTGGTTTAGGATTTAATCTAGCCAGAAACGTTGACTGGTTCACTAAACATGGGTCCCACAGACTTTTCCGGGTCTATGGTCATTTTAGAGCAAATTTCTATTGTTTTTGAGACAGTAGGTACTATCAAATAAAATAATATTATAATAATATAAAATTATTTTATTGCACAGTTAAATTCTAAAAATTAAAAGATTAATATTCATATCACTCGGAATTGGGTTTAGTAAGATCTTCCAGCTCCGAATAATTAAAATAAGATTTCTCTGGCCCGAAAATTATTATTTTCTTGACTCAGAGTAAATCACACAAAACACTCAAATACAATCACAAAACAGTCAAATAAATGTTATGACTTATAGAAAAACACAAAACAGTACATTTAGGACAATACTATCATTTATCTAAACGTTAAGGTGTCAGAGACGGGACCTCTCCCAGTACAGTGTGGTTTAGGGACGAACCAAGAGGAAGTTGGTGGACATGTGGTGTCCCGGGGCCGATGAGGGCGGGGAGTGGTCACCGGTGTTAAGAGAAAGCATCAATAAGCGGCTCCTGGTAGGCTTCTAGGCGAAGGGTCCCATGAATGAACTGAATACGCATCGGAATGAGAGGGATTCAAAGACTGTGCAGGTATGAGACTACCTAGTTGAGGATAGCTTAAAGGAATTGATTAGGCGTAGCCATATCAACAAGTTGCAACTTCTTTTCGGGAGCCTAGAACATAAGAACTCCATGGTTAAGCGTGCTTGACCTGGAGCAATTGTGGGATGGGTGACCTCTTGGGAAGTTTCATAGGATGCGTGTGAGTGACGACAAAGCATACTGAAAAGACCCATGTTGGTTTGTGGAGACACTCATCAATCCTGCAGGCAGTCCTGGGATGTTACAGATACAAACACTCTCAACCAATCACGAAAAGAGTAGTAACTTTGTCGAGACCGTCGGTGTGTTTGCAAAGGATACCACGACGTAATGGTGCTACCCACTGGTCACATATGACATTCCATACCCCGATGTCTCCAAGATCACTGAAGATCGTAACTACACAATTCTCACCCGCACGAAGGTGTAATTCCATCTCCTGGGCCTATTGCCTTAATTGACATGCTTTTCCATGCATGATGTATGATCTAGCACATACAAACCATATTTCACCGTATATTACATATACACCCCACATTTTTTGAGGTATCAATTTCCAACATAACAGAGCCCATCACGACAGCCCAACAGACAACTGCTGTAATTTCCAATCGCGTAAACATTTTATCGCATTTTTGAAATCGTGTAACATCTTTTCGGGAGCCTAGAACATAAGAACTCCATGGTTAAGCGTGCTTGACCTGGAGCAATTGTGGGATGGGTGACCTCTTGGGAAGTTTCATAGGATGCGTGTGAGTGACGACAAAGCATACTGAAAAGACCCATGTTGGTTTGTGGAGACACTCATCAATTCTGCAGGCAGTCCTGGGATGTTACAGATACAAACACTCTCAACCAATCACGAAAAGAGTAGTAACTTTGTCGAGACCGTCGGTGTGTTTGCAAAGGATACCACGACGTAATGGTGCTACTCACTGGTCACATATGACATTCCATACCCCGATGTCTCCAAGATCACTGAAGATCGTAACTACACAATTCTCACCCGCACGAAGGTGTAATTCCATCTCCTAGGCCTATTACCTTAATTGACATGCTTTTCCATGCATGATGTATGATCTAGCACATACAAACCATATTTCACCGTATATTACATATACACCCCACATTTTTTGCGGTATCAATTTCCAACATAACAGAGCCCACCACGACAGCCCATTAGACAATTGCTGTAATTTCCAATCGCGTAAACATTTTATCGCATTTTTGAAATCGTGTAACATTTTTCTTACATTTTCAAATTACATAAATATTTTCCAACGTTTTCGAAATCGCGTAAATATTTTCAAATATTTTTAATTCACGTAAATATTTTCAAACATTTTTAAATTGCGTAGAAGTTTTTAAACGTTTTCTTAATCACGTAAAAATTCAAAATCATTTTCTCAATCGCGTAGCGTAAAATCACTTGCGTAGCTTAAAAATAGTAATTTTTAAATCGCAAAATAGTTTTCTAGCACTTTTCACTTATGTAAAATATTTTCTTTACTTTCTAAACTTATTTATCAAATACTCTTCATAATATTGGCATTTTGGCCTTCTTGAAAATATTTTCTTTCTAAAAATCTATAACGTAATATTTTCTTCAATTCTTTACAAAAATTCAATTTCTTTGATTTAATTAGACATTACATCCCAAAATTTTCTAACGCGCTTCAAAACCCAAAGGTGAGCTATACGTTAGCAAATTTCAAGTTTTAACCTCAAATTATTATAACTTAAATATGCTTATAAAATTCTAAACATTAAATTTATTTTCCTTTTTCTACTAAAAATTTATTAAATTAAATTCTTGTTAACTATTTACTAAAGTCTACACTTAGTAAAATAATCTTGGATTTAAAATACCACACTTTGGCATATTGGCCAAAAATTCATTTATGCATCATATACCATGATTAATCATTTTTTATCACAAAAACCTTTACAAAACTTTTAATCCAATTTCTTATCACTAAATTACTCAATCCAAAAACCCTTAATTCAATTTCTCATCAATAAATTACTCAATCTATAATTAGAAAAATAATTTAGAACATTTGCCCTTCTTTGGTGGTATTGAGGCCGTGAGCCTCCCTAGGTCTTTGGAACCTTCATAACATTTCCTCATCATGTAAATCACATCTTACTTTAGACAATAGTCATCATGCTTCCATAAGCACATAAAGAAGCATACAATCAAATAAACCAACATATAATCAAATAAACAAGCATAAAATCAAAGCTAGAAAGTAAACCAACCAAAAATCACCACAAACAAAGCAAGCTTAAAACCACACAATTGAATAAATCCTTATGGATTTTTCACCGCAAACAACCCTTCTCCTCACCACCAACATATGGTTGATGAGGTTAATCTCTCTCTTACCTCAAGGAAGACAAAAATCCACTTAGTTGCTTTCCTTCAAAGATTTGTGTAGCCTCCAAAGAAAACCCTAACAAGCTTAAATCAACATAAAGTTACAAACTAAGCTTGAAGAAGAGAAACCATGGAGCAACCATGGCTTAGAAACTCAAGAATCAAACTTAGAAACAAAGAAGAAGAATTTTACCTTGAAACTTAAGAACCCTAGCTTGTAGTAAAGGTAGAAGATGAAGGATTTAACTTAGGTCTTCAACATGAAAGAGTCTTAGAATGATATGTAGGTTTAGGAAATAAGCTTGGATGAAATTTTAGAAACTTGGATGATGGTCTTTGGTGTGTTGGCCGAATGCTTCATGAAATGGGAGAAATGGAGTTTTTGGCTAAGCTAAGAAGAAAGAGAATGGAGAGAATGGTTTAGGAGACAAAGTATGATAGAAATGAAATGGTCTTCCTACTCCTAAAGCTCCTAGCCGTGGAGTGCATGCATGTGAGGGTATTAATACTTGATCAATCAAGATGGAAATCAAGCACATGGTGAATGTCATCAAGTGGTCATGCTTTGGTCACCTTGATGAATCATAAGCTCTTGAAACTCCTAGAAATCTCTACATGGCCGTGGAACTCATTGACCATGCTAACCAAAATTTTGTTTCATTTAATTACCACTTAAACTTAAATTAACTTAGCTAATTCATCTAGTTTAGGAATTAATTAAACTAGCCATTTTTGTTGACTTAATGCTATTGGTTAATAATCATATCAAGCCACAAATTTTGACTTCTAATAACTAGTAGCACATGGTTATCGCATGGCTAAAGCTACAAGAATTTATTACTCATAGAATAAAAATTACTGCTCACAAACGAGTAATTATTGTACAGTGAATAATAAAAAAATAGTATAAGAAAATTTTGATAACTGTATCCGGTTTCGGGTTTAGTAAGATTCCCCAGCCCCGTATTAACAGTACAAAATTTTCTGGCCCTTAAAAAGTTTTACTTTTTTCGAGCCCACAAACGGCCCAAAATAATATTAAAATAATCATAATCTCAGAAAAATTCACAAAAATTTTCAAAAATCATAAAAATTATAAAATTCATATTTATGCGGAAAAATGAAATTCGGGGTGTTACACACACAGGGACACTGAACCCTTGTGCTAAAGCCTCAACCTTCAGGGATACCTCACCCTTATACAATCCTCAGGGATACCTCACCCTCGATACATAGAATCAGAATATAGATGAAGATAAACTCTCACAAAGAGTAAAATATCACAAATTGAAGCACTAGGGAGCTCTTTCAAGAATATCTCAAAGTTTTAGCAAAAAAGAGCGCAGAAAATAAGAGAAAAAGATGAAACACGTTTTTCAAGCAATGATCAAAGGTGACCCAAGGCCTCTATTTATAGAGTCTCGTATGAGAATGATTGTTGGGTGCAATTAATATGATAATAAATACTAAAAACGTTTACGTATGAATTCAAAAATCAAAATAGAGCCTCGTGGGTTATTCGAATATCATCATGGTGTATTCGAATACCACTGATTTTATTACTTATAAAAAACAGTTCAAAAGCAGGTTATTCGAATACCATTAGGGTGTATTCGAATACCTCTATTTTAAAGACTTTGTAAGACGGTTCAGAAGGATGTTATTCGAATACCTCTTAAGTGTATTCAAATACCTCTGCTAAAAACACAATTTTCTGAAATCAGGTATATTCGAATTGTTGAGAATTTGCGGATCAAAGTCTCGCAGCGGAATAACAGAATTCCCTCACAGGATCCATGCGAAAAATCCATAATCCGAGGTTTTTTTAAAATTTTACCTCTTGAAGCGTGACAGACACAAGCGAGGTGAATCACCAACACCGTAATAGCGACGATGTTTCTGCGGTATCCACACGAACAGACTTGCAAAAGGAGTCACGCCTCTGTTTCGTAGTGCTAGCTGCGAAGAGAGGAGAAGAAGACCTCACTATCTCTCACTCACTTTCTGTAGGTGCGGCTAGGGTTGTGATGTAACCTAGTAGCAGCCCCCTTAGCAGTACTATTTATAATAGTGGCTGCCTTGAGTGTGAGTGTGACGTAGCAAGGTAAGTGGTGCAACCCTAAACCCATCTGTCATGAGTTAGGCCCACAATTGAATCTCGAGTCCAACTTGGATTCGATTACTCCAATTTAGTACGTTCTAAGTGTGCGACCTGAGGTTCTCATGACGTTGGTAGTAATATTAAAATCTCATTTTTAATATTACAAACAAGTGAGCGGTATCTAGCAACACATCATCGCTACCCAAGTAATGAGAATGTCGGTGATTTGACATAACCTATCCGTGACCAATGTTTCCGTGTAGTTTAGTCCCTTTGTGATATCCAAATTGAACACAAGGCATGGAACGTGTCACCCTTGTTTAGTTCAATCTTCGGTTTCGATTCCCGAGTAGACATAGTAATGACAAATGAGATCAATATCTCATATTGACTCATTTGAGCATGACCATGCATTTCATAGTCTCACTCAATCGGGGGCCGAAGATATCACTCTGTTATGTAGGAGGGACAAATCCCATCTAGGTCACTCACATCCCTCCACATGTATCGCGGTATGTCTAATAACCAACTTTATAATCATCTTGTTACAGATGACGTTTGATGGCATTAAAACACACAACTCCTCATGTAGGAATCGTAGTGATTTCGAGGTCAAAGGACCACATACACCATTATCACTATGAGAATTGCTTATGACACTCACGTAACGATCCACGTAGCGTTTCTCATGGCGGGTCTGTCCAATACATCATTACTCTAATATGTATCCATGTGTAGACTTGATATCTCATATCCATGACCCGTGAGATGTGGTCATCGTCTACGCACATACTAGTCTCAAAGCATTATTGTTGTCCTAATTAACAATAATACTTGACTAGGGACATTTAAGAATAGTATTTTATCCAATAGGATCTCACGATCAAGTCATCCACTTGATGTCCTATGGTATCAAATTTACTATTCTAAGGACTTTATCATGTTTACCAAAAAAAAAGAACATAATAAATGAAATGCCTCATATAAAATAGCATAATATAATGTATGTAAATACAAACAAAACGTATTGGCCACTAGGGCATACACCAACACGAATACCACATGGGTTATTTGAATACCTCAATTTCAGAAACAGATTTTGAAAGGCTCTATATTCAAATTCTATGCATGCTATTCGAATAACTCTTTTGAAAACATGAAAACATATTAAGATAAAAGCAAATTATTTGAATACCTTAGAGGTTATTTGAATACCTCTGTTGAAAACCATTTGAAAAACCTTTAGAAAACAAATCAGGTGATTTCTGAATTTCTACAAACTGTTTTTTGATCTTTCAAAAACCATATTAAAACTTTAATTTAGTTTGTAAGAAATAGGTTTTTAGATCTTTTTAAGTCAAACAATGAGATATCCAATAAAAGCTTCGTACAAAAGAGATCCTAAGCCCTAAAGCTAATCTTGAAGATCTTAGACTTGGTCTTCTCATCATCTTCATGTTTGTTATCATCAAAACTCATCTTCATTGTTGCATAGTAATCATATTCTCCCCTTTTTTGATGATGACAAACTAGCATTGAGAAAAGCATTAGTTCAAATAAATTGGAATTCAAAAAGTAGGCTAAGAGACTTACTCCCCCTCTTTTTCATAAGAGGTGAGGTGATTTAAATCAGAGATACGCGCAGCTCCCCCTTATTTTTTGGAATCCAATATGTGTTACTTAAGTTACCTGTCTTTTCTCAAAATTTACTGGTTATATATTTCTCCCCCTTTGGCATAATCAAAAAGATATATATATATATATATATATATATATATATATATATATATATATATATATGAAAAGCATAGAAAGAGATACATAATGCATCAAAAACACTGATTTCATTAATAATTGAATTGGCCAACATACATTTACAAGTGCATAAACAGAACTATGTAGCCAAAACAAAAACCAAACAAAACAAAGCCTAAAACTAGGCATCTGGTGGAGGAGGAGGGGAGTCAAAACCCCTAGGAGTCAGCAATGCACGTAAGGCAACCTGCTCATGCAACACCCACTGTAGGGTATCACATTTAAGACTAATCCTAATATAACTTACCCAAGTTATAAAAGAATTAATCTTGTAAAAACACTGATTTTAAAATTTCTTTTGCGGAATAACAGATGTGAAACATAATTAAAAACTAACACACCTTATATTATATATTACAAACCTTGTTCACAAATAATTTACATAATTACACTCCCAAAAGTTAATATATACATTACACACCAAAAACAGAAGACATGCACAACTACCAGATAAAAACTCGATCCGGCCCAAGTCCAAACACCTGAAGATTAATATCCCCCACTTGGTCTTCCTCTTGAACTGGAACGGTCAAATTCCCAGGTCGAGACATGTCAGGACGGACGGGAGTCCGAGCTGTTGACATCATGGTATCCTCATGTGGCATATAAGTATTATTATTCCTACTCCAAATCTCACGTATAGGCATATAAAACTCTAAACGAACAGACACATGTTGTGTCATGACAGGAGTACCATCCCTAGTACCACTTAGAGTCAAAGTCAAGTCCCCGGTATACACAAACCTTTCCCTATCTAAGTTAACTCGCCACGCATCAATTCCACCGTGGAATTGTACTGTGACATATCAGAGTTAAGCAAGCACAAAAAACTGTTACTGGTAGTAAAAAGACTTATCAGCCTCCTCGTCTCCTCGATCTTCATCAAATACATACAATACATAAATAGAACATAATAAAGAGGTGAGATCCCCTTTCATCAACACTAATGAGGCAGTATAGAAAATGACAGTAAAAGATACAGGTACAATAGATCACATACCGTCATATCATATCATATCATAGAAAACTTATAAAATAAGCATAAGCATCACACCAATATGCTGACCCACAATGCATGTGCACAATGACTCAATTCCTACTCCATGGAGCTAATCACAATTTCGGAGAGAATGATAGGGAGTACATGTCCGCATATCATTAGCCTCAAATCATGTGCTGTTTATCATATCATATCATAGTGCGTAACATGGCCGATACAGACACTCTCAACCAATCACGAAAAGAGTAGTAACTTCATCGAGATCGTCGGTGTGTTTGCAAAGGATACCACGATGCAGTGGTGCTACCAACTGGCCACATGTGACATTCCACACCCCGACGTCCCCAAGATCACTGAAGATCGTAACTATACAATTCTCACTCGCACAAGGTGTAATTTCCATCTCCTAGGTCGATTGCCTTAATTGACATGCTTTTCCATGCATGATATATGATCCAACATATACCATTTTGTATGATCCAACAAATACAATTTTTCATGCAAGATGTATGATCCAACACATACAATTTTCCATTATTTCACAGTATTTCACATATACGCGTCATTTCTTGATAGTATCAATTTTCAACATAATGGGGCCCACCACGATAGCCCGACAGCCATCTGCTGTAATTTCCAATCGCATAAATATTTTATCGCATTTTTGAAACAACGTGACATTTTTCTTACGTTTTCAAATTACGTAATATTTTTCAACATTTTCGTAAATGCGTAATTAATTTCAAACGTTTTTAAATCACATAAATATATTTAAACATTTTTCTAAATCACATAAATATTTTCAACATTTTTCAAATTACGTAAATATTTCCAAATATTTTTAAATCGCGTAGAGGTTTTTAAAATTTTCTCAATCGCGTAATAATTTAAAATCATTTTCTCAATCGCGTAACATAAAAATCAATCCCGTAGCTTAAAAATAGTAATTTATAAATCACGTAATGGTTTTCTAGCATTTTTCACTTACGTAAAATATTTTTCTCAACTTTCTAAATTTATTTTATAAAATCCTTATAATATATATATATATATATTTTGGCCTTCTTGAAAATATTTTCTTTCTAAAAATTCTTTATATAATATTTTCTATGGTTCTTTCCAAAAATTTGATTTTCTTTGATTTACTTAAATAATATAGCTTACAAACTAATTTAATTCCTACCCTTAAATCCATTTTTCCTTTTCCTACTAAAAATTCCTTAATTCCAATTCTTATAACTAAATATCAAAATCCACACTAGGTAAAATAATTTAGGGTTTAAAATAACACACTTTGGTGTGTTGGCCGAAAATTAAGTTTAGTTTTCATATTCAAATTTAATCATTTATCATCACCAAGATCCTTTACCAAATCATTTTTCACCATCAAAATCTTTTACAAAACCTTTAATCCAACTTCTCACCCTTAAATTCATCAATCCATAACTTAAGAAATAATTTGAAACATCTTGTTTCCTTGGTGATCATAATTATGGAAGTATATAATCAAGCATAAAATCAAGTAAACCAACATATAATCAAATAAACAAGCATAAATCAAAGCTTTAAAAATAAACCAAATATAAATCACCACAAACAAAGCAAGATTAAAACCATACAAGTGAATAAATCTTTATAGATTTTTCACCACAAACAAGGTCATCTCCTCACCACCAACATATGGTTGATGAGGGTAATCTCCCTCTTACCTCAAGGAAGACAAAATCCACCAAGTTGTCTTGCTTCAAGAATTTCGTGAACCTCCCAAAGAAAACTCTAGCAAGCTTAAACCAAACCAAAGTCACAAACAAAGCTTGAAAAAGAAAAAACCAATGAACAATCATGGTTTAGAAACTCAAAATCTAACTTAGAAACAAAGAAGAAGAACTTTTACCTTGAAATCTCAAGAACACTAACTTGTAGAAAAGGTAGTAGATGAAGGATTTTGCTTAAGTCTTCAACATAGAAGTGTCTTAGAATGATGTTTAGGTGTAGGAAATAAGGTTGGATAAAATTTTAGAAGCTTGGATGATTGGTCTCTAGGTGATGGCCGAATGGTGTTTTGGAGGAGAGAAATGAAGTTTTGGAAATGAAGTTTTGGCTAAGTGTAGAAAATGAAGAGAATGAAGAGAATGGCTTAGGAGACAAAGGTGATATAATTTTGATAGATAGTATATCCTAGAGCTTGTTGCCATGGAGTGCTAGAGCTAGCATGTGGGAAATTATTTGTATGGTCAATCAAGGTGCAAAATCAAACACATGTCATCAAGTCATGCTTTGGTCAACATTTGATGACTCACTAACTTTTTGATTGTCCTAGAACTCCTTCATTGCCGTGGAAGTCCATGCAAATTGCTATCCAATAATTGTTTTAATTTGTGACCATTTAAGCTTAGGTTAGCTTACTAATTCATTTAGCTTAGTAACTAATTTAAACAAGTCATTTTTGTTGACTTATTACCATTGGTTAATTTTTATGACTAGCCACCAAATTTGACTTCTACTATCTAGTGACACATGGCCATCACATGACTAGTACCTAGCTAAAGCTATAAAAATTTATTACTCTCATGAGAATAAAATTACTACCACAAACTGGTAATTATTATACAGTGAATAATAAATTCACAGTATAAGAAAAATTAGTAACTGTATATGGTTTCGGGTTTAGTAAGATCCTTCGACCCCGTATCAACAGTACAAAATTTGTTGGCCAATAAAATTTTTTAGTGTTTCTGGGCCCACCGTGGGCCCCACAGACGAGCCAAAATATTACTAAAATATTTTTATTCTTAGAAAAATTCAGAAAAATTCTCAAAAGTTAGAAAATTAATATTTGTGTAAAAAAAACAAAAATTAGGATGTTTTAGCTCACGTTCAACACCTTCAAGCCTATCAAACAGGACAGAGAAGGTATGCTCCAAAGAGGCCCGGTTGTCCTCTATATAGGCTCGGTTGGCCTATAAGGTGGCCATAACATGATCCAAAGTGACTAGACCAGTAGCAGTAGGAGCAACCTCAACAGTAGGGGCAGCAGGGTCGCCTTGAGGTTCATCCTCATCATTTTCTAGTTCCACTGGATACACCCAGCCATCATCAGTCTTGATCATCTTCATTTTGTTGAGGGAAAAGGACCCAAATACATAAAGATGGGTAAGTGAAGTTGGTCGCTTGGTTACCAAAATCTGAGGATACTTGCCTAGGAAGGCAGTGATAATCAGACCATAGGGTAATTCAGACCGCTTTTTACCTTTGAACCTCATCATATGCTTCATGATGAAGACGGGCCAGTTAATTTGGTATCCTTTCTTAAGGATCCACATCATGAACACATCATCTTCGCTTAGGTAGGTGTAGTTCCCACCTCGAGGAGCTAAGATGTGGGCATAAGCATAATGTAGGAGCCTATCCTGACTTTTCATCATGTCTCCTTTGACTCCCTTTTGAGGCGAAGGTAATGCCAACCCAGGCCTTAGAACATCTTCTATAGCTCTGTTCTTGTTGAAGTGCTGGCAAAGCAAGTCGTCATCTTCTTCAATGTTGCGGCCAGTCGACTGCAAACCAAATAGCTGAACCCAATCCTGGGAAGTGATCACAATGTGCCAGTCACAGACATCGGAGTAGAGTTCCTGACCATCAATCTTCAGGTTGCAATAGAACATCTTGACTAGGTCGGGATAAAGAATAGCTTTGTAGGAGCAGAATTGAAGCACGTCTTGGTGGTTCAACAGGTTCAAAAAGTCAAATCCACCTTCGTTTTCGAAGAACCCCAAGTCAAGGTACTTCGGTTGCACAAGATTTCGCTCCCAGAAATGTGAAATGAAACGACCAAGCTCTCGCTCATTTGATGAGAGCCTTTGAACGTCCAACGAGTTGTTACATGGAGCCGTCTTCGTGCGGGGACGTTTGGGGCAAGAAGAAAAGGATGCCATTGATGGAAGGGAGATAGTGGGAGAGATGGAAAAGGTAAGAAAGAAGGGAGGCCAATGAGTACACAAACAGAGAGAAAAGAAGAAGGAAAACAAAAGGTTTTGAAATGGGAGAAATAAGAGATGTATTCGAATGAACGAGTACGAAGAGGGTATTTAAAGAATACCCAAAGCATTATTCGAATACCATAATATGTATTCGAATAGATCCCTTGGGAAAGACCAAAGGATGCACCCTTCTGATAGAAGGTATTCAAATAACTACCCAGTTATTCGAATAACTAGGCCAATTTGGCTTGGCTTCCAGTCATGGGTTATTCGAATACCTATTCCTATATTTGAATACCCACCACAGAAAAGCAAACAAGGTAAGAGTAAGTATTCGAATATATTAGAAACTATTCGAATACTCCAGAAGCATGTGAGAAGCGCTAATATTGATATGTATCAGGTTATTCGAATAACTACTTAGTTATTCGAATACACTAGCTTATAAAAATACAAGAATGTTGTACTGATGTATGGTTATTCGAATAGCCATAGGTCTATTCGAATAGACCTATCAGAAAAACACATTTTCACACGTACAAAAGCAATGGTATTCGAATACCATAAGGAGGTATTCGAATAACTTAAACAGGAAAGCATATATATTATGTCCAGAAATGCATATTTGAGAGAGAAAGACTTACCCAATCAATGAGAAACCTACAAAAATACATTTTAGGGGTATCTCCAAAACTTATGTCAGTGATTGTAAAAGATCAATAGATCAATAAATAAGCATTATATGCAAGATTGATCCAAAATACCAAGTTCTCTTCTTAAATGAAAGAAAGAATCTTTAGGTAAAGGTTTTGTGAAAATATCTATAAGTTGATTATTGGTTTCAACAAATTCTAATACACAATCACCTTTTTGAACACGATCTCTCATAAAATGATGCCTTATCTCAATGTACTTAGTCCTAGAATGCATAATGGGATTCTTGGTCAAATTGATTGCACTAGTATTATCACATCTTATAGGGATGTGATCTAGCTGAAGTCCAAAGTCTTGAAGTTGTTGCTTCATCCATAGGATTTGAGCACAACAACTTTTGGTTGCAACATATTCAGCCTCAGCGGTGGATAACGCCACATTGTTTTGTTTCTTGTTATGCCAAGAAACTAGGGAATTGCCAAGCAAGTGACATGTCCCACTAGTGTTTTTCCGATCCAATTTGCATCCAGCAAAATGAGAGTCAGAATAACCAATAAGACTAGAAGTGGTACCTTTGGGGTACCACAAGCCCACTTGTGTAGTGCCACCAAGATATTTCATAATACGTTTTACAGCACTTAAATGCGACTCTTTAGGATTAGCTTGGTATCTAGCACACATGCATATGCTAAACATTATGTCTGGTCTACTAGCAGTGAGATAAAGAAGAAATCCAATCATACCTCTATATTTAGTAATTTCTACAGGATTACCTGCTTCATCCTTATCCACGTAACATGAGGTACTCATTGGTGTATCCATATGTTGAGTTGTCCATTCCAAACCTTTTGAGAAGCTCTTTGCAATACTTGTTTTGGCTAATGAATGTTCCATTCCTTGTTTGTTTGATTTGAAGCCCAAGGAAGAAATTGAGTTCTCCCATCACGGACATCTCGAAGTCGCTTTGCATGATTTTAGCAAATTCCTTGCATAAATTTTCGTTAGTGGCACCAAATATAATATCATCTACATATACTTGTACCAGGAGTATGTCATGCTTTTTATTTTTAATAAAAAGGGTAGTATCAACCTTTCCTCTTGTAAAATCATGTTCTAAAAGGAACTTACTCAACCTTTCATACCAAGCTCAAGGAGCTTGTTTTAAGCCATATAAAGCCTTTTTCAATTTGAAAACATGGTTGGGTAGTTCATGATTTTCAAAACCTGGAGGTTGATCAACATATACCTCCTCTTGAATAAAGCCATTTAAAAATGCACTTTTAACATCCATTTGATATAATTTAAAATCCATGATGCAAGCAAAGGCAAGTAACATTCTAATAACTTCTAATCTAGCTACAGGTGCATAGGTTTCTTCATAATCTATACTTTCTTCTTGATTATATCATTTTGCTACAAGCCTAGCTTTATTTCTTTTTATTAGGCTAGCTTCATCAAGCTTGTTCCTAAATACCCATTTGGTTCCTATAATTGGATGATCATTGGGCCTTGGAACCAATTCCCAAACTTGATTTCTTTCAAATTAGTTTAGCTCCTCTTGCATGGCCAAGATCCAATGTTCATCATTAAAGGCTTCATTGATGTGTTTAGGTTCAATTTGAGAAACAAAAGTCAAATGGTTACATGTATTTCTAATTGAGTTTCGAGTACTTATACCTTTGGATACATCACCTATAACTTGATCAAGCGGATGATATCTTGAAGTTTGCCATTCTTTGGGAAGATCCATGACTTGTGAATCCTCTTGATTTTCTTCTTGCTTCTTTACTTCCTTTTCTTGGTCATCCAAGTGTGGTTTTTCGAAAGCCTTTGCAACATCATCAACAACAAACTCCTTTCTCGATCCATTTGGATTAGTCTCATCAAATGCAACATGAATGGATTCTTCAATAGTCATAGTTCTTTTATTATATATTCTAAAAGCTTTATTATGATTAGAATAGCCAAGAAATATACCTTCATCGGACTTAGCATTGAACTTGCCTAAGTTATCCTTTCCATTATTTAAAATAAAACACTTACATCCAAAAACATGAAAATGTGACACACTAGGCTTCCTTCCTTTGTATAATTCATATGGGGTTTTCTTTAAAATTGGCCTTATAAGGGCCCTATTCATCATATAATAGGCGGTACTTACCGCATCAGCCCAAAAATACTTAGGAAGTATAGCCTCATTGAGCATAGTTCTTGTTATTTCTTCCAAAGATCGATTTTTCCTTTCTACAACCCCATTTTTCCTTTCTACAACCACACAGTCCGAGATTTTTCCACTAACAATACAAGCTTAAACAGGTGCTTGCAACCGTTACAAACTAAAGCACTTTTCACACACAGGGACACTGAACCCTTGTGCTAAAGCCTCAACCATCAGGGTACCTCACCCTTATACAATCCTGAGGGATACCTCACCCTTGATACACAGAATCAGAATATAGATGAAAAAACTCTCACAAAGAGTAAAATATCACAAATTGAAGCACTAGGGAGCTCTGTCTAGAATATCTCAAAGTTTTATAAATAAAAAAAAGCATAGGAAATAAGAGAAAAAGATTAAACATGTTTTTCAAGCAATCAGAGAATAATCAGATTATTAGGCAATGATCAAAGGTGAAGGCCTCTATTTATAGAGCCTATTATGAGAATGACCATTGGGTGCAATTAATATGATAATAAATACTAAAAATGTTTACGTATGAATTCAAAAATCAAAACAGAGCCTCGTGGGTTATTCGAATACCATCATGATGTATTCAAATACCACTGATTTTATTACTTATAAAAAATAGTTTAGAAGCAGGTTATTCGAATACCATCAGGGTGTATTCGAATACCTCTATTTTAAAGACTTTGTAAAATGGTTCAGAAGGATATTATTCGAATACCTCTTAAGTGTATTCGAATACCTCTGTTGAAAACACAATTTTCTGAAATTAGGTATATTCTTATACCGCATGGGTTACTCAAATACCTCAATTTTAAAAACAAATTTTGAAAGGCTCTGTAACACCCCAAAATTTATTTATTTCATTATAAATATTCATTTTACAATATTTGTGATTTTTGGAAATTTTTCTGAATTTTTTTGAGAACACAAAATATTTTAATATTATTCCTCATTTTTGCGTGCAAATTGAGCTGAGCCGGGAAAATGAGATATTTTTCCTGAGAACATTGATCTGTGGAAATGTCGATAGGGGATCTTACTAAACCTGAGGCTGGACACAATTTACGAGATTTCACATTTTTTGAGAATTTTATCCGATAGAATAATAAATCGCTGTGTAATTTTATCCGCTAGACAATTAATACTGACTTTTGTCAACTATAACAATTGTCTATTGGATAATAGTATGTATTAAAAACCCTATCACATTATCCTAATGTAATCTACTTTTTGTCTAATTAAATCCACTTTAATTCAAATTTATTGTATTTTAATCAAAGCTTCTTTGAGAAGCTTTGACCACCAAAAGACTAAGTTACCCTTGGCTTGTTGGGGAAGCCAACTTCCCCCTCCCTCTCTCTCTCAATGCCGCGGCAATGCTTGTCCAAGGGGAGCAAATTTTTGCTCCCCCACTTAACACATTTTACCAAATATCTCTCATTTGCATACAACACTTTCTCTCTCTTCAAATTTCATCTTCCATGTCTCCCTATTTTCTCTCTTCTTCTCCTCCTTCACCCATGGTTTGCAGCCCCATTAGTGACCACTTCTTTTCATTTTCTCTCTTAATTAACACCATTTCTACACTCCCCTCAACCTCCTCTACATTTCCTATTTGGAGAGTTTCTTCAAAATCCATCATCACCTCCATTGTCTTCCAAGACCAAGCTTCAAACTTTAAGGTAAAGTTTTCATTTTTTCTTTTCCTTCTCTTCATTTTCATGTTCTATGGTTTCATTGGAGACCAAAGATCCATCTTTTACCAAGCTTGGTGTTGATTCTTTGAGTTTGAAATTCTAGGGTTCTTGGAGACCCCAAAACCGAAACCATCAAGGAGCAAATTGGAGGCCATTTTCGTGTTCTTCCTTTAGGTAAGAGGGAGATTTACTCACTTCAATCATTATTGGTGGTGAGGAGACCTTGTGTGATTGTTTGATGGAGAAATTCATATTTGTATGCTTACTTTGTTTGATGATTTTGCATGTGTACGTGTTCTTAATTGAAGTTGATGATTGAATAATGATTTTAAATGCATTGGTGGTGTTGGAATGTTTGGAAATGTTAGAATTAATGAATGAAAATTTTTTAGGGTTTACTACCCCATTAGAGGTGACGGTTTTGGCTTGAAATTCCTAAGGTTGGAGTTGATTTATGTAAAATAAAACTTATGTGATTAATTATAAAATGATTAAGGTATGCAATGAAAATTTTGAGGGTTTCCTAAACTAATGTGAGGTCACGGTTTTGGCTTGGATTTTTGAGGGATTGGAGTGATTTTGTGTGAGATAGAATTTGAGTGATTAGGTATCAAGTGATTAATGCATAAAATGGAAAGAAATTGAAACTTTGAAGACTTAGGGAGGCCACGGTTTTTAGAGAAAATTTTGGGTTCAAATGATGCCTTGGTGAATTTTTGGAAACTAAGGACTTAGAGATGTACATAATCCATAATGAGATGAGAGAATTAAATTGAGTGATCGCTCTCAAGAGAGCCACAGTTTCTAAGGGTTATTTAACCTAAACTTCTCATAATTGACCAAGATCTAAGATGTTGGAAATGTTGGATTCGATAACATGTGATTGTGATAATTGATGAACCATGTATAAATAAATGTTGATGTTGAGAATTGGTTCTATGTTATTGTGAGTTCTTATATGGGACTTAGTACTTAATAAAATTATGACATGTTGATATTGAGAAATGATCATATGCCATTATGGTATGCCTTATGATAAATGTATCATTGATAAACATACATGATGTACATTGCATCGTCATACATATGTGTTGTCCATTGGACATTATTGGAAAGGCAATGTATGCCTAGAAGATTGAATAACACCTATGTGCGGGTGCAAGTAAACTAAGCGTAGGGTCATAGTGGTTGGCCCTGGGGGCGTCGGGGTACGGGTGTCTCACAATAGATAGTGGTAGCTCCATTGGGGCCGTGGGATAGACCGATGTAAACACACCGATGATCAGGACTGAGACGATGTCCTATATCGCGATCAACTATTGAGGTGCTATGTATAAGCCGTATTGCGTAAATATTTTTATGAGATGAAGCACACTATTTTTAAGGCTAACGAGATACTGGCATAACTCCTTGATCATTCTCTCCGAAATGTTAGTGTCTAGCTCCATGGAGAAGGAACTTGGTACTATACGCATTGTGAATTGTCAGTCTCGTAATTCATTGAGCATGAATATTTATAACTGTGAAAATATCTATTCTCATTACTGCAATAATTATCTGATTACTAGACTGTTGACTGCTGAAGATATTACTATTATCTATTTGTTATTGTTAATTCTTAATATTAATTATTGTTGTTTTATTTTATTGTTAATTTTATTATTATTGGTAATGAATATATATGTTGTAATGCTATGTGGGCGTCCAACGCCGTTCTATTTTCTTGCTGCCATTTTGGTAATGAAAGATGGGTGTCTCACCTCTTTATGTATTTCAATATTTCTATTTATTTATGTACTTCTGAGAAGACGTTCGTGAGGAAGAAAAGGAAACACCTGAGTTTCCGGGTTTTTTGCCATACTACGACTAGAGTTTGCTGAAGATGTCTTCGCGTCCGCGTCGATTTTTGGGGTATGCTAGGATGACCTTTCATGGAGGACCCGATTGCTGGCACATTAACTTGAGCACGGACCGTTGCATCTATCACAGGGAGCTGACTGTGTCTTTGGCGTGGGGCTGCTATGACCCGCCTATTTTTGACTTCACAACTTTTGTTCATTTGGAATTTTACAAGCCTGTTAGAGATTTGTGGGATGACCTTTACTATACTCCACAAGAGGATTCTTTCCTCTCCACTGCTCGAGGTTCTGCCCAAAATTCGGTCACTCCGATGACAATTTCATCGGATGAAGAGGACCCTAAGGAGGACCCGGCTACAGTCCCTTCTCGTCAGTCTTAGGGGCTGATACTGTTGGTGGTTACTGATAGCTAACTGTTTATCTTTTTGGGAAGCCTGATGTTTTGCTGTAATTGATGGGTGTATATTTGTATTATCTCGGGTGGGTACATCTTTTACTTTTTGTGTAAATCATGATGTAATTAAATAGGCTGTTGCATATATATATATAAATATGTTATGTATAGATTTATGGTTTATTTCACGTTGGTTTTTATTATGGTCGTTCGAACTATTATCTCGCTACGAAGAGAATCTCTAAATTTATTCTTTTAACACTACCTGTTAATAATATAATTTAAACAAAAAAAATGTAATGCTATTTAGAAAAGAACTTATACATCTATAAAATGAATCAGGTATATAAGGTTTAAAATAATTATTATTTTCCACAATTTATTTCGTTTTACGTTTCAAATTTTTATGGTGTGACGTTCCTTCTTCGTGAGACAAGAAAAAGGGGCGTTACAGGCTATGTATTTGAATTCTATGCATGTTATTCGAATACCTCTTTTGAAAACATGAAAACGTATTAAGATAGATGCAGATTATTTGAATACCTTAGAGGTTATTTAAATACCTCTATTGAAAACCATTTGAAAAACCTTTAGAAAACAGACCAGGTGATTTCCGAATTTCTACAAACTTGTTTTTGATCTTTCAAAAACAATATTAAAACTTTAATTTAGTTTGTAAAAAACAGGTTTTTAGATCTTTTATGTCAAACAATGAGATATCCAATAAAAGCTCCGTACAAAAGAGATCCTAAGCCCTAAAGCTAATCTTGAAGATCTTGGACTTGATCTTCTTATCATCTTCATGTTTGTTATCATAAAACTCATCTTCATTATTGCATAGTAATCACATTCCTTTGCTCCCTTTTAATTATTCAAGCTTTTCCCTTTTCCTATTTTTCCCCTTTTTTCCATTTTTCTTGCCCTAACCTCTATTTTTCCAGCAACCCGAGACAAGAAAGAAAGTGAGTGAGTGAGAATCAAAGAAATAGATAATCAAGAAGACAAAATGAATAAACCAAATCTAACGACGGTGAGAGTGAGTCAGCACAAGAGCCGTGAGAACGAACGGCAAGCGAGAGAAAGAAGCAAGTGAGAATGAACTCGCGAGCAAGAGAGAAAACTGAGTGAGTGAGAATGAACCACATTGTGAACAGGTAAGAGAGAAGGAAGGGAAAGAATGTAAATAATTGGTATAGGTAAAGTTAACTTAAGATAAAAGATGGAAGAACATAGGCGGTGGTAACAAAATATAAGAGAAAATCCTGAAATTTTATATCTATTAAAAATTTTTATATTTCTTTTATGAATTTTCCCAACCTTCTCTGGTGATATAGAAATTTACAGAATTTCATTTATTTCATAATTTTACTTTAAATATTATTTTTACACTTTATGAATCACTAAGCTTCACTATTCATCACTGGGTTAAGTTAACCCATATGAAAGTAAATTAAGAAACTTTCAGGTACTATTCTAATCTGTTCCCACTCTCCAATTAATTATTCATCCTCTATTTGACCATTGCTCATAATTTTATAATTTTCTAGTAATTCTATAATTTTCTAATTTATTTTAAGTTATCTCTCATGTTCAGTGTTATAGATTTGCGCTCAGTTCACCCTAAACAATTACCCAAATTATCAGGTAACCAACACCAGATTTATTGAACTACTGTAACACTAATTAGTATCATTAGGTTGGGCAGAATGTTACAAAAAACACATCTTTGCTTCCCTAGTAACACATTCAAGTTGTCTCTTCTAAAGGTAAATTTTGCAAGAGTATTTTTCAAATCCTCAATTTCCTTTTCAAAAGATTTACATGATGAGCAAAGTAATTGAATGGATGCATTGTCATGCGAGAAACAAGTTACATATGATGAGTTATCATCAATAAGTCCTAGAGTCTCGTTCTCAATTTTGAGTTCATTAATCTCCTTGTTTAAAATAGAAACTTTGTTTATCAATAAAGAGATTATTTTGTTAAAAGATAAAATCATTTTTGTGAGCCTCAAGGATTCATTATGCAATTCTTGAAAAGCATCTTATAATTCACTATAGAAAGGTGAAAAGTCTAGGTTAGGAGAAGTTACCTTGGTGTCACTCTCCTCTCCTTCTTCTCCTTGAGCCATGAGACATAGATGACCTTCCTTAATTTCTGAGCTATCGATGGAATCCATATCATTATCCTCTCATGCTATGTAAGCCCTTCTTCTTTTCCTTTCTTTAGAAGGTCTCTTTTTAAACTTCTCCATCTTCTTTAGATACACGGGACATTCCAATTTCATGTGTCCCAATTGTCCACATTCATAACATTTTAAAGTTGATGAGGTTCCTTCTCCTTTATGATAGGTCTTCTTAGGAGGGAAATGTGGCCTACTCTGAATTCCTTTCTTCTTAAGAAATCTTCCAAACTTCCTCACAAGAAGACTAAGATTTTCTTCATTCAGCTAAAGGTTTCCTACTCTATCTTCATCATCTTCATCATCATCTTCAATTATGGAGAAGGTGGCTTTGAGTACAATCCTCTTTTTCTTCTTGTCATGCTCCTCATTTTGATCGAGTGTTACACCCCTTGATTAAATAACTACGGCACAATCGTCATTACACCACAGTCACTAAATCCAGGCGTGTCACAGTCTCAACAATAATCTTTTCAAAATAAATATTTCATTTATACATAGATGGAAAATATAAGTCCCGAATGAATGCATATTTATTACCCAACCATTTTAAAACACAACCACTTTAAGAACAACATGCTCCATATATAATATTTTTGTCTTTAACACAAAGCACTGATAAGACGAAATATAGTACTTACATATTCAAATAAAAGGTAACAGGTACAAAAGGGAAAAGTAGTAACCCTAGGATAGGTACGACTAGCAGACAGAGCCGCAACCCTATATACATACGACGCTCAGAGTCCCAATCGACACGTCAAGCATCAATGCCCCCATGAGGTTGCACCCGTACGTAACCGAAGAAATCTCTTCCTGATGCCATATTGAAAATAATGTATCAGCCCAATCCATTCGGTAAGGGTGTGGTCCTTCATCTTCTTCCTCACGATCTTTTATCATATATATATATATATATATATATATATATATATATATATATATATATATATAACAAAAATGCAAGGATACAAGAAAGAGGTGAGATATCCTACTTACATTACCAATTATTGTAATGCCCCTTTTTCTAAATGTACTGCGAAAAAGGAACGTCACACTATGATACTTTGAAACATAAAACGAAATGAATTAAAATGCGAAAAATAGTACTTGTTTTTAAGCTCGCAGATCCGGTTCATTTTATGGTTATTTAAGATCCTTTGCAATTGCCACTATATTTTTTTTTGAATTTGTTGAATTATTATACCATTACCAAGTAGAGTCAAAGAGTTGATTTAAAAATCCATTAAGTATAAAGATAATAATTTGAACAGTCACGATAAAAGAATTCGACATAAGGTAAATCATACACAATTTATATATATATCCATACTTATATGCATAAGCCTATTTAGTTACATTTCAAAATATACAAAAAGCAAAGATGTACCCACCCAAAGTTATACAAATATACCCCAGCATGTACAGCAAAATGTTAGGCTTCCCAAAAAGATAGATGGTTAGCCATCAGTAGCTACCAATAGTATCAGCTCCTAAGACTGACGAGAAGGGACCGTAGCCGAGTCCTCCTCAGGGTCCTTTTCGTCCAATGAAACACCCATCGGAGCGATAGAGCAACAAGCAGGACCCCGAGCAGTGGACAAAAAGGAGTCATCACGTGGGGTGTAGTACATGTTAGCCCACATATCCCTAACGGGCATGTAAAACAGGGGCGTCATAACGAACCCATGCTAAGGACATCGTCAGCTCCCCATGGTACACGCATCGGTCCGTCTGCACATTAATGTGCCAGCAGTCAGTGCCTCCGTGAAAAGTGATCCGTGTGTAGCCCAGAAATCTGCAGGGGCGCGACATCATCCTCGATAATTTCAATCGTAATCTGGCCAGAAGCCTGGAAACTCAGGAGCTTCCTTGTCTTCCTCACAAACGTCTTCTCAGAAGTACACAATCCAACATAATACAAAAATAAAAGAAATACAGAAAGAGGTGAGACACCCAGCTTTTAGTACCAAAATGGCAGCAAGAAAACAATACGGCACTGGACGCCCACATATAACACAGTTCATACATTTAATCACAATATTAAATTTAACAATAAAGGCAGAGCAACAATAATTAATTGTAGTAATTGTAATAACAGGCAAACAACAGTAACATTCCCAGCAGCCAACAGTTCAGATAATCAAACAATTATTACAGTAATAAGAACAGTTATATATGCAGTTATAAATGTTCATGCTCAATGAATTATATGACCAACAATTCACAATGCAAAGGGTACCAAAATTCGTACTCCATGGAGCTAGACATAAATATTTTTTGGAGTGAATGATCAAGGAGTAATGTCAATATATCATCAGCCTTAAAATATAGTGCGCTTTATCTCATAAAAATGTTTGCGCAATTGACTTATACGTGGCACCTCGACAGTTGATCGTGATATAGGACAGCGTCCCAGTCAGGATCGTCGGTGTGTCACATCGGTCTATCCCACGGCCCTAGTGGAGCTACCACTGTCTATTGTGAGACACCTGCTCCCCGACGCCCCCAAGGCCAACCACTATGACCCTACGCTTAGTCTACTCGCACCCGCACAAGGGTGTTATTCAAACTCCTAGGCCCACATAGCCTTTCTAACAGTGTCCAACAGACAACACATATGTATGACGACTCAATTTCAATCATGCATGTTCATCAATGATGCATTCATCATAAGCATATCACAATAGTGTATAAACTCATATATGCACATACATATTCATTTCCCAACTTCATTACATCATGACAATCTCAAGTACATGATCAACAAGTATTTAACCCACATAGGGATTCATAACAACATATAAACAATTCTCAATTTCGATACATAATCATACATAGCTCATCAATTCTCACAAGTACATATCTTGGATTCACTCTTTCAAAGTCTTAAACTTTGGTCAATTATGAAAATTATAGGGCAAATCACCCTTCAAAACCGTGGCCATCTAAATGTCATTATCCACTTTAATTCTTTCACTTCATTAAGAATTATACAAGTCTCTAAATCTTAGATTTCCAAAGATGCACCAAGGCATCATTTAAACCTAAGTTTTCTCTCCAAAACCGTAGCCCTCTCTAGGTTTTCAAGTTTCAATTTTCCATCACATTATGCATTAGTTAATTTATATCTAATTACTCACATTTCATTTGACACAAAATCAATCTAATTCTTTAAATTCCAATGCCAAAACTGTGGCATCAATTTGGGGTAATAAATCCTCAAGGTTTTCCATTCATCAATTTTAATGTTATCATTCAACATCTAATTTCATAAGCTTCATGTATTTGTGTACAAAACAAATTCACAACCCAAAAATTCCCTCAAAACTGTGACCATCATGCTAGGGTAGGATTCTCCAAAATTTTCATTTAGCAACCCTAACATGACCAAACACATTTGACGTTTCCAATATACTCAAGATCACCAATCAAAATTAAATCAAGTCCAAACACACATGAACAAGCAAGAATCACAAAATGCATGAACATACAAGGGTTCCCTCACCACCATTATTGGTTGAAGTGAGTAATCTCCCTCTTACCTAAGGAAGAACAAACGAAAATGGTCTCCTTCAAGCTCCTAGTGATTTCGGTTTCAAGGCTCCAAAAACCCTAGGAATTTCCATCATCAAGAATCAATGTTAAGCATGGAAAAGAATGGATCCATGGTCATCAAAGAGACCATGGAGCACGAAAATGAAGAGAAATGAGGAGAAAAAACAAAACTTCACCTTAAAGCTTGAATCTTTACCTTGGAAGACAATGGAGAAATGTTGGATTTTTGAAGAAACTTTCTAAAGAAAAGATGTAAAGGAGATGGAGAGGAGTAAGGAAATGGTATTTGTGAAGAGAAAGATGAAGAAAAATGGTAGAGGATGGGGCTGCAAAAACCATGGCTATGGAGAAGTGTAGAGAGAAGGAAGAGCAAATGGAGAAGATGAAGTTTTAGAGAGAGAAGTGATTAGGTTAAAGTGAGTGAATGGCTAAGTGTGTGAAGTGAGTTAAGTCATATTTCCCCCTTTTGGGCTTAGGTGTTGCCGCAGCAATGAGAGGGAAAGAGGGGGGAAAATTTAGCTTCTCATGTAAGCTAAGGTAAGGTGGTCATTTGGATCAAAGCTTCTCAAAGAAGCTTCTTAATTAGGGTACACAAATTTGAATTAAAGTGAGCTTGATTAGACATAAAGTAGATTGCATTAGGATAATGTTATAGGGTTTTTATGATATGCTATTATCCAATGGATAATTTCTATAGTCGACAGAAGTCAGTATTAATTTATCTAATGGATGAAATTTACACAGCGTTTTGTTATTTGTCTATTAAATTTTTTTGAAAAACGAAAAATTTCGTAAACCGTGTCCAACCTCGGGTTTAGTAAGATCCCCTGTTGACGTTTCCACAGATCAAGGTTCTCAGAAAAAATATTTCATTTTCTCGACTCTGTTCAGTTTGCACGTAAAATAAGAATTAATATTAAAATATTTTACATTTTCAAAAAAATCCAGAAAATTTTCAGAAAATCGCAAATATTATAAAATCAACATTTATACTAAAATACATAAATTTTTGGGTGTTACAATTATGGCAATAAAGAAACATAATGGCGTAGGGCGCCCACATAGCAGATCAACAATATTAAACAGTAATAATCACATACGGTAAAAGAATTAGCAGCAGAGTCTCAGATAATTAACAATTAAAACATTTCAAATAATCATGACATCAATAAAACAATAGTATGTCATCATATAAATGAGTGCCAAATGATATGCCGACTCACAATGCATGTGCACTTAGTACCAAGATTTTCTATTCCATTTCAAAGATGAACGTTCCAGAAGATCTGTCCCCCCTCAATGACAGTACTCACAATGCCGACTCACAATGCTGACCCACAATGCCGACTCATAATGCATGTGCACTTGGTACCAAGATTTTCCATTCCATTTCAAATATGAACGTTCCAGAAGATCTGTCCCCCTCAATGACAGTCTACGCCGGACCACGAAGAGAATAGTGCTTGTCAGGCGCGTGATGCATTGCAATCGGTTTATCATGGCCAGGGGTATATAAAGTAATAACATCATCACAAAATGAACAATTGCACCTCACAGTCCTCAATCAGATCCTTCCACTGGATCACACTATTCAATTCTCGTTCATTTACCACAAAAGGAAAAGTGATTTTTCGGGCCCGTAATGCATGCAATCGGCTTTCACCGCGCCTTACACCCCCTAGATCTATCACAGATCACACTACTCAATTCTCATTCATTCTCCGAGTAAAGAATAGTGATTTGTCAGGCCTGTAATGCGTGCAATCGGCTTTCACTGCGCCTTACGTCCCCATAGGTCCATCCACTGGATCTTACTTATTCAATTCTCATTCATAGGCTCATACAGACTTTTAACAGTCATCGACTGAGCAAATATTCAATGCATGTTGACTCAATGCATACTCATAGGCTCATCCAGCCTTTTAACAATCATCGACTAAGCAAATGTTCAATGCATGTTGACTTCATGCACAATCATGTATATTTAACAATAATGGTATACTTTCCATAACACGCCACAATTTGGCCAATTTAAACAACAATAGAATTTTAGTCCAAACACGAACCCACAATAGTATAGCATTAATTTTCTCAAGAGTGATAACACACTTTTATAGGTCTATTTTAGGATTTCATTTTAACTTAACAATTCTTATGAAACCTTCACACAGTTTTGCTTTGATTAACATCTCTTATGAAGTCATTATAAAGTTTCACTTTAATTAACATCCCTTATGAATTTATTTATCTTGAGGGATTCTCTTAAAGTCCTTGTTAAATCTTTATTCCTTTAGATTGATCAAGTTCCTTAATCTAATTAATTATGCTCACTTAAAATTACTCTAAGAGTATACAAATTCTCTTGTTCTTCCCTTATGTTCAAAATCACTATAATCCATAGGAAAAAATCTTTTCCTTTATTCTTTCCATTTTATGAACTCCTAAGGAATCTAAAATAACCTAATCATCTAAGTCTCCCTTTTAACACTACATTTTGTGACATTTTTCCTCAAAAAGCCTTGAGCCTCATTATAATAAAAGTCAAACCCTTTTTCTTTCACCACAATGTTGATCACTTAAATCCCAATGTTGCACCAAGAATCACAACTTGGACCATTAATCCCCCTAGAGGCCGTGAGCCTCCCTAGGGTAGAAGTCTCAAATCTTTTCCATTACAATTATCAATTCTTTAACACCTAATCACCTAAGATCCAATGTTTCCAAAATCACACTTGAATTCCTAAAAATTGGCCCTAAGGCCGCGACCCCCAAAATAGTAAGAAACCATACATTTTCCATATATTAATCCAAACAAGATATATATACAATCCATAACCATCAAGACATGCAAAGACAACCAATAACTCATACAAGTCCAAATAAATGCACAATCATGAAAAACAACACCACAAAGAGAGCAATCCACACATGGATTCCTCATCAACAACACCAAAAATGTTTCCTCACTACCAAGATAGGTTGAAGAGGATTATCTCCCTCTTACCTCTTGAAGACAACACAAGAAAGTAAACCTCTTGGTTCATTGTAGAGATTTTCGTACTACACCTTTAAGAAAACTCTAAGGACATCTGTAACGCACCTAAATATACTAACTGCAGCGCAGTCGTCACTACACCACAGTTACTAAATCCAGGCGTGTCACAGTCATGATAACAGTAGTTTCAAAATTAACGAGTTTATTTTTGTTTTTCGCATTTATGCATAAGTAGAAAATACGAGCCATGAATGAAATATAAATATATTCAACCCTTAATACAACCATTGAAATAAAATCGCATTCCTTATATATATATCTCATAGCCAATTTACACAAATCACTAACAACATAAAATATAATGATTACAGAGTCAAATAAGATACAGCGGGAAATAAAACAAAAAAGGGGAGAAGTAGTAACCCAGGGATGGGTACTACCAGCAGACAAGTCCGCAACCCCATATGCATATGACACTCGGCGTCCCAGTTGACACAGCGGCATCAATGCCCCCATGCTGCTGCACTCCTGCGACATCGAAGGAATCTTGTCCAGATTCCTAACCCCATCGGCAAAGCGTGGTTCCTCATCATCATCTTCACGATCTTTTATCAAATATGAATATAAAACAGAGAATGCAGAAATATAGGAAAGAGGTGAGACACCCGTATTTCATTACCACTATGGCAGTAAGAAAATAACACGGTGCAAAGCGCCCATGAAGAAATGCAGTTCATAGATTTATCAACAATAGCCATGGAATTTACAACACAAGCAGTCAAGTTACAAACAATAATAAGAATCAATAATAACAATACTCTAGGCAGTCAACAAGGTCTCAGATACTAAACAGTTAAAACACTTCAGGTAGTCATAGCATCAGGATCCCAATAGTTTATTCATCATATAAAAGAGTGACACATGACATGTGGACTCACAATGCTGACTCTCAATGCCAACTCACAATGCTGACTCATAATGCTAACTCACAATGCTGACTCTCAATGCCAACTTACAATGCTGACTCACAATGCCAACTCACAATGCTGACTCACAATGCTAGTGCACTTGGTACCAAGATTTTCCATTTTAAAACATGAACGTTCCGGTAGTCTCTGCCCCCTTAAACAGTCTATGTCGGATCACGAAAAGAATAGTGCTTGTCGGTTCCTCGTCAGTGCGTTGCAATCGGCTTTCCGGCCAGAGGTATTTCACGATGTGATATCATCATCACCAAAAGGATCACCGCACCCTGACGCACCCAGAGATCCATCATAGACCACACTATCCAATCCTCATTCATTTACCATAAAAACAATAGTGATTTGTCAGGCTCGTAATGCGTGCAATCGGCATACACCACGCCTTACGCCCCTCAAAGATCCATCACAGACCTCACCATTCAATTCTCATTAATTCACTGCGTAAAGAATGATGATTTGTCGGGCCCGTAATGCCTGCAATCGGCATACACCGCGCCTTACGCCCCCCCATAGGTCCATCGTTGACCACATCATTCGGTTCACATTCATAGGCCCATACAGCCCTTTAATAGTCACCGACTGAGCAATTTGTTCAATACATGCTGGTTAAATGCATAATCATAGGCTCATCTAGCCTTTTAACAGTCATAGACTGAACAAATTGTTCAATACGTTAACTTAGTTCAAAATCAGAGGCTCATCCAGCCTTTTAACAAGATCCTTGGTGATCATTTTATAAAATACATGCTTGACTCAATGCATGATCCTAGGCTCATTCAGCCCTTTAACAGTCATTGACGAGCAAACGTCTAATGCATGTTGACTCCGTGCATAAACATGTTCACAAATATTTCACAATACACAGTCTTCCATAATATGCCACAATTAGGTCAATTCATCCATTAATAAGTCTTATGGGATTATCATAAAGTCTTACTCAAGTTATCATCCCTTATAAATTCATTTTCTAGAGAAACTTCTCTTGAAGTCCTTATCCAAGCTTCATTCCTTAGGGTTGATCAAGTCCCTTAACCTAGTCAATTATGCTCACTTAAAAATTCACTCGCAGGGTTTTATAAGTCTCACAACTCTCTTGTTCTTCCTCTATGTTCAAAATTACTTAACTTCTATTTTACCCTAGATCGGCCAAACTTCCTAAAATCCGTGATCAAAACCATGGCTTTCTAAAGTCCACTACTAACATCAATTTCTCCCATTTTATGTATCGATTTCTTAATATTCTTTTACTTAAACTTTAGTTCACCAAGTTCATTCTAATTCCTTGTAGTCCCAATCTAAAACCGTAGCTTCAAGTTGAGTTAATGAACCCTTAAAACTTTCCATCTCAAATCCCAACCTTAACCTTCAAATCTCCAATTATATAGCTGGTTCTGCTATGGGCGCCTAGGTGCCACATTTGGAGCACCTGAGCGCTGGTGGAGCACCTGGACGCTGACCACGAAGCACCTGAGCGCTCACCAGGCCGCGTCACAGGTAAAACTTTCTGGGCACAGAGCGCCTAGGCGCTCTATGCACAACGCCTGGGCGCTAGTGCGTTAACAGGGGTTCTGCAGAATTCGTTTCTGCAGAGCCCTGGCCCATTCACTATCCAAAATCCCTCATTCCTTTTCAACCATTCCAAAATGTGATACATGACATATAATTACAAAATAGCAACATATGAGTTCATAATCATCAAATCACACAATGTACATCCATACATCCATACAAATCAAACAACTACAACATCATGGAAATAACCCAATATAACAAAGAGGGAAATCCAACATGGATTCTCTCATCAACAACAACACACAAGACATTTCCTTACTACCAAGATTGGTTGAAGAGGATTATCTCTTTCTTACCTAAATGAAGACAATCACAAGAATGCTTTCCCCCTTTTGCTCTTGATTTTCGTTTTCCCCTTCAAGAAAAACCCTAGGGTGAAAAAATCCCAATGTGTTCACTCCAACCATAGAAAAATGACTCCTTGGCCACATAGGTGACCAATAAAATGAAAATGAGAAGAAGATAGAAGAAAGCTGAAGACTTTACCTCAAAAGCTCTAAGCTTTAGCTTCAATGGTGAAAAATGGAGGAAGAAGAAGAAGAAGAATCAAGGGAGGCCACAAGGAAAATGGTCTTGGAATGATGGAAGAAGCTAGATATGGGTTTGATTTAGCAAATCATGAAGATGGTGAATGGTGAGGGTGGACGGTGGAGAAGGAAGAAGAAGAAAAGAAGAAGAAGAAGAAGAAGAAGAAAGAAGAAGAAGAAGAAGAAGAAGAAGAAGAAGAAGAAACATAGAAGAGAAGAAGAGAAAGAGGAGAAGAAGAGATAAAATGAAATGTGAGTATTGGGCTTTTCAAGGGCCATCTGCCATGTAAGAAGAGTGGAGAGGGGAGAGAGAAAATGTGAAATGGGAGGAAGTTTCCTAGAAGTTTCCCAAATAAACTTTTGAATTAATTTAACTTTTATTTTGAAAATAAAGCTAAAGAGGCTTGACACAAGGTAAATTTTGAACAGTGTGATAAGATTTTTATTACATGTTATTATTTATTAGACAATAGTTATAGTTGACAGAAGTCAGCATTAATAATTCTAACAGATTAATTCTTCACAGTGTTTTATTATTTTATCTGTTAAAATTTCTCGAAAGACGTGAAACCTTGTAAACTGTGTTCGGCCTCGGGTTTAGTAAGATCCCCCGTCGACGTTTCCATAGTTCAAGGTTCTCGAGAAAAATATTTCATTTTCCCGGTTAGGCTCAGTGTGCACGTAAAATGAGAAATATATTAAAATATTCGTCGTTTCCGAAAAATTCTGAAAGAATTCACATAAATCACAAATATTAGAAAATGACTATTCGTAATAAAATTTTCTAACTTTGGGAGCATTACAGTCGTTCTGCCAATTCTGCTCAACGTGTGCGCATAACGAGGAATAATATTAAAATATTCCTCGTTTCCAGAAAAATTCCAAATATTGTAAAACGATCATTTATCCTGAAATTATAAATTTTTGGGATGTTACAACATCAAAACTCACCAAAATCATCATCAAAACTTAGAAAATGAACCCTTGATCACCTAAGAGATCAAGGATTATGAAAATGAGGAGAAAAAGGTGGAAAAACTATGAACTTTACCTTAAAGTCCTCAACTTTGAAGCTTGATGGAGCAAAATGAAAATGGTAGATTTTGGTGATGGTCATAACATGAAAGTTGCTTAGAATGGTGTCTAGATTCAAGATCAAGGGTTGGTTGGAATTAAAGAAGATGGATGGATGTATTTGAAGGGTGAGGTCATGAGCCTCCAAGGAGAAAGGTGAGAGCTTTTTGCTTGATCTCTTTGATAGGAATGATGAGATGAACAAATGAGTAGTAGAATGAAGTGAGGTGAAGAGTTTGGCCACCTTCAAGCCTCTATGGCCGTAGGAATAGAAAGGGAAGAGAAGTAGAGAAAAAGATGAAGAAAGAAAATAGAGAGAGAAAGTAGTAGCTTTTGTGTGTTTAAAATTAGAATGAAGATGGTAAAGTGAGAAGCACAAATTTTGGCTCTCAAAATGGGTATTGTCGTGGAGTTAGAGAGAAGGAGGAGAAAAATGGTTGAGAGAAAAGTATAGAGAGAGAAAGTGATAGTAAAGTGAAATGAAATAAAATGTGTAATTAGGTGTATTTTTGTGTAAGTGTATGAATTAAAATGTGTGGCCACAAAGAGCCCTCAAAAATGTGTGGTAGAGAGGAGGAGAGAAGAAATGTTGCTTCTTGAAGAAGCTAATAGGAAAGTGCAAGGAAGCTTCCTCCAAGCTTCTCCAACAAGCCAAAAGGAAGGTGCTAGGAAGTTTCATCTCTTTGGAAAGTCAAAGTGATGTCATGGTGATGATGTCCTTAAAGTGTTCTCTAAAATGTGACTAACACTGTATCAGATTTATTATCAGTGGACAAAAGTTACAGTTAACAAAAACTGATATTTATTATCCAATGGATAATAAAATTATTCTGCGATTTTTATTTATCAGATCAAAATCTCAAAAAATGTGAAACCTCGTAAACTGTGTTTGGCCTTGGGTTTAGCAAGATCTCTCGTCGACGTTTCCACAGTTCAAGGTTCTCAGGAAAAATATCTCATTTTCCCAGCTCTGCTTAGTACGCACGTAAAACGAAGAATAATATTAAAATATTTCGCTTTCTCAGAAAAATCCAAAAAAATTTACAAAAATCATAAATATTATAAAATGACTATTTATCATGAAATTATTAATTTTTGGCATGTTACAACTCTCCCCTTTAAATAGAAATTCTGTCCTTAAAATTTTTATTCCTTAGAATAAACATTAATGTTGTTTCTTCATCTTATCTTCTAACTTTCACGTCGTGTCTCTAGTCACGTCAATTCAGATCACCCTTACCAATGTGATTTCCCTGCCTCCGTGTTGCTTTGCTCTCCTAACCTTGACCTTCACAGGAAGTATTCCATAGATCAAATTCTCTTTTAATTGCACTGTGCCTAGTTCGATGACATGGGCTGGATCGGGGATATACTTTCGTAATTATGACATATGGAAGATATCATGAAGATTTAGAAAGAAAGGATGACAAAATCAGTTGATAGGCTACTGGACCAATCCGAAGAGGAATTTGATATAGTTCGAATGATTTAGGAGTGAGTTTGCTGGCAACTCCGACAAGATGACATTGAAGCTAGACATCATACTCCTTCAAAAATTCTAATCACCTTCTCTGTCTCATGTTCAACCCCTTTTTCTCGAATGGATACTTCAGGCCCTTGTGATTGCTAAAGGCGTTGAACATTACTTCATACAAAAAGTGTCTCCATGTTCTCAGAACAAATACAACTACGGCTAACACCAAGCCGTGAGTTAGGTAATTCTCCTCATGCACCCTCAACTACCTCGAGGCGTAAGTCACAACTTCCCAACTATGCGTGAATACACATCCTAGACCTTGATGTGAAGTATCTCGAAACACTTCAAATGGTTACTTGGGATTAAGTAGAACCAACACTGGCAAGTAGTCGCATATCTCCTCAATCCTTTGAAAACTTTCTTCACAAGTGTTGGTCCATAAGAAGTTTTGATTCTCTTTTTGTAAGCTGAGTAAGACGTTCTACTGTCTTGGAGAATCCATCGACGCTCCTTCGATAAAAACCAACTAATCCCACTAGCTACAAACCTCATTTATGGTCTCCGATCTTTCCTTTTGAAGAACTGCTTCAACCTTTTGTGAATCCACAACAATTCCTCCATTTGAAAGTTCATGACCCGGAAACTGAACCTCCTCCAACCAGAATTTGTACTATGATAATTTAGTGTACAAATCTTTTCCTTTAAGGTCTAGAAAACTATATCGAGATGTCCAACGTATCCCTCCATATCTTCGAGAATAGATCAGAATGTCATTGATAAAGATAACAATATATCGGTCTAGATAAGGATGAAAGATCCAATTCATGTTATCCATGAATACGACAAGAGTGTTTTCCATTCCGAACAGCATCATGAGATACCCATAATGTCTATAACGTGTTCAAAAAATCATTTTGGGAACATCCTCAATTTCCCACGAATTTAATGCTGACCAGAACGTACATCTATCTTGGAGAAAACAACGACTCCCTTCTCGCCGGTCCATCGAATCATTTATCTTCTTTTGAGAATTCTCATCCTCGATCGTAATCTTATTCAATTGGCGACAGTCCTCATCTCACCGAGAAGTTCCATTCTTCTCCTTAACTGATAGCACTGTAGTTCATCATGCGAAACTCATTGACTACTAGAGTAGCATTCATATCCCCCTTGTTTTTGTCCTTCACAAGAGATAACATGTATCCTTGAATTCCTTTTCCTCGCAAAGCTTCAACTTTGTTGGCCGTTACGAATTCAAAAGTCTTAGTCTCAAGAAACACTAAGGTCTTCATTGAAATGATCTAGTAGGATATAGCTAGGAAAATAACCAATCTACTTAAAGTCATGAACTCTAATAGGTGTGATTTTAGGTAAGCAAGTCAAATCAACAAAAGATTCGATCTTTAGTAGAAATAGGATAGATCAAACGAACTTAAGCATCAACGACAAGTCTTAGTAACAGAAGTAGAAATAACTAAGTCAAAGATAATTGAAGACATAGATGAATCCAAATGATCCATACGATCATACGTTATAAAGAAATGGGTTGCCCCTACAGAATTGTATAGCACAATCAAGGGATCATCTTTCATGGCACAACCTCCATCGTTAAGATTTTTAGTCTGGGAAGCCTTCGCTCCATCCAGGGTGTAATCTTTCCCTTCAGCTGGGGATCTTGAAGCACACGTATCATTAACAGACGACTTCTTCTTCGCTGAAGCACAATGTTTAGAAACGTGTCCGGGCTTTCCGCACCTGAAGCAGATTATCCCTTTGATCTTACACTCCCTCGTCAAGTGGTTCTTTTCACATTTCTTACATCTTGGTAAAGATGTCGAGGTCTGACTGGATCTACTGCCACTAGCACTGTCTCCATGAGTTGGATATTGCGGTTGCTTCTCTGATAATCGTGAATATGGTTTCTGCTTAAACTTATTAACCTTTCTATTATTCCTCCCTTGGGAATCTAGGCAGTCCAAGGTCACCCCAAAGCCGACTTTCCTTCAATAGATTCCAAACTTCAACTTCCAATTCTCACTGCTATGCGGCCCTCTGATCTTGGTGAGTTGCCACGTCAGCTATCCTTTGCATTCCTTTTGTAGTCACAGCCTTTACTCCACTATCTCGTTCTGCGCTCACATGCGTATGTCTACCACGAGCCATTGCCCTCCTTTGAAGGCGGACAAAACACGACACAACAAAGCAAACATAATTATTTCAAATAGCATTGTCTCATTTCGGAAACCAAACACAAAGAATCACGCAATTTAAACAAGATAAGTCTAATCCACAAATCCTAACAGTCTCCACTCGAGCTCCTTCATTTTGCCTTCTATGGTGTATCCTCTTGCAAGTCTTAAACTTCCAAACAGCTTCTCAAACCAAACTTACACCAGTTATTCCTTTCTCCAGAAGATCGGTTTTCCAAAACCTCTTGATCTCCTCACTAAAAGAATTCTTATTCTCCTAATACAGTATGCCTAGGCGAAGTCATAGTTTCCTGTACACACAGAATATTACATATTGAGTAGGCCAATCCTCAATATCATGCAACTGTATAACAGTAGCTACTAACATTCAACCTATGGCAAGCCATGCATTCCTTTCCCATCATCTCAATCAAGAGACAAGGAAGTGCACAACATACAAAAACTCTAACATGCCCAAATGTAGCAAGTCCATACCCGGGCTCAACAGGATGAACTACTCTGATACCACCAAATGTAACACCCCTTGATTTAATAACTACAGCACAATCATCATTACACCACAGTCACTAAATCCAGGCGTGTCTCAGTCTCAACAATAATCTTTTCAAAATAAATATTTCATTTATACATAGATGGAAAATATAAGCCCCGAATGAATACATATTTAGTACCCAACCATTTTAAAACACAACCACTTTAAGAACAACATACTCCATATATAATATTTTCGTCTTTAACACAAAGCACTGATAACACGAAATATAGTACTTACATATTCAAATAAAAGGTAACGGGTACAAAAGTACAAAAGGGAAAAGTAGTAACCCTGGGATAGGTACTACTAGCAGACAAAGCCGCAACCCCATATATATACGACGCTTGGAGTCCCAATCGACACGTCAGGTATCAATGCCCCCATGAGGTTGCACTTGTATGTAATCAAAGAAATCTCGTCCCGATGCCATATTGAAAATAATGTATCAGTCCAATCCATTCGGTAAGGGTGTGGTCCCTCATCTTCTTCCTCATAATCTTTTATCAAATATATATATATAACAGAAATGCAAGGATACAAGAAAGATGTGAAATATCCTACTTACATTACCAATTATGGCAGTAAAGAAACATAACGGCACAGGTCGCCCACATAACAGATCAACAATATTAGACAATACTAATCACATACAGTAAAAGAACTAACAGCAGAGTCTCAGATAATTAATAATTAAAACATTTCAGATAATCATGACATCAATAAAATAATAGTATATTCATCATATAAATGAGTGACAAATGATATGCCGACTCACAATGTCGACTCACAAAGCCGACTCACAATGCCGACCCACAATGCTGACTCACAATGCATGTGCACTTGGTACCAAGATTTTCTATTCCATTTCAAATATGAACGTTTCGGAAGATCTGTCCCCCTCAATGACAGTCTACGCCGGACCACAAAGAGAATAGTGCTTGTCAGGCGTGTGATGCGTTGCAATTGGTTTATCATGGCTAGGGGTATATAAAGTGATAACATCATCATGAAATGAACCACCGCGCCTCACGGTCCTCAATCAGATCCTTCCACTAGATCACATTATTCAATTCTCATTCATTTACCACAAAAAGAATAGTGATTTGTTGGGCCCGTAATGCGTGCAATCGGTTTTCACTGCGCCTTACACCCCCCATAGGTCCATCCACTAGATCTCACTTATTCAATTCTCATTCATAGGCTCATACAGACTTTTAACAGTCATTGACTGAGCAAATATTTAATGCATGTTGACTCAATGCATACTCATAGGCTCATCCAGCCTTTTAACAGTCATCGACCTAGCAAATGTTTAATGCATGTTGACTCCATGCACAATCATGTATATTTAACAATAATGGTATACTTTCCATAACACGCCACAATTTGGCCAATTTAAGCATCAACAGAATTTTAGTCTAAACACGGACCCACAATAGTAAAGTTTTAATTTTCTCAAGAGTGATAACACACTTTTATAGGTCTATTTCAGGGTTTCATTTTAACTTAACAATTCTTATGAAACCTTCACAAAGTTTTGCTTTGATTAACATCTCTTATGAAGTCATTATAAAGTTTCACTTTAATTAACATCCCTTATGAATTTATTTATCTTGAGGGATTCTCTTGAAGTCCTTATTAAATCTTCATTCCTTTAGATTGATCAAGTTCCTTAATCTAACCAATTATGCTCACTTAAAATTACTCTAAGAGTATACAAATTCTTTTGTTCTTCCCTTATGTTTAAAATCACTCTAATCCATAGGATAAAATCTTTTGCTTTATTCTTTCCATTTTATGAACTCCTAAGGAATCTAAAATTCCCCAATCATCTAAGTCTCCCTTTTAGCACTACATTTTGTGACATTTTTCCTCAAAAAGCCTTGAGCCTTATTATAATAAAAGTCTAACCCTTTTTCTTTCACCACAATGTTGATCATTTAAATCCCAATGTTGCACCAAGAATCACAACTTGGACCATTAATCCCCCTAGAGGCCGTGAGCCTCCCTAGGGTAGAAGTCTCAAATCTTTTCCATTACAATTATCAATTCCTTAACACCAAATCACCTAAGTTCCAATGTCTCCAAAATCACACTTGAATTCCTAAAAATTGGCCCTAAGGTCGTGACCCCCAAAATGGTAGAAAACCCTACATTTTCCATATATTAATCCAAACAAGATATATATACAATCCATAACCATCAAGACATGCAAAGACAACCAGTAACTCATACAAGTCCAAATAAATGCATAATCATGAAAAACAACACCACAATTAGAGCAATCCACACATGGATTCCTCATCAACAACACCAAAAATGTTTTCTCACTACCAAGATAGGTTGAAGAGGATTATCTCCCTCTTACCTCTTGAAGACAATACAAGAAAGTAAGCCTCTTGGTTCATTGTGGAGATTTTCGTACTACACCTTCAAGAAAACCCTAAGGACATCAAAACTCACCAAAATCATCATCAAAGCTAAGAAAAGGAACCCTTGATCACCTAAGAGATCAAGGATTACAAAAATGAGGAGAAAAGGTGGAAAAGCTATGAACTTTACCTTAAAGTCTCCAACTTTGAAGCTTGATGGAACAAAATGAAAATGTTAGATTTTGGTGATGATCACAACATGAAAGTTGCTTAGAATGGTATCTAGATTCAAGATCAAGGGTTGGTTGGAATTAAAGAAGATGGATGGGTGTATTTGAGGGGTGAAGCCGTGAGCCTCCAAGGAGAAAGGTGAGAGCTTTTTGCTTGATCTCCATGATTCCAATGTCTCCAAAATCACACTTGAATTCCTAAAAATTGGCCCTAAGACCATGACCCCTAAAATGGTAGGAAACCCTACATTTTCCATATATTAATCCAAACAAGATATATATACAATCCATAACCATCAAGACATGCAAAGACAACCAGTAACTCGTACAAGTCCAAATAAATGCACAATCATGAAAAACAACACCACAAAGAGAGCAATCCACATATGGATTCCTCATCAACAACACCAAAAATGTTTCCTCACTACCAAGATAGATTGAAGAGGATTATCTCCCTCTTACCTCTTGAAGACAATACAAGAAAGTAAGCCTCTTGGTTCATTGTGGAGATTTTCATACTACACCTTCAAGAAAACCCTAAGAACATCAAAACTCACCAAAATCATCATCAAAGCTTAGAAAAGGAACCCTTGATCACCTAAGAGATCAAGGATTACGAAAATGAGGAGAAAAGGTGGAAAAGCTACGAACTTTGCCTTAAACTCTCCAACTTTGAAGCTTGTTGGAACAAAATGAAGATGATAGATTTTGGTGATGGTCACAACATGAAATTTGCTTAGAATGGTGTCTAGATTCAAGAACAAGGGTTGGTTGGAATTAAAGAAGTGGATGGGTGTATTTGAGGGGTGAGGCCGTAAGCCTCCAAGGAGAAAGGTGAGAGCTTTTTGCTTGAACTCTTTGGTAGGAATGATGAGATGAACAAATGAGTAGTAGAATGAAGTGAGGTGAAGAGTTTGGCCACCTTCAAGCCTCCATGTGTAACATCCCGAGACTGCTTGCAGGATTGACGAGTGTCTCCGCAAATCAACACTAGTCTTTTTAGCATGTTTTGTCCTCACTCACACGCATCCTAGGAAATTTCCCTAGAGGTCACCCATCCCACAATTACTCCAGGTCAAGCACGCTTAACCATAGAGTTCTTATGTTCTAGGCTTCCGAAAAGTTGCAACTTGTTGATATGGCTACGCCTAATCAATTCCTTTAAGTCATCCTCAACTATGTAGTCCCATACCTGCACAATCTCTAAATCCCTCTCATTCTAGTGTGAATTCATTTCATTCATATGTCCCTTTGCCTAGAAGCCTACCAGGAGCCGGTCCTTGTCTGTGCTTCATCTCTTTGCACCGGCGATCACTCCCTGCCCTCGTCGGCCCCGAGTGTCACATGCCCACCAGCTTCCGTCTAGTTCGTCCCTAAACCACTCCATAGGTCCTGGCTCTGATACCATCTAATGTCATCCCGAAACTACCTGCAGGATTGACGAGTGTCTCCACAAATCAACACTGGTCTTTTTAGCATGTTTTGTCCTCACTCACACGCATCCTAAGAAACTTTCCTGGAGGTCACCCATCCCACAATTACTCCAGGTCAAGCACGCTTAACCATGGAGTTCTTATGTTCTAGGCTCCCGAAAAAAAGTTGCAACTTATTGATATGGCTATGCCTAATCAATTCCTTTAAGTCATCCTCAACTATGCAGTCATATACCTGCACAGTCTCTAAATCCCTCTCATTCTGGTGTGAATGCAGTTCATTCATATGTCCCTTCGCCTTGAAGCCTACCAGGAGCCGCTCCTTGTCCGTGCTTCATCTCTTTGCACCAGCGATCACTCCCCGCCCTCGTCGGCCCCGGGTGTCACACCATGGCCGTAGGAATGGAGAGGGAAGAGAAGAAGAGAAAATGATGAAGAGAGAAAATAAAGAGAGAAAGTAGTAGCATTTATGTGTTTGAAATTGGAATGAAGATGGTAAAGTGAGAAGCACAAATTTTGGCTCTCAAAATGGGTATTGTCATGGAGTTAGAGAGAAGGAGGAGAAAAATGGTTGAGAGAAAAGTGTAGAGAGAGAAAGTGATAATAAAGTGAAATGAAATGAAATATGCAATTAGGTGTATTTTTGTGTAAGTGTATGAATTAAAATATGTGGCCACAAAGAGCCCTAAAAAATGTGTGGTGGAGAAGAAGAGAGAAGAAATGTGGCTTCTTGAAAAAGCCAATAGGAAAGTGCAAGGAAGCTTCTTCTAAGCTTCTCCAACAAGCCAAAAGGAATGTGCTAGGAAGCTTCCTCCCTTTAAAAAGTCAAAGTGATGTTATGGTGATGATGTCACCATGGTGATGTCATTAAAGCGCTCTCTAAAATGTGACTAACACTGTATTAGATTTATTATCAGTGGACAGAAATTACAGTTAACAAAAACTAATATTTATTGTCCAACGGATAATAAAATTATTCTGTGATTTTTATTTATCAGATAAAAATCTCAAAAAATATGAAATCTCGTAAATCGTGTCTGGCCTCGGGTTTAGTAAGATCCCCCATCGACGTTTCCACAGTTCAAGGTTCTCGGGAAAAATATCTCATTTTTCCAACTCTGCTCAATGCACATGCAAAATGAGGAATAATATTAAAATATTTCGCGTTCTTAGAAAAATCCAGAAAAATTCACAAAAATCATAAATATTATAAAACGACTATTTATCATGAAATTATTAATTTTCAGGGTGTTACATTGAGCCTATTTAGCTCCAATTCGTGCTCTTAGAGCTTCCCAAATAGAGTGGCTAGAGACATTGTTGATAAATCCCTTGATTCCACAATAGTCATTACGTTGGGTTGCCAATTCCTACTTAAACATCTCAAAACTTTATTAATAAGATCTTCATTAGGAAAAGTCTTTCCCAATGAAATAAGATGATTTACAATGTGTGTGAATCTCTTTTGCATTTCTTGAATGCTTTCTCCTTGATTCATTCTAAATAATTTGTACTCATGAGTGAGAGTGTTTATTCTTGATCGTTTTACTTCACTTGTAACCTCATGGGTTACTTGTAGAGTATCCCATATTTCTTTAGTGGTCTTACAATTTGTCACCTTAAAGAATTCATCATACTCTAAGGATGTGGTAATGATGTTCTTGGCTCTCAAATTGTATTGAACCTTCTTTTTGTCCTCATTGATCCATTCACTTCTTGGTATATTAGTTCTTACACCATCAATAGTGCCTGTGGGAACAAAAGCACCATTTTTAATGGCGTACCACACATCTAAATCAATAGCTTCAATAAAAAATTTCATCATTTCTTTCCAATAGGCATAACCATTCCCATTGAAATAAAGGTCTATTTATAGAAGAACTTTCTGAAAAAAAAAATACCATTTGAAGCCATCTTTTCTCTTGAAGCTGCTAACCTCTTTACACAAGAGTTTAGCTCTAATACCACTTGTTACCAAGTAGCTTCAATACTCAAGAGGGGAGTGAATTTAGTTTATAAAATAAGTTCGCAAATCTTTCACAAAGCAGTTGATTATTGATTTTCGTTGAAGCTATTAATTGATAAAGATGAATGAATATTGAAGATTTAATACTTTCACTCACAAAAGAACTAACCAAGCAACATAGTATTCAATCAAGTAAATATAAATAATGCACAAAGGTAAAAGAGTAGGGTTTAGAAGATCAAATACAAGGTTTATCTTGGTTCAACCACTACTTGTGACCTATGTCCAGTCCTCAAGTAATTACCCGAGATTTTCTACTAATACTTCAAGCTTGAACATGTGCTTGATACTTTTACACAATAGAGCACTCACCACACCTTGGGATACCTCACCCTTTGTGCTTGAGCCTTAAATTCAAGGGATACCTCACCCTTACAAGTTGATTGAGGGATACCTCACCTTCTTTACAAAGAATCAAAGTGTTTAATAGATGAAACTCTCACAAGAGTATGTAATACAAATTGAAGCCCTAGAATGCTCTTCAAGAATGTCTCAAATTATTGTAAAAATAGAGCACAAATGTTTCAAGGATTGATTCACTAATTAGAATGATTGAAATATGTTTATCAGTTGTTGGTTAGCCATAAATGATGCCCCAAGATGTGTAATTATAAGCTACTAACTCAAAGGAGTCGTTGGGTGGCTTTTATGGAAGCATTAAATGCCAAGAAAATAGTCGTTGACTATTGTCAGACTTGATGTAATCGATTACATAGTTCATATAATCGATTACATGGCTCTTAGAACATGTTCTTGACTTTCTAGGCAGGATGTAATCGATTACAACCTTCATGTAATCGATTACATGGCCTCTTCCAAACTTGTAATCGATTACAACCTCAATGTAATCAATTATAAGGCTTTTGTCATTCTTATAATCAACTACAACCTTCATGTAATTGATTACAAGGCCTCTGGTTAACTTGTAATCGATTACAACACTTGTGTAATCAATTACAATGGCCCTTAAACATATTTTTCAAGTCCAATTAAGCTTGATGACCATTTCCAAGTTAGAAAATCTTGGATTTGTTTAAGATATGAACTTGAGTTACAAAAACTAAGATTAAAAACATCATTTCTCTATAGAGAGAGCTTTGAACATAGAGTTGATTTATAAAGATATTTCAGAAACATTTGGAGATAAGCTGAGACATTTTGAGAGCATTTTACATTCAAATTCTAAGACTTATAACTTATACCAAATATACCTCTTTAAGCTTGGTCTTCATCTTGATTTTGTTATCATTAAAAAACTCCATTGATATGCTTCATGACATAAGCATTCACACACACAGGGGGCAACATAATGTGCAAAAAAGAAAGAAAAAGAGAGGGGACAGGTTATTCCTCGGCTTCGTCTTCACTAGTGCCCTATTGATCCACATCCGAGCCCCTTTTAATCAAATCCACCATGGAAGCAAAAGCCTCGTTCATATGGGCCTCGATAGCCAGCTCACTAACCGACCCTGCAACAACCAGACATCCATCCTGAAATATCTTATCCGGACTTTGATCCTACAAGGCGAGCTTAACCTCGGGATTGAAGTACTGAACTTAAGCGATTGCATTGCATAATTGTTCAACACCAACATTGGTGTTAATGGTCTATAGCTCAGCACTCTCCTCCTCCAACTCTACTACCTTAGCCTAAAGGGTGACGTTGGTGGTGTTAGCTTTATTAGACTGGGCTTTCTCATTGGCAAGCAAAAGTTTGGAGTCAGCAACCTCCTTTTCCAACCCTGCAACCTTGGCCTCCGCCTCCTCTTTGCCTTTGAGGGCCAGATCTAGTTGTCATTTTCCCTTGGCCTCTGCTGCTTTCAGATGGTCCTCTGCCCTTTTTCGAATGCTACCATAGACCTCTCAATAAGTCGAGCTTCGGCAACAGTCCAGAGGGCGAAAGTCTAAAACAAGGATAGAGCCTCAAGCACCTTGTTCCGCGTGATGAGTTTAACAACATCATCACTTAAAAAGAAGATGTCAATGAACTCCCTGGGCAACTTGTCCCCGGTAATCAAAGGCAAATGATCTATCCTCTAGTTAACATCTCCCTCCACGACGACCATTTTACCGTGGTCTTCTGCTATGGTGCTCTCCATGGCTTACCTCTTCCTCCCTTGGAGGGGTTGCACTGGGTGGTCCAAATATGGTTCCTAGATAACGAGAGATGGAGCAACGACAATTTGGGCATGAGAAGTTCCAGCCCTATCCTTCTTCGCCTTCAAAGCTTGGAGCGCTTCAATAGTAGACGTAGCACCCTTGTTAATAGCCATGTTGTCTGCAACACAATAAGAAAAGGAAACATGTTAGAAAAACATGCAAAATCAAATGCTAAGAGTGATGTAAAATAAGACAGACATCGTATAGTGTAATACCCTTAATAACATGTTAGACTTTTATATGTATACAAAGGTAATATATGATTTAGAAATGTAATACCCTTAATAACATGTTAGACTTTTATATGTATACAAAGGTAACATATGATTTGCTTAACATGCTTGTGGAATATTGTGCCTAACTAAGTTCATTTAGGCACTTAGTTGCAACTCCGAAGGTAAAAAATAGCTTAAAATGACTCAGTTGATAGCATAAATTGCTTAGTTAAGGGATTTATGTTTGGATATTTTATTCCTAAGTCACAAATATATGTGTAAGCTGTAGTTAAAATTTGAGAACAATCAGAGCTAGTTTGGTATTTTTAGGCATACATGTTGTGCTTTTTAATGACGGATTGACCCCAGCAAATATGAAAAATTAAGATATTAATGGAACAATAATTTTGATGAATCTTAGTATTTATTTCAAAGTTATTGGATGCTGAAAAACTTAATTTAGCTAAATCAAAGTGTTCATAGCAGATCGGGTTTTAGCTGTATATGGCCTAAAGGCCATAAGTGACTTTTGCCTTCTCTTTATAACTTCATTTACGATTCCTTTTTTGTACCAAAACAAAAACAGAAATTGTGAGTGAAGGAAAGAAAGAAGAGGAAACAAAGATCTAGGAAGAGGAAAATCAAAGGCAAAGCCAAAGTTTGAGATCCAACAAAGCTTGAATCTTCTCCATAGCTACCAAGGTAAGGGTTTTATGTTTATGGTTATCTCCTTCCACTCTTTTCACTATATTCATCTCTTTTCACTCTTTCAACCATGTATGCACTATTGGTGCTTGATAGGTCAAATTGAGTTCTAGAGATATTTGATGTATTTGGCTTGCATGAATGTGTTTCTTTGAACATTTATGACTTGTTCATGGCTTAAGTTGAAGTTAGAAGCTTAGAACATCTCATTTATGCCATTGATGCTCATTTTTGGGGTTTTAAGTCAAGATTGTGTGGTTTTGGATCCAAATTGAAGGGTTTTGTTGGTGATTAATAATTCTTATGTGTTAGTAAACTTGTTAGGGACCTTAAATCACTTAGGAAATGAATTGGAGTGGCCAAAATCCATGATTTGCACTAATGGAACAATAACCACTTCTGCAGAATTCTACAGAAGTTTTTGTCGTAGGGTCATGCCTAGGCGTGACTGAACCACACTTAGGCGTTGGTGAGGCAGAAAGTGTCACGCCTAGGCGTGACATATCTGTGCCTTGGCGTGGGTTAATGGAAGTTACATGGTTGCTCTCTGCCACCCTCACACCTAGGCGTGAAAAAGTGACACCTAGGCAAGATTATCAGAGATTTGCAGGATTGTGTTATTGTGATTTTGTGACTTCTTAAGTGATAGGATCACTCTCTTATACCTTTTTAAGGTATATTGAGGCACAAATGAGGGTATTTTCAATAGGGAAATCATCACCTAGAGTTATTAAAAGAAATCTAAGTTTTGAATATCCAAGATTCATGGATGGACTTAGTATATGGTTAGTATGCTACTAGAGTTAATCCGACAAGAGGATGATCCTTTGGTATGCAAGTATTATGAATGAATTTTAAAGCAACCCAGAGCAAGGGGTTTGCTATAGAAAAGTGTATTTCACCTTTGATAATTTATTATTACTTAGCTTCACTAAAGATGTGATAATATATGGTGTTAGATGTAAGTAAACTAGAATATGTTGACATTGTTTATCTATGACTGCAATTGTATATGGCAGTTAATGCTATTTGGCCAGATGGAAGGAAGTCAAAGAAGTTCTTAAAAGAACAGGTTATTCCTAACCAAGTGCTAAGGTTGCAAGTAGTGTGGAAATGTTTAGTTTTCCTAACTACAAGAGACGAACATGAGAAGTCAAGATTCTAGTAACACATACCTAAGTTGTAAGTGAACTAAGTATGTAAGAATGATTAGATGTATCTTCAACTTGGTATCTTCACTTGTTAAAGTATATCCTTGTTGATGTTATAAATGTGTTTTACTTTTTAGTATGAGTTCAATTATGTTTACTATGCTATTTATGACTAGTCTTGATTACTTATACAAAGAAATATTATTTCTCACCCCGTTGTGTATCATGTAATTCCAAGTGAAGTTTCTTCCAAGAGTAAGAGGAAAAAGGAAGCTAAAGACTAGATTAGCTTAATAGTTTATATTACAAATGTTGTATTTCTTAGTACTTCTTAGTAATGTAAAGAATTAAGTAATACTTCAAGCCTTGGCTAAGGCTAATGTTATATATGTATAAGTACTCTAATGAAAAATATATCTTTCCGCATTTCTTAAGGCTCTCTATAATAACTTTCTTAAGTGATTATGAATATATTTATTAAGATAATAAATTATAAAGTGACGTTTTAGTACTGTTTATCTTTATGTATGTGAGGTATATCGAGATATTAGCGTTAGGACGTTACATATAGTGGTTAAATCCCCTATAAGAATGGCCCAAATGTAACACCCCAAATTTTATTTATTTTATGATAAATATTCATTTTCTAATATTTGTGTTTTTTAGTAATTTTTTTGGATTTTTTTTAGAACGTGAAATATTTTAATATTATTCCTTGTTTTACGTGCAAAGTGAGCGGAGTCAGAAAAATGAAATATTTTTCCCGAGAACCTTGATCTGTGGAAACGTCGATGGGGGATCTTACTAAATCCGAGGCTGGATACGGTTTACGAGGTTTCACGTTTTTTGAAAAATTTTAACAAATAAAATAATAAAACGCTGTGTAAATTTTATCTGTCAGATAAATTAATACTGACTTATGTCGACTGTAGTAATTGTTCATTGGATAATAACATGTATTAAAAATCCTATCACATTATCCCAATGTAATCTACTTTAAGTCTAATCAAACCTACTTTAATTCAAATTTAATGTATTTTAATCAAAACTTCTTTGAGAAGCTTTGGCTACCAAATGACCAAGAATGCCCTTGGCTTGTTGGGGAAGCCAAAACTTCCCCCTTCTCTCTCTCCATTTCTGCGGCAATGCATGGCCAAAGGAGGTAAAAATTTGCCTCCTCACTTGAAGCATAATACACAAAATTTGTCATTTTACTATCACACTTTCTCTCTCTAACTTCATCTTCTTCATTTTTCTCTTCATTCTCTCTTCTTCTCCCTTCTCCCATCTGAAATTTGCAGCCCCCATTTGAGACCATTTTCTTCTCTTTTCTCTTCACCAAGACCATTTCCATACTCGCCTTAACCTCCTCTACCTTTCCTATTTAGAAATTTTCTTCAAAATCCAACCTTTCCTCCATTGTCATCCAAGACAAAGCTTCAAGCTTTAAGGTAAAGTTTTCATTTTTCTTCTTCTTTCTCTTCATTTTCGTGCTCCATGGTCGCTTTGATGACCATGGATCTCTTCTCTTCCAACCCTTGATGTTGATTCATTGTCTTGAAATTCCTAGGGTTTTGGAAGCTCAAAACCAAACCCACCAAGGAGCATCTAGGAAGCCATTTTCGTGATTCTCCTTTAGGTAAGAGGGAGACTACTCACTTCAACTATTTTTGGTAGTGAGGGAACCTTTGTATGCTTACTTTGTTTTAGTGATTTTGTATGTTTATGTATTCTTGAATTGGATTAATGTTTGAATATATTGGATGTGTTGAAAATGCTTGATCATGTTAGGGTTGTTAAATGAAAAATTTGGAGTTTCCTACCCTAATGTGATGCCACAGTTTTGACTAGAAATTAGGGATGTAAATTGATTTGTATACACAACAAAAATGAAGCTTACGAAATTAAATGTTGAATGATAATGTTGGAATTAATGGATGAAAATTTGTTAGGGTTTCCTAACCCATGTGAGGCCACAGTTTTGGCTTGGAATTTAGGGAAATTGGAGTGATTTTGTGTGAACTAAAATTTAAGTGATTATATATCAAGAAATTAATGTATAAAATGGAAGAAAATTGAAACTTGAAAACCCTGTGAGGCCATGGTTTTAGAGAGAAAATTTTGAGGTTAAAGGATGCCTTGGTGCATTTTTGAAGATTAAGAATTTAGAGACATGCATAATCCATAATTAAGTGGAAGAATTAAATTGAGTAGTAACACTTGAGAGTGTTATGGTTTTGAAGGGTTACTTAACCTAAAAATTGTCATAATTGACTTAAGTTTGAGACTTTGAAAATATGAACTTGTGATAATAGATGAACCCTAAATATATATTGATGTTGAGAATTGGTTCTATGTTGTTGTGATCCCCTATGTGGGACTAAGCAATTGATAATATGTATTTGATGATGAATATATATATGCCATTGTGGGATGCTTATGATGAATGCATCATTGATAAACATGTATGACGTACATTGTGTCATCATGCATATATGTTGTCTGTTGGACATTGTTGGAAAGGCTATGTATGCCTAGGAGTTTGAATAACACCTATGTGTGGGTGCGAATAGACTAAGCGTAGGGTCATAGTGGTTGGCCCTGGGGGCATCGGGGTGCGGGTGTCTCACAACGGGCAGTGGTAGCTCCACTGGGGCCGTAGGATAGACCGATGCAAACACACCGATGATCCGAACTGAGATGCTGTCCTATATCGCGATCAACTGTTGAGGTGCCATGTATAAGCCGTATTGCGCAAATGTTTTTATGAGATGAGCACACTATTTTTAAAGGCTAACGAGATACTGGCATTACTCCTTGATCATTCACTCCGAAAATGTTTATGTCTAGCTCCATGGAGTAAGAATTTTGGTACCATTTGCATTGTGAATTGTCAATCTCATAATTCATTGAGCATGAGTATCTATTATTGTGAAAATTATCTGTTATTATTACTATAATAATTATTTAAGTGCTTAAACTGTTGAATATTGGAAATGTTGTTGTTGTATGCCTGTTATTGATGATATTTACTGTTATTTATTATTGTTTTGCTCTTACCGTAAATTTTAATTATCATTGTATTTATATGTAGGCGTCCAACGCCATTTTGTTTTCTTGCTGCCATTTTGGTACTGAAAGCTGGGTGTCTCACCTCTTTTTGTATTTTCTGTATTTCCTGTATTTTCTGTATTTTGGTTGGACTGTGTACTTCTGAGAAGACATTCGTGAGGAAGAGAAGGAAACGACTGAGTTTCTGGGTTTCTGGCCGCACTACGACTAGAGCTGTTGAGGATGTCATCACTCCCACGCCGCTTTTTGGGGTACGTGAAGTTGACCTTCTATGGAGGACCAGATTGCTGGCACCTACATGTGCAGACTGATCAATGTGTCTACCGCGGGGAGCTGACGGTGTCTTTATCTTGGGGTCATTATGATGCCCCTGTCTTTGATTTTTCAGCTTTTGTTATTTTAGAATTTTACCTACCCGTGAGGGATAGTGGATTGATATGTTCTACACCCCTTAGGAGGATTCTTTCCTCTCCACTGCTCGGGCTTCTGCCTGAAACTTGGTCGCTCCGATGGTGATTTCATCGGATGAAGAGGACCCTGAGGAGGACCCGACTACGGTCCCTTCTCGTTAGTCTTAGGGGCTGATACTATAGGTGGCTACTGATAGCTAACCGTTTATCTTTTTGGGGAAGCCTGATGTTTTGCTAGTTCATGGGTGTAAATTTGTAACTATTTTAGGTGGGTAAAGCCTTTACTTTTTGTATATTTTGGGATGTAACTAAACAAGTCGATGCATAATATATATATATATATATATATATATATATATATATATATATATATATATATATATATATTGTGAATGTATAGTTCTTGGTTTATGTTGATTTTATTGTATCTGTAGTTATTCTTATTTCTTTTACTATACACATTCAAAAAAAAAATTAACGCATATTTCGATGTTTAATTATTTCGCTATCAAGAATACAAACTATTCAATCTTATATTAATAATGAACCGGGTGTTAATTAATCACTGTAACTATTATTTTCCACAAATTTATTTCGTATCTTTAGTATTATGGTGTGACGTTCCTTCTTTGCGGTATTTAAGAAAAAGAGGCATTACAGTCTCATTATAACACTTTTTCTTCTTGAAATTTGAAAATGGCTAATCATGACGCTACGAATCCCAAATGACGGCCTCCACTGTTCTTCAACCACGTGACGTACCATTTCTGAGCAAAAGTATCTGAAATGATAAGGCGCAGAACATTCAAAATTGAAATGATGCATGGCATTCTAGAACACCTAACCCGAATCATGAACCTTTAATGAGACACCACAGTATAACAACACCATGGATCTTGATCTAAATCTAGGGTGAATTCATAATTTGAACCCCACAAACTATATATGGGGGTAACTTGTTACATACCTTGGAACTCGGAATGATGATGTAAGCATAGTGATCCAACTCGGATCCCGATCTTGCTAATTAATCCTGGGAGCCTACTATGATACATCACGGGCCTCGGGCCTTTTAGAAAAACATCGCGAGATCCAACATCAACACTACAACTTGGATCCCTTTGTCCATTGCGGGCCATGTCCTCCAATTGAACTTGTATCTTGACACTTTGTTGTCCCATCAAAGTGTCAAGCTCAGGGTAACTATTTTGGATCGAGTTAGGTCCATAGACCTGGAGCAACCCAACCTACCAAGCTAGTACCCAAACTTACCACGCGCATGAAACAACCTTTACGCTAGGTATAACAACAGGAACAAATCCTGACCATATTCCGTATAGATAGGTAAATAAGGACAAAGAAGCAATGGTCTCTATGATCTTATTTCCACAATCATGTCTCCACAGTCCCAGGTAGCAGCATTCAATACACACTAAATGCTTAGACACCACACACCCTTAGGTAGCAGCATTCAATACATACTGAATGCTTAGACACCACACACCCTAAAAACACTCATATAAATATAGTAACCAAGGGAGAAAAAGTATGAGCTAATTCCCAATACACTCAACCTTCCTTGCGCACCTACTAACTTGGGCATCGAAGTGCCTTTTGCAGGTACCCACCCCCTCACTCATTGCTGTAGCAACTGCACCATGGAGGAGCTCTTCAATTCATACCTTCTCAGGTAACTCTCAAAACACAATTCTGAACAAAGTATTATAGGCACCTACCTTAGAATCCCAAAATGCAAGTTAGTGTATCTTTTCTAGCACTAATAATGGTTTTATTCAAGTTTCCCCAAACAACTCTATTTTATCTATTACAACATTGTATGCACATAAGTTGTGAGCAACTCATAGATGAAAGCATCCTGTTATGGACCGTGATCCGGGACACTGGTCCCATAGGTCAACCCGACACCCCAGTAGGAATTCACTCGTGGCACACTATTGAGATCCCAGTATAACAGATGTTAGACCACGACATTAGGTGGCCGCAACATTATCGCGAGATTTATGCAGTGGATGAATCCCATGATTATCTATAACTGCTAATTACGATCTTGCATAATAGGGCCCATAACTGCCTTTGACTGCTAATAATTCCAGTATCAACATTTCGATTTTATAGGGATCCTCAACAACAATCAAGAGAACACATGTCCTTATTCATCCTGTATAAAATATTAGGCTTAATCACCTTCAACAGGTAACTGTTGCTCTTTTGCTTAAACCCTACTTGTGCACAGTCTGACTTAAGCGTTAGAGTGCCTTTGCAGGTACCAACCACCCCCATTTTGACATGCTCTGCAATTGCTCAAGGAGGAAAACATTCATACTTGCTTATTCAAGTAAACCTTAGTATCCACTACTGAACATTGGCGCAATCTATAGGAAGCTTTAAATTCCTTTTCCCATCTAACCATGGCGAGCACAAGAAAGAACTCAAGGAGAGGAGATGTTGTACGCGCCCCTGCAGGCCAAAGGCGAGGTCCAGCGGTGCACTATCATCCTCACCTTGTCGCACCACCACAAGATGATCGTGTAGCCCAGAATCAACTAGGCACTCGTGCGATGGGCAAGAAACCTCACTTTCTGCTAAAAGCCCATATCCATCGCGCAAGACTTCTGTGAGGGATCGACTTGGTCCCCGTATGCATGGAGCCAATTTGACAAATACAATTTTTATATATTAGTTAACAATCATATTTAGTTTCTTAGATCTCTTATATGCTTAATTGATTGGTTCTCACTGCATTTTATAAGTTTGGGTTCAAATTGTGCTTAATTATATTTTTTAGCATTATTGGGAATTTTACACTATTTTTATATTTTGTATAACTTGAGTTTTAGACATCTAAAATTTATGAATTTTATCTTGTAGGAAATCTGAGAGAAATCTCTACAACTTTAATAAGAGTTCAAAGGTTGAATCGGATGTCTAGTAGGTCAGATTGGGCCACGAATTTAGGACAGAGATGTTGTTACTAGACTTGGTTGATGTGCAAAGATTAGGTCATAATTTGGGTTGTAGGTGTGATATGGACTTGAAACTAGTGTCATTTGAAAGCTAATACATAAATCTTCATTTCTTATGACAACCACGTATAAAAAATGTGACGTTTTGATGGTGTTTTCACTCTTTAAAGTTGGCTGACGGGTTTAGAGAGTTATTAAGAATGTTTTGGGCATAACTCTCTCATCCTAAACCCAAATTATGCGAATTAGGTGTCCAATTAAAGCTAAGAGGAAGAGGATTAAATCTAACATAAGGTCAAACTTGGATTTAAATTTCAAAGATACTTATTTAAGCAACAACTGCAACCACGAAACTCAACCCTAATTTTCTCCTAGCCGCTCTTGCTTGCACTTTCTCTTTTCATCTTTCTTCTTCTCCCTTCTTTCTAGGTTTCTTTCTTTTTTCTTTCTCTTCCCTCTCATCCTCATGGATGAGAAGGAAGAACCTTTTATTCAATCCTAGTGATTGACAATCTCAATGTTTAATTTTGAGATATTATTTTGATTATTTTACGTTTAATTGTTGATCAAGTTTCTCTTTAGTTGTTAATCAAGTTTTGCTTTTACTTGTTAATCAAGTTTCTCTTTACCACTTTTAATTTTGTTAAATTTGAATTGAATAGCTTAATTTGGTTTGGATGTTAATGTGATAATTGCATAATTACCAAATATTAATGAGGATTAAAGGGACTAAACAATGCATCAAAGGCTTAGATGTTGTTTATTGAGCTTGGTTGAATTCTGCATTTTAGATTAATTTAGGATTAGCAGGGTGCTTAATTCATTTAACCTTGATTAATTAAATTCAGGCTGCTTATCTAGTAGAGAATTCATGGATCATCTTAAGGCTTCTTGATGTGATCTAAGACTAAGAATTTGATTAGCAATTGAATGGAAGAGATAAAACAATGCATCGAAGGTGTTTGATGGATTGTTTAGCTTGGTTGAATTATGGATTTTAAGTTAATTGAGAATTAAATGGGTGCTTAATTTGTTTAACCTTGATTAATTAAATTTTAGATGCTTATCTAGTAGATAATTCATTGATCATCTTAAGGCTTCTTGATGTGATCTAAAGCCAAGAACTTGGTTAGCAATTAAATGGATTCTTAGTGATCAAGGATGGATTAAACTCAAGAATAGTTTATTTCCTTAGATTGATTGTTTACTTAATTATGTTTATAGTTTTAATTAGTTTCTGTTAATTAATTCTGCAACCTTTCCCTCATTTGTTAACTTTTTAATTTAATTGTTTAATTAGAGTGATCTAAAGGCTCGACTCAGTCGTGCCTTACACTATAAGTAATTTGGTGAATTAGTTTATAAATTAATATAATTTGATATTCTTGATAGCTATCACAATTCTGACAATCATGGCCCCAAAATCCTAGTCCATTAGCACCTGGGACATAGGAACAATGATGTTGATGATCGCATGTCCTGCCCAGAGGGCACGATTCAATCTAATATGTCTAGAACCCATCTACTGGACTTACTGCAACAACAAGTGGTGGTGGCAGAGGAGCAAAGTTGCATAATAGAAAATCTAAAGCGATCTGTGCAAGAGAGCCAGTCCGAATCACACCAGGATGACGAAAGATGGAACACAGTCAATGGCTAGAGAAGAATGTTAAACACTGATACCAGAATGTCCAATGTTGTTAATAGCAACCCAGACCCCGACCATTAGGAGCAGCCCTTCTCTATCTAGTTGATGGGGAATAGAGTTCCCAGAAACTTTAAGTTTCCAGTCAACGTGGAACTCGACGACAAGACTACGGCCTCAAGAACATATAGATGTCTATGTTCAATCTATGCACTTCCATGGGGGTCCCCACAATTTCTACGTCGTGCCTTCTCCTTTTCCTTAAAAAAGGTAGCCCTCAGATGGTTCGTAACCCTGCCACTGGGATCTGTCACCAACTGGTAGGGCCTCAGACATTGATTCTTGCTACACTACACCACTAACAAAGAGTAACACAGATCTATTGAATCTCTTTCTAAGATTCGCTAAGGGCAAGACGAGCCCTTTCGTGAGTACCTTAAGAGGTTTAATACAAGTTGTATTAATATGGAGAACCTCGATGAGAGGATTGCTCTCCATTATGTCAGAAGCGACCTTCGGACTGACTTTATATTTTTCCAATCTTTGGCAAAAAGAAAGCTAGAGAGTATGAAAGAATTTTGAGAATGGTCCCACAAGTACATAAACTTGGAGGAGCTTATTAAGGTTAAAAGGAGCTTGGAGAAGGGTGAGCCCTCTCACCAGAAAGGCAACCAGAGTCCCTCTCAGCCCTAAAACTCCTATAAGGACGATCCATCTCGGACCAAATACTCAACTTATACCCCTCTGAACACTTCACGTGCAACGATTCTGAAAGAAGTGTTTCAGACCAAGTTTCAAGATATCAAGAGACTGCCTCCTTTGAAGAAATATGCACAAAAGGATCGCACAAAGCATTGTTTGTGGCATAAGGGTTACGGCCACGACACAAAAGATTACTTTCAACTTCATGACACCATTGAGTCCCTAATTAGAACAGGATGGTTGGATTGGTACATCAACCATGTCCAAAACAATGGATGTAGTGGAGGATGAAACGAAAGAAAGCACAGTCCCAGTCCTAGGCAGAGCTCGTCTCCACACCAAAGAAGGAGATCTTGGAGTCTGCCTCGCCATAATATGGATAACCAGATGGTTCAAAACTAGGACACTACATCAGATGACAATGATGGCTGCCATGCCCAAGTCAACTGAACTTTTGACACTGTCACCGCTGGTTTCACTGGTGGTGGGTCATCCAGTAGCGCCCTGAAGAAAGCACTCAGGATGGCGATGCGTCTCCCACTCTCCAACCAATTCATGGGCCAGAGATTAGAAGGTGTAACATTCTACCAGTAATTTAATTATATTTTAATAATATGCTAAAAAATTGCTACGTACCTCATTTAAATTTATATTTACTTAACGCTGATAGAATATTACGTACTTCCGTATATATTGAAGATTTAATTAAATACGTGTAGTGATTAAATACATAATGGAATTAATATGATACTTAAATTAATTAAGTTGAAGTTCCTATATATATATATATATATACTTTTTTATAATCCATATGATAAACATATCAATGGAACATAAATCTAATAAAATACAAGAAGAAAAATTTCTAGTAACACACTAGCTACATTTATATTTAATATTTACATTTGGTGTGTCAGTAAATTTGTCTAGAATATTTACAATAACCCCGTAAATTACAAGACTACAAAAAGAAGATATCTCAAATGTCTGAATAAATAAATGAGGTTAGTACATCAATAGATAGTGTACACCTACAATGTAGCCATGTCAGCTATATACATCTATTTACAACCAAACAAAATTCTTCAGTAGCAAGAGAAAACACAAAGAGAGCATCAATGTCAATCATTTGAGTGATGCGTACCATCCTGTTTCCTTGAACATAACAGATAACGGGTGAGAATTTATAATTCTCAATAGAAAAATCATATAGTTTATAAAATCATTTATTTTGAACTATGCTATGTCCAACTGCATTCATTGCAAAAAATAAATTTCAAACAGAGTACTACATAATTTTACTTTATATCAACAAAATACATAATAAATAGTATTATTTCACATTCCATTAAATTTTACTTCCTCTTCTTGCTCACATGGCCAATAACATAACATATCATAGTTGAAATCTCAAACTTTCTAGGGCGCCCCCTAGCTTAGTGGTCATTCCCATTTCGGGAATCCAATAAAAGTGACTCATGTAAGACTTCCCATTAAATTCAACTATGCCTTAGACACATGGACTCACCTTAATGGGTCCTAGAAGACATATATTATAGGCTCAAAACCAATTAATAAAATGTCATAACTTTGAATATCATTCTTTCACAAAAACTACATCTATAGCTCATACTTTGTGACATTAACATAATCAATCATTTACTCAAGATTTCAATATCAATAAAATTCATATCATTTATTTCTATAATTATAACAATAAAATACAATAAAATCCATTAACAAATAACTCTAACCCTAATATGCATGCTTGGCCGAAATACCCATTTTGTAACAAAGAATATTTTCCTCTCATTCTCGTCATTTCTAAGCTACTTCTAGCATCAAAAGCCCATTTTTAGCATCAATTTCACATTAAATCAAAGTTTAGACCAAAATCCACAAATTAATTTGGATTAAAATCCTAATTCTTAAATCTTGTTTCTTGACCATATTTCTTCAAAATTAACATCACCCTTATTATTCTTTCTCCACCAACAACCTTATTCTTCAATAATCTTCCATGGAAACCCAAACAAAATCTCAAGAAAACAATTAAAGTCTTACTAACCTAGGGTTTCCATCTATCAAAAATAGTCATAAACTAGGCTTTTTTATTCAAAGACATGGTGAAAAGTGTAATTGGCCATTGACTAATGAAGAACATGGTTTTGATGATAACAAACATGAAGATGTGACAAGATTTTGTCCAAGACCTTCAAGACTAGTTATAGGACTTAGATCATTATGTAAAAGGTATAAATGATTCACCTAAAGCTCAATAATTAACCTTTTCAAAGAACTCAAATAGCACACATATTCTTAAGGCTTCAAATTGGTTTTTGGTTTTCAAAGAAACAAATACAAAGTGCGTAAAAGCTTACTAGATCATTTGAAATCAATTGGCAATGTTTAAAAGCTATAAGAAATGATTTTCTAAAGGCTTATTCAAATAACATATTTTGTTATTCGAATAACCAATGTTAGAGAAGCCAGAAAATTTCATTTGATTGAAGGTTATTCGAATAACAGCTCAAAATTATCAAGGCGCATAATGTATTATTCGAATAACATAAGTGTTATTCGAACAACACTCTTTTCTCATAAGCTTTTTTAAATGACTTATTCGAATAACCATAGTGATATTAGAATAACAAGCTTTTCCAAAAACCAGTCTTTAAGTTGTTATTCGAATAATATAAGTGTTATTTGAATAACACGTTCCAGAGGCAAAATTGCCCCTGAGTTATTTGAAGTCTTATTCGAATAACAAAGTTGTTATTCAAATAAGAACACGAACTAGAAAAGGAAATAACGGATAGTAAGCTGCCATTAATGCTCCCAACCACCCTCCAACGGCTCTATTCATAAATGAGCTTTAAATACAAGTTGTTAGGCATTTATGGAGGTTGATGAATTAAGCTGAAAATCTGAGTTGAGCATTAATATGAGTTTCACTATCATTGTTCATCAAATCTCTGTTTTGGGTCATTATCAAGTGAATCATTGATACCCATAAGACTTCAAGTTGTATTATCCACTCTTGAGAGAGATTCTATTCATCTATATCCTTGTTTAATCTGTAAAGAGAGGGTGAGGCATCCCTCAAAGTTGTAAGGGTGAGGTATCCCTTAGAAATAGAGACTCAAGCACAAGGGTGAGGCATCCCAGGGTGTGTTGAGTGCTCTATCTTGTAAAGGTTATCAAGTACCTGTTTGAAGCTTGAAGATATAGTGGAAATCTCTGGTGTTTACTTGAGGACTGGACGTAGACCACAAGTGGATTAGTGGTTGAATCAGGATAAAGCTTTGTGTTTATCTTCCTAAACTCATCTCCTGTACTTTGTGTACTATTTTATTGTATATCTTGCATTCTCTCTTGCTTGATTGATTTACTTATACATATAAGCCCTCTATTCTATCTATTCATTCAATTCTATTAATCAATAGCTTCAACGAAAATTAATAATTAAATATTTTATGAAAGATTTGCGAAAATATTTTGAATACTCAATTCACCCCCCCTCTTGAGTATTGAGGCCACTTGGTAACAAAAAGCATACTAGAACACTTTTAGAAGCAATAACAACTCAAGAAAATTTTAGAGAAAAAGTATGACTCCCGACCTCAAGTGAGATGAAACTAAGATGAAAAGGGTGAGGTTCTTGGCTTAATCACTTGGTGGATGAACTTGGAAACCCTTTATCCTTCTTGTTCCTTGGATTTTCCTCTTTTTCTTCAATATTTTCTTTTCTCCTTCTTGGCTCTCTCTTGGTCGAAACTCCTAGTAGCTTTAATTGTTCATCTTTCTTTTTTCTTTTCAATTATTTTCCTTTTATATTTTCTAACCATCCAATGGAAATGGAACCAAGTGGCCTTTCTCTAAGCTTCTAACTAATTAGAAGCCTACCAATTTCTAGCTTCTCATTGGTTCTTAGTTGATTCATGATGACTTAGTTTTCTAACTAATTAGAAGCCTACCAAATGTCTAGCTTCTCATTGGTTCTTAGTTGATTCATGATGACTTAGTTTTCTAATCAATTAGAAGTCTACTAAATGTCTAACTTCTCATTGGTTTGTAGTTAAGTCACGATGACTTAGTTACTCTAACTAAACTATTATCAATTTAGTTACTTTGATTTCATTTTAGTTAAGCATCTACTTACTAACTTATAGAAATTTCTCTAATGACCCCTCCAATTTCTATAATTAATAAGTTGCCTAATAGTAATAACTTATAAACCTTTTTCACAATTTCTAGTGTTCTAGGAAATCTTCTATTAGTCCTTCAGATTTGCTATAAATAAATAATTCAATTTGCACGCAAAAAATTTTAATTCCACAGAAGTCCTTTGTACGTAGAAATTTTTAAATCAACGTATGTCCCTTATAACATTTTAATAAATTATGCGTATGTCCTATGAATACAAAATAAATACTACCATATTTAATTTAGAAGGGTTATTTCAGTTAATCTATCTACAATAACCCAAATAGCATCATGTCCTAAAGAAGTTCGTGGCAATCCCATTACAAAATTCATTGTCACACTATCTCATTTCCATTCAGGGATCTCTAATGGTTGAAGCAAACCATTTAGTCTTTGGTGTTCTATCTTAACTTTTTGACATATTAAACACTTAGATACAAATTTTGCAATTTTCTCTTTCATCTTTGGCCACCAAAAAATTTTCTTAAGATCTTGGTACATTTTGGTAGTTCATGTATGAATGGTATATTTACTATAATGGGCTTCCTCCAGTATTTGATTTTTTAATTCTTTATCATCTGGAATACACAATCTGTCTCCATACATCACAGTCCCATCACTAATTACTTGAAATTCTTTTTGTTTACCTTGAGCAACCGATCTTTGATCATTTGCAAAAATTGATCAGTGTTCTGTTTTTGCCTAACCTATGATTTAATTTCACTAATAATTTCTATTTGACTCCTGCATAAAATTTTAGGCTGCAGGGTTATTGAGAGATTTAAATCTTGAAATTTCTCTAACAACTCAAATTCTTAAATCATCAGATAGAATACATGTAGTGAATTTTTGCTAAGGGCATCAGCTACCACATTAGCTTTTCCTGGTTGATATTTCAATTCAAAATCATAATCTTTCAGAAATTCTACCCACCTTCTTTGCCTTATGTTAAGTTCCTTTTGGTCAAAAAGGTATTTCAAACTTTTATGATCATTGAACACTTCAAATTAAACTCCATATAGATAATGTCTCCATATTTTCAAAGCAAAAATTACAATTGTCAATTCTAAATTACAGGTTGGGTAGTTTTCCTCATGTGGTCTTAATTGTCTTGAAGCATAAGCCACTACTCTTTCATTTTGCATTAACACACATCCTAGACCCTTCTTGGATGCATCACTATATATAGTAAATTTTTCTTTAGGATATGGGATAATCAATATAGGAGTTGTAACTAACTTGACCTCTAATTCCTCAAAACAATTTTCACATTCATTTGTCCACTCAAAAGGCTTTTCTTTCCTAGTTAATCTGGACAAAGGTAACACTAATTGAGAAAATCCCTTAATGAATCTTCTATAATACCCAGCTAATCCTAGAATGCTCCTGATTTCAGTGATAATTGTTAGTATCTCCTGATAACTCCATGAAATGGTGTTATTATGGCCCTATATATGTGCTATATTGACTTCTTCGTCTTTGTTATTGAGCATAATTGGAAGATTTTAAGCTAAATTCATTGATTTCAATTGTGATATCTTCCTATATGTTTTCTGTTCAAATTGGTATAATTCTTCCTATGATTATGTGAACTTACTATTGTCATTAATCTGGTGACTTCTTAATTGCAGGAAGGGCTCAAAATGAAAATAATGATCAAGGACTTAGAGTTGCATTGGAAGAGAAAGCACTAGATGAAGTTCAGCATTCAGCGCTGCGGTGTGGGCAAGCTAGTGCCATGGCGTGTGTCAGTCTCCTGTTCAGGCAGAGAGCTACACATTTTGAGCGTCGCGACGTGAAGAATAAGCGTCGCGGCATAACATGTGGAGCGTCGCGGCGTGAAACAGATTTCTGAAGCCTATAAATACTGTTCTATTAGATTTCAAAGAGAGAATGTTTTTGTTTTAAAAACACAGCTACTAGGGTTTATTTGTGACACTGAAAGGAAGGTAAAAGGACTAAAGTTGGAGGTCAAATCCTTCCACTTGGAGGATTCAAGCACCAAGGACTACCATTATTAAGCTTGCAACTTCCTCTCCTTCAACTTCTTCTCTATTTTGATCATGACAATGAGTATTTTTGATATATTTTCGTTTGTCATGAGTGGCTAGTCTGTATATAGGGATTTCTTTGGATCCTTCTATGAATATTGATGATTTTGTAAACCTTTAAGTTAATATATGTGATTTGGGATTGTTCAATCATATTGTTCCTAATGCTTTTGAATATTTGGCCAATATTTAATATGTTTTGATTAAATCTAATGAACCTAGACATAGGAAGTTGGATTTAAGGTCATATGTATGATTGATGCATGTTTGATTTCATTCAATTGGCTTGAATAAATTGATTAGCTAATAGGATAGAAATATACCTATTAGTCATGCATGACTATTATTAAGACTTGCTCTTAATGAGTGGAATTTAATCTAAATCTCATGGACACATAGTGACTAGGTAAATGACGCATGATTAAATGACCTGGACATAGGCTTTTAACTAAATAAGATTCTTAAGCCAACAAATTCCATATCATATATGTTGATAAAGAGGTTAGCATATCATCAATTGAAGTAGAAGGTGAAGAAGGATTCCCTATTCTTTAATCAACAACTATAATTCCAATTAGCTAGCATTTAAATCTTTCCATTAGTTAACACACAACTTTCTCAATTTGAATGTTCTTAGATAGAAATTATTAAGCTATTGGTTAATAATTAGTTCTAAATTAGCAATAGTCCTCATGGGAATGATATCTGACTCCTAGCTATATTGCAAAGTGTGATCCGTGTACTTGTGGTAAGTAAAAGAGCGAACAAGTTTTTGGCGCTGTTGCCCGGAACTACGGCATAATTTTAGTAGAACTAATATTAACAATGAGTTTAATTAGTTCTAGTCTAAGTTTCTTTTGTGCATATTAATTTAAGTTTCAATTCTTTATTTGTATCAGATAAGTTTTAAGATGGCAGAAAAAGCCGCTACGCATGAGGTGGAGCACGATAGTCGCACAAGGCCACTAAGGGAGTTTGCTACACCTCAGATGGATAATCTGTAATCCAGTATCAGACGTCCTGCCATCCGAGCAAACAACTTCGAGATTAAGCCAACCATTATCCAAATGATCCAAACTTCTATACAGTTTGGTGGCTTATCTAATGAGGATCCTAATGCGCATCTCTCCAACTTCCTGGAGATTTGCGATACGTTTAGGCACAACGAAGTGTCTGAGGATGCTATCCGCCTAAGGCTTTTTCCTTTCTCTTTAAGGGATAGTGCCAAAAGCTGGTTGCACTCTCTTCTAGCGAGATCAATCATAACTTGGGTGGAGGTATGTACCAAATTTCTGAATAAATACTTCCCTCTGGCCAAGACTACGGAGATGGTAAATGATATTACATCATTCACTTAGACTGAATTAGAATCCTTGCATAAGCCTGGGAAAGGTACAAGGATCTTCTGAGAAGGTGTCCACATCATAAGATACCACCTTGGCACCAAATCTACTCATTTCACAAGGGCCTGCTACCACACCACCGCCCGATAATTGATGTTGCAGTTGGAGGCTCTTTGTTAAGCAAATCTTTCGATGAAGCCTTCTAACTTTTAGAGGAATTAGCTGCTAACAGCTATCAGTGGCCTGCCACAAGAAATACTCCATGAAAGGTCGTTGGACTTCATGAAGTAGATGCATTAACCTCGCTATCTGCACAGGTTACAACCTCGCTATCTGCACAGGTTGCAACCTCGCTATCTGCACAGGTTGCAGCTCTAGCAAGCAAGATGGACAGTATGGGACATCATGCTCCCCTGAGCCCGTTCGTGTTGTGCGACAAATGCAACAATAACCATTCAAGTGATAGGTGCCCTACCACTTCTGAAAGTGCACATTATGTGGAGAACTACCAATCATCACAGAATAACCCATACACCAATCAGTATAACCCTGGTTGGAGGAACTATCCAAACTTTTCTTGGAGTGATAATCAAGGAGCCTCTTCCTCAGCGCCTATAGCTGAGCAACCTTATAATCCTCCTAGATTCCCCTCACAACCCAAACATCCGAATCAAGAAAAAAAACCATCTCTTGAAGATATGTTCATGCAATTGATGGTGAAAACTGATACCTTCATGACAAAGACAAAAGCTCACTTAGCAAAAAATGACTCAGTGATACAAAGTCAGTCAGCTTCTATGAGGGCTTTGGAAACTCAGGTGGGGTAATTAGCAAATGCAATCAATAACAGGCCCCCAGGCACTTTTTCGAGTGATACAGTCAATAATCCAAAAGGCACCTCAACTGATCATTGCAAGGTGATCTCACTGAGAAGTGGGAAGGATATTGAACGTAATCCGAAAATAAAGCTATTGGAAGAAGAGGTTGAAGTTGGTAAAGACCAGGAGATGGTGGGTAAAGAAAGCCAATTGAATGAAGTAGTTGTCCACAAAAAGGTGGAAGATAAGAAAAGTGAAGAGAAGAATGATAACAAGAAGGTAGAAAACAAGCCTTATATTCATCCTTTACATTTTCCAAGCAGGCAAAGTAAGCATAAGATGGATGAGCAGTTCAAGAAAATTTTGAAAGTTTTCAAGAAACTTCACATCAACATCTCTTTTGCTAAAGCTTTAGAGCAGATGCCCAGTTACGTCAAGTTCATGAAGGACATCCTTTCAAAGAAATGTAAGTTGGGCGAGTTTGAAACAATAGCATTATTTGAAGAATGCAGTGCCATCTTACAACAGAAGCTTCCTCCTAAGTTGAGGGATCCAGGGAGCTTTACTATTCCTTGGGCCATATGAGAGAACTTCCTTGGCCAAGCATTGTGCGATATGGGGGCAAGTATTAATCTCATGCCCCTATCCATATTCCAGACGTTAGGTTTAGGGGAATGCAAGCCCACATCTATAACCCTCCAGTTAGCCGATTGTTCTTATACTTATCCAAAGGGAATAGTAAAAGAGGTCCTAGTAAAAGTGGACAAGTTCATATTCAGTGCGGACTTCGTGATTCTGGATATGGAAGAAGATGATAGGGTCCCTTTGATCCTAGGCAGACTATTCCTGGCCACAGCGAGAACACTCATAGATGTGCAAAAAGGAGAATTGACTATGAGAGTTCAAGATCAAGAGGTAACTTTCAACATTTTTAAAGCAATTAAGTTTCCTCAAGATCAGGAAGAGTGTTCTTATTTTTGGATATTGGATAACATCATTGATGACGTATTTCAAGCCAATATTCCTGAAGATTCTCTTGCTTTGGCTTTGACTTCATCAACTGATAATGATGAAGATGCTAGGGACAATGTGTCGGATTACATCAAGCACCTTGATGCCATCCCTTAGCAATATTGGTTGCCCAAATTTGAAACCTTAGAGTCCAATGCAACAAAGGAGGCATCTAAGCCTTCCATTGAAGAGCCTCCAAGGCTGAAGCTAAAGCCTTTGCTTAACCATCTACATTATGCTTATTTGGGAGTAACTTCCACCCTGCTAGTAATCATATCATCTGCCCTCTCAAAAGATCAAATGGAGAAACTTCTCCGTGCGCTTAGAAAATACAAGCATATTATTGGATGGACTATTGCCAATACTCAAGGCATTAGCCCTTCCATATGTATGCACAAGATCTTGCTAGAGGACAATCAGAGAGGTATTGAGGAATACCAAAGAAGGCTGAATCCAATAATAAAAGAAGTGGTGAGGAAGGAAATAATTAAGTGGATGGATGTAGGGATAATTTACCCTATTTCTGACATCCCATGGGTATCCCCAATTCAGTGCGTGCCAAAGAAAGGTGGCATGACGGTAGTCACCAATGAAAATAATGAGCTTATTCCCTCTCGGAAAGTCACTGGATGGAGGGTATGCATGGACTACCGTAAACTAAACAAGGCCACATGAAAAGACCACTTCCCGCTTCCTTTCATTGACCAGATGTTGGATTATCTAACAGGAAAGGCCTATTACTGCTTTTTAGATGGTTATTCTGGATATAACCAAATTGCCATAGCACCGGAGGACTAAGAAAAGACAACATTTACTTGTCCCTATAGTACATTTGTATTTAGAAGGATGCCATTTGGGCTATGTAATGCTCCCGCAACTTTTCAATGCTGTATGATGTCCATCTTCACGGATATGATTGAGCATGGCCTAGAAGTGTTTATGGATAATTTTTCAATATTCGGAGATACATATGAGAGCTATTTACAGACCTTGTCATCCATGCTGAAAAGATGTGAAGAAACCAACCTTGTTAGGAAAAATGCCACTTTATGGTCCAAGAAGGCATAGTTCTTGGCCATAAGGTTTCTATCGAGGGGATGGAAGTGGACAAGGCAAAAATAGATGTGATTGAGAGGCTTCCTCCGCCTAACTCTGTAAAAGGAATCTGCAGTTTTCTTGGCCATGCGCGTTTCTATAGGAGGTTTATAAAAGACTTTTCAAAGATAGCTAAGCCTCTCTGCAACCTACTGGAGAAAGACATCCAGTTTATCTTTGATGATTCGTGTCAGGTTGTATTTGAGGAGCTGAAGAAGAAACTGGTCTCAGTACCAGTAATCATCACTCCAGATTAGGACTTATCATTCGAGCTCATGTGCGATGCCAGCGACTATGTTGTGGGTGCAGTGTTGGGTCAGAGAAAAGACAAGGTGTTTCATCCATTTATTACGCAAGCAAAACACTTAACGATGCCCAACTAAACTACACCACAACAGAAAAAGAGTTGTTGGTCATGGTCTTTGCATTCGATAAGTTTCGAGCTTACTTAATGGGGACTAAGGTGATTGCTTATACTGATCACTCCGCCATTAAGTATTTGGTCAGCAAGAAAGATGCAAAACCACATTTAATTAGGTGGGTTTTGCTATTATAAGAATTTGATCTAGAGATTCGTGACAAGAAAGGTGCAGAGAATCAAGTTGCAGATCACCTTTCTAGACTTGAAAATGACGACCATTAAGTTGAACCGCTCACGATTAGAGAGACATTTCCAGATGAGCAGCTTTTTGTAACCACCGCCCAATCATGTCCATGATATGCAAACATAGTCAACTACATAGTGTGTGGTATGTTGCCTCATGATTTGACTTCTCACCAGAAGAAGAAACTCTTGCATGATGTTAGGTACTACATCTGGGATGAGCCATTTTTGTTCAAACAGTGCTCTGACCAGATGTTGAGGAGGTGTGTACCTATGGAAGAAATGGAGCAGATCCTGAACCAATGCCACACTTCTCCATATGGTGGACACTATAGTGGTGAGAAGACAGTTGCAAAGGTGCTCTAATCTGGCTTTTATTGGCCATCTCTCTTTAAGGATGCACATTTCTTTATGACAAGGTGTGAGTGATGTCAAAAGTCGGGGAATATCTCAAGAAGGAATGAGGTGCCCCTAAATTTTATTTTGGAAGTTGAGATCTTTGACATCTGGGGTATAGATTTCATGGGGCCCTTCATTCCCTCTTATGGGAACCTGTATATTCTCGTGGTTGTGGACTACGTATCCAAATAGGTAGAGGCATGTGCTTTTCTTACCAATGATGCTAAGGTAGTGGTAGGCTTCATGAAGAAACAGATCTTCACCCATTTCGAAACACCTAGGGCCATTATAAGGGATGGAGGGTCCCACTTTTGCAACAAGTCCTTGGAAGCTCTTCTCGCTAAGTATGGGGTAACCCATAGGATTGCCACTGCCTATCGCTCGTAGATAAGTGGGCAGGCAGAGGTGTCCAATTGCGAGATTAAGCAAATTTTGGAGAAAACAGTGTCCTTCTAGAAAGGATTGGTCAAAAAGACTAGATGATGCATTATGGGCTTATAAGACTTCCTATAAAAGCCCCATTGGTATGTCCCTATATAAGTTGATATTTGGGAAGGCATGTCATCTACCGGTTGAGCTTGAACATAACACATACTGGGCAATCAAGCAACTAAACTTCAACTTACGAGCTGCTGGGGAGAAAATATTATTGCAACTCAATCAGCTTGATGAATTTAGGCATCAAGCATATGAGAAAGCAAAGTTGTATAAGGAGAAGGTGAAATTCTGGCATGACAAGAAGATCATGCAAAAGAAATTCGAAGCAGGTCAACAAGTTCTCCTTTACAACTCTAGGCTTAAATTGTTTCTTGAGAAGCTTAAATTTAGGTGGTCGGGACCCTTTAAGGTAAGGAGAGTGTTCTCTCATGGAGCAGTGGAGATAGCTCCCTTGGATGGTTCATCGAGCTTTAAGGTTAATGGTCAGCACCTAAAACCTTACTATGAAGGAGAGATTCAAAGGGGGAAGACCTCCCTCACTTTGACAGCTCCAGCATGAGGTCTGTAAAGTCCTACCAGGGACTATAAATAAGGCTCTTTTTGGGAGGGAACCCAATTGTGTAATATTAGGTGTTTTAAGTCTTAAATATATTAATATGTTGATTTTGTAGTTTGATTAAGTTTTTGTTGTACAAACTGTGTTTTAACCCTTTGAGCAAGTTTTGCAGGTGTTGGAGAATGTGCAAAAACAACAGCAGAATGCAAAATTCTGTAGAATTCTGCAGGTTGGCCTCAACGTCGTGGCATGGTACTTGTCACACCGCAGCGCCCATAGTGCATTAGCCAAAATCCAGAGAGCAAGGCGTCGCGACACAAAACACTCACTACCGTAGCGTGAAAAATAATAATAATAATAATAATAATAATAATAAATAATTTTGTGGTAATTAATGCACGTCGCGGCGTCCCAAAGCAAAGCCGTAGTGCGCTGTGGCCTTTGGGTTTAAGTGTCGTGACATTTGGTTATCCTTTTTACTTTTCTGTCAAAATTCTCTGTTTCTCTGCGATTCCCTGATTTCTTGCCTCCCTAAGCTTTATTTTTTCTTTCTGCAATCCTTAATCAAGTATGTATAAGTTTACTTGTTTTATTTTGATTTATTTATAGTGTTTTTTGTGTTTTGTGCATCTCTGTTAATTTTTGAACTCACACCGCGACGTTTCCTATTAACATCGTGGTGTCGTGCTTAAATTATGTTGAATCCTATGGCGTGTCAATGCAACGCCGCGGTGTAAGGTTGTATTATGTTGAATGTCGTGACATTTCCTGTTAACGTTGCCATATTGTACTTAAATTTTGATGAATGTCGCGGCGTGGCCATGAAACGTCGCGGTGTGTGTTCTAATTAGCTTGAATGTTGTGGCGCAGGGTTGAACGCCGCAACGCGTGGTTTCAACTTTTGCAAAATTGATTGTTTTCACTGCTTCTTTTATCTTGTGGATTCAATTCTGACATAGTGTCTTTTGACAGGTACCATGGGTCCTAAATGTCAAAGAAGAGAGAGCAGTCGTCAGCGCAAGGAGCCTTCTCCCCCGCCTCCAGATTTTGACAAGAGGATTTTTGTCTCAGTCGTTGCGGCTCAGACGTACACGGTCACGATCACCTGAACCATTATAGCAGAGTGTGGATTCTCCTTCTCCAAGGCTATCCACCCCGAGGTTGAGAGTCTGCTCAACGAGCTCAACTGGAGCCAGTTTGCTCGGCATCAAGAGGATTCTGTTGTTCTCCCTATCGTTCATGAATTCTATGCGAACACCCTTCATGCTGCAGAGAGAACTTCTATTGTGCGTGTTTGGGGGCATAATGTACCCTACACTGCAGTCGCTGTCAGAGCTGCTTTAGGATTGCCTCAGCCCCTGCTCTTGTGTGACCATGCTGCCTTCTGCCAATGGGAGCCAGTTGAGGGCATCGATCTAGCTATCGTTACAGCCCGGATCTGTCGACCTGCATCCCAACCGGTGTAATGGGTCATGAGCATCCAGACCAACAGGCCTCGGTACTTTCCTCAATCATGTTTGACGTCGGAGGGGGTCTAGTATCATTTTATTAACACATGTATCCTCCCGTCTACTAACCTATCTGAGGTAACGCGTGATTGGGTCATCCTTATTTACTCCATCTTGGAGCGTTGCTGCATTAACGTTGCTCAGATCATCCATGATCAGATCCGGTGGTGCATACGAGAGCCGACCAGCCTCTTCTTTCCATGCCTGATCCATACTATTTGCATTCGGTAGTGGGTGCAATAGGGGCCACATGAGGAGCTTGCAGATGGTAAATAACCTCTCAACGACTCATTTATAGAGCACGTGGGAGGAGCTGCAGCCCCAGCCAGGCAGAGGCAGGCTCGCAAGCAGCCCAGAGTTGCTGCCCCAGCTGATGAGGGAGACCTGCGTGCTCAGATTGCGCATCTTACTGCCATATTGTCCTATAGCTTGCAGACTCAGCGATGGATGGCAAAACGCCTCTAGCTCCCCATGGACGACTATCCTGTGCCACAGTTCCTACCCCAAGTAGTAGCTGACCCGCCCCAACCACAGCAGGATGCCCCCGATGATGCTGATGATGACGACGAGGACACTGATGACTAGCCCGATTTCATACAGGGCACTTTCTTTCGTTGTTCATTATATTTTTTGTATAGTGGGACACTGTTTCCGATAGGTTTGGGGGTAGGCATTATAAACATGTACGGGTGTATGTTTTTAATGTTTCAAAGCATGTTATAATGTTAGACTTTTTGTTTTGATAATTAGTGATTATCATGTTATATTATTATGTTTATATTTAGTATTTTGAGTAAATATATTGTTAGTATTTAGTTTTACCCATAGACCAAGGGAATGCATGTTTTGAATAATTGAACTTGAATATATTGAAATGCATCACTTAAGGCTAACTAAATACTAGTTAGTAAGATATTGTAACACCCCAAAATTTATTTATTTCATTATAAATATTCATTTTATAATATTTGTAATTTTTTGGAATTTTTTTAGATTTTTTTGAGAACGCAGAATATTTTAATATTATTTCTCATTTTACGTGTAAATTGAGGCAAGTCGAGAAAATGAGATATTTTTCTCGAGAACCTTGATCTGTGGAAACATTAACGGAGGATCTTACTAAACTCGAGACTGGAATGGTTTACAAGATTTTACGTTTTTTGAGAAATTTTATCCGACATAATAATAAATCATTGTGTAATTTTTATCCGCTGGACAATTAATACTGACTTCTGTCAACTGTAATAATTGTCCATTGGATAATAGCATGTATTAAAAATCCTATCACATTATCCTAATGTAATGCTCTTTATGTTTAATCAAATTCACTTTAAATCAAATTTAGTGTATTTTAATTAAAGCTTCTTTGAGAAGCTTTCACCACCAAATGTCTAAGTTACCCTTGGCTTGTTGGAGAAGCCTCTCCACCCCCTTCTCTCTCTCCATTTCCGCGGCACCCATAGCCCAAGGGGAGCAAAATTTTTCTCCCACACACTTAACACACTTAATCACATTTCACTCATTTTTCATCTATCCATTTCTCTCTCTAGTTTTCATCTTCATTTTCTCTCCTCCTTCTCTCTACTTCTCCTCCTTGACCACGGTTTGCAGCCCCCATTATAGACCACTTCTCCTTACTTTTCTCTTCATTAACACTATTTCTACATTCACCTCAACCTCCTCTATGTTTCCTATTTAGAAAGTTTCTTCAAAATCCATCATTTCCTCCATTATCTTCCAAGACCAAGCTTCAAACTTTAAGGTAAAGTTTTCATTTTTTTCTTTTTCTTTTCTTCATTTTCGTGTTCTATGGTTTCATTGGAGACCAAAGACTCTTCTTTTTCAACCATTGGTGTTGATTATTTGTGTTGAAATTTCTAGGGTTTTGGAAGCTCAAAACCGAAACCACCAAGGAGCAAATAGGAGGTCATTTTCGTGTTCTTCCTTTAGGTAAGAGGGAGATTTACTCACTTCAACAATTATTGGTGGTGAGGAGACCTTGTATGATTGTTTGATGGAGAAATCCATATTGGTATGCTTACTTTGTTTGATGATTTTGTATGTTTATGTGTTATTGATTGATGTTAATGATTGAATAATGAGTTTGAATGCATTGGTGGTGTTGGAATATTTGATAATGATAGAATTAATGAATGGAAAATTTTGAGGGTTTACTACCCCATTGGAGGTCACGGTTTTGGCTTGGAATTTAAGGGATTAGATTGATTTTGGGTGAAATAAAATTTAAGTGATTAGGTATCAAGTAACTAATGCATAATGTGAAGAAAAATTAGAACCTTGGTGACCTTGGGAGGCCACGGTTTGGCCTTAATTGTTAAGGGTTAGAATTAAGATTTTGAGTAATATAACCTATATAATTGGACATTAAAGGATTGACACTTATAATGGCCTTTGGAGGCCACGGTTTGAAGGGTTTTGTTAGCCTAAAGAAAAATCTCATAATTGATCAAGACTTAGGACATTGAAAAATGTAGGATCCTTAATATAGAAATTGTGGTATGTATGGAACAATGTATATGTATATATTGATATTGAGAATTGGTTGATGTTATTGTGAGTTCCTATGTGGGACTAAGTTCTTGACGGAATTATGACATGTTGATATTGAGAAATGAATATATGCCATTGTGGTATACTTTATGATAAATGTATCATTGATAAACATACATGATGTACATTGCGTTGTCATGCATATGTGTTGTCTATTGGACATTATTGGAAAGGCGATGTATGCCTAAGAGTTTGAATAACACCTATGTGCGGGTGCGAGTAGACTAAGCGTAGGGTCATAGTGGTTGGCCCTGGGGGCGTTGGGGTGCGAGTGTCTCACAATAGACAGTGGTAGCTCCACTGGGGCCGTGGGATAGACCGATGCAAACACACCAATGATTTGAACTGAGACGTTGTCCTATATCGCGATCAACTGTTGAGGTGCCATGTATAAGCTGTATTGCGCAAATATTTTTATGAGATGAAGCACACTATTTTTAAGGTTAACAAAATACTAGCATAACTCCTTGATCATTCACTCCGAAAATGTTTATGTCTAGCTCCATAGAGTAGGATTTTTAGTACCATAATGCATTGTGCATTGCCCATTGTCAGTCTCATATTTCATTGAGAATGAACACTTTTAACTGTTGAAATATTTGTTCTTACTGTCAATATAATTATCTAGATGATAAACCGTCACTGCTTGAGATTCTGTTGTTATTTTTCTCTTATTGCTTAATTGATTATTACTATTAGTTTTAATTATTCTGTTAATGAATATATATATTGTAATGCTATGTGGGCGTCCAGCGCCATTCTGTTTTCTTACTACCATATTAGTAATGAAAGCTGGGTGTCTCACCTTTTTTCCTATATATCTGCATTTCTATTTTAAATTGTGTACTACCGAGAAGACGTTCACGAGGAAGAAAAGGAAACGCCTGAGTTTCTTGGCTTTTGGCTCGACTACGATTAGTGCTGATCAGAGATGTCTTCACGTCCACGCTGATTTTTGGGGTTTGTTAGGATGACCTTTCATAGAGGACCCGATTGCTGGCACATCAACTTGAGCATGGACCGTTGCATCTATCACGGGGAGCTGACTGTCTCTTTGGCATGGGGTCGCTACAACTCACCTGTTTTTGGTTTTTCTACTTTTGTCCACTTGGAATTTTACTTGCCTGTTAGAGATCTGTGGAATGACCTTTACTACACCCCACAAGAGGTCTCTTTTCTCTTCACTGCTTGGGCTTCTGCCTGAAATTCTGTCGCTCCGATGGCAAGTTCATCGGATGAAGAGGATTCTGAGGAGGACCTGGCTACGGTCCTTCTCGTCAGTCTTAGGGGATGATACTATTGATGGCTTTTGATGGCTAACCGTTTATCTTTTTGGGGAAGCCTGACGTTTTGCCGTACTTGATGGGTGTATAATTGTATCATTTTGGGTGGGTACATCTTTTGTTTTTTGTGTAAATCATGATGTAATTAAATAGGCTGATGCATATAATATTATATATGAATTATGAATGTATGACTTTCAATTCTGTGTTGATTCCATTGTATCTATGATTATTATTATCTCTTTACCATCATTTCAAAAAAAATTGTACACATATTTCAATACTCGAAATACTTTACAATCCAAGAACGCAAACTATTTAATCACGTGTTAAAAATGAACCGGGTCTTAATTAATCCAAGTAATTATACTTTTCCGCATTTTTGTTTTAATCTCTTTATGGTGTGACGTTCCTTCTCCGTGATACAAGGAAAAGGGGCGTTACACTGTCTTGATATCACAGCCCCGGTTTATGTTTTCTTTTGGGTCTTGTGGTTTTGGATTATCTTATTTGTGTTGTGTGATTCTCTGTGTTTGGTATTCCGAAAGGATGCATCTGACTTTTCCTTGTGTTTTGTATAGCTTGACTTGAAAGAGGATTATGGCTCGTAGAGGAGACATGACTGCTGCAATTGAGGCAATTCAGAAGATGGTTGATGCTATGCTACAACAAAACCAGCAAACGACTCAACAACAAGAGAGGACTGCACAACAATTGGAGGCTACTATTGAGGCCCAGAATCCGGTGAAATTTCATCGCACTAACCCTCCACAATTCAAAAGAGAATATGATCTTGAGAAGGCTACTCTATGGATCAAAGAGCTGGAGAAGATATTCATGGGCATGAACTGTGCCAATGACAAGAAGGTGACATATGCTGCGTTTATGCTTGTTGGAGACGTAGAGGATTGGTGGACTAGAGAGTAGAGGTAATTGGAGGCTGAAAATCGAGTAATTAATTGGGAATTATTCAAAGAGAGATTCTTGAATAAATATTTCCCGAAAAGTGCTAGGCATGCTAAGGAGATGGAGTTTCTTGGTTTACGGCAAGGAAATATGACTGTGAGTGAATATGCTGCTAAATTTGAGAGCTTATCCAAATTTGCAACCTACTTTCAACACCAACCGAATGAAGCATGGAAATGTCGAAAGTTCGAGGAAGGCCTAAGACATGATGCGAAGAGGGCGGTTATCACTCTGAAGATTAACCAGTTTTCTGAGCTACTTGTTACGTGTCGCTGGGTGGAAGACTTAGACCAAGCCCGAGACACAAGAAACCGCAACTTTGGACCTTTTCGGTCTCAAAGAGGAGGAAGCAGTAATGCTAACCGTTACTAGAAGAAGCCTTATTCCATACCACCTAGAAATTAACAATAAAGGCCGCAAGGTGGAAGTCCTGGAGGAAGTCCAGGTAGAACTGGTTAAGCAACAACTTCTACGCCGAGATGCATGAAGTGCGGGAAGGAGCACTACACGAGGGATTGCACTATTAAAGGAGTTATCTACTTTAGATGCAGGAAACCTGGACACGTTTCTCGTCAATGTAATCAACCTAAGGCGGAACCTTCCATTAATGCTGCTAGAACTGCTAAACCGCAAGCTGGAGGTCAGGTTTACACCCTGAGTGGTGTTGAAGCCTCTCAATCCAAAGATCTTATACAAGGGGAAGGTCTCATAGAAGGTAATCTTTTAACTATACTGTATGACTCTGGTGCAACTCATTCTTTCATTTCCTATAATTGTGTAAAAAGACTTAGTTTACCTGTGTCTTCTTTGCCTTTTGATTTGACTGTTTCAACTCCTACTGCTAAACACGTTGTCACTACCAAAGTCTATTTAGATTGTCTCTTAATTGTTGAAGGTCAAATCTTTTCTGTTGATTTGATATGTTTGCCACTATCTTAATTAGATGTGATCTTATGAATGGATTGGTTATCTTCTAACCATGTCCTGTTAGATTGTTCTAGAAAAACCATAGTTTTCCCTTTCAATGAGAATTCTAGATTTTTTACGGCTAACCAAGCGAAAGCTTTCTTGAAAGAAGGAGCTCAGGGATACGTGTTGTTGTCTTCTTTGAAAATCGAGAATGAGGTAGATGTGAACACACTTCCAGTGGTTAGAGAATTTCCTGAAGTTTTTCCTGAAGATGTACCTGGTTTACCACCGGAGCGAGAGATCGAGTTTACCATTGACCTTGTACCTGGAGCTGATCCTATTTCCATAGTGCCTTGCAGAATATCGCCAGCAGAGCTAGTTGAGCTCAAAAAGCAATTAGAAAAACTTTTGGAGAAACAGTTTGTTAGACCTAGCGTATCGCCTTGGGGAGCGCCGATACTGCTAGTTAAGAAGAAATACAGTACTTCGAGATTGTGTGTAGATTATCGTCAGTTGAACAAAGTCATGATCAAGAACAAGTATCCATTGCCGGGGATAGATGACCTAATGGATCAACTAAAAGGAGCGGTGGTGTTTTCTAAGATCGATTTGCGATCGGGTTACCATAATATCAGAGTAAAAGTGGAAGATATTCCTAAAATGGCTTTTCGTACTAGTTATGGACACTACGAGTACCTGGTGATGCCTTTTGGTGTGACTAATGCACCTGCTATTTTCATGGATTATATGAATAGAATCTTCCGTCCTTATTTGGACAGATTCATCATTGTCTTCATTAATGATATCTTGATCTATTCAAAAAATCAGGAGGATCATGCTGAACATCTCAGTATAGTTCTTCAGATTTTGAAGGAGAAAGAGTTATACGCTAAGTTATCGAAGTGTGAGTTTTGGTTGAACGAAGTTAAATTTTTGGGCCATGTGATTTCGAAGGAAGGAATTGCTGTAGACCCATTAAAGGTTGAAGTTGTTCTACAGTGGGAAAGGCCGAAGACGGTGATAGAAATCCAAAGCTTGGTTGGATTAGTTGGAAATTATAGGAGATTTATCGAATAATTTTCTAAAATTGTCGGACCTCTCACTCAACTCACAAGGAAGAATCAAGCCTTTGAATGGACGGATGCTTGCGAAGGAAGATTTCAAGAGTTGAAAAAGAGACTAACTTCTTCACTAGTATTAGTTCTACCTGATACAAATGAACCATTCAAAGTATACTGTGACGCTTCATATCAAGGATTGGGTTGTGTCCTTATACAAGGTAGAAAAGTGGTGGCTTATGCTTCGAGGCAATTGCGAGTGCATGAGAAGAACTACCCAACGCATGACTTGGAGTTAGCTGCCGTTATATTTGCTTTGAAGATATGGAGACATTTTCTCTATGGAGCAACATTCAACGTTTTTAATGATCACAAGAGCTTGAAGTATTTGTATGATCAAAAAGAGTTGAATATGAGACAGCGAAGGTGGTTAGAATCTTTGAAAGACTATGATTTCCAACTTCAGTATCACCTTGGAAAGGCAAATATTGTGGTCGATGCCTTAAGTAGGAAAATAATCAGTGTTTCTACCATGATGATCAGAGAATAGGATTTGATAAAACAATTCATAGACGTATGGTCTTTTGTGGAATTAATGTCAGGAAAAATCTGTATGAACATGGTCACTATTTCGAATGATTTAATGGAAGATATCCGAGAAAAACAAAAGGTTGACAAGTTCTTGCAAGAGGAAAGAGAGCTAATGAAGCAAGGCGGTATATCAATATTAGAGGAAGGAAGCGATGGAATTTTAAGATTCCAAGGTAGAGTCTGTGTGCCTAAGGATGAAGAACTCAGGAAGTATATACTCGAACATGCTCATAAGAGTCAGTTGAGTATGCATCCCAGAATGACCAAAATGTACCAAGATTTGAAGAAGTTATTTTGGTGGCATGGAATGAAAAGAGACATTGCTAGCTGTGTATCTTCCTGTCTGGTTTGTCAGAAAACAAAGATTGAACATCAAAGACCGTCAGGATTGTTACAACCCCTGACTATTCCCGAATGGAAATAGGATAGTATTACCATAGACTTTGTTGTCGGATCGCCAAAAACTAGAAGAGGATATGATTCAATATGGGTAATTGTGGATTGACTTACAAAGTCAGCACATTTCTTGTCGATCAATACAAGATATCCATTGGAGAAGTTGACTCAGTTGTACATTGGTGAAATTGTCAGACTACATGGTGTGCCTACAAGTATCATTTCTGACAGAGATCCCAGATTTACATCGAAATTTTGGCAAAGTCTTCAAGAAGCAATGGGGACGAAGCTACGTTTAAGTTTTGCATATCATCCTCAGACGGATGGTCAATCAGAGAGAATAATTCAATCATTGGAAGATTTGCTGAGAGCTTGTGCCATAGAGCAAATTGGAAGTTGGGATGAAATTTTACCGCTGATAGAATTTACCTACAACAACAATTACCATTCAAGTATAGGGATGGCACCCTATGAGGCTCTGTATGGACGAAGGTGCAGAACACCTTTATGTTGGTATCAGGATGGAGAGCGACTCACAGTTGGACCTAATCTTATTCAGTAGACAACTGAGAAGATCAAAATGATTTAGGAGAAAATGAGAACGGCTCAAAGTCGACAAAAGAGCTATGCGAACAAAAGAAGAAAACCTCTTGAATTTGAGGAAGGAGAGCATGTGTTCTTGAAAGTCACGCCTACGACTGGGGTCGGTCGAGTTCACAAATCTAGAAAGCTCACTCCAAAATTCCTTGGACCTTATCAAATTCTTCATCGAATAGGTCCTGTTGCCTATCAGATAGCTTTACCACATTTTCTTTCAAATCTCCACAATGTTTTTCATGTGTCACAACTTCAGAAATACATTCCAAGTCCTGATCATGTCATAGCACTTGATTCAGTACAATTAAAGGAAACTTGACTTATGAAACAACTCTTGTAAGGATTGAGGATAGGAGAATGAAGCAACTCAGATTGAAAAACATTCCATTGGTGAAAATGATCTAGAACGAGACAACTAGGGATGCGACATAGGATCTGGAGGACTAGATAAAGGAGCAATACCCAAAATTATTCTAAGGTATAAAAATTTCTAGGACGAAATTCTTATTTGTTGGGGAGAGTTGTAACACCCCAAAATTTATTTATTTCATCATAAATATTTATTTTATAATATTTGTGATTTTTGAGAATTTTTTTGGATTTTTCTGAGAACGGGAAATATTTTAATATTATTCTTCATTTTACGTGCAAATTGAGCGAAGCCGGGAAAATGAGATATTTTTTCCGAGAACCTTGATCTGTGAAAACGTCAACATACTTATTTCATCTTGTGTTCATCTTGATGCGCCATATATATGTTCCTTCTCAAAACTGTACACCGATGAATCCAGAATGGTCACTCCTTGAAGTTGTCACCGAACTCAGAATATCTATCTCCCATCATGTCTAAGAAACTCGTTCCATCTACTATATAATTTTTAAAAATACAAGCACAACGAAACAATATAACAAAGAAGTGAGATCACCTACGCCAATACCAACATTGTAGCATAGAGATAACACAAAGGGCATACCATACAGATATGTCATATCATAATTACAACTATGCCATCATCATAATGTATAAAATAACAATAATTACAATAATGCCATCAACATTATTTATCATCATCATCATCCAATATTCTTCAATTATTATATCACATAGATATAAATATTAAATATTTATGATAATGCCCTCAATTATTATCCAAGTATTCAATAGTTCAATTATCATAACCAATACTCAATAATGATGCATATGTTATGCATGTAGACTCAATGTCCTACTCTATGGAGGTTTTCACAATTTCGAGAAGAATGTTGTTAATTGTCAGCCTTAGCCCAAAGATAACCTCCAATTTTCGAAAAGAATCGTGTTATTGTCGAGTATCGTCAATGCGTTGCAACGGACTGCATCGCCAAGTGGCACATGGACATTTGCCAATTAACATCCACTGGTCGACCGCCGCGCCTTGATGCCCCCAAGATCCATCATAGACCTCACTTTTCAGTTCTCATTCCCTCTTCAACCACAAGGGTCACAATAGCATCAACTATTAATTTTTGTTCAATGCACGAATATCTCAATGCAATTTTTGTTCAAATTCATCATATGCCACAATGCATATGTTTCAATTTCATCATATGCCACAATGTATATTTTTCCAATGCATATTCAATGCATATTCAATGCACCAATGTCAATCACAGCCAAAATTCATCATTTCCAATGCATGTTCAATGCACCAATGCCAATCACAGGCTAATTTCATAATTTTCTCATACACTGATCCAACAGTAACCATACTGTATATTCAATAGCGAAATCATGTTATCGCGTTTTCATAGTCACAAAACACTTTTGTTGTGTTTTCACAATGGCGCAACATTTCTGTTACGTTTTCACAATTCCGTAACACTTCTGTTGTATTTTCAAATCACGTATTGATTTTTGAACATTTTCTCAACCACGTAAAAATATTTACACGTTTCTCAAATTGCGTAGCGATTTTCCACCATTTTCAAAATTGGTAACTTAAAAATCATCCTTTTAAGTCGCGTAAACCATTTTCCATCATTTTCGAAATATTTAAACGTTTTTCAAATCGCGTAGAAATATTTTAACATTTTTCAAATCACGTAGCTTAAAAATCACGTTTTTAAGTTACGTAAAATATTTTTCACCATAATTCCATTACGAAAAATATTTCTCAACCTTCAAAAATTCCATTTCAACATTTCTCATAATAATATGACTTCGTACTTCATTTTCCATATTTCCATATTCAAGAAATCATTTTCATAATAAATTCCACAATTTCACCATTTCCATTGATGTAAATCAATGTTTTCAAATCTTTAAAATTCCTTATCACACTTCAAAACCCAAAGGATGAGTTATGTATTAAAAAATATCAAATCACTATTATATTCTCCATTTTTCTCAAATCAATTCTAAAATCAATTCTCTTCAAAATAAATTGAGGTTCAAACACTTTCAACCTCTTTTTGTCTTTCATAAACGAAATTCCATCTTTCAAATAACAAAACACCTTGTTTCCATTTTCTTTAATTCTTGTACTAAAACACTTTGTTCAAACACTTTGTTTCCACTTTGAAATCCTTTTGTTTCATAAAACCAAAACTATTCCAATCTCTAAAAAAAACCGTGGTACATGGCCATTGAAACCATCAAATATTTTTCCTTCTAAGTCAATATGGTTTTACACAAACAAAACCATTAAAATTTCTTTAAAAAAAACTGTGAACACTTGGTCTTTGAAATCAAATCATTTGTTCATTTTTCATTTTTACTTTCTTTGCAAATCCTTAAAATCAACAACTCATTGCTCTTTTCATTTAAAACTCATGATTTATAAAATACTTAGAAACTTTTGATTCAAAAATTATCTTGAGGTCGTGTGCCTCTATGATTCTTTGGAACCAAAATTATTTTCCTTTCCATTATCAAATCTTGGCATACATATACATAATCATCATATATATCACAAGCATGTCATAAACAAAAGCAATAAATCATGTAAATCATATCAAACATGTAAGCACAAATAAATCATACAAAACATATAAACACATAAACACCCGCAAATAATTACATGACCATGGATATGAATCCTCACATGGATTCACCATCCATCAAATACAAAACCATCTCTCGCCACCATACTTGGTTGGTGAGAAGAATCTCCCTCTTACCTCTTGAAGAACCTCAAAAGCTCCTTGTTTTGCTTCTTTTTCCAAGTCCTTCGCCACCAAGGGCTTCTCAAATACAAAACAAAACACACACATAATTAATATATATAAGACTTGAATAAGAAAACCATGGATATGAATCATGGTTAGAACCTTGAAAATCAAAAGAAAAGTGAAGATTAATAAACTTCATCAATAAAGCTTCAATCTTTAGCTTGAAGAACAAGGTTGAAGATGGATGATTTAGAGAAAGTATCCAACATGGAAGTTGCTTAGAATATCATGTAGATTCAAGATCTATGTTGGATGAAATTAAAAGAGATTGGAGGGTGATTTTGGGTGGTATGGCCGAATGGTTCCTCTTGAAGAACAAAGATGGAGTTTTTGATTTTTGTGAAATGAAGACTTCTTAGACTTGGTTAAGATAAAGAATGAAGTGAAAACACTTGGTTTTCCTTTCTACCAATTTCGTGGAGCTCCATGGAAAAATCCCTAAAAATCATAAACAAATGTTAAAATAAAAAACAAATGTAGGAATAGGTAAACCATGGTTCAAGCATGGCTTAGAAAATCAAAACTAAAAGATTGGGTGAAGAAATATGAACTTTACCCTTTTTGATAAAAACTTGAACGTTGGATTTGAAGCTCAAGATGAATGATTTTGTGAAACTCATAACTAGAGATGTTCTTAGAATGGTATTTAGGTTTAGGAAATGTGTTTAGATAAAATTTTAGAAGCTTGGAGGCATGGCTTCTAGGTGTTGGCCGAAACTTAGAGAAGGAGAGAAATGGAGAGAAAATTTTGAAGAGCTAGCTTCTTGAAAATGATCAATAATGATCAATAAGTGACCAAGATAACTAATAATGGTCTTCAATCTTTACTTTAGCTCCTAAACAAGCACAAAAACCGTCCCCCCCTCTTCATGCACTCTCCTTGAGTGACCATTATTACAAGCCACCATTTAGAGCATTCCTAGCCATTGATTAGATCAATGGTTAGGATTAAGGTAGATTCTAGGTTTAGCTTTAGATTAGAAGACTTAATCTAGGCCATTGGATCTTTCTCCTTGAAATCCTAGCCATTAGATGTATCTCCAAAATGAAGGGTCAAGATTACTCCTTCAAACTTTACATCCAATGGTTATAAATGGTCCTAGCCACTTTATAAGACCAAATCTCCACCGTCGATTAAATCAAGATTAAGTCTCCACCACTGATTAAATCAAGATCAAGTCTCCACCGTTGATTAAATCAATGGTTGATGTCCAAGCCAATAATGTTGACTTAAGCAGTATAATATTTATTTTTATATCTGCTATTACCCCTCGAATAATATTTTTACTGTATTTTTATCATCCGATAATTAAATACAGCACAAAACACAGTAAAAGAAAATTTTAAAAACTCTTTCTGGATTCAAGTTTAGTAAGATCCCCCATCTCCGTCTAAACAGTACAATTTTTTCTATCCGCAGAAAAAATTTTCACTTTGCGAGACCCATCTGGGCCCACGTAAGGCCACTTGGGCCCACAGATAGCCCAAAAACAATCAGAGAAATGTAAAAATTTTATAACCATCCACAAAATCATAAAAATTAGAAAATTCATGAATATCAAATCAGATTACATAAAATAATTAAGACTTAACAGTAATAATTAAATTACGTAAATTTTCCCCAGCCTGAAAATTATTATTTTCTTGACATGGAGTAAATCACACAAAACGATTAAACGTACTGACGGAATACTCAAAATAATTTTACAGTACACAGAAATCACTAAACAGTAGAATTCTGTTAACTGTCAAAATTACTATCTAATAGATAGGAAATTTGAGGTGTTACACAGCTTACCTTGCTACTGCTCACACTCACTTAAGGCATCCACTATTATAAATAGTACTACTAAGGGGACTGCTAAGTACGTATCATTACAACCCTAGCCACACCTACAGAAAGTGAGTGAGAGACAATGAAAGGTCTTATTCTCTTCTCTTCGTAGCTAGCACTGCGTAAAAGAGGCGTGACTCCTTTTTTGCAAACGTTAGACTTTCGTGAGTCTATTCATGTGGATACCGTAGAGACATCGTTGTTGTTATGGTGTTGGGGATTCACATCGCTTGTGTTTTTTTTCATGCTTCAAGAGGTAATTTTTTTAAAACTCAGATTATGACTTTTGCATGGATCCTTGGTGGGAATTTTTTTGCTGCGTGAAGTATCCGCAATTCCCAATAGTGGTATTAGAGCAACTTGCGAAACCATGATTCAGTTTTTCTACTCTCCTTGTTATATGAAATAACATGATTTGTTGCTTTCTTTTTGTAAAAGATATGATCTTTATATGTTATTTCTGAAATTGAAATAATGCTTTATGAAACTGTGTTCTGTTTGATTTGTTGTTTATGAAACACATTGATGTTTTTGAAACCATGAAGATGTTCATATGATTTTGTGAAAAACCATTTTCAAAGCTTTCTATTTTTTCATTTTTCTGGTGTGTGTGTGTGTGTGTGTGTGTGTGTGATATGTATGATTCTATAAAAATCATTTTGAATGCTTACTGTTTCTATGTTTTTCTAGTATATATGTGATATATACATAGCAGCACAGTGCAAGGTTTAGGAAACCTTGTTTCTGATTTATAGCGGCATCGAAGCAAGCCTTGGCTGCCTTCACAGAACAGCAGAGACGCAAGGGTTCTCGAATCCTTGTTTCTGCATAGAGGCACAGTGCAAGGTTTTTGAAACCTTGTTCTTGGTTTGTGGCGGCTTTGAGGCTTCCTTATGACATGAAGTGTTCATGTCTTCACGCGTTTTGGAAACCTTATTTCTGGATAGGTGATGGTGGCTATGAGGAACCCCTGCGGCACATGAAGCGTTCATGTGTTTAGGGTTTAAGTATTGTTGCCCTAGTCGTCACATAGGCAAAAAGGGTCCAACTCAATTTTTTGTTCAAGAAACCAGTAGTGGTATATGAATGAAAGCACGATATTCAAAACCATTTTTATAACTCACAAAATAATAATGTGTTATTGCTTTGTGTTTATGTGTACTTAGTGATGCATGGTGCATAGTTATGGTCTTAGTCCTCCTTTTATGTTATTTTGGTTATTTTAAATACGACCTGCATGTCATGCCTTTCTCTCTATATTCTGATTGTACATTCTCTTATCACCTAACTCCCCTTGAATGTAAAAGAGGTTTCTATATAATGTAACCTTAATGTGGAGGCAAGAAGACGGCATCAAGTGAGGACGTTGGTGGGAGAAGCTTGATGAAGCTGGCTTAGTTAATGCTACTCTCTTAGGGGCCATAATCATATCACTTTTATTATATGCTTTATATGTATGAGATGCATGGATGATGTTTATGGTATGATAAATAGTTTAATAAATGGTGAGATCTAATAATAATAAAAATTCCCCCAAATTAAATATTAAGTCATTATGTGATGCCTTCTAATGCGTGGCACTCGTCAAGACTAGTATCAATCAAGTGTAGGTCTGCCAAAATAGGATACCTTTATCTATATTAGTAAGATGCGATGGGATAAGAGTAATATCCAATTGCCTACCATTGGGTCTAACTTAACTAGGCCATTTCAATAGGATTAAAGGCTTAGAGGCATGGAGTTGGGCTTTAGTCCATTAGATGGATTAGAATAAGTGTTATTCACCCAACTATCCAAGAGTTTCATGTGATGTAATTGGAAAGAGTTTCCTACCTAAATAACTGAATTTTGGGCGATCAACCAAAGCTGACTCAAAGCTAGGTGAAATATGGATCTTGGCCTACTAGGAAATCTTTCGATGGGATTTTTTGAGTCAATGCTAAGGGTCATTGATTTGAATAAAATAGTGGGAGGCATGTTTAATTAAAGACCTTGTTAAATATGTTTATGCCATGATACTTATATTTTGCATATTTCTGTTGATATATTACCATGACAACAAACACTTTAAGTAACTTATCATTGCGATCAGTCCTTGAGAAAGACAAGTTGTCTAGGACAAATTTCCTAAACTGGTACACGAACTAGAGGATTGTCCTCAAGCAAGAGAAAAAGTTGTATGTTTTAGAACAACCTGTTCTTGAGCCACCTGCTACTAATGCCTCTAGAGCTGAAAGAGATGCTTATAAAAAGCATTAAGATGACGCCTTGGATGTTGGATGTCTAATGCTAGCCACTATGAACTCTGAGCTCCAAAAGCAACACCAGAACATGGATGCCTATGATATGATCGTACACCTCAAAAAGCTCTATCAAGAGTAGGCTAGACATGAGAGATACGAGGTCTCTAAAGCACTGTTTCAGTGCAAGCTGGTAGAAGGAAGCGTTGTTGGTGCTTATGTACTCAAGATGATTGGGTACATTGAAAACCTAGAGAGACTTAGTTTTCCTTTGGGCCAAGAGTTGGCCACTGACTTAGTCCTGCAATCGTTGCCGGAAAGTTTTAGTCAATTTGTCATGATCTATAACATGAATAAAATTGACAAATCACTACCAGAACTGCTAAGCATGTTGAGAACTACTGAGCAAAATATAAACAAAGGCAAAGGAAAGGCCATAATGATGGTCCAAAAGAATAAGGGCAAGAAACAGCAAAAAAAGCCCAAGGACAAGTGGAAGGGCAAGGGCAAGGATAAGTCTAAGGCCACACTTCTAGCTTAAAACCAGTGGGTGGAGTGGCTAAGGAAGGTACATGCTTCCACTGTGGTCAGACTGGACATTGGAAGAGGAACTGCACTAAGTACCTAGAGAAGCTCAAGAAGAAGAAGGGAAGTGAGACTTCCACTGTTGGTGTATGCCCTAGTGGCCAATACATTTTATCTATATTTACACACATTGTATTATGCTATTTTTAATATATGAGGCATTTCATTTATTATGTTCTTTTTGTTAGACATAATAAAGTCCTTAGAATAGTAAGTTTGATACCATAGGACATCAAGTGGATGACTTGATCATGAGATCCTATTAGATAAAACACTATTCTTAAATGTCCCTAGTCAAGTATTATTGTTAATTAGGACAACAATGAAAAATTGAGACTAGTATGTGCATAGACTGATGACCACATCTCATGGGTCATGGATATGAGATATCAAGTCTACACATTGATACATATTAGAGTAATGATGTATTGGACAGACTCGCCATGAGAACGCTACGTGGATCGTTACGTGAGTGTCATAAGTGATTCTCATAGTGATAATGGTGTATGTGGTCCTTTGACCTGAAATCACTACGATTCCAATATGAGGAATTGTGTGTTTTAATGCCATTAAACGTCATCTGTAACAAGATAATTATAAAGTTAGTTATTAGACATACCGCGATACATGTGGAGGGATGTGAGTGACCTAGATGGGATTTGTCCCTCCTACATAACAGGAGTGATATCTTCGGGGCCCCAGATTGAGTGAGACTACAAAATGCATAGCCATGCTCAAATGAGTCAATATGAGATATTGATCTCATTTGTTATTACTATGTCTACTCTGGAATCAGGAAACTGAATATTGAACTAAACAAGGGTGACACGTTCCATGCCTTGTGTTCAATCTAGATATTTGGACAAACGGACTAAACTACACGGAAACATTGGTCACAGATAGGTTATGTCAAATCACTGACATTCTTATTACTTAGGTAGCAGTGATGCGTTGCTAGATATCACTCACTGTTTGTAATATTAAAATGAGATTTTAATATTACTACCAACGTCATGAGAACCTGCAGGGTCGCACACTTAGAACAGACTAAATTGGAGCAATAAGGATCCAAGTTGGACTCGGATGCAATTGTGGGCCTAACTCATGACAGATGGGTTTAGGGTTGCATAGCTTACCTTGCTACTGCTCACACTCACTTAAGGCAGCCATTATTATAAATAGTACTGCCAAGGGGGCTGTTATGTACGTAACATTACAACCCTAGCCACACTTAAGAAAGTGAGTGAGAGACAGTGAAAGGTTTTCTTCTCTTCGCAGTTAGCACTGCGAAACAGATGCGTGACTCCTTTTTGCAAGTCTGTTTGTAACATCCCAAAATTTCCTATCTCTTAAATAGTAATTTTGACAGTTAACAGAATTTTACTGTTTAGTAATTTCTGTGCACTGTAAAATTATTTTGATTATTCGTCAGCGTATTTGATCGTTTTGAGTGATTTACTCCGTGTCAGGAAAATAAAAATTTTCGGACTGGAGAAATCTTTACGTAATTTAATTTTTACCGTTAGGTAATTAATTTACGTAATCTGATTTGATATTTGTGCATTTTATAATTTTTGTGATTTTTGTGGATGATTATATTTTTTTGACTGTATGTGGGCCCAGGTGGTCCTATGTGGGCCCAAGTGGCCATACGTGGGGCCCGCAAAGCAAAAATTTTTCTACGCATAGAAAAATTTGTACTGTTTAGACGGAGACAGGGGATCTTACTAAACCTGAATCCGAAAATAGTTTTTAAAATTTTATTGTACTGTGTTTTGTACTGTATTTAATTATTGGATGATAAAAATACAGTAAAAAATATTATTTGTAGGATACGAGAATAAATATTATACTGCGTAGTCAACAAAGAGAGCTTGACTTGAATTATACCCTTGGATGAGAATACTTAGTTTGAATATTAACCATTGATTTAATCAAAGGTTAAGAAACAAACTTAATAAAGAAGCCTTGGATAATAACCATTGATTTAATCAATGGTGTGAGAATAAGCTTAGTTAGGAAGGCTTTGATATCAACCATAGATGTAATCAAAGGTGTAGAATTGGTCTTGAAAAATGACAAAGACCATTTATAACCATTGGATTTAGATTAAATCAAGGGTGGAGATTTAATCTTAAAAAGTAACAAAGACCATTTATGACCATTGGATGAAGAATTAATCAATGGTGGAGATTTGGTCTTCTAAAGTAGCAAAGACTAATTAGGACCCTTGGATTTAAAGTTTGAAGGAGCAATCTTGACCCTTAATTTTGGAGACACATCTAAGGGCTAGAATTTAAAGGAGAAAAATCCAATGGCCTAGATTTAGTCTTCTAAAATTAAAAATCTACCTAAATCCTAACCATTGAATTAATCAATGGCTAGAAATGCTTCAAATGGTGGCAAATAATGAAGACAACTTTATTGAATGCATTATGAAGAGAAGGTGATGGTTTTGGAGTGTTTAGAAGACAAAGAGACAAGCTTTATGTCATTTTTGCATGTCTTGGTCAAGTTAGACATCATAATGGCTTACTTTTGATTTTTGCACTCCAAGGAGAATGCTTGAAGGGGGGCACGGTTTTGGTGCTGCATGAAGGATTTTGGAAGACCATAACTGCATGCTTTAGTCATTATTGTCTTCCTTGGTCTTCATTGATTCATTTTCAAGAAGGAAACTTAGAAAATTTTCTCTCCATCTCCTTTCTTCTCTAGATTTCGGCCAAGCCCTCCAAGAGCACCTTCCATCACTCAAAAATTTCAACCAACTTGATTTTCTAAACCTAAACATCATTCTAAGAACATCTCTAGTTATAAGTTTTTCCAAAATCATTCATCTTGATCTTCAAATTCAAGCTTCAAGTTTCTATCAAAAATAAAAAATTTCATCTTTGTGCTTCAAGAGAAACCATTCGGTTATCTACCCTAAAATCACCATCCAATCTCTTTTAATTTCATCCAACCATAGATCTTGAATCTACATGATGTTCTAAGTAACTTTCATGTTGAAGATTTTCTCTAAATCATTCATCTTCATGGACTTTCTTCAAGATCAAAGTTATTGGGTTTTTGAGCTCTTAGTGATGAAGGACTTAGAAAAAGAAGCAAATCAAGAAGCTTTTGAGGATCTTCAAGAGGTAAGAGGGAGATCCATCTCACCAACCAAGCATGGTGGTGAGAGATAGTATTTTATTTGATGGATGTGGAATCCATGTGAGGATTCATATCCATGGTCATGTAATTAATTTGTGGGTGTTTATGAGCTTTGATTAATTTTCTATGCTTGATATGCTTTGCATGATTTTATAGCTTTGATGATATGCTTGATATGCTATACATGCTTTTATGGCTTTGATGGTATGCTTATATTATTTATGATGAAATATATATGTATATGCCATGACTTGATGGTGAAGAGGAAATTGATTTTTGGCTCCAATAGCCAAGGAAGAGCTACGGTTTTGATGCCCTTGATTAGGGTTCATGTTGAAAATTTTCAAAAACAAAAGAATTGATTTTTGAGTACTTAGAACATGGTGGATTTCGAACAAGACACCTCAAGATAGGTGTTCACAAAATTAATATTTTCTTGAATGATGAAAATGGATGTTTAGAAAAGTAAGGAAAATAAACAAAGAATTTATTTTTCAAAGAGTACATGAATACGGTTTTAGAAGGATTTCTATTGATTTATTTAGTGTAAAAAGTTTCTAAGTGTTTTACTAAACATGAGATTTAAATGAAAATAGCAATGATAATTTTAAGGATTTGCAAATAAAGTGAAAAAGGATTTGTAAGGAAAGTAAAAATGAATTTGAACAAATGGGTTTGGTTTTTATGACCATCGGAATTTCGGTTTTGAAAATAAAGAATTTTTAATGGTTTTGTTTGTGTAAAACCATATCAATTTAGAAGGAAAATATTTGATGGCTTCAATGGCCAAAGACTCTACGATTTTTGGAGGCTGGAATAATTTTGGTTTTATGAAACGAAGTAATTTTAAAGTGAAAACAAAATGTTTGAACAAAATGTTTTAGTATAAGGATTTTGGAAAGGGAATCAAAGTATTTTATCACTTGAGAAATGAACTTTCATATGAAAATGAAAAAGAAAAGTTGCAAAGTGTTTGAATCTTAATTTGTTTTGAAAAGAATTAATTTTAGAATTGATTTGGGAAAAATGGAGAATATAATGGTGTTTTGAAAAATTACTAACGTATAACTTATTTTCAAGTTTTGAAATACGTTAGAAAATGTTAAGTTTTGAAACGTTGATTTACATCAATGGAAAAGTGATTTTGTGAATTATATTTTGAAAAAGAATTTCTTGAGTAAAGAACTGTGGAAAAATATTTTCTTGAGTAAGAAAATATATTAAATGAAGTATAAAGTTATATTATTTTGAGAAAAGTTAAAAAGGAATTTTTAAAGGTCAAGAAATATTTTCTATAATGAAATTGTGGTGAAAAATTATTTACGTATCTTAAAAACGTGATTTTTAAGTTACGTGATATGGAAAAATATTTCTATGTGATTTTAAATACGTTGAAATATTTATACGCGATTTGAATTTACGTTTAAATATTTTACATGATTTGAACTACTGTTGACAAATCACTATGTGACTGAATAGCGATAAAATATTTTTTATGTGATTGTGAAAATAGCGAAAAATCGTTATGTGATTTGAAAAGTGTTTTAAATATTTTGAGAATGACAGAAAATGATTTATGCGACTTAAAAGAATGATTTTTAAGTTACGTGATTTTGAAACAGTGGAAAAATACTATGCGATTTTGAGAAACGTATATTTTTATGCGATTAAGAAAAACGTTAAAAAATTAGTACATGTTTTAAAAGTGCAACAGAAGAGTTGCGGTATTTTGAAAACGTAACAGAAATGTTACTGTATTGTGAAAACGTAACAGAAGTGTCACGGTATTGTGAAAATATAACAGAAACGTTTCAGAATTTTGAAAACGTAACATAAGTGTTACGATATTTTGAAAACGCAATATAAACATTTTGGAATTGTGAAAATGAAACGGAAATATTACGCAATTTTGAAAACACGACGAAAGTGTTTTATAACTATGAAAATGTGATAACATGATTTTTGCTGTTGAAAATACAGTATAATTTGGTGCATTTTATATGCATTGGAAAGAGATGCTTGTGATTGGATTTGGTGCATTATACATGCATTGGGAAAAAATATGCGTTGAGGCATATGATACATTGAACAAATGAAATTGAAAAGATTTGGCCCTTTGGGGTTGGACTTGCACGGATATATTCGTGCATTGTATATGGCCCTTGTGGTTGAAGAGGGAATGAGAATTGATAGTGAGGTCTATGATGGATCTTGGGGGTGTCGAGGCGCGGCGGTCGACCAGTGGACAGCTGGCGAGTACCCTGTGTGATATATTAATTGAGGAATATTGGCTATGACAATTGTTTTGAATACTTGGATGATGATGATGATAGTTGATTAATGTTGATTGCATGGTCATAATTGTGATATAATCTATCTGTATGATATGTTGCTTGTGTTATCTCTGTGCTGCCATGTTAGTATTGGTGTAGGTGATCTCACCTCTTTGTTATGTTGTTTTGTTGTGTCTGTACTGTTAAAATCAAATAATAGAAGGATCGAGTTGTCTTAGACATAATGGGCGATGGATACTCAGAGATTGATGAAAACATTGAAGAGTGGCTGTCTCAAGTTCGAAGGTGTTCTGAGTAGACAAGGAGTAGAGTTCTGATGCAACAAGCTGGATACAAGATAAGGAATGAGTATGTTAAGTTTTATCGTTAGTGTTATACCGTGCTATTTAGTAGGACCCATCATGGGGTTTGCTACTGTTAAAAAAAAAAAGAGTCTGTTAATTTTATATTTCTCTTTAAATTATGAAATATTAATTAGTGTCAATATTGTATATTAATCAGTTTAAATATATTTTCAGTAATACTTATGAATTTCAGTAAGTTTATGTTTCAGTAAAGAAAGAAATTTTAAAACCCATCTTTTTATAACTCAAACCTTGTGTGAACTTCTTTACAGATTTTGAGTCCGGAGTCAGACATGTGATACCCTAGGGAGGGTGCTACATTAGTTGGTATCAGAGCACGGTTTGAGTCTTTTGGGGTTTGTGGTTAAGTCTGTTTTGCTTGTGTTGTGTTCTCTGTGTTATTGTTTTCTGAAAGGAAACAATGTTGTTTATAATGGATATCAGATCCATTGTATTTCGATCCGCACACCTTGAAAAAAAAAGGAAATGGCTCGGGATAGTTGTACTTGTGTGGAAGTAGAACATGTTACTAGTAATGCAGTTGCCGCTATAGGAGCAACGGGAGCAATGTGGAAGGACAACTGCAAGAACAAAGGACCGCTGTTCAGTGGGAAACTGGAAGTTGAAGTTTAGGATCTGATGGAAGAGAATCAGTTTTAGAATATAAGACTACGTAATTTTGGAACCCGATATTTTTAAGGATATTTGGAAAGTGAATGATTTCAACAGAAGATGTATTTACAACCATTGAGGAAACCAAAGGCAGTAACTGATGTGAAAGAAGGTACTTAATGAAGGAATGTACGTCAAGAAAACAAACGTTTATTTGAAATGGTTACATCTGGTTTCCATTTTATTTTGATTCGTCCATCTTTGAAGAAAGGAAATGACTCGTGATAGACGTACGTGTGTGGAAGCGAGACATAATGGTGGTGATATGACTGCAACTTTGGAAGTAATACAAACAGTGGCTGAAGCAATTATACAGCAAACTCAGAAGATTGTTCCGCAGCAAGAATTGATTTCTTAAGCTAAGATTTTGTTAGAGTTAAATCAATCTCAGGATGAAAGACCCTGTAACGTTGGACTATATTGGTTACGAAAAAGGGGAAATCGTAAGGTCAAGCGATTCCAACAGAAAACGTACGTGCAATCTCCAAGAAGTCAACAACAACAACAATCTTGTGGAGAAAGTACTAGTAATGACAGGTTTAGTTTGAATGTGACATCTGCACCGAAATGTAAGAAGTGTGGAAAGAGGCACTTAACGAAAGATTGTATGTTTAAGGAAATAATTTGTTTTAAGTGCGGGAAGTTTGGAACACAATCTTTGAAAATAGAGTTCCAATAAAAATAGAGTTTTTTGTTAGTAAAATCTCAGGTAGTAGGAAGTGTTCGGAGCGGAAGATTTAAACAATGGAGATTGTGTCATTGGAGCTAATGCTATAAACCATGCTGAATATTTCTGTGAATAACCTATTCCTTATGGCATATGATTGAGTAGACCAATTATATGTTAGAGTTATTCGTTATCTTCTGATTTGTTTACTTCTGTTTCTATTCTTAGTCGATCGAGTTACTCAAATTCTTCAAATCATTGTTATAGATCAAATCTTTGTGTTACTTTGATCTGTCGTTCAAAACTTTGTGTTAGTTTGATCTGTTTCATAAACAGACATGATATTTGAAAATGGATTGGTTATTTTCCAACCATATCCTATGAGATTGTCTCAATACAGTGTTAGTATTCCAGAAAAACTCATTCCTGAAAATTAGGCAAAATCAAATTCTTGTTGAATATGTTTGGTGACATATTAGATCATTTCGCTACCTTTTCTTCCTAAACCTCTATAATGTTCTTTCATATATTGCATTTGCAAGAAAGAATATTTTGCAAGAAAGGATATTCCTATTTAAAATCCATGTCATAGTATTTAATATAATGCGGTAGAAAGGAGAACTCGGCTAGTAAGACGTTTCCTGTTAAAGAAGCTAAAGCTGGAGGATAAAGTGATATGAGGATAAGAAAATTTTAAGTAATACATTACATTAGTTGGAAGTTATCTGAGAAAAACTATTCTAGGCATGAATGAAGGTTGGTAGCCGCTGTATTTGTATCAGAGAACTCATTCTTGAAGATCGAGCTACATCCAATTCTTTGCTGGATATGTTCGATAACATATTCGATTCATTTTGTTCTTTTCCATGACATTTTCTTTCATCTACTGCAATTGAAGGAATATCTTACAAGAGAGAATATTCCTATTTATATCCAGGTCAGAGTATCAAAGTGGCGCAGTGGAAGCGTGGTGGATTCTTCAAAAATTGAAGAAGTCTGTCTATGGGAAAAGTTAAGACGGTAATGGAAAACCGTAGAAAAAAAATTATTAAGATATTTGTTTGATCAGGAGAAGTGAACAAGAGATAAAGAACTTTCAATGGTTTAGAATCGTTTGGAATAACGTAAGAGGTGAAACTACACAGGAGGCGAAGAAAAGATAAAGGAATAATGTCATTATTTATTCCGAGGAAGTGAAATCATGGTCATGAAATTTCGAGGACGAAATTTCTGTAAAGAAGGGGAGTATTGTAACATCCCAAAATTTCCTATCTCTTAAACAGTAATTTTGTGATTAATGTAATTTTCTTGTTTAGTAATTTTTGTGCCTTTGTAAAATTATTTTGATTATTTCGTCAGCGTATTTGATCGTTTTGAGTGATTTACTCCGTGTCAGGAAAATAAAAATTTTCGGGCTGGAGAAATCTTTACGTAATTTAATTTTTACCGTTACGTAATTAATTTACGTAATCTGATTTGATATTTGTGCATTTTCTAATTTTTGTGATTTTTGTGGATGATTATATTTTTTTGGCTATATGTGGGCCCAGGTGGTCCTATGTGGGCCCAGGTGGCCATACGTGGGCCCAAGTGGGTCCCGCAAAGCAAAAATTTTTCTACGCATAGAAAATTTGTACTGTTTAGACGGAGACAGGGGATCTTACTAAACCTGAATCCGGAAATAGTTTTTAAAATTTTATTGTACTGTGTTTTGTACTGTATTTAATTATTGGATGATAAAAATATAGTAAAAAAATATTATTTGTAGGATACGAGAATAAATATTATACTGCGTAGTCAACAAAGAGAGCTTGACTTGAATTATACCCTTGGATGAGAATACTTAGTTTGAATATTAACCATTGATTTAATCAAAGGTTAAGAAACAAACTTAATAAAGAAGCCTTGGATAATAACCATTGATTTAATCAATGGTGTGAGAATAAGCTTAGTTAGGAAGGCTTTGATATCAACCATAGATGTAATCAAAGGTGTAGAATTGGTCTTGAAAAATGACAAAGACCATTTATAACCATTGGATTTAGATTAAATCAAGGGTGGAGATTTAATCTTAAAAAAGTAACAAAGACCATTTATGACCATTGGATGAAGAATTAATCAATAGTGGAGATTTGGTCTTCTAAAGTAGCAAAGACTAATTAGGACCCTTGGATTTAAAGTTTGAAGGAGCAATCTTGACCCTTAATTTTGGAGACACATCTAAAAGGGCTAGAATTTAAAGGAGAAAAATCCAATGGCTAGATTTAGTCTTCTAAAATTAAAAATCTACCTAAATCCTAACCATTGAATTAATCAATGGCTAGAAATGCTTCAAATGGTGGCAAATAATGAAGACAACTTTATTGAATGCATTATGAAGAGAAGGTGATGGTTTTGGAGTGTTTAGAAGACAAAGAGACAAGCTTTATGTCATTTTTTGCATGTCTTGGTCAAGTTAGACATCATAATGGCTTACTTTTGATTTTTGCACTCCAAGGAGAATGCTTGAAGGGGGGCACGGTTTTGGTGCTGCATGAAGGAGTTTGGAAGACCATAATTGCATGCTTTAGTCATATTGTCTTCCTTGGTGTCTTCATTGATTCATTTTCAAGAAGGAAACTTAGAAAATTTTCTCTCCATCTCCTTTCTTCTCTAGATTTCGGCCAAGCCCTCCAAGAGCACCTTCCATCACTCAAAAATTTCATCCAACTTGATTTTCTAAACCTAAACATCATTCTAAGAACATCTCTAGTTATGAGTTTTTCCAAAATCATTCATCTTGATCTTCAAATTCAAGCTTCAAGTTTCTATCAAAAATCAAAAATTTCATCTTTGTGCTTCAAGAGAAACCATTCGGTTATCTACCCTAAAATCACCATCCAATCTCTTTTAATTTCATCCAACCATAGATCTTGAATCTACATGATGTTCTAAGTAACTTTCATGTTGAAGATTTTCTCTAAATCATTCATCTTCATGGACTTTCTTCAAGATCAAAGTTATTGGGTTTTTGAGCTCTTGGTGATGAAAGACTTAGAAAAAGAAGCAAATCAAGAAGCTTTTGAGGATCTTCAAGAGGTAAGAGGGAGATCCATCTCACCAACCAAGCATGGTGGTGAGAGATGGTATTTTATTTGATGGATGTGGAATCCATGTGAGGATTCATATCCATGGTCATGTAATTAATTTGTGGGTGTTTATGAGCTTTGATTAATTTTCTATGCTTCATATGCTTTGCATGATTTTATAGCTTTGATGATATGCTTGATATGCTATACATGCTTTTATGGCTTTGATGGTATGCTTATATTATTTATGATGAAATATATATGTATATGCCATGACTTGATGGTGGAAAGGAAATTGATTTTTGGCTCCAATAGCCAAGGAAGAGCTACGGTTTTGATGCCCTTGATTAGGGTTCATGTTGAAAATTTTCAAAAACAAAAGAATTGATTTTTGAGTACTTAGAACATGGTAGATTTCGAACAAGACACCTCAAGATAGGTGTTCACAAAATTAATATTTTCTTGAATGATGAAAATGGATGTTTAGAAAAGTAAGGAAAATAAACAAAGAATTTATTTTTCAAAGAGTACATGAATACGGTTTTAGAAGGATTTCTATTGATTTATTTAGTGTAAAAAGTTTCTAAGTGTTTTACTAAACATGAGATTTAAATGAAAATAGCAATGATAATTTTAAGGATTTGCAAAGAAAGTGAAAAAGGATTTGTAAGGAAAGTAAAAATGAACTTGAACAAATGGGTTTGGTTTTTATGACCATCGGTATTTCGATTTTGAAAATAAAGAATTTTTAATGGTTTTGTTTGTGTAAAACCATATCAATTTAGAAGGAAAATATTTGATGGCTTCAATGGCCAAAGACTCTACGATTTTTGGAGGCTGGAATAATTTTGGTTTTATGAAACAAAGTAATTTTAAAGTGGAAACAAAATGTTTGAACAAAATGTTTTAGTATAAGGATTTTGGAAAGGGAATCAATATATTTTATCACTTGAGAAATGAACTTTCATATGAAAATGAAAAAGAAAAGTTGCAAAGTGTTTGAATCTTAATTTGTTTTGAAAAGAATTAATTTTAGAATTAATTTGGGAAAAATGGAGAATATAATGGTGTTTTGAAAATTTACTAACGTATAACTTATTTTCAAGTTTTGAAATACGTTAGAAAATGTTAAGTTTTGAAACGTTGATTTACATCAATGGAAAAGTGATTTTGTGAATTATATTTTGAAAAAGAATTTCTTGAGTAAAGAACTGTGGAAAAATATTTTCTTGAGTAAGAAAATATATTAAATGAAGTATAAAGTTATATTATTTTGAGAAAAGTTAAAAAGGAATTTTTAAAGGTCAAGAAATATTTTCTGTAATGAAATTGTGGTGAAAAATTATTTACGTATCTTAAAAACGTGATTTTTAAGTTACGTGATATGAAAAAATATTTCTATGTGATTTTAAATACGTTGAAATATTTATACGCGATTTGAATTTACGTTTAAATATTTTACGTGATTTGAACTACTGTTGATAAATCACTATGTGATTGAATAGCGATAAAATATTTTTTATGTGATTGTGAAAATAGCGAAAAATCGTTATGTGATTTGAAAAGTGTTTTAAATATTTTGAGAATGACGGAAAATGATTTATGCGACTTAAAAGAATGATTTTTAAGTTACGCGATTTTGAAACAGTGGAAAAATACTATGCGATTTTGAGAAACGTATATTTTTACGCGATTAAGAAAAACGTTAAAAAATTAGTACATGTTTTAAAAGTGCAACAGAAGAGTTGCGGTATTTTGAAAACGTAACAGAAATGTTACTGTATTGTGAAAACGTAACAAAAGTGTCACGGTATTGTGAAAATATAACAGAAACGTTTCAGAATTTTGAAAACGTAACAAATGTTACGATATTTTGAAAACGCAATATAAACATTTTGGAATTGTGAAAATGAAACGGAAATATTACGCAATTTTGAAAACACGACGAAAGTGTTTTATAACTATGAAAATGTGATAACATGATTTTTGCTGTTGAAAATACAGTATAATTTGGTGCATTTTATATGCATTGGAAAGAGATGCTTGTGATTGGATTTGGTGCATTATACATGCATTGGGAAAAAATATGCGTTGAGGCATATGATACATTGAACAAATGAAATTGAAAAGATTTGGCCCTTTGGGGTTGGACTTGCACGGATATATTCGTGCATTGTATATGGCCCTTGTGGTTGAAGAGGGAATGAGAATTGATAGTGAGGTCTATGATGGATCTTGGGGCGTCGAGGCGCGGCGGCGGTCGACACCGGTGGACGGTGGCGAGTACCTGTGCCACTTGGCGATGCAGTCCGTTGCAACGCATTGACGATACCCGACAAGAACACGATTCTTTTCAACAACTGGAAGATTGTCTTTGGGCTAAGGCTGACAATTGACAGAGCATTCTCCTCGAAATTGTGAAAACCTTCGTGGAGTTGTTTTCGAAAAACTGAGTCTTTGTGCACATGCATAATCTGACATTTATATCTGTGTGATATATTAATTGAGGAATATTGGCTATGACAATTGTTTTGAATACTTGGATGATGATGATGATAGTTGATTAATGTTGATTGCATGGTCATAATTGTGATATAATCTATCTGTATGATATGTTGCTTGTGTTATCTCTGTGCTGCCATGTTAGTATTGGTGTAGGTGATCTCACCTCTTTGTTATGTTGTTTTGTTGTGTCTGTACTGTTAAAATCAAATAATAGAAGGATCGAGTTGTCTTAGACATAATGGGCGATGGATACTCGAGAGATTGATGAAAACATTGAAGAGTGGTGTCTCAAGTTCGAAGGTGTTACGAGTAGACAAGGAGTAGAGTTCGATGCAAATTTGGATACAAGATAAGGAATGAGTATGTTAAGTTTTATCGTTAGTGTTATACCGTGCTATTTAGTAGGACCCGTCATGGGTTTTGCTACTGTTAAAAAAAAAAGAGTCTGTTAATTTTATATTTCTCTTTAAATTGTGAAATATTAATTGGTGTCAATATTATATATTAATCAGTTTAAATATATTTTCAGTAATACTTATGAATTTCAGTAAGTTTATGTTTCAGTAAAGAAAGAAATTTTAAAACTCATCTTTTTATAACTCAAACTTTGTGTGAACTTCTTTACAGATTTTGAGTCGGGAGTCAAACATGTGATACCCTAGGGAGGGTGTTACACTGTTCATGTGGATACCGCAGAGACATCGTCGCTATTACGGTATTGGTGATTCACCTCGCTTGTGTTTATCACGTTTCAAGAGGTAAACCTTTAAAAACTCAGATTATGGACTTTTTGCATAGATCTTGTGAGAGAATTCTATTATTCCACTGCGTGATTTTTAATCCGCAATTCCTAACATCCACTTCAGGTATTTTGTTATAGAAGTCAATTTATCTACTTCTGCATCATGGGTATTAGATACTGGATGTGGATCTCACATTTGTGTAAATGTGCAGGATCTAAAGAGCAGTAGACCATTGACTAAGGGCGAAGTCGACCTACGAGTGGGAAATGGAACAAAGGTTGTTGCATTAGCCGTAGGGACTTATTTATTAGCTTTGCCCACTAGGCTTGTAATTGGATTGGATAATTGTACTAGCAAGAATATCATTTATGTTTCTTGTTTGGACAAGAAAGGTTTTACTTTTATAATAAAGAACAAAAGTTATTCTATTTATTTGAATGATATTTTCTATGGTAGTGCACATCTGAGTAATGGACTTTATGTCCTTGATCTCAAAACATCCATCTATAACGTAAATACAAAGAGGTTCAAGTCAAATGATATAAACCCGACTTATCTCTGGCATTGTTGTTTGGTCCACATAAATAAGAAATGCATCTCCAAACTCCATAAAGATGGATTCTTTGACTCATTTGATTTTGAATCATATGAAATATATAAGTCTTGTTTATTGGGGAAGATGACTAAGGCCTCATTCACTGGACAAGGTGAAAGGGTTAGTGATCTTTTGGGCCTCATACATAGTGATGTATGTTGACCTCTTAACACACTGGCTAGAGGAGGTTTTCAATACTTTATTACATTTATTGATGATTTCAGTAAATATGGATTTGTATATCTTATGAAGCACAAATCAGAATCCTTTGAAAAGTTCAAAGAGTTTAAGAATGAAGTACACAATCAACTTGGCAAGAGTATTAAAATCCTTCGATCAGATCGAGGAGGTGAATACTTGAGCCAACAGTTTGATGATCATCTGAAAGAGTGTGGGATAATATCTCAACTCACTCCTCCTGGAACACCAAAATGGAATGGTGTTTCTGAAAGGAGGAACCAGGCCTTGTTGGACATGGTCCGATCCATGATGAGTCATGCAAACCTTCTAGGCTCCTTCTAGGGACAGGCACTGTTAACAGCAGCTTTCACACTTAACCGTATTCCATCTAAGACAGTTCAACAGACACCATATGAGATGTGGACTAGGAGACGGCCCAGTATGTCTTTTATGAAGATTTGGGGTTGCGAAGCTTATGTGAAAAGTCAAGTTTCTGATAAGCTTGACCCTAAATCAGATAAATACTTTTTTGTAGGATATCATAAGGAAACCAAGGGATACTATTTCTATAATCCTACCGAGGGCAAAGTGTTTGTCACACGGACTGCTGTACTCCTAGAAAAGGAGTTTATCTCCAAAGGAATCAGTGGGAGGAAAGTAGAACTTGAAGAAATTCAAAGTTCATAAAGTAGTAGTGAGCTGATGGTGGAAATAGAGCAGCCTCCACAAGTCGTTGTGGAACCACAATCTACTCTAGTACACAAGACCCGCGTAAGTCTAATAGGATACGTCATCAACCAGAGAGATATGGATTTCTTATGACCCAGCAAGGTGACGTATTGTTCATGGATCAAGATGAGCTTGTGACTTATTAAGAAGCCATTATTGGCCCAGAATCTGAAAAATGGCTTGAGGGCATGAGATCTGAAATGGAATCCATGTATGCCAATTAGGTATGGACCTTTGTTGACCTACCTGAAGGGGTAAAATCCATTAGGTGCAAATGGGTTTTCAAGAAGAAAACCGACATGGATGGTAATGTGAATGCCTTTAAGGCGCGATTGGTAGCTAAAGGTTTTAAGTAAATTCATGGTGTAGACTATGATGAGACTTTTTCCCCGGTTGCGATGCTTAAATCCGTCCGGATCTTGCTTGCTATTGCAACATACCATGATTATGAAATCTGGCAAATGGATGTCAAAACTGCTTTCCTTAATGGAAATCTTCTCGAGGATGTGTATATGACACAACCTGAGGGTTTTGTCACTCCACAGGATGCTGGAAAGGTGTGCAAGTTGCAACAATCTATTTATGGATTGAAACAAGCTTCCAGAAGCTGGAATCTTCGTTTTGATGATACAATCAAACAGTTTGGTTTCATCAAGAATGAAGAAGAATCTTGTGTCTACAAGAAGGTTAGTAGGAGCACAGTTATTTTTCTGGTGTTGTATGTAGATGACGTTCTACTCATCGGAAATGATATCCTTACCCTACAGTCTGTAAAGACTTAGTTAGGGAAGTGTTTTTCTATGAAAGACTTGGGCGAAGCCACCTATGTGTTAGGTATCAGGGTCTATAGAGATAGATCGCAGAGATTGCTTGGCCTACGTTAAAGTATATACATAGACAAAGTGTTAAAATGGTTTAACATGCATGAATCCTGTAACACCTCAAAAATTCATATTTTATTTATTTTGGTCGATTCTTAATTATTTTGAGTAATCCGACTTGACTTTCATGAATTTTATGATTGTTGTGATTTTTAGGAATATTTAGGAGATTTTACATTTTTGATTATTTTAATATTATTTTTGGGGTTGTATATAGGCCTTCGTATTTTATTTCTTTTTGTCAATCCTTAATGATTTTTACTAATATGATTTGATTTTGATAAATTTCATAATTATTATGATTTTTGTGAATTCTTGTGTGTTTTTATATTTTGGATTATTTTAGTAGTATTCTTGGGCTGCATGCGGGCCTAGGGCAGGTCCAAAAAAATGAAAATTTTTCTATGGACAGAAAATTTTGTACTGTTGAGACGGAGACGGGGGATCTTACAAAACTCGAAATCGGAAACAGTTTTTAAAATTTTCTTTTACTATATTTTGTACTGCATTTAATTATCAGGCAGTAAAAAATACCGTAAAATTATGTTTATAGGGTAAACCAATTAGAATCTAGTCTTCATTTGATGAACCAATTAGATGACTATAGAAATAAGGTCAACCAATAGAAATTAGTCAACAAAGAGGGCTTGACTTTGATTTGCACCCTTGGATAAGAAGACTTAGTTTTGAACATCAACCATTGATCTAATCAACAGTTGAGAAACAAACTTAATGAAGAAGCCTTGGATGATCACCATTTATTTAATCAATGGTGTGAAAGTAAACATAGTTAGGAAGCTTTGGATGTTTATCATTGATCTAATCAATGGTTGTAAAGACAAGCTTAATAAGGAAGGCCTTGGATATCCACCCTTGATTTAATCTACGGTGGAGATTGGTCTCACAAAATGGCTAGTGTAACACCCCTATAGGGATGCCACATATATAAAGAAAAATAAAATAAATAAATAAAATTTACCCAAGTTATAAAACATTTATTACATAATAATATGGGTCGTAAAGTAATTTTCGATAAACATTATTAAAAATAAAATATTGCGAAAAACATAAAATAAACAGAACAACACTACTCATAATATACATATGTTCCAAGTTATAAGTTATACAAATAATTTACAACTACAATTACAAATATTTAAACAGAAACAGTAAATAAAAATAGTAAAAGAGTCAATATATACATCCATACGCAGACGCGCCCAAAAAAAACATCATGCATATTTAATCCTCTGAAGGATCACTCTCAACATGAAAATGATCATCAGGAGACAAATATCCAGGATGCCTCGACTCTCGGCGGAAATGTGACCGCGCAGTCGATACGATACTAATCTCACTAGGCTCCGTGGTCATACCACCAAAATGACGCCTAAGAGATAAAGGTAACTCTAAATGTAAAAATACAGTAGTAGTCATAACCGGCTCTCCATCAAACTGTTGACATAGGGTCACAGTCAACCGTCCTACATACGTCACAGAGTCTCGATCTCCTCGCAGATGCCAAGCTAACGATCCTCCATGAAACTCCAGCTGTACAAACTCTAGAAATCCAGGTATCGCCATACCCAATCAAATCAATCCAATGGATATGGATGATCAGATGGCTCTTGATCGTCAAACTGGTCGTTGGCTAGCTGATCTTCCTCCTCCTCGGGGTACAGAACCTCGAGAGGTTGTTCCTCTTCTTCTTCCTTAAACTCTTTACCGCATAAAATAAATATACAGGAAACATACACAATACAGAAAAGAGGTAAGACAATCTAAAATCACCATAAACATGGCCAATAAGAAGACGACAAATAACAGATATATAATTCATGCATTATGAAAAGCTATAACATTAACAAGTAACAGAGTAGTGTAAAGATTCAAAAAGATTTAATTATCATAACGACACATAATATCACAGATAAAATAAAACATCACAGATAAAATAATAGAACAGATAAATAATCCTCATAATACTAACCAGATAAAATAGACAGATAAGATAAAATAAAGTTCCAGATATACTCATAAGAAATATGACACGTTCCTACTCCATGGAGCTAAACAATACAGATACCACAGATATCAGAGGGAATGACTCGCAAAATCTATTAGTACCACGGCTGCCCAGCCAACTATTCCGCGGTCATACGTTGCGTCTATAGCTCCACATCACTGGGAATTTACCATCCAGGCGTGGGGTAGTTCACTGTCTCACGTCGTGACACTACGGGCAAATGTACTACTAGACTTTACAAATCTCGATTAAATATAGTGCGTGTCGAGTCCATTAGTGTGCTATCGGTTACCACGGCCCAGCGGAGCGACCGACTGTCCATATATGGAATTCCGTACACTAAAGTCTCCAAGTTCATTAGAACAATGAACCACACTACGTTTATCGCATCGACAACACGATGTGATTCACCTCGTCAACCAAAACTTACCAAAAATTGGCAAATTACCAAAATACCCTCAAGGTATAAAGATAGAAAGCCTGTACGGGTTCACATTTTCCCGACAGCAAAAAATCTTCAAAAGCCTGTACGGGTTCACATTTTCCCGACAGCATAAAATATAGAAAATTCCAGAAAAATACTGTTTCGGCCAATCGCGTAGAAGTTTTATCGTATTTTCACAATCTCGTTGTTTTTATAAACGTTTTGAAATCGCGTAAATATATTTTTTTGTTTTCAAAATCGTGTAGGATTTTTAATACGTTTTCTCAATCGCGTAAGATTTTTAAATTATTTTCTTGACCGAATTCCTTAAAAATTACTATTTAAATAAACAGAAATAATAAATAATACTTTTAAGCTACGTATAATATTTTTCATACCGTATACTGTCTTTTGGACATCTTTTCTATCTTATTTGTCCGTTTTTACTAAAAATTGACAGTATTTTGTTTAGAAAATTATATTAATGGTTTCCTAATTTTACCGTAAAAATTCTGTTTATTAAATTTTTAAACCATATAATTAATACTTTTGAAAACTACTAACATGCTTCAAAATACAAAGCATAAGCTATATGTTAGAAATTTTGAAAGTTTGTATTTCATTTCTAATAACAAAATCATTAGTTCTAAGTTCTCAAACTTATTTCTAATTGATTCTTTTCTTTAAAACTCATTTTAGAAAAATTCTTTTTAACACATATTGCATTCTTATACTTAGAAAAGGTTTGGATTAAATTTTAGAAACCATGGATACCTGGTTTGGCATGTTGGCCGAATTTCCTAAATATTTTGAAATTGATTTCTAAATTATTTCTCATCTTCTAAATATATGTCAAACTTATTGTATTGTCTAAATTCATTTAACCATTGTTTTAGAAAATGGTTTTTTAAATCAACACATTCATTTTAGGCATGTTGGCCGAAAATACTAAGTCTTACCATTTGATTTCTAAATTCATTTTCTTTGATCTAATCAACTTGAAACCACCTTAATTCTCCTAGGTTAATTAAATTACCTTATAAGAAAATTAAGAGAACATTTTGGTTCTCCATTGGTTAAAGGCCGTGAGCCTTGGTGTAGTGTTCTTTGGAACACACATGCATTTCCTTGACATGTTATTCACATCCTATACATTATCATGCAATTCTATACTTTATCATGCAATTCTAACACATGCAATATTATCAAAGCTTATAGACATGCAACTTAAAGCTTGTAGACATGCAAATTATTACAAACAACAAATAGAAAAGCTACTAACAAATACACAACCACATCAAATAAGCTACTAACAAGCATAAACATGAATCCTTATGGATTCTACAATCACAAAATCAAACTCCATCTTCTTACCACCACCCATAGGTGATAAGATTTGTCTTCCTCTTACCTTAAATGAAGACAAATGGATTTCTTTCACTCCTCCTAGGTCACGGTTTTCTCCTTCAAAATACCTAGCACACTTAAACAAAACTACAAGTTACTAACCATAAAAAGAGAGCTTAAACCATGGAGAAATCATGGTTTAGAACTTTGAAAAAGAGTTTAGAAAAGAAAAACTAGGAATTTCACCTTCTTGGTTGAAATTTCCAAGTTGGTTTCCAAGCTTCAAATGGAAGATTTTGCAAGAACTCTCAACTAGAGATGTTCTTAGGATTGTGTTTAGGTTTAGAAAACTTGGTTGGATAGAATTTTGGGTGGTTGGATGATATGGAACAAAGCTTGGCCGAAAATAGCTTCAAGAAAGCTTCAATGGTGTTTAGGGTTTTTGGAAGAGAGAGAAGAGAGAAAGTTGCATGAAAGATGAAGTGATTATGGCCTTCCAAGGGTGGCTTGGCCGTAGACATCACTCCATGCAAGGTGTCCATGGCTTGGCTTCATCCTAGCCTTAGAATGCATCAAAGGTTAAGATTAAAACTTGGTTAGCAAGCTTGTTTCCTATTGGTTGGTTCAAGCATAGTCACCATGCTTAGTCATTAAGCTTCATTAACTCTTAAGCCTAGTCATTAGCTGAGTCACCATGTTTCTTGAAAGTTCCTTCACTAATGATGCTTAATTAAGCTACCAAGTTAACTGTATTAACTAAACGTGTGTCCCGCAAAACATTTTCGGGTCCACTGTCATCTAATTATCTTGACTAATAAAATAATATTATAATAATATAAAATTATTTTATTTGTGATTAAATCCTAAAAATTAAAAGATTAATTTTAGGCTCATTCGTAATTGGGTTTAGTAAGATCCCCGCCTCTCGAATAATTAAAAACAGATTTTACCGGTCCAGGAAAAATATTATTTTCCCGCCCGTAGCAAATCACACAAAAAGTCTATATAAAATCACAGAGACAGTAATATTGGACACTAAATCAAGTAGAAAACAATTAAAAACACAAAAAACAAGTACAAACAAAGACGTTCGGGACGTAATGGTCATTTTCCCATTTTTTCCCACAACGTAGCTAATTGTCCAAAACGTTCAAATAAAATTACAGACAAGTATTAATTGTCTCGTATATCATCGAAAAAAAATTAAAACAGTAGCTTGGAAAAATTTTTATTTTACCGTCTCGAAAGAAATTACGTAAAAAGACCAAATAAAATTTGAGCCTGTATAAACGTATTTGTATTTCATGCAGAAATCGAGAAAAAGTAAAATAGGGACACAACGGTCATTCACACGAAAGCTTGAAAAACAAAGAAACAATACATTCGAACATTTTTTAAAAATTGGGGTGTTACAACTCTCCCCAACAAATAAAAATTTCGTCCTCGAAATTCGCTGTTCCTCAAAACAAATGAGGATACTGATCCTTCATTTTATCTTCCAGCTCCCATGTAGCTTCACCCGTCACATCATTCCATATGACCTTCACTAGCTCGATCATCTTTCCTCGAAGCTGCTTTACCTTTCTGTCCTCAATTCTGACAGGTAAAGTTTCATAAGTCAAATTCTCCTTCAGCTGCACTTCATCTGGCTGTATAACATGTGTCGGATCTGGTATATACTTTCGTAACTGAGACACATGAAATACGTCATGCAGATTTGACAGAAACGGCGGCATAGCGATCTGATACGCTACAGGACCTATACGTCGGATAATCTGATACGGTCCAATGAACTTAGGAGTAAGTTTCTTAGACTTAATAACTCTTCCGACACCAGCCGTAGGAGTAACTCTTAGAAACACATGTTCACCCTCCTTAAATTCAAGAGGTCGTCTTCGTTTATCCGCATAACTCTTCTGTATGCTTTGCGTCGTTTTCATCTTCTCTTGTATCATCTTTACCTTCTCTGTAGTCTGTTGTACAAGATCTGGTCCAACAGTCATGCTTTCCCCATCCTGATACCAACATAACGGAGTTCGACATCGTCTTCCGTACAATGCCTCATAAGGTGCCATTCCGATGCTTGAATGAAAACTATTATTGTAGGTAAATTCTATCAGAGATAAAAATTCATCCCAACTTCCTCGTTGTTCCAAAACACAAGCACACAACAGATCTTCCAAAGACTGTATAGTTCTTTCTGTCTGACCATCTGTCTGCGGATGATACGCTGAACTTAGTCGTAACTTAGTTCCCATAGCTTCTTGCAGACTCCGCCAAAACCTTGACGTAAACCTTGGATCCCGATCAGAAACTATACATGTAGGTACACCATGTAATCTGACAATTTCACTGATGTACAACTGGGTTAATCTTTCCAATGAATACTTAATATTAATTGGTAAGAAATGAGCCGATTTTGTAAGCCTATCGACTATAACCCATATCGAATCATGACCTTTCCTCGTCTTTGGCAAACCAGTAATGAAATCCATCGATATACTATCCCATTTCCATTCTGGAATAGATAACGGTTGTAACATTCCAACTGGTCTTTGATGTTCCACTTTCGCCTTTTAACAGACTAGACAAGTTGACACACACCTAATAACATCACTCTTCAATCCATGCCACCAGAATAACTTCTTCAAGTCTTGGTACATCTTTGTTATGCCTGGATGCATACTCAATAGACTAGTATGGGCATGTTCCACAATATATCGCCTCAGCTCCCGGTCACGAGGAACACAGACTCTACCCCGAAACCTCAAAATTCCATCAGTTCCTTCTTTGAACTCTATTGTCTCGTCTTGCTTTATTTGTTCTCTTATTCCTTGCAAAAATTCATCGGCATTCTGCTTTTCCCTTATGTCTTCCATCAGCTCGCTCGAGATAGTAACCATATTAATACAGATCTTCCCCGGTTTCAATTCAACAAATGACCATACATCTCTAAACTGTTCAATGAGCTCCTTTTCCTTGATCATCAAAGCAGAAGCACTGATAATCTTTCTACTTAAGGCGTCAGCCACGACATTCGCCTTACCAGGGTGGTATAACAGTTGGAAATCATAATCTTTCAGGAATTCTAACCATTTCCGCTGCCTCATGTTCAGCTCCTTCTGATCATACAAGTATTTCAAGCTCTTATGATCACTGAAGATGTTGAACGTTGCTCCATAGAGAAAATGTCTCCATATCTTTAGAGCAAAAACCACAGCGGCTAATTCCAAATCGTGCGTTGGATAATTCCTCTCATGAACCTTCAATTGTAGAGAAGCATATGCCACAACGTTCCGATCTTGCATCAACACGCATCCTAGCCCTTGATAAGAAGCGTCGCAATACACATCAAAAGATTTCGTCGAATCTGGTAGGATCAACACCGGTGCAGTTGTTAATCTCTTCTTCAACTCTTGAAAACTGGCTTCACGTTCTTCCGTCCATTCAAAAGCTTGATTTTTCCTCGTAAGCTGCGTAAGTGGTCCAGGAAAAACCCTCGATAAACCTCCGGTAATAACCAGCAAGTCCAACAAAACTTCGAACTTCTGTTACCGTCTTAGGTCTTTCCCACTGTAAAACAGTCTCCACTTTTGATGGGTCTACCGCAATACCTTCCTTAGAAATTACGTGACCTAGAAATTGGACTTCTTCCAACCAGAACTCACACTTAGCCAATTTCGCATACAGCTGCTTCTCCCTCAAAATCCGAAGAACAACACCAAGATGTTCAGCATGCTCTTCCTTCGATTGAGAATAGATCAGAATGTCATCGATAAAGACAACGACAAATCTGTCTAGGTACGGACAAAAAATCCTGTTCATATAATCCATAAATATGGCAGGAGCATTCGTCACCCCGAATGGCATCACCTGATACTCATAATGCCCATATCGAGTTCGAAAAGTAGTTTTCGGCACATCTTCCCCCTTGACACGAATTTGGTGATAACCAGACCTCAGATCTATCTTGGAAAATACCACAGCTCCTCTTAACTGATCCATCAAATCATCAATTCTTGGAAGCGGATATTTATTCTTGATAGTCACCTTGTTCAGCTGATGATAATCCACACAAAGCCGAGACGTTCCGTCCTTCTTCTTGACCAAAAGCACTGGCGCACCCCATGGCGAAACACTTGGTCGCACAAACTCTTTCTCCAACAGTTCCACCAATTGCTTCTTCAGCTCCTCCAATTCCACTGGCGACATACGATACGGTGCAATTGAGATAGGACCCGCTCCTGGTACTAAATCAATTGAAAACTCGATCTCCCTCTCAGGTGGCAAACCAGGTACGTTGTCAGTAAAAACATCAGGAAACTCGTTGACAACAGGAATAGTATTTACATCCTTCTCATTCTTAACTTCTAGAGAAGACAATACCATATATCCCTGCGCTCCATCTCTTAACAAAGACTTGACCTTAACAGCAGTTAAGAATCCAGACTCCTCTTCCTTAGGAAAAACTATGGTTTTACTTGCACAGTCTATAAGGATATGGTTAGAACATAACCAGTCCATCCCTAAAATTACATCTATCTCAATAAGAGGCAAACAAATCAAGTTGACCATAAATAGACGGCCCTTCACAGCAATAGGACAATCCAAACATATCTTTGATGCAATCACAGGTTTAGCAGTTGGAGTAGAAATACTCAACTTAACATTCAAAGAAGACACAGGCAACTTCGATCTTTCCACACAATCATATGCAATAAACGAGTGTGTAGCACCAGAGTCATACAACACAGTCAGATGGTTACCTCCAATGTCACCTTCTCCTTGTATAAGATCATCAGATTAAGAAATCTCAGTTCCCTTCATGGTATAAACACGCCCTCCAGATCTCGGTTGAGTATTCCTTGATTTCTGCTGGCTAGCACGAACATAACGAACAGCAGGTTTCTTTTCCGGTTGAGTACAATCCTTTGACATGTGCCCAGGTTGTTTATAGTTAAAACAAACTGTACCTCTAAGCGTACATTCCGGCGAGATATGGCCTTTCTTCCCGCACTTAAAACATGTCGGTGTAAACGCCACCTTCGTCCGGCCCACTACCACTTGCACCTCCACTAACCCGATGGTCGTTGAGATTGAGTCCCTGTTGGTCTGGAATACGGCTTACGCTGAAACCGATTCGTATTACTACCTCCACCTCTCTGAAACCTTGTCGGGCCAAAGTTCTGATTCCTCTGATCTCTAGATGGCTCCAACTCCTCAAGTCGAGCACAAGCATCCACCAAAGCATGAAACCGAGTCATTCTCAAGGATACCACTCCTCGTTTCAGTTCCACCCTTAAACCTGATTCAAACTTCCGACATCTCCACACATCATCTTGCCGGGTTTGAGCATAATTTGAGAATTGAGACAAATTCTCAAATTTCGTGGCATACTCATTCACCGTCATATTCCCCTGCGCAAACCAAGAAATTCCATCTCTTTGGCATGCCTAGCACTCGCAGGAAAATATTTATCCAGAAAAACATTAGAAAACACTTCCCATGTGATTTCGGTCCTTCGACTTGCAATACTCGGCGGGTTCCTCTCCACCAATGTTCTGCATCTCCTCTCAACATGAAAACAACATAAGTCACCTTCTTATCATCTACGCATCTCATTCCTTCAAAGATCCTCTCCAAATCTTGCATCCACTGACTTGCTTTCTCCGGATCAACCTCGCCTCTAAACTGTGGCGGATTATGACGCCTAAACTCAGCCAAATTTAGGGCATCAGAAGTAGCATCTTCTTTGTTGAGCCGCTCTCGATTTTTCGAGTAATCACTTGACCATCCGCGCATAGCCTCAAGAACTCGCAATCATAGGGTCCACATCATGATTCACATTCGCACGTCCTCTCGCCTACCACCATCTTCTTTCTTCAAATATAACAAAACAAAATTAGATACATCCTTTTAAAATACTTCCGAAAGGATATAAATCACTGAGAGAATCACACAACACAAACAAAAACAGACCCAACCACAACCCCAAAAGACTCTAACTGGGCTCGATACCAACTAATGTAACACCCCCATGGGGATGCCACACAAATAAAGAAAAATAAAATAAATATATAAAATCTACCCAAGTTATAAAACATTTATTACATAATAATATGGGTCGTAAAGTAATTCCCGATAAACAGATTATTAAAAATAAAATATTGTGGAAAACATAAAATAAAAGAACAACACTACTCATAATATACATATGTTCCAAGTTATAAGTTATACAAATAATTTACAACTACAATTACAAATATTTAAACGAAACAAGTAAATAAAAATAGTAAAAGAGTCAATATATACATCCATACAGACGCGCGCCCAAAAAAACACCATGCATATTTAATCCTCGAAGGATCACTCTCAACATGAAAATGATCATCAGGAGACAAATATCCAGGATGCCTCGACTCTCGGCGGAAATGTGACCGCGCAGTCGATACGATACTAATCTCACTAGGCTCGTGGTCATACCACCAAAATGATGCCTAAGAGATAAAGGTAACTCTAAATGTAAAAATACAAGTAGTAGTCATAACTTAGGCTCTCCATCAAATTGTTGACGTAGGGTCACAGTCAACCGTCCTACATACGTCACAGAGTCTCGGTCTCCTCGCAGATGCCAAGCTAACGATCCTCCATGAAACTTCAGCTGTACAAACTCTAGAAATCCAGGTATCGCTATACCCAATCAAATCAATCCAATGGATATGGATGATCAGATGGCTCTTGATCGTCAAACTGGTCGTTGGCTAGCTGATCTTCCTCCTCCTCGGGGTACAGAACCTCAAGAGGCTGTTCCTCTTCTTCTTCCTCAAACTCTTTACCGCATAAAATAAATATACAGGAAACATACACAATATAGAAAAGAGGTAAGACAATCTAAAATCACCACAAACATGGGCAATAAGAAGACGACAAATAACAGATATATAATTCATGCATTATGAAAAGCTATAACATTAACAAGTAACAGAGTAGTGTAAAGATTCAAAAAGATTTAATTATCATAACGACACATAATATCACAGATAAAATAAAACATCACAGATAAAATAATAGAACAGATAAATAATCCTCATAATACTAACCAGATAAAATAGACGAGATAAGATAAAATAAAGTTCCAGATATACTCATAAGAAATATGACACGTTCCTACTCCATGGAGCTAAACAATACAGATACCACAGATATCAGAAGGAATGACTCGCAAAAATCTATTAGTACCACGGCTGCCCAGCCAACTATTCCGCGGTCATACGTTGCGTCTATAGCTCCACATCACTGGGAATTTACCATCCAGGCGTGGGGTAGTTCACTGTCTCACATCGTGACACTACGGGCAAATGTACTACTAGACTTTACAAATCTCGATTAAATATAGTGCGTGTCGAGTCCATTAGTGTGCTATCGGTTACCACGGCCCAGCGGAGCGACCGACTGTCCATATATGGAATTCCGTACACTAAAGTCTCCAAGTTCATTAGAACAATGAACCACACTATGTTTATCGCATCGACAACACGATGTGATTCACCTCGTCAACCAAAACTTACCAAAAATTGGCAAATTACCAAAATACTCTCAAGGTATAAAGATAGAAAGCCTGTACGGGTTCACATTTTCCCGACAGCGAAAAAACCTCAAAAGTTGTACGGGTTCACATTTTCCCGACAGCATAAAATACAGAAAATTCCAGAAAAATACTGTTTCGGTCAATCGCGTAGAAATTTTATCGTATTTTCACAATCTCGTTGTTTTTATAAACGTTTTGAAATTGCGTAAATATATTTTTTTGTTTTCAAAATCGTGTAGGATTTTTAATACGTTTTCTCAATCGCGTAAAATTTTTAAATTATTTTCTTGACCGAATTCCTTAAAAATTACTGTTTAAATAAACAGAAATAATAAATAATACTTTTAAGCTACGTATAATATTTTTCATACCGTATACTGTCTTTTGGACATCTTTTCTATCTTATTTGTCCGTTTTTACTAAAAATTGACAGTATTTTGTTTAGAAAATTATATTAATGGTTTCCTAATTTTACCGTAAAAATTCTGTTTATTAAATTTTTAAACCGTACAATTAATACTTTTGAAAACTACTAACATGCTTCAAAATACAGCATGAGCTATATGTTAGAAATTTTTGAAAGTTACTGTATTTCATTTCTAATAACAAAATCATTAGTTCTAAGTTCTCAAACTTATTTCTAATTGATTCTTTTCTTTAAAACTCATTTTTGAAAAATTCTTTTTAACACATATTGCATTCTTATACTTAGAAAAGGTTTGGATTAAATTTTAGAAACCATGGATACTTGGTTTGGCATGTTGGCCGAATTTCCTAAATATTTTGAAATTGATTTCTAAATTATTTCTCATCTTCTAAATATATGTCAAACTTATTGTATTGTCTAAATTCATTTAACCATTGTTTTAGAAAATGGTTTTTTAAATCAACACATTCATTTTAGGCATGTTGGCCGAAAATACTAAGTCTTACCATTTGATTTCTAAATTCATTTTCTTTGATCTAATCAACTTGAAACCTTCTTAATTCTCCTAGGTTAATTAAATTACCTTATAAGAAAATTAAGAGAACATTTTGGTTCTCCATTGGTTAAAGGCCGTGAGCCTTGGTGTAGTGTTCTTTGGAACACACATGCATTTCCTTGACATGTTATTCACATCCTATACATTATCATGCAATTCTATACTTTATCATGCAATTCTAACACATGCAATATTATCAAAGCTTATAGACATGCAACTTAAAGCTTGTAGACATGCAAATTATTACAAACAACAAATAGAAAAGCTACTAACAAATACACAACCACATCAAATAAGCTACTAACAAGCACAAACATGAATCCTTATGGATTCTACAATCGCAAAATCAAACTCCATCTTCTTACCACCACCCATAGGTGATAAGATTTGTTTTCCTCTTACCTTAAATGAAGACAAATGGATTTCTTTCACTCCTCCTAGGTCACGGTTTTCTCCTTCAAAATACCTAGCACACTTAAACAAAACTACAAGTTACTAACCATAAAAAGAGAGCTTAAACCATGGAGAAATCATAGTTTAGAACTTTGAAAAAGAGTTTAGAAAAGAAAAACTAGGAATTTCACCTTCTTGGTTGAATTTTCCAAGTTGGTTTCCAAGCTTCAAATGGAAGATTTTGCAAGAACTCTCAACTAGAGATGTTCTTAGGATTGTGTTTAGGTTTAGAAAACTTGGTTGGATAGAATTTTGGGTGGTTGGATGATATGGAACAAAGCTTGGCCGAAAATAGCTTCAAGAAAGCTTCAATGGTGTTTAGGGTTTTTGGAAGAGAGAGAAGAGAGAAAGTTGCATGAAAGATGAAGTGATTATGGCCTTCCAAGGGTGGCTTGGCCGTAGACATCACTCCATGCAAGGTGTCCATGGCTTGGCTTCATCCTAGCCTTAGAATGCATCAAAGGTTAAGATTAAAACTTGGTTAGCAAGCTTGTTTCCTATTGGTTGGTTCAAGCATAGTCACCATGCTTAGTCATTAAGCTTCATTAACTCTTAAGCCTAGTCATTAGCTGAGTCACCATGTTTCTTGAAAGTTCCTTCACTAATGATGCTTAATTAAGCTACTAAGTTAACTGTATTAACTAAACGTGCGTCCCACAAAATATTTTCGGGTCCACTGTCATCTAATTATACTGACTAATAAAATAATATTATAATAATATAAAATTATTTTATTTGACAGTTAAATTCTAAAAATTAAAAGATTAATTTTAGGCTCATTCAGAATTGGGTTTAGTAAGATCCCCCGCCTCTGAATAATTAAAAACAGATTTTACCGGTCCGAAAAAATATTATTTTCTTGCCCCGTAGCAAATCACACAAAAAGTCCATATAAAATCACAGACAGTAATATTGGACACTAAATCAAGTAGAAAACAATTAAAAACAACAAAAACAGTACAAACAGCACGTTCGGGACGTAATAGTCATTTTCTTATTTTTTCCCACAACGTAGCTAATTGTCCAAAACGTTCAAATAAAATTACAAACAGTATTAATTGTCTGTATATCATCCAGAAAAATTAAAACAGTAGCTCGGAAAAATTTTTATTTTACCGTCTCGAAAGAAATTACGTAAAAAGACCAAATAAAATTTGAGCTTGTATAAACGTATTTGTATTTCATGCAGAAATCGAGAAACAGTAAAATAGGGACACAACGGTCATTCACACGAAAGCTTGAAAAATAGCAAACAGTACATTCGGAACATTTTCTAAAAATTGGGGTGTTACAGCTAGGACCATTTGTGACCATTGGATGGAAAGTGTGTAGAGAAGATCTTGACCCTCTATTTTTTAAGATGCATCTTATGGCTAGGATTTCATGGAGAAGAGATCCAATGGCTTAGATTTGATCATATCACTTGGAAGCTTCTACTAAACATCAACCATTGATTTAATCAATGGCTCTTGAAGCCTAAAATGATGGCTAATGTATTTGGACAACTCCTAAGTGTACAAGGGGGGAAAGCCACGGTTTTGAAGAGTAAAATGGCTATAGGAAAGTTTTCATTTCATTTCATTAATCATCTTTAACATTTCCTAAGCCAAAGCTTCACAAATTTTCTCTCCTCTCTCTTCCCCAAGCTCACGGCCAAGAGGCCAAGGTTCTACCATCACTCTTCAATAATTTACACCAACCAGATGCAGTAAAAGAAAAAGAAAAAAACTGCTTTGTATAAGTATAAAAAAACAAGAAAGAAATAGAAAAAGAGAAAAGAGACAAGCAAAGCAAATAAAGAAAGAAGAAAAAAATTATGAAAAGCATTGAATGGTTTTGGCGAGTTTTATTCTTTCACTGTTGAATACTCTGATAGTTTCATATGATCTCAAGTTTTGAAATAGCATGTTTATGTTTCTCAATGTTGTTAGGAATTGCAAATACATCACGCAGCAGAAAAACAAAAAAAATCTCACCAAGGATCCATGCGACATAGACCATAATCTGTGTTTTAAAATAGTTTACCTCTTGAAGCATGACAAAAACAAGTGACATGAATCACCAACACCATAATAGTAACGATGTCTCTGCGGTATCCAAATAAATAGACTCATGAACATCCAACGTCCGAAAAAGGAGTCCTACGTCTCTAGCACAATGCTAGCTGCAAAGAGAAGAGAAATTTGTCACTCTCTCACTCATTGTTTCTATCAAATGCGACTAAGGTTTGTAATGCATCCCTTGACAGCCCCTTAGCAGTGCTATTTATAATAGTTGATGCCTCATGCGAGTGAGAGCAGCAAAAAGGTAAGTTGTGCAACCCTAGACTCATTTGTTATGAGTCCGGCCCATGATTAAATCTCAGTCCAACATGTGTAACACACTTGATAATCATGCTAGACTTGTAAATGGTTACGGAGGTAGCCTAATACTAGTTTGTCATGCCTGTTGATTTTTGTGACCTTCCAAGCATGTTTAGTCACTTTGTTACAAAGGTATGTGTGAAATATAATTGTTTTTAGCCATGGAATTAGCTTAAACTGCTTAGTTAATAGAAATAGATATGGGAAGTTTGTTTCTAGGCCACAAATGTGTTGAAGATGATGTAGTAAAAATTTAAGGTTAATCGGAGTTAGTTTGTTATTTTTAAGCATACTAATTATGTGTTTTAATGTCGGATTAACCCCCAGTAGATATGAAAAACTATGGAAATGGTGAAAACAAATTTTTAATGAATCATAAGATTTATTTTATGTCTATTCGAAGTGAGAGAACTAGATTTGGTGAAATCTAAGTGTTCTTAGTAGATCGGGACTATTAGTATTTGGCTATAAGAAGCCAATTTGGATTTCTCCTCCTCATATCTCACGGTTGAGAGAGGAAGCAAAGAACAAAAGAAAGAAAAAAGAGAAAAAAGAAAGGAAAGAGAAAAAAAAAAGAAGAAAAATAAAGAGAAGCCAAGGAGCTAGATGCGACCAAGCATTAACCAAAGAGGAGGAGAAGGAAGTGGTGGAGAGGAGCAGTTAATTGACTTTATTTCTAGTTATTAGAGGTAGGGGGACTTTGTTTCAACTTCTTGCTTTCATTTCTTTAGTTTTGGTTCTTAAGGGACTTGATGAGGAAGTGAGGTTTGAAGAGTAATTTTGTGATTCTTGAGTTGAATCTTGATGAGGATAGGTTGGTTGGGTAAAAAAGTAGATTGTGGAAGTGTTAGGATGAATTTTACATCTCTTTGAAGTCTTAATTCCCTTTTTGGTTAAATTGGGGTGTTTAGGTCAAAAATTAATTTTGATTCACAAAGTGGTATGATGGAGTGGAATTAAAGTGGTTAAGAGTTTTAGTGAGTTTATAGATCTTACTTGAGGTGAGAAATCATGTGGTTTTAATGTTTGAAGCGGTGGAACACCATCGTTCCTCAATGGAACAGTAACTTTTTGCAAAATTTTGCAAAAAGCTCCCAGTCGTAGGGTCACGCCTAGGTGTGACTGGACCACGCCTAGGTGTGGGGTTATCTATTTTCAGTTTGCGTAGAGAGCATCACGCCTAGGCGTGAACAGGCTGTGCCTAGAAGTGGATGTTAATGCGGATTAAAGGATGCAAACCCAAGTGTAGGTTGTCTCAAGTAATAAATTTCTCGGGAGTCCGAAGTCGATCCACAGGGAATTGATGAAGAAAAATTCTATGAGGTAAGGAAAGGCTTTGTCACAACAATAAAGATATTAAAACTTGTTCACAATTAAATTAAAGAACTTGCTTGAGCTAGGAGATTTACTTTTGGTAATAATTTAAGGACAAAATTAATTCGTTTTATAACTCAATTGAAATCCACGCACAACGGAGGTTCTAATTGGAAAATAAAACATTCAAAGTCCATTTAGAATTATATACGTAGTTATATTTTAGTTCTTTTAATTATTTACTAACACTAACACTTGTAAATGGGTTCAAGCATTCATTGTGCCAAACCACTTATCTATAATCAATCAAGAACTCCACTTTACAAGGAGCAATTATTTACTAATACTAACACTTGTAAATGGGTTCAAGCATTCATTGTGCCAAACCACTTGTCTACAATGAATTAAGAACTCCACTTTACAAGGAGGGTTTCTAAATTGATTGGAAACAAAATACAATTCATATAATAACCACTTGATAATATATCATTTAAGCACAAGAAAGAAATTAATCTAACCTTATTTTATTACCAAAAGCTTCACCCCTTCACCCAAGCAAGATGAAGATTAGTTATTCATGAGAAAGAAGAAAGAAAGAGAGAAAAAGAAGATGATGATCATAACTTCTATTTACAACAAAAAAAATTAAAACAAGTAAATAACAAAATAACATGATCTTGATCTAAAACCAAGATTAATAATTCTAAACTAACATCTCCAAACTAACTCCCAATGAGCAGCCAATGGTGCTATTTATAAAGTATGAAGGATACAAAATGACAAAGGGGTGATTAATGAGTGGTTGGATGAGTGGTTGGTTGTTGGACGAGTGGTTGGATGAGTGGTTGGATTATTATCTTGCTTGTCTCCCCACTCAACCAATCAGTTGTCTTCACACGACCATAAGTCTGTCATAATGTCATAATATCGAAAAGTGGTCTTCATGAGAGTTGAAGGATTTTGTCTTAGCTTTCTAATGCCACGGCTCAAAAAACCACCTATAGCTCGAGTTATGCTGATTACTGCACACTATTTAGGTTCCAATCATAAAACTCCTGTTCTAACATCCAAGCCCAATTAGCTCCCTTAGATGTCCGATTGAGACTTCAAGCTCTGCATCAAAGTTGTAGAGCTTTCTCTCAGCTTTCCTACAAGGTAAAATTCATAATTTCTAGACATCTAGAACTCAAGATATGGATGAAATATAGAAATAGTGTAAAATCTCAATAATGCTAAAAAATATCAATTAAGCCTAATTTGAACCCAAACTTACAAATCATGACCAAGCTCAATCAATTAAGTAGATAGAGAGTGTAAACAATTCAAAATGATGGTTTATTAATGTATAAAATATATGATTATCAAATGTCCCCAGACTTAGCTTTTTGTACTCTTGGGTAAAACAAATAAGACCAAAGCTAGGAAACAAAGAAAAATGACACAAACTCAAAGGCTAAAAACTCTAAAAGACTCAATGAATCAAGAAGAGCAACCAGAAATTTAAGGGATCAAAGCATTCATGAGTTAACATTTCTTCACATCTCAACCAAGAAGTAAGGAAACTTCAGTTGAAAAGAATGAATCAAGAATGATAGATCCTCACAAAATTCACTTTCAATCCCTCAAGTATTTAAAAGGTAAGTATTTCACCCTATTCAACCCATGAAAAATTGCACTACCATAAGCATGCTTATCTTCTACTTCTCTACTACTCAGAACACATGCACACACAAATCATGAGGACTTTATTCAAGGTTGTAATGCGATCAAGGTAAAGGAGGGTGGTAATATGGATTTGGCAAGTTAAAAACCAAAGAGAATAAAAGAGCATGAAAGCTGAGTTCAATTAACAAGCATGAAAGTTTATCCCAACTCCACCTAATACAAATTCCTTTTACATATTCTTTTCTTCTTCTCTTTTTGCCTTGTTGACCCTTCTTTACACATTTGTTTTTTTTTAGATCATAAGTATACACACATATTTTTTTTCAATTAGTTACTCTTTTCTTTTTCACCAATCCATTTTGCACACACACCCCCACACTTGTTCAAGAACTCATCCATTAACAAAGGCAATGCTCTGTGATTCCCTAAAGTTAGGTAAGAACATGATTTTTCATTTAAGGCACATAATGAGCTAGAAAAAAAGAATAGTCAGATAATCTCAAAGGGGTTAAGAAAGGAGAAATAGGTCATTTCCAATGCCTTACGTTAGCATGAGTCAGAGAATTTTCAAGAAGTCATAAGAGTGCTTGATATCATATTGAGACAATATGTTGCTGAGCAAGGCTGCCTATTTGGTTAAAGTAGCTATTTCAAGAAAAATGTTTTAATCATGTTTATGTATGCATGTGAAAATATAGCCTCAAAAGAATCAAAGCAAGTTCTAGAGTAACAATTCCATGAGTGAAAATCACACAAGAAAGAAGAAAATGGTACAAATGTTCAAACAATTCATCAATAGGATCAAAATCTCACAAGGCATATTTCTATCATTCTCAATCCACCATATCAACATTCATATCCAAGCATGTGATTTTTAAGAAATAAGATAATTTATACTAAGATCCAAGAATCTATTTGTTACTTCTTCACAAAATAATTATTTCCTCAACTAAGATGAGTCTCAAGAGTAAACTTGCCTCCAAGGCAAAATTTACTCCTTACTCTGTCATCCTTAATTGGTTTTACTACGAGTAGGTTTCCAACAATCATATTAATAAACATACTTTCCCACTTAAGATGCATCTCAAAAGTAAAATTACTCTTTACTCTGTCATCCTTAATTAGTTTAGTAAGTTACTAACAATCATATCATACTTCCCATTTTTTTTTATAAACTGTCAAACTATCCTTACTATCAAACTATCCTTCCCCCCAACTAGATCACAACATTATCCACAATGTTAAAATATAGATGAGTAAAGGATAGAAGATAGTACCTGTTGGAGAAATCTGACACAAATTTAAATAGAACAAAGTACGATAAATAAAATCAAAGGTAAAGGAAAGTTATAAACGAAGTGTCAGATCTGGCTTTCGTTTCATGTTGTTTCCCTCACTGCTTCCTTCTGACCAATCCTTTTTTTTAATTTTTTATGTTTTTTTGTTTTGTTTTGGTTTTTGTTTTTGTTTTTTTTGAACTTCAAGAATATCATCAGGGTAAAGAAGTTTAGAAATCCCTGAAGGACCCTGCTCAAAGGATCGTCTGTCCAAAACCAAAATACAGCAAAATCATATGAAGATAAAAGAAATATAATAGCAAATGATGACATACCTTTATGTATAGTTTTCATGGCATATCTTTATACTGCACGTCATGAGTGCAGTAGTGGTATATATTTGAGTTGCGTGTCACCGGTGCAACATAAGAACTCCACAAGGATTGCCGAATAAGCAACAAGAACCTTTGAGTCAGTTCTGTCCTGCTTGCAGAATAGCAGCCCTCTATCTTCCTGCAAACCTAATTAAAGGCCTGTATTCTAAGAAGAAGGTACTTGACCGCAGCCAGTCAGAACTCGCCATAGAGGCCTACTAATTAAAGTAGGTATACGGCTCAATAACAGTTTCATGTGCACTGTAAAGTCAAGATGCTTCTTTCTACCCATCAGCGCTACAGAGCCTTAGTTTCAAAAACTAGGAATGTATCACGTGGCTATCTACAGAGAATGGCACACAAATCTTATTTTAGGACCATCGTGCAAAGGTCCACCCGAGTCAATGACGGGTCATATAATACCCCAAAAATTGCTTGTTTCATGATATATATTCATTTTATAATATTTGTGATTTTTGTAAATTTTTTTGAATTATTTTGGTATTTTGATTATTTAAATATATTTCTCAATTTACATGCATGCTGAGCAGAGTCAGGAAAATAAAATATTTTTACCGAGGCCGAAAAACCTTGGATTGTGGAAACGGTGACGAGGGATCTTACTAAACCCGAGGCCGTACACAGTTTACAAAGTTTTCATTTTTTGAGATTTTATCTGATAAATAAAATCGCGGTATATTTTATTATCCGTTGGACAATAGATACTGGATTCGTTAACAGTAACCTTTGTCCACTGGATAATAGCTTTAGTAGAGTGTTAGTCATCTTTTCTAGAGAACACTTTAATGACATCATGAAGATGACATCATTAAAGTGACATCATCACTTTGACCTTTTCAAAAAGTGAACAAAGCTTCTCAAGGAAGCTTTGCACCAAGCTTCTAGAGGAAGCTTATCCCTCTCTCTTCCTAAGAGGCCCCACAGTTTTGGGGGGAAAATGACAAGGAAAGTTGTATTCTTTTTACAAAACACATTATCACTTTCATTCAAAAGTTTTCTATCATTTTCTCTCTCCACATTTCTCTTCTCTCATTTTTCCCCTTCACATTTTCATCTTCTTCCTCTCCTCTCCAAGTCCACGGCAACCACCATTCCTCCACCTTCCATGTTTGCTTAATTTCAAGCAATCACCTTGCTTGAAACTACATCTCATTTTAAGACTTTTCTTTCTTGTTGGAACCATCTTCAAAAACTCACATTTTCCCTCCATTTTCTCTCCATTCCCATGGCCAAACCCACCATTTTTTGGCCATCCAAGCTTGCTTGCTCAATCAACCTTGTTTCTTGTATCTCCTCATCACCTTGAAGCTTTTTCCTTTTGTGACCATCACTTGATTCTTCCATCTTCATCTTCTTCCATAATGCCCTAAAACTTGAAGCTTTGAGCTAAAGTTCTTGACTTTTCTATCTTATCTTCTTCTTTTTTTCGTGATTATTGGTCACCTTGGTGATCAAGGACTTCTCTTTTCAAGCTTTAGTTATTGATTATGTGAGTTTAATCATCCTAGGGTTTTGGTGGAGGAGTTAGACGAATTTCAAGAGGCACAAAGAAGCTTGCTTTTCTTGTTGTCTCTTTAGGTAAGAGGGAGATTATCCTCTTCAACCACACATGGTGGTGAGGAAATGAATCTTGTGTGTATGTGTGAGAAATCCATGTGTGGATTCACTCCTTATTTGTATAATTTATATACTTTGTGATTATGTGGCCTTACTTGATTTCTATTGCTTTGAATAATATGTATGACTTATGAAAATAGAAATACAAAATGGATATGTTTGGAATGCTTGGAATCACGTATGAAAAGCAAAATATTTTTGTTCCCTTGTGAGGAGTGGCTCATGGCCAAGTGGCCTAATTTAAGAGTCGAAGATAAAATTCTTGTATTAATTTGGGACTTAAGAAATTAGGTGATAAGGAATTGATAAAATGATGAAAATTTTGGGACTAAAAATCTTTGGCGAGGGTCTCGGCTAAGAAGGAAGGAAAATGGGATATCTAAGACAAGTTTTGTGGCAATATGGAATTTAGAAGCTTAGGTTAAAAAGGAATTAATTAAGGGTAAACAAGGATAAAACAAGATGAAAATTTTTGGGTTCAATGACCCCTATGGTTCACGACCATATGACGTAACCAATGCAATATTTTTTGTATCAAGTGGGAACTTAAGCAATTAGATAATTTAGAAATATAATTAGGGACTCATAAATTAGATAAGAAGAAAAATAGTATTTCAACCTTAATTCAAATGTGATTTTTAGCCAAGTGGTTAAAAGTGGGTTTGAAACAATGTCTAAGAACTTAAATGAATTTAGTGATTTAGTGATTTATGAATTAAAGGATTTAAATCATGAAAGTTTTCTAAAGGTAATAGAAAAAAGTTTTTGTAAATTAAAGTAGTATGGACCTTGTGAAAGATGTTGGAATCTTGAGCCTAGTGGTGGCTATTTTGTATCCTGTGATGGATTTGATATTCTGTTAAGCCTATTGGTGGTTATTTTGTATCTTGTGATAGATTTGATATTTTGTTGAGCCTAGTGGTGGGTATTTTGTGTCCTGTGATGGATTTAATATTTTGTTGAGCCTAGCAGTGGCTATTTTGTATCATTCATGCATTGAATCATTGGTCATGCATTGAAAGTCTAGTAGACTATTTGTTAAGGTTGTGTGCCTAGGAGATGAATTACACCTTAGTACGGGTTCGAATAGACAAGTGTAGGTCACTCGTTGACCTTGGGGGCGTCGGGGTGCGGGTGTCCCATCATGGACAGTTAGTAGCTCCTCTGTGTCATGGGATAGATCGATGCAAACACACCAACGATCCTGACCGAGACGCTGTCCTATATCGCGATCTTGTGAAGAATGTCTTGTATAAGCCATGTTGCGTAATTTGTTAATATTGAAGCACTTGATTTGAGGCTAATGAGATACAGATATGTCTCCTTGATCATTCTCTCTGAAACTTGTGTCTAGCTCTATGGAGTAGGGAATGAGTACATTGTGCATGTGCATAGTGGGTCTGTATACCATTGTGTCATTTTATACTTGTTTAATTATCTGATACTTTATGAAATAATTATTTATTGAAGTTTCTCTTAAATGATTTATTAAATTGATGAGTAACTGATAGTATTATTTTGTTGATTGATGCCTATATATGTTGCTTATTGTATTTGGACGGCCTTGTTGTCCTTCCTGTTTCTTTACTGCCATGTTGGTATTGTTGCTAGATATCTCACTCTCTTGTTATATATATATTTATATATATTATATATATATATATATATATATATATATATATATATATAATGAAGACTGAGAAGAAGGCGAGGAAGATCATATCTTTCTGTTGTTTTGTTTTGTTGGCGATGGCTGCTAGGAGAGATTTCTTGGGTTATGTCAGAGTACAATTTCTGGATGGTACCGACGCATGACGTATTGACTAGGCTGCTGAGAGCGTCAGATACATAGGGGACGTGACTATCTCTGTTCGAAGGACCCGAGATAGGGAACCTTTCATTTCTTTGGATGTTACACTACACTTGGAGTTTGTCATGCCTACTCAGGAGCGATGGGGTGATCTACACCACACCCCTAGAGAGGAGTCTGTGGTGTCGTCTACTCGGACTCCTGCTAGTAGAACCATGTCCCACATGGAGCCTTTGGATGTTATGGATTCTGGCGAGAATCCCGAGGTGGATCAGGTGCAAGACATCTCTCTCCAGGTATTTGTGCTTAGGCCAGATCGAGTTTTTATATGGTAGTTGTATATATATTTTGACTGAGTAAGTTTTATGTACTGTACGTACTTAGTAAGTTTTGTTATATATATATATATATATATATATAGTAATATATATTATATATATATATATATATATATATATATATATAATGTAACTCTCTTTGGAGTTGTGTATTAAATATATTCATTCGTGGCTCATATTTTTCGTATACACATAATGGTTATATTTGAAAATGCGTCATTGAGATTAGTAGCAGGCCTAAATTTAGTAACTATGGTGTAATGATGATTATACTATGGTTATTAGGTTTGGGATGTTATAGGTCAGCTAAAGGCTTGGGCTCCACAACTAATTAAAGTCATAGTACTCCTTCCGGATCGCCCTTGTCAATAAACTTTTTTTAAGAAGAAGAAGAAGAAGAAGAAGAAGAAGAAGAAGATAATATATATATGTTGTTGTGATTGTGGCTCACATCTTCTTCTGGTTTTATGTCTAGTAACAGCTTAAACGCCTTCTATAAGTCAAGGATAAGCTTCCCATCTAATTTTCTTATAAATTGGCAAACAAGGTCTTTTAGAGTCAGATTCCCAAGACTGTAATATTTTTGTTCGTCCTTGAAGAGATTCCACAAATTAAGAAGTTAACGATGCACAAATCCACAAGAAAACGTCTCAAGAGTCAATAAGATATCATTTAATGACTCCTTACTCAGTCCATTCTTAATGAATAATATTTTATCTTCTCAATTTGCGGAAACTATTTCCAAAGGACGACATCGCTTGTTACAATTCCATCGTGCACATTTGTGACAGACTTGTAACCTTTTTGTTCTTCTCTTTTTAGAATAGGAACTTGTACCAAGACTTGGCATGTATGAGTCAAATGAATTGACTAAACAAATTTCTAATGGGTCAGAAGAACTCCTTGTTTGAAGATGATTATATACGATGGCTTCAATTCCTTCAACTTCCTCTAAAGGGCTTCTTGTGGTCGCTTGCACATATTAAACACATTGAGCTCTAGTGTCAGATTTCTAAATGTTAACTTCACCACTCTATTTCTGCCATTTATCAAAGCATTAGTTGTTGCTAAAAATGGACAGCCTAAAATAATAGGAATTAACTTGCAACTATCAACCATAGGTTCAGTATCCAAGACAATAAAATCAACAGGATATATGAATTTATCAACTTGTACCAACACATTTTCCACTTTTTCTCTTGGAATTTTAATTGATCTATCGGCAAGTAGAAGAGTTACAGAAGTTAGTTTTAACTCACCCAAGTTGAGTTGCTGATAAACTAAATATGGAAGTAAATTGATAGTAGCACCAACATCAAGTAAAGCTTTTTCAATTTTATATTCTTCAATAATGCATGAAACTGTAGGACAATCAGGGTCTTTATATTTCAACGCGTTATTGTTCTGAATAATGGAGCTTACCTGTTCAGCCAAAAAAGCTTTCTTTTTCACATTTAGTTTCCTTTTAACAGTGCACAAGTCCTTCAAATATTTGATATAAGATGGAATTTGTTTGATAGCATCTAACAGATGAATATTGACCTTCACTTGTTTTAAAATTTTAAAAATTTCAGTGTTATAGTTCAATTTCCTTGAATTGTTTAATGCTTGAGGAAATGGGGGTGCAAGCGAGAGTTTGGTCTCTTTTTAGTCAATTTCTTCATTTTCTTGGGGAATTGGTTCATCATCTTTCTCACAAGGTTCGTGAATTTGTTTTTCAATAACATTTCCACTCCTAAGAGTTATCACTGACTTGACTTGATCCATTTGTTAGTTTTTTAAACTACCCTCACTTAGACTGTACTGACCATTGGGATTTGGTTGAGGTTGAGAAGAAAATTTTCCTTTCTCATAAATGGTGAGTGCAGAAGAAAGTTTAGCAAGAGTTTCATTTATGTCAATCATGATTTGATTATTTTATTTATTAATGGCCTCTTGCTTTTCTATGAATGCATGCAATGTTTCTTCAAAGTTTTTCCTATATAGTGGGATATAAGGTGTATATCCTCAAGAATTTTGAGTGTCATGTTGTGCCTGAGGAGGTGGTGGTTGCATAAAATGTGCTTGATTATTATTCTTCTAGCTGAAGTTTGGGTGATTTCTCCATCCTGGATTGTATGTATCTGAAAAAGAAGAAGTAAATGGTTTTTTAAAATTATTCATTACATTTACTTGCTCATGTACAACTTCTTTAAAAACAAGAATCTTAAGACATTCGTGTGTTGAGTGTCATAAGTCATCACAAAAGTCACAAATTTCTTCAATTTGCACATATTTGATTTCTTTTGCTTTTCCTAATTCCATGGCTTCAACCTTTCTAGCCAAACTGGCAAACCTAGCATTTAGATCTTCCTCTTGACTAAGGTGACATTTTCCTTTATTAGCACTTGCAAGGTTAGATCTAATTGAATTTTCAGAAGGGTTAGTACTATGACAAGATTGAGAATTTTCAACCAACTGGTTTAAATAGTCTAAAACTTCATTAGGTTCTTTATCAAGAAACTCACCATTGCACATTGTTTCCACAAATTATTTGGTTTCAGGTGTTAAACCTTCATAAAAGAAGCTTATAGTGCGCCATTTTTTAAAATCATGATGTGGGCAAGAATTTAACAAATCTTTAAACCATTCCCAACATTGAAAATATGCTTCATTTGAATTTTAGAAAAAAAATTGGATTTGTCTTTCCATAGCATTGGTTTTATGTGTTGGACAAAATTTCTCTAAGAACTCACATTGCATTTCTTGCCATGTGCCAATTGATCTTGGTTTCAAAGTGTTAAGCCTAGTTTTTGCTTTATCTTTTAAAGAAAGAGGAAACAATTTAAGCTCAACAATCTTTTCAGTGCAATTTTGGTCATTGAAAGCAATGCATACTTTCTCAAATTCTTTTAAATGTAAATATGGGCTTTCAGATTTTAAACCATGACAATTAGGAAGTAAAGAAATCATACATGGCTTAAATCTAAAATTATTGGCATTAAATGAAAATACAAAACATGATGGACTAGAATTTCAAGGTGGTTGCAAATATTCATGCATGGTTCATAACAGTTGATTTTCATATTCATCATATACACTTTCATTTTCAGTCATTGTGTTAATTGTGTGTGATTGTGATTCAAACAAATCAATATATAAAGTACTAAGATTAATTTTAACCAAACGACCAGAATTTGAATCACGATACCAATTAAGTATAAATAAATGACTTAAAATAGTAAAAATAATGTACAAGTCGCCAGTTTACACCAGCCATTAAAACATTAACAATAAATAAATGGCTTAAAATAAAAAAATTAATGTACAAGTAAATAAGTCAGAAAGCAAAAATAAATGACATAAATAAAAAAAAAAAAGTTAGTAAGTTAGAAAGTTAGAAAACATAAATAAATGACATAAATATAAAAGTTAGAAAGTCAGAAAGCATAAATAAATGAAATAAATAAATAAATTAGTTAGTAAGTCAGTAGGTTAGAAAGTTAGAAAGTTAGTAAGTTAGAAAGTTAGAAAGTTACAGAGTGAGTAAAGAAACTGAAGGACCGGCAAGCCAATCTTTTGCTCCGGTGAGGGAGAAGAGAGAAAAGATTTTATTGAAGATAAAGAAGCTCAATAAATTAAAACTTCAAATCAAGTCCCCAGCAACGGCACCAAAAACTTGATGCGGATTAAAGGATGCAAACCCAAGCGCAAATTGTCTCAAGTAATAAATTTCTCGGGAGTCCGAGGTCAATCCACAGGGAATTGATGAAGAAAAATTATTTGAGGTAAGGAAAGGCTTTGTCACAATAATAAAAGTATTAAACTTGTTTATAATTAAATTAAAGAACTTGCTTGGGCTAAGAGATCTACTTTTGGTAATAATTTAAGGACAAAATTAATTCTTTTTGTAACTCAATTGAAATCCACACACAACGGAGGTTCCAATCAAAAAATAAAATATTCAAAGTCCACTTAGAATTATATACGTAGTTATATTTTGGTTTCTTAAAATATTTACCAACACCAACACTTGTAAATGGGTTCAAGCATTCATTGTGTCAAACCACTTGTCTACAATAAATCAAGAACTTCACTTTACAAGGAGGAATTATTTACCAAAAATAATACTTGTAAATGGGTTCAAGCATTCATTGTGCCAAACCACTTGTCTACAATGAATCAAGAACTCTACTTTACAACGAGAGTTTCTAAATTGATTGGAAATAAAATACAATAAATATAATGATCACTTGATAATATATTATTTAAGTGTAACATCCCAAAAAAAAAATATCTAATCGATCATAAATATTCATTTTATATTATTCTTGATTTTTAAGAATTTTTTTGGAATTTTTCTGAAACGACGAATATTTTAATATATTCCTCGTTTTACGTGCACACTGAGCTGAGAATTGCTAAGGTCAGTGTAACGCTCCGAAAATTAATTATTTCGCCGCCAATAGTCATTTTCTAATATTTGTGATTTATGTGAATTTTTCTGGAATTTTTCGGAAACGATGAATATTTTAATATATTCTTCGTTTTGCGTGAAACTCGAGCAGAGTCGGGAAAACGACTGTAGTGCCTCAAAAATTGGAAAATTATATGGCAAATAGTCATTTTATAATATTTGCAATTTTTGGAAATTTTCTGGGAATTTTCCGGAATCGTCGAATATTTTAATATATTCTTCGTTTTACGTGCGCACTGAGCAGAACCAGAGAAACGCGATGTTTTCTCTGAGAACCTTGGACTATGGACATGTCGACGGGGGATCTTACTAAACCCGAGACTTGACACAGTTTACGAGGTTTCATAATTTTCGAGAAATTCTAACAGATAAAATAAATCAATACAGCGAAAAATTCATCTGTCAGATTAATTAAATATTGACTTCTGTCAACTGTGACTATTATCCATTGGATAATAGTGTGTAATAAAAATCCTATCACATTATCCTAATGTAATCTGCTTTATGTCAAATCTATCTACTTTAATTCAAATTTAATGGTTAAATAATCAAAGCTTCCTTAAGAAGCTTTGACCCAAACATTGACCCATGTGCTTTAGCTTCTCTTGGAAGCCAATTTCCCTCTCCCTTCTCTCTCTCTTTGCACCGCTGAATGCAGCCCCAAAGCAAGGAAAATTTGATTTTCCTTATTTCATTTTATCACACAAAAATTCATTAATTTCCAAAATCCTTTCTCTCTCATCATTTCTTCTTCTTTCTTCTTCAACTTTTCTCTCCTCCTTCTCTCTAGCAACCCCACGGCTAGCCCTCTCTTCACCACCCTAATCTTCACAAAAATTTCTTCTAATTACATTTCCTAAATCCTTTCACCATTCTAAACACTTTTTCTTCTTGGAGTTTCTTGAAATTCTTCCATTTTCATCATCATCTTCAAGCTCCAACTTTGAGCATTTTGGGTAAGTTTCAAGACCACTCTTTCTCTTCTCTTGATTTCGTGGTTGTGGTCTTCTATTTGGTCATCCATGGTTGATTTTTCAAGCCTTGATATTGATTCTAACAAAGTCTCAAATTTTTAGGGTTGTGGTGGCCAAATCCGAAAATTCCAAAGAGGATTCTTGGAGTTCTTCTTGATTTCTTCACTTAGGTAAGAGGAAGACACTCCTCTTCAACCTCTCTTAGCATCTAGGAACCTTGATTGCGTGATTTGTGGAAAAACCCTAATGAGGGTTGTTCTTGAATTTGATGATTAATTATGTTTATGCATTGATTTTGTGATAATTGTGACCTTGGATTGGTTTGTTATGTACAATGGAATGTTGGAATGGATTGAATGATTTAACATGGATGAAAAATGATTGAATACCCTACATGGAGTGCCACGGTTTTGGAGTGGAAAAATTGGATGATTTATGGTTAATGTGTAACAAGTGTAAGACTTAAATTGATCAATGTAGTAAATGGAATTTAATGGATGAAAAATTTGGAATGGAAACCACCATGAGGGCCACGGTTTTGAAGCCAAGAATTTAGAGTTTTTGGTGAGTTAATTTAACAAATGAACAATTTAAAGAATCAAGGGAATGGTGTACAAGATGATGACTTGAAAGGATTTGAAATTGGACCCATTAGGAGGCCACGGCCTCTAGGGCATTATTAGGTGAAAGTGTGGTTTTAGTGCTTGGAAACATAAGTAATTAGGTAATTAGGGATCTAGGTAAGGAAATGGACAATTTCTAAATTAGAAAAATTTATCATAGTTAAGACTCCATAAATTTTTAAAGGACCGAGAGTGAATTCATCATAAGACTTAAGGTGATTCTAAGTGGGTAAAGAACATGAGAGTGTGAGGCTTGAGAGCTCAAATGAAATGTAAGTTATAGGAGATTGAATTACCTTGGAGCGCTAAATTGATTACAAGAAATTATTTTGAGCATAAACCTTAAGAAAGGAAATGAACTCTAAGTTAGGATTCATAATGAACCTAATGACCCATCAATTGACTTGGTATTTATATTATGTTGTTGTGGGTCTATGTAAGTGACCATATATATATTGATGCTTATATTGGCCTAATGTGGCATATTATGGGATTGTATGAGATTATGGATCATACAAGTGCATGCATAGTATCTTATGCATTGTGATTAACCTTGTGAACTATTGTAAGGCCTAGTTGCCTAGGAGATTGAACACACCTTAGTGCGGGTGCGAATAGACAAGTGTAGGTCGTTGATGACCTTGGGGGCATCGGGGTGCGGGTTCCTCATCAATGGGAGGTTGGTAGCTCTCCTGCCCGTGGGGTAGACCGATGCAAACGCACCGACGATCCGGACTGAGACACTATCCTATATCGTGATCTAGTGTAGAATGTCTGTACAATGCCATGATTGCGCAAGAGAATATTATTGATAGCACTGGCCTCGGCAGCCGAGTTATAGACATGTCTCCTGATCTTTCTCTCCGATTAGTTAAGTCTAGCTCCATGGAGTAGGAAGTGAGAGAGCATGCATGTGAATCATGATATACACTGTCATCCTTAATTCTTATTTTCTGCAACTACAATTGATTTAATTGCCATTATGATGATTATCTGCCTGGAACTATTTATTTGCTTACTGTTGGAATTACTGCTTATTATTTGAGTATGTTGTTTCTAAATTGCTATATGGGCGCGTGGCGCCGTTCTGTTTCTAGCATGCTATAATTGGTAATGATGTAGGATGTCTTACCTCTTTCTGTGTTCCTTTTATCTGTTGTCTGTGTATATATGTATTGCATTTACCGAAGACGACGGCAACGAGTTAGAAGCCCCTGACTTCCCTGGCTTCTGGCCCGAACGTGATTAGTACCTGCTGCAGACGATGGGGACGCGTATGCGAGGATTTCTGGGAGATGTGCGTCTGACCTTCCTGGGAGGGCCAGAGTGCTGGCACATCAACCTGAACTCTGACCGTTGTGTCTACTTGGGAGACGTGTCCATTGCCCTGGCCTGGAGACGACATGAGGCACCCGTGATCACCTGCCACATCAGCCTACGTTTAGAGTTTTACTTGCCCATCCGTGAGATGTGGGGCGACCGCTACTACACTCCACGGGAGGACTCCTTTGATTCCACCGCTCGGGCCCCGTCCCGTGCTTCTGTGGTTCCAATGGAGGTTTCCTCGGAAGAGGAAGATCCCGCTGAGGATCCTGACACGGTTCCTCCTCATTTGAGGGATTGATGTCACTGGTGGCTACTGATGGCTGCCAGTGTTTTTATTTTTGGGGGCCTGATGTATTACTTTTTGGTGGGCTGTATATTTTGTATATGCATGATTACCTTGGGTTGGGTATAGTTTTACTTTTTGGTGATGGCCGGGCTTGTACTTGCAAAACAATTGTATTAAACTATATATATATATATGTATGCTATTTAGGTGCAAATTCTGTGTACTGTTTCATTCGTTACTTTTATTCACATTCTGCATTATTGTTATTAACAAAAAAAAATATATTGCCAATTTCGTTCATATAGTTAAACATCAACTAAATAAAATGAACCGGGTCTTAATTGTTAGACTATTTAATTTCTGCATTTTATTTTATTTGACAATGTGACGTTCCCTCCCAAAAAGGGGGCGTTACATTAAGCACAAGAAAGAAATTAATCTAACCTTATTTTATTACCAAAAGCTTCACCCCTTCACCAAAGTAAGATGAAAATTAGTTACCCATGAGCAAGAAGAAAGAAAGAGAGAAGAAGAAGAAGATGATCATAACTTCTATTTACAACAAAAGAAAATTACAATAAGTAAATAATATAATAATATGATCTTGATCTAAAACCAAGATTAATAATTCTAAACTAACATCTCCAAACTAACCCCCAATGAGCAGCTAATGGTGCTATTTATAGAGTATGAAGGATACAAAGTGACAAGGGGGCTGATTAATGAGTGGTTGGTTGTTGGACGAGTGGTTGGATGAGTGGTTGGATTATTATCATGTTTGTCTCCCCACTCAACCAATCAGTTGTCTTCACATGACCATAAGTCTATCATAACGTCAAAATATCAAAAAGTGGTCTCATAAGAGTTGAAGGGTTTTATCTTAGTTTTCCAATGTCACTAGTTTCAGCTCAAAAGACCACCTACAACCCGAGTTATGCCCAGATTACTGCACACTATTTAGGTTCTAATTACAAAACTCGTGTTCTGAGTTTCAAGCCCAATTAGCTCCAGTAGATGTCCGATTGAGACTTTGAGCTCTACATCAAAGTTGTAGAGCTTTCTCTCAACTTTCCTACAAGGTAAAATTCATAATTTCTAGACATCTAGAACTCAAAATATGACCGAAATATAGAAATAGTGTAAAATCTCAACAATGCTTAAAAGTATCAATTAAGCCTAATTTGAACCCAAACTTACAAATCATGACCAAGCTCAATCAATTAAGTACATGGAGAGTGCAAATGATTAAAAATGAGGATTTATTAATGTATAAAATATGTGATTATCAGATGTCTGTCAGAAATAATGAATTTTGTTTTCTAAAATGAAGTTCCCATTGGGTGTAATTATTTAATGAAGTGTGAATGTGATAAATCGAATTAATGTATAATGCTAATTATGTGAGGTAATTAGGCATGGATATATATATATATATATATATATATATATATATATATATATATATATATATATATATATATTGTGTAATGTGATATTGAGAAAATGAGTTTCCCTAGGTGTTGGAATCACTCACATTTAATCTCTTAAAAGTGTTGAAGTACTTTTAGAAGTATTTGGATGAAATGTTTGTGAAATGAACTTGAGTTGCATGCAAATCAATTGCAATACTAATTATTAAAGGTAATTAGTGACTGTGTTGCATGAGGTTATTGTGAACCATATTAAGGTGAATAATATCCTCTCTATGCTATTGAGTAAGGAGGTGAGTAATATCCTCTTTATATTGATTAAACAGTGAGGTAAGTAATTCCTCTTTACGTTGAGGTAAGTAATTCCTCATCATGATTGCTGATTAGTGGAAGTAAGTAATATCTTTCCTATAATTGTAGAATAGTGAGCTGAGTAATATCCTTTGTATGTGTTGATGGGTAGTGTAGGTGAATCATATCCTCACTTTGCCTGATAATTCATGACATAATGTAACATATCCTAGAGTAGTTGAGGTGGGTAATATCCTTAATACGTCTAAGGGCTTATGACATTCATAATTGCATTCACTTTTAGGACTTGCATAGACATGAACATTAGACATAATTAGGCATAACATGACAATTGTATGGGGCGGTTGTCACCATGACATAAACTCATGACATTACAATTGTATGGGCAATTGTGTACTTCTGTGATTGAAGTGTTAACTTGATGGTTGTGTAATCTATATAATTGTAGAAAATGCTTGTATTAGAATACTTCTACTGAGAATTGTGATTTTTCACCCTATTTGTGTTGTCATATAAATCTAGGTATAAGTTCTTCAAAAGGGAAGAAGAAGATGTATGAGGACTAGCATATTATAGATGTTGTTTTGGACTGAGCATGTATATATTTTATATTTGCTTAGTTTGTTTTGATTTATGTATAACAGTACGTTTTTTATGGCTGTGATGTATATATATAATTGTTAGTACCATGGCTCTCCATAATTATTTATTTATGTGAATATTATGGGATTAGTTGTTAGTGGTAGCATGGTCAATGCTGAATATTCTTATGTAGATCAAGTCTAACGGGATATCAGAATTAGGATGTCACAACTTGGATTCTAATTGCTCCAATTACTGCTCTATGTGTGCGACCTTACAAGTTCTCATGATGTTAGCCGTAATATTAAAATCTCATTTTAATATTACAAAGAGTGAGTGGTATTTAGCAACACATAGCTGCTACCCAAGTAATGAGAATGTCAGTGATTTAACATAACCTTTTCATGATCAATATTACCATGCAATTTAGTCCCTTTGTCCATATATCTAGATTGAACCAAGACATGGAATGTGTCACCCTTGTATAGTTCAATCTTTCGTTTCCTGATACTTGAGTAGACGTATTAATAACAAATGAGATCAATATCTCATATTGACTCATTTGAGCATGGTCATGCATTTCATAATCTCACTCAATGAAGGGGATAGAAGATATCACTCCTGTTATGTAGGAGAGACAAATCCCATCTAGGTCACTCACATCTCTCTATATGATTAGCGGTAAGTTCAATAACTAACTTTATAATTACCTTGTTACAGATGACGTTTGATAGCATTAAAACATACAACTTCTCATGTAGGAATCATAGTGATTTCATGTCAAAGGACCACGTACACCATTATCACTATAAGAATCGCTTATGACAGTCACGTAACGATCCACGTAGCGTTCTTATAGCGGGTCAGTCCAGTACATCATTACTCTAATATTTATCTATGTGAAGACTTGATATCTCATATCCATGACCCGTAAGATGTGACCATCAGTCTACGCACATACTAGTCTCAATGTATTATTGTCGTCCTAATTAACAATAATACTTGACTTGGGACATTTAAGAATAATGTTCTATTTCTATTTGATAGGATCTCACGATCAAGTCATTCACTTGATGTCCTATGGCATCGAACTTACTATTCTAAGGACTTTATTATATATATCATAAATAGCACAATAAATAAAATGCCTCATATATTAAATAAATAGCATAATACAATGTAAGCTAGTACGGTCAAAATAATTTGGCCTCTAGGGTATACACCAATAATCTCCCACTTGCACTAGAGCTAATCAGGCATATGTCTAATGCCTAAAGATCTAGAGTGATGACCCTCATGCTTTTGTTGTGCAAGAAGGTTTGTCAGTGGATCTGCAATGTTATCATCTGTTGGTACTCTGCATATCTTCACATCTCCTCTAATGATGATCTCACGAATGAGATCGAAGCGCCTAAGTATATGTTTAGATCGCTGGTGAGATCTAGGCTCCTTAGCTTGTGCAATGGCTCCATTATTATCACAATAGAGGTCCATTAGGTCAACAAACTAAGAACTACACCAAGCTCAGTAATGAACTTCCTGATCCAAACGGTCACCTTTACTGCATTAGAAACAGCAATAAACTCAGCCTCTATGGCAGAATCGGCGACTGTCTCCTACTTTGTACTCTTCTAGCTCACAGCCTCACCATTAAGGCAATAAACAAAACCTGATTGTGATCTGGAGTCATCCTTATCGGTCTGGAAGCAAGCATCAGTGTAACCCTTTATAACTAGCTCTTCGTCGGCTCCATATACCAAGAACGAATCCTTAGTCCTTCTCAAGTACTTAAAGATGTTCTTTACAGCAGTCCAGTGACTCTCATTGGAATCAGACTGGTGCCAACTCATCATGCTCAAAGCATGCGAGATGTCTAGTCGAGTATAAAACATGACATACATGATAGATCCAATTGCAGATGCATATGGAATCTTTTTCATGTGATCTCTCTTATCTTGGGTGGAAGGGGATTAAGCCTTAGATAGGCTTACACCATGTGACATAGGCTAGAGTCCTTTCTTGGATTCATGTATGTTAAATTGTCTTAACACTTTGTCTATGTATGTACTTTGACTTAGGCCAAGTAATCTCTATGATCTATATCTATAGATCTTGATACCTAACACATAGGTAGCTTCGCCCAAGTCCTTCATGGAAAAGCATTTCCCCAACCAAGTCTTTACAGACTGTAGGGTAGGGGTGTCATTTCCGATGAGTAGTATGTCATCTACATATAACACCAGAAAGATAATTGTGCTCCCACTAACCTTCTTGTAGACACAAGATTCTTTTTCATTCTTGATGAAACCAAATTATTTTATTGTATCATCAAAACGAAGATTCCAGCTTCTGGAAGCTTGCTTCAATCCATAAATAGATCGTTGCAACTTGTACACCTTTCCAGCATCCTATAGAGTGGCAAAATCCTCAGGTTGTGTCATGTACACATCCTCGAGAAGATTTCCATTAAGGAAAGTAGTTTTGACATCCATTTTCTAGATTTCATAATTGTGGTATGCTGCAATAACAAGCAAGATCTGAACAGATTTAAGCATCGCAACTGAGGAAAAAGTCTCATCATAGTCTACACCATGCATTTACTTGAAACCTTTAGCCACCAATCGTGCCTTAAAGGTATGCACATTACCATCCATGTCAGTTTTCTTTTTGAAAACCCACTTGCACCTAATGGGTTTTACCTTTTCAGGTGGATCAACTAAGGTCCACACCTGGTTGGCATACACGAATTCCATTTCAGATCTCATGGCCTCAAGCCATTTCTCAGATTCTGGGCTAATAATGGCTTCCTGGTAAGTCATAGACTCATCTTGATCCATGAGCAATACGTAATCTTGTTGAGTCATGAGAAATCCATATCTCTCTGGTTGATGACATATCCTGTTAGACCTATGCAGGTCTTATGCTACTAGAGCAAATTATGCTTCCACAATAACTTGTGGAGGCTGCTCTATTTCCACCATTGATTGGCTACTACTATGTGAACTTTGAATTTCTTCAAGTTCTATTCTCCTCCTACTAGTTCGTTTAGAGATAAACTCTTTTTTTAGGAACACGACAGTCCGTGCAACAAACATTTTCGCCTCGATAGGATTATAGAAATAGTATCCCTTGGTTTCCTTAGGATACCCTACAAAGAAATATTTATTTGATTTAGGTCCAAGCTTATAAGAAATTTGTCGTTTCACGTTAGCTTCGTAACCCCAAATCTTCATGAAAGACATACTAGGTCGTCTCCCAGTTCATATCTTATATGGTGTCTTTTGAACCGTCTTGGATGGAACACGGTTAAGTGTAAAAGCTATTGTTAATAAAGTATATCCCCAGAAGGAGCTTGGAAGGTCTGCATGACTCATCATGGATCAGACCATGTCCTATAGGGTCCAATTTCTCCTTTCAGAAACACCATTCCATTGTGGTGTTCTAGGAGGAGTGAGTTGAGATATTATCCTACACTCTTTCAGATGATCATCAAAATGTTGGCTCAAGTATTAACCACCTCGATCTGATCGAATAACTTTAATACTCTTGCCAAGTTGGTTTTATATTTAATACTCTTGCCAAGTTGGTTTTATACTTCATTCTTGAATTCCTTGAACTTTTCAAAAGATTCTAATTTATGTTTCATGAGATACATAAACTCATATCTACTAAAATCATCAGTAAATGTAATGAAGTATAGAAAACCACCTCTAGCCAATGTGTTTAGGGGTCCACATACATCACTATGTATGAGGCCCAAAAAATCACAAGCCCTTTCACCTTGTCCAATGAATAGGGATTTAGTCATCTTCTCCAATAAACAAGACTCACATATGTTATATGATTCAAAATCAAATGAGCCCAAGAATTCATTTTTATGGAGTTTGGAGATGCGTTTCTCATTTATGTGGCCTAAATGACAATGCCAAAGATAAGCTGAGTTCATATCATTTGATTTGAACATCTTCGTATTTATGTTATAAATGGGCATTTTGAGATCAAGGACATAAAGTCCATTACTCAGTTGTGTACTACAAAAAAAAAATAACATTCCAATGAATAGAACAACTTTTGTTCTTTATTATAAAAGTAAAACCTTTCTTGTCCAAACAAGAAATAGAAATGATATTCCTAATAATAGCAGGCACAAAATAATAGTTCTCTAGTTCAATTACAAGCCCAGTGAGCAAAGATATTAAATAAGTCCCTACGGCTAAAGCAGCAACTTTTGCTCCATTTCAGGTCGACTTCGCCCTCATCCAATGGTCTACTATTCTTTACATCCTGCACAATTACACAAATATGAGAGCCACATCCAGTATCTAATACCCAAGATGTAGAAGTAGATAAATTGACTTCTATAACAAAAATACCTGAAGTGGAAGTCTCACTTCCCTTCTTCTTTTTAAGCTCCTCTAGGAATCTCTTGCAGTTTCTCTTCCAATGTTCGGTCTGACCACAGTGGAAGCAGGTACCTTCCTTAGCCACTTCACCCGTAGGTTTCAAGCCAGAAGTGGTGGGGTTGGATTTCTCCTTATCCTTGCCTTTCCATTTGTCCTTAAGTTTCTTCAACTGGTTTTTGCCCTTAGCCTTTTGGACTATCATAATGGTCTTTCCCTTTCCTTTATTAATGTTTTGCTCAGCAGTTCTCAACATGCTTAGCTCTGGTAGAGATTTGTCAATTTCATTCATGTTATAGTTCATGATGAATTGACTAAAGCTTTTGGCAATGATTGCAAGACAAGATCAGTGGCCAACTCTTGGCCTAAAGAGAAACCAAGCCTCTCTAGGTTTTCAATGTACCCAATCATATTGAGCACATGAGCACCAACAGGGCTACCCTTTACCAGTTTTCACTGAAAAAATGCCTTAGAGACTTTAAATCTCTCATGCCTAGCTTGCTCTTAATAGAGCTTCTTTAAGTGTATGATTATATCATATGCATCTATATTTTTATATTGCATTTGTAGCTCAGAGTTCATGGTGGCTAGCATGAGACAACTGACGTCTAAGGCATCATCTTGATTCTTCTTATAAGCATCCTTTTCAACTCTAGGGGCATTTGCAGCTGGTGGCTTAGGAATAGGTTGCTCTAGAACATACAACTTTTTTTCATGCTTGAGGGCAATCCTCATATTCCTGTACCAGTCTAGGAAATTTGTCCCAGATAGTTTGTCCTTCTCAAGGACAAATCGCAATGATAAGTTACTAGTAGTGTTTGTTGCCATGGTAATCTATTAACAGAAAATATGCAAAGTATAAGTATCATGCCATAAACATATTTAACAAGGTCTTTAATTAAATATGCCTCTCACTATTTTACTCAAATCAATGACCCTCAGAATTGACTTGGAAAATCCCATCGAAAGATTTCCTAGTGGGTCAAGATCCATATTTCACCTAGCTTTGAGTCAGCTTTGGCTGATCACTCAAAATTTGACTATTTAGGTAGGAAACTCTTTCCAATGACATCCCATGCAACTCTTAGATAGTTAGGTGAATAACACTTATTCTAATTCATCTAATGGACTAAAGCCCAACTCTATGCCTCTAAGCCTTCAATCCTATTGAAATGACCTAATTAAGTCAGACTCAATGGTTGATAGTTAGATATTACCTTTATCCCATCGCGTCTTACTAATATACATAAAGGCATCCTACTTTGGCAGACCTACACTTAATCAATACTAGCCTTGACAAGTGTCACGCATTGGAAGGCATCACATAATGACTTAATATTTGCTTTGAAGGAATTTCATAATTATTATTAGATCTCACATTTTATTAAACTATTTAACATACCATAAATATCCATGCATCTCATACATATAAAGCATATAATAAATGTGACATGGTTATTGTAACATCCTAATCCCATTCACTATAGTATACCTTACATATACTAAGTAAATAAAATTAGTATGTCACTTTCTTACTTAAACGTAATTCATAACCTGTTCAATATCTATTTAATGAATAAATATATAGAGCCTTTAGAGAAGTAAGAGAGCAAAATATTTTACACCTTAGAAAACTTGCTTTTTACTAAATCATCAATCTAATATGTCCGAGATTACAACTTATACAAAGAACTAATCGTAAAAATTTAATTACAGAACCAATAATAATGAATACAGAGCTAAAATAAATAGATACATTAACAACCTAAATGCGTCTTCATTGTCTTGCCTTGCGCTTGCTTCAATCCTTTTCTAGATTTATCATGGAAATCATAAAATAAACACTAGGGTGAGAATTAAAAATTCTCAGTAATAAGTTTAAAAATGTAACATCATGGTAAATCCAATTGCTTTGGGTAAAACACAAAGTGTACTTAATCATTTGGAAAGAAGGCATAAGCCAAAATTCATTCCTTTCCATTCCCAAAGCAGACAATTCATTTAATAAAGAAAACAGTTCAATCGTTATATATAGAAACTCAACATATATTCACTATAACCGTTATGGAGGCTAGCAAGCATACTCATCCCCTCCATTACACACCTTTAAGCTACAATTTTATCCTTAATTTTCACATTTAATAAAAATAACATAATTGCCCATACAATTGCCAATTTTATGCAATGCATGTTAATGTATGATTATGCCTAATGAAATCCTAAAGTATGCTCATGTAATGATTTTTAAAAGATTTTGTTTTGGAAAACACATATCATTTGAATATTTCCAGGAAGCTCTTTTGTTCCAGGAAGCCCTTTTGTTCCTTGTATTGTTTTCTGGCTACCTAGGATGATCTGTCGATTATTTCCATATCTTGAGTGTCATATGTTTGATCTAATTAGATTTCATATGTGTTTAATTGTTAACTTTTAGCTAAGTTTCTGGATATGAAGTTTAATCGAATCTTTATTGTGAAACTGTGCTTAAGTATGTTTATAAGCACTCATGATTACATTGTGTTTTTCAGGAGATCAGTATTATCCCTAGGAGCGAAGAAAGAAACGTACATGTGAAGAATCAAGGTTGAATTTGAAGAAAGCAAGTGACATGGCCCATGTCATCTGATAGGGGGTAGGTTGTGTCATACGATAGGGCCTGTGTCATCTGACAGGGGGTAGGCCATATCCTTCTCTGACTTGCAATCCACTTGAATTTGTGTTAACAAAACTTGATAGGGGGTAGGCCGTGTCAAACGACACGGCCCGTGTCATCGAATCAGAAACCCAGATATGAATTCTGATGCAAAATTAGGTCTTAAAAGTTATAAATAGGATTGCCTGGGGCTTAAAAAAGAGAGTCTGGACTGGGGAACTGCCAGGAGGTTGAAGAGAAGACTAAGAACAAGGGAGAAGGAGATTAGACTAAAGATTGGAGTCTCGAGTTCGAGCAATCAGAGATCAATCATCCTCAACTTTTGGAAACTAGTTTGATCTTTAGTTTTCTTCTGCACTTTCATTCTAGACAATGTTTTTTTGTTGCTTTTCTCTTGATTTTGAATTTGCCATGTGTGGCTAGTCTTCTTATTTGGTTAAGGGAAGATGAAACCCTAGTTTTAATTATGTGATTCTTGCATATTTCTTTATATCAATAAAATTGTGTTTTTTATTCATATGTTTCTATTCTTAATTTGGTATAAAGGTTTTTATACTTTTTGCTAATTTTGAAAGTGGTAAAACTATGATTGCTATGCTCGATTGTGGTGGTAGGACTAGTGAGGCATATCATCTAAGTAATTTAATCCCGGTGTGTGATTGGATCTTAGTGTGATTAGTTTTCTAAATCTTAATGTAATCAATAAGTAGGTGTAAGAGCGGTTACTTTACAAATAACTATTGATTAGGGATTGATTTGAGCGGTTGCTGAATTAATCAAAACTTAAGGAAAACAGGGAATTAATCGCACAATCACATAAAAACATAATTGATCATGTTGGTATAAAGGATATGTGGGCTAGCATAATCATATAAATCTAGTGGTGGATTCCATCTCTTAACCATTGTCTTGTAATTGATTTTCCAAATCATATTTACTATTTTTGTTTTGGATTCAATTTTTGTTTTTAATTTTAACAAACAAAACCCTGCCATTTTATTGTTTACTGCTTTTGAATGTTTAAATTAGGATTCAAATTATAGTGTTAATTGAATTAGTTCTTTGTGGATCGACCCTTGCTAACTACAACTAGTTGCAAGATTTTTTTATTTTTAGTAGAACTTGGCAACTGTTTTTAATCTCAATTTTTAATTCACAATCCAAACAACACCACAAGACACCCTTTTGTTCCTTGCACTACTAAACATGACACTTGGAGCCCTTTTGTCCAAGTCGCTTGGTGCCCTTTTGTCCAAGCAATAGATTTAAAATACATGGAAACATTAAATAACAAGTTTGAAAACAAAACATGCATAATATTAAAACCTTTTTTTCTTTAACTTTTACTTAATCATATCTTTCATTACATAATAGAGAAGCAATACCATAATCATTAAACTTTCTCTTTTACATTATCATACATGCTTGTAGAGAGAGATTCAATCAACTTCATCTACCTTTACCATCCTTTTATATTGCTTCCCAATATCATGATCATCAACATTATTTGATAACATGTATAAATTAATATACTTCTTTACATTACACTATATCATGACTCAATGTCTCATTTTCATCATTCTTTACGTACTAAATACGTATCATAATCTACTTTATAAGTCATTCTTACATCAACTATCATGTATTCATTCTATATCCTCCACCAAAGTGCTTTCAAAACATGGTTAAAAAGGTTTCATGAACACAACTAAAACATCAACAACCAATGGGTTATGCTCATCCAATTCCAACCATTTAGAAACTCCTCAAAAAACCCTTTTTTTGAATAACCCATGAAAATTTGTGTGTTAGAAGAAGGAAAGAAAAGAGATGAAGATGATTAAATAAACACCCATACCTCAACCTTGAAGATAATCTTCCATTCTTGTCTTGGTTCTTCCTCTTTCTCTTTTTTCATCTCTTCCCTCTTCCTCTTTCTCTTTTTTCATCTCTTCCCTCTTCCTCTTTCTCTTCTTTCATTTCTCTGTTCTGCTATCAGCCGAGAATTGAAGAGAAAAAGTGAGTGAAACTCACTTTTAAAACATAACTTAGGGGCACTTTAGTCTTTTACCAAAATTTCGTATCTGTTAAGGACTGATGCAATCATTCTACACTGGTTGTGGTTCATTGAAAAATGGAAATTTTAATGTTTGTTGAATGTCTATTGCAACATGTGTTGTTAAGTAGGTTTACTTGATCCTACTTTGTTTTACTCGAGGACTAGCAAAAACCTAAGTTTGGGGGTGTGATAACTCTAGGAAATGTAGTTATTTGAGTCATATCTCTGTGCTTTGTTGATAAGCTTAATCTTTGTTAGTATGCATATTTGGAAGATATTTGGCTTATAATTGTCGAATTCAATTTGGACATCTTCCTATATGATTCTGAGCAAATTATGTATATTCTTTAAGTGATTAAGTGAATTTGCAACTGTTATTGATTTGGTGAATTCTTTATTATAGGAAGGCCTCCAAACAAGCTGATATATGGAGTATTTGAGCCATAACTAGAAGAGAAAGCCAAAGAAAGATTTTGGCAGATCACGTCGCACCATAGGCATGTCAATGTTGCGACGTGGTGCATCCCCTGTTTTAGACAGAGAGTTATGAAACTTGCATGCCGCAGCGCAGGCATGTTAATGCCGTGGCGTTGTGACCTAATTTACACATGCGTCATGGCATAAGGTGTTTAATGTTGCGGCGTGAACCAGATTTTAGGGTCTATATATATTGTTTTATTAGATTTCTGTAAGAGAGTTTGGTGAGCTTAGTTTTTAGGTTAAAAAGCTGTGGCTAGGATTTCATTTCTAGGTTGAGAGGAGGTTAGGGGAGCCAAGATTGGAGACCATCTTATTCTTGGAAGGAGATTCAAGCACCAAAGATCATATGCATGAGTTTTCTTCCTTCCCCCTTTATTTTCTTTTCTTCCTTATATCATGAACATGTATTTTTGTTGTATGTTTCGTGTTCAATGAGTAGCTAAGTTGTATTTAGGGATTACTTTGGATCCTTGTATGGATATTGATGATTTTGTACTTCTTTGAGTTTATATTGATGTTTGATTTTGTTCAATCATATGGATTTTAATGCTCTCGATGGTTTGGACAGCTTTTAAGTGATTTGTTGAAATCTGATGAACCTAGACATAGGAATTTGGATTTGAGATCGTATATATAGTTGATGCATGTTCTATTTCATTCAATTGGCTTGGGTGAGATGATTCACTAATGGGATAAACATATACCTTTTAGTCATGCATAACATGTGTTTGAGAATAGATCTTAATGAATGAAGTTTGCGCTAGTTCTCATAGAAACATAGTGAATTAAGTAAATGAAGCATGATTGATTGACCTAGACATAAGCTTTTAACTAAAGTAGATTCTCAAGCTAACTTAACTCATTCATTAATATTTCTTAGAGAGGTTGCATGTTATTAATTGAAATAGGAGGTGAAGAAGGATTCCCTAATCTCTAACCATTATATTTAATTTCCAATTATCACTTTATAATTCTTAGATTAGTTTAAATGCATTTTTTTTTCTATTTTTATGTTCTTGAATAGAATTATCTAAGTTATTAGTTGATATTTAGCATTAGAAAGCCAACATCCTCATGAGAATGAATCTTATTCTTCATTGTATTACTTGAACGATCTGTGCACTTGTTGTACACAAAAGGTCAAACAGTGACAAATTGAGTTAGTTTAGGCACTTTGTTACTACTCTAAGTGTGAAAAGTAGCTTAAAATGACTCAGAAAGTAGCATAAACTACTATTTGAAGGGAAACAGGTGTGAATAATTTGTTTTTGGGTCACAATTGAGCTTAGTATGGTGTTGTTAAAGTTTCAGGATAATCAGAGTTATTTTGATATTTTTAGGCATATTGGTTGTGTATTTTCATGCCGGATTGACCCCCAGCAAATATGGAAAAATAAAGAAGTGGTGAAACATGATTTTTAATGAATCTTAGGATTTATTTCAAATTTATTGGAAGTTAGAAAACTAGATTGGTGAGATTTAAGTGTTTTTAGTAAATCAAGTTTTAGGTACTAGTTGGTTTTTGGCCATAAGTAGCATAGTGAGACTTTGCTACTCACAGCTGAAACCAGAAACAAAAGCTAAAGAAAAGAGAAAAGAGAGAAAAGGGAAGGGAAGAAAAAAAGGAGAAAAGGAAGAAAGGTTAGAGGACTAAGGATCAAAGTAGAGGGGGAAGATCCAACAACAAGATCAAGGCTTCGAGAATCAAGTTGTCTACAAGAGGTAGGGGTTATTGACCTTCCATTTCATCTTTTTCCTTAAACCATTTCATGGTTTAGGTTAAGCTTTTATGTGGGGAAAATAGGTTTTTAAAGAGTGAAATCTATTTTCTTTGCTAGAATCTCAGATTCAATTGGTGAATTTTGTCATTAGACAAGGTTAGAAAGATAATTAAATGAAGTATAGGTTAATAGGAAATGTGTACGTGATTTTGATCATTAACACAAAATTAAGTGAATTAATAGGTTGTACAAGTGTTACAACATTTTTAGAGGTTGTTAATGGTAATAGAATTCACCTAGAAACAGTTTTTGGTGGTTTGGATCACTGCCATGTTCCAATGGAACAATGGCAGCAATCTTCAGAATTCTGCAAATTTGCTTCTATGAGTAGAGCACTCAAGCACTTAGTGTGGAGCGCTCAGGCACTCGAGCACTAGAAAGATGTGTGATGCAGGGCATCTAGTGCTCAGGCGCTCAGTGCAGAGCGCTCAGGTGCGTAGCCAACACTCAGGCACTGAAGAACGGATGCTTAGGTGCTCAGAACAGAGTTGAACATGTAACACCCTCCTTCGGGTGTCACATTTCTGACTAAACAAAAGAAAAACTAAAACTAATTCATAAAATAGTTTGATTATTAGAAAACACAAGACTTAAAATTTCTTTTTGCTGATAATATAAACTTACCAAAATATAGGTAATTCAAAAACATATTTAACTGATCAATACTTGACACATAAACCACATAACATCCAACAACATAAAAATAAGTACATAGCACTTGTTTACAAAAACATATATGCACAAACTCACATACTTAAACGAAATAGTAGCAACCCTATGTTGGGTCCCACTTGACAGCACAACAATCGACTTGACAAAAACATACAACGATCCTTATCCAGATGGATACACAAAACAATGATACATTCACAACACTACATCCTCACGAAACCAAGAAGATCTCCGCTTCACCACCACCACGATCTTAACAGAATATAAACATAAAAACATAACAAGACAATGAAGAGGTGAGATCCCCTACATCACGTACCAGCATGGCAGTGTAGAAATAATATGAATGATAGTAATGCCATTCAAACACAGAGTAAACAAGTATATATTCATTTTATCAAGCAACAGATAATTTAATACATAAATCAATAGATAATACAACCAAGAATTAAACAGATATATATATACCACAGTAATATTAGAAACACTACAACAATCTATATATATCACAACAATGTATATGTTGACCATACCATATTAATATGTGTACCAACTATGCATATGCGTAATATACCAATTTCTACTCCATGGAACTAAACACCAATTCGGAGATGAAGGATCCGGAAGACATGTTAGCCTTGATTCAATAACAGTGCCAGATCGCGAAATGAATAGTGTTTGTCAGGATCGTTGGTTTGTTGCAATGGTAAAACCGCACCTCGATGTCCCTAAGACTACTTAATGATCTGCACTACGCAATTCTAGTTCACTCCTCCACGCCAGACTGAGAAAAGAGTAGTGTTCTGTCGAGATTGTCGGTGTGTTTCATCAGACTAAATTGTACCCCAACGTCTCCAAGACTACTTAATGATCTGCACTACGCAATTCTAGTCCCTCCTAGGCCTCAAGACCTTAACAGCCACTAACTGTACAAATTTTGATGCATGATGACTTAATGCATAAATACAAGCCACCTTGGGCCCTAATCCATATATTTATAAAACTGGGTCTAGTACATCGGCCCGACAGCATGTTGCTGTATATTTAGTCACATAATACTTTTACAGCATTTTCACATTCGCGTAACAATTTTGTTATATTTTCATATCGCGTAAATATTTTTCAGCATTTTCTCAATCGCATAAATATTTTAAATCATTTTCTCAACCGCATAGCCATTTTAAATAATTTTCTCAATTGCGTAGGTCAAAAATCAATATTTTTGAATCGCGTAAAGCTTTTCCACTATTTTTCAATCTCGTAAAACATTTCTTGGCTGTCTAACAATAAATTCTGAAACTTCCCAAGTTAATTGTTAAATTTGAACCTTAAACCCAATTTCTCTTACTAATAACCCTTCTAAATAATAATTTCTAATGTTTCTCCCAAAATCTACATTATATTAATTTACTAAAAACTTCTTCCACTTCCTTTACTACAAATCCTCTTAAATAAAATCCTTTAAATTCTAAATCACCTTCAAACTTATTTTCTAACATCATAACCAAAAAAATTACTTTTATCTGATAATAAAAATTTATTCCATTCTTCTTTAATAAAATATTTTCAATTTCTAAAATACCATCCACACTTAATTCCATTTCTTTTGTAAATCCTTAATCCAATTCTTCATTACCTAAATCCTCTAAGTCCATGATTAACAAAATATTTATACACTAGATTATCCTTAATCAAGCCTCATGGCTGTGGATCACATGGCCTTTGGAACTAAAATCCATTAATTCATTTCCTTGCTTCCTAATCATCTAACTTTACCATGTATAAAAATAATTTTAACTTGGAATACCCATGTTGGGGTATGGAGGCTGTGAGCCTCATAGGCCTTTGGGACCAAAAATCATTTTCCTTTCCATATGATTTACATATACAACATATATCAATTATCATAGTTCTACTCTAACAAATTCATACATACTATAAACATCACATAAAGCATCAAAATCATACTATTAAAATCATACATAACATATAGCTAATAAACAACCATAGTAAATACCATGCATACTAACAAGACTATAAATCACATAAAGAAAACCAAGCATAAAATAGCACCAAGGTCACTTTCAAACCAAAGATCTTGACATTGTTATCATAGGCAACGATCACCAAGGTATAACTAAGATAAAATAGCACCTTTGTCACTTTCAAACCAAAGATCTTGACAAACTTCGTTATTTCTTGAGAATTGAACTTCTACACCACCAGGATTGCATAGTTATCTTTTAGTAGCCTTCCACAAATGCAGCAAACACGAACCAATCTTTTAGTAGACACAAGGTCCATCCGAACTTTGAACCATCAAGATAGAAAAAAGAACAAATAAAACCAACCTAAAACCCTTGATCTTGGATCTTCAAAAAAGGTTGAAGATTATGGCAACATGTCCAACACGAAAAGTGGGGGGCCTAGCATGAGATACCCCCAACGACCTTGTGTTTTAATTATGCTCCTTAAAAATGGTGCTCTGTAATTCCCTTTGGCGTGGCTCAAAGAACTTGTAGACGAAACCAACCGCATTGAAATTTTTAGTGTGGCCCACCCATTAAGGAAAATCGAGAAATTCATAACACAAGAATATATATTAAAAAAGATAAAAAAAATTCCAACTCGTTATAGTATCAATTCTCCGTGAGCTACACATCAAGAATGAGGATAAGTTTCAAACTTTGAGAGCATTAATTGACAAAGTGAACGAAAAGTGTGAAACTAAGAACCGATAAAAACTCTGTAATCATTAATCAACACCTATTCTGTAAACATTGAGGTTCGAGAATCCAAGATTACTGTAGTAATTATGTTTCCGATTGGTTCATCACATGTCAAAGCCATTATGCTTGACTAATTCTCATTGGTTCATTCGAAAGTTGTCATAATTAATCATGATTAACTCCTAGATATTTAAGCTTATAAATATCTAACTATCAAGATATTTTTTGGTATACTTTAACCAATGGATAATAGCTACTGTTTATAAAACAAGTATCTATTGTCCAATGGATAATAAAACAGAACAAAATCGTTGTAAAAGAAAATTTCAAAAACTATTTCCGATTTCGGGTTTAATAAGCTCCATGAGCCTTGTAACACCCCAAATTTTTATTCATTTTATGATAAATATTTATTTTCTAATATTTGTGATTTTTGAGAATTTTCTAGATTTTTCTGAGAATGCGAAATATTTTAATATTATTTATCATTTTACGTGCAAACTGAGCAGGCCCGAGAAAATGAGATATTTTTTCCGAGAACCTTGATCTGTGGAAACGTCGACGGGGGATCTTACTAAACTCGAGGCTAGACATGGTTTATGAGGTTTCATGTTTTTCGAGAAATTTTAATAGATAAAATAATAAAATACTATATAAATTTTATCTATCAGATAAATTAATAATGACTTCTATCGACTGTAGTAATTGACCATTAGATAATAACTTGTATTAAAAACCCTATCACATTATTCTAATGTAATCTACTTTAAGTCTAATCAAACCTACTTTAATTCAAATTTAATGTATTTTAATCAAAGCTTCTTTGAGAAACTTTGACCACTAAAAGACCATGATACCCTTGGCTTGTTGGGGAAGTAAAAAATCTCCCCCTCTCTCCTCCTTGTTGCCGCAGCAATGCCCTCCAAGGGAGGCAAAATTTTGCCTCCCAACTTAACCAATAATCACCCAAAATTAGATATTTCCTACAACCCTTTCTCTCTCAAACTTCATCTTCTTCACATTTCCTCTTCCTTCTCTCTTCTTCTCCTCTCTTCATATGAAAATTGCAGCCCCATTACCAACCATTTTTCTTCACTTTTCTCTTCACCAAGACCATTTCTCTATTCACCTTAACCCCCTCTACACTTTCTCTTTAGAAATTTTCTTCAAAATCCAACCTTTCCTCCATTGTCATCCAAGACAAAGCTTCAAGCTTTAAGGTAAAGTTTTTATTTTTCTTCTTCTTTCTCTTCATTTTTGTGCTCCATGGTCTCTTTGATGACCATGGATCTCTTCTCTTTCAACCCTTGGTGTTGATTCATTGTCTTGAAATTCCTAAGGTTTTTGGAAGCTCAAAACCGAACCTACCAAGGAGCATCTAGGAAGCCATTTTCGTGATTCTCCTTTAGGTAAGAGGGAAACTACTCACTTTAACCATTTTGGTGGTGAGGGAACCTTTGTATGCTTACTTTGTTTTGGTGATTTTGTATGTTTATGTATTCTTGAATTTGAATGTATTTGATGTATTGGAAATGCTTGATCATGTTAGGGTTATTAAATGGAAAATTTGGAGTTTCCTACCCTAATATGATGCCACGATTTTGACTAGATTTTAGGGGTATAAATTAATTTTTTGTATACAATAAAATGAAGCATATGTGATTAATTATTAAATGATGATATTAAAAATTAATGAATGGAGAATTTTAAAGGTTTAATACCCTAGGGTGAAGCCATGGTTTTGATCTTGAAAGTTAGGAGAATGGATTAGTTTTGTGTAAAATAAAATTTAAATGATTAGATACTAAGTAATTGATGCATAAAATGGAAGAAAATTGGAATCTTGATGACCTAGAGAGGCCACGATTTTTAGAGAAAATTAGGGGTTGAGTGATGCATTGATACATCTTTGGAAATTAGGAATTTGGAGATATTCATAATCCATAATAAAGTGGAAGGATTGGATTGAATAACAACACTCAAGAAGGACACAGTTTTGAAGGGCTATTTAATCAAAAATTGTCATAATTGACCAAAATATAAGACTTTGAGAATGTGAACCCATAAGGTGGACTTATGATAAGGGATGAACCCTAAGTATATATTGACATTGAAAATTGATTCTACGTCATTGTGGATCCCTATGTGGGCTTAGTATTTGTTGATTTCGTACTTGAGGAATTTGTGACATATTGATAATATGACATGTTGATATTGAACCATGTATATTTAGATATGCCAATGTGGTATATTGTATGATTATTGTATCATTGATAAACATACATGATGTACATTGTGTCGTCATGCATATGTGTTGTCCGTTGGACATTGTTGGAAAGGTTATGTATGCCTAGGAGTTTGAATAACACCTATGTGCGAGTGCGAATAGACTAAGTGTAGGATCATAGTGGTTGGCCCTGGGGACATCGGGGTGCGGGTGTCTCACAATGGGTAGTGGTAGCTCCACTGGGGCCGTGGGATAGACCGATGCAAACACACCGACGATCCGGACTGAGATGCTGTCCAATATCGCGATCAACTGTTGAGGTGCCATGTATAAGCCGTATTGCGCAAATGTTTTTATGAGATAAGCACACTAATTATTTTGGCTAACAAGATACTGACATAACTCCTTGATCATTCACTCCGAAAATGTTTATGTCTACCTCCATGGAGTAGGAATTTTAGTACCTTTTTACATTGTGAACTGTCAGTCTTATAATGCATTGAGCATGAGTATTTATGACTGTGGGAGTTATTTGTTATCATTACCGTAATGCTTATTTAATTGTTGAACTGTTGACTATTGGGAATATTGCTATTATCTGCTTATTATTGATGGTTGTTGCTACTGTTTATTGTTGATCTGCTTTACTGTCAATTTTAATTATTGTATGAATTGTGTTGATATGTGGGCATCCAGCGCTCTTCTGTTTTCTTACTGCTATTTTGGTACTGAAAGCTGGGTGTCTCACCTCTTTCGATATTTTTTGTATTTCTGTGTTTTCTATATTTTTGTTAGACTGTGTACTTCTGAGAAGACATTTGTGAGGAAGAAAAGGAAACAACTGAGTTTTCAGGTTTCTGGCCGCACTATGACTAGAGCTGTTGAGGATGTCGTCACGCCCACACTGCTTTTTGGGGTACGTGAAGTTGACCTTTCATGGAGGACCCGATTGCTGGCACTTGCATGTGGAGACAGACCAATGTGTCTACCACGGGGAGTTGACAGTGTCTTTGTCTTGGGGTGATTATGATGCCCCTGTCTTTGATTTTTCAGCTTTTGTTATTTTAGAATGTTACCTACCCGTGAGGGACATGTGGACTAATATGTTCTACACCCCTCAAGAGGATTCCTTCCTCTCCACTGCTCGGACTTCTGGCTGAAATTCAGTCGCCCTGATGGCTATTTCATCGGAGGATGAGGACCCTGAGGAGGACCCGGCTATGGTCCCTTCTCGTTAGTTTTAGGGGCTGATACTACATGTGGCTACTGATGGCTAACCGTTATCTTTTTGGGGAAGCCTGATGTCTTGCAAGTTCATGGGTGTAAATTTGTAACTATCTTGGGTGGGTAAAGCCTTATTTTTGTATATTTTGGGATGTAACTAAACATGCTGATGCATATAAGATATATCTATATACATATTGTGAATGTATAGTCCTTAGTTTATGTTAATTTTATTGTATCTGCAGTTATTCTTATTTCTTTTATTACAAAAAAAAATGTAGCGCAAATTTTGATGTTCAATTATTTCGCTGTCAAGAATACAAACTATTTAATCTTGTGTTAATAATGAACCGCATCTTAATTAATCACTGTAACTATTATTTTCCACAAATTTATTTAGTGTTTTTAGTATTATGATGTGACATTCCTTCTTCGCGGTATTAAGAAAAATGGGCATTACAAGCCCCGCATTGACAGTCCAAAATTGTTCGGTCCCGAAATTTTTTTATTTTTTCGGGCCCGTCCCGGGCCCACATATAACCCAGAATAATATTAAAATAATTGAAAACTCAGAAAAATCCACAAAAATCATAAAAATTATAAAACTCACAGATATTCAGAAAAAACAAAATTCGGGATGTTACAAAACAAATAGATTTTTATGTAGAAATGAGCTATTCTAGTGGTTCTAATCCCTTGTTTAAGTCCTTCTAAGGTCGTTGAGGTTCCAAAGAGAGTAATTCTAAAAGGAAAGGATTGACTTGCATACAAAAGACAGTAAAGGAAAGTTTGTGTGTCCATTAAGCATGGGTTGTCATAGTTTAAAGTTTAGTTCTAAAGTGACAAAGTGTTGCTTAGAAATCACTTCGGAAGTGATGAGAAAGTGAGAAACAAGTTTACAGACTAGCTGGCAATAGTGCAATGCCATAGAGCCTTGTTGGCAAAAGTTGAGTGCTATAGTGTATAAGTGCCCACATAGAGTTGAGGTGGAGCCAATATACAAAGATAAGGAGTGTACTAAGCCTAGTTGGCATTAGTTAAGTGTCGTAGTGCATAAAATGCTCTCATAGAGATGAGGTAGAGTTAGTAATGCAAAGATAGACTTAGTATAGAGTTATGTGGTGGTTATGTTAGAGTTAGGACATAACTCTGCATTTTCATACACACACATCACTTTCCACACAGACTTGCTATTCCAAGAATCAGATAATAGTGGAATCGACTCAATTTTTGGTGGCGATATCCACTTAGTTTATGGTAGGTTATAAGAGGTTACGTGATATGATAGCAGACTCCCTCCTTACTTAGTAAGTTATAGGAGGTTACTTATTATTGTACCAGATTCCCTCCCTACCTAGGGGAATAGCCAAGTTTCATCTGTTGGTGTATGCCCTAGTGGCCAATACATTTTATCTATATTTACATACATTGTATTATGCTATTTTTAATATATATGAGGCATTTCATTTATTGTATTCTTTTTGTTAGACATAATAAAGTCCTTAGAATAGTAAGTTTGATACCATAGGACATCAAGTTGATGACTTGATCGTGAGATCTTATTGGATAAAATACTATTCTTAAATGTCCCTAGTCAAGTATTATTGTTAATTAGGACAATAATAATGCATTGAGACTAGTATGTGCGTAGACTGATGACCATATCTCACGGGTCATGGATATGAGATATCAAGTCTTCACATGGATACATATTAGAGTAATGATGTATTGGATAGACCCACCATGAGAACGCTACGTGGATCGTTACATGAGTGTCATAAGCGATTCTCATAGTGATAATGGTGTATGTGGTCCTTTGACCTGAAATCACTACGATTCCTACATGAGGAGTTGTGTGTTTTAATGCCATCAAACGTCATCTGTAACAAGATGATTATAAAGTTAGTTATTAGACATACCGCGATACATGTGGAGGGATGTGAGTGACCTAGATGGGATTTGTCCCTCCTACATAACAGGAGTGATATCTTCGGGCCCCCTGATTGAGTGAGACTACGAAATGCATGACCATGCTCAAATGAGTCAATATGAGATATTGATCTCATTTGTTATTACTATGTCTACTTTGGAATCAAGAAACTGAAGATTGAACTAAACAAGGGTGACACGTTCCATGCCTTGTGTTCAATCTAGATATCTGGACAAAGGGACTAAACTACACGGAAACATTAGTCATGGATAGGTTATGTCAAATCATTGACATTCTCATTACTTGGGTAGCAGTGATGTGTTGCTGGATACCACTCACTATTTGTAATATTAAAATGAGATTTTAATATTACTACCAACGTCATGAGAACCTGCAGGGTCGCACACTTAGAACAAACTAAATTAGAGCAATAAAGATCGAAGTTGGACTCGGATTCAATTGTGGGCCTAACTCATGACAGATGGGTTTAGGGTTGCACAACTTACCTTGCTACTGCTCACACTCACTTAAGGCAGCCACTATTATAAATAGTACTGCTAAGGGGGCTGCTATGTACGTAACATTACAACCCTAGCTGCACCTAAGAAAGTGAGTGAGAGACAGTGAAAGGTTTTCTTCTCTTTGCAGCTAGCACCGCGAAACAGAGGCGTGACTCCTTTTTGCAAGTCTGTTCGTGTGGATACCACAGAGACATCGTCGCTATTATGATGTTGGTGATTCACCTCGCTTGTGTTTATCACGCTTCAAGAGGTAAACCTTTAAAAACTCGGATTGTGGACTTTTTTGCATGGATCTTGTGAGGGAATTCTATTATTCCGCTGCGCAATTTTTAATCCGCAATTCCCAACATCATCACACTGCACTCATATGATCATACACTCTTATTTAAACATCATCATACATCATCTCAACATTGCATTATTTAATATCTGTTTTGATTGGAAATTTGTGTGTTGTTGTGTTTGTGTTGTAATTGCCTTCAGTGACAATTATATGAGCAGTTGTCTTATATGATGGTTTCAAATAATTGTATGGGTAGTTATTTGATATCATTGCTTGTTCTAGTCAGAGATAAGTTATAGATTACATTTGAATATTGTATAGAATCGAGGCATATATTCTTATGTAATAGTTTAGTTTATTCATTGCGAATGTTTAAACTGCTGGTATTAGTTTGCTTATACTGAAAAATGTGATTTCTCACCATGTTTGTTGCCATATAAATTCAGGTGGAAGTATATCCAAAGGCAAGAAGAAAAAATATGAAAACTAGGATAATTTTGTTGCTTAGATTTAAAGCTTGTATTTATTTACGTTGCTTTAACTTTATATAGAAAAGTTTATGTATACAATGTGCCCTTTTGAGGCAATGATGTATGTATAACTTTTAGTTTTCCGCAATGCTCTCCATTATTATTTTACTTAAATGATATGGATTAATATGTTGATTATGTTAGTAGTAGCATTGCTAATACTGTTTATCCAAGTGTATACGGGATATACTAGGTTCTCGGTATTAAGGTGTTACAGGGATAATACCACCTGCACCTAAAGTATTAGAAAAATTTTCGTATACTCTTGGAGAATTACACTGCTCCAGTAAAATGATAACATGTGGCCATTTATAACCACACAGATAGTTAGATTAAAATTTAAATATTTTTAAATTAGATTTAAATGATTATAAATTACTTAGAGTATTACTCTTAAAATATTTTAAAATTTTCTAAAGCAAAAATAATGTTCTTACATTATTTTTCATCTTATATCACTTTTTACTATATTTTTAATAATTGTGATTAAATGAGAGAAAATGATGAGGAAAAAATGATGTAAATAATAGTACAAGGAATAATATAAAAAATGATAGAAGAGAAAAGTTATGTAAAAAAATCATAGTTATTTTCAAAGTATTATACCTAAGTTTTGTCTTATTTGTAAGGGCAAATTACTCTCACCTCCCTTGAGGTTTAGTAACATTGCACACAGTACCCCCTTAGTCTTCAACATTACACAAGCTTCCCCGATTTTATTAAGTATGCTTACACCTTGTACTTCTCAAAGATAACGTCTGTTAAATTGAGTAACGGAAAGTAATGCTAGTGAGTTCCAATGGGAACTATACTCTCTCTTGTTTGGTAAACCACAACCCCCGACAACCTCCCCTGAAGCCACCCAAGATCTTAAAACCAACACATACAGTAACCCTCCTTCCACCCAAACAAAGTCACCCATGTCAAAATCACACCCCTCATCCCAACCATCATCAATTCAAACTTAAATTACCATCACAACCAAAAGCTCACAAGCCATAAACTCTGCAACACAACCATAGAGCCCATCAAGCCATAAGTTTCCAAAAACAAATCAAAAAAAAATTTAAGAATTATCCAGAGAAATTAGCAAACAAACTATTAGTGAAACTAAGAGTCCAAAAAATCAGAAATTGAAACCCAACTCTGTACAGAACCCCAATACCTAGCCATCTCAAGACCACCACCACAGACCACACACCTCCCTCCTCCATTCCGAATTAAGACACCGTACAACCATTGATCTCCACCACCCAAACATCTGAGCCGTGCCACACCTCTCCATCGCCTGATCTAGGGCTGCACAACCCGACCCGCCTGTAACACCCTCCTTAGGGCATCACATTTCCGACTCCTGACTCATAATCTGAAAATCAATTCGTAAAAGGTTTGAGTTATGAAAATATGGGTTTCAAAATTTTCTTCTTTATTGAAACGTAAATTTACTAAAAATATTAGTTAATATTGAAAATCATATTTCAACTATTCATTATGCAATATTGACACCAATTAATATTTCACAATTTAAAGAGAAATATAAAATTAACAGACTCTTTTTTTTTAACAGTAGCAAATCCTATAACGGGTCCTACTTAATAGCACGGTACAACACTAACGAGAAACTTTAACATACTTATTCCTTTTTCTGTCCATCTTGATGCATCAGACATCTGTTCCTTTGTCAACACTGCACACCTTCGAATCCTGAATGTCCACTCCTTATTGTTGTCACCAATCTCAGAGTATCTATCGCCCGTTATGTCTAAGACAACTCGATCCTTCTATTATTTGATTTTAACAGTACAGACACAACAAAACAACATAACAAAGAGGTGAGATCACCTACGCCAATACCAACATGGCAGTACAGAGATAACACAAACAACATATCATACAGATAGATCATACCATAATCATGCTATCAGCATTAATCAACTATCATCATCTAATCATTTATCCGTTCAATCATCATCCAAGTACTCAAAACAATTGTCATAGCCAATATTCCTCAATTAATATATCACATATATATAAATACTCAGTTTTATGCATGCGCACAAAGACTCAGTTTTTCAAAAACAACTCCATAGAAGTTTTCACAATTTCAAGAGAATGCTGCGGATAATTGCCCTTGACCTAAGCTCACACGACAATCTCCCGGTCATAGAAAAGAATCGTGTTCTTGTCGGGTATCATCAATGCATTGCAACGGATTGTGACGCTCGCCAAGTGGCATATGGTCAAACCTTAGCCCACAGACAGATATCCACTGGTCGATCACCGCTTGCGCCTTGACGCCCCAAGATCCATCATAGATCTCACTATCAATTCTCATTCCCTCTTCAACCACAAGGGCCAAAATAGCTTATTAGTTATACTTTATACAATGTATGAATATATCAGTGCAAGTCCAACCACAAGGGCCAAATCTTTTCAATTTCATTTGTTCAATGTAATCATATGCCTCAATGCATATTTTCCCAATGCATATAAAATGCACCAAATGCCAATCACAGGCAAAACTTGTCATTTTCTCATACAGTGTATGGACACTGGTTCAACAGTAATCATCATGTCATTATGTTTTTATAGTCATAAAACACTTTTGTCGTGTTTTCACAACCGCATAACATTTCTATTACGTTTTCACAATTCCAAAACATTTTAATTATATTTTCACAATACCGTAACACTTCTGTTACGTTTTCACAATACCACAACACTTCTGTTGCATTTTCAAAATACCGTAACACTTTTGTTACTTTTTAAAATTCCAAAACGTTTTTATTACGTTTTCACAATACCGTAACACTACTGTTACGTTTACAAAATTTCGTAACATTTCTGTTACATTTTCAAAATGCTGCAACTCTTCTGTTGCACTTTTAAATCACGTACTAATTTTTCAAGGTTTTTCTCAATCGCGTAAAAATATACGTTTCTCAAATCGCATAGTATTTTTCTACTATTTCAAAATCGCGTAACTTAAAAATCATTCTTTTAAGTCACGTAAATCATTTTCCATCATTCTCAAAATATTTAAAACACTTTCCAAATCACATAATGATTTTCCGTCATTTTCACAATCACGTAAAAACATTCCATCACTTTTCAATCACGTAGTGATTTTTCAACAGTAGTTCAAATCACGTAAAATATTTAAACGTAATTCAAATCGCGTAGAAATATTTTAACGTATTTCAAATCACGTAGAAATATTTTACTGTATTTCAAATCATTTTTAAGATACGTAAAATATTTTTCAACAATTTACAATCATGTAAAATATTCCTCAATATTCCAAATATTATTTTGGACTTAAATAAATTAATATCATTTTCAACACATTTTTCAAATTGCGTAAAAATATTTTACAGCATTTCAAATTGTTTTTAAGCTACGCAAATAATTTTTCACCACAATTTCATTACAGAAAATATTTCTTTACCTTCAAAAATTCCTTTTCAACTTTTCTCAAAATAATATAACTTTATACTTCATTTAATATATTTTCTTACTTAAGAAAATCTTTTTCCTCAGTTCTTTACTCAAGAAATTCTTTTCCAAAATATAATCCACAAAAATTACTTTTCCATTGATATAAATCAACATTTCAAAACTTAACATTTTCTAACGTATTTCAAAACTCGAAAATCAGTTATACGTTAGTAAATTTTTAAAACACCATTATATTCTCCATTTTTCCCAAATCATTTCCAAACACAACTTTCTTCAAAATAAATTGAAGTTCGAAAACATTTTCATTTACAAAAACTTGATTTTCTCAAGTGATAAACGCTCTAATTCTCTTTCCAAATTCTTATATTAAATCAAGTTACATCTCCACTCTGAAAATCACTTTGTTCATAAAAATCAAGACATTACAAGCCCTCAAAAACGTAGACATGATTATTGAAAACATCAAATATTTTTCCTTCTAAATTGATATGATTTTACACAAACAAAACCATTAAAATCTTTGTTTTCAAAACCGAAATACCGATGGCCATAAAAACCAAACTCATTTCTTCAAATTCATTTTTACTTTCTTTAGAAATTCCTTTTCACTTTCTTTGCAAATCCTTAACATCAACGTTTGCTCGTTTCATTCAAAACTCATGTTTAGAAAAACACTTAAGATCTTTTTACACAAAATAAATCAATAAAAATCCTTCAAAGCCATGTTCTTGTTCTCTTGAAAAACATATCCTTTGTTCATTTTTCATGCTTTTCAAATCAATCCAATTTTATTCTTCCATGAAAATATTAAGTTATAAACACCTATGTTGAGGTGTCTTAGCCGAAATTCTCAATGTTCTAGGGACCCAAAAATTAATTCCCTTGTTCTTAAAATTTTTTAACATAAACCCTCTTCATGGGTATCAAAATCGTATTTCCTTTCCTTTGACCATTGAAGCCAAAAATTGATTTTCTTTCCATCATCACATCATGACATACATATACATAATTTCAACATATTCTCATCATGCATATTATAAGCATACCATATTATCATCATGCATATTATAAGCATACCATATAAGCTATAAAATCATGCAAAGATATCAAGATAAAGCAAATAATCAAAGTTCATAAACACACACAAATAATTTACATGACCATGGATATGAATCCTCACAGGGATTCACTATCCATCAAATATAAGACCATCTCTCACCACCATGCTTGGTTGGTGAGATAGATCTCCCTCTTACCTCTTAAAGATCCTCAAAAACTCTTTGTTTTGCTTCTTTTTCCAAGTCCTTCATCAGCAAAGACTTCTCAAATACAAAACAAAATACATAAAAATTAGTATACTAAGCTTGATTAAGAGGAACCATGGATCAAACATGGTTTAGATCATGAAAAAGAAAGAAGAAATGAAGTTTCCTTACACTTCACCTCAAAAACTCAATAACTTTGATCTTGAAGAAAGTCCATGAAGATGAATGATTTAGAGAAAATTTCCAACATAAAAGTTGCTTAGAATATCATGTAGATTCAAGATCTATAGTTGGATGAAATTAAAAGAGATTGGATGGTGGTTTTTGATGAGCTAGCCGTGAGCTTCAATTTGGAGAGAAGGAGAAAGACTAACCAAGTTTTGCTTTTCAAAGTCTTTTGGTTTAACTTATTTGTTTCCTATTGATTCAAGACAAGTCAAGTCACAAAGATTGACTAACTTTGTATAGTTTTCTTCAATTATTGATAAATGAATGACCAAGTATTATTTGAATGTAAACTTTGTCTTCCAATTTGATGCATGACCGTAGCTATGCTTGGAGAATGAATGGAAAGAAAAGTTTGATAAAGACTTGGCTTTTTGGAGGAGACAAAGGTGAATTATGATAGAAATGATGTGGTCTTCAACTTTGCTTTTGCATTAAACCATCAAAACCGTCCCCCCTCTTCATATGCATTCCAAAATGTGACTAATTTCACTTGTCACTATCTTAAGTATTTCTAACCATTGATTAATTCAATGGTTAGGATTTAGGTAGACTTTTGATTTAGAAGACTTAATCTAGCCATGGATCTTTCTCCTTTAAATTCTAGCCATTAGATGTGTCTCCAAAATGAAGGGTCAAGATTACTCCTTCTTACTTTTAATCCAAGGGTCATAATTAGTCTTTGCTACTTTTTAAGACTAATTCTCCACCATTGATTAAATTTACATCTAATGGTCATAAATGGTCCTTGTTACTTTACAAGACCAAATCTCTACCCTTGATTAATTCTATATCCAATGGTTACAAATGGTCATAGTCACTTTATATGACCAAATCTCTACCCTTGATTTAATCTCCATCTAATGACTATAAATGATCTTATTCACTTTTAAGATCAAATCTCCACCATTGATTAAATCAAGATCAAGTCTCCATCGTTAATTAAATCAATGGTGGATATCCAAACCACTAAGGTTGACTTAAGCAATTTAATTTATATTTTTATCTGCTAAAACCCCACGAAAGAATATATTTACTGTATATTTTTTTTTATCGCCCGATAAATTAAATACAGTACAAAACACAGTACAATAAAATTTTTTAAACTGTTTCCGGATTCAGGTTTAGTAAGATCCCTTGTCTTTGTCTAAACAGTACAAATTTTTCTATGCGTAGAAAAATTTTCACTTTGCGAGACCCACCTGGGCCCACGTATGGCCACCTAGGCCCACATACACCCCCTGGCCCCACAATCAGTAAAAAATTTTATAATCATCCACAAAAATCACAAAAATTAAAAAATGCACAAATATCAAATCAAATTACGTAAAATAATTAAAACCTAACGGTAAAAATTAAATTAGGTAAAGTTTTCCCCGGCCCGAAAATTTTTATTTTCCTGACACGGAGTAAATCACTCAAAACGATCAAATACGTTGACGGAATAAACAAAATAATTTTACAGTGCACATAAATTACTAAACAGTAAAATTCTGTTAACTGTCAAAATTATTGTTTAAGAGATACGAAAATTTTGGGGTGTTACACCACCGACCCGCGAACCCGAACGACCCGACCCGACCTGACCATATATATTCAAGTTGGTTCGGGTAGACGGGTCAGTTTGGGTCAGACCCAATAAACTCGTTTAGCTATCGGTTTGAGTGACGAGTTTGGTGAACTAACCCAATGACCCGATGACCCAAATACGACGTCGTTTTGAGTGATTTTTATTAGAAAATGTTCATGGATCGGTCTAACCCGACCAACCCGATCACTTAACCCGACCAACCCAACCAACCCGATTAACCCGATTACTCGACCCGAACCAACCCGATTACCATCGGGTTAGTTCAGGTCGGGTTACACGAAAAAAATCAACAAAACCCGACCCGAACCCAATTAATTGATTTGGTCATTTTTTTCCCCCAAACTCGACTCAACCCGACCCGTGTGCACCCCTAGCCTGAACCTCCATCGCAACCCAGTTCCTCTAGCAGTGCGCAGTACGTGAACCTCCACCTACATCTACAACCACCACCAAGCCTCCACCTCTTCAAACATCGAGCCATAACCCCCAACCACTGTGCACCCCTGATTGAACTATTGAACCTCTGCCACACCACCCCTTTACGCCGCCTGATCCGCTGCTCACTACCTCCATCAAACCCACTTCCACCGTCATAGAGCCATGCACCAAGAGTTTTTGTGTGTGTTCATCACTTTGTGCTTAGCCTAAGATGAAGGCCAACCTCCTTCACTTTTGTTTCTCTTGGAAATGGGGTACTTAGCAAGAGGGAGACATGAGAGAGAAATGAGTCTTCTGGTTTCAAAGGAATAAATGTAAATGGTATTATAGGAATTTATCAATGTTATGAAATGGAAGTTAACTCTGTTTCGTATAAGGGAGCACAGTGTAATGTTAAAAACTAGGGAGGCACTTAATGCAATGTTACTAAGCTTTGGGGAAGGTGAGAGTAATTTGTCCTATTTGTAACTTTTTTTTTGGTACTTGTCTTATTTGTAATTGGATCAAATTGGATTTTGATTACATCCGGTTTGATCCAAACCCGAAAAATTGGAATCCCTATCCACGTAAACGTGGGCAGAGATTCGATTTTAGTTTTTGCTTTTATCGTTGCCGTTCAATACCCACTTCTCTGGGATTCAGTATTCACTATTCACAATTCACAATTCACTATTCACTATTCACTATTCACTATTCAGTAGCAGGCGACCCAAGACGGAAGGAACGAAGCTTGATCCAGGGAGAAAGTAAGAAAGAAAGAAAATGCGCTGCGATGGGATCTTAGGAACCGTAGATGCCCAAGGCCTAGGAACCAAAGCCGCTGCAAGCAGCCCAAGGAAGTGGTTGAAGAGAAGGGAGAGATGGCTGGTGGTACTGGGCGTGATCCTTCACGCTGTTTACATGCTCAGCATCTTCGACATATACTTCAAGACACCCATTGTCCACGGCGTGGATCCTGTCACCCCTCGCTTCACTGCCCCTGCCAAACGCCTCGTCCTTCTAGTTGGTAAATGCACACCACCTGTTTGTTGATTCGTCTCTTTCAAATATTTTCGCTGTTTCTTAGGATCAGTTGTTAAATATTTGACTGCTGGTTTCACGATAAATGTTTGTAAGTGGTTAAATATAACCAACAACTAATAAATGTTTAACAACTGGGTACCGCTATCCATCAAAAAACATAATTACTACAGTAATCTTGGATTCTCGAACCTCAATGTTTACAGAATAGGTGTTGATTAATGATTACAGAGTTTTTATCGGTTCTTAGTTTCACACTTTTCGTTCACTTTGTCAATTAATGCTCTCAAGGTTTGAGTTTTATCCCATTGCTGTGTGTAGCCAGAGAATTGATACTATAACGAGTTGGAATTTTTTTTAATTTTTTTTTTTGAATATATATTCTTGTGTTATGAATTTCTCGATTTTCCTTAATGGGCTGGGAGCTGCTAAAAATTTCAATGCAGCTGATGGTTTGCGTGCTGACAAGTTCTTTGAGCCAGACGCCAAAGGGAATTACAGAGCACCATTTTTAAGGAGCATAATTAAAACACAAGGTCGCTGGGGGGTATCTCATGCTAGGCCCCCCACAGAGTCGAGGCCTGGACATGTTGCCATAATTGCGGGCTTTTATGAAGATCCCAGTGCAGTAACAAAAGGTTGGTTTTATTTGTTCCTTTTGTATCTTGATGGTTGGCTGGATGGACCTTGTGTCTACTAAAAGATTGGTTCGTGTTTGCTGCAGGGTGGAAGGCTAATCCTGTCGAGTATGATTCAGTGTTTAACAGAAGCCGGCATACAATTTCTTTCGGAAGTCCTGATATAGTTCCAATTTTCTGTGGTGCCTTGCAGCATAGCACATGGGATACCTATCCGCATGAGTTTGAAGATTTTGCAACTGGTTTGACAGCAGTTTTTCAATATGCTTTGTTTCAATTATGAAAGGCATCTTTCCCATTAATTTTTGTTTGAGAATTGAGATATAATATAAGCTATTCCTTGACCTTCACCTAGGAGCTTAAGCTTTTGGGACAATTGGTTATTGATAGTTTTCTTCATTTTTATGAGTAAAAAATAAATTCAGAAAAACTTATAATTTATCTTTTTATGTATTTCAATAATTTATATGCTATATAGTTAAATTTTTTTCTCCCTTGATACTAATTTTTGGAATCATCATATTTTTTTTTTAAATCAGACCGAATAGGAATGATAGACTTTATTTATTTTTTTAAGGGAAAACATAAAGCATTTCTACTTTTTTGATCTTTTCACTGGCACCATTTTCTATTGTCCATTAGAATTTGGCCTTGTCTTTTCCCTGGTTTGGTATCTAATCATGCTGAAGTTAGATTTTAATGACATCATTTTCAATTAAAAGTTTCATTGCTGATGTCTTCTTGTGAGGATGTCTTACCCTCTTTCTTTGTACTATTCTCTTCTTCCTTAATAAAATTTCTTTTTCTATTAAAAAAAAGTTTCATTGCTGACATTTTTTTTCCTAGCTAGTAGCTTCTTGAAATTCAGACCACTAAATTTCAGACCAGAAATTATTTAATTATTTAATCTTTTTACTGTCATAAAGATTCGACAACGTTTTACGTTGACTGTCGACTGCCTAACAATCCTCCTCTTTTTACTCCCCACCTAGTGGGAAAAGGCTTAGTTGTTATTGTTGTTGTTGTATTCTTTTTACTATTTCACCCAATGAAATAGCATATAGTCCCTGTAATATGTTGTAAACAATCTGATTTCATGCTGCCTACTTAAAATAAAACACTTTAAATTTTCAAGATTATAAGCTTCTGAATTTCTATATTTTTCAAACTGTGCTTCCTGTTATTTTTTATGAATTTATACTATGAAGATGTATGGTATGTTATAGGGTGTTTTTTTACCATTTTTGCCCTGTAGCTATGGGTTCAATTAGTTGGTGATGCTCTCCCATTCCCCGTCCTCACTTTTTAGTTCTCTTCCGTTGACTTTCCTTTTCATAAGCATGGGTACATCGAGAAACTTAGTTTTTGTCTAAACTTTATAGCTTTAAACTTTCATTAATTTGCACCTTCTGGACATATTGTTAGATTAGTTTAGAATATTTTAAATATAGTAGTATATCGTGTATATATGCTAGGATCAATTAAGATCAATTAGGATTGTAGCATATCAGGATTGTATCACTGTGATTAATTGTAATTAATACTAACTCCTATATATAGAGATCATGTGTGGTCTGATTAGACACACAATTCAGTCATAATCCCTTTTTCTTCAAGTTGGTATCTGAGCGGGTTTCGACCTGTCTTTGTCTGAATCCTAACCCATTGCTCCCTTCCTCATCGAGACTCATTTCCAGTGAGCCCTCATTGCTGTGCTTCTTTTTGGAAGAGTTTCCATCACTACTACACATCTTTCCGACGACAATCACTTTTTGGCAACCGTCCAACCTGTAGATCTGGGTGCAAAACCTCCTGCATCAAAATCATACCACCGTCGCCGTCTGCCTTACCACTTGCTGCCTCTTGCACCAGAATCTACGTGCCGATGAGTGAGAGAGCGTGAGAGCTCTTTCCTGCGCCGTTCTTCCACAGACTTGGACGAAATTCACTGTAGAAGACCTCTTAAGCCTTTTCGGGTCTCATCTTGATCGTCTCTATGGTATTTCAAATTGTGTGTGCCTCAGACACCGTATTTTTGGGCTTTTTGCTACGTTCCTTTGCTGCATTTTGTTGATACTAGACCTGCCCAGTCCTTTTTGGACCTATTCCAGGTGTTTCCTTTATTTTTTAGTCATCTTATTTTGATTTCTCACAATGAGTGATGCTGTCTCAGGTGTTTCAGGAAACTCATCTGCTTCTTCTGATTCCAAAAACCTCGTCGTGTTGACCAACATCAGCGTCTCATCAATTACAACTAAAAAATTGACTGGGTCAACCACTTACAAGTCTTGGGCGACTTTGGTAAAGGTTTGGTTTGCAGGACAGGGGCAATCAGAGCATCTTACCACAAAACTTGCAGATGTCCCAAAGGCTGATCTTTCTGAATGGAAGAAGCTTGATGCACAACTTTTGAGTGTCCTCTGGCAGTCCATTGATCCTGAGATCGTGGATCTTTTCCAACCATTTGAAACTTGCTATGAGGTGTGGAAAGAAGCCCAAGATTGCTGCACTAATGACATACAACATCTCTAGTCTATTGTCTCTAGTATGATGTGCTTGCGCAAGCAATAGGATACTCGTATGGAATCCTTCCTTGGCAAGGCACGCTCATTGATGCTGGAATTTGCTACCATGATGCCTTACACTAAGGATCAGTCTAAGCACAAGAAACAACAGGAACGATTCTTTATGATTTTTATCCTCTCTACCCTTCCACTAGAATTAGAGAATGTTCGCCAACAAATCTTAACCAGTGCTGATAGTCCCACATTGTCTCAGACCTTTCAGTGATTGCTGAATGTCTCTGATATGGCACCACTAGCACCTACTTCTGCAACCATACTAGTCTGTTGCTCTTGTCTCCCAAGTTAATAACTCTGGTAGTGGTCGTGGACGTTGTCGTGGTGGCAGCAGCAGGCCATGTTGCTCTTTTTGTAACAAGTTGGGACATTTGGAGTAGCGTTGTTAGGTGAAACATGGTAAACCAAGATCCGTCAATTTTTCTTTTACTAAATCATCATCGTCCACCTTTGGTGTGACCATTCCTGCTGCAGATTATGAGGCCTTCCTCCGCTTTAAGACATCTTCACTGATTTTAGTTGAACAAACTGGTAATCACACTGTCTGTTTATCTCAGTCATCTTGTGGGCCATGGATACTTAACTCTGATGCTTTTGATCACCTCTGTGGTAATAAGGATCTTCTCACCTCTTACCTACTCCACTAAATTACCCCTTATTACTCTTGCTAACGGAACAAAAATTGTTGTCACCGGTATTGGCCAAGCTTGGCCATGTCCCTTTCTACCCTTAACATCTGTTCTTTATGTACCTGACTGCCCTTTTAGTTTGATATCTGTTAGTCAGTTAGTTTGCGCCCTTAACTATTCCATTACCTTCACTAAACACTTTGTTCTTGTGTAAGATCAGGGTTTGGGGAGGACGATTGGAGTCAATCGTGAGTCACGAGGACTTTACCATCTTGTTGTGCCTAGTTCTCTAATGACATGTACCATGACAGATTCTCCTAACCTCATTCACAGTCGTCTTGGACATCCAAGTCTTTCCAAGCTCCAAAAGATGGTTCCTCACTTGTCTAGTTTACAGTTGTTAAAAGAGAAAGCAGAAGCATAGAGATTGTGAAACCGCATGTCTCAACTATATGACAGAGAGCTGATTATATAGAACTAAGGTAAGAAATACAAATAAATACAAAGATTACAGTTATGATTTGGTTAACCTGTAGAAGGAATCTACATAGATACACTTGAAAATAGGGAACAACTGTAAAACGACTGATTATGACTGAATTGCTTGAGTTAATTTCACTCAGCATACAAGTATTTATATACATGAGAAATTAAATATAAGTTCTATTTACAAGAAGAATAATTAAAGACTTAAACCATTCCCCATGACACTATTGTTTTCAAAAACTAACTATCATATTTCCTATGCTAACTAATTCAATATTCAACACTCCCCCTCAAGCTGGAGCATATAAATTATATGCACCAAGCTTGTTACATATGAACTGAACCCGAGAACCCCTAAGAGATTTGGTGAAAATATCTGCAAGCTGATTATTTGAGCTGACAAAGGCAGTCACTACTTTTCCACTTTGTATCTTCTCTCTCACAAAATGACAATCAATTTCTTTGTGTTTGGTCATCTCATGAAACACGTTAGAAGCGATATGTAGGGCTGCCTGATTATCACATATAAGCTCCATCTTACCTTGTTCACATAATTTGAGTTCATTGATTAATTATTTCAGCCATATTAGCTCACATGTTGCAAGTGCTATAGCACGATACTCTGCTTCTGCACTCGATCTTGCCACAACGCTTTATTTCTTACTTTTCCAGGATATTAGGTTTCCACCAAAAAGAACACAATAACCTGATGTAGAATGTCTATCGAATGGAGAACCTTCCCAATTTGTATCTGTGTATCCCACAATTTGAGTATGTCCTTTATCTTCACACAATAGGCTATGTCCTTTATCTTCACACAATAGGCCATTTCCTGGAGCCTCTTTGATATATCTAAGAACTCTAATGGTTGCATCCCAATGTCCTTCACATTGTGAGTCGAGAAATTGACTAAGGATGCTCATAGCAAAGGATATATGTGGTCGGGTAATAGTCAAATAATTTAATCGGCCAATCAACCTGCGATATTTGGCTGGATCAGATAATGGTTCTCCTTGATCTGGACTGAGTTTGGCATTGGGATCCATTGGTGTATCTATTGGCCTAGAATCCAACATTCCAGTTTCCTTGAGAATGTCTAATGCATATTTTCTCTGTGAGATACAAATCCCTACATTAGATTGTGCCACTTCTATTCCTAGGAAATATTTCAACCTTCCAAGATCCTTAGTCTGAAAGTGATCAAACAGGTGTTGTTTTAACTTCACAATTCCTTCTTGATCATTTCCAGTGATAACAATATCATCGACATAAACAATCAGATATATAGAAGTTCTAGAGGAGGAATGATGATAGAAAACTGTGTGATCGGCCTCACTGCGAACCTTACCAAAATCTTATATAACAGTACTGAATCTACCAAACTAAGCTCGAGGAGACTATTTCAAGCCATATAAAGATTTGCGCAAACGACTGACCAAGCCAGACTCCCCCTGAGCAACAAACCCCAGAGGTTGCTCCATGTACACTTCTTCTTGGAGATCACCATGTAAGAATGCATTCTTAATATCAAGTTAATAAAGTGGCCAGTGGTGGATGGCTGCCATGGAAAGAAAAAGACGAACCGACGCCATTTTTGCAACTGGAGAGAATGTATCACCATAATCAAGGCAAAAAATTTGAGTGAAACCTTTAGCAATAAGACGAGCTTTCAATCGATCAACAGCTCCATCAGGTCCCACCTTAACTGTGTAAATCCACCAACAACCCACAGTAGATTTGCCAGGTGGCAATGGAACAAGTTCCCAAGTACCATTGGCATGTAATGCAGACATCTCTTCTAACATTGCTTGGCGCCAGTCTAGATGGGAAAGGGCTTTGGCTGTTGTTTTTGGTATAGTCACAGTAGACAAAGAAGAGATAAAAGCATAATGGGAAGAAGACAAATGATGATAACTCAAGAAATTATAAATGGGATGAGGATTGTGAGTAGAACGAGTACCTTTTCGGGTAGCAATGGGAGGACTGGAGATAACATCCTGAGCAGGATCTAAGGAGGGTTCAGCCACTGGTTTTGGTTGTGAATTAGTAGGGATCGCACCTGGACCATTAGTCGAATGAGGTTGACGATGATAAACTTGGAGAGGTTTATCTACAAGGATAGATGGGGTAGAAGCTGGAGTAGGGACAAGAGGTCCGTTTAAGTAAGGTACAAGTAAAACCTTAGTGACAGTAGGAGAGATAACATTAGATGTAGAGAAAAAATCAGTATTTTCAAGAAAAGTAACATCTGCAGACACAATAAAACGGTTAAGTTTAGGGGAAAAACATCGATATCCTTTTTTGGAATCGAGTATATTCAACAGATACAATATATATTTACACGTTTCCAACACTCCCCCTCAAGCTGGAGTATATAAGTCATATGCACCAAGCTTGTTACAAATATAGTTACTCGAGGACCTCTTAAAGACTTAGTGAAAACATCTGCCAGTTGATCATTTGAATTGACAAAGCTAGTGGTGATGTCTCCAGACAGGATCTTCTCTCTAATAAAATGATAATCTTTCTCAATGTGTTTGGTCCTCTTATGAAACACTGGATTGGAAGCGATATGCAATGCAGTTTGGTTATCACAAATAAGAGTCATTTGCATAACGTTTCCAAACCGAAGTTCTTTTAAGAAGCTGTTTTAACCAAATGAGCTTGCAAGTAGCTGAGGCCATGGCTCGATATTCTGCTTTAGCACTTGATCTTGCAATCACATTTTGTTTCTTACTCTTCTAGGATATTAGATTACCCCCAATGTATACACAATAACCAGAAGTGGATCTCCTATCAGTAGGAGAACCTGCCCAATCAGCATCTGAGTATCCAACAATCTGAGTGTGTCCTTTGTCTTCATAGACAAGACCTTTTCTTGGAGTTCCCTTAATATATCTAAGAATACGAATCATTGCATCCCAATGTCCTTCACAAGGTGAGTTTAGAAATTGGCTTACTACACTCACCGCAAACGAGATATATGAATGGATAATAGTAAGATAGTTAAGTTTTCCAACCAATTGTCTATATCTTCCTAGGTCTGAAAGTGACTCCCCTTAGTCCGGTAAAAGTATAACATTAGGATCCATAGGGGTGTCAATTGGCTTTGCATTCAATAGTCTTGTTTCCTCAAGGATGTCCATAACATACTTCCATTATGAGATAACTATGCCATCCTTGGATTGTGCCACTTCAATTCTCAAGAAATAACGAAGTTTGTCAAGATCTTTGGTTTGAAAGTGACAAAGGTGCTATTTTATCTTAGTTATACCTTGGTGATCGTTGCCTATGATAACAATGTCGTCCACATACACAATCAAATTAATGCAGCCTCGGATTGTATGGCGATAGAAGACAGAGTGGTCAGCCTCACTGCGAATCATACCAAACTGTTGAACAACAATACTGAATCGACCAAATCAAGCTCGAGGAGATTGTTTGAGACTATACAAGGACTTGTGTAGATGACAAACGAGGCCAGAAGACTCCCCCTGAGCAACAAACCTTGGAGGTTCTCCATGTAGACTTCTTCCAAATCAGCTTGGAGAAAAGCATTCTTGATGTCCAGCTGATGAAGGGGCTAGTGGCGAATAGCGGCCATAGACTGAAAAAGCCGAACAGAAGCTATATTCACCACTGGTGAGAAAGTGTCCCTATAAATTTAAACCAAAGATCTGGGTATACCCTTTTGCCATCAGACGAGCCTTTAGGCGATCAAGAGTGCCATCAGGGCCAACCTTGACTGTATAAATCCACTGGCAACCTACAATAGACTTCCCAAGAGGAAGAGGAACAAGTTCCCAAGTACCACTGCTCTGAAGTGCATACATTTCATTAATCATTGCTTATCGCCACCCAGGATGGGATAAAGCTTCACCTAGAGATTTAAGAATAGACACAAAGGACAAGGTGGAAAGACAAGCATAATGCGAGGAAGAGAGGCAATGGTAACTTAGAGTAACATAGTGAGGAAAAAGGTTACGAGTGGATTGTATACCTTTTCGAAGGGCAATGGGAAGGTCTGGCGCGGGAGGCAGTGCCGGAGCTGGTAAAGGAGTTGGTGCTGGAGGAGAGTCCACTGGGGCCTTAGTAACGTCTACAACCTGTGGTGGCGGTGGTGGTGGCAGTGGCCGTCAATGATAAACTTGGAAGGGGTGAATAGTAGGGACCAGGGCACCAACAGGGGAAGGTGGCGGTGGAGCAGGGTCAATTGGGACAAGAAGAGGAGAAATAGGGAGGACCTCAATAATTGGCAAGTCAGGAGACTCAAAGAAAGGAACAGACTCGAAGAAAGTGACATCGGCAGAGACTAGATAATGCTTAAGAGTAGGTAAAAACCAACGATAACCCTATTGAGACTGATGTTAATTGAGAAAAACACATTTGATGGAGCGGTTAGATAGTTTGTCAAGACTTGGAGTGAGATTATGGACAAAACATGTCGATCCAAAGACACGAGGCGTAAGAGAATAGAGGGGTTGGTGAGGGAACAAAACAGAATGGGGTACCTAATTATCAAGTACAAAAGAGGGCATACGATTAATCAAATAGCAGGCAGTGAGAACCGCATCTCCCCAAAAACGGAAGGGAACGTGACCATGATGCAAAAGGGTTTGAGTTGTTTCAATCAGATGTTTATTTTTGCGCTCAGCAGCCCCAATTTGTTGAAGGGTATAGGCACAAGATGTTTGGTGAAGAATGCCATTAGATGCCATAAAGGTTTGAAAATTCTGAGATAAAAATTCACGGGCATTGTCACTACACAAAATACGAATTGGAACACTAAACTGAGTTTTTATTTCATGATAAAAGGTCTTAAAAATTGAAAACAACTCAGATATGTTTTTCATTAAAAATAACCAAGTACATCGAGAATAGTCATCAATGAAAGTAACAAAATATTTAATTTAAATATCAAACTTATTTGGAGAGAGTTTCTGAATTGCTTTAGTAGTAAATACTCAACAAGTGTGATTTATATCTATACTCATTAGAATTACAATCTACAAGAGTAATAAATAAGATAGCTAATTCCCTATGTACATAAATCTAAAAAATGCTAGTATACATGAACCTGTATATGAACCTATGGAATGGTTCATGGAACCTTATTAATGAATCTCAATAATCTCAACACTTCCCCTTAAGCTGGTGCATATATGTCATAAGCATCCAGCTTGTTACATATGTATGTTATCCTTGGTCCTCGGAGTGACTTAGTGAACACATCCGTTAGCTGATCATTAGAATTCACAAATGATATGATAATTTCTCTAGAGATAACCTTTTCACGAATAAAATGACAATCAATCTCTATGTACTTAGTCCGCTCATGGAAGACTGGATTAGAGGCAATGTGCAAAGGTGCTTGATTATCACAAATAAGATTCATAGACCCTATTTTACAAAACTTAAACTCAAGAAGAAGTTGCTTCGGCCATATGAGTTCACATGTAGTAAGAGCCATTGCCCGATACTCTGCTTCTGCACTCAATCTAGCAACAACATTCTGCTTTTTGCTTTTCCATGCAATGAGATTGCCTCCAACAAGAACACAATAACCTGAGGTTGATCGGCTATCACTTGGGCAACATGCCCAATCTGCATCTGTGTAGGCAATAATATCGGTATGACCTCTATTCTTATAGACCAACCCCCGTCCCGGAGAACCTTTAATATATCTCAATATTCGAATTACTGCGTCCCAATGACTGTTACAGGGAGAGTTAAGAAATTGGCTCACAACACTAACAACAAAAGAAATGTCTGGCCGAGTCATAGTAAGATAATTCAACTTCCCTACTAGTCTCTGATACCTTCCTGGATCTGAATAGGGCTCCCCCTAATCTTGCATAAGTTTAACATTAGGATCCATAAGAGTGTCAATCGGTTTACAATTTATCATTCTTGTTTCCTTCAAAATATCAAGTGCATACTTCCTCTAAGATATAGCAACACTAGTGCTAGATTGAGCTACTTCAATTCGAAGGAAGTATCGTAACTGTCCCAAATCTTTGGTTTGGAAATGTTGAAACAAGTGCTCCTTGAGGCGTTTGATGCCATCATGATCATCCCCTGTAATGACAGTGTCATCTACATAAACAACAAGATAAATGCACTAATTAGAGGGAGAGTGTTTATAAAACACAGAGTGATCTGCTCCACTGCGGATCATGTCAAATTGTTTAAGGATTGCACTGAATCTGCTAAACCAAGCTCGAGGGCTCTGCTTGAGGCCGTATAAGGCCTTATATAACCTGCAAACATATCCACGTGACTCCCCTTGAGCAACAAACCCAGGAGGTTGCTCCATATAAACCTCCTCTTCTAAATCACGGTGAAGAAATGCATTTTTAATGTCCAATTGATGCATAGGCCAGCGGCACATGACTGCCATGGATAAAAATAACCGGACAGAGGCCATTTCGCAACTGGAGAGAAAGTATCACCATAATCTAGCTCAAATACCTGAGTATAGCCTTTAGCTACTAAACGAGCTTTCAACCGATCAATCTGACCATCTGGACCCACTTTGATAGTAAACACCCAATGACAACCAATAATAGATTTCCTTGAAGAAGAGGGAACCAGTGTCAAAGTGTTATTGGATTCTAAAGCTGTCATCTCATCAATCATAGCCTGTTGCCATCCTGGATGAGAAAGTGCTTCTTGGACAGTTTTAGGAATAGAAACACAGGAAATAGCAGACACAAAGGCACAATGGGAAGGAGATAAACAGTGATAACTTAAGAAATTATAAATTGGATGAGGGTTACGAGTAGACCGTGTACCTTTGTGAAGAGCTATAGGTAAATTAACAGGAGATGCAGGTGGATTCGGAGTAGGTTCAGAGATTGGAGCAGAAGATGAATCACCTGTCTCTTCAATGGCGACTTCCTCCAATTGTGCTTAGTGAGGACGACACTGATAAGTAATAAGAGGACGAGGGGTGGGAGATACAACTGGAGAAGAAGACCCTGACAAATCTAATACTAAAGAATTAGTAACAAGTGGAATGAGAAAGTTGATGGGCAATACCTATGGGACAGAATTTGGTGTCACTGACGTAGTAAAATAAGGTGTATTCTCGAAGAAGGTGACATCAACAGACATGTAGAAACGATGAGTAGAAGGAGAATAACATCTGTATCCTTTTTGTACACGAGAATAATCAAGAAAGATACACTTGATAGCACAAGCAAACAATTTATCAATACCTGGTGTGAGATCATATACAAAGCAAACAGAATCAAAGACACGTGGGGGAACTGTGAAAAGTAGGTCTTGAGGAAACAACAGAGAATGAGGTACTTTGTTATTCAAGGCAGAGGATGACATCCGATTTATCAAGAAACCAGCAATCAGTACAGCATCACCCCAAAATTTTAAAGGTGCATTGGCATGTAACAAAAGAGTATGAGCAATTTTAATAATATGGCGATGTTTTCTTTGAGCAATACCATTTTGTTGTGGTGTATGTGGACAAGAGGATTGATGAATTATGTCATGAGAAGCCATAAAATGATTAAGGGGAGCAGAAAAGTATTCTTTTGCATTATCACTACGCAAGATGCGAATAGGATGTCCAAATTGGGTTTGAATTTCATTGCAAAAGTTCTGAAAAATAGTACACAACTCTGAACGTTCCTTCATTAAAAAGATCCAAGTGGACCTTGAAAAGTCATCAATGAAAGTAACAAAGTACCTATAGCCTAAGTTAGAAGTGACTCGACTAGGACCCCTAATATCTGAATAGACAAGAGCAAAGGGAGAAGTTTCTTTACGATGAACTGAGTTTGGGAAGGTAGATCGAATATGTTTACCTAGTTGACATGACTCACATTCCAAAGATTGCAGGGGTGAGAAAGATGAGGTACCATTTCTTCAGTTTATTTAGATTTGGATGACCCAGACGACGATGAAGTAGACTTGGTGAATCAGCGACGGTGCAAGCAATTGAAGATGGAGGTTGGAATTAATAGAGACCATGTGATTCAAATTCTGCGCCAATCGTCTGTCACATATTCCGGTCTTGTATAGAGAAAGAATTGACAGTAAAGGTTATGGAACAATTAAGATTACAAGTGAGTTGACTAACGGAAACTAGATTAAAAGGACAATTAGGAATAAAGAGAACAAAATTTAATGGCAAGGAGGGAATAGGTGTGGCTTGTCCAATGCCTTTGGCTTTTGCCTTGGAGCCATCGGCAAGAGTGATGTAGTGTGAATTTTTGGGTTGTGATATTTTTGAGAAAAGAGAGGGATTACCAACTATGTGATCGGAAGCACCAGAATCCAAAATCCAAGATTCAACAGGCGAGCAATGAGAGAGACAAACCGTAGAATTACTAGTATAAACTACACCTGCTGAATTCTGTTGTGCTGCCTTGAACTAAAGATATTCCTTATATTCAGCATCTGATAAAAAAATTTGATTGTCACCTCCACTTTCTTCCTGTTTTTCTGGACCAGAGGCAGCATTTGAGGTTCCTACATAGAACCCATAGAAGAACCAACCAAACAGGGACAAACAGTGGCAGTGGAGCAAGCCAAACAAGAATGAACTGTGACAATGGAGGACGAACGGAGGTGGGCTCTAAGACCCAGTAGCCAAACAAGGATGAACGGAGCAAGTGACCACCTGAACAGACTCAGGGAGGTCTGACGGGTGCAGCGAGACCTGCGGCAACGAAATCCGGTGACGGGAAGGCGGCGCGTAGCTTACACGCGCCGGACGATGGACAAGATGATGATGGCGCGTAGCTCACTCTCCGGCGACGAAACTTAGGGGGATGGCTGGGGTCCTCACTCTGACAAATGAGGGGACTTTAGACAAGGTTTCAGCCTTGGCAGTGGTTGGAACAGTGACAGTGACAGTGACAAAGAGCAGGAGCGGGATCAACCCGCTCTGATACCAACTTAAATATCAGACTTATTTGGAGAGAGTTTCTGAATTGCTCGAGTAGTAAATACTCAGCAAGTGTGATTTATATATATACTCGTCAGAATTACAATTTACAAGAGTAATAAATAAGATAGCTAATTCCCTATGTACATGAATCTAATAAATACTAGTATACATGAACTTGTACATGAACCTATGGAATGGTTCATGGAACCTTATTAATGAATCTCAATAATCTCAACAATTTGGATCCAAAAGTAGACTCAACACGACTAGGACCCCAAGTATATGAATGCACTAAAGAAAAAGGAGACGCAGCTCGACGACAGACTCTATCGGGAAACGGATTACGAGTGTGTTTCCCAAGTTGACACGACTCACAAGGTAAACTAGATAACTTGGAAAAGCTTGGCACCATTTGCTGTAGTTTGGCAAGGCTAGGATGACCCAACTGAGCATGGATGGTGAGAGGGGAATTTGTGACAGAGTACACACGAGAGGTGACAGAGAGTTGGTAAAGGCCATTAGACTCACATCCGGCGCCAATCATCCGTCCTGAACTCCAGTCCTGCAAAATGACAGAGTCTTCAGTGAAACTAATGCGACAATCTAAAGAACGAGTCAAACAATTAATGGACAGTAAATTAAAAGGACATCCAGGGACATAACGAACTGAATCAACAGACAGAGAAGGGAGGGGATGGACAGTTCCAATCCCTTAGGGCTGTGTTTGGGAACCATTTGCTAAAGTAATTATAGGTAAATAGTCAGAATTAGAAAGTTTGGAGAAAAGATGTTTATTACTAGAAATATGATCAGATGCACTAGAGTCAAGGACCTAAGGACCTAAGGGTGGTGATTGAGAGAGACAAACAAAACTTGTACCAGTGTGCTCAACAAATGTAGTAGAGTTGGAAGCTTGCTGTTGCTCAATCCATTTCAAAAAGTCTGCATAGGCAGTCAGAGATGGGGTCGGTGGTGCAGAAGGCTCAGGTAAAGAAGGTACAACAGCTTGGGCAACATTGGCAGCTCGTGGAGGACGACTATTTTTGGTCCAACATCTATCCTCAGTATGTATGACCCAACAGACTTACAAAATGTACACTTCGGAGGGCCTATCAGAGGCGCCAGTGCGAGAATGACCACGATTGGCACTTTGGGAGATGAGGGCAGAAGTATCAACCAGAGTCGGGGGTAGGACAGAATCAGAGGACTGCTTAGCCGGAACCTTGAGCAAAGTAGACCAAGCTGAGGATAGAGTGGGGATCGTAGGTGAACCCAAAATCTGTTCACGATTGGCAGAATATTTTGGAGGCAAACCATACAAGGCTATGAGCATGAAGAAGGTGCTGGGTTGCTCGAGTTCTTTCGCTGGGGTAGCAGTAGGGGGCAGCAACTCCTTGAAATCATGAAGAGCACCATGAACCTTTCCCAAGTAAGCAAACATAGGTCCATCAAACTGCCGAGGAGCAATAACACTCATGAGGTTGTGACAAACCCCATATAGCCACTGAGTGCCATTAGTGTAAAAAACCTTGGCCTGCTCCCAAACAGAAGCACAAGTGGTCTGAGCGTGAAAGATCTGCTTGAGGGACGAGTGAATGGTGGACTTGATGACAATGCACAACTGTTTATCAATCTTCTTCCACTTGGGTTGTTCTTCCGCAGGCACAGAGGCAAGTTCCGTGGTGAGGTGGTCTTCATAGCCTTGACCCTCAAGCCACAACTTGATGTTTGAAGCCCAAGTATCATAGTTGCTGCCATCTAACTTATCAGCAGAGAGAGGGGCATTGAGGTAACTTGTGAAAACAGGAGGTTCAGCCTTTGGGCTGTCTTTAGAGTCATCTGGGGATGTAGAACTAGCCATGGGTTAGAATACAAAGTGCAAAAACTGAAACCACATGGTACCTGAAAGTCTCAACGCAAGTGAACAAGGGGACAGAGATGTCGGATGAAGGATCTGAGGGTAGATCTGTGCAAAGTAGGCGGAGACGAGTCAGGTAAGAGAAGCAACGGCCAGAGAGGTGGCCAGACGTGCTGGAGAAAGGGTCGCGCCTGTTGCTGGTTGGCAGCAGCTGTTGGTGACGCGTTCCTAGGGCGTTGGGGCCAGGCTTCTGGGGTTGGGCAGATTGGAGGTAGGCGAGTCCGTTGGTGTGGGTGCCAGCAGGAAAGGGTGACGGGAATGGTGGCAGATGGCGGAAGCAGTGCGGAGATGGGAGATGAGATGCCGGAAAGACGTCACAGCAAGGGAGAAAGGCCGGCAAACCGGAATGGAAACACGGTTGATTGGAAAAAAAATTTCATCGGAGGGCAGTGGACCCACCGGGTGTGTGCGGTTCTAGGATTGCCTCTGTTTAGACTCGAGATACCATGTTAAAAGAGAGAAAACAGAAGCATAGAGATTGTGAAACCGCGTGTCTCAACTACACGATGGAGTGTTGATTATATAGAACTAAGGTAATAAATACAAAGATTACGGTTATGATTTGGTTAGTCTATACAAGGAATCTACATAAATACAATATATATTTAACGTTTCCAGCAACAGTTTTTAGATTGTGAGTCTTGTCAAAAAGGGAAGCACACTCGTGCATTCTTTCCTGATTGAGTCAATAAAAGAGTTGATTCAACCTTCTCCTTTGTTCATTCAGATATATGGGGGCCTAGTCGTTTCAGTTCTAGTTTAGGATTTCAATACTTTGTAACCTTTATTGATGATTATTCCCGTTGATCTCACACCAGGTGTTGATAAATTGTTTGCTCGTGCTGTCAAGTGTATCTTTTTTGGTTATTCTCGTGTACAGAAAGGATACAGATGCTATTCTCCTTCTACTCATCGTTTCTACATGTTTGCCGATATCACCTTCTTTGAGGATACACCTTATTTCACTACATCAGTGACACCAGATTCTGTCTCCCAGCTATTGCCCATCATTTTTCCTATTCCACTAGTTAATGATTCTTCAGTATAAGATTTGTTAGGGTCTTCTTCTCCATCTATGTCTCCCACTCCTCGTCCTCTTATTACTTATCAGCGTCGTCCTCACCAAACACAATTGGAGGAAGTTGCCATTGAAGAGACAGGTGATTCATCTTCTGCTCCAATCTCTGAACCTACTCCGGATCCACCTACATCTCCTATTGATTTACCTATAGCTAATCGCAAAGGTACATGGTCTACTCGTAACCCTCATCCAATTTATAATTTCTTAAGTTGTCACCGTTTATCTCCTTCCTATTGTGCCTTTGTCTCTGCGTTTTCCTCTATTTCTATTCCTAAAATTGTCCAGGAAGCACTCTCTCATCCAGGATGGCGACATGTTTGTTTAAAGAGATGACAACTTTAGAATCCAATAACACTTGGACACTTGTTCTCTCTTCTTCAGGAAGATCTATTGTTGGCTGTTGTTGGGTGTTTGCTATCAAAGTAGGTCCAGATGGTCAGATTGATTGGTTGAAAGCCCGTTTAGTATCCAAAGGCTATACTCAGGTATTTGGACTAGATAATGGTGATACTTTCTCCCCAGTTGCAAAAATGGCCTCTGTTCGTTTATTCGTATCCATGGCAGCCATGCGTCGCTGGCCTCTGCATCAGTTGGACATTAAAAAGGCATTCCTTCATGGTGATTTAGAAGAGGAGGTTTATATGGAGCAACCTCCTGGGTTTGTTGCTCAGAGGGAATCACGTGGATATGTTTGCAGGTTACATGAGGTCTTATACGACCTCAAGCATAGCCCTCGAGCTTGGTTTAGCAGATTTAGTGCAGTCCTTAAACAATTCGGCATGATCTGCAGTGAAGCAGACCACTCAGTGCTTTATAAACATTTTCCCTCGAATCAGTGCATTTATCTTGTTGTTTATGTAGATGACATTGTCATTACAGGAGATGATCATGATGGCATCAAATGTTTCAATGAGCACTTGTTTCAACATTTCCAAACCAAAGATTTAGGACGGTTACGATACTTCCTTGGAATTAAAGTAGCTTAATCCAGCACTGGTATTGCTATATCTCAGAGGAAGTATGCTCTTGATATTTTGGAGGAAACAAGAATGATAAATTGTAAACCGATTGACACTCCTACGGATCGTAATGTTAAACTTATGCCAGATCAGGGGGAGCCCCATTCAGATACAGGAAGGTATCAGAGATTAGTAGGGAAGTTGAATTATCTTATTATGACTCGTCCAGACATTTCTTTTGCTATTAGTGTTGTGAGCCAATTTCTTAACTCTCTCTGTAACAGTCATTGGGACAAGGTAATTCGAATCTTGAGATATATTAAAAGCTTTCCGGGACGAGGGTTGGTTTATGAGAATAGAGGTCATACTGATATTATTGCCTACACAGATGCAGATTGGGTTGGTTGCCCAAGTGATAGGCGATCAACCTCAGGTTATTGTGTTTTTGTTGGAGGCAATCTCATTACATGGAAGAGCAAAAAGTAGAATGTTGTTGCTAGATTGAGTGCAGAAGCAGATTATCGAGCTATGACTCTTACTACATGCGAACTTATATGGCTAAAGCAACTTCTTTCCGAGTTAAAGTTTTGTAAAATAGGGTCTATGAATCTTATTTGTGATAATCAAGCAGCTTTGCACATTGCCTCTAATTCAGTCTTCCATGAGCGGACTAAGCACATCGAGATTGATTGTCACTTTATTCGTGAAAAGATTATCTTTGGAGAAATTATCACATCATTTGTGAATTCTAATGATCATTTGGTAGATGTGTTCACTAAGTCACTTCGAGGTCCAAGGATAACATACATATGTAACAAGCTGGATGCTTATGACATATATGCACCGGCTTGAGGGGAAGTGTTGAGATTAATGAGATTCATTAATAAGGGTCCATGAATAGATTCATAGGTTCATGTACAGATTCATGTATATTAGAATTTATTAGATTCATGTACATAGGGAGTTAGCTATCTTATTAATTACCTTGTAAATTGAACCTTGTAAGCTACAATTTTGATGTATATATAAATCACACCTGCTGAGTAATTTCTACTCAAGCAATTCAGAAATCCTCTCTAAGTTTCTTTGATATGCAAGTGATCAAAATGGTTGGGATGCTAATACAGTAATCCAAGCTTCTCATTCTTGTCCTTGGAAATTTATTTCACTAGTTGTGCTACCTTTTAAGTCTTTGCTTTCCTTGAAGGTAGGTAATGGTTCTCATGTTAAATTTTGGGAGGACCATTGGGTAGGAGATTCCTCTTTTAGTTTGGCTTTCCCTCGGCTTTATTGTCTATCTTCCTTGCACAACTCTCCTATCCACAATTTTATTAGTATTCAAGATTCCATTGTTTCTTGGGATTTCCACTTTTTCCATAACTTAAATGACAGGGAATCCTCTGGACTGGAGGTTCTTTTGAGTCTCCTTGACTCTGTTTGTTTGTCCTCTAGTCCAGATAAAAGGATTTGGTCTCTTGATCCTTTTGTGGTTTTTTCGTGCAAATCTTTTTTTTTTTTTCAATTCTTAACTCATTAGTTGAATAGAGAAATGCTAAGTCTTTTGTTTTGACAACTGTGCTTAATAGAATTAATACGAATGACATGCTATAGGTGTGTAGGTCACATAAGGCAATTTCCTCTAATGTGTGTTACGTGTGGTGCAAGCTCAGAATATGTTCCGCATCTATTCTTACATTGTTTTGCTGCCACTGCTTTATGGAATTCTTTGTTTGGCATTATTGGAGAATATTAGGTGTGCCCAAGTCCTTGGACCATTTTTTGATGACTAGTTTTGCTAGAAGTAAAGATGTCAAATTTTTGTGGCAACGTGCAATATTTGCTACACTTTGGTGCATTTGATTGGAGCGTAACTCTCGCTTTTTTGAGGATATCTCTTCAGATATGCAGCTACTTTGGGATAAGATTAGGCATTTGGCTTCCATATGGTGTGTAAAGCACATGGTCTTTGTAAAGGGGCGTCCCTTACAGACATGTTGAGGGATTGGGTAGCTTTGTTGCATTGGTGTCTTTCGTTCCCTTTTGTGTGCTTTTTCTTTTATTTTATTTTAAGGAGGATTTCTTATCCTCCTTTCCCCTTGTATTCTCTTTCTCTTTGTCTTAATGAAATTCTTCACTTATAAAAAACAAGTTCAGAAGTTTTTCCTACCTATTTTTAGACAAGGGCTTTTTAAGACTTTGTTACAGGTAAAATGTGCAATGGTGTGGTCAAAGTGCTATCTTGAAAATTTTCCTTGAATTTGCTAATTAGAAATGTTAGAGATGTACCATGTTGTATATTAACTTCTCTATTCCTTAATCCTTAATTTCATACATTTATCAATTCAGTACTCTTGAATTCTTAATGCAGATGCATCATTTCTGGACATGTGGTCTCTTGATCAATTTCGAAGCCTTCTTAATAGGTCTAATGAAGACTCAAAGTTAAAGGGGTTACTCCAGCAGGATAATCTTGTTGTATTCCTGCACCTGCTTGGATGTGACTCTAATGGCCATGCACATAGGCCCTATTCCTCCATCTATCTCAACAATGTTAAGGTTGTTGACCACGTAGCTGAAAGTGTTTATAACCTTGTTCAAGATTTTTTCAAGGATAATCGTACAGCATACATTTTTACAGCGGATCATGGGATGAGTGACAAAGGTTGCAATACTTCTGTAGCATATTTATGTCTGGATATTCTTTTGCGTCACGTCATAAACAAAAATATGTTAATTTCAGTATAGGTGTTGAAACTTGCTGAAGCAAGAATTTGTCAAAAGGATGTCTCAATATCTACCATTTACTAGCATTTGAAGTCCTTTACTTTGCTTGTTATAACTGAAACACAGTAATTGTGTAACAAAGCTTTGTATTCTCATTTACATACGTGGTTTATATGGCCACTAAAAAGACGTAACAACAACAAAGCTTATGTAATGCTATAAAACTCAACTTCCATAAGGCAACCATTGGTGTAATAAAAAAGTATATTATGTTGTAAATTCCGTTACTTGGATTTTTTTGGGCTTTCATATGTCTTTATCTCTTTCAGCTACCACTTCTCTAAATTCTTAGAAGAAAAACAAAAGCCTTTCCCTACTAGGCGGGGTCGGCTACATGAATCAAACAATGCCATTGTGTTTGCCAAAAACCAAGTTTTCAAAAAGGTCATTTAGATCTAGGTCTTTTTTTATGGTTTCTCTTAGAGTTTTCCTTGGCCTTTCTCTGCCTTTATTTATTGAACTATCTTCCATGTGATCAATTCTTCTTACTACGGCTTTTGTTGGTTCTCTCCTCTAATCGCCAAACCATCTTAGGCGAGATTTTGTCGTCTTTTCCTCAATAGGTGCTACTCCTACTTTCTCTCTAACATATTTTTTCCTAATTTTATCTTTTCTTGTATGTCCACTCATCCACTGCAACTTTCTCATCTATGCAACACTTAGCTTATGCTCTTGTTGGAAACATTTAGTATCATAAAGCATCGCTGGTCTTATGGTTGTGCGGTAAAAAAATTCTTTGAGCTTGAGAGGTACCTTCCGATCACCCAACACTTGAAAATTTTCTCCAATTCATCCATCCAGCTTGAATCTTATGATTTACATCTTTTTCTATTTTTGCGTTACTATGTATGATAGATCCAAGATACCTATTATACTTTGTTTTACTTCTACTTAATCGGAAATCATATGATTCCAAAGCTTCTCTCCACAACTCTAGTTTACCATTTATTCCTTCTCTTGACTCCCTCTAGGGCTGTATAATTTGAAAAAAGCATGCATTGAGGCACACTGGCTCTTGGAGTCAGCCCTTGCCATGGACATGAATTCTCCAATTTCCGAGTACTTGAGTTGTTCTTTTGCCTGTATTACTCTTACTTGATTGATGCTTTGAAATAAATAAGGTACTAAAGTAATGCTTTTTTATTTATTTTATCATAGGAAGCCATGGAGATGGGCATCCTTCAAACACTGATACTCCCCTTGTTGCTTGGGGAGCTGGTGTTAAATATCCAAGGCCATCAAGCAGCAACCATTCTGATTGTGGTTTTCGGTTTGTTGATGACCATGTGCATGACACGCCAACACCAACTGAATGGGGCTTGCATGGGATAGAAAGGGTGGATGTCAATCAGGCTGATATTGCACCACTCATGGTTGTAAAGTTTATTTTTCCTTGAAGATTTTTGTTCAAAGCTTGATGAATATTTCTCCAACCATCCTTAGGTTTCATTTATCTGGTATACTTATTCAATTTTCTGACAGTCTACACTACTCGGCCTGCCATGTCCTGTTAACTCAGTTGGAAGTCTACCCCTTGATTACATTAACATGACCAAGGTATCTTTAGTTCTGATTGCTAAAGGACTTATTTATGATTTTCATGAATAGCAGGCGAATGTGCTTTTTGTTCACTATTTTCATTTTATGGATTGGTCATTGTCCTACTTGTGGGGAAAGGGTAGGGAAGTAGAAGCTATCTACATGCTGAAGAGTATAAATCGGTGGATGATCTGACTAAGATTTATTATTAATTTATATGATGTTCCAGGCTGAAGAAGTTGAAGCTGTTCTAGCCAATACAAAAGAAATTCTGAACCAGTTTCTTCGCAAATCACGTATCCTTCGCTTACATTGATTTATTGTCTATGGAACGGACTGGTTTTCCCTTGAATCCTTCAGCTGGCATCTTCTGCTTTGGTTTGGTGCCACTGAAATGATGATCAAACCTTTCAAACTTCAACTGATACAAATTTTTTTTCTCCTGTGAACAAGAATATGCCAAAGGGTGTAACCATTGTGCAATGAGGAAATATAAAGAAGATTTGCAGGAAGCCAATTCAAGAGCAAAATGTTATATAAGAAAATAAAAATAAAGTAATGATGTTTCTTTCTCTTGATGACAATGTAGAAGGGAAATGGATTGGAAAATTCCTTATTGATTTGGTTTCATTGACAACTTCAGATATTAAGCAGTTGTATTCTTTGTACTTTAAATCTTTCAAACCACTGTCTCATTATTCTTCAATATTGGACAAAATTGAGGGTCTGATATTGGCTAGAGATTATGATGCTGCAATGGACCTATCTCAAAACCTCAGAAGTTTGGCATTGCAAGGACTACACTATTTTCAGACTTATGACTGGCTGATGCTTATGTCTGTAATTACCCTTGGCTATGTTGGTTGGATGATCTATCTTGTTCTTCATGTGCTGCAGTCTTATACTTCATTGCCAGGAAATATTTTTGTAGTAGAGCAAGCAGTTCAGAGAAATTACTGTGGAAAAGTAATGTTTGTGTAAGCTTAGCCTTTTGAAAATGTTGTTTCTGGTTATCTTAACTTCATGTGAGCTTCATATTACATCAAGTGGAAGAAAATAAAGAGATTTTATGGAGAAACACATACTAATATATAAATGAATTTGTATGAATTTCATGGAAACTCAGCTGATTAAAATTCTTAGCTGAAAATAATAGACTCTTGTGGATTTTGTATAAGCATCAATTCTTTTTTCTTTATTGGCCATCAATTAAATAAATCATGTATCTTATCTTCTTTTGCAGATATATCTATATGGATGTATGGTAACGGGAATGCTTTGTTTGCTTTTATTGCTGGAGCACTCTCCTCCTCTTTACCATGCCTATATGCTAATGACATCATTTTTATGGGTGCAAATATTTAGTGAATACCAGTTTATAAAAGCATTATGGAAGCACTTATCTGGAAGAAGAATGAATTATATCATTAAGCTTCTAGCCACTACTGCTGTCACACTTTTCATTCTTGAGTTCTTGGTATGAATATTTATCATAATATTCTGTAACCTAGTAAGGTTCTAATTCATCTGATGAGAATTATTTGGTTCCTTTGGCAGGTTAACAGCTTCACTGAGAGGAAGCTCTATACTGGGTGTTTTTTAATTGCTGGGGCCACAGCTTCTTTTTATCTTTTTAAGTCAATTCCATGGAGATCTGGTATACCGATATATGTTTGCATTGCATGTTGGTTTCTGTCTCTTTTCACATTGATGCCAGCAGAAATTCCTGACAATAATCAATTAGTGTAAGTCACTTCCACTGAATATATCCTTCCCATAATGTAAACAAAAGCCAAAGGTTACTGTATGAAAATGGTAGACAAACAACCTGCTGAATCCAACTCACAAACAATATGGCCTTTAAAACTATTAAGCATGATTCTTAAATTGTCCTATTGCATTTTCAATGTTGAACTCATATCTGATTATTATACTCTTCCAAAAGATATGTGAACATAACAATAAAGCGATACCCTTTTTTTGTTTTTTTTCTAATGACAAATAGTTTTAGGATACAAGTGTAGGATACTTGAGGTTTATAATTGTTGAAAGAGAGAAAATAGTGACATATAAAGAAAACTGTGTGTCTGAATTATACAACGAAGGCTAAATTATATAGAGTTACTGTAATAAATACAAAGATTACAAAAGATTCTAATTACCGTAATTACATGATTTGGTTATGATTTAGTTAGCCTATACAACGAATCTAGACACTATTTACATAGTTTTCAACACTACCCTCAAGCTGGAGCATATAGTTCATATGCACTAAGCTTGTTACAAATATAACTTATTCGAGGACCTTTAAAAGACTTAGTGAAAACATCCGTCAGTTGATCATTTGAATTGACGAAGTTAGTGGTGATGTCTCTAGATAGAATCTTTTCTCTAATAAAATGACAATCTATCTATTTCTATTTGTTTGGTCCTCTCATGAAACACTGGATTGGAGGAGATATGCAGTACTACTTGGTTATCACAAATGAGCGTTATTTGCATAATATCCCCAAATTAAAGCTTCTTAAGCAGTTATTTTAACCAAATGAGTTCACAAGTGGCTAAAGCCATTGTTCGATATTCTGCTTCGGCACTTATCTTGCGACCACATTTTATTTCCTACTTTTCCATGACATCAGATTATCCCCAATGAATACACAATACCCAAAAGTGGATTTTCTATCAGTAGGAGAGCCTACCCAGTCAACATCTGAATATCTAACAATCTGAGTATGACCTTTATCTTCATAGATGAGGCCTTTTCTTGGAGTTCTTTTAATATACTTCAGGATACGAATGATTGCATCCCAATGTCCTTCACAAGGCGAGTTCAGAAACTAACTTACCACACTCACTGCAAACGAGATATCTGGACAGGTAACAATGAGGTTTAATTTTTTGACCAATCTTCTATATCTTTCCTGGGTCTGAAAGTGGCTCCGCCTGATGCGGTAGAAGCCTGACGTTAGGATCCATAGGAGTGTCAATAGGTTTTGCATTCAACAAACTTGTTTCCTCAAGGATGTCCATAGTGTACTTCCTTTGTGAGATAACTATACCATCCTTGAATTGTGACACTTTGATTCCCAAGAAATAACGAAGTTTGCCAAGATCTTTGGTCTGAAAGTGATGACAGAGGTTCTGTTTTATCTGAGTTATGCCCTGGTGATCACTGCTAGTGATAACAATGTCGTTCACATACACAATCACTCCGAATCATACCAAATTGCTAAACTACAGTACTGAATCGACCAAACCAAGTCCGAGGAGATTGTTTGAGACCATACAAGGACTTGTGAAGACAGCAAACGAGGCTAGAAAACTCCCCTTGGGCAACAAACGTGGTTGCTTCATATAAACCTCTTCTTCTAGATCACGATGGAGAAAAGCATTCTTGATGTCCAGCTAATGAAGAGGCCAATGGCGAATAGTGGCCATAGATAGAAAGAGCCGAACAAAAGCTATTTTTGCCAACAGTGAGAAAGTGTCTCCATAATCCAAGCCAAAAATCTATGTATACCCTTTTGCCACCAGACACGCCTTGAGGCAATCAAGCTTGCCATCTGGGCCAATCTTAATCGTATAGATCCACCGACAGCCTACAACAGACTTCCCTGGAGGAAGAGTAACAAATTCCCAAGTACCACTGTTCTGAAGGGCACACATTTCATCAATCATAGCTTGTCTCCACCCAGGATGGGATAAAGCATCACCTGGAGATTTAGGAATAGACACCAAAGACAAGGAAGAAAGACATGCAAAATGCGAAGAAGATAGGCGATGATAACTCAAAGTAACATAGTGAGGAGAAAGGTTACGAGTAGACCATATACCTTTTTCGGAGAGCAATGGGAAGGTCAGGCTTAGGAGGCAGTGCCGGAGCTGGTAAAGGAGTTGGTTCTGGAGGAGAGTCTACAGTGACCTCTGCAACTTCTGGTGGAGGTAGTGGCAGTGGATGTGGCTAGGGCTGACGATGATAGACTGGAAAGGGGCGTATGATCGGTGGGGGTCCTCCAACAGGAGGTGGCTGAGGGGTATTTGATTTAGCTGAGACAAGAAGAGGAGGAACAGGGAAGATCTCAGTAATGGGTTTAGGAGTCAAACTAGAAGAGTCAAAGAAGGGAACGAACTTGAAGAATGTGACATCGGCAGAAACCAGGTAGCGGTGGAGAGTAGGTGAAAAACAATGATAACCCTTTTGAGACTGATTGTAATCGAGAAAAATACATTTGATGGAGCGAGCAGATAGTTTGTCAAGACCGGGAGTGAGATTATGGACAAAATATGTCGACCCAAAGAACGAGGCGGAAGAGAATAGAGGGGTTGATGAGGAAACAACACAGAGTGGGGTACCTGGTTATCAAGCATAGAAGAGGGCATGCGGTTAATCAAGTAGCAGGCAGTAAGAACTGCATCACCCTAAAAACAGAAAGGGACACGACTATGAAGCATGAGTGTTCGAGTTGTTTTAATTAGGTGTCTATTTTTGTGCTCAGCAACCTCATTTTGTTGAGGGGTGTAGGCACAAGATGTTTGGTGAAGAATGCCATTAAATGCCATAAAATGTTTAAAAGGTTGGGATAAAAATTCACGGGCATTGTCACTACGCAAATTGCGAATTGGAACACCAAATTGAGTTTTTATTTCATTATAAAATTTCTGAAAAATAGAAAACAACTTAGACATGTTTTGCATTAAAAATAACCAAGTACATCGAGAGTAGTCATCAACGGAAGTGACAAAATATTTGGAACCCAAAGTAGACTTGATACGACTAGGACCCTAAACATTAGAATGAACTAAAGTAAAGGGAGATGCAGCTCGACGACAGACGCTGTCGGGAAATGGACTATAGTGTGTTTCCCAAGTTGACATGACTCACAAGGTAAACTAGATAACTTAGATAAGCTCGGCACCATCGCTGTAGTTTAGCAAGGCTTGGATGACTCAACTAAACATGAATGGTGAGAGGGGAATCAATGATAGAGCAAACACGAGAGGTAGCAGAGAGCTAGTAAAGGCCATTGGACTCACATCCTACATCAATCATCTGTCATGAACTCCGGTCCTGCAAAATGACAGAGTCTTTAATGAATGTAATGTTACAATCTAAAGAACGGACAGGGAAGGGAGGGGATGGACAGTGCCAAGCCCTTGCGACTATGTTTGGGAACTATTTGCTAAAGTGATTATATGTAAATAACCAGAATTAGAAAGTTTGGAGAAAAGGTGCTTATTACCAAATATGTGATCAGAGGCACCAAAATCAAGGACCCAAGGATGGTATTTGAGAGAGACACGCAAATGCATTATTTGTGTGCTCAACAAATGTAGTGGAACTAGAGGCCTGATGTTGCTTAACCGACTTCAGAAAATCTGCATAGGCAATTGGAGATGCGGTTGGTTGGGCAGAGGGCTCAGGTGGATTTGGGGTAGCAGTCTGGGCAACATTGGCAGTCCAGGGAGGACGACCATGTAAAATCCAACACTTATCAATGGTATGACCCAGCTTGTTGCAATGATCACATTTTGGACAGGGTCTACTCAAGCTGCTAGAACGAGAACGACCATGATTGTTGCTCTGGGAGACCAGGACAGAGGTATCAACTGGAGCTGGAGCAACGATAGAGTTAGAGGGCTGCTTGGTCGGGACTCGTAGCAAAGTGGACCAAGCCGTGCTCAGAGTAGGGATAGTGGGAGAACCCAAAATCTGATCACGGTTGGTAGAATATTTCGGAGGCAAACCATAAAAGGCCATGAGCATGAAGAAGGTACTGCGTTGCTCGAGTTCCTTCGTCGGGGTATCAAAAAGGGGCAGCAACTCATTGAAATCATGGAGAGCACCATGGACCTTCCCTAAATAGGCCGACATAGGACCATCAAACTTTCGAGTAGCAACAACACTCATGAGGTTATGACACATCCCATATAGTCGTTAAGTGTCATTGGTGTAAAGAACCTTGGCCTGCTCCCAAACAAACTCACAGGTAATATGAGCGCAGAAGATATGCTTGAGGGAGGGATGAATAGTAGATTTGATGACACTTCATAACTGGGCATCAATCTTGTCCACCTTGATTTGTCAGCCTTGGGCGCAGAATCAAGCTTCGTGGTGAGGTGTTCTTCATAGCCTTGGTCGTTGAGCCATAGTTTGATGTTTGAAGCCCAAGTATCATAGTTACTGCCATCCAATTTGTCAACGAAGAGAGAGGCACTAACATAACTAGTGAAAACAAGAGGCTCAGCCTTTGAGAGGTCTTTAGAGCCAGATGAGGAAGGAGAACTAGCCATAGATCAGTAAACAACAGGTCAAAAAACACAACCAAACAGTACCTGAATGCACTGATTCAAAAGGGGGTCGTGACAAATGGTTATGAACACAAAAAGTGCGGGTAGATCCAGAAAGAGGAGAGAGGGGCAAGCACGATGCTACAGACGGTGGCTGGAGGGGGTGGCCCATGCGCCGCCACGTGTCGATGATATGGCTGCGGGTGGAGCTGCACGCAAGGACGGTTTACGGTGCATGTGGGCACGTCTGATGGATTCTAGGGATGGGCTTTTGGGTTATGGCCAAACAGAGAGAGGCAATTCCGGTGGTGGGGTCGTTGGCCGGAAAGGTTGTCGAAAAGTTGGACGATGGCTAACGGCGGGTAGCGGTGGACAGCAACAAAGGAGATGGGTCTGCTGGAAAGAGGACACAGCTGGAGGAGAAAGGCCGGCAAACCAGAGTGGAAACACGGTTTAGCCAGAAAAAATTTCCACCAGAGAGAAGTGGGCTCACTGGGCGTGCACGGTTCTAGGTTGCCTCTCTTTAGGCTCTAGATGCCATGTTGAAAGAGAGAAAAGAGAGACATATGAAGAAAACCGTGTCTAAATTACACAACGGAGGCTGAATTATATGGAGTTGTTGTAATAAATACAAAGATTGCAATAGATATTAATTACTATTATTACATGATTTGGTTATGATTTAGTTAGCCTATATAACGAATCTAGACACTATTTACTTAGTTTTCAACAATAATTTGTAGATTTCTAATGGCAATGTGTGTTGATCTGAGTGGAAGGGGCTCGGGTCCCTTAAGCATATGGTCTTGGGTTTGATCCTGGAGTTCTTGTGTATGGAAATAACACTATTGGGAGGGGTCCTTGCTTAGGCACCTGACTATACCCTGTGAGATTAGCCTCTCACTTATTGAGTGGGGAGATTCTCAAGGAAACCAGAAAAAAAATTTAAAAATAAGGAACCTGCTCACATTAACATGTCTTTATCCCTTTTAATCTCTATTACTTCATTAAACCTCTTTATCTCTTAAATTACTTGTTTTGTGGTCTTAGTGACATTTTGAAATACCCTAATTTTCCATGATATTAAGATGGAAACCAATATTCAAATTCGATTACGCTTTGAATTATAAGTGCACTCTCTAATAGTTTTTGTCACCAATTTTGAAATGTTTTTATGTCATTAATCCCTTTCCATAGTTATTTTATATTTTTTAGTGGCATTGGCAACATACAAATGCATCTGGACTCATGCTTCAAAAAGTTTGCTTTCTACTCGTTTTTTACCATCAAGGATCTGAGATTTTCCTTTAATCTCTCATGCAAGAAAGATCTTCTTGTACAATTTCTTACTTTCACTTTTCTCTTGTTGAGGTTCTCTCTTTCTTCTGCTGCTTTTTTCCCCCCTTTATATCATCATTGATTTTTTTTTTCTTCTTGTACAATTTCTTACTTTCACTTTTCTCTTGTTGAGGTTCTCTCTTTCTTCTGCTGCTTTTTTTTCCCCCTTTATATCATCATTGATTTTTTTTGCTAGGAAGTGCTTTGTTAGTTGCTTTCTCTGTCTCATCATTCTAACACATTCTGAATCCAAACAACACTGTTGAGCATATAAAATTATTATGTTTGCAGAGTTGGTAGTGGGGTTGTTATTATCATTATAGGAATAGCTGCGAGGTGGCTAGATTTACATGCTGGCAGGAGTAAGTATTGGCTAAGTATATGCACTCGTGAGTTGAAAAGTCCCACATTTTCATCTCTATTTTACTTACAGGTGTATACCATGACTTCTCTACCATTGGATTTGGAAGCTTAATTATGTATAATAACTGACAAATCCACTAATAACCATTTCTTGTCATCACTAGGCTCTTTTGGTTGCTTTATCTTCGGTCATGGTGTATTTATCAACATCTCACAGAACTGAAAAGCGAGAGTTGCTTGCATTGCACCAGTTGATAAATTGGTCCGTTGCTGGTATAGTTTTGATTCTTCTCCTTTTGCTTGAGTTTCTTAGTTCCATTCAGACATTTTTATAAAGGTAGTGCCATCTCACTGCATTTTCCATGTTCCTTCTCAAAATACACTACTTTTTGCCTGTCAATTTTTGTTTTTGTTTTTCTTTCTCTGTATATGGTATGGATGGCAACATTTTAATTTTCTTTACAGCTGGTCCTTGAACTGAAGCTAAACGATGTTTCAGTGAGTAAAGTTTTCATGCTATTTATATTTCTACTTTATTGGTTTGTCATTTCTTTTTTTATTTTGGATAACTTTTTCGTACATTTTTAATTATCTTTCTTTAGAAGAGAGATTATATTTTTATTAAAAACAAAGGTAGCATGCTCCATCGTACTTTTTTTGTATAATTTTTGCGTATCAATGAAAATAACTACTCACTTCTTATTTGCTTCACCAGGCACAAGATATGAATAAATATAAATTAGTCTTTAAAGGATTTTGATTTTCTTCTTTGCTTTATAATAAATTCACATATTATTGGGATTTATTTGTTTGATTATCATATCTTAGTTGTTTTATTGACGCAAATCTTAAACTTGTTGGTTACAATAATTCTTACATTGGTTAAGAAGTGTTTAGGAGGACTGACTGCTAATATTAAGGTCATTGACTAGGTTATAAAATGCTGTTAGTGAGGAGGCTGATTGATAGATAAAATATTCTTGTAATATTTCTCCAGCATCTACTATAAATTTAGGTATGGACTAGGGGCAATATACGTTGTTTCAATTTTCGGCCTTTCTATTTTGTCTCCATCTCTCTCTCTATGATTACGTTTCAGACCCATATTTTCTCTCTCTGGATCTATCTAATTTTTCAACAAATCTGTTTATAGATACATTCTTTTACTTCTATTACCTTGTTAAACACTGGAGTAATTTTATAAATTTATTCTTGTTAATTCATAATTTTTTTTTTCTTAATAGAGAAAACTAGCTTTTTGACAGGCACTTTTGTGTGTCAATCCTCATTTTATTTAGAAAATTTTAAAATTAAAATAGTTTTAAAACTTTAAATAACTGCATAACTTCACACTTGTCTATTCACTTGATTTTTTTAAAATTTTTATTTAGAGATTAAAAAAAAAACAGAATAGAATAACTACCTCTCTGACTGTAACTTCATACATTTCAAGATAAAGTTTGTGTAGTCTGGAGAGACCGAATGTAACATCCTAATACCAGATTCCATAGTATATCTGGAATATACAACGGAAAACAGTATTAGCCACGTCACTTCTAACTTATTAACAACATTCTAGATTCATAATAACTATACATGTTATTATAAAGAGCCTTGAGGGAAAGAAAAGATTATATATATATAAACTTAGCCTCAAAAGGGCATAGTGTAATACATAAACCTTTGCACAAACCAAAACACATATAATAAAGTATAAGCTTTGCTCAAAACCAAATAAAACTACTCTAGTCTATCTGCTTCTTTTTCTTCCCGTTGGAAGAGTCTCGACCTGGATTTATCATGGAAACAACAAATGGGGTGAGAATTCACAATTCTCAGTAATACATACACATATATGGCATCATGATAACTCCAACTACTTCGGGAAAAAACAAGTTACTCACAAACATGTAGAAAGATAGCAAAAGCCAAAACAAGTCTTTTCTCTTCCCGAAACAGAACATTCAATTATTACTATGACTTAATCATCTCATAACTAATCATTCACAAAGAATTCACTCAGATACAATAGATTATGATTACAAGTAAATGAGTCTCTACTCAACACCGTTAGAACATTTACATACTCTCTCTATGTAAAAGTTCACAAGGCAATCCATAATCTATATCCATAGTCACCAATCTTTCAAAGATAAAACAATTGCCCATACAATTGTTATTGAAATGCAAATGCTTGTGCATGTTCATGCCTAAGATATGCCCTAAGGTAATGATTATGAAATGTGTTGTGATAATGTTTATGCAATGTCATGAAGCCTGCATATTCCCAGGAACCCGGTCCCTTGTATTATTCTGGGTAGGAAAGGTAAAAGAGCCGTCTTCACTACTTGGTAAGGAGTGGACTCAAACCACCTCACAATACTAGTAACCTTGACCCTAAGAGCCTCTGCGCTTTGAGAATTTAGGACTAGTCCCCAGGACTGATTACCTACATTTCTCTGGCCACATGATTGTGCACATCATATATGGTTACAATATATAGGAATAGCAAGTGTGTGAAACTATGCAATGTTATAGTCAAACCACATATACACACTGTTAGAAATCGTTGAAAACATATGTAATTAGGTGTAATTAGTAATACAACTGTTAGTCCCACATCATGTAAATTCTGTAATTATTTATTACCTATTGATTATATATTCAGCCTCCATTGTGTAGTTGAAATACACGATTTCTTCATATGTCTCTCTCTTTTCTCTCTTTCAACATGGTATCAAAGCCTAAAGAGAGGCAATCCTATAACCGTGCAAGCCTAGTGAGCCCACTGCTCTCCGGTGAAAATTTTTCTGGCTAACCGTGTTTCCACTTCGGTTTGGCGGACCTTTTCCTTCTGTTGTGTCCTCTTTCCAGCAGACCCACTGTTGCCCGTCACTGTCCACCACCGTCTACCGCCGCTGTCTAACTTTCTGGCGACTTTTTTGGCCGGAAAACCCACCATCGGAATCGCCTCTCCCAGACCGGCCAGAACCCAAAAGCCCGTGTCCAGCAACCACGAGACGTGCCTACACCCACCGTTGGAAGCCCCTGTGCATAGCTCCGCGCGCTGCTCCTTCGTCGGTTCATAACGGCGCGTGAGCCACCCCCACAGGCCGCCGTTTGTACAGCTGTGGTCACCCTTCTCTCTTCTGTCTGGATTTGCCCTCGCCTTTTGTGTTCGTGACCGTTTGTCGCGACCCCTTTTTTTTGAATCGATGCATTCAAGTACTGTTTGGTTGTTGGTTACTGATCCATGGCTAGTTCTAGCTCCTCAGATAGCTCTAAGGACGCCTCGAAGGCTGAGTATGCAGATTTTTTACAGTGGTTTGCACAATGTAAGTCCTTTGGTTCCTTTGCTCCAATAGCTGCCTATGCCGACTTTCTGAAGTGGTTTGAGCAATGTCAGGTCTCTAGTTCCACTGCCTCTGTTGCACATATTGGTACTTCATTTGCTTGTCTCTCTCGTTCCCTATCCATTAGTATTTAGGTTCTTGATTCTGGTACAACTGACTACATTTCTGGTAATAAGACTCTTTTCTCCAACCTTTCTCACAATGGTTATTTGCCTACTGTCACTACTGTCACTTTAGCAAATGGTTCCAAGTCTCTATCCCAAGAGATCGACACTACCCATCCCCCCCTTCCTTTTCAGTAGACTCTGTCCTTTATGTTCTTGGGTCTCCTTTTAATTTGCTTTCCATTAGTCCTTTGACCCGGTTTCTTGATTGTATGATTACCTTTACTAAAGACTTTGTCATCCTGCAAGACCGGAATTCGGGACAGATACTTGGCACCGGATGTGAGTCCCATGGCCTCTACTAGCTCTCCAACCCCTCTCGTGTTTGCGCTGTCAAGGATTCCCTTCTCACCATCCATGCACAGTTGGGTCATCTTAGCCTTCCTAAACTCCAAAGTTGTCTAGTCTCCCTTGTGAGTCATGTCAACTAGGAAAACACACCCGTAGTCCGTTTTCTGGTAAAGTCAGCAGTTGAGTGTCTTTTCTTTTTGCTTTAATACATTATGATGTTTGGGGTCTTAGTCGTACTGTTTCTACTCTAGGATCCAGATATTTTGTCACCTTCATTGATGATTACTCTCGCTGCACTTGGTTATTTTTTATGCAAAATCGGTCTGAGTTGTTTTCCATATTTCAAAACTTAAATTAAAACTTAATTTGGTGATCTTATACGTAGTTTGCATAATGATAATGCCCGTGAGTATTTGTCTCAACCATTTTAATCCTTTATGGCTTCTCATGGCATTCTTCACCAAACCTCTTGTATCCATACTTCTCAACAAAATGGGGTCGTTGAACGTAAAAACAGACATCTCGCAGAAACAACTCGGACCTTTTTACTTCATGGTAATGTTCCTTTCCGCTTCTAGGGCAATGCAGTTCTTACTACTTGTTATTTGATTAACTGTATACCCTCTTCTATACTTGATCACCATGTCCTTTACTCCATTTTATATCCCCATCAACCTTTGCATTCCCTATCACCTCGTTTATTTGGGTCTACTTGTTTTGTTCATAATCTCGCTCCTGGTCTCGATAAACTTTCCGCCCGATCTATTAAGTGTGTTTTTCTTGGTTACACTCGGTCTCAAAAAGGTTATCGTTGTTTTTCCCTTGATCTCCGTCGTTACCTCATCTTGGCCGATGTTACCTTCTTTGAGTCTGTTCCCTTCTTCCAGTTTCCTTCATCAACTCTTGAGCCTATCTCTGAGGTCTTACCCGTCCCTCTTCCTCTTATCACTGTTGAGTCAGATACACCTCCGACCCTCCATGTCGAGCAAACCACCACTACTATTCGTCCCTTATAGGTCTATCACCACAACACCCTCCACCAGAAGTTGTAGAGGTCAATGTGGACTTTCCTCCAGCACCAATTCTTTTATTAGCTCCGGTACTGCCTCCTGAACTTGACCTTCCCGTTGCTCTCTGAAAAGGAATACGGTCTACTCCTAACCCTTCTCCTCATTATGTTACTTTGAGTTATCATTGCCTATCTTCTTTGCATTATGCTTGTCTTTCTTCCTTGTGTCTATTCCTAACTCTTTAGGTGACGCTTTATCTCATCCTGGGTGGAGACAAGCTATGATCGATGAGATGTGTGCCCTTCAGAGTAGTGGTACTTGGGAACTTGTTCCTTTTCCTCCCGGGAAATCTATGGTAGGTTGTCGGTGGATTTATATGGTCAAGGTTAGCCTTGATGGCAAGATTGATCGTCTCAAGGTTCGTCTGGTGCCCAAAGGGTATACTTAGATTTTTGGCTTGAATTATGGGGATACTTTCTCGCCCGTGGCGAAGATGGCTTCGGTTCAACTTTTTCTGTCAATGGCTGCTATTCGCCACTGACCTCTTCATCAGTTGGACATCAAGAATGCTTTTTTCCATGGTGATCTAGAAGAAGAGGTTTACATGGAGCAACCACCAGGGTTTGTTGCTCCGGGAGAGTCTTCTGGACTAGTTTGTCGTCTTCACAAATCTCTGTCGCTTAGGCACCTACCACCAAAATTCTCATTTCCTATTTCCATTGAATTTCTAACCAGTTCTTGATTCATAAAAACAGATCCTAAGTGGTTTTCAACCTCATACATGGCCTCTAAGCATAACGAAACTCTCATATACCATTTCAAAACAAAACTCATAGAAATATGATTAAAAGTAAATCATCCAAAAACCCATTCTTTCTAAACTCTTAGATATAAGGTTATAAGGATGTTTACAAGTTTCAAAACCTCAACCATGCATGAATCAACTTAAAACAACTAAAGTTCCCAACAAGTTCATACAACTCTAACCATAGAGAAACTTCTCAAAAACTCATTTTTATCCAAGCTTGCATGTATCGAGCACCAAGGAGGAATAGAAAAGGGTAGAAATAATTGAACAAGCACCCGTACCTCACTTTGTGTGGATGATCTTTAAGCTTTAACTTTCCCTTTTATCTTCCTTTTCTTTTCCTCTTCTTCCTCCTTCTTTCTTTCTTTTCCTTCCTTTCTCTCTTCTTTCTCTGCACTTCTTGCTGGTTTCCCACAAGAGAGTGAGTGTGAAATGAGAGAAATGAGTGAAAGCAAAGTCAAAGATGAAGGTTGAAAGGTGAAGGACGGTGGAGAGATAAGGATGGACTAGATATTTAGCAAGAAACTTTATATCTCTTAGGAATACTTTGATCTTGCAAAACCAAGTTTCCTAACTTCCATAGGTGTTGTAAAAAATCCTAGGATTCATCTCAATTCTATTTTCATCATTTCCATAATTGGCCATACACCTAAAATTGTCACTTAAGTCTTATTACTCTTCCTCAAGTTAAATTAAACCTAAGGAAATAAGCTAATACACTTAATATCTACCTTTACCTGTACTCGTTACTAGAAAATTCCCCATCCTTTACTTGATATCCTCACAAATTCACATAATTTTCCAAGATATCTGCCTATTTAATCTGGCTCTTAAACACTCACTCATTGTTATTTAAAAAATATACTAAACTAGCTCAGTTATTTCTCCAAAATTAACTACAACTAATTCCAACCATAAGTGACCTAGAAATAAATTCCTTATTTATTTCCTTCATCTAAGCAGTTTACACTACTCTCTTGGCTATTAACAACTATTTTTCGCATTTAGTGTTATAGCAAAATAACCCAACTAATTTAAAAAGGTTACCAGAGTTAGAAGGTAACTCTTACAAGAGTTATTGAACTTCTATTACCATGATTAAGACTAATTAGTTAGAGAGGATGTTACACCAAACACCAAAGCCAAGGGCTGCCGTTATAATGTAGATGTTACACCAAACTTCTATTTCCTTTCTGACTGTTTTCGGGTCCAACCAGAATGTCTACAGTAGACACCCAGTCCTCCACCATCACCTCGCCGCCTCCGGTTGTCGTTCCATCGCCTCCGGTTGCCGTTGCAGCACTGAATCCAAATGATCTTCCAGTTTTACACTCTTCTTATCACCTCAGTGGTAAGAACTATCTCCAATGGGCCTAGGTTATTCGCACCACTCTCAAGGGTCGTCGGAAGTTGTCACACATTGTCGGGGATCCTCCGAAGGCAGATGACCCACAATTTGGAATTTGGGATGATGAAGACTCTTTGATTATGACTTGGCTATGGAACTCTATGACACCAGATATCAGTAAGAATTGTATGCTTTTTACTTCTGCACGTGAAATTTGGGATAGTTTGAGTCAAACCTATTCTATGAAATGAGATATTGTTGCGTGTTATGAATTAGAAAACACAATTTTTAATACCCAGCAAGGCTCTCTTTCTGTCACTGATTATTATGGTACTCTGAATGGTCTATGGATTGAGCTGGATCAAAACCAGGATTTAAAGATGAAATGCACTGAGGATGCTGCTACTTTAACCAAGTTTATTGAGCGTGGACGGGTCTTTAAGTTTCTCTCCGGGTTGAATTCTGAGTATGATCCTATTCGGGTTCAGATTTTAGGAAAGGACAAGCTTCCTTCTCTCTCCGAGGTGTTTTACACAGTTAGGGGAGAAGAGAGTCGTCGGGCTGTCATGCCTGGATCATCCTCTTGGAAGTCATCTGCCAAACGTGACGAGCGCTGGTGTCCTTATTGCAAGAAGTCTGGTCACACTAAGGACACTTGTTTTAAACTCCATGGCAGAGACAAGGTTGTTGGACGCTCTGGGGGTTTTAAAGGCAGTCAACAAAGGCAAGTTAATCAAACTGTGTCCGACGTGGTTATTGAGGGTGAAGAGGTATCTGCACCACCTTCTGGGGAGGCAATTCCGGCGCTTAGTAAAGCCAAGATGGATCGTTTGCGCACTTTCTTGGATTCTATGAGTAAGTCTTTTGGCACTTGTTCTCTAACCATGACTGGTAAGAATTTAAGTTCATTCTCCTTTAATGTTTCTAATACTATATCTGAGGATCTTTGGATTATTGACTCTGGTGCTACTGATCATATGACCCCTCATCCCTCATATTTTGCCACTTACTCTAAATTATCTGGTAAGCATCACATCACGGTTGCTAGTGGATCCCATGTCCCTATTTCAGGATGTGGTACTATTTCACTTCAACCTTCCCTTCCTTTACATAATGTGCTTCATGTCCCTCATTTGTCAAATAACCTTATTTCTATTTATAAGCTTACCAGAGATTTAAACTGTACAGTGACCTTCTTTCCCTCTCATTGTGTGTTTCAGGATCTTACCACGGGGAGGACGATTGGGGTTGCTAAGGAATAGGGAGGGTTATATGTTCTACATCGGACTCATGGTAGTACCAGTCAGACGGTGTCTACATCCAGTCATGAGACAAGTTCAGATTCCGCTACATCTCAGATATGGCTTCACCACAAACGCCTTGGTCATCCTCCTTTCAGTCTTCTTAGGTCGTTATTTCCACAATTGTTTAAAAATGAGTCTGTTGAGTCTTTTCTTTGTGATGTTTGTCAGTTTGCGAAACACCATCGCACAAAATGGTTTGTTTCTTTTATTGATGACTGCACTAGGGTCACATGGATATTTCTTATGAAAGATAAATCTGAAGTGTTTCAAATATTCTTGAATTTCTATCGCATGGTTCAAACCCAGTTTGGAAAATCTATAAAAAGGTTACGCTCTGATAATGGCAAGGAATATGTGAATCAACATTTCACAAAATTCCATAAAGAACATGGTGTGTTACATGAGTTAACTTGTGTTGATACCCCCCAACAAAATGGGGTTGCAGAAAGGAAGAACCGTCATCTCCTAGAAATTGCAAGAGCACTTCTATTCCAAATGTCTGTCCCTAAGTCTTATTGGGGGGAAGCTGTCTTAACTGCCGCATACTTGATGAACAGATTGCCCTCCCGTGTCTTGAATGGTCTTAGTCCTGTGCAACTCATGACTTCCTTCTTCCCTTCCGTTCCTACCATGAAGAATCTCTTGTGTCGTGTCTTTGGTTGTGTTGCCCTTGTTCATGTCCATAGTCAATATCGTGGTAAGTTGGATCCTAGGGCTATCAAATGTATCTTCATAGGGTATGCACCAGACAAAAAGGGTACAAATGTTATCATCCTCAAAGTCGTCATGTCTATGTCTCCATGGATGTCACTTTTCATGAATCCGAGTCTTTTCACCTTCGTCCTCAGCTTCGAGGGGAGAGTGGTCAAGAAGCTGAGTCCCTTGAGTCATCTTTTGTTCTTCTTCTGACTGAATCTATTGAGTCATCTGTCCCTCCTCTGATGAAGGATGTGGCATCATCTTCTGATACTTCAGAGACACCTAAAGAATCAGTATCTGTTCCTATAGATCGATACAAGCAGGTGTATTATCGGAAAAAACCCAACCTGGTCCAACAGCAGCTTCAATCGCTCGAACTAGAGGTAAGCATTCCTGATTCTGAACCTTTGAATAGTCCTTTACATGATATTTGTGAACCTAACCCTGATGACGTGCCAATAGCCTTAAGAAAAGCCAGAAGAACTTGTGCAAAATACCCTATATCTCAGTTTGTGTCCACTAAAAACCTATCAGTACAGCATCGGAGTTTTATTTCAGCAATTGATTCTACCAGAGTCCCCACTTCAGTACAAGAAGCATTAATGGATAAGAATTGGGTTCAAGCCATGCATGAAGAAATGAGTGCTTTGAACAAGAATGAGACCTGGGAAATTGTTGAGAAGCCGAAGGACAAAAGGATAATTGGGTGTAGATGGATTTACACAGTGAAATATCGGTCTGATGGTACTCTAGACCGGTACAAAGTAAGGCTGGCTGCAAAAGGGTACACTCAGACATATGGGATTGATTATGAGGAAACATTTGCCCGAGTAGCAAAGATGAACACAGTCAGGATCATTCTCTCCTTGGCAGCACACTTTGGATGGGACTTGCACCAATTTGATGTTAAAAATGCTTTTCTCCATGGGAATTTGGAAGAGGAAGTATATATGGACATCCCACCAGGATATGAACCTACCGGTAGAGGGAATATGGTGTGCAAGTTAAGGAAGGCCTTATATGGACTCAAGCAGTCTCCTCGTGCTTGGTTTGGGAGGTTCACCAATGCTATGGTGCCCTTAGGTTCTAGGCAGAGCCAGGGAGATCATACCCTCTTTATAAAACATTCCAAAGAAGGCAAGCTTACACTTCTTTTGGTTTATGTTGATGATATGATCATTGCTGTTGATGATATGATCATTGCTGGTGATGATGAGGTTGAGAAACAGGTCCTAAAAGAAAAACTAGCTGCACAGTTTGAAATGAAGGACTTGGGGAAGCTGAAGTACTTCCTTGGGATAGAGGTTGCCTATTCCAAACAAGGCATCTTTATTTCCCAGAGGAAATATGTCCTGGATCTTCTTAAGGAAACAGGTAAGCTAGGTTGCAAAACCACAAGGGCACCTATTGAACAAAATCACAGGATTGGAAACAATGAAGAGAGCCCAAGGGTGGATAAGGCACAATATCAGAGACTTGTGGGAAAACTGATATATTTGTCTCACACCAGACCAGACATAGCCTATGCTGTCAGTGTGGTTAGCTAGTTCATGCATGATCCTCGTGAGAGACATATGCTAGCTGTGAATAGAATTCTCCAGTATTTGAAGACAAGTCCGGGAAAAGGACTTCTATTTCGGAGAGAACAAAAATTGACCATTGAAACCTATACAGATGCAGATTATGCTGGGTCAGTTGTAGACAGGTGGTCTACCTCAGGTTACTGCATGTTTTTAGGAGGAAACTTGGTGACTTGGAGAAGTAAGAAACAGAATTTTGTTGCAAGGTCAAGTGCAGAGGCTGAATTTCGAACTATGACACAAGGAATTTGTGAGCTGTTATGGATGAGAATTATACTAGATGATCTCAGAATAAAGTACGAAGCTCCTATGAGGTTACTGTGTGATAATAAGTCTGCAATCAGCATTGCTCACAACCCGGTTCAACATGATCGGACAAAGCATATAGAGATTGATCGCCATTTTATCAAGGAAAAATTAGATGATGGCCTTATAACTACAAAGTACGTCCCTTCAGAGCACCAATTAGCAGATGTTTTCACCAAGGGGTTTCCCACAAAGCGATTTCAAGGTCTTACTTGCAAGCTGGGAATGATAGATATTCACTCACCAGCTTGAGGGGGAGTGTTGTAATATATCAGCATTAATATCAAATTTGTACAAATATGTTTTTTATTCTTGTTTTTATTAGGGCTGATTTTTCTCCCTTATTTTTAGGATAGCAATCAATGACATTAGCCTATATATTGTGACCTTCTCTGTACGCAATTAATTCAGGGAATAATATTCATACATTCACATTCCTTCTTCCTATAGTACTGTTCTCCCAAATTTTTGTTCCATGATTAAAAATCAATTTGGGGTGGGTATTAAACGATTCAGGTCCGATAATGCTAAGGACTACTTCAATCAGACTCTTTTGCATTTTTTCCAAAAAGAAGGAATAATCCATGAATCATCCTGTGTTCATATCCCACAACAAAATGGGTTAGCAGAGCGGAAAAATGGTCATCTTCTTGAAAAAACCTGAGCCTTATTGTTTCAAAGAAATGTCCCTAAGTCCTTCTGGGGGGAAGCTGTTCTGACTTCTACTTATCTTATAAATCGCTTGCCCACTAAAGTCTTGGGGTTCAAGAGTTCTATGGATGTCTTCTCCACTTTCTATCATGATCTACACACTTCTAATAATTTTGTCCCTAAAATTTTTGGATGTTTATCTTTTGTCCATATTCACAGTCCAAACAGGGGAAACTCGATCCAAGGGCTCTAAAGTGTATCTTTTTGGGCTATTCTTCGACCCAGAAAGGGTACAAGTGTTATCACCCTCCATCCAGAAGGTTCTATGTCTCCAGGGATGTTACATTCAGTGAAGAAGAGCCCTATTTTTCCCATCCTTATCTTCAGGGGGAGAAGTCAATGAAGGAAGATAAGGAAGATTTTTTGCTTGACTTGTCCTTACTTCCTGTGTCTAAAGGTCCTTCTCATAACCTTTCTGTTGTCCCTAATCCTCCTCCTGATGTTACTGTTGAACCTGTGTCTGAACCTATGTCCAAAACCATTCCTGACCTTGTAGCTGAGTCTGCTCTTGAGAATGTAAGGTATGGCAAAGGCAAGGTGTTCACAAGAAGGAAGATGGCTGTTCTTGAACCTGTGCTGGCCTAAGAGTCCAACTCGGAGCCTTCGAATGAGGTAATAGTGTCTAACCCTTTATTGCAAGATGAATCTGAATTTCATATGAATAGTAGTGACCAAATTCTTCCGATAGCCATCAGGAAAGGAACCAAAGAGTGCACAAAACGGCCACTATACCCCCTTTCACAATTCTTGTCCTTTGAAAATTTTTCACCATCCCATAAAGCTTTCCTTATAAGCTTAAATACCATTGCCATCCCTACCACCCTACCCGAGGCCTTGTCCAATGGAAAATGGAAACAAGCCATGAATGAGGAGATGGAGGCATTGGAAAAGAATAAAATCTGGGAGCTAGTGCAGTTACTGGCAGGAAAGAAAATTGTGGGCTGTAAATGGGTGTATACTGTGAAATATAGAGTAGATGGATCCATAGAGAGGTATAAGGCACGATTAGTTGCCAAAGGGTATACCCAAACTTATGGAATTGATTACCAGGAGACTTTTGCACCAGTTGCAAAGATGAACACAGTTTAAGTAGTATTGGCATTGGCAGCTAATTATGGTTGGGATTTATAGCAGTTTGATGTCAAGAATGCTTTCTTACATGGAGATCTCGAAGAAGAAGTCTACATGGAGGTCCCACCAGGATATGGGAGGAATTTGCATGCTAATAGTATGTGTAAGCTGAAAAAGGCCTTATATGGCCTCAAGCAATCACCACGAGCGTGGTTTGAAAGGTTTGCTAGAATTATGTTGGCTATGGGGTACAAACAAAGCCAAGGGGATCACACACTGTTTGTTAAACACTCTCTTTCAGGGGGAGTCACAGCTCTCTTGGTATATGTTGATGACATAATAGTAACAGGAGATGATGTTAAGGAGAAACATATTTTGAGTCAGTGCTTAGCCAAGGAGCTGGAAATTAAAGCATTGGGGAGGTTAAAATACATTCTTGGAATTGAGGTTGCTCTTCTAGGAAAGGTATATTCATCTCTCAACAAAAGTATGTTATGGATCTCCTAAAAGAAACGGGTCATACAGCATGCAAACCGGCAAGTACTCCTATAGATCCCAATATGAAACTTGGACAGGCAGAGGAAGATACTGCAGTTGATAGAGAAATGTATCAGCGTCTGGTGGGAAGACTTATTTATCTATCCCACACACGGCCAGATATAGCATATGCAGTTAGTGTGATCAGCCAATTCATGCACAATCCAAAAAATCTCATTTGCGAGTAGCATATCGAGTATTACAGTACCTTAAGGGAACACTAGGAAAAGACATTCTATTTAAGAGAAATGGAGGTGTAGTACTTGAGGCATACACTGATGCAGATTATGCTGGATCACCAGTGGACAGAAGATCGACTATAGGATATTACACTTTTCTTGGTGGAAATCTGGTGACTTAGAGAAGTAAAAAACAGAATGTGGTAGCACGATCTAGTGCGGAGGCAGAATTCAGAGCTATGGCTCAAGGTGTGTGTGAATTACTATGGTTAAAAATTATTCTTGAAGATCTGAAGATCAAGTGGGATGGTCCGATGAGACTTTATTGTGATAATAAGTCTGCAATCAGCATAGCTCATAATCCGGTACAATATGATCGAACGAAGCATATTGAGGTTGACAGACATTTTATCAAAGAAAAACTAGAGAGTGGTTTAATTTGTACACCTTATGTGTCTACACAAGGTCAGCTTGCTGATGTACTCACAAAAGGGTTGAATAGTCCAACATTTCAAACTATTGTATCCAAGCTGGGAATGGAGAATGCATATTCACCAGCTTGAGGGGGAGTGTTGGACAGTAGTCTATGTGGACGGTGTTCCCATGATTTTTAGTGTAGATATTGTTTTTAGTGTTTTATTAATTTGCTGCTTATTTTCTAGGAGCTAGTTATTAATGTACAGCAGCTGCCTCTATATATAATCTTCTTTGTACATTCTGTTTAGTAATGAGAAATAATATACAATTATTCACATACTCATATTCTGAGAGTTATAATTAAAAATTTTTGGATTTGTTCTTTTAATATATAAATTAGTTGAATAATATTGACACTGTATACCACTTGCCCTCTTTGGCTTCCCAATGAGAAATGTCTAGCTCCACCCTGCCTTTTAGATTAATCAATTATGAATGGGGAATGGGGATTTGAAGTTATGAACTCTGAATTTGGTCAGCTTAATTGATTTGCATTCTTTATTATTTTATTAACTATTGTTATTATTTGTATGCACTATATGGTCTGTCATTTGTTTGTTCAAGATACTCAATATTCCGCATGAGTTTAGATACTCCTAAGAGTGAGTATTTACATTCTTATATATCATTTTTTACATCATTTCTTACTTCTAAATTAATTGCACATGAAGCATTTAAAATTGCAGATTCAATAGAGTGATATTGACCACCTCTTCTTTAGGTTTTTCAATGGTACTCCCACTGTTTTCAGAAAATAGCCTCTTATCCCGACTGACTTCAATATTTCTTGGCTTTGCACCTCCATTCCTTCTTCTCTCCATTGGGTATTATCTCATGCACCTGACTCTGTTTTTTGGCTGCTCTCTGAATCGCCTTGATGTAATGATGCATATGTTTTATCTGTTCCTTCTTGAAACCTGTGCAGATATGAAGCTATATTTTATGCTGCTCTTGCTCTTGTACTTATGGCATGGATACTATTTGAAAATACACTTCTCAACTTAAATATCGTGAATAAGTCATCAGATTCCATTAAAAAAGTTACGAATCATCCCATCCTTGGATATGATGATAGATCTTTGCAGCTATCTGATGTGAGAATCCCATTGGTCTTTGTAAGTCTTATTCTTTCCTTTGTCTTATTTCCTTCATAGCTTGATTAAATTTGAATATCCTTTTTATGTTGATTAAATTTAATTACATTAACTCCTCTTGAAATCCCGACACTCAACCCAATCTACAGCCACAATTACACTTTGCCCCATTAACCTCTTTTGAATCTGTAAAATGGGACGGAATATTCTTCTTAATCCCAACAATTAACTTTGCTTTTAATAGCTTTGCAACTTGTACTAAGTCTGATGATAAAATCTTCATTGTTCATCACCTATTGTTGCCCGACTGGTGGTAACAATTCTTGCCCTGTTCTCTCTACCCTGTCCAGTGAATATTGCTTAGTGTCGAGTAGCAAATATAATTTTGTCTAGCACCTTTTGAAATTCATCACGAAATGGCTGAAAATGCCAATCTGATTCAGAGTCATAGGATGTGCTGATATTGCTTGTAAGGTGTTGCGCGTCATCACACTCACTCCCAACTGCAAGGGTTACGGTTCCTACGAAGCTGTTCACAACGACCCAATGTCAAAGTCTTCTATGTGCCACTTCCCATGAGAATTACCGGAATTGTTGCCTATAGTCATAGGCTACAATTGCTAATGAACAATCTATATTTAATATTTGGCTTAAATATGTTTTTAGTCTTGCTAAGTATAACGGTTTTTGGTTTTGGTCCCTCTAAAATTTTTCTTATATTTTTGGCCCCTTTAAATTTCAAGGCAGGTGAAGTTAGTCCCTGTCGTTTTCTAATAAGTGATGATGTGGCAAACGGAGCTCCATGTCAGTGTTATCACTTGTCATTCATCTCACATTTCTTTGTGCCACTTGGATCCTTGTCATCAGCCTAGCTCCCGCCTCTTCATTAAACATCACGTGGACCCCATGTGACTTCTTCCTCCTTTTCTTCCCCATTCTACAGAGACATACGAACCCTAATCAAAATTATTTTGAACTCGCAATGTCATATTTCTTAAGATGGACAAACTGTTTACTCAATTGCTTGAGGAAAATAGCCTCAGCACCACTAATTATATACAAGATTTACAATCACTAATATTAGGAAACTAAGTAAATAAAGAAACTAAATAATAGGACAGATATACAAATCAAATAAAAAAATATACAGCTCCTAAATAGATGATATTCTCCCTGATATTCTTCCTAAATAGGAGATACTCTCCAACATTCCCCCTCGAGCTAGAGCATACAAATCATATGCACCCAGCTTGTTATAGATGAACTGAATCTGAGGACCTTGAAGAGACTTTGTAAGGATATCCGCTAGCTAATCATTAGAGTTGACAAACCCAATAGTAATTTCCTTAGAGAGAACTTTCTCTCGGATAAAGTGACGATTAATTTCTATATGTTTGGTTCTTTCATGAAAGACTGGGTTTGACGCAATGTGTAGAGCAGCTTGATTATCACAATATAGTTTCATTTGTTCAACACTTCCAAACTTCAACTCACGAAGTAACTGTTTTACCCATATAAGTTCACAAGTAACCATTGCCATAGCCCGATATTCAGCTTTTGCACTTGACTGAGCAACCACATTCTGCTTTTTACTTTTTCAAGATACAAGATTACCACCAATGTAGACACAATATCCTGAAGTAGACCTCCTATCAACAAGTGAACCAGCCTAATCTGCATATGAATATCCTAGAACATGAGTGTTTCCTTTAATCTTCATATAACAACCCTTGACTTGGAGAATTCTTAATGTATCGTAAAATTCGAACCACTGCATTCTAATGATCAAAATATGGTGATTGCATGAATTGACTCACCACACTAACGGCAAAGGAGATATCTGGTCTGGTTATTGTAAGATAGTTTAGCTTTCCAACTAACTTTCTGTACCTGCCTGGATCTGAATAAGGCTCCCCTTGATCTAGTAATAGTTTGTTGTTCGGATCCATTGGAGTATCAATAGGTTTATAGTTTATCATGCCAATTTCCTCCAGTATATATATAGCATATTTCCTTTGGGAAATCACAATGCCATTCTTTGACTGAGCTACCTCAAGACCAAGGAAGTATTTAAGCTTTCCTAAATCTTTGGTTTGAAAGTGACTAAACAAATGTTTCTTCAATTGAGATATTCCCTCATAATCATTACCTGTAATAACTATATCATCCAAATAGACTATTAGATAAATACATCTGCCAACTGAAGAATGTCGATAGAAAACTGAATGATCTGCTTCGCTCCGAGTCATACCAAATTCCTGCACATTGGTACTAAACTTATCGAACCAAGCTCGAGGAGACTGTTTTAAACCATAAAGAGATCGTTTCAACTTGCAAACTAATCCTGACTCCCCCTGAGCAACAAACCCAGGTGGTTGCTCCATATATATCTCTTCGTCAAGATCACCATGAAGGAAGGCATTTTTAATGTCTAGCTGATATAACAGCCATCTTAGTTACTGGAGAGAATGTATCACCATAATCAAGACCATATGTTTGAGTGTATCCTTTTGCAACTAGGCGAGCTTTAAGACGATCAATTTGACCATCGGAGTCAACCTGTTAGCCATGGCAACCATCACCCAAGAGGGGGGTGAATTGGGTGATTACAAGTTTTAAAAAAAATATTAAGAAATTAAGCATTTTGAAGCACTCAATTAATAAATGCAACGAAACATGCATAAATTACATTAATATAGAATATAAAGAGTCTAGGGAAGAGAGAATCAAACTCAATTGTGATCTTTTTCTTTTTTGTTGCAATGCTCACTCTTAATACTAGGACAATCTTACAAAGTATTACTCACTTAAAACAAACATAGTTAGTCCAAATTCATAATTCAATATCTTCATATACATGATTCATAAATGTATAACTCTAGTTAATGTAACATGCATATAAGACTTTCATAGACACATCCAAATAAGACATTTATTAATTACTAATAGATATGCTTTATATAGGATGCAATAAAGAATACTTTGCACATTTTTATTTAAATAGAGTTAAATTCAATATTAATTTAATACAACTTATATAACACATTATTGAGTATATTCTATAAAAGATGCTATAAAGAATATGCATGATTCTTATATGAAATATAACAAGATGGAGTACATGATCATGCATGATCCAATACAATCTATTAAGTACATCTATGTAGCATAAACATCAGTCTTTTTGTCTTGTATTTGTCATCATCAAAACTTAACATATTGAACCAATGAGGCAAACTTATTTCCACAATCTTCCCCTTTTGTTGAGCAATATAAGTATATCAAACAATAAGCACAAGATCATATTTTTCTTTCCAATTCTCGCTCCCCGTATTTGACATCAACAAAAAAACGTAGGTAGGAAAGATAATATTGTCTCTCCCTTTATAGATAAAACTCATGTTGCCAAAAAGAGTAGAATCATCAAAACCAAAAGCTTCTTCAAGTTATTCAAAACATAACTATCTTCCCCTATTTGATTTTACATATGATTCAAGAATAGAGAGATGAGTCAAACATGCTTTCAAGATATAAAAGATTAATCATGTAATGCTTGTCACATTTTGGTACATCAACATTTAGCATATGGTAGCAATAAGCTTAAGAAATTATGTCTAACATATAATATATTGCATACCACATGATAAATAAGTACTCCTCGATGAAAGTTACAAAATATCCATATATGGTCATGGAATTTAGGTTTTCAAATGAAAGATCATACAACTTGCCATATATCAAGCATTTCTTAAAGAAAGAATCAAAATATATGAAGTTTAAGAATGTTTACCTTCTTTCATTGATAGAGGGAAAGAGAATAACAGATGGTCTTCGTTGACATGTTGATAGTATTAACAATAAAACACTTCTTGTCAAATAAGGATGTAAGCCTAGAGATATAAGCAACAATTTAAGAGCTAGACTCCCCCTCATTGAAGCATAAGATGAATAAAATGAAATATGTATGCCAAGACCATGTAAGCATATTACCATAAAGTAAAGCAAGACAAAAGATACTTATTTTTAATTCATCAATCAAAAACCATTTTAATATTTCTCTCCCTTTCAAAAAGAATTTTACAAGAACACATTACATTTTCAAAAGCATTTTAGAAAGGTAGAGAGGTTTTATATTAAATCACATATTCCTTGAGAGTGATCACAGCCAAGTTAAAAGAAAAACATAGATATCAAACATGGATCAAGAGAATCATATATATCAAACATTCACCTTGATGAAATATGCTATAGGGATCAAAGCATGTATAGTATTAATGTAACGCCCCTTTTTCTTTAGGAAGAAGGAACGTCACATCATAATAAAGTGATACGAAACACGGAGAAATATAAATAAAATCATGCATTAATACCCGGTTCATTGAATATAGAAATATACATCTTCCATTCAGCAATTATGTATTAATCAGATATTAAAATATATGTATAATATTATCTACTATATTTTTTTTTTGTGGAAGTGAGAGAATAATAAAATGTAGCTATAGGAAACAAAATCAGCATGAAAGGAAAACATACATCCATACATTACATATGTATAATTACATCAGCCTGTTTAATTACATTATCAAATTTACAAAAAAGCAAAAGGCTTTACCCACCCCAAGATGATTACAAATTTACATTCCATCAAACTAGCAAAACGTCAGGCTTTTCAAAAAGATATACAGTTAGCCATCAGTAGCCATCGACAGTATCAGCCCCTAAAACTGACGAGAAGGAACTGTAGCAGGATCCTCCTCAAGGTCTTCCTCGTCAGGTGAGATCATCATCGGAGCGACCGAATTTCGAGCAGAAGCTCAAGCAGTGGAAAGAAATGAGTCCTCCTGTGAGGTGTAATAAAGATCATCCCACAAATTCTTAACGGGCAGGTAAAACTCCAAGTGGACAAAAGCAGTAAAATCAAAAACAGGCGGGTCATAGCGACCCCAAGCCAATGACACAGTCAGTTCCCCATGATAGATGCATCGGTCTGTACGCAAGTTTATGTGCTAATAGTCTGATCCTCCATGGAAGGTCATCCTCGCGTAACCCAAAAATCGACGCGGACGTGAAGACATCTTCAATGAAATAGAAATACAGATATACAAGAAAGATGCGAGATACTCAACATTCATTACTAATACGGCAGTAAGAAAACAGCACGACGCTGGATGTCCACATAGCATCACATCACACATATTCATCAACAGTAATAAATAAAATAAGCAGTAAAAGAAGAAATAACAATAAGTAATAGTAAAAATAAGCAATAAAAAATAAGCAACAATAATGTCTCAAGCAGTCAACAATTCAACAATCAGACAATATTTACAACAGTAAATGAAATAATTTAACAGTGCAAATACTCATACCAGATGAAATATGAGACTGACAATGCATAATGCATACGGTACCAAAATCCTACTTCATGGAGCTAGACATCAACATTCGGAGAGAATGATCAAGGAATCATGGCAGTATCTCGTTAGCCTTAAAATAAAGTGCTTTCTCATAAAAATAATATTTTGCGCAACTTGGCTTATACATGGCACCTCAACAATTGATCGCGATATAGGACAACATTTCGGTCCGGATCGTCGGTGTGTTTGCATCGGTCTATCCCACGGCCTCACTGGAGCTATCACTATCTATTGTGAGACACCCGCACCCCGACGCCCCCAAGGTCAGCCACTATGACCTACGCTTAGTCTACTTGCACTCGCACCAAGGTGTAATTCAATCTCCTAAGCATACATCGCCTTTCCAACAAAGTCCAACGGACATCACATATGCATGACGACTCAATTTACATCATGTATGTTTGTCAATATGTTCCTCATAACACAATGCATATCATGCATATTCATTACCAATATATTTCTCATGGAACATACTACAATGGCACATAATCAGTCCTCAATAACTTCATGCTTCAATTTAATCAAGTACACATCAACAAGTATTTAGTCCCACACATGAACTCACAATATCATACAATCCATTCTCAATATCAACATTACATATATATAGTTCAACACATACCACAATTTCACATTATGTATCCAACATTTTTAATTTCCTGAGTCTTGATCAAATATGCAAACTTTTGGGTCAAAGAACCCTTAAAAACCGTGGCCCCTCAAGAATTAATACCAAATCAATTTCTTCTACCACATTATCAATTTTTATAACAACGAAATATTCAAATCACAAGAGTGTTTAAAAATCATAACTTGAGCCAATAAAACCCTTAAGAGGCCATGAGCCTCTTGAAGTGAGTATTCCAAAATTTTCCATTTCATTTGCCAAATCTTTAACACTTAATTACCTAAATTCCATTGCATACAAAAATCAAACTCAAACCCCCCTAAATTTATGGTCAAAACCGTGACCTCCCCAAGAGATAGGAAACTCTAAAATTTTCATCAATCCAATCCAATATTATCAAAGCATTTATAACAACCAAACTTTAGTTTAAATCAAGAACACAATACATGAAAAACAATAAAACAAAGTGAGCATCCATTATGGATTTCTCCATCAACAACCACACAAAGGTCTTCTCACCACCAATAATGGTTGAAGTGAGTAAATCTCCCTTTTACCTAAAGGAAGAACACGAAAATCACCTCCTTGCTTGCTCTTGGTGGTTCGGTTTTGGCTCTCCAAAAACCCTAAAAAACCAAACACAAAGAATCAACAACCAAGCTTGGAGAAAGATGAATCCTTGGTCACATGACCAAGGGTCACGAAAATAAAGAGAAGAAGAAAGAAAAATGGAAGCTTTACCTCAAAGCTTCAAGCTCTGTTCTTGGAAGATGATGATGAAGATGATGGATTTGAGAGAAAAATCTTCAAAGAGAATGTGTTGAGAATGGAAAGAGAGGTGTAGGAATGGTGATGATGAAACAAGAAAATGAAAAATGGTGATGGTCACCTCTTGAGGCTGCAAACCGTGGAGAGAAATGGAAGAGGAAGAAGAGAGAAAAATGTGAGAAGAGAAAATGAAGAGAAAAGAGTGATAGGTTTTTAGTGTATTAGACTTTTGGAGTGAAAATGAGTAAGTAAAAATCAAATTTCGACCCTCCAATTTGGGCCCCCCTAGCCGCGGCAATGAGAGAGAGAAGGAGAGGTGAGTGGCTTCTCCTACAAGCTTTGGGTAGTTTGGTCATTTGTGGACCAAGCTTCCATGAGAAGCTTAATTAAAATATAGTATTTTTGAATTAAAGAGGATTTGATTAGACATAAAGTGAATTACATTAGGATAATATGATAGGATTTCTAACACATGCTATTATCCAATGGACAATGGTTACAGTTGACAGAAGTCAGTATTAATTATCCAGCGGATAATAAAATACACAGCGATTATTATTTTATCTGATAATTTCTCAAAAAACGTGAAACTTCGTAAACTGTGTCCAGCTTCGAGTTTAGTAAGATCTCCTGGCGATGTTTCCACAGATCAAGGTTTTCGAGAAAAATATATCATTTTTCCATCTCTGCTCAGTTTGCACGCAAAACGAGAAATAATATTAAAATATTCCGCGTTCTTAGAAAAATCCAAAAAAATTCACAAAAATCTCAAATATTAGAAAACGACTAATTATCATAAAATTATAAATTTTCGGGGTGTTACAATTAACATCATCCACCCTATATGCAATGACAAAATTAGCAAGTTAATATCCAAGTAGGCACTTTGTCAATGCTAAGCATACTTCTCATGTAAGGAAAGCATCTAATCATTTAAGATCAATTTATCAACAAGTATCATACAATCCATAGCATATAAAATACCACAATAGCTTGGGGATATAGATACTTATTGAGAGAGAGATGTTTCTTTAGAATGTTCTTTGTTTATTGGTCCTTTGAGTTTGAGCTTTCTTCCATTGCGTATTCCATTCCATTGCACTTGAAGAAAGTCTCCTCATGTCCTTCTTTATTCAACTCTTCTCTTTATCCATTTATGCTTGACATTTCAATATTTGATGGCTATATTTGAAACACACAGAGAAACTTGCAAAGCTAACTTCAAAAGTTCTCTAAATCAAAAGCTATCATCAAATATCATTTAAGCCCATTTACAAAAGCATAATTTAGGCTGGTATATATAATGTAAAGTATGTACCACATTATCAACCATGCAATGTTAACTCTGACAAGAACAAAAGAAGGACATATGCACTTGAATCCTGTTAGTGAAATATAATTAGGTTTGACCTATTGGGTTGGGCCTTGCTTTTGTATATTAGTAGCTCTAATCGTTTATTATAAATATAGAGTTAGGGTGGCTAATCATTCTAAGTTAGCTACTCTCTTTTCTATCTCACCTCTCATGCTTTTCTTCTTCTCCATCTTTCTTTTCTCATAACATGGTATCAAGAGTAGGTTCAAACAAACCCTAGCCGCCCTAACCCTACTCTGCTTTAAAAAAAAAACAAACAAACACCTTGTTGCTCAGAATCTGCCGATCTACCCTTCCTTAGGGGTGGCTGATTTTTCCCAGCCCTGCTGAGGTCCAGATCGGCATTTTTCGTGGCTGTTTGGGAGTGATGGTTTCATGCCAGATGCACTGAACAACGGCCAGGTGGTGTCGTGCATGCTGTTTCCGGCGACCAGGGGTGTCGCGCCGGCCAGAAGGAGCCGCAGCTGGTATTTCCGGTGACCAAGGGTGTTGCCGCCGGCCACGGGTGCTGCGTTTTTCTGTGTTTTCAGTCACGGCTTGGAGTTTTGCTGCATTTTCTGGTGTTTTTAGTCATGGTTTGGAGTTTTTTGCTCGAACCTAGTGAGCCCATTCCGTGATTTGGGCGTTTTCAGGCGTGCTCTGCAGTTTTCAGTTCTGTTGATGTGTTTTCCGGTGGTATTTTGGTGTTTCCAGTGCAGAGCGAGTGTTTTTCTTTGAGCCCAGTGATTTTTGTGTTGTTTGGAGTGTCCGGTTGTGTCTTTTTTTTTTTTTCTCTGATGGCTGATTCTAATCCTACCGCCAGTTCTACCAGTTCTGATGAATCTGAGAAGTCTACGAAACCTACCGTTATGCCTGAGGTCATTTCTGCTTCTGTCCGCATTACTGATGATAAGTTTGATGGGAAACACTGTGGAATGGCGTAAAACTATCACCATGTTTCTCATTGGGATTGAGAAAGAAGATCATTTGATAGATGACCCACCAACATCCACAACCAAGCGAGATCGGTGGTTGCGGGAAGATAACCGACTCTTTGGTATGATCAACAAAACCCTTGATACTTCCATTAAGCATGTTGTTTCGCATTGTGATACTGTGAAAGAGTTATGGGAGTATATGGAGTTTCTTTATTCTGAAAAAGCCAACTTAACTTGTCTTTATGAGGTGTCACAAGCATTCCATAGACCGGCACAGCAGGATAAGTCCCTTCATGGGTATTTTACTGATTTTAAGCGTAACCTATCTCTACTGATGTTAAACAGATGCGCTTACAGCGAGAATAGTTGGCAGTTGTGAGTTTCTTGTCTGGATTATCCTCTGAGTTCAATGCCACTCGTGATCAGCTATTGACTGGTTCTGATCATATGACCCTTGCTGATGTTTATCGTCGCCTTATGCGCACTCATCATGAGTTGCATTCTGATTCTTCTTCTGGATCACCGGTTGCTTTGGTTGGCCGTGGTGGCGGTAGAACAGGTAGAGGTGGAGGTCGTGGTAGTCGTGGTCGAACAGGTGGTCGTTTTGGTGGCCGTGATGGTGGTCGTGATGGTGGTTCCTATCTTTGTTATTACTGTGGGGAGGAAGGCCATATTAAGAAGAATTGTTGGAAATTGAATGGCAAACCTAGTTCGTCCCAAGGTCAGCGTTATGCTCATGCAGCAACTCAGGAAGGTTTCTTGCCCACACCTGTCACTGCTCCTCAAACACAGGGTCTCAGAATCGTCACCATGTCTGGTGCTGAATTTGAGGCTTACACTCAGTTTCGGGCCTCACAGGGTATTGGTTGTTCCACTGCTACTCTTGTCCAGTCAGGTAATCCCACTGCTTGTCTCACTTCTTCTCGTACATGTGTCATTGATTCTGGTGCAACAGATCATATGACAGGTAATACTAGTATTCTATCCTCTTTTCTTCCCACTTCTTCCTTACCAAATGTCACTCTTGCTAATGGTTCATCGGCCCCTGTTATAGGTAGTGGGGTTGCCAATCCTTCCTCCTCTCTTCTCTTATATTCTGTCTTATGTTTACCACATTTTCCTTTTAATCTTTTGTCTGTCAGTAAAATTACCAATAGTCTAAACTGTAGTGTTTACTTCTTTCCTACATATTGTTTATTTTAGGATCTTGGGATGAAGGTGATTGGTAGAGGTCGTGAATCCAATGGCCTATATGTTTTGGAGTCCGCCAATCCAGGACCACTGTCGGTTACTTGTTCTGCTTCCATTTCTCCTTTTCATCTTCATTGCCGGTTTGGACATCCACCCTTGCAGACATTGAAGAAGTTGTGTCCTAGTTTAGAGTCTTCTTTTGTTTTGAATTATGAGTCTTGTCAGTTTGCTAAACACTATCGAGGATCTTTTCCTCCTAGAGTCAATAAGCATGTTGCTTCTCCTTTTACTTTAGTTCATTCAGATATTTGGGGACCTTCTCCCGTTGAGTCTAAGGCTGGTTTTCGATATTTTGTTACTTTTGTCGATGATTACTCTCGCGTTACTTGGCTTTATTTAATGAAAAATCGTTCAGAGGTGTTTAATATATTTCGTTCCTTTTGTGCTAAAGTTCAAACTCAATTTAATGTTACTATTCGCACTCTTCGTAGTGATAATGCTAAAGAATACTTCTCTGCCCCATTTCTATCTTTTTTGCAAGAACATGGCATTCTTCATGAAACCTCATGCATTGTCACTCCTCAACAAAATGGGGTGGCAGAAAGAAAGAATCGACATTTACTTAAAGTTGCTCATGCTCTTTTATTTGAAATGAAAGTTTCTAAACAATTTTGGGTTGATGCTGTGTCTACTGCATGTTATTTATCTAATCGTCTTCCTTCATCTGTTCTTAATGGTCAAATCCCTCATTCTTTGCTATATCCCTCTCAATCCCTATTTGCTCTCCCTCCTAGAATTTTTGGTTGCACTTGTTTTGTGCAGGATGTTCGCCCTCAGGTCTCCAAGTTGGATCCTTGCTCCTTCAAATGTATTTTCCTTGGTTACTCTCGAAGTCAAAAAGGGTACCGATGTTATTCTCCTGATTTACGTCGGTATCTTGTTTCCAAAGATATGACATTCTTTGAAACCACTGCTTTCTCCTCTGAGTCTACCCCTTCCTCTCCCCCAGATAATGATGAAGACTTTCTGGTATATTCTTTTCCTACTCCAGGTACTTCCTCTTCTCCTTCTTCTTGGTCTCGTCCCTTTCCTCGTCCTCCTGTGCTCCACCATTATGTTCGGCGGAATCAGCAACCTACTATGGTCGGTCCTACTACTCCAATTGCTACAGATTCATTGCCTGTTCCAATTCCTACTTCCTCTCCGGATCCTACTCCTCCTGATTCGAGTCTTGATCTCTCGATTGCTCTTTGAAAAGGTAAACGTAGTTGTACTTATCCCATTTCTTCTTTTGTTTCTTATACTGGTTTATCTAGTTCTAGTCAGTCTTTTGTTGCTTCTCTTGATTCTCTTACCCTTCCTAATACTGTTGCTAAGGCCTTGTCTAATGAGGGGTGGCATCAGGCTATGTTGGATGAGATGTATGCTCTTGAACATAATGACACTTGGGAATTAGTTTCTCTACCTGCTGGTAAACAGACAATTGGTTGTAAGTGGGTGTATGCTGTGAAGGTTAATCTTGATGGCTCTGTGGCTCGTTTGAAAGCTCGTCTTGTTGCTAAGGGTTATACTCAGGTTTATGCCATTGATTATTCTGATACCTTCTCTCCTGTTGCTAAACTTGCCTCTGTATGTATTCTTATCTCTCTTGCAGCTAGTCATCATTGGCCCTTGCACCAACTTGATGTCAAGAATGCCTTTCTCCATGGCGACCTGCAGGAGGAGGTCTATATGGAGCAACCTCCTGGGTTTGTTGCTCAGGGGGAGAATGGTAAAGTTTGCCGACTAAAGAAGTCATTATATGGTCTCAAACAAGCTCCACAGGCATGGTTTGGGCGCTTTAGTCAAGCTGTTCTCCAGTTTGGGCTACAGAGAAGTACTTTTGATCATTCAGTATTCTTTCGATGCTCTCAGGGTGGCTGTATTTTCTTGGTGGTTTATGTGGATGATATTATCATAACGGGGAGTGATGAGATTAGAATAAAACAACTTAAGGGCTTTCTTTATACACAATTTCTGACTAAGGACTTGGGTGCTTTAAAATACTTCTTAGGCATTGAAGTGATGCGGAGTTCGAAGGGTATTTTTTTTACTCAGAGGAAGTATGTGCTTGATTTACTCAGAGAAACAGGTATGCTTGGAGCCAAACTTGCTGAAGCACCTATGGTCCCTAATGTCAAACTCTTACCAGATGATGGAGAAGCTATGCCTGACCCTGAACGATATAGAAAGTTAGTTGGCAAACTTAACTACCTCATAGTTACTCGTCCTAATATTGCTTTCTCTGTTAGTGTAGTTAGTTAATTCATGTCATCTCCCCAAACCACTCATTAGGAGGTTGTTCTTCATATATTGCAGTATCTAAAAGGAGCTCCAGGTTGTGGTGTCTTGTATAGAGATCATAGACATAATATAATAGAGGGGTTCTTCGATGCTGATTGGGCTGGTTCTCCTATAGATAGGGGATCTACTTCAGGTTATTGTGTTCTTGTTGGAGGTAACCTTGTTGCTTGGAGGAGTAAGAAACAAAGTGTTGTTGCTCGTTTTAGTGCTGAGTCAGAATATAGGGCCATGGCCCAAGCTACTTGTGAATTGGTGTGGATTCATCATCTTCTTAGTGAGATTGGAGTTAAGAGTGTAATGCCTATGAAGTTGTGGTGTGACAATCAAGCTGTTATCCATATTGCCTCTAATCCCGTTTTTCATGAACGGACAAAGCACATTGAAGCTGATTGTCACTTTGTGCGAGAAAAGGTTCAACAGGGTCTTGTTGTTACTGGACATGTATGGACAGGAGAACAACTTGCAGATATCTTTACCAAAGTTCTCAATCGAAGTAGAGATGACTATATTTGTAACAAGCTGGGCATGATCAATATCTATGCTCCAACTTGAGGGGGAGTGTTAATGAAATATAATTAGGTTTGACCTATTGGGTTGGGCTTTGCTTTTGTATATCAGTAACTCTAATCGTTTATTATAAATATAGAGTTAGGGTGGTTAATCATTCTAAGTTAGCTACTCTCTTTTCTATCTCACCTCTCATGCTTTTCTTCTTCTTCATCTTTCTTTTCTCATAACAAATCCAAAAGCATAGTTTAATCATTTTCAAAGCAAGATTCAAGTTTATCAAGAAAAACTTGATCATCATCAAAGCATATATAAGCATTTTGGGGTAAACAATGTGTTAGTAATAGGCCTCCAATCACGAGGACTTATTTTAAGAAGAAGCCTAGAAACGCAGTTAGGCCTGGGGCACAAGACATGTAATATTAGTAGGCAGTTTTATTAATTATTAGTAACTGTTATATTTTTAGTAACTGCTATATGTAACTGTTGTATGGAGATTGAATAGGTGTAACTGATAAATAGAGATTAGGAGGGAAATGAGGGGGGAGGGGAAGTTATCATGGAACTGGTTGGTTAGGAGAGACTAGGCTCTCGAACTCCTAGGGGTCTCTTATTTCTTTTCCTCTTTTTCCGTATAATTTCTAGATTCTATGTACTGTATTCTCTGTTGGAAGTGATTTCACGTAGATATATCTATAATAAAAGAAGTATATTCAGTGTATTAATTGTCTTTCAAATTAGTTCTATCAACTGGTATCAAAGCACTCGGTTTTGGGAGTGTTACATGGTACAGACGCGAAGAATGGAAGCACGGATCGAGGCTCTTGAATAAGGATTCGAGAATTAGATGCGGGTTCTCGAGGAAGAAAGGGCGGAAAATCGTAGACAGATGTCAGAGATTTTGGAGGTTTTGAATCGGAATTCACAAAACAGTGGGCATCACGAACATCCTAATGGTGGAAACAATGCCAACAATGATGGTGACACAGTGGTGGGAGAAGTGACGAGTCGCAGAGGAACTAAATGGAGGAAACTGGAAATTCCCTTATTCTCAGGTTAAGATGCGTATGGTTGGGTGAATAAAATTGAAAGATATTTGACTTGAAGAAAGTTACGGATGCAGAAAGGCTTCAAGCAGCTATGGTCGCAATGGAAGGGAGGGCTCTCCATTGGTATCAATGGTGGGAGTATTGTGCTGTAGATCCAACTTGGGAGGAATTTCGGAGTGCTCTTCTTGAGAGATTTCAACCAACAATTACTCAGAACCCTTATGAGTTATTGATGGGCCTCAAGCAAACTAGTTCGGTGGAAGAATATAGAGAATAGTTTGAACTTTATGCTGGGCCACTCAAAGGAGCCAATTCTGAGTATCTCAAAGGGATTTTCTTTAATGGATTAAATGATTTGATTAAGGCTGAATTGAAATTCCACCCTATAAAGACGTTACCCGAATTAATGGGTTATGCTCAGAAGATTGATGAGAGGAATGCACTACTCAACAAAGGGGTTCCTGGAAATAACAAGGGAGGAGGATCTAATAGAAGTTATACTAATATCAAAACTGTCACTGGGGAAACAGGGACCAGAAATCAGCAATCTATAGGAGCAAAGAACCAGGTTTCGGGCAGTGATTCTAATAGTTTAAGAACCACTGGATCATTCAGAGGAAGGGGGTTCAAGAAGTTAAGTGATGCAGAGATGCAAGAAAAAAAAACAAAAGGGTTGTGCTTTAGGTGTGATGAGAAGTTTGGACCGGGGCATGTATGTGCAAATAAACAGATGCAAGTCTTGATTTTAGCGGAAGAAGATAAGGAAGAGGAGCAGGATGATGATACAAAGAACGAAGAAGCAGACCTCAAGAATTTGCAACTTTTTATGTATAGTATTGCGGGTTTAACTTCAAAGAAATCCATCAAGATGTGGGGAAATTTAACAGGCAGGAAGGTGGTTGTCCTTATTGATTGTGGGGCTTCACACAATTTTATTTCCTCTGTAATTGTGGAAGAGGAAGAATTACAAGTCACTAAAACACCTCCATATACTGTGGAGGTAGGAGATGGAAGAAAGATCAAATGTGAGGGGGTTTGTAAACATCTTAGCACCAATATTCAAGGATTAGAAATTCGATAAGATTTCTATATTTTTGAATTGAGTGGAGTGGATTTAGTGCTTGGAATGGAATGGTTAGCTAGCGTGAGAGAAATTCGGGCTAATTTTAAAGAGCTCACCTTGAAAGTCCCAACTAAAGAAGGTACAAGGTTATTGAAGGGGGAACTGGCTATGTCAAGAGCCAATGCATCCTACAAATCAATGGTGAAGGCCTTGCAAAATGAAGGCAAGGGTTCATCATTGAATATCATGCTCTACTAAGTGACACAGAGGCTGCCATGGTCATTTCCGAAGACATTGCAGGAATTCTAGAAGATTTTTCAAATGTTTTCCAAGAGCCTAAAGGTCTACCTCCATCCAAGAGGCAAGATCATGCCATAATGCTGAAGGAAGGGGCAGAAATCCCTAATATCCGACCATACAGGTACCCACATTACCAAAAGAATGAGATAGAAAAAATAGTGGATGACATGCTTAAATCTGGTGTTATTAGACCAATTGTAAGTCCTTGTTCAAGTCCAATTATTCTTGTAAAGAAGAAAGATGGAGGGTGGCAGTTTTGTGTTGATTATAGGGCTTTAAACAAGATTACTATTCTTGATAAATTTCGTATACCTGTAATTGATGAAATGTTAGATGAATTGGGGGGAGTTATCATTTTCTCCAAACTAGATCTTAAATCAGGGTATCATCAGATTAGAATGAAGGAAGAAGACATCCCTTGAACTGCATTTAGAACACATGAGGGGTATTATGAATTTGTAGTGATGCCTTTTGGCCTCACCAATGCTCCTACTACCTGCCAGTCACTAATGAATGAAATGTTGAAGCCTTATTTGAGAAAGTTTGCTCTAGTCTTCTTTAATGACATTTTGATTTACAGCAAGAACAGAGAGGAGCATAGAATTCATTTACAAACCATCCTACAGGTATTGAGGGAGCATACGTTGTTTGCTAATAAGAAGAAATGCACTTTTGGACAAGAACAGATTGAATATCTTGGTCATGTTATATCTAATCTCGGCGTGGCAGCAGATCCTAAGAAGGTAGACGTCATGATGCAATGGCCTATACCTAAAGATATTACTGCATTGAGAGGTTTCCTAGGTCTCACGGGTTACTACAGAAGATTTGTAAGGAATTATGGGAAAATTGTAAAGCCCAAGATGCCCAGGATGCTTTTACTTGGCAACAGGAGGCCCAGGATGCTTTTGACTCACTAAAGAAGACAATGGCAGAGTTACCTATTCTAACAGTTCCCGATTTTTCCAAGTCATTTATCATAGAAATTGATGCTTCCAATAAGGGTTTAGGTGCAGTTTTATTACAAGAAGGTCGTCCAGTTGCTTTCCTTAGGCAAGCCTTGTCTGATCGAGCCCAAAAGAAATCCGTTCATGAAAGGGAGCTTATGGCCATTGTCATGGCTGTGCAAAAATGGAGGCACTATTTGATGGAAAGACATTTCATTATTCACATTGATCAGCGAAGTCTGAAATTTCTGACTGACCAACGAGTATTGGGTGAGAAGCAATTCAAATGGATTTCTAAACTGATGGGAAGGGATTTTGAAATCAGGTATAAACCCGGATGTGATAATAAAGTTGCTGATGCATTATCCAGAAGGATGTCTTATACATCTATTTCAACACTGCACTTTTCAGATTTAGAAGAGTGGGAAGATGAAGCTCAGGCTAATAGTAAACTAAGACCCATTATTCAAGACTTGATTTGAGACTCTACTTCACATCCAGGGTTTTCTTTTCAAAACAGGAAGTTGCTGTACAAGGGGAAGTTAGTTCTACCAAAGGGTTCTCAAAAAATTCCTCTCTTGTTTAAGGAGTTTCATAGCTCTGCAATTGGGGGCCATTCTGGATTTTTCAGGACGTACAAAAGGATAGCAACCTTAGTATATTGGGAAGGAATGAGGAAAGATATTCAGCAGTTGGTGGCGACTTGTGAAGTTTGTCAACAGAACAAGTACCAAACTCTTTCCCCAGTCTTCTCCAACCACTTCCAATTCCGACTCAGGTTTGGGCTGATATTTCCATGGATTTTGTAGAAGGACTCCCTAAGATACAAGGTAAAGATACGATAATGGTGGTAGTGGATAGATTTACTAAGTATGCCCATTTTATTCCTCTGGGTCATCCTTTCACAGCCCGAGATGTAGCATAAGTTTTCCTTAAAGAAGTGGTTAAATTGCATGGGTTTCCATCTACTATTGTATCAGATAGGGATAAGATCTTTCTCAGTCACTTATGGACTGAATTATTTCGTGTAGCAGGGACAAAACTCAAATTTAGCTCTGCATATCATCCATAATCTGATGGTCAAACAGAGGTTGTAAATAGATGCTTGGAAACTTATTTAAGGTGTTTAATTGGCTCTAAACCGAAATAGTGGATCAAATGGTTGAGTTGGGCTGAATTCTAGTTCAATATGAATTATAATAGTTCCATTAAAACCACTCCCTTTAAAGCATTATATGGGAGAGATCCCCCTCAACTTCTCAAGGGAACTGTTACCCAAGTGGCTTTAGTACTCAAGAGGAGGGGTGAATTGAGTATTTAAAAAAATTTTTGCAAACCCTTTTTAACACGAATTTCTTGAAGCAATATAATGAATATATAAAGATGATGAAATGCCTTAAGAATAGTAAATAAACAATTAAGCAATAATAAATAAATTGCTGAAAATAAAGAGATAAAGAGAAGAAAAGCAAGCACAATATTTATCCTAGTTCGACCACCAACCACTTGTGGCCTACGTCCAGTCCCCGAAACACTGTTCGAGATTTTTAACTATTCAAAACAAGCTTAAAACAGGTGCTTGCAACCTTTACACAACAAGGGATACCTCACCCTTTTACTGAGGGATATCTCACCCTCACAATTTCACTAAGGGATACCTCATCCTTTTACTGAGGGATACCTCACCCTCATAATTTCACTAAGGGATACCTCACCCTTTTACAAAAGCCTTCGAGGGATACCTCACCCTCTCAGAAATACAATAGAGAATAGATGAAAAATAAACTCTCACAAAGAGTAAATATCACAAGTTGAAGCGCTAAAAAGCTCTCTAAGGATATCTCAAGGTTTTGGCGAAAAGAGCACAGAGAATATGAGAAAATAGAGAATCACGTTTTTGGCACAAGCAAAAATAGTTCAAGTGGTTAGACAACCTTCAGAAGAGACCCAAGGTCTCTATTTATAGAGTAATGAAGAAAAGAGCCGTTGGGTATAATTAAAAACACCATTAAAGCAAAATATGACCGTTTTTTTCCATTTTCGAAAGCTTCGTAAAACCATTTCTGGGATACGTTATTCGAATACCTTATGAGGTATTCGAATACTTTTGTTTTAAAAAGGCTCGTGAAAACAGATTGGAAGATGTTTATTCGAATACCTCTCAATGTATTCGAATACTTCCGTCTAAAAACGTTTTTCTGAGATCAGGTGTATTCAAATACCAAACTGGTTATTCGAATACCTTACTTTTTAAAACAGATTTTGAAAAGCTTTGTATTCGAATGTCATGCATGGTATTCGAATACCTCTGTTGAAAACATGAAACGTATCAACTTGAAAACCATTCTATTCGAATACCTCATAGGGTATTCGAATACCCCTGATATAAAATCAGTTTTAAATACTTTTAAATATCCAGAAAATGATTCTTTAAGTTTGGAAAAACAATTTTGAAAACATTTCTTTGCAACAAAAAATAATGAGATATCCAATGAGTCTCTTTACAAAAATCCTAAGTCCTAAAGCTATTCTTGAAGGTCTTGGACTTGGTCTTCTCATCATCTTCATGTTTGTTATCATCAAAACCATTATCCATGATAGCTAGCCAATTACATTCTCCCCCTTTTTGATGATGACAAACTATCATTGAGAAAAGCATCAGTTCATATAAATTAGAATTTACAAAGTTGTTTAGAGATACTTACTCCCCCTCTTTTTCATAAGAGGTGATTTATATCAGAGATATGCACAGCAGCTCCCCTTTACTTTTGGAATCCAATTTCTATTTTTATCTTACCGAACTTTTACTTTTTCTCCTCCTGACTTTTCTCAAACAAAGAATTCAAGCTTTTTCTCCCCCTTTTGTCATGATCAAAAAGATGGGGCAAGATAAAACATAAGGCTAAACAGAGTATATTCCAGTCCAACAAGATATATTCATGCAGAGCATACCAGAATAGTAAATAAAGTATAATTTTATAATTTTAGCAAGACAAACACAATATTCATCACATTAGCAAAGATATATTCATTCATTTGATCAACTAATTGAATTGTATTATCATCAAAACAGTCATTACATTTATCAAGAGAATTACTTATATTTGATATCACTTGTTATCAAAATGTAAAACATTTACCATTTGTTATCAAATATAACCACTTGTTGTCAATTTCTTATAAATCTGCCATATATCAAGAGAATCATAGATATTAAATATTTTACTTTGATGAAATATGCTATAGAAATCAGAGCATTGTATGGAACTAACATTATTTACCCTATATGCAATGACAAAAAAAAAAAATATATCCAATTTGGCACTTTTGTCAATGCTAAGTATGCTTCTCATGTAAAAAAATTTTAGTCATTTAAGATAGTCTTGAGCTTTCTTCCATTGAGTATTCCTTTTCAATGTACTTGAAGAAAGTCCCCTCATGTCCTCTTCATTTATATCCCTCAAGTTGAATAATCTTTTTCATTCAAGAGTTTGCTTGAGGTAGCTATAACCCTACAAAACAATTCAAAGTATTTTCTTTGGTATCCATTAATTTTTGGATCCATAGAGGTTAGTCAAACTCATAAGCACGTAAAGATTCAAAATAACAAGGCAAAAAAATAGCAAATGAGTTCACAAGGGCAAAAGATATTTCATTGATTAATTTGGCCAAGTAACCACTTGTTTGATACCATTTGTTGCACTTGTTATCACATTCATATATATATCAAAACAGTAGCCAATTACATTAAGCATTTGTATTACAAAGAAATTAAGTATGCAACATATTCTTGAGAGAAAGAAGGAGCAAGAACAAGTTAAGAAATATGCATTTAAGAGCATCATGTAATTTTCATTTAAGGCATAAAATTTAGGCTCAAAAGAAATGAGATGTATTTCATCAAAAGCATGATATTCATAAAATCAAGTATATTTATATTGCATTTGCATAAAAAAAGAATAGAAACAGAACAGAGATCACGACGTAAATTTGATTTTCAGCCATGTGGTATTCGAATACCTCTTGCTGTATTCGAATACCCACCACAGAAAAGAAGACAAGGCAAGTGCAAGTATTCGAATGCCTTAGAAGGTATTCGAATGCCTTAGAAGGTATTCGAATGCTCCAGAGGCATGTGAGAAACACTGATATGATAAGTTTCTGGGTATTCGAATAGCAGTATTAGTTATTCGAATACTCTAGCTTATAAAACTATAAGAACGTTGTACTGATGTATGGTATTCGAATACCTTATGATGGTATTCGAATAGACCTATCAGAAAAACATAGATTTTCACGTACAGATGCAATGGTATTCGAATACCATAGGGAGGTATTCGAATAACTTTATCAGAAAAACAAGATTAACACGTACTGAAGTGCATTCTGGGAGAGGGAAACTTATTACCTAATGATGAAGAGCTTATTTCATGATTGCAACTTTAAGCTTCACGAGAATAAGAAAGAGAGCTTGAAAATATTTCCGGTTTTGTGCTTGCAGCAACCACTTTCAAAATGCCATCGTTAGCTCTTGGCCTTCAAGCACACCTACAACACATTTCAATTTGTGGCTTTTGGTACCCAAATTTTCTTGGGTCCTTGAATGTCAGTTTTGGGTATAGTACTCTTGGGAACCCATACCATTTTAGTTCTAATTTTTGTATTAATGTTTTTTCTTGCATTGTATGTTGATGCACTATGACCCTTCTTCCCACAATAAAAACATTTAGTAAATGGGCTACTAGAAGTACTTGAATAAATAAAGAAATTTTTATACGATTTGTGCTGATTTTTCGGGTTATAACCAATTCCAGCTTTTTCAAAAACAACCCTTTGTTTTCCTAATATGATATTTAAATTATCTCTTCCACAGGTGAATTTTGCAAGGGTGTTCTTTAAGTCTTCAATTTCTTTTTCGAGTATATGACATGAAGAACAAGACAAAGATGTAGAAGCATGTGAAATGCAGGTTGAGCATGCATCAATTAATCCTAATGTCTCATTTTCAATTTTTAATTCTTTAATTTCTTCATTTAAAATAAGAATTTGATTTTCCAAAGAAGAAATAGTTTTCTTAGATGAAGAAATTATTTGTGAGTTTAAGAGATTCCTCATGCAACTCTTCAAAAGCGTCTTGTAATTCATCATAAGAATGAGATAATTCATAATTAGAAATTACCTCAGTGTCGCTTTCTTCTTCTTCTTCTCCTTTGGCCATAAAACATAGATGGGCTTCTTCACTATCTGAACTATCGGTTGAGTCCATGTCGTTGTCGTCCCATGCTATGTAAGCTCTTCTTTCCTTTGAGGGCTTCTTTTCAAATTTCTTTGGAGAAAAATGCGGTCTTCTTTGAGTTCCTTTCTTTTTGAGAAACCTTCTGAATTTCTTCACTAGAAGACTGAGGTTCTCTTCATTTAACTCAATGTTGTCCACGTCATCTCCATCGTCTTCTTCTTCATTATTGATAGCGGAGGTGGTGGCTTTAAGTGCAATCCCTTTATTTTTCGTATCATTTTCTTCACTTAGGTCAAGCCTGTTGAGTTCTAATTCGTGCTCTTGAAGTTTTCCAAAAAGCGTAGCTAATGTCATTGTTGACAAGTCTCTCGATTCTGATATGGCTGTTACTTTGGGTTGCCAAATCCTGCTAAGACATCTCAACACTTTGTTAATCAAATCTTCGTTAGAAAAACTTTTTCCTAAAGATGCAAGATGATTTACAATGTGGGTGAACCTCTTTTGCATTTCCTGAATGCTTTCAGCATGGTTCATTCTAAATAATTCATATTCTCGAGTAAGAATTTATTCTTGATCTCTTTACTTCACTAGTACCCTCATGGGTAACTTGTAAAGTGTCCCACATTTCTTTAGCAGTTTTACAATTTGAAATTCTGAAAAATTCATCATACCCCAAAGCAGTGGTAATGATGTTTTTGGCTATCAAGTTATATTGAACTTTTCTTTTATCATCTTTAGACCAATCATTTCTAGGTGTCTCGGTTTTTACACCATCAACAACTCGTGTAGGTATAAATGCGCCATTTTCGACAGCATCCCACACATCTAGATCAATAGCCTCAATAAAGATTTTCATTCTTTCCTTCCAATATGCATAACCATCCCCATTGAAAAAGGGTGGTCGATTTATGGAAGTTGCTTCTGAAAAACCATTTGATGAAGCCATGTACTCTTGAAGCGGCTAAGCCCTTTATACAAGAGTCTAGCTCTGATACCACTTGTTACCCAAGTGGCTTCAGTACTCAAGAGGGGGGGTGAATTGAGTATTTAAACTTTTTCGCAAACCCTTTTTAACACAAATTTCTTGAAGCAATATAATGAATATATAAAGATGATGAAATGCCTTAAGAATAGTAAATAAACAATTAAACAATAATAAATAAATTGCTGAAAATAAAGAGATAAAGAGAAGAAAAGCAGGCACGATATTTATCCTGGTTCGACTACCAACCACTTGTGGCCTACGTCCAGTCCCCGAAACACAGTTCGAGATTTTTTACTATTCAAAACAAGCTTAAAACAGGTGCTTGCAACCTTTACACAACAAGAGATACCTCACCCTTTTACTGAGGGATACTTCACCCTCACAATTTCACTAAGGGATACCTCACCCTTTTACAAAAGCCTTCGAGGGATACCTCACCCTCTCAGAAATACAATAGAGAATAGATGAAAAATAAACTCTCACAAAGAGTAAATATCACAAGTTGAAGCGCTAGGAAGCTCTCTAAGGATATCTCAAGGTTTTGGCGAAAAGAGCACAGAGAATATGAGAAAATAGAGAATCACGTTTTTGGCACAAGCAAAAATAGTTCAAGTGGTTAGGCAACCTTCAGAAGAGACCCAAGGTCTCTATTTATAGAGTAATGAAGAAAAGAGCCGTTGAGTATAATTAAAAACACCATTAAAGCAAAATATGGCCGTTTCTTTCCATTTTCGAAAGCTTCGTAAAACCATTTCTGGGATACGTTATTTGAATACCTTATGAGGCATTCGAATACCTTTGTTTTAAAAAGGCTCGTGAAAACAGATTGGAAGATGGTTATTCGAATACCTCTCAATGTATTCGAATACTTTAGTCTAAAAACGTTTTTCTGAGATCAGGTGTATTCGAATACCAAACTGGTTATTCAAATACCTTACGTTTTAAAATAGATTTTGAAAAGCTCTGTATTCAAATGACATGCATGGTATTCGAATACCTCTGTTGAAAACATGAAACGTATCAACTTGAAAACCATTCTATTTGAATACCTCATGGGGTATTCGAATACCCCTGATATAAAATCAGTTTTAAATACTTTTAAATATCCAGAAAATGATTCTTTAAGTTTGGAAAAACAATTTTGAAAACATTTCTTTGCAACCAAAAATAATGAGATATCCAATGAGTCTCTTTACAAAGATCCTAAGTCCTAAAGCTATTCTTGAAGGTCTTGGACTTGGTCTTCTCATCATCTTCATGTTTGTTATCATCAAAATCATTACCCATGATAGCTAGCCAATTACAGGAACTACCATTCCTTCCTCGGTTGAAGAAGTCAATCAAATGACTCTTGACAGGGACACTATCCTAAATGACTTGAAAGCTAATCTGGTCAAAGCTCAGAATCAAATGAAAGCTTATGCTGATAAGAATCGAAGGGAGGTCAGTTATGCAATTGGAGACTAGGTTTACCTCAAATTGCAGCCACATAGATTGAAGTCTTTGGCTAAAAAGAGGAATAAAAGTTAAGCCCGCGGTTTTATGGTCCTTACCAGATTATGAAGTGCATAGGTCAGGTAGCTTATCAGTTGGACTTGCCTCAAGAAAGCAAAATTCACCCAGTATTCCATGTTTCCCTTTTGAAGAAGGCTTTAGCTCCAGCTGTGACTCCACAACCTCTGCCTATTATGTTATCAGAAGACCTGGAATTACAAGTTGAGCCCGCAGCTGTTCTTGTAGCCCGCAACCACTCCTCTGGCATAGCAGAAGTATTAATTCAATGGAAAGACTTACTAGCCTTTGAAGCCACTTAGGAATTAGCTGATGTCATCAACGAACAATTTACGGACTTTCACCTTGAGGACAAGGTGAAATTATTTGGGGGGGGGGGGAGTATTGTTAGTAATAGGCCTCCAATCACGAGGACTTATTTTAAGAAGCCTAGAAACACAGTTAGGTCGGGGGCAGAAGACATGTAATATTAGTAGGCAGTTTTATTAATTATTAGTAACTGTTATATTTTTAGTAACTGCTATATGTAACTGTTGTATGGAGTTTGAATAGGTGTAACTGATAAATAGAGATTAAGAGGGAAATAAGGGGGATAGGGGAAGTTATCATGGAACTGGTTGGTTAGGAGAGACTAGGCTCTCAAACTCCTAGGGGTCTCTTATTTCTTTTCCTCACTCCTAGGGGTCTCTTATTTCTTTTCCTCTTTTTCCCTATAATTTCTAGATTCTATGTACTGTATTCTCTGTTGGAAGTGATTTCACATAGATATATCTATAATAAAAGAAGTATATGCAGTGTATTAATTGTCTTTCAAATCAGTTCTATCACAATGATCATGTAAGGCATGTAATATCAAGTGAGGAATTCTATTATGCACACATGCCAATCAAGAGCAAAATAAATTGATTAGATCAGATTTTATTCTAACTTCCTATCTAAATCTACCTTCTTATCTAAATCTGAATGATTGAGATTTATTCTAACAAAATCTCCTAACAAATAAATTGAATCAGATTCAAATAATAGAATTCCTATTCAAATCTGATTCAGATTTCCTTACAAACTTTGACACCCCCCTCAAGTTGGTGCATAGATGTCAATCCAGCCCAACTTGTTTATAAGATGTTCAAAGTTCGTTCGGAACAATCCTTTGGTGAGGATATCTGCTAGTTGCTGCGTGGTTGGATCAAATGGCATACAGATAGCTCCATCATCGATATTTTCTTTGATGAAGTGTCTTTCAATTTCCACATGTTTCGTATGATCATGCTACACTGGATTTTGAGCAATACTTATGGCAGCCTTGTTGTCACAGGATAACTTCATTGGCAAGTTGAGTTGATGGGCACGACCAGCTCTTCAAGAATCCTCTTTAACCATAACATTTCACAGACTCTGAGTCATAGCTCTATATTCTGCTTCAGCACTACTCCTTGCAACCACATTTTGTTTTTATTGCACCATGTGACTAGGTTTCCCTATACAAACATGCAATATCCAGATGTAGATCTCCTATCTGTGATTGATCTGGCCCAATCAGCGTCTGTGTACGTCTCAATGGTCTGTAATGTAGTTTTTCTAAAAAAAAGACCTTTTCCTGCTGCACTTTTCAAATATCTTAGGATTCTATAAACTGCCTCAAGGTGCTCCTCATAAGGTGAATGCATAAACTAACTCACCAAGCTTACTGCGAAAGCAATATCTAGTCGAGTGTGTGATAGGTAAATCAACTTTCCAACAAGCCTTTGATAACGAGAAGTATCCACAGGATCACCCTTCTTGTCATCCCCAAGCTTTTTGTTAGAATCAATTGGAGTATCTGCTGGTCTAAAACCACTCATTCCCGTTTCTGTCAGAAGGTCAAGAACATACTTCCTCTGAGATACAACAATTCCCTTTCTTGATCTTGCAATTTCCATCCCAAGAAAGTATCTTAAGGATCCTAAATCCTTTATTTCAAACGCTGCTAAGAGAGATTTTTTCAACCGGTTCATCTCTGACAAATCATATCTCTAGTGAGAATTATATCATCCACATAAACAATTAGGACAACAATTTTTCCTTCAACCGAGTGCCTTACATAATATGATCTGCTTGTCCCTGTGTATAACCTTGATTCAGGCTTGAATATGTTTTTGGTTCCTAAAAGTATAACACTTTTTGGTTTAGGTTCTTATTAAATTTTTGTTTTTAGTTTTTGTCAAAGTTTTTCAAATATTTTTGGTTTTAGTCCCTGTTGTTAGTGAGCCTCTATTAACTGCTTAGGTGGCAAATGGTGGTCCCATTCACTGATGTCACGTGTTAGTGACTCCGTTTGCTACGTAAGCACTTAATGTAGGCTCACTAATGGCAAGGACTAAAACCAATAATATTTGAAAAACTTGGACCAAAACAAAAAAAAAAATTAATAAGGACCTAAACCAAAAGGTGCTATATTTTCAAGAGGCCAAAAACATAAAAGCCAATTCTTTAATTATATGATTTGGAATTTGTTCTTTAAATAGTAATTTGGGATGTTGGAATTCTCAATAATTAAATGGGAAAATTTCAAAAAACCCTCTTATACTATACGCAATGTGCACTTTGTTCAAAAATGTGTAAAATAGACCCGTTACTTTGCGTTTTGTACAAAGAACTACAAAAAGGTAACGAACGTTAGTTTTTGGATGGGCGTTTTGTACAGAGAACTACAAAATGGTAACAAACGTTAGTTTTTGGATGGAAACGCGCACATGCACGTTTGAATTTTTGACCCCTAAACGTGGTCTTCTTCCTCCCACCAAACCCTAACCCTAGAACTCCATAACTGAAATTCCCAATTCCCTGAAGACTGTTGCAACTAATCTGCACCTAAGATGCCTCCATTGCTGCCGATCTGGTCTCCGATAACAACCACCAACACGACGACAACAACACTGAACCACTGCTCCCCCACAATCTCTGCTCTTCGATTCGAACGAGCAGAACGGAATCGACCTAAAGACGACCCAGTCTCTTCGCTTCTGTGCTTGCATCGTGGGTTGACGGGGAATCACGTGGTCTTGGACGGACGATGGTTTCATGTGATGTTGTTTGGTGGTGCGCAATGGTGGAGGTCTCGGACGGACGGCTCTTTGCTTTTGTGCTTGCATCGTGGGTTGATGGGGCTGACTGTTGTGGCTCGACAGTTGGTGGCTAGAAGGTGTTGAATGGTGGTTTGGTTTCGCTGGCTTGGAGTTATGGAGTTCAAGGGTTAGGGTTTTGGTGAGAGGAAGAAGAAGATCGCGTTTGGAGGTCAAAAATTCAGACGTGCATGTGCGTTGCACGTGCGCGTTTCTGCGTTTCCATCCAAAAACTCACGTTTGTTACCATTTTGTAGTTCTCTGCATAAAAATGCAAAGTAACAAGTCTATTTTACACATTTTTGAAGTAACATGACCAAAGTGCACATCGGGTATAGTACAAGGGGTATTTTTTGAAGTTTTCCCTAATTAAATTACTGTTGTTAAATTAGCACTTCCTCATGCTTTTTGATATATCCAGATTTGTGGTTCTCTATTTGTCACCTTCTCTTTTCTTTTCTTTCTCTACTCTCCTGCCTCTCTTTCTAGCTTCTACTTCTTTGATAACTACATGATGGCATGTCCGTCTTTAGCATATAGGTTCAAAATCCACTAAGGTTGCATGTCTTATGTTAAATTACAAAATTATATTAGCACATGTTTATATTAGCTGTCAATCTATTAGCTATAGTTTAGGAAATTAATATCCTTGTAATTCCTCTCTATTTATTGTAATTAGCGTATATATATCAATGATCATGTGTGCTGCAAATACAAAATTCTCCAAACACTTCTCTATAGTTTTTATATATCTAGAGCCTAAAAGGGAGGCAACCCTAGAACCCTACATACCCGGTTGACCCACTGTTCTCCGATGACAAATTTTTCCGGCCAACCGTGTCTTCATTCCGATTCGCCGTGCCTTTTCTACCTAGTCCGCCGCCATCCGCCGCCTCCGATGCCTACCCCGGCCGCCGCCACCATTGGAAGCCGCGCTTCCTCCGGATTGGCTTACCCCCAAAAGCCTAGGCCCAAAGCTTCTCACACGCTCCTCCACGCGTCAGCAACGTGTTCTGCTTAGATCCACACGCGCCGCCTTCTCATCGCAAAGCTTCTCACACGCTCCTCCACGCTCCTCCACTTTTCGACAACCGCTTCCATCACCGGTCTCATCTCTCCATCTCCAGTCTTCCCCTGCCATCATCGGCCCTACTTTGTCACGTTTCCGCCCCCAAGCAAATATGTCCACCTTTGGCCATCCCTCCAACGTGTCCTTAGCCATCAGTTTCATCTCTTTTCCACTCATTCCCTGCGAAAAATTGGTGGGCTCCACCAACTACAACTCTTGGTTCGCGACTGTAGAGTTATGGTTTGAAGGGCAAGGCCGCCATGATCATTTAGTCATGCAGGCCAAGGATATCCCCACCAAAGACCAAGCCAAATGGAAACAAGTGGACACTTCCCTCTATAGTGTGCCATGGTACTCGCTGGATTCCAAACGCAATACCGCTCTTACCGCATGTGCTACGATGTTTGGACCAAGGCCAAAAAGGTTTACTCCAACGATGTCAACCGCTTGTACAACATTGTTTCGGACTTGATGGATGTTAAGAAACAAGACATGGATATGCAGACGTATCTGGGTAAGCTTGATCATCTTATTACTGAATTTGATGCTCTCATGCCCTTCACTGACAATGCAAACAAACATGCGGAATGTGGAAAATTCTTTATAGTCCTTGCACTTGCCGGTCTTCCACCTGAACTTGACTCGGTTCGCAATCAGATTCTCTCACACTCTTCGGTTCCAAGTTATGATGCCGTCTCCGAACAGCTGTTGCGCATCTCCACTCCTTCGGTCTTTGCCCCACCCTCTGCTCCTGCTGATTCTTCTGCGCTGGTTTCGCAATCCAGCAACCGGGGTGGCCGTGGAGGAGGTCGAGGTGGTAACCATTCCTGTCCTCGTTACACTTATTGCAAATGCTTTGGTGTCATTGAGGAACAGTGCAGAACTAAAACCAACCAGCAATTCAGAAGTGTGAATGTTGCTCAGTTGTTTCATCTGAATCATCTGAAGATGTTTCCCTATATGCCGCTGAGTATAATGAGTATATCCAGCTCAAAGCAGCCCATTAGTCCACTATGCCTATCGCTTCTGTTGCTCAGACCGGTAATCCTGTTGCCTTTATCTCACAGTCCTCTTCCCTCAGACCCTGGATTATCGATTTAGGCACTTCTGATCCTATGTCTGGTAACAAATTTTTTTTTCTTCCCTCACTTATACAGATACACTCCCTAGTGTCACTTTGGCCAATGGTTCCCAAACCATAGTCAAAGGAATTGGTCAAGCCAATCCCCTTCCCACGCTTTCCTTAAACTCTACTTTTTGTGCCTAATTGTCCTTTTAATTTGATTTCTATAAGCAAACTAACCCGCACCTTGCCTTGCTCTGTTATTTTTTGCTAATAAATCGGTTCTTGCGCAGGATTGGGGTACCGGATAAACGATTGGAGTAGGACGTGAGTCTCGAGGATTGTATCACCTCACCATACCTGCTTCTCCCATCGCTTGTTCTGTTATTGAATCACCAGTCGTTATCCATCAACGTTTGGGACATCCTAGCCTACAGAAGTTGCATCTCATGGTTCCTGGTCTTTCTAAAGTGTCTACACTAGAGTGTGAGTCTTGTTAATTGGGAAAGCATGTTAGTAGTTCTTTTCTCGATCGAGTCAATAAACGAGTTGCGTCTCCTTTTGCTTTAGTTCATTCTGATATTTGGGGTCCTAGTCGTGTCACTTTTACTTTGGGATATCAATACTTTGTTACCTTTATTGATGATTTTTCACATTGTACTTGGTTATTTTTAATGAAAAGTAATTTTGAATTGTTTTCAATATTGTTTTTAATATTCCAAGGTTTTTGTTTAGAGATTCGAACCCAATTTAATACTTCTATTCAAACTTTGCGAAGTGACAATGCACGTGAATATTTCTCTGCCTCTTTTCAATCCTTTTTGACTTTACAGGATATTTTACACTAATCATCCTGTGCTCGCACCCCATAGCAGAATGGTGTAGCTGAAAGGAAAAATAGACACCTGGTTGAAACAACTCGTACTTTACTCCTCCACTTCCATGTACCACTCCGTTTTTAGGGGGATGCTCTTCTTACTGCATGCTATTTAATTAACCGCATGCCTTCTTCCGTCCTCCAAAATCAGGTTCCTCATTCTATTATTTTCCCTAAACAGCACCTTTACTCTCTTCCACCCCATGTCTTTGGGTGTACTTGCTTTGTCCATGACCTTACTCCAGGCAAAGATAAATTGGTCGCCAAATCCCTAAAGTGTCTTTTCCTTGGTTACTCTCGGTTGCAAAAGGGCTATCAGTGCTACTCTCCTGATCTCAAGAGATATATTGTTTCGGCTGACGTCAGCTTCTTTGAGACCCATCCTTTCTTTTCAACCGATTGAGATGTGCATCATGACAATGACAATATGCTTCCCATTGGTCACTTTCTCCTTCCGGTCCCTCCACCACCAGCCTCATCTCCTCCGTTGCTTATGTATCAACGAAGACTGCGCTTAGAGCCGATTGATACACCAGTCGACCTTGTTGATCCTCCCATTAGTCCTACTGCTGCCCATAGTCCTTCACATGACTCACTGCCTACTCCATTGGACTCTCCTGCTCCGCCTCCTGCATTAGAACTGCCCATAGCATTACGCAAAGGTATCAGATCTACTCATAATCCTAACCCTCTTTATGCTTGTCATTTGAGTTATCATTGTTTATCTCCTTCCTATTATGCCTTTGTGTCTTCTTTGTCTTCTGTTTCTATATCCAAAACTATAGGTGAAGCCCTCTCTCACCCAAGATGGCGACAGACAATGGTTGATGAAATGACTGCTTTACACTCTAGTGGTACGTGGGACCTCGTCCCTTTACCTTCTGGCAAGACGATTGTTGGTTGTCAATGGGTCTACATGGTCAAAATTGGCCCTGATGGGAACGTTGATCTTTTGAAAGCTCGCTTGGTTGCCAAAGGTTACACACAGATTTTCGGCCTCGACTATGGAGATACCTTCTCCCCTATGGCCAAGATTGCTTCTGTTCACCTTTTTCTTGCCATGGCCGCGATTCACCAATGGCCCCTTCACCAGCTTGACATTAAGAATGCCTTCTTACATGGTGAATTACAGGAAGAGGTCTATATGCAGCAGCCTTCTGGTTTTATTGCTCACAACACACCTGACTTCGTATGTCGATTACGTCGCTCACTATATGGCATGACACAATCTCCCCGTGCCTGGTTTAGGAGATTCAGTTCTGTTGTCCAGTAGTTTGGCATGACTCGGTGTGAGGCTGATCACTCTGTCTTCTTTCTTGCCTTTGCATTTATCTGGTGGTTTATGTCAACGACATTGTCATCACAGGCAATGATCAGGTTGGCATTCAGCAGCTTAAGCAGCATCTGTCACACCACTTCCAGACCAAAGATTTGGGTCCTCTCAAATACTTTTTAGGGATTGAGGTGGCTCAATCTAAAGAAGGTGTTGCCATCACTCAACGCAAGTATGCCTTAGGTATCCTTGAAGAAACAGGTATGTTGTATTGTCGACCTAGCGATATGCCCATGGATCCTAACGTCAAACTACTATTGGGTTAGGGGGAGTCTCTAATAGACCCTGGTAGATATAGACATCTTAGTTTAAAGTAAATCTGAATATTTCTGTGTATTATTCACATTGCAATATGGGACTACAATATATATATACACTTGACTACAAGATTAGAGGAACCTGATTCCTAGAACATTATCTATGCTAAGTCCTAGAAGTGTAAATACAATGAATACATAGATACAATGAATAAAACTCCACCGTCCACACCGTCCACATATTATGATTATAATCAACACTCCCCCTCAAGGTAGAGCATATATGTCTGATGCAACCAGCTTGCCACATATGTACGCTATCCTAGGACCCCGTAAGGACTTAGTCATTATGTCTGCTAGTTGATCTTTAGTACCCACAAAAGAAGTCTTAATGATGCCTGAGAGGATCTTTTCTCTGATGAAGTGACAATCAACTTCTATATGTTTAGTCCTTTCATGAAAGATTGGATTCGAAGAGAGATACAAGGCTAATTGGTTATCACAAGCAAGTTCCATAGGACCTATCTCACAAAACTTCAACTCTTAGAGCAAATATTTTAGCCACAAGAGTTCGCAAGTAGTATTAGCCATAGCACGATACTCTGCTTCTGTGCTCGATCTTGCAACAACAGATTGCTTCTTGTTTTTCCATGAAATCAAGTTACCTCCAATAAGCACACAGTAGCCTGAAGTGGACCTCCTATCACTAGCATCACCTGCCCAATCTGCATCTGTATATCCATGATATTAGTATGACCCCTGTCCATATAAACAAGCCCTTTACCAGGTGATCCCTTGATGTATCTTAGGATCCGAACAACTGCATTCCAATGACTGTCACATGGTGAGTTGAGAAACTGACTCACAACACTGACAGGAAAAGTAAGGTCTAGTTGAGTCATGGTGAGATAATTTAACTTCCCAACTAATCTTCTATATCTGCCTGGGTCAGGATAAGGCTCCCCCTGATTAGGTAGAAGCTTCACATTTGGGTCCATAGGAGTATCAACAGGTTTACAATCAAGCATCCTTGTTTCTTCCAGAATATCAAGGGCATATTTCCTTTGAGAAATAACAACACCTGTTCTTGATAGGGCTACTTCAATCCCAAGAAAGTATCGTAATCGGCCAAGATCTTTAGTTTTAAAATGTTTAAACAGGTGTTGCTTCAATTTCTTAATGCCTTCTTGATCATCACCTGTAATGACAATATCATCCACATACACCACAAGATAAATAAGTTTATTCAATGGTGAGCATTTAAAGAATACAGAATGGTCCGCCTCGCAACGAATCATGCCAAATTGCTGAATGACTTTACTAAACTTCCCAAACCAAGTGCGAGGTGACTGTTTCAAGCCATATAAAGACTTTTGTAGCCTGCAAACAAGACCTGACTTCCCATGAGCAACAAACCCAGGTGGTTGCTCCATATAGATCTCCTCTTCCAGATCACCATGTAAGAAGGCATTTTTAATATCCAGCTGAACAAGGGCCAACGTCTCATGGCAGCCATAGACAAGAACAAACGAACAGACGCCATCTTAGCAACAGGAGAAAAGGTATCGCTATAATCCAAACCATATATTTGAGTGTATCCCTTTGCTACCAGCCAAGCTTTCAATTGGTCCACCTGCCCCGCAGGGCCAACTTTAATAGTAAATACCCAGCGACAACCAACTGTAGATTTTCCAGGAGGAGGTGAAACAAGGGTCCATGTATATTATTAGATTCCAAAGCAATCATCTCATCAATCATTGCCTGTCGCCACCTTGGATGGGATAGTGCTTCCTAAACATTCTTAGGATTGGTAGCAGATGACAAAGTAGACACAAAGGCACAATGGGAAGGTGATAATTGATGGTAACTCAGAAAATTGTAAATCGGATGGGGATTGAGAGTAAAGCGTTTACCTTTACGAAGTGCAATAGGTAGGTCAACGGAAGTGTCAGGTGGGACCGCAGTGGGAGAAGCGATTGGAGCGGAGCTGAATCTTGAGAATCAATAGTAGGTGTGATCTCGGGAACTTCAGGATTCCGACGCTCATAAGTAATACTGAATCGACGCAACAGACGGTCATCCTGTGACTGTGGAGCTTGAGGTTTAGAGACAAGTGTTGTACAAAGAGGAATGGGTAGTACCTGAGATGGAGTAGAGTCATATGTAGTGGATGTGACAAAAAAGGAGTATCCTCAAAGAATGTAACATTTGCAGATACAAAAAAGCGATGTGTAGAGGGAGAATAACATCGATATCCCTGCTGAACTTGAGAATACCTAAGAAAGATACATTTAACAGCCCGAGCAGACAATTTATCACGGCCAAGAGAGAGATCATGAACAAAACAAGTGGAACCAAATACACGAGGGGGAACAATATAAAGAGGATCGTTAGGAAATAAAAGAGAGTGAGGAATTTTATTACCCAAAATAAAAGATGGCATTCGATTTACCAAATAACAAGCTATGAGGATAGCATCACCCCAAAACTTCAAGGGTGCATTAGCATTTATTAACAGAGTTTGAGTTGTATCAACAAGATGACTATGTTTGCGTTCAGCCATACCATTTTGTTGTGGTTTGTGAGGACAACTGGACTGATTTATGATGCCATGAGAACTCATAAAGGATTTAAAAGACGCAGAAAAATATTCTTTTGCATTATCACTGCGCAAAACATGAATTGTTTTTCCAAACTTATTCTTTATTTCGGAACAAAAGGTTTGAAAAGCATTAAATAACTCAGAACGATCTTTCATTAAAAATAACCAAATACATCTTGAAAAATCATCAATGAAAGTAACATAATACCTATATCCTGAAACAGAAGGAACACGACTGGGACCCCAAATATTAGAATGAACAAGATCAAAGGGAGACATAGTTCGACTATTAACATTACTTGGAAAATATACTCTAACATGTTTTCCAAGTTGACACGACTCACAGTTCAAGGCCTTCAAATGTGAAAGATGAGGGACCATCTGCTTTAACTTGTCCAAACTTGGATGACCCAGACGACGATGTAGGAGATCGGCAGATTTTGAAATAGCACATATGGTGGAAGAGGAAGGTTGAAGGTAGTAGAGACCTTGTGATTCAGATCTTGCTCCAATTGTTTGTCCCGTACTCCAGTCTCGCATAAGGAAGGAATCAAAATTAAAGGTTATGGAACAATTTAAAGTGTGAGTAATTTGGATGGTTGAAATTAAATTAAAGGGACAACCAGGTACAAACAAGACTGAATTTAAAGCTAAAGATGGAAGAGGTGAAGCTTGACCAATACTAGCGGCCTGTGCCTTAGACCCATCGACAAGAGTAATATTGTGAGATGTTTTAGGGAATGACAATTTAGAGAAAAGAGAAAGATTACCAACTAAGTGATCAGATTCTAAAATCCAAGATCCAACAGATGCAGATTGAGAAAGACAAACTGTAGAATTACCGGTGTGAGCAACGATAACCAAAGAAGAAGCCTGTTGAGTGGTTTTAAACTGAAGGTACTCCTTATAGTTATTGGCAGAAAGTAGATGATCTTTTTCAGACTTATGCTCAACAACTGGTTCAAGAGACTGAGCTACATTGGCAGTTTTATTCGGAAATCCATGGAGGGAATAGCACTGATCTTGAGTATGTCCATCCCGCTTACAGTAAGAACAGTGGAGATTACCTCTACCACCTTTGCCACGACCACCACCTCTACCACCACGACTTCGACCTCCTCGGTCAGTTGAGTTGGAGACAAAAACTGAAGACTCAGATGCTGTTTGAGAATCATCAAGGGAAGCTGTCGGAGAAGGAACTCGAGGCAAACGATCAATTAGTCCCTCCACCGTAGGAATATTAGGATCTGTCAGAGTTTACTTTCGGACAGGTTCAAAGTCTTTGTGGAGGCCATGAAGAACAAATACCATAAACATGTTATCAAGCTTATCTGACATCTTTTTTGCATCATCATTATAGAACGAAGGAATGTGAATGTATGAATATTATTCCTTGAATCAATTGTGTACAGAGAAGATTACAATATATAGGCTAATGTGATTGATTACTATCCTAAAAATAAGGGAGAAAAATCAGCCTAATAAAAACAAGAATAAAAAACATATCTGTACAAATCTGATATTAATGTTGATATATTACAACACTCCCCCTCAAGCTGGTAAGTGAATATCTATCATTCCCAACTTGCAAGTAAGAACTTGAAATCGCTCTATGGGAAGGCCCTTGGTGAAAACATATGCTAATTGGTGCTCTGAAGGGACGTACTCTGTAGTTATAAGGCCATCATCTAATTTTTCCTTGATAAAATGGCGATCAATCTCTATATGCTTTGTCCGATCATGTTGAACCGGGTTGTGAGCAATGCTGATTGCAGACTTATTATCACACAGTAACCTCATAGGAGCTTCGTACTTTATTCTGAGATCATCTAGTATGATTCTCATCCATAACAGTTCACAAATTCCTTGTGCCATAGCTCGAAATTCAGCCTCTGCACTTCACCTTGCAACAATATTCTGTTTCTTACTTCTCTAAGTCACCAAGTTTCCTCCTAAAAACATGCAGTAACCTGAGGTAGACCGCCTGTCTACAACTGACCCGGCATAATCTGCATCTGTATAGGTTTCAATGGTCAATTTTTGTTCTCTCCGAAATGGAAGTCCTCTTCACGGACTTGTCTTCAAATACTGGAGAATTCTATTCACAGCTAGCATATGTCTCTCACGAGGATCATGCAGAACTGGCTAACCACACTGACAGCATAGGCTATGTCTGGTCTGGTGTGAGACAAATATATCAGTTTTTCCACAAGTCTCTGATATTGTGCCTTATCCACCCTTGGGCTCTCTTCATTGTTTCCAATCCTGTGATTTTGTTCAATAGGTGCCCCTGTGGTTTTGCAACCTAGCTTACCTGTTTCCTTAAGAAGATCCAGGATATATTTCCTCTGAGTAATAAAGATGCCTTGTTTGGAATAGGCAACCTCTATCCCAAGGAAGTACTTCAGCTTCCCCAAGTCCTTCATTTCAAACTGTGCAGCTAGTTTTTCTTTTAGGACCTGTTTCTCAACCTCATCATCACCGGCAATGATCATATCATCAACATAAACCAAAAGAAGTGTAAGCTTGCCTTCTTTGGAATGTTTTATAAAGAGGGTATGATCTCCTTGGCTTTGCCTAGAACCTAAGGACACCATAGCATTGGTGAACCTCCCAAACCAAGCACGAGGAGATTGCTTGAGTCCATATAAGGCCTTCCTTAACTTGCACACCATATTCCCTCTACCGATAGGTTCATATCCTGGTGGGATGTCCATATATACTTCCTCTTCCAAATTCCCATGGAGAAAAACATTTTTAACATCAAATTGGTGCAAGTCCCATCCAAAGTGTGCTGCCAAGGAGAGAATGATCCTAACTGTGTTCATCTTTGCTACTGGGGCAAATGTTTCCTCATAATCAATCTCATATGTCTGAGTGTACCATTTTGCAGCCAGCCTTGCTTTGTACCGGTCTAGAGTACCATCAGACCGATATTTCACTGTGTAAATCCATCTGCACCCAACTATCCTTTTGTCCTTGACTTTTCAACAATTTCCCAGGTCTCATTCTTGTTCAAAGCACTCATTTCTTCATGCATGGCTTGAACCCAATTCTTATCCATTAATGCTTCTTGTACTGAAGTGGGGACTTTGGTAGAATCAATTCTTTGAAATAAAACTCCGATCTTTGATCGATAGGTTTTTAGTGGACACAAACTGAGATATAGGGTATTTTGCACAAGTTCTTCTGGCCTTTCTTAAGGCTATTGGCAAGTCATCAGTGTTAGGTTCACAAATATCATGTAAAGGACTATTCAAAGGTTCAGAATCAGGAATGCTTACCTCTAGTTCGGGCGATTGAAGCTGCTGTTGGACCAGGTTGGGTTTTTTCCGATAATACACCTGCTTGTATCGATCTATAGGAACAGATACTGATTCTTTAGGTGTCTCTGAAGTATCAGAAGATGATGCCACATCCTTCATCAGAGGAGGGACAGATGACTCAATAGATTCAGTCAGAAGAGGAACAAAAGATGACTCAAGGGACTCAGCTTCTTGACCACTCTCCCCCCGAAGCTGAGGACGAAGGTGAAGACTCGGATTCATGAAAAGTGACATCCATGGAGACATAGACACGACGACTTTGAGGATGATAACATTTGTACCCCTTTTTGTCTGGTGCATACCCTATGAAGATACATTTGATAGCCCTTGGATCCAACTTACCACGATATTGACTATGGACATGAACAAAGGCAACACAACCAAAGACACGACACAGGAGATTCTTCATGGTAGGAACAAAAGGGAAGAAGGAAGTCATGAGTTGCACAGGACTAAGACCATTCAAGACACGGGAGGGCAATCTGTTCATCAAGTATGCGGCAGTTAAGACAGCTTCCCCCCAATAAAACTTAGGGACATACATTTGGAATAGAAGTGCTCTTGCAATTTCTAGGAGATGACGGTTCTTCCTTTCTGCAACCCCATTTTGTTGGGGGGTATCAACACAAGTTAACTCATGTAATACACCATGTTCTTTATGGAATTTTGTGAAATGTTGATTCACATATTCCTTGCCATTATCAGAGCGTAACCTTTTTATAGATTTTCCAAACTGGGTTTGAACCATGCAATAGAAATTCAAGAATATTTGAAACACTTCAGATTTATTTGTCATAAGAAATATCCATGTGACCCTAGTGCAGTCATCAATAAAAGAAACAAACCATTTTGCACCAGATATATTAGAATTAGAGGAAGGTCCCCACACATCAGATTGAATAAGATCAAAAAGTTCAATACTTCTATTATTACTTGGAAAAAAGTTGTGCGAAAGTATTTCGCAAATTGACAAACATCACAAAGAAAAGACTCAACAGACTCATTTTTAAACAATTGTGGAAATAACGACCTAAGAAGACTGAAAGGAGGATGACCAAGGCGTTTGTGGTGAAGCCATATCTGAGATGCAGTGGAATCTGAACTTGTCTCATGACTGGATGTGGACACCGTCTGACTGGTACTACCATGAATCCGATGTAGAACATATAACCCTCCCTGTTCCTTAGCAACCCCAATCGTCCTCTCCGTGGTAAGATCCTGAAACACACAATGAGAGGGAAAGAAGGTCACTGTACAGTTTAAATCTCTGGTAAGCTTATGAATAGAAATAAGATTATTTGACAAATGAGGGACATGAAGTACATTATGTAAAGGAAGGGAAGGTTGAAGTGAAATAGTACCACATCCTGAAACAGGGACATGGGATCCACTAGTATCCGTGATGTGATGCTTACCAGATAATTTAGAGTAAGTGGAAAAATATGAGGGATGAGGGGTCATATGATCAGTAGCACCAGAGTCAATAATCCAGAGATCCTCAGATACAGTACTAGAAACATTAAAGGAGAATGAACTTAAATTCTTACCAGTCATGGTTAGAGAACAAGTGCCAGAAGGCTTACTTATAGGATTCAATAGAGTGCGCAAACGATCCATCTCGGCTTTACTAAGCGTTGGAATTGCCTCCCCAGAAGGTGGTGCAGATACCTCTTCACCCTCAATAACCAAGTCGGACACAGTTTGATTAACTTGTCTTTGTTGACTGCCTTTAAAACCCCTAGAGCGTCCAAGAACCTTGTCTCTGCCATGGAGTTTAAAACAAGTGTCCTTAGTGTGACCAGACTGCTTGCAATAAGGACACCAGCGCTCGTCACGTTTGGCGGATGACTTCCAAGAGGATGATCCAGGCTTTTCAGATGATAACCCACCAATAGGACCTTTGCTGGTGGCCAAAGCAGAACCATCACTTGAATTGTCCTTATTCAACATGACAGCCCGACGACTCTCTTCTCCCCTAACTGTGTAGAACACCTCGGAGAGAGAAGGAAGCTTGTCCTTTCTTTAAAATCTGAACCCGAATAGGATCATACTCAGAATTCAACCCAGAGAGAAACTTAAAGACCCGTCCACGCTCAATAAACTTGGTTAAAGTAGCAGCATCCTCAGTGCATTTCATCTTTAAATCCTGGTTTTGATCCAGCTCAATCCATAGACCATTCAGAGTACCATAATAATCAGTAACAGAAAGAGAGCCTTGCTGGGTATTAAAAATTGTGTTTTCTAATTCATAACACGCAGCAATGTCTTGTTTCATAGAATAGGTTTGACTCAAACTATCTCAAATTTCACGTGCAGAAGTAAAAAACATACAATTCTTACTGATATCTGGTGTCATAGAGTTCCATAGCCAAGTCATAATCAAAGAGTCTTCATCATCCCAAATTCCAAACTGTGGGTCATCTGCCTTCGGAGGATCCCCGACAATGTGTGACAACTACCGACGACCCTTGAGAGTGGTGCGAATAACCTGGGCCCATTGGAGATAGTTCTTACCATTGAGGTGATAAGAAGAGTGTAAAACTAGAAGATCATTTGGATTCAGTGCTGCAATGGCAACCGGAGGCGGTGGAACGACAACCGGAGGTGGCGTAGTGATGGTGGAGGACTGGGTGTCTACTGTAGACATTCTGGTTGGACCCGAAAACAGTCAGAAAGGAACAGGGAGGAGCCGACGATCAGAACGGAGGGGGTCGCGCAGTGAACGGCGGCGTGGAAGGCGGCGCGTGGCTCCAGCGCGGCGAAGCGTGGGCTGCGCGTAGTGACGCGTGGGTGGTTGGTTTAGGGTGGGCTTTTCGGATGTGACCGGAAAAATGCCGACAAGCAGTCCGGCGAGGGTGGTGAGACAAAAAAGGGCGGCGCCGGGTGGTGGTTTTACGTCTCAGGCAGCAATAAGGCTGCAATAGGAGACTGCTCAACGAAAGGAAAAAACAAAGGCAAGCCCTAGGAACGACCTAGGCTGCTGATACCATATAGAAAGAAGGAATGTGAATGTATGAATATTATTCCTTGAATCAATTGTGTACAGAGAAGGTTACAATATATAGGCTAATGTCATTGATTGCTATCCTAAAAATAAGGGAGAAAAATCAGCCCTAATAAAAACAAGAATAAAAAACATATCTGTACAAATCTGATATTAATGTTGATATATTACATCAATTTAATCTCTTCACAAATGGATTGTGCTTTATTCATATATGAGGGCAAGTCAAGATCAATCATTTGCATTGTCGCCAAACTATGAATCGTCTCATATAGTCGCTGTATATCATTAGCATAAGCAGTTTGAGCCTTTTTCCAAATTTCGCAACATGTCTTGTAAGGACGGAAATGCACCATTAATCTGGGTTCAATAGACTGTCATAACAACGATACAAGCTGATACTCTACCCGTTGCCACTCATCCTTCTCAGATTCAGCAATGTCAGTAGCTTTTTTAGTAAGATGGTCAGACAGCCCCTTGACCCAGAAACCATATCTCTACAGCATTACGCCAATTCAAATAATTCTTACCATTCAACCTCTTGGTAGTAATGATGGGGGACCCAGAAAATGCAAAAGAAATCAGACCCTTCTTAGAAAATTCAGCCATGGAAGAAGTTCAGAAGGCAGAAAAGTACCCAGAAAACAAAAACCAAATAGCGGTGAACAGGGGATTCAACGACAGACCCTGAAACCAAATAGGGGCAAAACAGAACCAGGAGGAGACGGCGAACACAACGTCATCCATGTGCTGGTGAGTGAAATTTATGAAGACGGAGCGTGAGGGCGTGTGGCGGCGGCACTTGGGTGGACGGCCGATCGGCGGCGTCTGAGGTGAATCCTAGTGTCACTTTAGGGGCTGGACGACAGTGGGTCAACGCTGATAGCAGCTGAAACCCAAGAACACGTTAATAGGAACGAACCTCTCTGGTACCAAGTTTAAAGTAAATCTGAATATTTATGTGTATTATTCACATTGCAATATGGGACTACAATATATATATATGCACTTGACTACAAGATTAGAGGAACTTGATTCCTAGAACATTAATTATCTATGCTAAGTCCTAGAAGTGTAAATACAATGAATACATAGATACAATGAATAAAACTGCACTGTCCACATATTATGATTATAATCAACAGTCTTGTTGGTAAGCTTAACTATCTTACATAACTCGACCCAACATGACCTTAGCTGTAAGTGTGGTGTGTCAATTTTTGAATTCTCCTTGTGATAGTCATTGGGACGTTGTGATTCGCATTCTTAGATACATCAAGAATGCACCAAGTAAAGGCTTATTTTATGAAGACAAAGGCAATGCTAAAGTTGTTGGTTATTCTGATGTTGATTGGGCAGGTTCACCGTCTGATAGGCGCTCGACTTCAGGATATTGTGTTTTTATTGGAGGCAACCTAATCTCATGAAAGAGCAAGAAACAGAACATTGTGGCTAGGTCCAGTGCAGAGACCGAGTATTGTGCTATGGCAGCGGCAACCTGTGAGCTCACATGGCTGAAGCAATTGCTTCAACAACTTAAATTGGGAGAGGTCAAGGACATGAAACTAATATGCGACAACCAGGTTGCTCTGCATATTGCCTCTACAACAACAACAACTAAGCCTTTTCCCACTAGGTGGGGTCGGCTACATGGATCAAACGACGCCATTGTGCCCTATCATAAACCAAGTCTTCAGAAATGTCATTCAAATCTAAATCTTTTTTAATTGTTTCACCTATAGTCTTTCTTGGTCTCCCTCTACCTCTAGCTATTAGACTATCCTCTACCTGATCTACTCTTCTTACCGGGGCTTCTAAGGATCTTCTCCTTACATGTCCAAACCACCTAAGGCGAGATTCTACCATCTTTTCCACAAAAGTTGCTACCCTTACTTTCTCTTTAATGCATTCATTCCTAATCCTATCTTGTCTTGTATGACCACACATCTCATCTCCGCGACACTGATCTTATGCTCTTGCTCTGCATATTGCCTCTAACCCAATTTTTCATGAAAGGACCAAGTACATAGAGATTGACTGTCATTTTTTCAGATAAAAGGTTCTTTCAGGTGAGATTACTACTGGCTTTGTCAACTCCAAAGACCAGCTAGCTTATGTTTTCACTAAGTCCCTATTTATTGTAATCAGCGTATATATATCAATGATCATGTGTGTAGCAAACACACAATTCTCCAAACACTTCTTTATCTTACAAACAATAGCAATGAAATGGAAGACAGTGAGCTTATCTTCTTTGTTCCCCCATTCCATTTATGGTATGGAATAAGTGGTTACACACTTTGTACCTTGTAAAACATGAGTGTAGAGACAGGACAGGATATGCAGTATGCACGTAGGTGTTTTCCAAAGTCCATTAAAAATTCTACTACAATCTTGGATAGATATATGAAGAAATTATTAGAGATGAACACTAAAAGCAAGGGAGGTTACCCCATTCCAAGGCCATGGCATGCCAGAAACCTCAGTGAGAGCTTATTGTGGTACTTAGAGATTGCCTACCAAGGGTGATTGCTGGTAGTAGGAGTCGAACCTAAGCTTTTCTCAAGCGAAGTGCTTCAATCCTTACCAGCTGAACCAACCCTCATTGGCTGGAGACCAGTAGGACAATTCACAGGATTTGGATCAAACCCAATCCGACCCGCACTGCTCCAAACTCACACCTTTGGTGCCCCGATCCAAATTTGATCCGATCTAGAATTGTATGGATAGGGTCAAATCCGATCCGACTCGGGTTGCTGTACTGTGAACCCATCTTCACCCTACACATAAACAAGATGCTACCATTAGATTCTGGTGAAACCTGCAACCAGAACAATATTGATGCAAAATGATGCAAAACAAGATTGATGCAGAACAAGAGCAAGCATCATGCCCCTGCAACTTCCTCCTCTTCAACTAGAACAAGATTGACGCAGAAGCTGGAAAGCAAAATTGGAGGAACCTCAGCGGACACCAATTTCATTTCATCGTCAATGTAGATTGGCATGACCACGGACACCACTGTCCTCAGGTGAGTCCTGCAGATCTTCAAGGCAGTGAGACATTGAACGAACCAGACCAGGAATGAGGAGTCAAAGGTTGCAGGTTTTGCTGGCGGCTTTGTTCTCCTTCAGACGGCTGGAACAAAGGAGAAAATCTTGTTCTGGTCTACAAATGTCTGCAACCAGAATGAAGAGCACCAGAGCAAACCAGATCTCCTTTGGATTTGAACCAGCTGCTAGTAAATCTTGATGGCCAGCAACGAAAGGCGGTGGAAGGTCAATGTCTGGCGGCAGAAGATGGTGGAGAGAGAAAATAGATCTGTGGGAGAAAGATTAGAGAGAGAGAGAGAGAGGAGTGAGAAGTTGAGAAATTTGTGGTACAAATGAGAGAAGGGAATGAATCGGCTCATATGGTTACCCAGAGATCCACTGGTTTTTGAAGAATCCAACCTGATCCGAAATTATATTTGGGTCATAAAAGATCTAATCCATTGGGTGAAGTTGGGCTGGATCAGGTCACATACCTGATCCATTGCCATTCCTAGAGACCACATTTTATATGTTATTAGACCTGGCAATTTTGTGAAAAGACATGTTACTAAAGAGTGAATGACATAATTGTAACAAGAGACTCAATTATACAAGTCTTAAAAGTACATTCATAAATAGTTGAGCATAGATGACATCAAGTTAGTGACATTTGATTTTATAACATTCATAATTGATGCAGTAGAAGATGATAGACAGCAACTAAGCAATAGAATTTTGAGAGAGAAGTAGGATAGATTGAAGTGGAACGATAAAAGGAGGGGTTCTAGGATTTAGAAACCTCTCAAGTCTGTAATTATAATATGACGGCTAAAAGATGCTGAATACCAGTCCCTAGGATTATATATACCAAAGTTATAAGCATATTACTAAGCCTAGCCCAATCTATCAAGGCCCAAATAATATTAAACCCAAACGTCATTAAAACGTCACATGCTAGTCATGTGACCACTTAATACATAGAAAAACAGTTTAAATAAAAAATAAACAGACTGAAATAAATAAATTGCTCTTGCATCATTCTCCCCCTCTTGAAAAGAGACAAATTTCTTCTTTTATCCAAGAAAAAATAATATTCACTTTCAAAATTACATTATAAAGGTTCTCAGCTATTTAAATTTTTATTGAGAGATAAAAAGAATAATAAATTTAACCTGAATTTGATATCTAGGTTTTGTCTATATGTCTAGACCAAGTTTGAGGTGTTCTGGTTTGGAATATTTTAATTTGTTTACTAATATGACTCCTAAGGATGCATTTATGATATCTGCATAGATGTTGAAAAGTGTTGATATTCCATTATTTGTACAATGCAGAAGATACCCCCTGGCCCCACAGAAATTGTACCCATACTTGATTGATCTGCTAACTGTCACCCATTTGTAGCATTTGAAAGTTGGGGAAGTAATGTTGTAACATTTTTTTTTTTTATGATAGTATATGGTCTATATGCTGTGCAGAAACAGTTTCTTGTGCAGCTGCAACAGCAGTATGTAACAAAAAGAAAACATATGTAACAGTAACTCAATTGCCACCTGCCCAAGTCTTTAAGACTTGGGTGTAATGATGATGTTGGAAGTTTGATCCTCCACTAGGCTACCTAGCCCCCTCATTTATCTAGGTGCTTGTGCTGCCAATATACCCAAAAAAGAAGGTTCAAGAAGCAAGAGCAAATAAAGAAATGCAGACAACAATTCTTCCTGGTTACTTTCAAGACAGATATTAACTTATTATGATGGACCAACAACTTTGATGAAATGGCTATGTTGTTCGCAAAGAGCTAATCCATTTGGATTTTCATGATGTTTAAAAATGTGAATGACTGTTGTAATTAAAATAAAAATGTTCAATCAGAAAGCAAAAGGGTAGCCTTAACTAAGGATATGATCTAGGAAGTGCATGTCAAAGAAGTTTGAATGCTCTGGTGCAGAATATGTAGATGATTTGACTTGCAGCGATCAAATGTTTAAGATGTCTTCACAAGTAGTATAATGGAGCATATAGATCATGAAATGACTATTTAGTGAAATAGATTTCATTTAGCTGATGACCACTTAGTGTTTATTAAGATTCAGGGCCAACTAAAGCATCTAGAATTATGCTCATCTGTTCTTGTTATATTTCATATGTAGATCAGATAAGCTCTGATTAGGTAACTATTAATATAATTTGTCCTTAATTTCACATGTAAACAAACTACTGTATCATGCAGATGGTTTTATTCAACATTGCCTTCTTTGGAATGGGAAATTTTGCAAGTATTGCTAGTTTCGAGATTTCATCTGTCTATCGGTTCATTACTATCTTTAGTGTAAGTGAAAGTTGACATTTTTTTTATATTTAAGTTACCTATGTTTTATCAACATTTGAACTGATAATGTTTCCTCCCAATTGCAGCCATTTCTGATGGCATCGCTACTTATCTTCAAGTTATTTATACCCTTCATGCTTGTCATGTAAGTGCACTGGCAAATTTTCTGATGATGCTATTTATAACTGTTATACAATATTACAACTTTGAGACTCACCTAAAATCAATACGAAATGTCCTTTTCTTTTTTATGATGCATCCCAACTAAATGATATGTGGTCATATTAACTTCTAAAGCTGTGGATTTTCACACAATTGCTTGTCACCATTATTTTTTAAAAAAATAAAATGGCAACAATTTTGCTCAAGGGTAGATTTATTCATCCTTTCTTAAGCCTTGTTTGTATTGATGGTAAGGGATGGAAAGGAGAGGAATGGAATGAAAATTATGGAATGGTAATAAGTGCCATTGTTTGGATTTTTAAAAATTGGATGGAATGGAATGGAATTGGGTGAACTCCATACCACTCCATTCCCCTATTCCCCCCACCACCCCCCCCCCCCAAAAAAGAAAAAGAAAAAGAAAAAGCGGGGGTTAGGGATTAACAACTTATAAAATTACATTTTTGCCATTAATTCCAAGGTTTAGTATGTTCAAGATAAGGGCAATATGGAAACAATAAACTTATAATTCTTACTGCCAATCACTTTCACTAGAACTTCCAAACAATACTGGAATGGAAACTTTTCTTCATTCCATCATTAAATATGCAAATAATGGTATGAGAACTTTATTCCATTCCATTCCACTCATCATAAAATATCCAAACAAAGCCTTAAGGACTGATTGTTAGTCATCAGATCAGCCACAAATACATTGTGCAAATGTGCATCTTGAATCCATCTGGTGCTTGCATTTAATCATAGAATAAAAATTTGATAAATTTTTAATAACTTTTTCTGTTTCCTATACTTTTGTAGAAAGAGAAAATAATGTTTCACTGGTATAATCTGTAAATTCCAAATTCCATATTTTATAAATAATGCTTTTGACATTATTAATAACAGTTGTAGTGGTTCTAAATCTTTTGTACAATTGTCCATTTTATATTACTTTCAATGGATGGAACTGCAGATGTGTATTCAGTGCAATAACCAAACTGAATGAAGTTCCAAGGTTGGGATGCTATTTCCTTGTTATATTATTTTCAGGCGTGATGACCATTCACTTCTTCTTCCTGGTATACTCACCCTATTCTTTATAATTTCATTATGTTTCTACAGTCTTCTGTAAATTATTTTATAATCTCACTGTTCATTTTTCATACTGTAAATATATGTGCCTTCATTCCATTATAGTAAATTCAAGGGGTCAACTGGCCAACTTAACAGTTAGAAATGCCCAGATATTGCAAGTACCTTTCTTCCATTACCATCCACTTCTGTCCTTTTTTTTTCCCTTTCGTCCTTTTTCGTTGGATTCCTTGCTGTCAGTTGTTGATAATTTGAAATGACCATGGTTGTTATTGATCCTTTTTTTTTTATCAATATTACCAAATTCAAATCCTGAAATGTGAAGTATTATTATTATTATTATTATTATTATTACCAAATTTAATGCCTGAGGATATATATTTGAGAACAGGTACGCTAATACTGAGTTTGATGGTTGGCAGGTTCGAAATACGGGAAGTTGGATGGAAATTGGTAATAGTATCAGTCATTTTGGTATCATGAGTGCCCAAGTTGTTTTTGTTCTGTTACTATTTGCCCTTACAAATACATACACAAAAGACATCCACTGTAATTCAGCAGTACCATCTGCACGAAAGGCAAATTAGGTTGCATCGAAGTTAGATATCTACACATGGAAATGACTCTATACATCTTTGTTGGGGACTTCGATGATTTTATGACCAAAACCTGGTATCACGTGTCTACCCTGGCTAACTTTCATTTCTGTGTCAGCTCCAGACTCAAAGGACTTTCCCTGTGCTAGCTGACCTTAATAAAACTGGGGCTGAAATTTTTGCACGTTAACAGATTGTGGTTCAAAATTAGTACTCACTCCCAATTATATTTATTCAAGAAGATTGCGATTGAGGGACAGTGATGAGAAACTCTGGTAAAGGCCATTAAAACTTTGTGACTGCCAAGATATGGAATCAAGAACTTTCATATGAAGTTTTTTATCTTTATATACTACCCATGGTATTTGAGTTGTACACAGCTGAGCACACAGTTCAGGTCTGGGTGATTTCATTGCAGTTGCTTCGCCTGTCCAAAAAGAAACTAACTGAAAAGGATTTTTTTTTAATGTTTTGTTTACTGTAGTTAATGTAAGACATAACTTATTCTTTTCTTCCGAATTTATGACTGAGGTTATATATTGAGATATTACTTTCTCCTTAGCACTTGCATAAATTTAAAATATCGGGTATAAAAAAAGATATGGAAAAAGAGTATCAGTTTAGCTCTACACATTTAACAGAAATTTGGGTAGCAGGTGTCTAACAATGTAATAATCTTATCCGCACAAACCCTGTTAAGTATCTATTATCTGCCCTTTTTTTTGTGTGCGCTTACCTATTAAATAGAGTTTAAGTAATTAGAGCCCAAGTCATTGAGCAAGTAATGTTCTTGACTACTTAAACAAAGTGCAAGCTTGTCCACAAATTATCTTCCACTTAAACTTTGTCCAAGTGATTGGAGTTGAATGAAATTGGATTGATATTATCAGAGTGCAAGCTCTTCCATTTTTTTGGCTCTCTTCAGTTCTCTCTCAAAACTTTTAGGGCTTTTGCCTCTCCGAGAACCCAACAGTTAAATCTTCATTTATGGGCTAAAAGATAGTTGAAGGAGCCTAGATTGGAGGTTCTCTCCATCTTTGAGGAAGATTTAAGCTTCAAGGCTCACTCCATTGGGTTTCATCTTTTGTTATTTCTTCTTTCTCTCTTCCCTTTATCTTGAATATGAATTTTTGTAATATATTTTCGTATTCAATGAGTAACTAAGCTGTGTATAGGGTATTCTTTGGATCCCCTATGAATATTGATTGATTTGCACTCTTTTGAGCTTATATGAATGATTTAGGTTTTATTTTATCATAATGTGCTTAATGCTCTTACTTATTTAATCAACATTTAGGTGATTTAATGAAATCTAATGAGTCTAGACATAGGACTTTGGGTTTTAGATCATACATATGGTAAATGCATGTTCGATTTCATTCCAATGGCGGGGTAGATTGATTCGCGAATAGGATAGACATATATCTCTTAGTCATGTATAGTCATAATTGAGAATCAATCATAATGCTTGTTGTTTGTTCTGGTTCTCATGGACACATAGTGAACTAGGTAAATGACATAGGGTTAATCGACTTAGACATAAGTTTTTAACTAAGTTAGTTTCTTAGGTTAACTTTGTACCACCCTGAAAATTCATAATTTTATGATAAATAGTCATTTTCTAATATTTGTGATTTTTGAGAATTTTTCTGAATTTTTTTTAGAATGCGAAATATTTTAATATTATATTTTGTTTTGCGTGCACATTAAGCGGAGTTGAAAAAATGAGATATTTTTTATGAGAACCTTGATTTGTGAAAATGTCGATGGGGGATCTTACTAAACCCGAGGTTGGACACAGTTTACGAGATTTTATATTTTTTCTAAATTTTTATCTGATAAATAAAAATCGCTGTGTAATTTTATCTGTTGGACAATTAACACTGACTATTGTCAACTGTAACAATTGTCCATTGGATAATAGCATGTGTTAGAAATCCTATCTTATCCTAATGTAATTCACTTTATGTTTAATCAAATTCACTTTAATTCAAAAATACTATATTATAATCAAGCTTCTCGTGGAAGCTTTGACTACAAATATCTAAAATGCCCAAAGCTTGTAGGAGAAGCCATTCATTCCCTCTCCCTCTCTTATTGTCGCGGCTAGGTGCCCATTTTAGGGGGCCAAAGGTTTGATTTTTACCTTATCATTTTACTCCAAAATTTTAATACACCGAAAAATTATTAACTTTTCTCTTCATTTCCTCTTCACCATTTTCCCTCTTTTTCTTCCTCTCTTCCTTTTCTCTGCATGGTTTGCAGCCCCTCCATTGGAGACCATTTTCATTTTCTTGTTTCACTACAACCATTCCTACACTTCTCTTCTCATTCTCAACATTTTCTCTTTGGTGATTCTCTCTCAAATCCATCATCTTCACCATCTTCTTTCAAGAACACAAGCTTGAAGCTTTGAGGTAAAACTTCCATCTTTCTTTCTTTTTCTCCTCATTTTTGTGTTCCTTGGCCACTACAGTGGCCAAGGATTCATCCTTTTCAAAGCTTGGTTGTTGATTCTACAAGTTTTGTTTTCTAGGGTTTTTGGGAGCCCAAAACTGAACCACCAAGGAGCAACCAAGGAGGTGATTTTCGTGTTCTTCCTTTAGGTAAGAGGGAGATTTACTCACTTCAACCATTATTGGTGGTGAGGGAACTTTTGAGTGATTGTTGATGGAGAAATCCTTAAGGAATTGCTCTCTTTGTGTGTTTATTTTGCATGTTGTGTGTGTATTTGATTTACATGGAAGTGTTGATTGTGTTGAGTACTTTGATGATGTTGGATTGGATGAATGGAAAATTTAGGGTTTCCTACACTCTTGGGGAGGTCACTGTTTTTTCTCAAATTTTAGGGATTTGAATTTGATTTTGTACAAAATGTAGCTTATGTAATTAGGTATTAAAGGATTGATGCATGAAATGGAAAAATTGGAATCTTGATGCCTTAGGCAGGCTCACTGCCTCTAAAGGATTTTTGGGTCCAAGTGGTGCTTTTGTGCATCCTTGGGAAATTAAGCAATTTAGACATAAGTAATTTATAATGTGATGGAAGAAATTGATTGAGTAATGGTTCTTCAGAGGGGCCACGGTTTTAAGGGTTCTTTGACCCAACATTTGCATAATTGATCAAGACTTAAGTAATTAGGAATGTTGGATTGATGATATGGAATTGTGGTATGCATTGAACTATATATATATGAAATGTTGATATTGAGAATGGATTGTATGATATTATGAGTCCATGTGTGGGACTAAATACTTGTTGATGTTTACTTGACTAAATTGTGGCATGAAGTTATTGAGGACTGTTTATATGCCATTGTGGTATGTTCCATGTGAAATATATTGTTAATGAATATGCATGATGTGCATTGTTTTATGAGGAATATATAATTGATGAACATACATGATGTACATTGAGTCATCATGCCTTTGTGAATGTCCGTTGGACTTTGTTGGAAAGGCATTGTATGCCTAGGAGATTGAATTACACCTTAGTGCGGGTGCGAGTAGACTAAGTGTAGGTCATGATGCTGGCCTTGGGGGCGTCGGGGTGCGGGTGTCTCACAATAGATAGTGGTAGCTCCACTAGGGCCGTAGGATAGACTGATGAAGACACACCGACGATCCGGACCGAGATGTTGTCCTATATCGCGATCTTATTGAGGTCCATGTATAAGCCATGTTGCGCAAAATACTATTTTTCTGATAAAGCACTTTATTTTAAGGCTAACGAGATACTAGCATGACTCCTTGATCATTCTCTCCGAATGTTGATGTCTAGCTCCATGGAGTAGGATTTTGGTACCATATGCATTATGCATTGTCAGTCTCATATTTCATCTGGCATGAGTACTTACATTGTTAAATTATCTTCTTTACTGTTGTAATAATGATCTGATTGTTGGGCTGTTGACTGCTTGAAATATTAATATTGTTTATCTTTTATTGCTCATTTTCTTTACTATTACTTATTGTTGTTTTTCTTTTATTGCTTATGTTATTATTACTGCTGATGTATATGTGTACTGTGATGTTATGTGGGCGTCCAGCTCCGTTCTGTTTTCTTACTACCGTATTGGTATTGAATGCTGTGTGTCTCACCTCTTTCTTGTATATTTGCATTTTTGGTTTTATTTACTTGCTTCTGAGAAGAAGTTCATGAAGAAAAGGAAACGCCTGAGTTTCCTAGTTTCTAGCCTGACTACGAGTAGAGCTTGCTTAAACATGACGTCACGTCCACGCCGATTTTTGGGATATGCGATGATGACCTTTCACGGAGGTCATGACTGTTGGCATATAAACTTGCGCACGGACCATTGCATTTACCACGGGGAGTTGACGGTGTCACTAGCTTTTTGGGAAGCTTGACGTTTTGCTATTTTGATGGGCTGTATATTTTGTAAACATCTTGGGGGTAGGTAAAGCCTTTTACTTTTTTGTAAATTTGATGATGCAATTAAACAGGCTGATGTAATTTATATATATATATATATATATATATATATATATATATATATATATATATATATATATATAGAGAGGAGGATCAACTTACACCAGTGTAATTTTTTTTTACTTACACTCATTTTCAATCGTTAGATCCACTTTCATCTAATGGTTACTTTTAATGAAATAATTTTAACTATTAGATGAAAGTGAATCTAACGGTTAAAAATGAGTGTAAGTCAAAAAAGACTTACACTGGTGTAAACCGATCTCCCCTCATATATATATATATAATGTATAGATGTATGTTTTCCTTTCATGCTGATTTTGCTTACTGTAATTACGTTTTATTATTCTCTCACTTCACAATAACAAAATATATATATATATATATATATATATATATATATATGTGTGTGTGTGTGTGTGTGTGTGTGTGTGTGTGTGTGGTGTATATATATATAGTAATATACGCTACTCAATTATTATACATTTATTATTTGAAGGAGTTTACTTGTTATAATATAAAAATGAACCAGGTCTTAAATTACGATTTTATTTACTTATTTTCCGCATTTTTATTTCACTTTACTATGGTGTGACGTTCCATCTTCTCCTTGAAAAAGGGACGTTGCACTGTCTTGGTATTAGAGCCCCAGTTTAAGTTTTCTTTTGGGTCTTGTGGTTTTGGACTGTCTTGTTTGTGTTGTGTGATTCTCTGTGTTTGGTATTCCGAAAGGATGCATCTGACTTTTTCCTGTGTTTTGTATAGTTTGACTTGAAAAGAGATATGGCTCGTAGAGGGGATATGACTGCAGCAATTGAGGCGATTCAGAGGATGGCTGAGGCGATGCTGCAACAGAACCAACAGACTACTTAACAGCAAGAGAGAGTCGCATAACAGTTGGAAGCTACTGCCGATGCTCAAAACTTGGTTGAATTTCGTCGCAATGACCCTCCACAATTCAAGGGAGAATTTGATCTTGAGAAGGCTACTCTTTGGATCAAGGAGCTGGAGAAGATATTCACGTGTATGAATTGTGCTAATGACAAAAAGGTGACTTATGCTGCGTTTATGTTGGTTGGAGACGCAGAAGACTGGTGGACTGGAGAATAGAGATTGCTGGAAACTGAAGGTCGAGCAATTACTTGGGAGGTATTCAAAGATAAATTCTTGGAGAAATATTTCCCTGCAAGTGCCAGACATGCTAAAGAGATGGAGTTTCTTAGTCTGAGACAAGGGAATATGACTATAAGTGAGTATGCTGCAAAGTTTGAGAGCTTATCGAGATTCTCAACTTATTTCCAACACCAGCCGAACGAGGTGTGGAAATGTCAGAAGTTTGAAGAAGGGTTGAAGCATGATGTGAAAAGAGCAGTTATAACATTGAAGATTAACCAATTTTCGAAACTGCTTGATACGTGTCACCGGGTGGAAGACCTAGACCAAGCGTGGGACATGAGGAACCGCAACTTTGGACCTTTTCGGTCCTAGAGGGGAGGCAACAGCAATACTAATCGTTATCAGAAAAAGCCTTACTCGGGACCACTTGGAAATCAACAACAATGATCACAAGGTGGAAGTCCTAGTGGAAGTCCTGGTAGAACTGGTTAGACTATGGCGCCTACGCCGAGATGTTTGAAGTGTGGAAAAGTGCATTTCACAAGGGATTGCACAATTAAAGGAATCATTTGCTTCAGATGCGAGAAGGCTGGACATGTTTCTCGTGATTGCAATCAAGCTAAGGCTGAGCCTTCAGTCATAATGCAAGAACTGCGAAACTGCAAGCAGGAGGTAGAGTTTATACCCTGAGTGGAGTTGAAGCCTCTAAATCTGAAGATCTTATACAAGGAAAAGGTCTCATAGAGCATAATCTTTTAACTGTACTATATGACTCTGGGGCAACTCATTCTTTTATTTCCTATGACTGTGTGAAAAGACTTGGTTTACCTGTGTCTTCTTTGCCTTTTGACTTGACTGTTTCAACTCCTACTGCTAAACCTGTTGTTACCACCAAAGTCTGTTTAGATTGTCCATTAATTGTTGAAGGTCAAATCTTTTCTGTTGATTTGATCTGTTTACCTCTTTCCCAGTTAGACATAATCTTAGGAATGAATTGGTTATCTTCTAACCATGTCCTGTTAGATTGTTCTAGAAAAATCATAGTTTTCCTTTTGGATGAGAGTTCTAGATTTTTGATGGCCAACAAAGTGAAAGCTTTCTTAAAAGAAGGAGCTCAAGGATACATGTTATTCTCTTCTTTAAAAATTGAGAATGAGGCGGATGTGAACGCAATCCTAGTGGTTAGAGAATTTCTTGAAATCTTTCCTGAAGATGTACCTGGTTTACCGCCGGAGTGGGAGATAGAGTTTGTCATTGACCTTGTGTGTAACGCCCCTTTTTCTAGGAGAAGAAGGAACGTCACACCATAGTAAAGCGAAATAAAAATGCGAAAAGTAAGTAAATAAAATCGTAATTTAAGACTCGGTTCATTTTTATATCAAATAATAAAGGTATAATAATTGAGTAGTGTATATACGTATGTATATATATATATATATATATATATATATATATATATATATATATATATATATTTTTGTTATTGTGGAGGTGAGAGAATAATAAAACGTAGTTATAGCAAGCAAAATCAGCATAAAAGGAAAACATGCATCCATATATATATATATATATATAAATTACATCAGCCTGTTAATTACATCATCAAATTTACAAAAGTAAAAGGCTTTACCTTCCCCCAAGATGTTTACAAAATATACAGCCCATCAAAATAGCAAAATGTCAGGCTTCCTAAAACGATATACGGTTAGCCATCAGTAGCCACCGACAGTACTAGTCCCCTAAGACTGATGAGAAGGAACCGTAGTAGGGTCCTCCTCAAGGTCTTCCTCATCAGATGAAATCATCATCGGAGCGACCGAATTTCGAGCAGAGGCTCAAGCAGTGGACAGGAATGAATCCTCTTGTGGGGGTATAATAGAGGTCATCCCACAAATCTCTAACGGATAGGTAAAACTCTAAGTGGACAAAAGCAGTAAAATCAAAAACAGGCGGGTCATAGCGACCCCAGGCTAAAGACACAGTCAGTTCCCCATGATAGATGCATCGGTCTATGTGCAAGTTTATATGCCAACAGTTAGGACCCCCGTGAAAGGTCATCTTCGCATATCCCAAAAATCGACGCGGACATGACGATATCTTCAAGCAGGCTCTAATCGTAATCGGGCCAGAAACTAGGAAACTCAGGAGCTTCCTCTTCTTCACGAACGTCTTCTCAGAAGCAAATAGTAATGAAAATGAATAATAAAAGATAAACAACATTAATATTTCAAGCAATCAACAGCTCAACAATCAGGTCATTATTACAACAGTAAAGAAGATAATTTAACAGTGTAAGTACTTATGCCAGATGAATTATGGACTAACAATTCATAATGCATATGGTACCAAAATCCTACTCCATGGAGCTAGACATCAACATTCGGAGAGAATGATCAAGGAGTCATGCCAGTAACTCGTTAGCCTTAAAATAAAGTGCTTTCTTATAAAAATAATATTTTTTGCAACATGGCTTATACATCATATCTCAACAATTGATCGTGATATAGGACAGCGTCTCGGTCCGGATCGTCGGTGTGTTTACATCGGTCTATCCCACGGCCCTAATAGAGCTACCACTGTCTATTGTGAGACACCCGCACCCTGACGCCCCCAAGGCCAACAATCACAACCTACGCTTAGTCTACTCGCACCTACACTAAGGTGTAATTCAATCTCCTAAGCACACACTGCCTTTCCAACAAAGTCCAATAGACATTCACATATGCATGATGACTCAATGTACATCATGTATGTTCATCAATTATATGTTCCACATAAAACAATGCATATCATGCATATTCATTAACAATATATTTCTCATGGAACATATCACAACGGCATATAAACAGTCCTCAATAACTTCATGCCACAATTTAGCCAAGTAAACATCAAAAGTACTTAGTCCCATACATGGACTCACAATATCATACAATCCATTCTCAATATCAACATTTCATATATATATAGTTCAACAAATACCACAATTCCATATCAAGAATTCAACATTATTAATTACCTAAGTCTTGATCAATTATGCAAATTTTGGGTTAAGGAACCCTTAAAACCGCAGCTTCTCTCAAGAACTATTACTCAATCAATTTCTTCCATCACATTATAATTTTCTTATGTCTAAATTACTTAATTCCCAAGGATGTACAAAAGCTCCACTTGGACCAAAAAATCCTTTAGAGGCCGTGAGCCTCCTTAAGGCATCAAGATTCTAATTTTTCCATTTCATGCATCAATCCTTTAATATCTAATTACATAAGCTACATTCTGTTCAAAATCAAATTCAAATCCCTAAAATTTAAGTCAAAACCGTGACCTCCTCAAGAGTGTAGAGAACCCTAAATTTTCCATTCATCTAATCCATCATTATCAAAGCATTTAAAACAGCCAACACTTTAGTCTCAATCAAGAACACACAAACATGAAAAGCAATCAAATAAAGTGAGCAATCTATTATGGATTTCTCCATTCACAACCAAACAAAAGTCTTCTCACCACCAATAATGGTTGAAGTGAGTAAATCTCCCTTTTACCTAAAGGAAGAACACGAAAATCACCTCCTTGGTTGCTCCTTGGTGGTTCGGTTTTGGCCTCCCAAAAACCCTAGAAATCCATCTCAAAGGATCAACACCAATAGCTTGGAAAAGAATGGATCTATGCCCAAAAATATGACCATAGAAACGAAAAATAGGAAGAGAAAGTGAAGAATCAAAGATTTACCTTCAAAGCTTCAAGCTTTGTTCTTGAGAAAAGTGATGAAGATGATGGATTGAGAAGAAGATCACTAAAGAGAAAAGCTTTGGAATGAGGAGTGAAGTGTAGAAATGGTGATGGCGAAGCAAGAAAATGAAAAATGGTCACCAATGGGGCTGCAAAACCGTGGAGAGGGTGAAGGAGAAGAAGAGAGAAAAATGGAGAGAAAAGATGAAGAGAAAATGAAGAGTGAAAAATTGAAGAGAGAGAAAGTGATAGTAGAAAATGAGTGTGAATTTTTGGGTGATGAGTATTAAGTGTGGGAAGCAAATCTTGCCTCCTTTTGGGCACCAATTGCCGCGGCAATGAGGAGAGAGAGAGAGAGAGTGAGTGGCTTCTCCTACAAGCTTAGGGCATTCTAGTCTTTTGTGGTCAAAGCTTCCATGAGAAGCTTGATTATAATATAGTATTTTTGAATTAAAGTGGATTTGATTAGACATAAAATGGATTACATTAGGATAAGATAGGATTTTTACTACAAGCTATTATCCAATGGATAATTATTGCAGTTAGCAGTAGTCAGTGTTAATTGTCTAACAAATAATAAAATACACATCGATCTTTATTTATCAGATAAAAATCTCAAAAAACGTGACACCTCGCAAACCATGTCCAGCCTCGAGTTTAGTAGGATCCCCCGTCTACGTTTCCACAGATCAAGGTTCTCAGGAAAAATATCTCATTTTCCGTGCTCCGTTCAGTGTACACGTAAAACGATAAATAATATTAAAATATTTTACATTCTCAGAAAAATCCAAAAAAGTTCACAAAAATCACAAATATTATAAAATGACTATTTATAATAAAATAAATAAATTTTGGGGTGTTACAACTCTCCCATTCAAATAGAAATTTCATCCTCGAAATTTTCATACCTTGTAATAATTGTGGGTACTGCTCCTTCATCTTATCCTCTAATTCCTACGTTGCATCTCCGGTTGTTTCATTCCAGATTACTTTTACTAATGGGATGTCTTTCCCTCTGAGTTATTTCACCTTCCAATCCTCAATCCTTACAGGAGTCATCTCATAAGTTAAGTTTTCCTTTAATTGTACCGTGTCAAGTGCTATGACATGATCAGGGCTAGGAATGTATTTTCGAAGTTGTGACACATGAAAGACATTGTGGATATTTGAAAGAAAATATGGTAAAGCTATTTGATAAGCAACTGGACCTATCCGGCGAAGAATTTGGTAAGGTCCAAGGAATTTAGGAGTAAGCTTTCTAGATTTAAGAACTCGGCCAACCCTAGTCGTAGACGTGACTTTCAAAAACACATGCTCTCCTTCTTCAAATTCAAGAGGTTTTCTCCTTTTGTCCACATAGCTCTTTTATCGACTTTGAGCCGTCCTTATCTTCTCCAGAATCATCTTGACTTTCTCAGTCGTTTGTTGTATGAGATCAGGTCCGACAGTAAGACGCTCACCATCCTGATACCAACACAAAGGTGTTCTGCACCTTTGCCCATACAGAGCCTCATAGGGTGTCATCCCTATACTCGAGTGATAACTATTGTTGCGGGTGAACTCTACCAATGGTAAAACCTTATCCCAACTTCTAGTTTGTTCCAAAGCACAAGCTCTGAGTAAATCTTCCAATGATTGAATTGTCCTCTCTGATTGACCATCGGTTTGAGGATGATATGCAGAACTCAAACGTAGTTTCATAGATATATAACTGATTCAACTTCTCCAATGAATACCTTATGTTGATTGGCAAGAAATGTGCTGACTTCGTGAGTCGATCCACAATTACCTATATCGAATCGTAACCTTTTTTGGTCTTTGGAAATCCAACCACAAAGTCCATCGCAATACTATCTCACTTCTATTCGGGAATAGTTAAGGGTTGTAACATTCCAGATGGTCTTTGATGTTCAATCTTTGCTTTCTAGCAAACTAGACAGGAAGATACAAATCTGGCAATATCTCTTTTCATTCTGTGCCACCAGAATAACTTCTTCAAATCTTAGTACATCTTGGTTATTCCAGGGTGCATACTCAACTGACTCGTGTGAGCATGTTCGAGTATATATTTCCTGAGTTCTTGATCCTTAGGCACACAGACTCTACCTCTGAACCTTAAAATTCCATTGTTTCCTTCTTCTAAGGTTGTTGCACTGCCTTACTCAACTCCCTTTCTTCTTGTAAGAACTTGTCAACTTTTTGCTTCTCTCAAATATCTTCCATTAACTCACTTGAAATAGTGACCATGTTCATGCAAATTTTTCTAGGTGTTAACTCCACAAAAGACCATATATCTCTGAATTGTTCTATCAAATCCTTTTCTCTGATCATCATAGCAGAAACGCTGATCGTTTTCCTACTTAAGGCGTCGACCACAACATTTGCCTTTCCAGGGTGGTATTGAAGTCGAAAATCATAATCTTTTAGGAATTCCAACCATCTTCGCTATCTCATATTCAACTCTTTCTGATCATGCAAATACTTCAAGCTCTTGTGATCGCTAAAGACATTGAACGTTGCTCCATAAAGAAAATGTCTCCATATCTTCAAAGCAAATACAACAGTAGCTAATTCCAAGTCGTGTGTTGAGTAGTTCTTCTCATACACTCGCAACTGTCTCGAAGCATTAGCCACCACGTTACTGCTTTGTATAAGCACACACCCCAATCCTTGGTATGAAACATCACAATACACTTCGAATGGTTCACTTGGATCAGGTAGAACTAACATTGGTGAAGTAGTTAGTCTCCTTTTCAGCTCTTGAAAACTTTCTTTCGTAAGCATCCGTCCACTCAAAGGCTTGATTCTTTCTTGTGAGTTGAGTGAGAGGTCCAGCTATCTTAGAGAATCCTTTAATGAACCTCCGATAATAGCCAGCTAATGCCACGAAGCTTCGAATTTCTGTCATGATTTTCGGCCTTTCCCATTGCAGAACAACTTTCACTTTTGACGGGTCTACAACAATTCCTTCCTTTGAGATCACATGACCTAAAAACATAACCTCGTCCAACCAGAATTCACACTTTGAAAATTTGGCGTACAACTCCTTTTCCTTCAGAATTTGAAGAACTATACTGAGGTGTTCAGTATTATCCTCCTGATTTTGAGAGTAGATCAGGATATCGTCGATGAAGACAACAACAAACCTGTCCGAGTAAGGACGAAAGATTCTATTCATATAGTTCGTGAATATGGCAGGTGCATTCGTCACACCAAAAGGCATTACCAGATACTCATAGTGTCCATAACAAGTACGAAAAGTTGTTTTGGGAATATCTTCTACTTTTACTCTGATATGATGGTAGCCTGATCGCAGATCGATCTTAGAAAACATCGCTACTCCCCTCAGTTGATCCATTAGGTCATCTATCCTTGGTAGTGGATACTTATTTTTTATCATGACTTTATTCAACTGGCGATAGTCTACACAAAATCGTGAAGTACCATCATTCTTCTTGAATAGCAATACTAGTGCTCCCTAAGGCGATACACTGGGTCTAACAAATTGCTTCTCCAAGAGTTTTTCTAATTGCTTCTTGAGTTCAACTAGCTCTGCTGGTGACATTCGATAAGGCGCTATAGAAATAGGACCAGCTCCAAGCACAAGGTCAATGGCAAACTCTATCTCTTGTTCTGGTGGTAAACCAAGTACATCTTCGGGGAAAACTTTGGGAAACTCTCTAACCATTGGAATGGCATTCACATCTGCCTCATTCTTGACTTCGAGCAGTAGACAATAGCATGTATCCTTGAGCTCCTTCTTTCAAGAAAGCTTGAACTTGGTTGGCCGTCAAAAATCTAGAATTCTTATCCAAAGGAAAAACTATAGTTTTACTAGAACAATCTAACAGGACATGGTAAGAAGATAACTAATCCATTTTTAAGATTATGTCTAATTGGGAAAGAGGTAAACAGATCAAATCAACAGAAAAGATTCGACCTTCAACAATCAATGGACAATCTAAACAGACTTTGGTGGTAACAACAGGTTTAGCAGTAGGGGTTGAAATAGTCAAGTCAAAAGGCAAAGAAGACACAGGTAAACCAAGTCTTTTCACACAGTCGTAGGAAATGAAAGAATGAGTTGCCCCAGAGTCATATAGTATAGTTAAAAGATTACCTTCTATGAGACCTTCTCGTTGTATAAGATCTTTGTATTTAGAGGCTTCAGCTCCACTCAGGGTGTAAACTCTACTTCATGCTTGCGGTTTCGCAGTTCTTGCAGCATTGAATGAAGGTTCAGCCTTAGCTTGATTATAATCACGAGAAACATGTCCAGTCTTCTCGCATCTGAAGCAAATGATTCCTTTAATTGTGCAATCTCTCGTATAGTGCTCCTTCCCACACTTCATGCATCTTGGCGTAAACGCCGTAGTTTGACCAGTTCTACTAGGACTTCCACTTTGTGATTGTTGTTGCTGATTTCCAAGTGGTCTCGAATAAGGCTTTTTCTGATAACGATTAGTATTGCTGCTACCTCCCCTCTGGGACTGAAAAGGTCCAAAGTTATAGTTCCTCGTGTCCCGCGCTTGGTCTAGGTCTTCCACCCAGTGACACGTATCAAGCAGCTCTGAAAATTGGTTAAGCTTCAATGTTATAACAGCTCTCTTCACATCATGCCTCAACCCTTCTTCGAACTTCTGACATTTCTACACCTCATTCGGCTGGTGTTGGAAATAAGTTGAGAATCTTGACAAGCTCTCAAACTTCGCAGCATACTCACTTACAGTCATGTTCTCTTGTCTCAGACTAAGAAACTCTATCTCTTTAGCATGTCTGGCACTTGCAGAGAAATATTTCTCCAAGAATTTCTCTTTGGATACCTCCCAAGTAATTGCTCGGCCTTCAGTTTCTAGCAATCTTTGTTCTCTAGTCCACCAGTCTTTTGCATGTCCAACCAATATAAATGTAGCATAAGTCACCTTCTTGTCATTAGCACAGTTCATAGCCGTGAATATCTTCTCCAGCTCCTTATCAAAGACTAGCCTTCTTTGGATCAAATTCTCCCTTGAATTATGGAGGGTTATTACGACAAAATTCTGCCAAGTTTTGAGCATCCGCAGTAGCTTCCAACTGTTGTGCAGTTCTCTCTTGCTGTTGTGCAATCTGTTAGTTCTGTTGCAGCATTGCCTCAGCCATCTTCTAAATTGCCTCAATCGCTGCAATCATATCTCCTCTACGAGCCATATCTCTTTCCAAGTCAAACTATACAAAACACAGGAAAAAGTCAGATGTATCCTTTCGAAATACCAAACATAGAGAATCACACAGTACAAACAAGACAGTCCAAAACCACAAGACCCAAAAGAAAACTTAAACTGGGGCTCTGATACCAAGACAGTGTAACGCCCCTTTTTCTAGGAGAAGAAGGAACATCACACCATAGTAAAGCAAAATAAAAATGCAAAAAATAAGTAAATAAAATCGTAATTTAAGACCCGGTTCATTTTTATATTATAATAAGTAAACTCCTTCAAATAATAAAGGTATAATAATTGAGTAGCATATATACGTATGTATTTTTTTTTTGTTATTGTGTAAGTGAGAGAATAATAAAACGTAGTTATAGCAAGCAAAATCAGCATAAAAGGAAAACATACATCCATACATCCATACATTTTATATATATATATTATATATATATATATATATATATCAGCCTGTTTAATTACATCATCAAATTCACAAAAAGTAAAAGGCTTTACCTTCCCCCAAGATGTTTACAAAATATACAGTCCATCAAAATAGCAAAACGGCAGGCTTCCCAAAAAGATATACGGTTAGCCATCAATAGTCACCGATAGTACCAGCCCCCTAAGACTGACGAGAAGGAACCGTAGTAGCGTCCTCCTCAGGGTCTTCCTCGTCAGATGAAATCATCATCAGAGCGACCGAATTTCGAGCAGTAGACAGGAATGAATCCTCTTATGGGGTATAATAGAGGTCATCCCACAAATCTCTAACGGGTAGGTAAAACTCTATGTGGACAAAAGCAGTAAAATAAAAAACAGGCGGGTTATAGCGACCCCAAGCTAAAGACACAGTCAGTTCCCTATGATAGATGCATCGATTCGTGCACAAGTTTATATGCCAACAGTTAAGACCCCCATGAAAGATCATCTTCGCATATCCCGAAAATCAGGGCGGACGTGACGACATCTTCAAGCAGGCTCTAATCGTAATCAAGCCAGAAACTAGGAAACTCAAGCGCTTCCTCTTCTTCACGAACGTCTTCTCAAAAGCAAATAAATGAAACAGAAATACAAGTATACAAGAAAGAGGTGAGACACCCAGCATTCATTACTAATACGACAGTAAGAAAACAGAACGGCGCTGGGTGCCCACATAGCATCACAACACACATATTCATCAATAGTAATAAATAAGATAAGCAAGTAAAAGAAAAATAACAATAAGTAATAGTAAAGAAAATGAGCAATAAAAGATAAACAACATTAATATTTCAAGCAATCAATAACTCAATAATCAGGTCATTATTACAATAATAAAGAAGATAATTTAACAGTGTAAGTACTCATGCCAGATGAATTATGAGACTGACAATGCATAATGCATATGGTACCAAAATCCTAAATCATGGAGTTAGACATTAACATTCGGAGAGAATGATCAAGGAGTCATGCCAGTATCTCGTTAGCCTTAAAATAAAGTGCTTTCTCATAAAAATAATATTTTGCACAACATGACTTATACATGGCACCTCAACAATTGATCGCGATATAGGGCAGCGTCTCAATCCGGATCGTCGGTGTGTTTGCATCGGTCTATCCCACGGTCCCAGTGGAGCTACCACTGTCTATTGTGAGACACCTGCACCCCGACGCCCCCAAGGCCAACAGTCATGACCTACACTTAGTCTACTCGCACCCGCACTAAGGTTTAATTGAATATCTTTGGCATACACCGCCTTTCTAACAAAGTCCAACGGACATTCGCATATGCATGATGACTCAAAGTACATCATGTATGTTCATCATTTATATGTTCCTCATAAAACAATGCACATCATGCATATTCATTAACAATATATTTCTCATGGAACATATCACAACGGCATATAAACAGTCCTCAATAACTTCATGCCACAATCTAGCCAAGTAAACATCAACAATGTAACACCCTAAACTTTTGGGTGAATTACCGTTGTGTCCCGAATGTACTGTTTTCTGTTTTTTAACTTTAGGATAAATGACCGTTATGTCCTTTTTATACTGTTTGTTATTTTTCTGTATGAAATATTGTTTTATTTTACTGTCTATGATTTTATTTGAACTTTTTGTGTGATTTGCTCCGGGACAGGAAAATAATATTTTCTGGGCCGGGGAAATCTTGTTTTAATTATTCGAGCTAGGGGATCTTACTAAACCCAATTTGAATGATACGGTTAGTAATCTTTTAATTTTTAGGATTTAAGTGTGTAATAAAATAATTTTATATTATTATAATATTATTTTATTAGTCAGTACAAATAAGCGGTAATGGACCTGAAAATGTTTTGCGGGACCCACGTTTAGCGAAACAGTTAACGTTTTTGCAGTAGTAGCTTAATGACTAGGCTTAATGACTAGGCTTAATTAGTGACAAGGCTTAATAACAAGGCTTCATGACTAGGCTTGGATTAGCCAATGAGAGCTAAGCTTGGTGATCAAGTTTTAATCCTCACCATCCATCATTTCTAAGGCTTGGATGGAGCCAACCAAGGGGACACCTCCCATGCATTGAACTCCACGGCCAAGCTTCATTTTGGAGAGCAAAAAAATCACTTAATTCTCTAACATTTTCTCTCTTTCTCTCTTCCAAAAATACCAAACACCATTGATGCTATCTTGAAGTACCATTCGGCCAAGAACCCTAGTTCACCATCCAACCACCCAAAATTTTATCCTACCTACTTTTCTAAACCTAAACACAATTCTAAGAACATCTCTAGTTGAGAGTTTTTGCAAAATCCAACATCTTGGGCTTGAAAACCTACTTGGAAGATTTTACCTAGAAGGTGAAAATCTTTGTTTTTCATTTCTAAATTCTTTTTCAAAGTTCTAAGCCATGATTGATCCATGGTTTAAGCTTTCTTTCATGTTAATAACTTGTAGAAATTTGTTTAAGCTTGATAGGTGTCTTGGAGGGGTGAAAACCGAAACCCTAGAAAGGAGTGAAAGAGTGTTTGTCTTCACTTAAGGTAAGAGGAAGACTTGAATCTTATCATCCTTGGGTGGTGATAAGAAAATGGAATTGGTTGTGGTTGTAGAATCCATAAGGATTCCTTTGTGTTATTTGTTATTAGCTTTCCTATTTGTGATTGTATTAAATTGCATGTCTACAAGCTTTAAATATATTGTATGTGTTAGAAATGCATGTATAATTAGTAGAAAGTGAATAACATGTCAAGGATTGCATGAGTGTTCCAAAGAACACCAATGAAAGCTCACGGCCTCAACATCAAAGGAGAACCAAAATGTTCTCATCAATTTTCCAAAAGTGTGATTTAATTAACTTAGGGGAATTGATAAGATATAAATTGTTTTAGAACAAGAAAAACAAATTTAAAGATCAAATGTCAATTTTATGTATTTCGGCCAACATGCCAAAGCCAAGTATTTATGATTTTTAAAATCATTTCCAAACCATTTTTAATCAAAAAGAAGCAATATATACTAGAAGGAATTTTATTACAATGAGTTTTGAGAAAATAAAAGGATTAAGATTGAGTTGAAGAAGTTAAAACTAATGATTTTACTGTTAGGAGAAAAATATAGTAGCTTTTGTAAATTTCTAACATATAGCTCATTTTATATTTTGAAGCATGTTAGTAGTTTTCAAAAGTTTAATTACATGGTTTGTCATATAAATAAAAAGGAATTTTTAACAGAAAAATTAGAAAAAAAACCATTGATATAGATTTTCTAAGCAAAATACTGTCAATTTTTATTAAAACGGACAAATAAGATAGAAAAGATATCCAATATACAGTATATGGTATGAAAAATACTCTACGTAGTTCAAAACGTATTAAAAATTATTTCTGTTTATTTAAACAATGATTTGTAAGGAATTTGGACAAGAAAGTAATTTAAAAATCTTACGCGATTGAGAAAACGTATTAAAAACCCTACGCGATTTTGAAAACAATAAAATATATTTATGCGATTTAAAAACGTTTGTAAAAATGACGGAATCGTGAAAACGCGATAAAATTTCTATGCGATTGACAAAAACAGTAACTTTTACTATCAGGCCAAAGTGGTGGACCCGGACAGGTTGTGAAACAGTATTTGTCTGGTGGGACTTACTGTATATATATGAGTTTGTGCCATTAAGGGCATTTTCATAAATATATGCCATTGAGGGCATTTGTGTAAATACGCATATTTATACCATTGAGGGTATTTTGATAATTTTTATTTTTGATCATGCATTGAGTTAATGCCAATTTTGGTGGATTGATTGACGAGGTGAATCACACTGTGTTGTCAGTGCGATAAGCGTAGTGTGGTTCATTCCATTATGGACTTGGAGACATTAGTGTGCGGATTATTCCATTTGTGGACAGTTGATCACTCCTCTAGGCCGTGGTAACTAGCAACACACTAATGGACTCGACACGCACTATACTTAATCGAGATCTTGTAAAGTCTAATAGTACATTGCCTATAGCGACACAACGTTTAACAGTGAACTACACCATGCCATGTGACTGTGGGCTATAGACGCAACGTGTGACAGCGTAATAGTTTGGTTGGGCAGCCGTGGTACTAATAGATTTTGCGGGTCATTCTCTCTGATGTCTATATGTGTTTAGCTCCATGGAGTAGGATCATGTCATATTGCATATGTATCTGTGTTGTACATTATTATATTTTTATCTGTGATATCATATATATTTAATTCTTATATTATATCTATGTTATATTGTATTTATGTTTATATTGTTCTGTGTTATACTGTATTTATGTTTATGTTGTTATGGCATTCTATATTGTATGAAGCTGTATATCTGATTGTATTGTCGTTTTCTTATTTACCATGTTTGTGGTGATATAGATTGTCTTACCTCTTTATTGTATGTGTTTCCATATTTTAAATTTATGTGGTAAAGAGTTTGAGGAAGAGGAACAGCCTCTTGAGTGTGTGTATCCTGAGGAAGAGGAAGAGCAGCAAGCCGAGGATCAGTACGACGATCAAGAACCATCCGATCATCCATATCCATTGGATTGATTGTGGGAGGATGACGCTACCAGGATTCTGTGGATTCATGCGACTTGAGTTTCACGGAGGCTCTGAAGCCTGACGTCTGCGAGAGGATAGAGACTCGGTGACGTACGTAGGGCATCTGACTGTGACCATACGGACGGAGTTTGATGGAGTACTGATCTTTTCTACTTTGTTGTATTTACATGTGGAGTTGCCGCTATCTCTTAGGCGTCATTGGGGTGGTATGTTTGATGCGCCTAGCGAGATCAGCAGCGTGTCGACTGCACGGACTTGTGTCCGTAGAGAGTCGAGGCATCATGGATATCTATCACCTGAAGTTTCATCTGAGAGTGATCCTTCAGAGGGTTAGATATTTATGATGTGTACTTGGGCGCGTCTGTGTTTGTATATATTGACCTTTTACTGTTTTGTTTATTGTTTTAGTTGTTAAATATTTATAGTTGTAAATTATTTGTATAACCTATGATGGAACCATATGTATATTATGTGTGATGACAGTGTGCTTATGTTATGTTCCGTGTTATTTTATCTCGTAATATTCTGTTTAACCGGAAAAATTTTACAACCCGTATTAGTATATAATAAATGTTTTACAACTTGGGTAGATTTTATTTATCTTTATTTTATTTTCTTTATAAATGTGACATCCCCATAAGGGTGTTACAAACAAGTACTTAGTCCCACACATAGACTCACAATATCATACAATCCATTCTCAATATCAACATTTCATATATATATAGTTCAACAAATACCACAATTCCATATCATGAATTCAACATTCCTAATTATCTAAGTCTTGATCAATTATGCAAATTTTGGGTCAAGGAACCCTTAAAACCGTGGCTCCTCTCAAGAACCATTACTCAATTAATTTCTTCCATCACATTATAATTTTCTTATGTCTAAATTGCTTAATTCCCAAAGACGCACAAAAGCACCACTTGCACCCAAAAATCCTTTAGAGGCCGTGAGCCTCCTTAAGGCATCAAGATTCCAATTTTTCCATTTCATGCATCAATCCTTTAATATCTAATTACATAAGCTACATTCTGTACAAAATCAAATTCAAATCCCTAAAATTTGAGTCAAAACCATGACCTCCTCAAGAGTGTAGGAAACCCTAAATTTTCCATTCATCTAATCCATCATTATCAAAGCATTTAAAACAACTAACACTTTAGTCTCAATCAAGAACACACAAACATGAAAAGAAATCAAATAAAGTGAGCAATCCATTATGGATTTCTCCATCCACAACCACACAAAAGTCTTCTCACCACCAATAATGGTTGAAGTGAGTAAATCTCCCTCTTACCTAAAGGAAGAACACGAAAATCACCTCCTTAGTTGCTCCTTGGTGGTTCGGTTTTGGCCTCCCAAAAATCCTAGAAATCCATCTCAAAGGATCAACACCAATAGCTTGGAAAAGAATGGATCCATGGCAAAAAATATGACCATAGAAACGAAAAATAGGAAGAGAAAGTGAAGAATCAAAGATTTACCTTCAAAGCTTCAAGCTTTGTTCTTGAGAAAAAGTGAAGAAGATGATGGATTGAGAAGAAGATCACTAAAGAGAAAAGCTTTGGAATGAGGAATGAACTGTAGAAATGGTGATGGTGAAGCAAGAAAATGAAAAATGGTCACCAATGGGGCTGCAAAACCGTGGAGAGGGTGAAGGAGAAGAAGAGAGAAAAATGGAGAGAAAAGATAAAGAGAAAATGAAGAGTGAAAAATTGAAGAGAGAGAAAGTGATAGTAGAAAATGAGTGTGAATTTTTGGGTGAGGAGTATTAAGTGTGGGAAGCAAATTTTGCCTCCCTTCGGGCACTAATTGCCGCGGCAATGAGGAGAGAGAGAGAGAGAGAGAGAGAGAGTAAGTGGCTTCTCCTACAAGCTTAGGGCATTCTAGTCTTTTGTAGTCAAAGCTTCCATGAGAAGCTTGATTATAATATAGTATTTTTGAATTAAAGTGGATTTGATTAGACATAAAGTGGATTGCATTAGGATAAGATAGGATTTTAACTACAAGCTATTATCCAATGACAATTGTTACAGTTGACAGTAGTCAGTGTTAATTATCTAACAGATAATAAAATACACATCGATCTTTATTTATCAGATAAAAATCTAAAAAAATGTGAAACTTAGTAAACTGTGTCCAGTCTCGAGTTTAGTAAGATCCCCCGTCGACATTTCCACATATCAAGGTTCTTGGGAAAAAATCTCATTTTTCTGGCTCCGTTCAGTGTGCATGTAAAACGAGGAATAATATTAAAATATTTCGCATTCTCAAAAAAATCTAAAAAAATTCACAAATATTATGAAATGACTATTTATAATAAAAGAAATAAATTTTGGGGTATTACATTCTGGCTGGAGCTGGTCCTGTTTCTATAGCGCCCTACAGAATGTCACCAATAGAGCTAGTTGAACTCAAGAAGCAATTGGAAGAGCTCTTGGAGAAACAATTTGTTAGACCCAGTGTATCTCCTTAGGGAGCGCCGGTATTGCTAGTCAAGAAGAAGGATGGTACTTCGCGATTGTGTGTGGGCTATCATCAATAGAATAAAGTTTCGATCAAGAATAAGTATCCACTACCAAGGATAGATAACCTAATGGATCAACTAAGGGGAGCAGCGGTGTTTTCTAAGATCGATCTGCAATCAGGCTACCATCAGATCAGAGTAAAGGTGGAAGACATTTGTAACACCCTGAAAAATTCGTATTTTATTTATTTCGGACGATTCTTAACTATTTTGAATAATCCGACTCGACTTCTGTAGATTTTATAATTTTTGTAATTTTTAGGAATTTTTGTGAATTTTTACGTTTTTTTATTATTTTAATATTATTTTGGAGCTATATACGAGCCTTCGTATTTTATTTCTTTTTGAAAATCCTTAATGATTTTTACTAATCCGACTTGATTTCCATAAGTTTTATAATTTTTATGATTTTGTGGATGATTATGAAATTTTTATATTTCTCTGATTGTTTTTGGGCTGTTTGTGGGCTCAGGTGGCCTTACGTGGTCCCAGATAGGTCCCGCAAAGTGAAAATTTTTCTACGACTAGAAAAATTTGTACTGTTTAGACGGAGACAGGGGATCTTACTAAACCTAAATCCGGAAACAGTTTTAGAAACAATTTTTTTACTGTGTTTTGTATTGTATTTAATTATCGAGCGATAAAAATACAGTAAAAATATTATTTGTAGGGTTATAGCAGATATAAAAAATAAATATTATACTGCTTAAGTCAACATTGGTGGTTTGGATATCCACCATTGATTTAATCAACGGGGGAGACTTGCTTGATCTTGATTTAATCAACGGTTAAGAAATAAACTTAATGAAGAAGCATTGGATGATCACCATTGATTTAATCAATGGTGTGGGAGTAAACTTAGTTAGGAAGCTTTGGATGTTCACCATTGATCTAATCAATGGTTGTAAAGACAAGCTTAATAAAGAAGGCTTTGGATATCCACCGTTAATTTAATCTATGGTGGAGATTTGGTTTTATAAAGTGACAAAAACTATTTATGACCATTGGATGTGGATTTAATCAATGGTGGAGATTTGGTCTTATAAAGTGACAAAGACCATTTATGACCATTGGATGTGGATTTAATCAATGGTGGAGATTTGGTCTTCTAAAATGGCTATGACTAATTGTGACCCTTGGATTTAAAGTATGAAGGAGTAATCTTGACCCTTCATTTTTAGAGATGCATCTAATGGCTAGAATTTCAAGGAGAAGGATCCAATGACCTAGATTAAGTCTTCTAATCTAAAAGCTATACCTAGAATCTACCTTAATCCTAACCAGTGAACTAATCAATGGTTAGGAATGCTTCAAATAATGGCTATTGAAATTGGTCACTCAAGGAGAATGCATGAAGAGGGGGGGGACGGTTTTTGGTGTTGTCTTAAGTGCAAAAGCAAAGTTTGAAGACCATTATTAGTTGTCTTGGTCATTATTGATCATTATTGATCATTTCCTTCAAGAAACTCTTCAAAATTTTCTCTCCTTTCTCCTTCAAGCTAGCTCACGGCCAAGCACCCATACTCCATCTTCCATCACTCTTTAATTTCATACCACCTTATTTCTTGAATCCTTACCTTATTCTAAGCAACTTTCATGTTGGAGACTTTCTCTAAATCATTCATTTTCAAGGACTTTCTTCAAGAGCAAGTTCTAAGGTTTTTGAGGTGAAGTGTAAGGAAACTTCATTTCTTCTCTTCTTTTTCATGTTCTAAACCATGTTTGATCCATGGTTCCTCTTATTCAAGCTTAATATACTAATTTCTTTGTGTTTGTTTTATGTTTAAGAAACTTTTGTTGGTGGAGATCTTGATCAAAGTGCAAAGCAAGGAGTTTTTTTGTGGTTCTTCAAGAGGTAAGAGGGAGATCCATCTCACCAACCAAGTATGGTGGTGAGAGATGGTTTTGTATTTGATGGATGGTGAATCCATGTGAGGATTCATATCCATGGTCATGTAATTATTTGTGGGTGTTTATGTGTTTATGTAGTTTATGTGTTTTGTATGGTTTATTTGTGCTTACATGCTTGATACGATTTGCATGATTTATTGCTTTTGTTTATGGCATGCTTGTGATATATATAATGATTATGTATATGTATGCCATGATTTGATGATGAAAAAGAAAACAATTTTTGGTTCCAAGGACCAAGAGGAATTTCGGCCAAGACGCCTCAAAATAGGTGTTCACAAATTAATTTTGAGAGCAAGAGATTTTAAGTATTCTACTAATTATGAGTAATACGTTGATGATTTTAAGGATTTGCAAAGAAAGTGGACAAGAAAATGAACAAATGATTTGGTTTTAAGACCATAAGTCTCACGGTTTTGTTAAGGAATTTTTAATGGTTTTGTTTGTGTAAAAACAAGAATGGTACTTAATTGATTTAGAAGGAAAAATATTTGATGGTTTCAATGGCCATGTACCACGGTTTTGAAGGTTTGTAAATGTTTTGGTTTTATGAAACAAAGTGATTTTCAAAGTGGAAATATAATTTGATTTAGTACAAGAATTTTTGGAAAGGAAATCAGAGTGTTTTATCACTTGAAAAATAGAATTTTCGTATATGAATGGAAAAGAGAGGTTGAAAGTGTTTGAACCTCAATTTATTTTGAAGAGAATTGATTTTAGAATTTATTTGAGAAAAATGGAGAATATAATGGTAATTTGAAATTTTCTAACATATAACTCATCTTTTGGATTTTGGAGCGCGTTAGTAAATTTTAAGATTTGAAACATTGATTTATATCAATAGAAAAGTGATTTTGTGGATTATATTTTGGAAAAGGATTTCTGAGTAAGAAAATGTGGAAAAGGATTTCTTGAGTGAGAAAATGTGAAAAATGAAGTACAAAGTCATATTATTTTGAGAAAGGTTGAAATGAAATTTTTGAAGGTTGAGAAATATTTTACGAAGTTGAAAAATGGTGAAAAATGATTTGTGTAACTTAAAAACATGATTTTAAGCTATGCGATTTGAAAAATGTTAAAATATTTCTACGCGATTTAGAAAGCGTTTAAATATTTCAAAAATGATAGAAAATGGTTTACGCGACTTAAAAGAATGATTTTTAAGTTACGCGATTGTGAAAATGGTGGAAAATCGCTACGCGAGTTGAGAAACGTGTAAATATTTTTACGTGATTGAGAAAACGTTGAAAAATCAATACATGATTTGAAAACGTAACAGAAATGTTGTGAAATTGTGAAAATGTAACAGAAATGTTGCGCGATTGTGAAAATGACACAAAAGTATTTCGCGACTATAAAAAACGCGATAATTTGATTTTGCAATTGAATATACAGTATGATTACTGTTGGGCCAGTGTGTGGACCCTAAATATGAAATTGTGAATTTGAACTGAGAATGGTGCATTTTACATGCATGGACTAGTGTATAAACATTGTATAAGAAAATGATGAATTTTGCCTGTGATTGGCATTGGTGCATTGAACATGCATTGAAAAGGTCCGATGGACTGGATATGGCTATTTTCCTAGGAGAGATGTACACCTCTTGAGTGGGTGCGATATGCGTAGTGTAAGTCACTTGTTGACCTTGGGGGCATCGGGGTGCAGGTTGCCTATATGGGCAGTTGGTAGCTCTTCTGTACCGTGGGCTAGACCGACGCGACACACTGATGATCTTGACCGAGACACTATTCTTAATCAAGGTCTAGTAAAGACTGTCATGTATATGCTAGATGTGCAAATACAAATGAGAATTGTAGCACGTGGTCTGAGGCATTTTGGTACAGACAGATCTTTTGGATCAATTTCTCCGAACTGAGTATTAGCTCCATGGAGTAGGAAATTGAGTCTACATGCATAACATATGCATCATTATTGAGTATTGGTTATGATAATTGAACTGTTAAAATACTTGGATAGTAATTGAGGGTATTATCATAAATATTGAATATTTATATCTGTGTGATATAATAATTGAGGGATATTGGATGATGATGATGGTAAATAATGTTAATGGTGTTATTGTAATTATTGTTATACATTATGATGATGGCATAATTATAATTATGGTATGATATATCTGTATGGTGTGTTGTTTGTGTTATATCTGTGTTACCATGTTGGTATTGGCGTAGGTGATCTCACCGCTTTGTTCTATTGTTTTGTTGTGTTTTGTACTGTTAAAATTATATAGTAGATGGAACGAGTTTCTTAGACGTGACGAGAGGCAAATTTTCTGAGTTCAGTGAAAACATTGAGGGGTGACCATTCTGGATTCATCAGTATACAGATTTGAGGAGGAACAAATATATGATGCATCAAGATGGATACAAGACGGCATAAGTATGTTAATTATTTCTCGTTAGTGTTTTACCGTGCTATTGAGTAGGACCCGTCATGGGGTTTGCTACTGTTTAAAATTGAGTCTGTAAGTTTTTATATTTCTTGAATAATATTGAAATATTATGTGGTATCTGTAATGTATATTAATCAATTTAAATCTATTTTTCAGTATTACTTATAAATATCAGTAAGTTTATATTACCGCAAAAAAGAAACTTTGAAACCCACCTTTTATAACTCAAATGTTTTATGAATTGATTTTCAGATTTTAAGTTGGTAGTCGAAAATGTGATGCCCTAAGGAAGGTGTTACAACATTCCCCAAACAACTTTTCGTACTCGTTATGGTCACTACAAGTACTTGGTGATGCCTTTTGGTGTGACGAAGACGAATGCACCTGCTATATTCATGGACTATATGAATAGAATCTTTCATCCTTATTTGGACAGGTTTGTTGTTGTCTTCATCGATGATATCCTGATCTACTCTCAAAATCAAGAGGATCATGCTGAACACCTTAGCATAGTCCTTCAGACTCTGAAAGAAAATAAGTTGTATGGCAAATTGTCAAAGTGTGAATTCAGGTTGGACAAGGAAAAATTTTTAGGCCATGTGATCTTGAAGGAAGGAATTGCAGTAGACCCGTCAAAAGTGGAAGCTGTTCTGCAATGGGAAAGGCCAAAAACGGTGACAGAAATTCGAAGCTTCATGGGATTAGCTGGATATTACCGGAGATTCATTGAAGGATTCTCTAAGATAGCTGGACCTCTCGCCTAACTCACACGGAAGAATCAAGCCTTTGAATGGACAGATGCTTGTGAAGAAAGTTTTCAAGAGCTGAAAAGGAGACTAACTACTTCACCAGTGTTAGTTCTACCTGACCCAAGTGAACCATTCGAAGTGTATTGCGATGCTTCATACCAAGGATTGGGGTGTGTGCTTATGCAAAACGGAAAAGTGGTGGCTTATGCTTCGAGAAAATTGCGAGTGCATGAGAAGAACTACCCAACACACGACTTGGAATTAGCTACTGTTGTATTTGCTTTGAAGATATGGAGGCATTTTCTTTATGGAGCAACGTTCAACGTCTTCAACGACCATAAGAGCTTGAAGTATCTGTAAGACCAGAAAGAGTTGAATTTGAGGCAGCGAAGGTGGTTGGAATTCGTAAAGGATTATGATTTTCGGCTTTTGTATCACCCTGGAAAGGCAAATGTTGTGGTAGATGCCTTAAGTAGGAAAATAATCAGCGTTTCTGCTATGATGATTAAAGAAAAGGATTTGATAGAACAATTCAGAGATATATAGTCCTTTGTGGAATTGACACTTGGAAAAATTTGTATGAACATGGTCACAATCTCAAATGACTTAATGGAAGATATTCGAGAGAAATAGAAAGTTGACAAGTTCTTACAAGAAGAAAAAGAGCTGATAAAGCAAGGCGGTGCAATGACATTAAAGGAAGGAAACAATGAAATTTTAAGATTCAGAGGCAGAGTCTGTGTACCTAAGAACCAAGAACTCAGGAAATATATACTTGAACATGCTCACACGAGTCAGTTGAGTATGCACCTAGGAATAACCAAGATGTACTAAGATTTAAAGAAGTTATTCTGGTGGCACGGGATGAAGAGAGATATTGCCAGATGCATATCTTCCTGTCTTGTTTGTCAGAAAGTGAAGGTTGAACACCAAAGACCGTCTGGAATGTTGCGACCCCTAACTATTCCCGATTGGAAATGGGATAGTATTGCAATGGACTTTGTAGTTGGATTACCAAGGACCAGAAAATGTTACGATTCGATATGGGTAATTGTGGATCGACTCACGAAGTTAGCACATTTCTTGCTGATCAACATAAGGTATTCATTGGAGAAGTTGACTCAGTTATATATCGGTGAAATTGTCAGACTGCATGGTGTGCTTACTAGTATCATTTCTGATAGAGATCCAAGATTCACATCAAAGTTTTGGCAAGTCTTCAAGAGGCAATGGGAACGAAGCTACGTTTGAGTTCTGTATATCATCCTCAAACTGATGGTCAATCAGAGAGGACAATTCAATCATTGGAAGATTTCCTCAGAGCTTGTGCTTTGGAACAAATTGAAGTTGGGATGAAGTCTTACCGTTGGTAGAGTTCACCTACAACAATAGTTATCATTCAAGCATAGGGATGGTGCCCTATGAGGTTCTATATGGGCGAAGGTGCAAAACACCTTTATGTTGGTACCAGGATGGAGAGTGACTTACTGTCAGACCTGATTTCATACAACAAACGACTGAGAAAGCCAAGATGATTCAAAAGAAGATGAGGACGGTTCAAAGTTGACAAAAGAGCTATGCAGACAAAAGGAGAAAACCTCTTGAATTTGAGGAAGGAAAGCATGTGTTTTTGAAAGTCACGCCTACGACTGGGGTCGGCCGAGTTCTTAAGTCTAGAAAGCTTACTCCTAAATTCCTTAGACCTTACCAAATTCTTCGCCGGATAAGTCCAGTTGCTTATCAAATAGCTTTACCACATTTTCTTTCAAACCTCCACATTGTCTTTCATGTGTCACAACTTCGAAAATATATTCCTAGCCCTGATCATGTCATAGCACCTAACACGGTACAATTAAAGAAAAACTTGACTTATGAGACAACCCCTGTAAGGATTGAGGATTGGAAGGTGAAGCAACTCAGAGGGAAAGACATCCCATTGGTAAAGGTGATCTGGAATGAAACAACCAGAGATGCAACTTGGGAGCTTGAAGACAAGATGAAGGAGCAAACTCACAACTATTCTAAGGTATGAAAATTTCGAGGATGAAATTTCTATTTGAAGGGGAGAGTTGTAACACCCTGAAAATTCATAATTTTATGATAAATAATCATTTTCTAATATGTGTGATTTTTGAGAATTTTTCTAGATTTTTTTGAGAATGCAGAATATTTTAATATTATTCCTTGTTTTGCGTCCACATTGGGCGGAGCCGGGAAAATGAGATATTTTTTTCGAGAACCTTGATCTGTGGAAACGTCAATGGGGGATCTTGCTAAACCCGAGGCTGGACATGATTTACAAGATTTTATATTTTTCTAGATTTTTATCTGATCAATAAAAATCGTTGTGTAATTTTATTATCTATTGGACAATTAACACTGACTACTATCAACTGTAACAATTGTCCATTAGATAATAGCATGTATTAGAAATCATATCTTATCCTAATGTAATCCACTTTATGTCTAATCAAATTCACTTTAATTCAAAAATACTATATTATAATCAAGCTTTTCATGGAAGCTTTGACTACAAATGACTAAAATGCCCAAAGCTTGTAGGAGAAGCCACTCACTCCCTCTCCCTCTCTCATTGCCGTGGCTAGGTGCCCATTTTGGGGGGCCAAAGGTTTGAATTTTACCTTATCATTTTACTCCAAAATTTTAATGCACCAAAAAGCTATTAACTTTTCTCTTCATTTCCTCTTCACCATTTTCTCTCTTCTTCTTCCTGTCTTCCTTTTCTCTCCATGGTTTGCAGCCCCTCCATTGGAGACCATTTTAATTTTCTTGTTTCACTACCACCATTCCCACACTTCTCTTCTCATTCTCAATATTTTCTCTTTGGTGATTCTCTCTCATATCCATCATCTTCACCATCTTCTCTCAAGAACACAAGCTTGAAGCTTTGAGGTAAACCTTCCATTTTTCTTTCTTTTTCTCCTCATTTTCGTGTTCCTTGGCCACTTTAGTGACCAAGGATTCATCCTTTTCAAAGCTTGGTTGTTGATTCTACAAGTTTGGTTTTCTAAGGTTTTTGGGAGCCCAAAACCGAACCACCAAGGAGCAACCAAGGAGGTGATTTTCGTGTTCTTCCTTTAGGTAAGAGGGAGATTTACTCACTTCTACCATTATTGGTAGTGAGGGAACTTTTGAGTAATTGTTGATGGAGAAATCCTTAAGGGTTGCTCTCTTTGTGTGTTTATTTTGCATGTTGTGTGTGTATTTGATTTATATGGAAGTGTTGATTGTGTTGAGTACTTTGATGATGTTGGATTGGATGAATGGAAAATTTAGGGTTTCCTACACTCTTGGGGAGGTCACGGTTTTGACTCAAATTTTAGGGATTTGAATTTGATTTTGTATAAAATGTAGCTTATGTAATTAGGTATTAAAGGATTGATGCATGAAATGGAAAAATTAGAATCTTGATGCCTTAGGGAGGCTCACGGCCTCTAAAGGATTTTTGGGTCCAAGTGGTTCTTTTGTGCATCCTTGGGAATTAAGCAATTTAGACATAAGTAATTTATAATGTGATGAAAGAAATTGATTGAGTAATGATTCTTCAGAGGGGCCACGGTTTTAAGGGTTCTTTGACCTAACATTTGCATAATTGATCAAGACTTAAGTAATTAGAAATGTTGGATTCATGATATGGAATTGTGGTATGTGTTGAACTATATATATATGAAATGTTGATATTGAGAATGGATTGTATGATATTGTGAATCCATGTGTGGGACTAAGTACTTGTTGATGTTTACTTGGCTAAATTGTGGCATGAAGTTATTGAGGACTGTTTATATGTCATTGTGGTATGTTTCATGTGAAATATATTGTTAATGAATATGCATGATGTGCATTGTTTTATAAGGAACAGATAATTGATGAACATATATGATGTACATTGAGTCATCATGCCTTTGTGAATGTCAGTTGGACTTTGTTGGAAAGGCGGTGTCTGCCTAGGAGATTGAATTACACCTTAGTGTGAGTGTGAGTAGACTATGCGTAGGTCATGATGTTGGCCTTGGGGGCATCGGGGTGCGGGTGTCTCACAATAGACAGTGGTAGCTCCACAGGGGCCGTGGGATAGACTGATGCAGACACACCGACGATCCGGACTGAGACGATGTCCTATATCGTGATCTTGTTGAGGTTCATGTATAAGCCATGTTGCGCAAAATACTATTTTTCTGATAAAGCACTTTATTTTAAGGCTAACTAGATACTGGCATGGCTCTTTGGTCATTCTCTCCGAATGTTGATGTCTAGCTCCATGGAGTAGAATTTTGGTACCATATGTATTATTCATTGTCAGTCTTATATTTCATCCAGCATAAGTACTTACATTATTAAATTATCTTCTTTACTGTTGTAATAATGATCTGATTGTTGGGTTGTTGACTGCTTGAAATATTAATGTTGTTTATCTTTTATTGCTCATTTTCTTTACTATTACTTATTGTTGTTTTTCTTTTATTGCTTATGTTATTAATACTGCTGATGTATATGTGTACTGTGATGTTATGTGGGCATCCAATGCTATTCTGTTTTCTTACTACCGTATTGATATTGAATGCTAGGTGTCTCACCTCTTTCTTGTGTATCTGCATTTTTGGTTTTATTTACTTGCTTCTGAGAAGAAGTTCATGAAGAAAAGGAAGCGCCTGAGTTTCTTGGTTTCTGGCTTGACTACGAGTAGAGCTTGCTTGAAGATAATGTCACGTCCACGCCGATTTTTGGGATATGCAAGGATGTCCTTTCACGGAGGTCCTGACTATTAGCATATAAACTTGCACACGGACCATTGCATTTACCACGGGGAGTTGACGGTGTCACTAGCTTGGGGTCGCTACGACCCTCCTGTTTTTTATTTTACTACTTTTGTCCACTTAGAGTTTTACCTACCTATCCGTGATCTGTGGGATGATCTCTATTATGCCCCACAAGAGGACTCATTTCTTTCCACTGCTTGAGCATCTACTCAAAATTTGGTCGCTCCGATGATGATCTTATTTGATGAGGAAGACCCTGAGGAGGATCCTTCTATGGTTCCTTCTCGTCAGTCTTAGGGGCTGGTACTGTCGGTGGCTACTGATGGCTAACCGTATATCTTTTTGGGAAGCCTAACATTTTGCTATTTTGATGGGCTGTATATTTTGTAAACATCTTGGGGGTAGGTAAAGCCTTTTACTTTTTGTAAATTTGATGATGTAATTAAACAGGCTGATGTAATTATCTATATATAATGTATGGATGTATGTTTTCCTTTCATGCTGATTTTGCTTACTGTAACTACGTTTTATTATTCTCTCACTTCCACAATAACAATATATATATATATATATATATATATATATATATATATATATATATATATATATATGAGGGAGGATCAACTTACACCAGTGTAAGTCTTTTTTTACTTACACTCATTTTCAATCGTTAGATCTACTTTCATCTAATGGTTACTTTTAATGAAATAATCTCAACCATTAGATGAAAGTAGATCTAATGGTTGAAAATAATTGTAAGTCAAAAAAGACTTACACTGGTGTAAACTGATCCCCTATATATATATATACACATATATACGCTACTCAATTATTATACATTTGTTATTTGAAGGAGTTTACTTATTATAATATAAAAATGAACCGGGTCTTAAATTGCAATTTTATTTACTTATTTTTCACATTTTTATTTCACTTTATTATGGTGTGACGTTTCTTCTTCTCCTTGAAAAAAGGGTGTTACAAACCTAATCTAATCATTTGTATTGCTTAAAAGGGTTGCAAGTTATCAATTGAAGTAGAGGGTGAAAAAGGATTCCCTATGTTCTCAATTATATCTTTATCTTTTCCTTATGTTTTGTAATTTAGTTAATAAACCCATTTTCCAATTTACGTTTACTTGAATAGAATTAGTTAAGTTATAGGTCAATATTTAGCATTATAAGGTAACCATATTCCCCATGGGAGCGATCCTTGTAACATCCCGAACCTAATAACCATATAATAATCGTCATTATACCACAATTACTAAATTTAGGCCTGCTACTAATCTCAATGACGCATTTTCAAATATAACCATTATGTGTATATAAAAAATATGAGCCACGAATAAACATATTTAATACACAACTCGCAAGATTCCTCCAAAGAGAGTTACATTCTGCATATATGTATATACATAACAAAATTTACCAAGTACGTACAGTACATAAAACTTACTCATCAAAACATATATGCAACTACCATATAAAGACTCGATCTGGCCCAAGCGTAAACACATGGAGAGAGATGTCCTGCACCTGATCCACCTCGGGATTCTCGCCAGAATCCATAACATCCAAAGGCTCCATATGGGACATAGTTCTACTAGTAGGAGTCTGAGTAGATGACACCATAGACTCCTCTCTAGGGGTGCGGTGCAGATCACCCCACAGCTCCTGAATAGGCGTGACGAACTCCAAATGTAGTGTAACATCCAAAGAAACGAAAGGTTCCCCACCCGGGGTCCTTCGAACAGAGATAGTCACGTTCCCTATGTATCTGATGCTCTCAGTAGCCCAGTCAATACGCCATACGTCGGTACCATCAAGAAATTGTACTCTGACATAACCCAAGAAATCTCTCTTAGCAGCCATCGCCAACAAAACAAAACAACAGAAAGATACGGTCCACCCTGCCTTCTTCTTAGTCTTCATCAAGCAGATATATATATATATATATATATATATATATATATATATATATATATATATATATATATATATATATATATATATATATATATATAAACACACACACATATAATAGGATAACATAATAAAGAGGTGAGATATCTAGCAACAATACCAACATGGCAGTAAAGAAACAGGAAGGACAACAACGCCGTCCAAATACAATAAGCAACAGATACAGGCATCAGTCAGCAAAATAATACTATCAGTTACTCATCAATTTAACAAATAAATTGTACTCTGACATAACCCAAGAAATCTCTCTTAGCAGCCATCGCCAACAAAACAAAACAATAGAAAGATACGATCTACCCCGCCTTCTTCTCAGTCTTCTTCAAGCAGATATATATATATATACACACACATATAACAGGATAACATAATAAAGAGGTGAGATATCCAGCAACAATTCCAACATGGCAGTAAAGAAACAGGAAGGACAACAATGCCGTCCAAATACAATAAGCAACAGATACAGGCATCAGTCAGCAAAATAATACTATCAGTTACTCATCAATTTAACAAATCATTTCAAAGAAAATTTAATAAATAATTACTTCATAAAGTATCAGATAATTGAATAGGTATAAAATGACACAATGGTATACAGACCCACTATGCATATGCACAATGTACTCATTCCCTACTCCATGGAGCTAAACACAAGTTTCGAAGAGAATGATCAAGGAGACATGTCTGTATCTCGTTAGCCTCAAATCAAGTGCTTCAATATCAACAAATTGTGCAACATGGCTTATACAAGACATTCTTCACAAGATCGCGATATAGGACAGTGTCTCAGTCCGGATCGTCGGTGCATTTGCATCAATTTATCCCACGGCACAGAAGAGCTACCAACTGTCCATGATGAGACACCCGCGTCCTGACGCCCCCAAGGTCAACAAGTGACCTACACTTGTCTATTCGCACCCGCACTAAGATGTAATTCATCTCCTAGGCTCACACAACCTTAACAAATAGTCCATCGGACTTTCATAATGTATGACCAATGATCCAATGCATGAACAATAATCAATCACATGATACAAAATAGCCACCACTAGGCTCAATAGGATATCAAATCCATCACAAGATACAAAATAACCACCACTAGGCTCAACATTCCAACATCTTTCACAAGGTCCATACTACTTTAATTTACAAAACCCTCTTTCTATTACCTTTAAAAAAAACTCTCTTGATTTAAATCCTCTACTTTATAAATCATTAAATCACTAAATTCATTAAATTCTTAAACATTGTTTCAAACCCATTTTTAACCACTCGGCCGTAAATCACACTTGAATTAAGGTTGAAATACTATTTTTCTTCTTATCCATTTTGAGTCCTTAATTATATTTCTAATTATCTAATTACTTAAGTTCCAACTTGATACCAAAGATATTGCCTTGGTTGCCCTACATGGCCGTGAATCCTAAGGGTCATTGTGTAACACCCCAACTTTTCCTAACTTTTGGCTAAATTACGATTTTATCCCGATTGTACTGTTTTCTATTTTCTGTGTGTTATAAAATTAATTTGACTATTTCGTAATTGTATTTGATTGTTTCGTGTGATTTACTCTGAGTCAAGGAAATAATAATTTTTGGGCCCGGGGAAAAATCTTTGATTATTTGGAGCTGGGGGATCTTACTAAACCCAATTCTGAATAATACGTGTATCAATCTTTTAATTTTGAGAATTTATCTGTAAAATAAAAATATTTTATATTTTATATTATTATTTTATTGGTCAGTACTAACCAAATGGACCATGGACCCGGAAAAGTCTGTGGGACCCACATTTAGTTTGAGGGACCCACATTTAGTTTGAGGGACCCACATTTAGTTTGTGGGCCCCACATTTGATTTTTGGGACCCACATTTTGAAAATCAGTCAATGTTAATGGCTTGAATTATTTCTAAGCCAATAAGAAAGAGTCAACATAAATGGCTTGGAAATTTTAAACCAATAGGAGGAAAGTCCACAAAAATGGTTGGACTTAATAGATTAATTAGTTTAAAACCTAATTAAGTTAATCTAAAGTGTTTAAGTAGTAATCAAATGGATTAAACCTATTTAGTTATTCATTAAAATTTTAATTAGACAATGTACTAGTATAATTAAGAAGGTGATTAATGATTCTAAATAACTAGATGATTAACTAATTAACAAAGAAAACTAACTAAATTTACCTAAACCTAACTAGAATGGCTTAAGCATAATTAGGAGACTAAAATGAATTAAGATTTGATTAGTTCTTCCTAAGTGCAATTAAGGCCAAGCTCTTCAAGAAGGTTCAAGAACATGGTGACTTGTCTCTCCTAGCCAATAGGAAGCAACTTGGAGATAAAGCCTTGAAGATCCACCCTTGAACTCATCTAAGGCCATTAGGAGCTCTTGAATGTCAACTAAAGTGGCCACCTCTTTTAGGTGAACTCCACGGCCATGCATTAGGGGGGGGACCAATTTTCACTTCATCATCATCATTTCTATCACACTTAACCTATTCTCTCCTTTCTTTCTCTTCAAGAACACAAAGAAAACTCCATAGCTTTTCTCCTTGTGATATTCGGCCACCATCACCAATCCATACCTCTACTCTTCTAAAATTTCATCCAACACCATTTCCTAAACCTAAACATCATTCTAAGAACTTCTCTAGTTGAGATTTCTTCAAAATCATCCATTTGAAGCTTGAAAAATAACTTTGAAGTTTCTTTCCTACAAGGTAAAAATCCTTGTTTCTTGTTTCTAACATGATTCTTGATGTTCTAAGCCATAATTGATCCATGGTTTATCTTTTTCAACCATAGTTATGACTCGTTAAAATTGTTTAAGCATGTTAGGGTTTTTCTTAGAGCTAGACGAAATCCATAGGAGGAGATCCAAGAAGGTTTTGTCTTCCTTATAGGTAAGAGGGAGATTTAATCTCATCAACCATGTATGGTGGTGAGAAAATAGATTGATTTGTGGTGAAGAATCCATAAGGATTCATCCACTTGGTTGTTTTAAAGTTGTTTCTATTCGTGATTGATTTTGTTTGCAAGCATGTCTATAGCTTTGATATATTTTGTATGTGTTTATAGATGCATGATAATTATTATAGGATGTGAATAACATGTTGGGGATTTGCATGAGTGTTCCAAAGAACACAAACAAACTCACGGCTTCATCATTTCAAAGAGGACCAAAATGTTCTCAAATATTTTTCTAAGGTAAGGATTAATTAATTTAATTGGATCAATGATTTTTACAAAGACTTAGATAGTAGAAAATAAATTAAAGATGATTTATGGAGGATATAGTAAATTTCGGCTAACATGCCCTTTGTGAGACCTTTGATCTAAATTTTTTTGTTAAGTGTAGACTATGTAATTAAATTAGAGACAACTCAATTTTTAATAAATTTTAGAGAATAAAATAAAGGAAGTTATTTTAGAAACTTAATTAGAGAAATTAGGTATGAATGAGAAATGATTGAACACTTGAATAGCTCACCCTTTGAGTTTTGATGTACGTTAGCAAGTTTCAATGTGTAAATATTGGTTATAACTAAAAGAGGTAATTTTTAAAGGAAAACGTAAAAATATTACTTAATGGATTTTCTAAACGAAATGTTGTTAATAAAAGTAAAAATAAATAAATAATGAAAAAAGTTTCAAAATATAATTTAGAACTTAAAGAAATTATTGTACGTAGTTGAAAAATATTTGTAATATCATACGCGTATTTAAAAATGATATTTTTAAGCTACACGATTGAGAAAATAATTTAAAAATATTACGCGAATGAGAAAATAATTTAAAAACGTTACGCGATTGAGAAAATGATTTAAAAATACTACGCGATTTTAAAAACGTCGAAAAATATTTATGCGTTTTGAAAATATTTGAAAAAGGTGACGCAATTGTGAAAACGCGATAAAATCTTTACGCGACTAAAAGGAATAGTAAGTTTACTGTCGGGCCAAAGTGGTGGACCCAGATATGTTAAGAAATAGTACTGTCAAGTGGAGACGTACTGTATTTGAAAATATTGTTAATAAGGGTATTTATGTAATTATGGATCAGTATTTGGAAATATTGTTAATAAGGATATTTGTGTAATTATGGTTCATATACATGCATTGAGAGACGTGTCAATTTGATTGAAATTGGCGATTGACTAACGAGATGAATTACACCGTGTTGGGGGTGTGATAGGCGTAGTATGGTTCATTGAGTGAACTTGGAGGCATTAGTGTGCGGAGGATTCCACTTGTGGACAGTTGGTAGCTCCTCTGGGCCGTGGTAACGGACAATGAACTAGCAATCTCGACAAACACTATTCTTAATCAAGATCTTATAGAGACTGTTTGGTACAATGCCTGTTGTGCACGACGTTTAACTGTGTAATACTTGGTTGGGGCAGCCTAATATACGGACAGATCTTTCGGATCATTCTCTCTGATGTTTGTGTTTAGCTCCATGGAGTAGGAATGAGTCTGTGTACATTTGTATATATGTTCTGCATCGTGATGTGTTTGTTTACAGTAATTTTGAGATATTATGTATGATGTGATAACATGGATTATTATATTAATTGTGATATCTGTTTGTACTATCGTTTTCTGTACTGCCATATTAGTAATGATATAAATTGCCTTACCTCTTTGTATGTATTCTCTGTATTACTGTTATTTGTTTCATAAAGATTTTGAGGAAGAGGAAGTGGTAGAGGAGCAGCCTCTAGATTGTTTGTACCCGGAAGAGGAGCAGCAACCGAACGAGCAGTTTGAGGAGGGCGAGCCTCGAGATCATCCATATCATATGGATTGATTATGATGTGCTATGGCGTTACCAGAGTATTTCTGTCTTCCAATGATCTCCCAGAGGAGGATCTTTAAGAGGATCAGAACTTTTAGTGTTATGCTTGGGCTAGTTTATGGTTTGCTTTAAACCAAACAATTTTCTACTTTATTAAATAGTTTGTAGTGTGTAAATTATTTGTACCTATTAAAGACAAAATCCTATGTATAGTTATGGTGTGTATGTAATAGTTGGTTTTATTTCATGCTTTATTTATTTTATTTTATGATATAATGTTCAAAAAGAAAATTTTCACAACTTCTATTATTATATTTTAAGAAAATGATTTATAACTTGGGTAAAGGTTTATTATATTTATCGCAAATGTGACATCCCCAGTTGGGTGTTAAACATTGGACCCAAAATTTTTCATCTTGTTTTATCTTTGTTTACCCTTAATCAATTCCTTTTTAACCTAAGCTTCTAAATTCTATATTACCACAAAACTTGTCTTGGATATCCCATTTCCTTCCTTCTTGGCCGAGACCCTCACCAAGGATTTTTAGTCCAAAAATTTTCATCATTTCTTCAATTCATCATCACCTAATTTCTTAAGCCCCAACTTAATACAAGGATTTTACATTGGAACCTTAATTAGGCCACTTGGCCATGAGTCACTCCTAAAAAGGGATCAAAAATCTTTTGCTTTTCATACATGATTCCAAGAATTCCAAACATATCCATCAATCCATTTCACATTTATATTTTCATAAGTCATACATATTATTCAAAGCAATAGAAATCAAGTAAGGCCATATAATCACAAAGCATATAAATTATACAAACAAGGAGTGAATCCACACATGGATTTCTAACACATACACACAAGATTCGTTTCCTCACCACCATGTGTAGTTGAAGAGGATAATCTCCCTCTTACATAAAGAGACAACAAGAAAAGCAAGCTCCTTTATGACTCTTGAAATTCGTCTAACTCCTCCACCAAAACCCTAGGATGATCAAACTCACATAATCAACAGCCAAAGCTTGAAAAGAGAAGTCCTTGATCACCAAGGTGACCAAGAATCATGAAAAAGAGAAGATAAGATAGAAAAGTCAAGAACTTTACCTCAAAGCTTCAAGTTTTAGGGCTTTATGGAAGAAGATGAAGATGGAAGAATCAAGTGATGGTCACAAAAGTAAAAAGCTTCAAGGTAATGAGGAGATGCAAGAAACAAGGTTGATTGAGCAAGCAAGCTTCGATAGTAAAAAATAGTGGGTTTGGTCGTGGGAATGGAGAGAAAATGGAGAGGAAATGTGAGTTTTTGAAGATGGTTCCAACAAGAAAGAAAAGCCTCCAAATGAGATGTTGTTTCAAGCAAGGTGATTGCTTGAAATTAATCAAACATGGAGGGTGGAGGAATGGTGGTTGACGTGGACTTAGAGAGGAGATGAAGAAGATTAAAATGTGAAGGGGAAAAATAAGAGAAAAGAAATGTGTAGAGAGAAAGTGATAGAAAACTTTTGAAAGAAAGTGATAATGTGTTTTGTAAAAAGATGACAACTTTCCTTTTCATTTTCCCCCCAAAACCGTGGGGCCTCTTACGAAAAGGAAGGAGAAGCTTCCTCTAGAAGCTTGGTGCAAAGCTTCCTTGAGAAGTTTTGTTCACTTTTTGAAAAAGTCAAAGTGATAATGTCACTTTAATGATGTCATCTTGGTGATGTCATTAAAGTGTTCTCTAGGAAAGATGACTAACACTATACTAAAGTTATTACCTAGTGGACAAAGGTTACAGTTAACAAATTCAGTATCTATTGTCCAACGGATAATAAAACATACCGCGATTTTATTTATCAGATAAAATCTCAAAAAATAAAAACTTCGTAAACTGTGTCCGACCTTGGGTTTAGAAGGATCCCCCGTTACCGTTTTCACTGTCTAAGGTTTTATGGCCTCAGGAAAAATATTTATTTTCCTGACCCCGCTCAGTGTATACGCAAATCGAAAAATATATTAAAATAATCAAAATCACCAAAATAATTCACAAAAATTCACAAAAATCACAAAAATTATAAAATGAATATATATAATGAAATAAACAATTTTTGGGGTGTTACAACTCTCTCCTTCTAAAAAGATATTTTGTCCTCAAAATTTATCATATCTTAGAATAAATGCGAGTACTGTTTTCCACTTTTGTCTTCTATTTCCGATGTTACATCTCCAGCTGCATCATTCCAGATTACCTTAACTCTTCCTGTTGTTTGTTGTACAAGCTCGGGTCCTAACTCAAAATTTCCCACCTTGGTACCAACACAAAGATGTTCTACATCGTCGTCCATATAAGGCCTCATATTCTGCTCCTTCAAGTCGAATAGGTATTTTAGACTCTTGTGATCGCTGAAAACATTGGATGTTGCTCTATATAGAAAACATCTCCAGATCTTCAATGCAAACACAATGGCAGTCAATTCCAAATTATGTGTAGGGTAGTTCTTCTTATGCACTTTCAATTGCCTTGAAACATACGCTACTACCTTCCTATCTTGCCTAAGCACACATCTTAAACCCTAATGTGAAGTATCACAATATACCTTAAAAGGTTCGTTAAGATCCGATAGAATTAAACACTGGAGAAGTAGTCAATCTTCTCTTTAACTCTTGAAAACTTTCCTCACTTGCATCAGTCCATGCAAAAGCTTGCTCCCTCTTTGTGATTTCACCTAGCTATCTCTGGAAATCCTTCGATAATAATTGGCAAACCCAACCAAACCACAAATCTGTGTTACAGTCTTCAGTCTTTCCCATTGTAGAATTGCTTCAACTTTTGGATGGATCCACAACAATCCTTTCCTTCTCCTTGACTAACAATACTGACGCTTCCCAGGGTGATACACTAGGCTTGGCAAACTGCTTTTCCAAAAGTTCCACCAACTGCTTCTTGAGTTCAACTAATTCTGATGGCGACATCCTGTATGGCGCCATAGATACAGGACCAGATCCTGGTACAAGATTGATAGTAAACTCTATCTCCCACTCCGGCGACAAACCAGGTATATCATCAGGAAAAACTTCAGAAAACTCATTGACTTCCAGAATATCTTTTACATCCTCTTCACTTTTGATTTCCAAGGAAGACAATAACATGTATCCATGAGCTCCCTCTCTTAAGAAAGCTTTAACTTGGTTAGCCGTAAACAATATAGAAGTTTTAGTCTTAGGGAAAACTAGGGTCTTACTGGAACAATCCAACATGATATGGTTAGAAGATAACTAATCCATTCCTAAGATTCTATCTATTTGAAAAAAAAAGAGGTAAACAGATCAAATCAACAGAAAAGATTCGACCTTCAACAGTTATAGGACAGTTCAAACAAACTTAGGTAGTCACAACATGCTTAGCAATAGGGGCAGAAATACTCAAATCATAAAGTAAAGAAGACACAGGTAATCCTAATCGATGCACACAGCCAAAAGTATTAAAAGAATGGGTCGCCTCTAAGTCATACAGTACAGTTAAAAGATTACCTCCTATGACATACTCTCCATGTATTAGATCTTCGAATTTGGAGGCTTCCGCTTGACTCATAGTGTAAACTCTGCCCCCTACTTGAGGTCTTACAACTCATGCATTGTTGACGGAAGGCTTTGGGTTAGTTGCAATCTATGGAGATATGTCCAATTTTTTGCATCTGAAGCAGATAATCCCCTTGATTGTGCACTCCCTGGTCGAGTGATCCTTTCTGCATTTCAAACATTTTGGCGAAAATGCCATGTTCTAACTAAATCTTTTGCCACGAGAATTGCCACTAGGACCTCCACCATGTGATTATTGTTGAGATTGATTCCCGGGTGGTTGGGAATATAGCTTCTGATAACTCCATGAAATGTAGTTATTTGTGCCCTAACCATTATGCTTCATAAACTGCTTAGTCCTTATTTTTAGGTATATTTGGAAGGTTTTAGGCTTATATTTGTCAATTTGTAATATTGATATCTTCTTATATGACCTTGAGCATTTGTGCGTATTCTTTGAGTGATTAAGTGGATTTACAACTTATATTTGACTTAGTGATTTCTCTACTGTAGGATGGCTTCAAAACTGATGAAATGAAGCAACTTAAGGCTCAAAAGCTCAAGAGAAAACCAAGAAAGGATTCTAGTAGAGCACGTCGCGGCGCAAGGAAGTGCACACTGCGATGTGATGTACCTCACCTGATGTCACTTGTTGTCCCCAAGTCACGGGCGCCGTGGCGCTGGGTAATGCACGCTGCGAGGTGGTGCGCCTCACTTGCTGTCAATACTTATACCCGAGGCATGCACGCCGTGGCGTGAGTCGCAGAACTGAGCCTATAAATAGATTTTTATTAGATTTTCTAGGCATGGCCGTTTGGGGTTTAGAGAAGTTGTGTTGGGTCTTCGTTTCTGAGGCTAAAGGAGGCCAAAGGAACCAAGGTTAGAGGCTATCTTCCTCATGGAGGGAGATTCAAGCATCAATGGCAACATCCATAAGCCTTTCCTCCTTTCTCCATTTTCTTTCTTCTCTTCTCTAATTTTGAATATGTATTTTGTGATTCTATTTTCGTGTTCAATGATGTAGCAGTTGTTTTAGGGAATACTTTGAATCCTTTTTATGAATATCAATGATTTTGTTCTTCTTTGAGTTTGTATGGATGTATGATTTTGTTCAATCATATCGCTCTTAATGGTCTTGGGTGTTTGGTCAACATTTAAGTGATTTGATGAAATCTAATGAGTCTAGACATAGGACTTTGGGTTTTAGATCATATGTATGGTTGATGCATGTTCGATTTCATTCTAATGGCGGGATGGGTTGATTCGCTAATGGGATAGAAATATACCTCTTAGCCATACATAGCATGTGTTTGAGAATAGATCTTAATGAGTGAATTTTGTGTTAGCTCTCATGGAAACATAGTGAGTTGGGCATTTGAAACCATGGTTGATTGACCCCTAGACATAGGCTTTGAACTAAAGTAGATTCTCAAGCTAACCTAATCATTGCATTCATATGTATGAAGAGGATTTCATGTTGTTGGTTGAAGTAAGGGGTGAAGAAGGATTTCCCTAAATTCTAACCATTATCTTTATTGCTTTTTAGTTTATGTTTCATCTTTTCCAAATGTTTATGTTCTTGAATAGAATTACATAAGCTATTGGTTAATATTTGGCATTGGAAGTAAACTTATCCCCGTGGGAACGATACTTTACTCGTCACTTTATTAGTTGAACGATCTATGCACTTGCGGTACACAAAAGGTCCAATAGCTTCCCTTGAAAACGATTAACATTGTTGTTATTCCCTCTTTGGAACCTAGAAGGTCCAAAGTTACGACTCCTTGTGTCTCGCGATTGATCCAGTCCCTCAATTCTACGGCATTTGTCCAACAAGGCCGGGAATTGCCCAATTCCCAACGGTAGTACTGTTCTCTTCAAATCATGTCTTAGACCTTCCTCGAACTTTCGGCACATCCACTCCTTGTCTGGTTGTAACTGAATGTACCTAAAAAATTTTGACAAACTTTCGAACTTAGCTACATACTCACTAACTATCATGCTCCCATGTTTAAGACCAAGAAACTCCATTTCTTTAGCATGCCTCGCACTAGCCGGAAAGTACTTTGTAAGGTCCCCTTTTCTCTTTGGAAGGAGGAGGACGTCACAACTTTACGAATCCAAAATCAATCAATTAACGCGGAATATGAAACAAACTCAACCCAAGTTATAAAATGGTAATTATTAAAACCATAATATTTGATGTAAAATACTCTTTTACTTGCGGATAACAAATCAAACAAAGCAGATAGATCATAAAACATCATATATATATTGCATATACATAAACATTCATATTAGTTGGTTCGTATGGATCATATACATATATGTACCTCCAAAATACTTACAAAAAGAAAGGCGCTCAAAATACATACACGCACTAAAAAATGTACAGATGATCAGGAAAAACTGACTAGCAAAAAGACACGACCAACCCAAGTCTTACATACCTAAACCATAGGGTCCTTAGAAGGATCCTCTTCCGATTCCTAGGAAGAAATGATCACAGTATGAGGTACACCCTGATGGACAGGCGTCTGCCCAAAGGACACTACGCTGTCCTCATGATGAGTATAGTGGAAGTTACTCCATTGTTCCTGGATAAGTGTGTTAAACACTAACTAAATAGATATAGAGAAAGACAAAATAGGGGGATGATGAAGATCCCCACGAAAAGCCAATGTCAGCTCCCTAGTGTAGGTAACCCTCTCGTTATCTGAGTTGACCGTCCAAGCATCTGCACCACCATGGAAGTACACGCAAATGAAACCAAAGATATGTGTCCTCGAAGCCATCTTGGATTGATAAGTCGATACAGATCAGAAAGGTGGCAGATCCTCATCGCCTTCTTCCCGGTTTTTTCTCAGTAACAACATAAGGCAATATAATACAACTAAGAGGTGAGAAATTTGACAACATTACCAACAAGCAGCAAAGAGACAATACGAATAGCAAGGACTATCCTAATACAACATTTAGCAATTACAAATATTAAACAGCAAGAAAATATAACAGATATTTGACAGTTAAACAATTCATTTAAGCGTTGGATAATTCAACCTTATGAATATGTCATGAGGGTATGCAACTGACTATGCATGTACACAATGTACTCGATTCCTACTCCATGGAGCTAGATAAATATTTCGGAGAGAATGATTGGGAGACATGTTTGTATCTCGTCAACCTGAAATCAAGTGCTTTTCAATTAAATCAATATGTTTGCGCAACAAGGCTTTATACAAGACATTCTACACCAGATCCTGATTAGGGTGAGTGTCTTAGTCCGGATCGTCGGTGTGTTTGCATTGGTCTGATCCACGGCCCAGGGGAGCTACCAGCTGACCATTGTGGACACCCCACACCTCGATGTCCCCAAGGTCAATAAAGACCTACACTAGGCCCATCGTACCCGCACGAAGGTGTAATTCAACTCCTAAGCTCATACAGCCATAACTACAGACCACATGACTTTACAAGGTATGATGAATGCCTCAATGCACACATACATACATAATATCATCAATGTCATGCAATCCATGACCATACACTATCATAATTCATAGCAATTATCAATAATTCAAGATTCCACTTACGGGCGCGATAATAACATTACCATTTAATCTCAACCACATAGCTTCCATTATCATTTCAATTCTTGTTTCCCTATTCCAATTAACACTTCTCTTTATCATTAATAAAGTTTACTTACTTAAAGTCTTATGAGTCTCAAAGCCTCACTTACACTCATTTTTCTTTGAAAGTCATAAGTCATCATGGTTTTATATTAAAGTTCTCATTTCTTTTAGTTTTCCATCTTATAAATTCCTAATCAATCTTCTAGTCATTAAATCTTTAAAATTACACTTTTGATTCAAAATGGTTTCATGGTTACCCTAAATGGCCGAAACCCTAACATTCTTAGGTTCCCAAAATTCCTCTTCTTGCTTACTTATTTCAATTCTTTAATTAACTCATTTTTAACCTAAATTTTCTAAATTCCAAGTTATCTTAAAATTTATCCAACATTTCTATTTTTTTCCTCCTTCTTGGCTGTGACCTCCATCAAGATTTCCAAGTCCACATTTTTCATCATTTCATCCATTAACTCATCAAGTTCTATTTTGATGTAATGATTTTATTTTGGTTCTCATTTTAAGGTCATAAGGTTGTGAGCCACACTTCAAGAGACAAAGTGTTCTTGGTCTTCCAAACATGATTTCAAGTATACAATACATCACAAATTACTAATAACACATAATGTCACAACCTCATACAACAACACCATACAATCACATAGTAACAAAGTATTGAAAACAAACAATTAAGTGGAGAGATCACCATATGGATCCTCCACCATTGTAATAACCCGGGACTGCCTGCAGGATTGACGAGTGTCTCCACAAACCAACACGGGTCTTTTCAGCATACTTTGTCCTCACTCACACGCATCCTAGGAAACTTCCCAGGAGGTGACCCATCCCACAATTACTCCAGGTCAAGCACGCTTAACCATAGAGTTCTTATGTTCTAGGCTCCCGAAAAGAAGTTGCAACTTGTTGATATGACTATGCCTAATCAATTCCTTTAAGTCATCCTCAACTATGCAATCCCATACCTGCACAGTCTCTGAATCCCTCTCATTCTAGTGCGAATTCAGTTCATTCATGGGACCCTTCGCCTAGAAGCCTGTCAGGAGCCGTTCATTGATGCTTTCTCTTTAGCATCGGCGACCACTACCCACCCTCGTCGGTCCCGAGACACCACATGCCCACCAACTTCCGCTTGGTTCGTCCTCGAACCACACTGTACTAGGAAAGGTCCCGTCTCTAATACCAACTAATGTAACACCCAATTGGGGATGTTACAACCATCAATACCAAAATTCGTCCCCCACCACCATGAATGGTAGATGAGGATATTCTCTAAGAAGATGACAAGAAAAAGCAAGCTCCTTGATGCCTTCCTTGCAATTTTTGTCCAGCACCCCTAAGAAAACCCTAGGATAGTCAAACTTTGACAATCAACAACCAAAGCTTGAAAAGAAGAGTCCTTGATCACCAATGCGACCATGGATCACGAAAATGAGAAGAGAAAAGATGAAAGTCAAGAACTTTACCTTAAAAGCTTCAAATTTAGAGCTTGAAGAAAAGTGAAGAAGATGGAAGTTTTAGGAGATAACTCCAACTAGAAAGTGGTTTAGAATGTAGTGGAGTTTAAGAAAATGTGATTGGATGAATTTTTTGCAAACATGGAGGTATGGATGGTGGTGTGGCCGTGAGGTAGGAGGAGAAGAAGAAAGAAAAGTGAAGAGAAAATGGAAGAAAAGAAAGGTAGAGAGAGAAAGTGATAGTAAAGTTTGAATGAAAAAGTGAAGTGTGACTTAAGTGAAATGAAAACTTTTGGCTCCCTCTTTTCCCTCATTGCCGTGGAGTCACTCAAGGAGAGAGGGAAAAATTGGCTTCTCAAGTAAGCCAATAGGAAATTGCTTGGAAGCTTCCTCCAAAGCTTCTCCAAGAAGCCAAAAACTCACTTTTTAAAAAGTCAAAGGTGATGTCATTAAATTATTCTCTAAAAGATGACTAACACTCTACTAAAGCTATTATCCAATAGACAAAAGTTACAGTTAACAAAACTTATATTTATTGTCTAACGAATAATAAAGCATATCGCGATTTTATTTATCAGATAAAATCTCGAAAAACAAAACTTCATAAACTGTGCCCGGCCTCGGGTTTGGTAAGATCCCCCGTCGATGTTTCCACAGTCCAAGATTTTTTGGCCACGGAAAAATATTTCATTTTCCCGGCTCCGCTTAGCGTGCACGTAAATCAAGAAAAATATTAAAATAATCAAGTAATTCAAATAATTCTAGAAAAATTCTTAAAAATCAAAAATATTATAAAATGAATATTTATCATAAAATAAACAATTTTCGGGGTGTTACATACTTCTCCAGAAACTTGTTTTTGAAGACTTCCCAGGTGATCACTCTTCCCTCTGCCTCCATCAATCGTTACGTTCCAGTCCACTAATCCTCAGCATCCCCAACAAGCATGAAGGTAACATAAGCACATCCCATTCCTCGAAATATCTCCTCTAACTCCTTAATCCAAAGATCCGCTTTCTCTGGATCAAATTCTCTTTTAAATTGTGGTGGATTGTTGCAACGAAACTCCGACAAGTTTTGAGCTCCTATTGTCGCTTCCCGTTGCTGGGCAACCTCTGATTCTATTGTACGAAGATGTCTACAATCTTTCGCATTGCTTCAACAACTGCAACCATACTTTCATCGTCTCGCTCTATGTCCGCATGCGCACCTTTACCATATGTCATTTCTTTTCTTCAAAGTCAACTAACCGAAATACGATAAAACCAAAAGCAATCAACTCAAACAATAATGTCTCCTTTCAGAAACCAACGCAGAGAGTCACACAACATAACAAGACAAACCTAACCATAAACCCAATAGACTTTAACTTGAGCTCCTTCATTCTAACTTCTATGGAACGATTTCCTGCAAGCTTTTAACTCCTTAGCAGCTCCTCAAGTCAAACTTATGCCAAATATTCTTTACCTAAGAAAATCGGCTCTCCAAAACCTCTTGGATTCTGCAATCCATAATCCTTGTTGGTCCTTTTTAACAATCCTTTATCTAACTCATTGGCTCAAACAACTTTAGAGGTATCACAACAAAGGGTGTAAATGCAAACAAATCCTAAACGAATTCAGTCATACTAGCTGGACTCCTTACCATAAGAACTCCTATTCCTCTAGTACGCCTAGGTGAAGTCATAGTTTCATGTTCACACAGAACATTACATATTGAGTAGGCCAGTCCTCAATAACATGTAACTATGTAACAATAGCTACTAACTTTCAACCTATGGCAAGTCATGCATTCCTTTCCCAATATCTCAACCAACAAACAAGAAAGTGCACAACACACAAGAAACTTCTAACATGTCTAAGCATAGTCAGTCCACACCCCGACTTAACAGGATGAACATCTCTGATACCAACTAATGTAACATCCCAAACCTAATAACCATAGTATAATCGTTATTACACCACATTTACTAAATTTATGCCTGCTACTAATCTCAATGACGCATTTTCAAATATAACCATTATGTGAATACGAAAAATATGAGCCACAAATGAATATATTTAATAGACAACTCCAAAGATTCCTCCAAATAGAGTTATATTCTACATATATATATATATATATATATATATATATATATATATATATATATATATACATATATACATATATATATATACATATATACATATATATATATACATATATACATATATATATATACATATATACATATATATATATATATATATATATATATATATATATATATATATATATACATACATATATATATATATATATATATATATATATATATACACATAACAAAATTTACCAAGTACGTACAGTACATAAAACTTACTCAGTCAAAACATATATGCAACTACCATATAAAGACTCAATCTGGCCCAAACGCAAACACCTAGAGAGAGATGTCCTGCACCTGATCCACCTTGGGATTCTCGCCAGAATCCATAATATCCAAAGGCTCCATATGGGACATGGTTCTACTAGCAGGAGTCCGAGTAGATGACACCACAAACTCCTCTCTAGGGGTGCGGTGCAGATCACCCCATAACTCCCGAATAGGCATAACGAACTCCAAGTGTAGTGTAACATCCAAAGAAACGAAAGGTTCCCCATCCCGGGTCCTTCGAACAGAGATAGTCACGTCCCCTATGTATCTGACGCTCTTAGTAGCCTAGTCAATACGCCATGCGTTGGTACCATGAAGAAATTGTACTCTGACATAACCCAAGAAATCTCTCCTAGCAACCATCACCAACAAAATAAAACAACAGAAAGATACGATCTACCTTGCCTTCTTCTCAGTCTTCATCAAGGATATATATATATATATATATATATATATATATATATATATATGTATATAACAGGATAGCATAATAAAGAGGTGAGATATCCAGCAACAGTACCAACATAGTAGTAAAGAAATAGGAAAGACAACAACGCTGTCCAAATACAATAAGCAACAGATGCAGGCATCAGTCAGCAAATTAATACTATCAGTTACTCATCAATTTAACAAATCATTTAAGAGAAAATTCAACAAGTAAATCTCTCCTAGCAACCATCGCCAACAAAACAAAACAACATAAAGATATAATCTACCCCACCTTCTTCTCAGTCTTCATCAAGCAGATATATGTAAGAGAAAATACAATCTTCCATCAACAATACCAACATAGTAGTAAAGAAACAGGAAGGACAACAACGCCGTCCAAATACAATAAGCAACAGATACAGGCATTAGTCAGCAAAATAATACTATCAGTTAGTCATCAATTTAATAAATCATTTAAGAGAAAATTTAAAAATAATTATTTCATAAAGTATTAAATAATTAAACAGGTATAAAATGACACAATGGTATACAAACCCACTATGCATATGCACAATGTACTCATTCCCTACTCCATAGAGCTACACATAAGTTTTAGAGAGAATGATCAATGAGACCTGTCTGTATCTCGTTAGCCTCAAATCAAATGTTTCAATATCAACAAATTACGCAACATGGCCTATACAAGACATTCTTCATAATATCGCTATATAGGACAGTGTCTCGGTTCGGATCATCGGTGTGTTTGCATCGGTCTATCCCACGGCATAGAGGAGCTACCAATTGTCCATGATGAGACACCCACGCCCCGACGGCCCCAAGGTCAACAAGTGACCTACACTTGTTTATTCGCACCCGCACTAAGGTGTAATTCATCTCTTAGGCTCACACAACCTTAACAAATAGTCCATCGGACTTTCACAATGTATGACCAATGATCCAATACATGAATAATAATCAATCACACGATACAAAATATCCACCACTAGGCTCAACAGGATATCAAATCCATCACATGATACAAAATAACCACCACTAGGCTCAACATTCCAACATCTTTCACAAGGTCCATACTACTTTAATTTACAAAACCTTCTTTCTATTACCTTTTAGAAAAACTCTCTTGATTTAAATCCTCTACTTTATAAATCACTAAATCACTAAATTCATTAAATTCTTAAACATTGTTTCAAACCCATTTTTAACCACTTAGCCGAAAATCACACTTGAATTAAGGTTGAAATATTATTTTTCTTCTTATCCACTTTATGAGTCCCTAATTGTATTTCTAATTATCTAATTACTTAAGTTCCAACTTGATACCAAAGATATTACCTTGGTTGTCCCACATGGCCGTGAACCATAAGGATCATTGGACCCAAAAATTTTCATCTTATTTTATCCTTGTTTACCCTTAATCAATTCCTTTTTAACCTAAGCTTCTAAATTCCATATTACCATAAAACTTGTCTTGGATATCCAATTTTCCTTCCTTCTTGGCCGAGACCCTCACCAAAGATTTTTAGTCCCAAAATTTTCATCATTTCTTCAATTCCTCATCACCTAATTTCTTAAGCCCCAACTTAATACAAGGATTTTACATTGGACCCTTAATTAGGCCACTTAGCTGTGAGTCACTCCTAAAAATGGATAAAAAAATCTTTTGTTTTTCATAGATGATTCAAAGCATTCCAAACATATCCATGAATCCATTTTGTATTTCTATTTTCATAAGTCATACATGTTATTCAAAGCAATAGAAATCAAGTAAGGTCACATAATCACAAAGCATATAAATTATACAAACAAGGAGTGAATCCACACATGGATTTCTCACACATACACACAAGATTTGTTTCCTCAACACCATGTGTGGTTGAAGAGGATAATCTCCCTTTTACCTAAAGAGACAACATGAAAAGCAAGCTCCTTTGTGCCTCTTGAAATTCGTCCAACTCCTCTACCAAAACCCTAAGATGATCAAAATCACATAATCAACCACCAAAACTTGAAAAGAGAAGTCCTTGATCACCAAGGTGACCAAGAATCACGAAAAAGAGAAGATAAGATAGAAAAGTCAAGAACTTCACCTCAAAGCTTCAAGTTTTAAGACTTTATGGAAGAAGATGAAGATGGAATAATCAAGTTATGGTCACAAAAGGAAAAAGCTTCAAGGTGATGAGGAGATGCAAGAAACAAGGTTGATTGAGCAAGGAAGCTTGGATGGCAAAAACTGGTGGGTTTGGTCATGGGAATGGAGAGAAAATGGAGAGTAAAGGTGAGTTTTTGAAGATGGTTCAATATTAGGCTTACCCATTAGCCACTTCAGCATTATCTTCCAATCCAGCTAAACAAACCCACCAACCACATCGAAAGCAAGCAAAAACCCAAATTCTATGCTTCCCTACAAAATCTTCTCAAAAATTTGCCAAACAAACTATTTAAAATTAAGAGAGAGCTCTAAGATTGAGAGCTGACCTAAGCTATAGTTATAAAATTGAGAGAGAGCTTTGAGATTGAGAGCTGAGCTCAAAACGAGCTAGAACGAGCTGAGAGATGGAGAGCTGAGAGATGGAGCGAGAACGAGCTGGGAGATTGAGCAAGAATGAGTGACAACGAACAAGAACGAGTTGAGAGATGGAGCGAGAATGAGTTGACAAATTGAGGGTGGAGAAGAAGTGATTGGGTTCAGTGATTGGGGTATTGGGCGTTTGGGATTTCTGACATTAGGTTCAAAGTTGAGAGAATTATTAGTGAGAATGGAGATAATGGTGTTCTTCCTTTCAGAATGGAGAAGGAAAAAAATGGAGGGAATCGAAAAAGCTTCCGTGGGTGAAATCTATAGGCCATTTGTTATATTTGCCACCACAATTAGGATGTTTAGTGGTCAGTGTTTATATGCCAGAAATACATCTGGTTTAAAAATCTATTACTGGCAATTATTGTATGGCCATTAAAGAATTGCCGCTAAAACCCTTTTTTGTTGTAATGGATTAACACTTGTTAGGTTATGTTTTGGTTATTAATGATCCAATTGAGTTAGTCTATAGAGGTTAAGAGCCCTAGAAGTTCTAGTTACTTCTTTATGTGATAAGGTTGAACTAGTTGCTCCTTTTTTATGCAAAGTTAAGTTGATTGGTATGTGAACCATGTTTTACTCTCTTGTTAATTAAGGGTGAGCTGTGTAAAGTAGTATCTAGAACCTTGAGCAATTTGAGGTTGCCTTGAAATCAGTTATGGAGTGATGGTGTGAGGTGCTAGATATGAGAACACTAGTGACATGAGTTTTACTACTTATGGGTTAAGTTGGAGTAACGCCTTGAGTCACTAGTCTTTGCTTTTCACTTGGTTGTTGTAGACCTTGTGATAAGTGCGTATGTTTTGATAACAAACCTGCATATTTAGTTTTCAAATTTGTTATTTTCTATTTCCTATGTATTGTAACCTTATATGGTGTGCACAACTATTTAGCCAGAAGATTGTAGGTAATTGGTCCAAAATTCTTAAAATAAGGACTAGTCCTATATTCTCAAAGCGGAGGCTCAGTAGGTCAAGGTAACCGATATGGGGGTGGCAATAGTACTCTCACGTTGGTGAGGGGAAAATGTCTATCTATTACTAAGTCGGTTTAGGTTTCTAGGCCTAACCTGCTCAGTATATACAAGGAAATGAAGGTTCCTAGGAAATAAGTAATTGACGTGTTTTAAAAACCAAAACCTGCATTAGCATTGCAGCCTCATTATATTAGGACCTTGTTTGAGCATAACCATACATCATAACACAAAGCATTGCATTGTTGGCAATTGTATGGGCAGTTGTCATTGCTTGATCATTTGATTGTTTGGTTGCTTATTTGATAGTATCTTAGGATTGTATGGGTGATTCTTTGATATTGTTGTTTATCGAATATTCTTTTACATAGAGTGTAATTTTGTGTTCAATTGAATTATTTGTTGTAAATGATTAACTGTTGGTCTTGGTATACTTATACTAAGAAATTGTGATTTATCACCCTTGTGTGTTCTATGTAAATTCAAGTGAAGTCCCTAAAAAGGGAAAGGGCAACAAAAAGAAGAAGCGGAAGGCTTAGTTTAGTAGCTTTAGCTCTTTTTGAACTAGTTTGTATATTCGTACTTTTCTGGTTGCATGTAAAAGCTTATGTATATAGTATGGCTTGTTAGTCAATGATGTTTGTATATATATGACTTTTTTTATCATTCGTGGCTTCACTTTTAAGGTTATTATGGGTTTTTTTATGCATTTTGAGAAGTGACATACTTAATGCGATTTATCTTGAAATATTCCATTTATTTTACGATAATTGTATTAGGATGTTACAGATTGCGGCCCTCATATGTTTCCTTGCCAAAGCTGCTCACAAATCTCTTCCTTTCTTCAGATTGCTCAAAAAAAAAGGAAAGATTTTGAGTGGACTCAAGAGTATGAGGATGTTTTTACATCCTTGAAGAATCTTTTGTCCTCTCCCCCCAAACTGACAAAACTAATACTTGGTGAGACATTGTACTTGTACCTTTCAGTTCACGAGGAGGCTATAAGTTCAGTATTAATCTGGGAGACAGCAGAGGGGCAGAAGCCAATCTACTTTGTGAGCAAGGCATTGTAAGGCCCCGAGCTCCACTACTAAAACATAGAGAAGGTTACTTTCGCACTCATCACCATAGCCATGAGACTTAGGTAGTACTTTCAGAGTCATCCCATAGTGTAACACCCCCGAAAATTGTTTGTTTCATGATAAATAGTCATTTCATAATATTTGTGATTTTTGTGAATTTTTGTATATTTTTTTAGAAACATTGATTATTTTAATATATTTCTCGATTTGCATATGCACTGAGTGGAGCTGGGAAAATAGAATATTTTTTCCGAGGTTAGAAAATCTTGAACTGTGAAAACGTTGACAGGGGATCTTACTAAACCCGAGGTCGGGCATAATTTACGAGGTTTGCATTTTTTGAGATTTTTATCTGATAAATAAAAATCACAGTACATTTTATTATCCGTTCGATAATAAATACTGATTTCTGTCAACTGTAACATTTGTCCATTGGATAATAACTTGTAGTATGATGCATATCATCTTTTCAAGAGTGTCTACTTTATGTCACATCACTTTGACTTTTGCAAAAAGTGAAGACTTGGCTTCTTGAAGAAGCTTTGTCTTTGGCTTCTTGGAGAAGTCAATTCCACTAAGCTTACAAAGGAAGCTTCTCCCTCTCCCTTTGTGTGTGTGTGCCACGACCTTGGAGGGGAAAATGGGGCAAAAAAAATATTGATTTCATTTTACTATTCACTTTATACTTCAATTCAAAAGTTTCTAAGTTTCCATTCATCATTTCCTACTTTCTATCACATTTTCTCTTCTCCATTCTCTCTTCTCTCCCAAGGCAACCACATCCTTCTACCATCCATGTTTATTTGATTTCAAGCCTACCATCTTGCTTGAAGCGACTTTTTCCTTTGAAGACTTTCCTTCTTGTTGAAATCACTACAAGGAGCTCACTTTTCTTCTCCATTCTCTCACCATCTCCACGGCCAAAACCACCATTTTTGGCCATCCACCCTTTTCTTGCTCAACCAACCCTGTTTCTTACATCTTCCCATCATTTTGAACATTTTCTCTTTTCTGACCATCACCTAGATCTACCATTTCCATCTCTCTCCATAAAGCTCTAAAGTTTGAAGCTTTGAGGTAAAAGTTCATGACTTTTCCATTCCCTCTTCTTATTTTCATGATCCTTGGTCACCTTGGCGATCAAGGGTTCCTTTTCCAAGCTTTGATTGTTGATTTTTGTGAGATGAAATTTCTAGGGTTTTGTGGTGATGGAGGATGAATTTCAAGTGCAAAAAAGAGCTTATTTTATTGTTTATCTCTTTTGGTAAGAGGGAGATCATCCACTTCAACCTATCGTGGTAGTGAGGAGCTTGTTTATGTGTTGGTTGTGAGAAACCCATGTTAGGATTGCTCTCTTTGTTATGTGATTTTTGATGACTTTTATATTAATTTTTATCTTGTATGACTTTATTGGTTGTCATTATGTATCTTGATGGATGTTTAAAGTATTTGAAAGGATTGGATCTATGTATGAGAATCATGGGTTCCTTGCACTCTTTATTGTGGCTCACAGCCAAATACCCTTTAATGAGATGTTCATGGTTAAAATTTTATAATAAGTTGGGAAATTGACTAATCAAGTGATAAACAACTATTGGAGTAATGAAAATTTAAGTCCCTAACTTCCTTAGAGCTCATGGCCTCTTAAGGAAAGTAATGGCAAAAATGTGGTATTAAAGTGGAAACTTAGTTAATTAGATAATTAGAGGTTAATTAGGGATTCATAAAATGGAAAGAACAAAGAATAGAATTTTATTCTATAACTTAGAATAAATTTAACCAATGGAAGAACATGAGTGTGAGTGAGATGTTGGGTAACTTAAGTTAAAAATTTCCCTAAGTGGACTAGGATTAAAATTGAGTAAAGAACTTATTTAATTTGAGTAATAAAGATTAGATAAAAATACAAGAGAATTCCTATAGAAAAAGACTTTATAAGAAACGTTAAGTTATAGTGAAATTCTATAATAAACTTTAAAAGTGTATTTTCACAATTAAGAATTTGATAATATGTTGTTGTGGATCCATGGGTGGGACTAAGAATCTGTGTTAATGGAATTGGCCACTTGTGGCGTGATTATGAAAAAGTATATGATTATTAAACATATATGAATATGCATTGAGTCATCATGCATCGTAAAATGTCCGGTGGACTTTGTTGTAAGGCTTTATGCCTAGGAAATTGAATCACACCTTAGTGCGAGTGCGAATAGACTAGTGTAGGTCACTTGTTGACCTTGGGGGCATCAGAATGCGGGTATCTACAATGGACAGTTAGTAGCTCCACTGTACCATGGGATAGACTGATGCAAACGCATCGATGATCTAGACCGAGACACTGTCCTATATCGCGATCTTGTGAAGAATGTCTTGTATGAGCCATGTTGCGCAATTTATTGAATATTAAAGCACTTGACTTTGAGGCCGATGATATACAGACATGTCTCCTCGATCATTCTTTCCGACGTTGTATTTTAGCTCCATGGAGTAAGATTTTGGTACTTTGTGCATGTACATGGTCATTCGTCATATTTACTTGGATTACATTTATATGATTATGAAACTGTTTCTTTTATGATGCTATAACTGCCCGAATTATTAAATTGTTTATTATCTGATTTTGATGTTGTTTACTGTTTTACTGCACTTTTTGGCGTCATGCGCCGTTTATACATCTTTACTGCCATAACTGGTAATGATGCTGGATATCTTACCTCTTTGTTTTGTTATTCTGGTTATATCTGTGTTTCTGTAAAACCAAGGCGTGGACGAGCCTGAGTTTATTGGATTTTGGTCAAACTAGTCTCCTATTCTGCAATGGCATCTCGGCGAGGCTTTTTAGGGTATGCCAGATTGAGGTTCTATGGATGTGGTGATAGCTGGCACATGGATTTCAATATTGAACATTTTGTTTATGTAGGAGACGTGACTGTGTCTCTAGCATGAGGTCCTTATGATCCCCCTGTTTTCTCTTTCGATTTTCATGTTTAGTTGGAGTTCTACGTGCCTGTGCGGGAGGTGTGGGGTGAGTGTGTGTATGCCCCACGCGAGGATTTAGATTTGTTTCTATCCTCCGCACGAGCTCCCACTCGTGGGTCAACCACTCCTATAAGGATTTCCTCTTCTGAGAAAGATCCTGAGGAGGACCCATCTGAGGCTCCTTCTTAGTTGTTCATGGAGGCATGACTCTTTTTGGTTGCCTTTTTGAGTGGCTGGTTGTATATCGCTTTGGGTGCCTGATGTTTTGTCTTTTTGGTGGGTTGTAATATGTATATTCTTTTTGGGGCATGTAAAGCTTCTGCTTTCTTTGTTTAATGGTTAATGTATTTAAACACGTATAATACATATATCTGATATATAAATGTATGGTTCAGTCATCATGTTAATTTCTGTTGCAATTATGTTTTGACCTCTTACAAAATGACAAAAAAAAAAAAAGAAATCGCCAAGTTACTTTACGCTTATAAATGAACAAGCTATTATCTTCATTTAAATGAACCGGGTCTTAGTTTTATATTTTGTTTTCCGTTCGTGGTTTGGTGTGACGGTCCCTCTCCAAAATGGGGCGTCACACTAGTTTGGGCTGAGGCACGATCTGAAGAGGGCGATATTACCTTTGGGAATTGACCAATTCCCTGCCTTGCTAGACAAGTGTAGAAGGATTGAAGAACTCGACCAGTCAAGAGACACGAGGAATCACAACTTTGGACCTTCTAGGTTCCAAAGGGGAGGTGGCAGCAATGCGAATCGTTTCCAGAGGAAGCCCTATTCCCGACCACCGGGAAGTCAACAACAATCACCTGGTGGAGGTCCCAACGGAGGTTCTGGTGGAAATCGAGCTGGTCAGATTGTGGCGTCTACGCCAAAGTGTATGAAGTGCGGAAAGGATCACTTGACAAGGGAGTACACAATCAAAGGAATTATCTGCTTTAGATGCGGAAAGCCTGGACATATCTCCCGAGATTACAACCAAACCAAGGTAGAGCCTTCTGTCAACAATGCACGAGTTGCCAAACCTCAGGTAGGAGGTCGAGTTTACACGATGAGTGGAGCTGAAGCCTCCCAATCTGATGATCTGATAAAGGGAGATGGTACCATAGGAGGTAATCTTTTATCTATATTGTATGACTCTGGGGCAACCCACTCTTTTATTGCTTATGATTGTGTGCATCGACTAGGTTTGCCTGTGTCTTCTTTGCCTTTTGATTTGAGTGTTTCTACTCCTACTGCTAAACTTGTTGTTACTACCAAAGTCTATTTAAACTGTCCTTTATCTGTTGAAGGTCAACTCTTTTATGTTAATTTGATCTATTTACCTTTTTCCCAAATAGATGTATTCTTAGGAATAGATTGGTTATCTTCTAACCACATTCTATTGGATTGTTCTAATAAAACTCTAGTTTTCCCAAAGTCTGAAGTTTCTAGATTTTTGATGGCCAACCAAGTAAAAGCTTTCTTAAGAGAAGTCAAGAGTGAGCTAGATGTGAATGCTATTCCGATAATTAATGAGTTTCCCGAAGTTTTTCCTGAGGATGTACCTGGTCTGCCGCCGGAGCCGGAGGTAGAGTTCACCATTGATCTTATACTTGGATCCAGTCCTGTATCCATAGCACCGTACAAGATGTCACCGTCAGAATTGGTGGAATTTAAGAAGCAGTTGACGGAGCTTCTAGAAAAGCAATTTGTCAGACCCAGTGTGTCACCTTGGGGAGCGTCAGTGTTATTGGTTAAAAAAAATGATGGAACTTTGTGATTGTGTGTAGATTATCGTCAGCTGAATAAGGTCACAATCAAGAACAAGTACCCACTTTCAAGGATAGATGATCTAATAGATCAGTTGAAAGGAGTCGTTGTTTTCTCAAAGATAGATCTACGTTCTGGCAATCATCAGATCCGAGTGAAGGCAGAAGATATTTCCAAGACAGTTTTTCGTACGCATTACAGACACTACGAGTACCTCATGATGCCTTTTGGAGTGACGAATGAACCTGCCATATTCATGGATTACATGAATAGGATCTTTCGTCCTTACCTCGACAGATTTCTCATCATTTTTATCAATGATATTCTAATCTATTCTCGAAATCAGGAGGAACATGCTGAACATCTCAGTACAGTTCTCTAGATCTTGAAAGAGAAGGAGTTGTATGCCAAGTTCTCAAAGTGTGAATTCTGGCTGGAAGAAGTCAAGTTTTTGGGTCACGTAATCTTGAAGGATGGAATTGTAGTGGATCCATCGAAGGTCGAAGCAGTTCTACAGTGGGAAAGGCCAAAGACCGTGACTAAGATTCGGAGCCTTATGGGGTTAACTGGATATTATCGAAGATTCATTGAAGGATTTTCCAAGATAGCAGGACCTCTCACTCAGCTCACGAGAAGAACCAAGCTTTTGAGTGGACCGATGCTTGTGAAGAAAGTTTCCAAGAGTTGAAGAAACGACTTACTACAGTGCCAGTTTTGATTCTACCCGATTTAAATGAATCCTTTGATGTATATTGTGATGCTTCACACCAAGGCTTAGGATGTGTGCTAATACAAGATAAGAAAGTGGTGGCGTATGCTTCGAGGCAGTTGAGAGTGCATGAAAAGAATTATCCTACACATGACCTGGAGTTAGCAGCTATGGTGTTTGCTCTGAAGATATGGAGACACTTCCTATATGGGGTGACGTCCAACGTCTTTAGTGACCATAAAAGTCTGAAGTACCAATTTGAGCAAAAGGAGTTGAACATGAGGTAGAGAAAATGGTTGGAGTTTTTAAAAAACTATGATTTTCAACTCCAGTATCATCCCGGGAAGGCAAACATCATGGCGGATGCTCTGAGTAGAAAAATGCTTAATATGTCTGCTCTGATGATTAAGGAGAAGGAACTAATAGAGCAATTGAGAGACATGTGGTTTTCTATCGAATTGGCACCAGGAAGAATTCGTTTAAAAATGGTTACTATCCTGAATGATTTAATGGAAGAAATTCACGAGAAGCAAGAAAGTGATGAATTTTTGCAGAAAGAAAGGGAGCTAATGAAGCAAGGCAGTGCGACAATAGTGGAGGAAGGACTTGATGGAGTCCTAAAGTTCAAGGGAAGGATCAGTATACCCTACGATCCGGAGCTTAGGAAAGTAATTATTGATGAAGCTCACACCAGCAAGTTAAGTATGCATCCTGGAATGATTAAAATGTACCAAGATCTGAAATGGTTGTTTTAGTGACCTGGAATAAAGAGAGATGTAGCTTAACATGTGTCGTCTTGTCTGGTTTGTCAAAAAGCCAAAGTTGAACACCAGAGACCATCAGGAATGTTGCAACGCCTAGCTATTCCCGAATGGAAGTGGGATAGTATTGCGATGGATTTCGTGGTTGGACTTCCGAAGACCCGAAAAAGGCATGATTCAATATGGGTAATCGTCGATTGGCTCACGAAGTCAGCATATTTCTTACCAATTAACATAAGGTACAACATAGAGAAGTTGACCTAGCTGTATATTAGTGAGATCGTTAGACTGCATGGTGTGCCTACAGTATTGTCTCCGATAGAGACCCGAGGTTCACATCAAGATTTTGGATAATTCTTCAAGAAGCAATGGGAATGAAACTTTGTCTAAGTTCTGCCTATCATCCTCAAACCGATGGTCAATCGGAAAGGACGATTCAATCAGTGGAAGATTTTCTTAGAGCCTGCGCTTTGGATCAGACTAGAAGTTGGGATGAAGTTTTGCCATTGGTAGAGTTCACCTACAACAACAGTTTTCATTCGAGCATAGGGATGGCACCCTATAAGGCTCTATATGGATGAAGGTGCAGAACACCTTTGTGTTGGTACCAGGACGGGGAGCACCTTGCTATTAGGCCTAATCTTGTACAACAAACGACTGAGAAAGTCAAGATAATTCAGGAAAAGATGAGGACCACTCAGAGTAGACAAAAAAGCTATGCGGACAAAAGGAGAAAGCCTCTTGAGTTTGAGGAAGGTGAGCAAGTGTTTTTGAAAGTCACACCCACGACTGGGGTAAGCCAAGTTCTTCAATCTAGAAAACTCACTCCTAAATTTATCGGACCTTATCAAATTCTTCGCTGGATAGGTCCAATAGCTTACCAAGTAGCCATACCACCTTTTCTTTCTAACCTTCACAATGTCTTTCATGTATCGTAATTGCGAAAATATATTCCTTGTCCAGACCATGTCATAGCACCTGATACAGTACAATTAAAAGAGAATTTGACCTATGAGGCACCTCCTATAAGGATCGAAGATATAAGGGTGAAGCGAGTCAGAGGGAAAAAAATTCCTTTGGTGAAAGTGATCTGGAATGACATGACCGGAGATGCAACATAGGAATTATAAGACAAGATGAAGGAACAACATCCACATCTATTCTAAGGTATGAAAATTTTGAGGACGAAATTTCTTTTAGAAGGGGAGAGTTGTAACACCCTGAAAATTATTTGTTTCATAATAAACAGTCATTTCATAATATTTGTGATTTTTGTAGATTTTTTCGGAAACATTGATTATTTTAATATATTTCTCAATTTAAATACATGCTGAGCGGAGCCGGGTGATGCGGGATTTAATGATGCAAACCCAAGTGCAGGTTGTCTTAAGTAATAAATTCTCGGGAGTCCGAGGTCGATCCACAGGGAATTGATGAAGAGAAATTATTTAAGGTAAGAAAAAGGATTTATCACAATAATAAAAATAATAAACTTGTTCACAATTAAATTTAATAACTTGTTTGGGTTAGGAGATCCACTCTTGGTAATAAATTAAAGGTAAGATTATTTCTCTTTATAACTCAACTGAAATCCACATACAACGAAGGTTCCAATCGAAAAATATAACATTCAAAATTCAATTATATATGCAATCATATTATGATTCCTTTAATTATCTATCAACATTTGTAAATGAGTTCAAGCATTCACTGTGTCAATCCTATTGTCTACAATAAATCAAGATCTCTATTATACAAAAAAGGTTTCCAAATTGATTAGAAACAAAATACAACACATATAATGTCTATTTGATAATATATCATTTAAGCACAAGAAATAGAATAATCTAACCTTATTTCATTACCAAGAGCTTTACTCTTTCACCCAAGCAAGATGAAGATTTAGTTACTCATAGACAAGAAGAAAGAAAGAGAAGAAGAGAAAGATGAACATAGCTTTAATATAGAGCAAGAGAAAATTACAACAAAGGAAAACAATAAACAAGCATAACCATAACTTCTAAAAACTAAGTTGTTACCCAAGTCCCCTAAATGATCAGCCAATAGAGCCTTTATAGAGGATTAGAGATACAAAATGACAAGGGGGCTGACTAAGAGTAGGTGAGGAGTAGGTGGATGAGTGGAAAATGTCAAATGGTGAGTTGCTAAATGGAAAATTATTGAGATTCTTTGTCTACGAAATCATTCAGTGTTAATCTCACGGATGCCATCAAAATGAAGCAATGTGGTCTTCATAAAAGTTGTATCATTTTGTCTCAGCTTTCCAATGCCACCAAGATCATCCAAAAATTTGTCCTACAGCCCAAGATATGACTCAATTATTGCAGACTGTTCAGACCCAGTTTCAGCACCTCTGTTTTGACTTCCAGACCTAATATCACCTCCAATCTGTCCGAATGAGCTCTTATGTTCTTCATGAAAGTTGTAGATATGGGTCTTAACTTTCAAATGTCCAAATTTAAGCCCAAGAAAGTTTCTACAGCCCGAGTTATGCTCTGATTACTACATACTATTCAGGTTCCAATCACAAAATTTGTGTTCTAACTTCCAAGCCCAATTAGCTCCTCTAGATGTCCTTATTTTACCTAGAGCTCTTATGAAAGTTGTAGAGCTCTCTCTTATCTTTCCTACGAGGTAAGATACAAAATTATAAGATATCTAGAACTCCAGATATGGCAGAAATATAGAAACAGTGTAAGACCCAAATAATGCTGAAAAAATCAATTAAGTCCAATTTGAGTCTAAACTTACAAAACATAACCAAAATCAATCAATTAAGTACATAGAAGTGTAAATGCCTAAAAATGAGGGTTTATTAATGTATAAAATATGTGATTATCAAATTCTCCCACACTTAGCTTTTTGCACTCTTGGACAAAGCACATAAGACTAAAGCTAAGAAACAAAGAAAAACGACATAGACTCAAAAGTTAAAAACTCTAAAAGACTCGATGAAGCAAGAAGAGCAACCAGAAATTCAAGGAATCAAAGCATTAATGAGGTAACATTTCTTCACATCTCAAACCAACAAGCAAGAAAACTTCAGTTGAAAAGAATGAATCAAGAATGATAGATCCTCACAGAATTCACTCTTAATCCCTCAAGTGTTTAAAAAGGTAAGTATTTCACTCTATTCAGCCCATGAACAATTGTACTACCATAAACTTGCTTATCTTATTCTTCTTCGCTACTCAAACCACATGCATACAAAAATCAAGAAGACTTTATTCAAGGTTGTAATAGGATCATGGTAAAGGAGAATGGATAATATAGATATGAAAAGATAAATACCAAAAGGAATAAAAGAGCATTATGGTACAGTTAGAGTAGAGAAAATGTTTGAGAACATTCATTATAAAGGACAATCACCAATATTTGACTAATGTTTTGTTGAAGATCAATCCCAAATTGGTGAATTGAATTCATTGTTAGACCTGAATCATTTCCTTTTCTTCCTGTTGTTTCCAAGCATCCACCTTTATTCTAGACTCTGATAATCCTTTGATTGCAACGGTGGTCAGTTTTTTTTTTTATCATTTTGCACACACGCCCCCACGCTTATTCAAGAACAAGGCTAATGCTCTCTTATTCCCTAAGGTTGGGTAAAACATATATTTTTTAATTATTATTTTTCTTTTTTTTTTGAAGGCACGTAATGAGATAAAAACAAGAAATGGTCAAATAAGCTCAAAGGGGTTACACAAGGGAAAATATACAAGGATGGCTATTTGGTCAAAGTAGCTATTTCAAAATGCCTCAATCATATTTATGTATACATGTGAAAATGTAGCCTAAAAAATAATCAAAGCAAGTTCTAGAGTAACAATTCCATGAGTGAAAATCACACAAGAAAGAAAAGAATGATACAGATATTCAATCCATTCATCAATAGGCTCAAAATCTCACAAGACATATTTCTATCATTCTCAATCCACTGTATCATCATTCATATCCAAGCTTGTGATTTTTAAGAAAGAAGACAATTTATGCTAAGATCCAAGAATTCATTTGCTACTTCTGCACAAAATAATTATCTCCTCAACTAAGATGCGTCTCAAGAGTAAACTTACCTCCAGGGCAAAATTTACTCCTTACTCTACCATCCGTAATTGGTTTTACTATGAATAGGTTTCTGACAGTCATATCCCTAAACATACTTCCCAATTTAGATGCGTCTCAGGAGTAAAATGGAACCTCCTTAAACGAGAATTCACCCTCTGATACTTTGGCATTTATTTTCTCTTCTTTAAAGTCAGGAAAACTATACCGAGATGTCCGACGTATCTCCCCATATCTTCGAGAATAGATTAGAATGTCATAATTAATGACAACGACAATTCTGTTCTAAGTAAGGATAGAAAATACAATTCGTGTTGTCCATGAATACAATATGGGCGTTTGTCACTCCGATTGACATCACGGAATACCCATAATGTCGAAAGCACGCTCGAAGGAATCATTTTGGGAAGATTCTCAATTTCCACGAGTTCATCGATGACTAGGACGTACATCTATCTTGGAGAGAACAACGACTCTTTCCTCACCAGCCCATTTAATTTCTCATCTTTCTCTGAGGACACTCATCCTTGATCGAAGCCTTATTTATTTTGTGACGGTCCTTGTCTCACCAAGAAATTTCATTCTTCTCCTTAACTAACAGCATCGTAGCTTGACATGTGGAACTCTTTGGCTATTAGAGTGGCATTTACATTCTCCTCACTTTTGGTCCTTTATGGAAGACACCAACATGTACCCTTGAGCTTCTTTCCTCACGAAGTTTCATTTTGTTGGCCATTACGAACCTAAGAGTCTTAACTTTCAAAAAATTGCTGGGGTTTTTATCAGGATGCTCAAGCAGATAACAACCAGAAAATGACCGGTCAGCTTCTAAAATCATGAACCCTAATAGACATGATTTGAGGTGGCAAGATAAATCAACGAAAGATTCAGTCTTTAGTAGAAATAGAACAGATTACATAAACTTAGGTGTCAACGACAAGTCTTAGTAACAGAAATGGAAATAACTTAAGTTGAAGATAAGAAAGATACAGATGAATCACAATGATCCATAAGGTTACAAATTGAAAAAGGAAGGGTTACCCCCCAGAATTATACAGCACGATTACAGGATCGTCATTTGAGGCGTAACTTCCCTTGTTTAGATCTCCAAATGTCGAGGTCTCAACACCACCCAAGGTATAAGTTCTGGCTTCTGCTTGTGGTTTCACAGCCCTTGCAGCATCGATTGAAGAATTTGTCTTTGCTTGATCGCAGTTGCGGGAGACGTGTCCAAGCTTCCCACGTCTAAAACAGATTATCCCTTTGATCTTACACTCTCTTGTGAAGTGGTTCTTTCCACACTTCATACATCTTGGCGAAGATGTTGGGATCTGACTGGATATACCCCCACTAGTACTTTGTCCAGGAGTTGGTTGTTGTTGTTGTTTCCCTGATACCCATGCGTATGGTTTCCGCTTAAACTGGTTAACTTTTCTATTATTCCTCTTTTGGAATCTAGGCAGTCCAAGGTTGCCCCAAAGCCGACTTTCTTCCAACAGATTCTGAACCTCAACTTCCAATTCTCGTTGTTGCGTGGCCCTCTGATCCTGGCGAGTTGTCACCTCAGCTATCATTTGCCTTTGTTTTGCAGTTGCAACCATACTCCTATTGTCTTGTCCCGCGCTCATATGTGTACGTCTGTCACGAGCCATTGACTTTCTTCGAAGACGGACAAAACATGACACAACGAAACAAACATAATTATTTCAATCAACATTGTCTCCTCTCGGAAACTAAACCCACAAAATCACACAATTCAAACAAGACAAGTCAATCCATGAATCCTAACGATCTCTAGCTCGAACTTCTTCGTTATGCTTCCATAGCGTAATCCCTCATAAGCCGTCAACTTCCAAACTGCTTCTCGAACCTAGTTTACACCAACTATTTCTTTCTCCAGAAGATCGGTTTTCCAAAACCCTTTGATCTCCTCACAAAAGAATTCCTATTTTCCTAACACGGTACGCCTAGGTGAAGTCATAGTTTCTTGTACACACAGAACATTACATATTGAGTAGGTCAGTCCCCAATATCATGCAACTGTATAACAGTAGCCATCAACGTTCAACCTACGGCACGCCATACATTCCTTTCCCATCATCTCAATCAAGAGACAAGGAAGTGCACAACAAACCAAATTCTAATATGCCTAAACATAACAAGTCCATACCTCGGCTCAATAGGATGAACTGCTCTGATACCACCTAATGTAACGCCCTTAAATATACCAACTGCAGCGCAATCGTCATTTTACTAGATCAGGATCGATGCGTCGGTCATACCAACGGCATGTAGTTTCAAAATTTACGAGTTCATTTCTGTTTTTCACATTTATGCATAAATAGAAAATACGAGTCATGAATGAAATATAAATGTATTCAACCCTTAATACAACCATTGAAATGAAATCACGTTCCTTATATATATATTTTATAGCCAACTTACACGAAATCTGATGACATAGAATATAATAATTACAGAGTCAAATAAAATACAGCGGAAATAAAAACATTAAAGGGAGAAGTAGTAACCCGGGGATGGGTACTACCAACCAGACAAGTCTGCAACCCCATATGCGCATGACATTCGGCGTCCTATTGATACAATGCATCAATGCCTCCATTTGATGCACTCCTAGGAAAATCAAAGAAATATTGTCCAGGTTCCCAACCCCATCGGCAAGGTGTGATTTCTCATCATCTTCTTCACGATCTTTTATTCAAATATGAATATAAAACAGAGAATGTGTTACCCAAGTGGCTTCAGTACTCAAGAGGGGGGGTGAATTGAGTAATTAAAGATTTTTCGCAAAAGCCTTAAACAAATAAATTATACTGAATTTAATTATTAAAAGTCGTGAATGAGATGAACATAAGAAGAACAGATAATAATTAAATTGCAAGAATAAATAAAGTGCATAAAGATAAAGAGAATAAGGGTAGAAAAGCAGGCACGATATTTATCCTGGTTCGACCACCAACCACTTGTGGCCTACGTCCAGTCCCCGAAACACAGTTCGAGATTTTTCACTATTCAATACAAGCTTAACAACAGGTGCTTGCAACCTTTACACAACAGGGATACCTCACCCTATTTACTAGAGGGATACCTCACCCCCTTTGAAGGATACCTCACCTTCTTTACACCAAGGGATACCTCACCCTTTTACTAGAGGGATACCTCACCCTCACAAATTCACTAAGGGATACCTCACCCTTTTACAGAAGCAGAGAATAGATGAAAAATAAACTCTCACTTAGAGTAGATATTACAAATTGAAGTGCTAATAAGCTCTCTAAAGGATATCTCAAGGTTTTGGCAAAGAGAAAGCACGAGAAAGAGAGAAAATAATGTAAAATTCATTTTCAGCCAAGCAAAAAATAATTCAAGTGGTTGGGAGTTTTCGGAAAGAGACCCAAGGTCTACGTATTTATAGAGCAAAGAAAGCAACTAGCCGTTGGGTGCCAATTAAGAAACCATTAAAAGCAAATATGGCCGTTCTTTGCCATTTTTGAACGCGTTTCGTGAAAATCAATTTTGTAGACAGTATTCGAATACCTTATGAGGTATTCGAATGCCTCTTGCCAAAACTCTCTTAAAAAGCGATTAAAAATTTGGGTTATTCGAATACCGGTTAAGGGTATTCGAATGCCTCATTTAAAAAGGTTCATTCTGAATTTAGGGTATTCGAATACCATATGGGGTATTCGAATGCCTCTGTTTTAACACAATGAGAAATATCGATTCATGAATCAGGTTATTCGAATACCATAGATGGGTATTCGAATACCACTTTGAAAAACAAAACGTGTAAGTTTGAAAAACACTCTATTCGAATACCTATCAGGGTATTCAAATACCTCTGTTATAAAACTAGTTTTAAATGCTTTCAAATGACCAGAAAATGGTTGTTTAATTTTGGAAAAACAATTTTGAAACATTTCTTTGCAATGCCAATTAATGAGATATCCAATGAGGCTTTTACAAGGATCCTAAGACCTAAAGCTTATTCTTGAAGATCTTGGACTTGGTTTGTCTTCACGTTTGTTATCATCAAAACTATTGCTCATGATAGCTAGCCAATTACATTCTCCCCCTTTTTGATGATGACAAACTAACATTTGAGAAAAGCATTAGTTCATATAAATTGGAATTCACAAAGTTAGTTTAGAGATACTTACTCCCCCTCTTTTTCATAAGAGGTGATTTTCATCAGAGATATGCACTTGACTCCCCTTACTTTTGGAATTCAATTTCTATTTTTGTTTTGACTTGTTCTTTTCTTGACTTTTCTCAAACAAAGACATTTAAACTTGTTCTCCCCCTTTTGTACATTTGATACCATTCTCCCCCTTTTGTCATGATCAAAAAGATGGGGCAAGTATTTTTCTCTCCCATTTTATCATATTAAACAATATATGCATGTCCTCAAGTTGAATGAATTTTGTCCATTTAAATTATGCTTGAGGTAGTGTTCCCCCTACAACAAAATTCGGAGTGCTTTCATTGGTATCCATTAATGTTGGATCCATAGGGGTTAGTCAAACTCATAAGCCAATAAGCATTTAAAACAATGAGGCAAAAGCAGCAAATGATTCTCAAGGGCAAAAAATATATTTATCGATTAATTTGGCCAAGAAATCACTTGTTTGATATCATTTGTTATCATTTGTTATTACTTGTTATTATGTTCATACCACTTTGATATCACTTGTTGTCAAAATGTAAAGCATTTACCACTTGTTTGATGTCACTTGTCAAGATGTTCTAAGCATTTAACACTTGTTAACAAATTCTTATAAATCTGACATATGTCAATAAAAACATAGATATTAAATATTTCATATACCAATTATTGCACTTGTTCGTATACCAAAATAATAGCCAATTACATTGAGCATATTTTAAAAAAAAAAAAAAAAAAAAAAAAAAAGGGCAAGAACAAGCCAAGAAATATGCATTTAAGAACATCATGTAATTTTCATATAAGGCAAAAATGAAGGCTTGATGAAATAAGATTAAAGCATGTTAAATGAGGGCTTGATGAAATAAGATTGATTGCATATGCAAGAAAAAAAAGAGAGAAACGAAACAGAGATTACGATGAACAACTTGCTTTCAGCCTTGTGGTATTCGAATACCTTTTGCTGTATTCGAATACCCATCACATTTTATAAACTCCAGAAGGAGCAAGTATTCGAATGCCTTGGAAGGTATTCGAATACTCAGATAACATGTGAGAAAATCGATGTGATAGTTATCTGGTTATTCGAATAGCTATATAGTTATTCGAATACTCTAGCTTTATAAAGACATAAAATTGATGTACTGATGTATGGTATTCGAATACCATGGGAGGGTATTCGAATAGACCTATCAGAAAAACATAAATTTTTCACGTACAAAGCAATGGTATTCGAATACCACAGGGAGGTATTCGAATAACTCAAACACAAAAACATATAATTTACGTCCAGAAGGTATATTTAAGATATGAAAACTTACCTTTTGATGGAAATACAAAGAAAATACCGTAAGAGAGCTTGCCTTATTATTTGCCATTATTTTCTTATCTGTTCCAATGATTAAGAGCTTATTTCATGGTTGCAACTTCAAGCTTCATTGAAAGGAAGGAAGAGAGCTTGAAGTTATTTGGTCTTGTGCTCGCAGCAAGCCACTTTCAAAAATGCCGAAGTCGGCTTCTAGGCTTTCAAGCACACCGCAACACAATTTAATTTTTTGTTTTTGGTACCCAAATTTTCTTGGGTCCTTGAGTGTCGATTTTGGGCAATGTACCCTTTGGAACCCAAACCATTTTGTCCCAATTTTTGTGTTAACATTTTTTCTTGCATTGCATGTTGAAGCACTATGACCCTTCTTTCCACGGTAAAAACATTTGATAAAAGGACTACAAGAAGTGCTTGAATAAGCAAAGAAGTTTTTATAAGATTTATGCTGATTTTTCGGGTTATAATCAATTCCAAGCTTTTTCAAAAATAACCCTTTGTTTTCCTAATAAAATATTTAAATTATCTTTTCCACATGTGAATTTGGCAAGGGTGTTCTTTAAATTTTCAATTTCAGTTTCAAGCAAAAGACATGAAGAACAAGAATACGAAGTAGAAGCATGTGAAGAATGATATGAGCATGCATCAATTAATCCTAAAGTTTCATTTTCAATTTTTAATTCTTCAATCTCTTTATTTAAAATAAGAATTTGATTTTCTAAAGAAGAGATTTTTTTTCTTAGATGAAGAAATTAATTTTGTAAGCCTAATTGTTTCGTCATGCAATTCTTCAAAGGCATCTTGTAACTCATCATAAGAAGGAGATAATTCAGAATTTACCTCGTTGTCGCTTTCTTCTTTTTCTTCTCCTTTGGCCATAAAACATAGATGGGCTTCTTCGCTATCTGAGCTATCAGTGGAGTCCATGTCGTTGTCATCCCAAGCTATGTAGACTCTTCTTTCTTTGGAGGATTTTTTTTCAACTTTCTTTGGGGGAAAGGGCGGTCTTCTTTGTGTCCCCTTTTTCTTTAGGTACTTACCAAATTTTCTTACCTAAGAGATTGAGATTTTGTTCATTTAGCTCAATGTTGTCCACGTCATCTCCATCGTCTTCTTCTTCATTATTGATAGTGGAGGTGGTGGCTTTAAGCGTATCCCCTTTTTCTTTTTATCGTTTTCTTCACTTTGACTTAGTCTCGTTTAGTTCCAATTCGTGCTCATGAAGTTTTCCAAAAAGAGTTGCTAATGACATAGTTGTTAGATCCCTTGATTCTGAAATTCTTTGTTACTTTTGGTTGCCAAATCCTAAGACATCTCAACACTTTGTTAATCAAATCTTCGTTAGTAAAATTCTTTCCTAATGATGCAAGATGATTAACAATGTGGGTGAACCTCTTTTGCATTTCTTGAATGCTTTCTCCTTGGTTCATTGTAAATAATTCATATTCACGAGTTAGAGAATTGATTCTCGACCTCTTAACTTCACTAGTACCCTCATGGGTAACTTGTAAAGTGTCCCACATTTCTTTAGCAGTTTACAATTTGAAATTCTAAAAATTCATCATGCCCCAAAGTGAGGTAATGATGTTTTTGGCTACTAAGTTATTTTGAACTTTTCTTTTATCATCTTTAGACCAATCATTTCTAGGTGTCTCGGTTTTTACACCATTGACAACGCGTGTAGGTATAAATGCGCCATTTTCGACAAGATCCCACACATCTAGATCAATAGCCTCGATAAAATTTTCATTCTTTCCTTCCAATATGCATAACCATCCCCATTGAAAAAGGGTGGTCGATTATGGAAGTTGCTTCGATAAAACATTTGATGAAGCCATGTACTCTTGAAGCGGCTAAGCTCTTTATACAAGAGTCTAGCTCGATACCACTTGTTACCCAAGTGGCTTCGATCTAAGAGGGGGTGAATTGAGTAATTAAAGATTTTTCGCAAAAGCCTTAAACAAATAAATTATCTTGAATTTAATTATTAAAAGTCGTGAATGAGATGAACATAAGAAGAACAGATAATAATTAAATTGCAAGAATAAATAAAGTGCATAAAGATAAAGAGAATAAGGGTAGAAAAGCAAGCACGATATTTATCCTGGTTCGACCACCAACCACTTGTGGCCTACGTCCGATCCCGAAACACGTTCGAGATTTTTCACTATTCAATACAAGCTTAACAACAGTGCTTGCAACCTTTACACAACAGGATACCTCACCCTATTTACTAGAGGGATACCTCACCCCTTTGAAGGATACCTCACCTTCTTTACACCAAGGGATACCTCACCCTTTTACTAGAGGATACCTCACCCTCACAAATTCACTAAGGGATACCTCACCCTTTTACAGAAGCAGAGAATAGATGAAAAATAAACTCTCACTTAGAGTAGATATTACAAATTGAAGTGCTAATAAGCTCTCTAAAGGTATCTCAAGGTTTTGGCAAAGAGAGCACGAGAAAGAGAGAAAATAATGTAAAATTCGTTTTCAGCCAAGCAAAAAATAATTCAAGTGGTTGGGAGTTTCGGGAGAAGAGACCCAAGGTCTGTATTTATAGAGCAAAGAAAGCAACTAGCCGTTGGGTGCCAATTAAGAAACCATTAAAAGCAAATATGGCCGTTCTTTGCCATTTTTGAACGTTTCGTGAAAATCAATTTTGCAGAACGGTATTCGAATACCTTATGAGGTATTCGAATGCCTCTGCCAAAACTCTCTTAAAAACGATTAAAAATTTGGGTTATTCGAATACCAGTTAAGGGTATTCGAATGCCTCATTTAAAAAGGTTCATTCTAAATTTAGGGTATTCGAATACCATATGGGGTATTCGAATGCCTCTGTTTTGGCAATACAAGGAAATATCAGTTACGAATCAGGTTATTCGAATACCATAGATGGGTATTCGAATACCACTTTGAAAAACAGAAAACGTGTAAGTTTGAAAAACACTCTATTCGAATACCTATCAGGGTATTCAAATACCTCTGTTATAAAACTAGTTTTAAATGCTTTCAAATGACCAGAAAATGGTTGTTTAATTTTGGAAAAACAATTTTGAAACATTTCTTTGCAATGCCAATTAATGAGATATCCAATGAGGCTTTTACAAGGATCCTAAGACCTAAAGCTTATTCTTGAAGATCTTGGACTTGGTTTGTCTTCACGTTTGTTATCATCAAAACTATTGCTCATGATAGCTAGCCAATTACAGAATGCAGAAATATAGGAAAGAGGTGAGACACCCGTCTTTCATTACCACTATGGCAGTAAGAAAATAACACGGCGCAAAGCGCCCATGAAGAAGTGCAGTTCATAGATTTATCAACAACAGCCATGGAATTTACAATACAAGCAGTCAAGTTACAAACAATAATAAGGATCAATAATAACAATACTCTAGGCAGTCAACAAGGTCTCAGATACTGAACAGTTAAAACACTTCAGGTAATCATAGCATCAGGATCCCAATAGTTTATTCATCATATAAAAGAGTGACACATGATATGTGGACTCACAATGTTGACTCTCAATGCCAACTCACAATGCTGACTCTCAATGCCAACTCACAATGCTGACTCACAATGCTTGTGCACTTGGTACCAAGATTTTCCATTTTAAAACATGAACGTTCGGTAGTCTCGCCCCCCCTTAAATGCATCTATGGGACCACGAAAAGAATAGTGCTTGTCGGTTCCTCGTCAGTGCGTTGCAATCGGCTTTCCGGCCAGAGGTATTTCACGATGTGATATCATCATCACCAAAAGGATCACCGCACCCTGACGCACCCAGAGATCCATCATAGACCACACTATCCAATCCTCGTTCATTTACCATAAAAAGAATAGTGATTTGTCAGGCTCGTAATACGTGCAATCGGCATACACCGCGCCTTACGCCCCTCAAAGATCCATCACAGACCTCACCATTCAATTCTCATTAATTCACTGCGTAAAGAATGATGATTTGTCAGGCCCGTAATGCGTGCAATCGGCATACACCGCGCCTTACGCCCCCCCATAGGTCCATCGTCAACCACATCGTTCGGTTCGCATTCATAGGCCCATACAGCCCTTTAACAATCACCGACTGAGCAATTTGTTCAATGCATGCTGGTTAAATGCATAATCATAGGCTCATCTAGCCTTTTTAAAAGTACCATAGATCGAGCAAATTGTTCAATACGTTAACTTAGTTCAAAATCGAGGCTCATCCAGCCTTTTAACAGTCCTTGACCGATCGGTTTATAAAATACATGCTGACTCAATGCATGATCCTAGGCTCATTCAGCCCTTTAACAGTCATTGACTGAGCAAACGTCTAATGCATGTTGACTCCGTGCATAAACATGTTCACAAATATTTCATAATACACAGTCTTCCATAATATGCCACAATAAGGTCAATTCATCCATTAATAAGTCTTATGGGATTATCATAAAGTCTTACTCAAGTTATCATCCCTTATAAATTCATTTTCTAGATAAACTTCTCTTGAAGTCCTTATCCAAGCTTCATTCCTTAGGGTTGATCAAGTCCCTTAACCTAGTCAATTATGCTCACTTAAAAATTCACTCGTAGGGTTTTATAATTCACTCGCAGGGTTTTATAAGTCTCACAACTCTCTTGTTCTTCCTCTATGTTCAAAATTACTTAACTTCTATTTTACCCTAGATCGGCTAAACTTCCTAAAATCCGTGATCAAAACCATGGCTTCCCAAAGTCCACTACTAACATCAATTTCTCCCATTTTATATATCGATTTCTTGATATTCTTTTACTTAAACTTTAGTTCACCAAGTTCATTCTAATTCCTTGTAGTCCCAATCTAAAACCGTGGCTTCAAGTTGAGTTAATGAACCCTTAAAACTTTCCATCTCAAATCCCAACCTTAACCTTCAAATCTCCAATTACATAGCTGGTTCTGCTATGGGCGCCTAGGCGCCACATCTGGAGCGCTTGAGCGCTGGTGGAGCGCCTGGGCGCTGACCACGAAGTGCCTGAGCGCTAACCAGGCCGCGTCACAAGGAAAACTTTCTGGGCACAGAGCGCCTAGGCGCTCTATGCACAAATACCGGGCGCTAGTGCATTACACGGGGGTTCCTGCAGTCGTTTCGCAGAGCCCTGGCCCATTCACTATCCAAAATCCCTCATTCATTTTCAACCATTCCAAAATGTGATGCATGACATATAATTACAAAATAGCAACATATGAGTTCATAATCATCAAATCACACAATGTACATCCATACATCCATACAAATCAAACAACTACAACATCATGGAAATAACCCAATATAACAAAGAGGAAAATCCAACATGGATTCTCTCATCAACAACAACACACAAGACATTTCCTTACTACCAAGATTGGTTGAAGAGGATTATCTCCCTCTTACCTAAATGAAGACAATCACAAGAATGTTTTTCCTTTTTTGCTCTTGATTTTCGTTTTCCCCTTCAAGAAAAACCCTAGGGTGAGAAATCCCCAATGTGTTCATTCCAATCATAGAAAAATGACTCCTTGGCCACATAAGTGACCAATGAAACGAAAATGAGAAGAAGATAGAAGAAAGTTGAATACTTTACCTCAAAAGCTCCAAGCTTTAGCGCCAATGGTGAAAAATGGAAGAAGAAGGAGTCGAAGAAGAAGAACCAAGGATGGCCACAATGGAAATGGTCATGGAAAGATGGAAGAAGCTAGATATGGGTTTGATTTAGCAAATCATGAAGATGGTGAATGGTGAGGGTGGACGGTGGAGAAGGAAGAAGAAGAAAAGAAGAAGAGAAGAAGAAGAAGAAGAAGAAGAAAGAAGAAACGTAGAATAGAAAGAAGAAGAAAGAGGAGAAGAAGAGATAAAATGAAATGTGAGTATTGGGCTTTTCAAGGGCCATCTGCCGTGTAAGAAGAGTGGAGAGGGGAGAGAGAAAATGTGAAATGGGAGGAAGTTTCCTAGAAGTTTCTCAAATAAACTTTTGAATTAATTTAACTTTTATTTTGAAAATAAAGTTAAAGGGGCTTGACACAAGGTAAATTTTGAACAGTGTGATAAGATTTTTATTACATGTTATTATTTATTGGACAACAGTTACAGTCGACCTAAGTCAGTATTAATTTATCTGACAAATAAAATTTATACAGCGTTTTATTATTTCGTCTGTTGAATCTTTTCGAAAAATGTGAAACCTTGTAAACTGTGTCCAGCCTCGAGTTTAGTAAGATCCCCCGTCGACGTTTCCATAGTTCAAGGTTCTCGGAAAAAATATTTCATTTTCCCAGTTCAGCTCAGTGTGCACGTAAAACGAGGAACATATTAAAATATTTATCGTTTCTGAAAAATTCTGAAAGAATTCTCATAAATTACAAATATTAGAAAATGACTATTCGTAATAAAATTTTCTAACTTTAGGAGCGTTACAGTCGTTCTGCCAATTCTGCTCAACGTGCGCGTAGAACAAGGAATAATATTAAAATATTTCGCGTTCCCAGAAAAATCTGAAAAAATTCCTAAAAATTCTAAATATTGTAAAACGATTATTTATCCAGAAATTATAAATTTTCAGAATGTTACACCATGGCATTAAATCACAGGATCCAACTCAGTTGCATAGTCACGTGAGTATGCCAACACGGGGCGCTTCTTTCTGCCCTTCATCTCAGCTTGCCTAGAAGGTAAACTTTGGGACACTGAGAACAGCTCTCTACAACATGGCACACGAACCTTATTTATATATCGGTGTGTGAAGGTCTCCTCCTGAGTATATGAAAAGACGGACATCCATCCGAGGCTCCTAATCTAATTAAAGACCAAGTTAAACTGAAGTTTTGCCTTCCTTTTCTCATTTTTGTCTCTTTTAACCTTCTTTTTTTTTCTTTTTTTTTCTTTTTTTTTTCTTTTTTTTCTTTTTAAGAAAACATAAAGAAGAAGAAGATAATATGTACAAATTATTGTGGATATGGCTCATATCTGTCTCTGGTTTCACGTCCAGTAACGGCTTAAACGACTCCTATGAGTCGAGGATAAGCTTCCCATCTAATTTTCTTATAAATTGATAAACAAGGTCTTTTAGAGTCAGATTCCTAAAACTATAGTATTTTTCTTCATCCTTAAAGAGATTCCACAAATTAAGAAGTTCACGCTACACAAATCCACAAGAATACGTCTCAAGAGTCAATAAGATATCATCTAATGACTCCTTACTCAGTCCATTCTTAATGAAAAAAAAATTATCTTCTCTATTTGCGGAAACCATCCCTAAAGAACGACATAACTTGTTATAATTCCATCATGCACATTTATGACAGACTTGTAACCATTTTGCTCTTCTCCTTTTAGAATACGAACTTTTTCCAAGACCTGGCATTATGAGTCAAATGAAATTAAAGACTCACCTGCTAGTCGGACCTTTACTTCAATTATCCAGCATACATCTTCTGGCATACCCTTGTGTATTAACAGTCTCAATCTTTCACATCTAGCTTTGTAGATTTTTGTCAGAGCATTTTGAGGGAGGGAAGGAAAATATTTTCTCAAGTTTAAAAGAATGACATCTATTTTAAAGGAGAAGGATTCAGTTATTTTGGAAAACTGAAAAACAAACCAATTTGAGAGTCATAGAGTACCGTTATCCGCCACTTAACCGGGAACACAAAGAACTGCAAAAATAAGGCAACAAAATTAGAATAAATTCTATTCATAATAAGGATCAGTAAGAGAGATGAATTCTATCTCATCAACTTAGTTTTCTAAAAATAGTTTGAGTCTTTGTTCATTGACTTTAAACGCATTACTCTTCCTAGGGTTCTCAATATCTATGGCCCCATGAGGATACACATGTTTGACAAAAGGACCACTTTACCTAGATTTCAATTTTTCAGGGAATAGGTGCAGACGAGAATTATAAAGCAGAACTTTTTGACCAATTTCAAAAGATTTTCTCAAAATTGTCTTGTCATGAAAAGCTTTTGTTCTAACTTGTAAATCTTTGAGTTTTCATATGCATCATTTCTCAATTCCTCAAGTTCATTTAATTACAATTTGTGTATCTTCAAGCATCATCAAGATTTAGATTGAAAGCTTTAAGGCCCAAAATGCTTTATGTTCCAATTCTACAGGTAAGTGACAAGATTTTTCATAGACTAACCGATAGGGTGACATGCCCAAGGATGTTTTGAAAGTAGTACGGTAAGCCCAAAGTGCATCATTTATTCTTAAAGAGCAATCTTTACGATTTGGGTTAACCGTTTTTTTTTAAAATTTATTTAATCTCCCTATTTGCTAATTCAACTTGTCCATTTGTTTGAGGGTGATAAGGGGTGACAATTTTGTGTGTAATACCATATTTCTTCATTAAAGATTCAAATGGTTAATTGCAAAAATGTGTTCCCCCATCACTGATGATAGCTCGAGGGATTCCAAATCGACACAAGACATTTTCTTTTAAAAATTTGAGAACAGGTTTTGATTACTGTGTCGGCATAGAATCACCTCAATCCATTTTGAGACATAATCAACTACAACCAAAATATATACAAATCCAAATAAGGATGGAAATGGACACATGAAATCAATTCCCCAACAATCAAAAATTTCAATGACAAGGATGAGGTTCAGAGGCATCATGTTTCTTTTTGAAATTGAGCCCAATTTTTGACAATTTTCACAACTTTTGCAAAAAGTATAGCAGTCTTTAAATAAAATGGGCCAACAAAATTTGCACTGCAAGATTTTTGCAGTTGTTTTCTTTGAAGAAAAGTGACCTCCACATGCTTCTAAGTGACAAAATTTAATGACACTACCTACCTCACTGTCGAGCACAGATCTCTGAAAGATTTGATCAGCACAATATTTGAACAAGTATGAGTCATCCCAATAAAAATTTTTCACCTCTGTAAAAAGTTTCATTCTATCTTGGTGCGTCCATTGAGGTGACATCTTTCCTGTTATATGAAAGTTGACTATGTTAGCAAACCAAGGCATGGAATTGACAGAAAATAAAAATTCATCAGGAAAAGAATCATTGATGGGTGTGCTATCAAAAGGTGAGACTGTTGTAAGTCTGAACAAATGATCAACGATAATATTTTCGGCTCATTTCTTATCTTTTATTGTGATGTTGAATTCTTGAAGTAACAAGATCCACCGTATCAATCTTGGTTTGGCATCCTGCTTAAACATCAAATATCTAACAGCAGCATTATCAGTGAAAATCACAATAGAAAAACTAATTAAGTAAGATCGAAATTTGTCCTATGCAATAATTACAGCAAGTAGTTCTTTTTTAGTAGTGGTGTAATTCATTTGTGCATTATTTAAAGTTTTACTTGAATAACAAATCACGTGAGGCTTTCCTTCCTTTCTTTGCCCTAAAACAGCGCTCACAGCAAAATCACTAGAATCACACATTAACTCAAAAGGCAAAGACCAGTCAGGAGATCGCATCATAGGAGCAGATGTCAGAAGACTAATTAATTTTTCAAAAGATTTTTGACATTCTTAAGTCCAATCCAATGGTGCATCTTTCAATAGAAGACTACGTAATAGTCTAGATATGGCACTAAAGTCCTTAATGAATCTTTTGTAAAATCCTGCATGTCCTAAAAAGGAACGAACTTCTTTGACTATTTTTTGGGAAGGCAAATGGGCAATTAATTCAACTTTGGCCTTACCAACTTCAATTCCTTTAGAAGATATCACATGACCTAACATTATTCCTGAGGTAACTATGTAATGACATTTTTTCCAATTTAGCACAAATCCTTTTTCTTCGCATCTTTTAAGAATTTTTTCCAAATTATCAAGACAATTTTCAAAAAAAATTCTAAAAACTATCCGATCATACCTGAAAACCTCTAAATAATGCTCAATCATGTCACTAAAAATGCTTAACATGCATCTTTGGAATATTTTCGAAAGATTACAAAGGCCAAAAGACATTCTTCTATATGCAAAAGTACCAAAGGGACATGTAAAAGTATTCTTTTCTTGATCTTCTAATGCAATTGGTATTTGATTATAACTCGAATACCCATCAAGAAAACAGTAGTATGGATGTCCTACTACCCTTTCCAGAATTTGATCAAGAAATGGCAAGGGGAAATGATCTTTCCTAGTAGCAGCATTTAATTTTCTAAAATCAATACACATATGCCAACTAGATGAGACTCGCGTAAGTATTAATTCATCCTTATCATTTTCAACCACTGTTATTCCAGATTTCTTAGGCACAACTTGTGTAGGGCTTACCCACTGGCTATCAAAGATATGATAGATAATTCCAATATCAAGCAATTTACGGACTTCAGCTCTAACTACCTCTTTTATGTGTGGATTTAATCTTCTTTGAGGTTGTTGACAAGTTTTAACATTATCCTCTAAATGTATTCTATGTGTACAAATTAATAGATTAATGTCTTTTATGTCCTTTAATGTCCATTCAATTGCACTTTTATGCCTTTTAAGTACTTCTATTAATATACCTTCTAGTTCTTCAGTAAGAGACGAGGAAATTACCACTGGAAAGCTTTGCTCTTCTCCCAAAAATGTGTACTTTAACCCAGCAGGTAATGGCTTTAGTTCCAATGTGGGTACTTTTTCATGGGCATTATCATTTATAAGTTTTAGCTCTTCAAATCTTGACTTATATCCCTTGTACTCCATTACATGTGTACAATCAAGCAAAGAGCATATTTCAGAGATATCATCTTCTAATTGCATGTCTGAATCAAATGAATTGACCAAACAAATTTCTAATAGGTCAGAAGAACTCCTTGTTTGAAGATGATCATCTATAATGGCTTCAATTCCTTCAACTTCCTCCTTTTCATCAAGGACTTCTTGTGGTTGCTTACACATGTTAAAAACATTAAGCTTCAGTGTTATGTTTCCAAATGTTAGCTTCACCACTCTATTTCTACAATTTATCAAAGCATTAGATGTTGCTAAAAATAGACGGTCTAAAATAACAGGAATTGACTTGTAACTATCAATCATAGGTTTAGTATCCAAGACAATAAAATTAACAGGATATATGAATTTATTAACTTGAATTAACACATCTTCCACTATTTCTCTTGGAATTTTAATTGATCTATCAGCAAGTAGAAGAGTTACAAAAATTAGTTTTAACTCACCCAAGTTGAGTTGCTGATAAACTGAATATGGAAGCAAATTGACACTAGCACCATGATCAAGTAAAGCTTTTTCAAATTAATATTCTCTAATAATGCATGAAACTATAGGGCAACCAGGGTCTTTATATTTCAATGCATTATTATTCTGAAGAATAGAGCTTACCTGTTCAACTAAAAATGCTTTCTTTTTCACATTTAGTTTCTTTTTAACAGTGCACAAGTCTTTCAAATATTTAACATAAGAAAGAATCTGTTTGATAGCATCTAACAGAGAAATATTGATCTTCACCTGTTTCAAAATTTCAAAAATTTCAATGTGGTTGTCTAATTTCTTTGGATTATTCAATGCTTGAGGAAATTGGGGTGAAGGTGAGAGTTTAGTCTCCTTTTGGTCAACTTCTTTATTTTCTTGGGGAATTGGTTCATCATCTTTTTCACAAGGTTCGAGTATTTGTTTTTTAATAACATTTCCACTCTTGAGAGTTATCACTGGCTTAACTTAGTCCATTTGTTCGTTTTCTGAACTCCTCTCATTTAGACTGTACTGACCCTTGGGATTTGGTTGAGGTTGAGAAAGAAAGTTTCCTTTCTCATGAATGGAGAGTGCAGAAGAAAGTTTAGCAAGAGTTTCTTTTATATCAGTCATGGTTTGATTGTTTTGTTTATTAATAGCATCTTGCTTTTCTATGCATGCATGCAGTGTTTCTTCAAGGTTTTTCCTATATGGTGGGACATAATGTGTATATCCTTGAGAATTTTGAGAATCCTGTTGTGCCTGAAGAGGTGGTGGTTGCACGAATTGTGACTGATTATTATTCCTCTAGCTGAAATTCAAGTAATTTCTCCATCCCGGATTGTATGTATCTGAAAGAAGAAGTAAATAGCTTTTTAAAATTATTCATTGCATTTACTTGATCATGTACAACTTCTTTAGAAATAGGAATCTTCGGACATTCATGTGTTGAGTGTCCTAAGTCATCACAAATGCCACAAATTTCATTTTGCACAAATTTAATTTCTTTTGCTTTTCTTAATTCCATGGCTTTAACCTTTCTAGCCAAACTGGCAAACCTAGCATTTAAATCTTCCTCTTGACTAAGGTAATATTTTCCTTTATTAGCACTTGCAAGATTAGATCTAATTGAATTTTCAGAAGGGTTAGTATTATGCCAAGATTGAAAATTTTCAGCCAACTGGTTTAAATAGTCTAAAATTTCATTAGGTTCTTTATTAATAAACTCACCATTGTACATTGTTTTCACAAATTCTTTAGTTTTTGGTGTTAAACCTTCATAAAAGAAGCTTATAGTGCACCATTTTTCAAAACCATGATGTGAGCAAGAATTTAACAAATCTTTAAATCGTTCCCAACATTAAAAATATGCTTCATTTGAATTTTGAAAAAAAATTCAGATTTGTATTTTTATAGCATTAATTTTATGTGTTGAAAAAAAATTCTTTAAGAACTCACCTTACATTTCTTGCCATATGCCAATTGATCTTGATTTCAAAGTGTTAAGCCAAGATTTTGCTTTATCTTTTAAAGAAAAAGGAAACAATTTAAGCTTAACAATATCTTTATTACAATTTTGATCATTGAAAGCAATACATACTTCCTCAAATTCTTTTACATGTATATATGAGCTTTTAGATTCTAAACCATGAAAATTAGGAAGTAAAGAAATCATACCTAGTTTGAATCTAAAATTATTGGCATTAAGTGGAAAGATAAAACATGATGGACTAGAATTTCGAGGTGATTGCAAATATTCACGCATGGTTCGCAACGGTTGATTTTCATGTTCATCATGTACACTTTCATTTTCAGCTATTACGCCAATTGTGTGTGATTGTGATTCAAACAAATTAATATATAAAGTACCAGGAATAATTTTAACTAAACGACTAGAATTTAAATCACGATACCAATTAAGTATAAATAAATGACTTAAAATAGAAAAAATAATATACAAGTCGACGATTTACACTAGCCATTAAATATTAACAAGGATGTGGTATAAACCAACCACTCAATAAATATTAACAAGTAAAAAGTTAGATAACTGATAAAATAAAGTTAGATAATTAGAGAGTTAATAATTAGTAAGTTAGAAAGTGCAAAAAGTAAAATACAGAAAATAAAGTGCAGAAAATAAATTGCAGAATATAAAGTGAACAAAGTAAATTGCAGAAAATAAATTTAAAATATGAAAATCGGAGAGAGGCAAAGCCCTACCAGAGCCGGCGAAAGAGAAGAGAAGAAAAGAAGAAAGATTATTTTATTACGTTAAAAAGCAATAATAAATAACAAAAATTAAAAAGTTAAGAATAGAAAATAAATAACATAAATTAAAAGTTAGCGAGCAAAAAATAAAAGTAAGTTAGAAAATAAATGACATAAATTAAAAGTTAGTAAACAAAAATAAATGACATAAATATAAAAGTTAGAAAGTTAGTATGTTAGCAAGTTAGTAAGTTAGCAAGTTAGATAATTAGAAAGTTAGAGAGTTAGTAAAGAAACCAAAGGATCGGCAAACCGATCTTTTACTCTGGTGAGGGAGAAGAGAGAATAGATTTTATTACAGAAAAAGAACCTCAATAAATTAAAACTTCAAATCAAGTTCCCGACAACGGTGCCAAAAACTTGATACGAGATTTAATGATACAAACCCAAGTGCAGGTTGTCTCAAGTAATAAATTCTTGGGAGTTCGAGGTCGATCCACAGAGAATTGATGAAAAGAAATTATTTGAGGTAAGAAAAAGGATTTGTCACAATAATAAAAATAATAAAACTTGTTCACAATTAAATTTAAGAACTTGTTTGGGTTAGGAGATCCACTCTTGGTAATAAATTAAAGGCAAGAATATTTTTCTTTATAACTCAATTGAAATTCACACACAACGGAGATTCCAATCGAAAAATATAATATTTAAAGTTCAATTATATATGCAATCATATTATGATTCCTTTAACTATCTATCAATATTTGTAAATGAGTTCAAGCATTCACTGTGCCAATCCTATTGTCTACAATAAATCAAGATCTCCATTATACAAAGAAGGTTTCTAAATTGATTAGTAATAAAATACAACACATATAATGTCCATTTGATAATATATCATTTAAGCACAAGAAATAGAATAATCTAACCTTATTTCATTACCAAGAGCTTCACTATTTCACCCAAGCAAGATAAAGATTCGATTCTCATAGACAAGAAGAAAGAAAGAGAGAAGAAGAGAAAGATGAACATAGTTTTAATATAGAGCAAGAGAAAATTACAACAAAGAAAAACAATAAACAAGCATAACCATAACTTTTAAAAACTAAGCTTAACACCCAAGTCTCCTAAATGATCAGCCAATGGAGCCTTTTATAGAGGATTAGATATACAAAATGACTAGGGGGCTGATTAAGAGTAGGTGAGGAGTAGGTGGATGAGTGGAAAATGCTAAATGGTGAGTTGGTGAATGAAAAATTATTGAGATTCTTTGTCTCCGAAATCATTCAGTGCTGATCGCATGGATGCCATCAGAATGAAGCAACATGGTCTTCATGAAAGTTTTATCATTTTGTCTCAGTTTCCAATGCCACCAAGATCATTCAAAATTCGTCCTACAAATTTCAAGATATGAATTCTCTAGAGATAGATTGTTTGCGCCTGGCCAAAGACTCGGTTTGACTTCCAAACCTAATATTACCTCCAATATGTCCGAATGAGCTCTTATGTTCTTCATGAAAGTTGTAGATATGAGTCTTAACTTTCAAGTGTCCAAATTTTAGCCTGAGTTATGCTCTGATTACTGCACACTGTTCAGGTTCCAATCACAAAACTCGTGTTCTAACATTCAAACCCAATTAGCTCCTCTAGATGTCCTTATTTTACCTAGAGCTCTTCATGAAAGTTGTAGAGCTCTCTCTTATCTTTCTTACAAGGTAAGATACATAATTATAAGACATCTAGAACTCTAGATATGGCAGAAATACAAAAACAGTGTAAGACCCAAATAATACTAAAAAAATCAATTAAGTCCAATTTGAGTCCAAATTTACAAAACATAACCAAACTCAGTCAGTTAAGTACATAAAGAGTGTAAATGACTAAAAATAAGGGTTTATTAATGTATAAAATAAGTGATTATCACCGAGTAAATAGAATATTTTCCCCGATGCTGGAAAACCTTGAATTGGAGAAATATTGATGGGGGATCTTACTAAACTCAGGGTCGGGCATAGTTTACGAGGTTTGCGTTTTTTGAGATTTTTATCTGATAAATAAAAATCTTAGTACATTTTATTATTCATTGGACAATAAATACTGATTTCTGTTAACTGTAACATTTGTCCATAAGATAATAGCTTATAGTATGATACATATCATCTTTTCAAGAGTGTCTACTTTATGTCACATTACTTTGACTTTTGCAAAAAGTGAAGATTTGGCTTCCTGAACAAGCTTTGGTTTTTGCTTCCCGGAGAAGCCAATTCCACCAAGCTTGCAAGGGAAGCTTCTCCCTCCTCCCTTTGTGTGTGTGTGTCGCGACCTAGGAGGGGAAAAGGAGGGAAAAATATTGATTTCATTTTACTATTCACTTCAGACTTCAATTCAAAAGTTTCTAACTTTTCATTCATCATTTCCTACTTTCTATCACATTTTCTCTTCTCCACTCTCTCCTATCCCATGGCAACCAGATCCTTCTACTGTAACATCCCGAAAAATATCTGTTTAAGTATAAATGATCATTTTATATTATTCTTGATTTTTAAGAATTTTCTGAAATTTTTCGAAAACGTCAAATATTTTAATATATTTCTCCTTTTACGTGCACACTGAGCTGAGAATTGCTGAGGTCAGTGCAACGCTCCTGAAATTAATTATTTTACCACAAATAGTCATTTTCTAATATTTGTGATTTGTGTGAATTATTTAAGAATTTTCCGGAACCGGTGAATATTTTAATATATTTTTCGTTTTACGCAAATATTGAGCAGAGTCGAAAAACGACTGTAATGCTTCAAAAACTGAAAAATTATATGATGAATAGTCGTTTTATAATATTTGCAATTTTTGAGAATTTTCTAGGAATTTTCTGGAAATGTTAAATATTTTATTATATTCCTCGTTTTGCGTGCGCACTGAGTAAAACTGGAGAAACGCGACGTTTTCTCTGTGAACCTTAAACTATGGACATGTCGACGGGGGATCTTACTAAATCAGAGGCTTGACACAGTTTACGAGGTTTTATAATTTTCGAGAAATCTTAACAGATAAAACAAACCAATACTGCGAAAAATTTATCTGTCAGATTAATTAAATACTGACTTCTGTCAACTGTAACTATTATCCATTGGATAATAATGTGTAATAAAAATCCTATCACATTATCCTAATGCAATCTACTTTATGTCTAATCCATTCACTTTAATTCAAATTTAATGTTAAATAATCAAAGCTTCTTTGAGAAGCTTTGACCAAACAATGACCAAATGGCCCTTGGCTTCCAAGAGAAGCCAACACTCTCCCTCTCTTCTCTCTCTAATGCACAGCTGGAGCAGCCCATGCAAGGGGGGAAAATTGCATTTCATTTAATCAATTTACTACACTTTAATTCATAATTTCTCAAAACACTTTCTCTCTCATCCTTTCTTCTTCTTCTCCATTTTTCTTTTTCTCCTCCTTCTCTCAACCCTAAGCTACGGCCAGCCCATTCTCCATCACCTCATCCATCACAAAAAATTAAACCAATCACATTTCCTTAATCCTCTCATCATTCTAAAAACTTCTTCTTCTTGGAGTTTCTTGAAAATCCATCATCTTCAACACTTTCTCCAAGCTTCAAGCTTTGAGCTTTTTGGGTAAGTTTCAAGACCCTTCTTCCCTTCTCTTCATTTTCGTGGTTATGGTCTCCTTGGTGACCATCCATGCTTCATTTTTCAAGCATTGATATTGATTTAACAAAGTTGAAATTTCTAGGGTTTTTGGAGGGTGCAATCCGAAATTACAAAGAACATTTCTTGGTGTTTCCTTTGTTCTCTTCACTTAGGTAAGAGGAAGACACTCCTCCTCAACCTCTCTTAGCATCTAGGAACTTTGATTGTGTTGGTTGTGGAAAAACCCTAATGAGGGTTATTCTTTAATTTGATGATTACTATGTTTAAATGTTGAAATTGTGATAATTGTGACCTTGGATTGATTTGTTGTATATAATAGTATATTGGATTGGATTATGTGATTGGAAATGGAAGAAAAACATTTGAGAACCTCTCTTGGAAGGCTACGGTTTTTAGGGTGTAAATTGGGTAAGTTACGATTAAGTTGTAATAAGCATAAGACTAGAATTAATCAAGTGATAAAATGGAATTTAATGAAAGGAAAAACTTGAGATTGAAACTCATGGGATGGCCACGGTTTTGAGCCCAATGTTGGGGCTATGGGTGAGCCAATGTGACAAGTAAGAATTAAGTGAATTTAGAAGGTGATCTATAATGTGATGAATTGGAAAGGATTAGGAATTAAATTCCTAGTGAGGCCACGGCCTCTAGGACCTTGTTAGGTGTAAATATGTAAATTTAGTAACTTGGAAGCATAAGCAATTATGTGATTAAAAACCTATGTAATGAGATAGATAATTAAGAAATTAGAAGAATTTAATATAATCAAGATTTCATAAATTTTAAAGGACTAAGAATGAAATTGTCATAAGACTTAGGAAATTTCAAGTGAGTGAAGAACAAGAGAGTGTGAGGCCTAAGAGCTTAAAATAATTTATAAGTTATGAGAAATTAAATTGCCTTGGAAGATTAAACTAATTGTAAGAATTGGATTGGACATGAACCTTGAAAAAGGGAAACCATTCTAAGTTAGGATTCATAATGGACCTAAGAACGTACCGTTTGATTTGATCTCTATATTATAATGTTATGGGTCCATGTGAGTGACCGTTTGTATATTGATGCTTATCTTGGCCAATTGTGGCATATTATGGAATTGTATGAAATTGTGAATCATACATGTTTATGCATAGAGTCTTATGCATTGTGAATGTCCTGTGGACTGTTGTAAGGCCAAGTTGCCTAGGAGATTGAACACACCTTTGTGCGGGTGCGAGTAGACTAGTGTAGGTCTTGTTATAACCTTGGGGGTGTCGGGGTGCGGGTCCTTCACAATAGGCAGTTGGTAGCTCCTCTGCCCGTGGGACAAACCGATGCAAACGCACCGACGATTCTGACTTGACACTGTCCTATATCGTGATCTAGTACGGACTGTCTGTACAATGCCTGATGTGCACGTGAAAATTATTGATGTATAGCACTTTGGCCGCGGCAGCCGAGTTACAGACATGTCTCCTGATCTTTCTCTCCGACTGTTTGTGTCTAGCTCCATGGAATAGGAATTTGGGAAAGCATGCATGTGCATCATGAAATAATCTGTCATTGTAAATCATTATTTTTTCGAACTGTGAATTGTCTGATCACAACTGTAATGAATGTCTACCTGGAACTGTTTAATTGCTTACTGTTAAAATTACTGCTTATTATTTGGAAAAGATGTTCTGAATTGCTATCTGGGCGCATTGCGCCGTTTTGTTTTACTGTTGGATCTACTGTTTATTAATCGGAAATGCTGTCTGAGATTGCTATTTGGGCGCGTTGCGCCGTTTTGTTTCTGGCTGCTATAATTGGTAATGATGGTAGGATGTCTTACCTCTTTCTTGTATCTCTATTACTTGTTGTATGTGCGTATACTGTATTGATCGAAGACGACGGCAAGGAGACGGAAGATCCCGAGTTTCCTGGCTTTTGGCCTGACCAAGATTAGCTTCTACTGAGACGATAGAGGCACGCACGCGCGGATTTCTGGGCGACGTGCGTCTGACCTTCCTCGGAGGGCCAGAGTGCTGGCATATCAACCTGAGTTCGGATCGCTGTGTTTATATGGGAGATGTATCCATTTCCCTGGCCTGGAGACGTCATGAGGCGCCTGTCCTCACCTGTCATGTCAGCCTATGGCTGGAGTTCTACCTACCCATCCGAGAGATGTGGGGTGATCGTTACTACACCCCTTGGGAGGATTCTTTTGATTCTACTGCTCGGGCTCCTGCCCGCGGTTCCGCGGTTCCCATGGAGGTTTCCTCTGAAGAGGAGGATCCTGCTGAGGACCCGGACACGGGCCCCCCTCATTTAAGGGACTGATTTTACTGGTAGCTACTGATGGCTACCAGTGTTTTATTTTGGGGGCCTGATGTATTATTTTTGGTGGGCTGTATATTTTGATATCTCTGGGGTATATTTATATAATCCTTTGGGGCAGGTATAGTTTTGCTTTTTGGATATTTCAGGCTTGTATCTCAGTATAATTGATGTCAGCACATTATATATATATCTATATGCATGTTATTCATATGTGAATTTTGTCTACTATTTTATTCTTTACCGTCATTTATATTCCGCATTGTTAAAATGATTATCAAAAAAATATATATACTGCTATTTTTGCTCACGTACTTAAGCATCGAACAAGTTAAACTTAAATTAATGAACCGGGTCTTGAATTGTTAAAACTTTACTTTTCCGCATTTTCTTTTATTTAACAATGTGACGTTCCCTCCCAAAAAGGGATGTTACATTAAGTTGGTATCAGAGCCCCGGTTTGAGTTACTTTGGGTCTTATGTGTAAGTCTATCTTGTTTGTGCTATGTGAAATCTCTGTGGTTTGTGTTTTGAAATGAATTCCTCTAACTTACCTTGTGGTTTTCCGTTAACCTGATTTGAGAAAGAGTAAGATGGCGAGAAGTGGAGAAATTGCAGCTGCTGTAGAGGCGATGCAGCGGATGGCGGAAGTCATCGCGCAGCAAAATGAGCGTGCGGCTCAACAACAAGAAAGAGCTACTCAACAGCTTGAGGCAACTGCTGATGCACAAAACTTAGCAGAGTTTCGTCATCACAACCCTCCACAATTTAAGGGAGAATTTGATCCAGACAAGGCTAGTCTGTGGATCAAGGAATTAGAGAAAGTCTTTCGTGGCATGAACTGTGCCGAAGACAAGAAGGTGAATTATGCTACTTTCATGCTTGTGGGCAACGCCGAAGACTGGTGGAACGGAGCTCAGAGAGCATTGGAAGCCGAAGGAACTGACGTCACGTGGGACGTGTTCAAGAACAAGTTCTTGGACAAATATTTTCCTGCAAACGCGAGACATGCGAAAGAGATGGAGTTCCCCAACTTGAGATAGGGGAACATGACCGTCAGTGAGTATGCAGCCAAGTTTGAGAACTTGGAGAAATTTTCGACGCACTATCAGCATCAGATAGACGAGTCTTAGAAGTGCTGGAAGTTCACCGAGGAATTGAGGTATGAGGTGAAGAAAGCTGTGATCACCCTGAAGATGAAGGTATTCTCAGAACTGTTAGACACTTGCTGTGAACTTGAAGCCTTGGAACAGGCTAGAGACTCGAGAAACAGGAACTTTGGGCCTGTACGGTCCCAAAGAGGTGGAGGTAGTGGTTCAAACTGCTTCCAAAAGAAGCCTTATTCCCGACCAACGGGAAACCCGTAACAAAGTGGTGGAAATTCTGGTGGAGGTTCTACCGGGAACCGAACTGGTCAGAATGTGACATACCCCTCCAAATACCTAAAGTGTGGGAAGGACCATCTCACGAGGGACTGCACGATCAAAGGAATTATCTGCTTCAGATGTGGCAAACTGGGCCACATATCTAGAGACTGCAATCAGACGAAGGCTGAACCTTCAGTCAATGCGACTCGAGCCAAGAAACCGCAAGCCAGAGGTCGAGTTTACACCATGAGCGGAGCTGAAGCTTCCGAATCCAAAGACTTAATTCAAGGAGAAGGTATCATAGAAGGTAATCTTTTAAAAGTATTGTATGACTCTGGGGCAACCCATTCTTTCATATCGTATGACTGTGTGCTACGACTTGACTTATCTGTGTCTGAACTACCTTTTGAACTGACTGTTTCAACCCCTACTGATAAACCTGTGGTTACTACCAAAGTCTGTCTAAAATGTCCCCTAGTTGTTGAAGGTCGAGTCTTTTCTGTTGATCTGATCTGTCTACCTTTGTTACAGTTAGATATAATCCTAGGGATGGACTGGTTATCTTCCAACCATGTTCTGTTAGATTATTCCAGAAAAACTATAGTTTTCCCTGTGGATGAGAATTCTAGATACTTGACGGCCAACCAAGCACGAGCTTTCTTGAAAGAAGGAGCTCAGGGATACATGCTGCTATCTTTGAAAATCGAGAGCGAAGCTGATCTGGACACTATTCCGGTAGTGAAAAAGTTCTCTGAAGTCTTTCTAGAAGAAGTACCTGGTTTACCACCTACACGTGAGATCGAGTTTGCTATTGATCTGGTACCGGGAGCTGGTCCCGTGTCTATAGCACCTTATCGAATATCGCCAACGGAATTGGCAGAGCTCAAGAAACAGCTAGAAGAGCTTTTGGAGAAACAGTTTGTTAGACTGAGTGTGTCACTGTGGGGAGCACCAGTATTGTAGTTCGGAAAAAGGACGGTACCTCAAGATTGTGTGTGGACTATAGGCAATTGAACAAGCTGACGATCAAGAACAAGTATCCACTCCTAAGAATTGATGATTTGATGGACCAACTGAAGGGAGCAGCAGTATTTTCGAAGATCGATTTGAGATTTGGGTACCATCAGATAAGAGTGAAAACAGAGGATGTGCCCAAGACTGCTTTTCGTACCCGATACGGTCATTACGAGTACCTTGTGATGTCGTTTGGTGTGACAAATGCGCCTGCTATCTTCATGAACTACATGAACAGGATCTTTCGTTCGTACTTGGACAAGTTTGTTGTCGTCTTCATCGACGATATCCTAATTTATTCCCCGAACCGGGAGGATCATGCTGAACACCTCAGCATAGTTATCCAGATTCTAAAGGAGAAGGAACTGTATGCCAAGCTGTCAAAGCGTGAGTTCTGGCTTGATGAGGTGAAGTTTTTAGGCCATGTGATCTCGAAGGAAGGGATTGCAGTGGATCCGTCGAAAGTAGAGGCAGTGCTACAGTGGGAAATGCCGAAGTCAGTGACGAAAATTCGTAGCTTCGTGGGATTAGCCGGATATTACAGAAGATTCATAGAAGGATTTTCCAAGATTGCTGGACCGCTCAGTCATCTGACAAAGAAGGACCAAGCTTTCGAATGGACTGATAGCTGCGAGCAAAGTTTCCAAGAGTTAAAGAAACGGCTAACTACCTCACCGGTGTTAGTGCTACCTGATCCAAATGAACCATTTGAGGTGTACTGCCTCGTATCAAGGATTGGGATCTGTTCTTATGCAGCATAGAAGAGTGGTAGCTTATGCTTCACGACAGTTGCGAGTGCATGAAAAGAACTACCCGACACATGATTTGGAACTTGCAGCCGTGGTCTTTGCTCTAAAGATATGGAGGCATTTTCTCTATGGAGCAACATTCAACATCTTCAGCGACCACAAGAGCTTGAAGTATTTGTATGACCAGAAAGAGTTGAACATGAGGCAGCGGAGATGGCTAGAATTCTTGAAGGACTATGATTTCCAGTTGTTGTATCACCCTGGCAAGGCGAACGTCGTGGCCGACGCCTTAAGCAGAAAGACTATCAGTGTTTCTGCCTTGATGATCAAGGAAAGAGACCTCATAGAACAGTTTAGAGATGTATGGTCGTTTGTTAAGTTGGAACCCGGAAGAATTTATATGAATATGATCACCATCTCAAGTGAGCTAATGGATGACATACGGGAAATGCAGAAAGTCGATGAATTCTTGCAAGAAACGAGAGAACTAATAAGGCAAGGCAAAGAGATGGAATTTGAAGAAGGAACAGATGGAATTCTGAGATTCTGAGGTAGAGTTTGTATTCCCCGTGACCAAGAGCTTAGGCGATATATTGTGGAACATGCTCACACCAACAAGTGAGTATGCACCTATGCATAACTCAGATGTACCAAGATCTGAAGAAATTGTTCTGGTGGCATGGAATGAAGAGCGACATCACTAGATGTGTGTCAACTTGTTTAGTTTGTCAAAAAGCTAAAGTGGAACATCAAAGACCAGCAGAATTGTTGCAACCATTGTTTATTTCTGAATGGAAATGGGACAGCATTGCAATGGATTTTGTCGTGGGTTTGCCAAGGACAAAGAAAGGACACGACTCGATATGGGTAATAGTGGATCGACTTACGAAGTCAACCCATTTTCTCCCGATCAACATAAGGTACAGTTTGGAGAAGTTGACCCAGCTTTATATTGGAGAGATCGTTAGGCTGCATGGTGTGCCTACGAGTATTGTTTCGGATAGGGACCCGAGGTTTACTTCAAAATTTTGGCAGAGTTTACAGGCATTGTTGGGAACAAAGTTACGTTTGAGTTCAGCGTACCATCCACAAACCAATGGTCAATCGGAAAGGACGATCCAATCTTTAGAAGATTTGCTTAGAGCTTGTTCTATGGAACAGACTGGATGTTGAGATGAAGTTCTACCACTGATAGAGTTCACCTACAACAACAATTATCATTCGAGTATAGGGATGGCACCCTATGAAGCTCTGTATGGACGATGGTGTCGAACACCATTGTGTTGGTACCAAGACGGTGAGCGTCTTCCGATTGGACCAGATATCATTCAGCAGACAACTGAGAAGGTCAAGATGATTCAAGAGAAGATGAGAACTGCTTAGAGCCGGCAAAAGAGTTATGCAGATAAGAGAAGAAAGCCTCTTGAGTTTGAGGAAGGTGAGCATGTATTCTTGAAAGTCACACCCACGACTGGAGTCGGCTGGGCTTTGAAATCTAGAAAACTCACTCTAAAATTTCTTGGACCTTACCAAATTCTTCGCCGGATAGGTCCAGTAGCCTACCAGATAGCCTTACCCCCTTTTCTTTCCAACATACACAATGTCTTTCATGTGTCACAACTGCGTAAATATTTACCTGACCCAAGTCATGTCATAGCACCGGACACAGTACAGTTAAAAGAGAACTTGACCTATGAGGCGCCTCCTGCGAGAATCGAGGACCGACAGATAAAGAAACTTAGAGGCAAGGAGATCCCATTGGTGAAAGTGATTTGGAATGAAACAACTGGTGACGCAACTTGAGAATCGGAAGACAAGATGAAAGAGCAACATCCAGAACTATTTTGAGGTATGTAAATTTCGAGGACGAAATTCCTTTTAGTAGGGAAGTGTTGTAACATCCCGAAAAATATCTGTTTGAGTATAAATGATCATTTTATATTATTCTTGATTTTTAGGAATTTTTCTGGAATTTTTCGGAAACGTCGAATATTTTAATATATTTCTCGTTTTACGTGCACACTGAGCTGAGAATTGCTGAGGTCAGTGCAACGCTCCTGAAATTAATTATTTTACCACAAATAGTCATTTTCTAATATTTGTGATTTGTGTGAATTATTTAAGAATTTTCCGGAACCGGTGAATATTTTAATATATTTTTCGTTTTACGCAAATATTGAACAGAGTCGAAAAACGACTGTAATGCTTCAAAAACTGAAAAATTATATGATGAATAGTCGTTTTATAATATTTGCAATTTTTGAGAATTTTCTGAGAATTTTCCGGAAACGTTAAATAATTTATTATATTTCTCGTTTTACGTGCGCACTGAGTAAAACTGGAGAAACGCGACGTTTTCTCTGTGAACCTTAAACTATGGACATGTCGGCGGGGGATCTTACTAAACCAGAGGCTTGACACAGTTTACGAGGTTTTATAATTTTCGAGAAATCTTAACAGATAAAACAAACCAATACTGCGAAAAATTTATCTGTCAGATTAATTAAATACTGACTTCTGTCAACTGTAACTATTATCCATTGGATAATAATGTGTAATAAAAATCCTATCACATTATCCTAATGCAATCTACTTTATGTCTAATCCATTCACTTTAATTCAAATTTAATGTTAAATAATCAAAGCTTCTTTGAGAAGCTTTGACCAAACAATGACCAAAATGGCCCTTGGCTTCCAAGAGAAGCCAACACTCTCCCTCTCTCTCTCTAATGCACGGCTGGAGCAGCCCATGCAAGGGGGAAAATTGCATTTCATTTAATCAATTTACTACACTTTAATTCATAATTTCTCAAAACACTTTCTCTCTCATCCTTTCTTCTTCTTCTCCATTTTTCTTTTTCTCCTCCTTCTCTCAACCCTAAGCTACGGCCAGCCCATTCTCCATCACCTCATCCATCACAAAAATTAAACCAATTACATTTCCTTAATCCTCTCATCATTCTAAACACTTCTTCTTCTTGGAGTTTCTTGAAAATCCATCATCTTCAACACTTTCTCCAAGCTTCAAGCTTTGAGCTTTTTGGGTAAGTTTCAAGACCCTTCTTCCCTTCTCTTCATTTTCGTGGTTATGGTCTCCTTGGTGACCATCCATGCTTCATTTTTCAAGCATTGGTATTGATTTAACAAAGTTAAAATTTCTAGAGTTTTTGGAGGGTGCAATCCGAAATTACAAAGAAGATTTCTTGGTGTTTCTTTGTTCTCTTCACTTAGGTAAGAGGAAGACACTCCTCCTCAACCTCTCTTAGCATTTAGGAACTTTGATTGTGTTGGTTGTGGAAAACCCTAATGAGGGTTATTCTTTAATTTGATGATTACTATGTTTAAATGTTGAAATTGTGATAATTGTGACCTTGGATTGATTTGTTGTATATAATAGTATATTGGATTGGATTATGTGATTGGAAATGGAAGAAAAACATTTGAGAACCTCTCTTGGAAGGCTACGGTTTTTAGGGTGGAAATTGGGTAAGTTATGATTAAGTTGTAATAAGCATAAGACTAGAATTAATCAAGTGATAAAATGGAATTTAATGGAAGGAAAAACTTGAGATTGAAACTCATGGGATGGCCACGGTTTTGAGCCCAATGTTGGGGCTATGGGTGAGCCAATGTGACAAGTAAGAATTAAGTGAATTTAGAAGGTGATCTATAATGTGATGAATTGGAAAGGATTAGGAATTAAATTCCTAGTGAGGCCACGGCCTCTAGGACCTTGTTAGGTGTAAATATGTAAATTTAGTAACTTGGAAGCATAAGCAATTATGTGATTAAAAACCTATGTAATGAGATAGATAATTAAGAAATTAGAAGAATTTAATATAATCAAGATTTCATAAATTTTAAAGGACTAAGAATGAAATTGTCATAAGACTTAGGAAATTTCAAGTGAGTGAAGAACAAGAGAGAGTGTGAGGCCTAAGAGCTTAAAATAATTTATAAGTTATGAGAAATTAAATTGCCTTGGAAGATTAAACTAATTGTAAGAATTGGATTGGACATGAACCTTGAAAAAGGGAAACCATTCTAAGTTAGGATTCATAATGGACCTAAGAACGCACCGTTTGATTTGATCTCTATATTATAATGTTATGGGTCCATGTGAGTGACCGTTTGTATATTGATGCTTATCTTGGCCAATTGTGGCATATTATGGAATTGTATGAAATTGTGAATCATACATGTTTATGCATAGAGTCTTATGCATTGTGAATGTCCCGTGGACGTTGTAAGGCCAAGTTGCTAGGAGATTGAACACACCTTTGTGCGGGTGCGAGTAGACTAGTGTAGGTCTTGTTATAACCTTGGGGGCGTCGGGGTGCGGGTCCTTCACAATGGGCAGTTGGTAGCTCCTCTGCCCGTGGGACAAACCGATGCAAACGCACCGACGATTCTGACTTGACACTGTCCTATATCGTGATCTAGCACGGACTGTCTGTACAATGCCTGATGTGCACGTGAAAATTATTGATGTATAGCACTTTGGCCGCGGCAGCCGAGTTACAGACATGTCTCCTGATCTTTCTCTCCGACTGTTTGTGTCTAGCTCCATGGAATAGGAATTTGGGAAAGCATGCATGTGCATCATGAAATAATCTGTCATTGTAAATCATTATTTTTTCGAACTGTGAATTGTCTGATCACAACTGTAATGAATGTCTACCTGGAACTGTTTAATTGCTTATGTTGTTAAAATTACTGCTTATTATTTGGAAAAGATGTTCTGAATTGCTATCTGGGCGCATTGCGCCGTTTTGTTTTACTGTTGGATCTACTGTTTATTAATCGGAAATGCTGTCTGAGATTGCTATTTGGGCGCGTTGCGCCGTTTTGTTTCTGGCTGCTATAATTGGTAATGATGGTAGGATGTCTTACCTCTTTCTTGTATCTCTATTACTTGTTGTATGTGCGTATACTGTATTGATCGAAGACGACGGCAAGGAGACGGAAGATCCCGAGTTTCCTGGCTTTTGGCCTGACCAAGATTAGCTTCTACTGAGACGATAGAGGCACGCACGCGCGGATTTCTGGGCGACGTGCGTCTGACCTTCCTCGGAGGGCCAGAGTGCTGGCATATCAACCTGAGTTCGGATCGCTGTGTTTATATGGGAGATGTATCCATTTCCCTGCCGGAGACGTCATGAGGCGCCTGTCCTCACCTGTCATGTCAGCCTATGGCTGGAGTTCTACCTACCCATCCGAGAGATGTGGGGTGATCGTTACTACACCCCTTGGGAGGATTCTTTTGATTCTACTGCTCGGCTCCCGCCGCGGTTCCGCGGTTCCCATGGAGGTTTCCTCTGAAGAGGAGGATCCCCGTGAGGACCCAGACATGGCCCCCCTCATCCGAGGGATCGATTTTCTTGGTAGCTACCGATGGCTACCGGTGTTTTATTTTGGGGCCCGATGTATTATTTTTGTGGGTGTATATTTTGATATCTCGGGGTATATTTGTATAATCCTTTGGGGCAAAGGTATAGTTTTGCTTTTTGGATATTTCAGGCTTGTATCTGAGTATAATTGATGTCAGCACATTATATATATATCTATATGCATGTTATTCAGATGTGAATTTTGTCTACTATTTTATTCTTTACCGTCATTTATATTCCGCATTGTTAAAATGATTATCAAAAAAATATATATATACTGCTATTTTTGCTCACGTACTTAAGCATCGAACAAGTTAAACTTAAACTAATGAACCGGGTCTTAAATTGTTAAAACTTTACTTTTCCGCATTTTCTTTTATTTGACAATGTGACGTTCCCTCCCAAAAAGGGGCGTTACATCTACCATCCATGTTTGTTTGATTTCAAGCCTACCATCTTGCTTGAAGCCACTTCTTCCTTTGAAGACTTTCCTTCTTGTTGAAATCACTACAAGGAACTCACTTTTCTTCTCCATTCTCTCACCATCTCCATAGCCAAAACCACCATTTTTGGCCATCCACCCTTTTCTTTCTCAACCAACCTTGTTTCTTACATCTTCCCATCATTTTGAACCTTTTTTTCTTTTGTGACCATCACCTAGATCTACCATTTCCATCTCTCTCCATAAAGCTCTAAAGTTTGAAGCTTTGAGGTAAAAGTTCATGACTTTTCCATTCTCTCTTCTTATTTTCGTGATCCTTGGTCACCTTGGTGATCAAGGGTTCCTTTTCCAAGCTTTGATTATTGATTTTTATGAGATGAAATTTCTAGGGTCTTGTGATGGTGGAGGACGAATTTCAAGTACAAAAAAGGGCTTGCTTTCTTGTTTATCTCTTTTGGTAAGAGGGAGATCATCCACTTCAACCTGTCTTAGTAGTAAGGAGCTTGTTTATGTGTTGGTTGTGAGAAACTCATGTTAGGGTTGCTCTCTTTGTTATGTGATTTTTTATGACTTTTATATTAATTTTTATCTTGTATGACTTTATTGGTTGTCATTATGTATCTTGATGGATTTTTAAAGTATTTGAATGGATTGAATTTATGTATGAGAATCAAGGGTTCCTTGCCCTCTTTATTGTGGCTCACGGCCAAATACCCTTCAATGGAGTGTTCATGATTAAAATTTTATAATAAGTTAAAAAATTGACTACTCAAGTGATTAACAACTATTGGAGTAATGAAAATTTAAGTCCCTAGCTTCCTTAGAGCTCATGGCCTCTTAAGGAAAGTAATGGCAAAAATATGGTATTAAAGTGGAAACTTAGTCAATTAGATAATTAGAGGTAGATTAGGGATTCATAAAATGGAAAGAACAAAGAATAGAATTTTATTCTATAACTTAGAATAAATTTGACAAAGGGAAGAACATGAGTGTGAGTGAAATGTTGGGTAACTTAAGTTAAAAATTTCCCTAAGTGGATTAGGTTTAAAATTGAGTAAAGAACTTATTTAATTTGAGTAACAAAGATTAGATAAAAATACAAGAGAATTCCTCTAGAGAAAGACTTTATAAGAAACGTTGAGTTATAGTGAAATTCCATAATAAACATTAAAAGTGTATTTTCACAATTGAGAACTTGATAATATGTTGTTGTGGGTCCATGGGTGGGACCAAGAATCTGTGATAATGGAATTGGCCACTCGTGGCGTGATTATGGAAAAGTATATGATTATTGAACATATATGAATATGTATTGAGTCATCATGCATCGTAAAAAGTTCGGTGGACTTTGTTGTAAGGCTTTATGCCTAGGAGATTGAATCACACCTTAGTGCGGGTGCGAATAGACTAGTGTAGGTCACTTGTTGACCTTGGGAGCGTCGGGGTGCGGGTATCTCACAATGGGCAGTTAGTAGCTCCCTTGTACCGTGGAATAGACCAATACAAACGCACCGACGATCGGGACCGAGACACTGTCCTATATCGCGATCTTGTGAAGAATATCTTGTATGAGCCATGTTGCGCAATTTATTGAATATTGAAGCACTTGACTTTGAGGCTGATGATATACAGACATATCACCTCGATCATTCTCTCCGACATTGTATTTTAGCTCCATGGAGTAGGGTTTTGGTACTTTGTGCATGTACATGGTCAGTCATCATATTTACTTAGATTACATTTATATGGTTATGAAACTGTTTCTTTTATGATACTATGATTGCCTGAATTATTAAATTGTTTATTATCTGATCTTGATGTTGTTTACTATTTTACAGCACTGTTTGGCGTCATGCACCGTTTATACTTCTTTACTGCCATAACTGGTAATGATGTTGGATATCTCACCTCTTTGTTTTATTATTCTGGTTATATCTGTGTTTCTATAAAGATCAAGGCGTGGACGAGCCTGAGTTTCTTGGATTTCGGTCAAACTAGTCTCCTATTCTGCGAAGGCATCCCAACGAGGATTTTTGGGGTATGCTAGATTAAGGTTCCATGGAAGTGGTGATAGCTGGCACGTGGATTTCAATACCGAGCATTTTGTTTATGTCAGAGACGTGACTGTGTCTCTAGCATGGGGTCATTATGATCCCCCTATTTTCTCTTTCGATTTTTATGTTTAGTTGGAGTTCTACATGCCTATGCGAGAGGTGTGGGGTGAGCGTGTGTATACCCCACGCGAGGATTCAAATTCGTTTCTGTCCTTCGCACGAGCTCCCGCTCGTGGGTCAGCCGCTCCTATAAGGATTTTCTCTTCTGAGGAAGATCCTGAGGAGGACCTATCTGAGGCTCCTTCTTAGTTGTTCATGGAGGCATGACTCTTTTTGGTAGCCTTTTTGGGTGGCTAATTGTATATCGCTTTGGGGGCCTGATGTTTTATCTTTTTAGTGGGCTGTAATATGTATATTCTTTTTGTGGCATGTAAAGCTTTTGCTTTCTTTGTTTAACGATTAATGTATTTAAACACGTATAATACATATATCTGATGTATAAATGTATGGTTCAGTCATCATGTTAATTTATGTTGTAATTATGTTTTGTCCTCTTACAAAAAAAAAAAAAGAAGAAATCGCCAAGTTACTTTACGTTTATAAATGAACAGGCTATTATCTTCATTTAAATGAACCGGGTCTTAGTTTTATATTTTGTTTTTCGTTCGTGGTTTTGTATGACGGTCCCTCTCCAAAAAGGGGCATCACACATAATGGTGAGGACAGACCAACTTATTCGACAAATATTGCATAAGTCGAACCTAGCAGGAAGAATGATTGCACAATCCATTGAGCTATCTGAGTTTGGGATTGCATATGAGCCCCGACTAACAATTAAGGCTCAACTACTCTCAGACTTCCTAGCAGAGCTCACATCGGATCCTAGTAACCCGGAGGAAATTTCGTGGATAATATTCGTCGATGGTTCCTCGAACCTCAAGGGGAGTGGTGCTGGGGTTATCTTAGAAGATTCCAGAGGAGTAACAATTGAAAACTCCCTGAAGTTTGAGTTCCCCACTTCGAACAACCAAGTAAAATATGAAGTATGCATCGTCGGACTGGTAATGGCCAAAGATATTAGGACAGCTAAGATCATACTTTGCAACGACTCCTAATTTGTGACCTCCCAGATTCGAGGTCATTATCAAGCTAAAGAGCCCCTCCTTCAGAAATACTTGGCCAAAGTCCAAGAGATCCTCAAGAATTTTTAAACCGCCAAGATAGAGCACATACCCAAGGAGCAGAACTCCAGAGCAGACCTTTTGTCTAAACTAGTCTGCACCAAGAGCTTGGGCAACAACTGCTTCGTGATCCAAGAGACCCTTTCTCAGGCTTCCATCATAGACATAGCCATTGTCCAAGTGAAAAGAGAGGAGCATACTTGGCTCACCCCAATAATAGAGTACCTATAGTCTGGAACCTGACCTGACGTTCCACAAGAAGCCTCCAGGTTAGTCAGAACTGCGATCTAATACACTATCTACAGTGGACAGTTGTACTGTCATGGATTTTCTTTACCTCTCCTCAAATGTCTCACACCAAAAGAATTATAATATGATTTGTCAGAGGTCCGTGAAGGGAGTTGTGGACACCACTTGAGGGGTAAAGCCTTAGCTCTGAAAGCACTTAGGGTCGGATACTACTGGCCAATAATGGAAGGTGATTCTCTAGCGCATGTCCGAGTTTGTGATAAATGACAACGACATTCAGACCATTATCAAGTTCTCCCTGAAGAACTATCTACAACATTCGTACCTTGGTCATTCTACAGATGAGGTATGGATATCTTAGGTCCATTCCCTCAAGCACCTAGACAACTGAAATACTTGGTGGTGGTCGTGGATTATTTCGCCAAATAGATCGAAACGGAGCCTCTAGTCACGATCACCTCTGTTAGGATCCAAAAGTTCACTTGGCATCACATCATCACCAGGTTTAGGATTTCGAAGACAATTGTGACACCCAGTTCAAGAATAAAGATTTCGAGGAATTGCTTGTCGAGCTCAAAATCAAGTACCATTGCAGTTTTGTTAAGAATCCCAAGAGCAATGGACAGGCTGAAGCCGCCAACCAGGTGATTGTTTGAGGAATTAAGAGAATGTTGAATGAAGCCAAGGGAAACTGGGTAAAGCAACTTGACCATGTCCTCTAGGCCTACCGGACTACGCCTCACTCCACAATAGGGTAAACCTCCTTTAAACTCACTTATGGGTGTGAGGCTATGATCCCGACGGAGATAGGAGAACGTAGCTAACGTCACCAAAAATTCTCACTTGATGACAACCCCAGATTGATGAGGGAAGACTTAGACTTTACGAAAAAAATGAAAGCGCATCGCTCACATACGTGACGTTGCCATCAAACAAAAGACAACGACATGATATAATTTGAAAGTTGTCCTAAGAAAGTTCAAGCTGGGTGATTTGGTACTTCGGAGAGCGAACATCGGTGGTAGGAATGCCTCCCAAGGGAAGTTAGCCCCAAATTGAGAAGGCCCTACCAGATTGTGATCAGTACAGGCAAGGGAGCTTACACCCTGGAGACTTTAGCTAGCAAGCCAATCAAAAACTATTGGAATACGTACAAATTGAGAAAGTATTATAGCTAAGTGCCTTTTCAAGCTTAGTCTCTTAGTTTTCTTTTATGTTTGATTTGTGCCAATTTTGGTGAGCATACATCATATGGACTTTGGTCTTTATCCAATCAATAAAATGGTGACGTTATTTCAGTAAATATGCTTATACTTTGTTTAAAGCTTAAGACCCTTAAGTCAGACAATGCCTGGAGAATGTCTACAGAGCTCGTTCCTTATGGGATATGGGATTTCTTTTTAAGCTTAAGACCCTCAATCCGAACCCTGCCTTGAGAATGTCTACAGAACCTACTCCTTATAGGAAGTGGGGTTTCTTAGATTCCAGGTTAAGAGGAATAATCCACAAAACCCATTTGTTTTTGTCGCGGGTTATTGGCCCATATCCAAATCCTCAACACTTGGTCATAACCATTTTGTGGTTGCAAAATTAATTGGCAACACGGGTTACGACACCTATGGTCTGCCATTAGGTACCTATTGTGAATGTCTTATGTTAAATAGATTTTGAACTTAAAATTTCCTAAGTGTTGGTCATTTTTCTGATCTAGACCGTTAACATTAAAGAGCCCGAGTGTGGATTACTTTTTTATTTTGCCTAAGTCCTCGAAGGTGTTCCGAGTGCTCAAATTTTTGGGCATTGGACCCCAGACCAAGGTTTCACGTGATCGTAATTCTCCTAAGTCCATAAATGGTTACCAAATGCACATTAATGATGGCCATTGGACCCACTATGGACCATGGAAAAAATAAGCATACAATAGATGCCACGTAGGGATAATGCAAGCAATTATATTAAAATCTGGGAGCCGAGAAATTGTCTTTACAAAATAAGATGCCCCATACATGGGGCAAGAGGAAGCAAAAAAGCAAGACATCAAGCTCTATAGCACCTTCCTCCGGGTTTTGGCTATCTGTCCTCACTACTTTGCCATCCCCATTGAAAGGTAGATCGAGGATACCAGCTGAAGGTCTAGCAGTAGAAACCCCGGTAATAGCCTAATTGGCCCCTTCTGCTGTTACCAGGCGATCGTCCTGGATTAGCATCTCAGGGTTCGATCCTTCCAAGGCTAGGGCAACCCCGGGATTGAAGTGTTGGACTCGGGCGACTATATTTCGAAATTGTTCACCACTAATAATCGTGCAGATCATCACCAACTCCATATTATCATTTTTCAATTGCGCCACCCCGACCTGGAGTTCTTAGATCTCAACTTGGAGGCTGGCGATGCTCTTTTCATAATTGGCCTTCTCCCTCTTGAGCTTGGACTTGGAGTCTACCAGTTCCTTCTTCAGCTCATTGACCTTTGATGCAGCTTCCTCCTAAGCCTTTTCAGCTTCCTCCTTGGCCTTAAGAACCAAATCAAGTTTCCAAGCTCCTTCCGCCTCGGTCGCCCTCAATTTTTATCCAATCCCCTCTTATACTCCCCCAAGCTCCTTTCAAGGTAGCGAGCTTCAACAGCAACCTAGAGTTTGAAGGTCTGAAACCTCGACAGAATCTCAAGCGAGCTCCTTTGGGTAATGTGTTCCACGACCTTGTCATCCAAGAATTGATAGCAGATGAACAATCCAGGATCTGCATCCTCCTTAAATAGAGAAATCGAACCACATTCTTCTTCTTCTTCATCCCTCTCCATGGCTACCCTCTTCCCGCGATCCACCGCCCTACTACCTTCAGCAGCCTTTCTCTTCTTCCTCTAAAGGGGTTGTGCAGGAGATTCCGAGTGATCCAAAGCCACCTTAATAATAGGATCCTGGGCAACGAGAGCCGAAGCAATGTGTACAAGAGTTTTAGAAGATTCGGCCGCCCTTCGCCTTATAAGCTTGAAGGGCCAAAAGAGATTATCCAAATGCCATGCTTTCTACAAAATAGGAAAAGCATAAGTTAGAAAAGACAGGAAAATAAATACCAAAAGCAAAACGCAAGGGTGGAATACGACCTACGCTCTACCTAATATGGCCTCAAGAGTTATTCATCAAAGGCGTCCAGAACATCCTTACAAGAAATTAGCCCGACTTCTTATGCCCACTTATTGATAAAATTAACACACTCGACATCCTCTCGATTGAGATATGGTCACTCAACCTCAATTATTTCAATTGGAGTGTCTTAAGCCCGGGCGGTCCAATACAGGTCAAAGACTGGAGTCCTATCAGCCTCCTCGAAGAATGGATGGAGCATCCCTATTAGCTTGAAGAACTTAGTCCTATAGTTCTTAAAGCTATCTTGGAAGATTACGAAGACCTTTCATCCGCTTCTTAACTGGAGTGTGAGCCAGTTTTTCTACACCAAGTAGCTCACAAGTTTCTTGGTGTCCTCCGTAGTCTGATGTTCAGACATACTGCCCCACACATCATCTCCAACCCAGGGGTACATGTTTCTCTTAGGGGCATATACCATGGGTCTCTCTCTAACCGATCTCCTTTATCATATTACTCGTCTCCTCGCCATAGAATCCCAAGAAACACCCAGAGGCTAGTAAGGTGTTGTCAAATCAAGAATGTTTTAAAAGTCTATAGATTTAGACATGGAGGGGGCGAATCGCAGAGGGAACTCGTAAAAGTCCACGTCCACCTCCGCCCTTCATCTCCAGAACTACGAACACTGGCCTCCACGCCCTCAAAGGTCTAAACTTGAGTTGGGCACTTCTGGTGCTCACGGCGCTATGAAGAGGGTGCTCCACAGAGCGACACCACTAAATGGACCAAAAAATATAGGTATCCCTTCTTGTTTTGCTAGAAAAGGAGAGGGAATACCCTAAAATCAAGAAGACATAAACTCTCTATCCCAGGCCAATGCTAAAAACAGCAAAAATAAAGGGTAGAAGGAGATATACCTTGAAGAAATGGAGAAAAATTGGTGACTGGAAAAAGCTAAACCACTAGAAACTGCTAAAAACCACTACCAACCGCTTGAAACCACACTTCTTTGTCATGAAAATTTGCCAAAAATCGCCTCAGGTTTCTAGAGATTAGAGAGAACAGTAAAAGTGTGGAAAAGGTGCCCTTAGCCCCTATTAATAGAGGCAAGACGATTGGGTGGCAATTCTATCCAAGCACTTTGAGTTTCAAAAACCCCTCATCATGGCGCACGGAACCCTTACAACAGTTCCCAGTCAGAACACGCAATGTTGACACTACATCTATCACAGCAGTTGAAGCAACAGTTTACTCAAAAATCCAAACGTCATGCAAGCTTAGATGTCTTAAGTGCGGATTTTTTCTACGGACCCCATTTACACACTAGAATGTCCACCTTTGATCATCTAACGTGTGGGCAGTTTCCAAATCACAACACGCCCACGAGTGTCAAGCGACTTAGCCTTGATAGCACCTCCAGTTAACTGTTGATCCATTGGGGGCACTACGGACTCCAGCTTCTTGTAAAGCACGGATCCCAGGACCATGGGGCATTAGAGACTTATCTTAATACTTAGCTATATTAGCTAAGCACCAAGCTGGGGGTAACATGACAAGGCTAAGCATATTTTTATACGATGAACATTGGACTCATCTCGGTGAAGGGAACATAATGAAAAGTAGAACATTCAAAGAAGCAAAAGGAAGCAAAAGGAAACTTTTTATTCACATTCCATACATTGTCAACTCTAACAAAAGAGCCTATAAACTACCCTAAAAAAAGAATGCCCCCTGGAGAGAGCCAAAAAGGAAGCCAGATGAGACAGTGAGAGCCAAAAAGGAAGCCAGATGAGACAGTGATGATGATGATGAAGAAGGAAGCCAGATGAGACAGTGATGACCACGACAACACGATTCTTCTAGAAACGAGCACCCATCTCTTCCTTGTTAGCCAACATGAGTAGAATGCTTCACTCTAAAAGATTTTTCCACCCTAAGAGCAGGTTTCAAAATCATCCAGTTGCACTTCGGGGTGAAACCAAGGCACTTGGCTAGTACCTTTGGTTGTAGTTTGGAGGGCTGAGGAGTGAGAGTAGAAAACCTTCATGCTTCACAAGAACTACAGAAGTCTTGAACCTTATTCCTGGCAACAGGAGAAAGGTTGCCCACCCCCACGTATGTAACACCCTAATCCTAGATAATGTAGTATATTGTTAATATACTCAAGTAAATACAATCAAGGGTGTCACTTATAAAATTAAAACATAAAACTTAAAACATACTCATAACCTGTATAACAAATATAACGTATACTTATATAGAGCCTTGAGAAAATAAGAAAGCAAGACATTTTACGCATCTAGCAACTTGCTCTTTACAACGAAACTATCTAATATATCTAAGATTACCTCCTTTTACAAAATTGATTACAAATGCTTAATTACATAATCATTAATATAAATACAGAACTTAATACAAACTAAGAAAATAAATAGAATTATATAAATTTAAACTTAGTCTTTAACACTTCCTTTGCTCTTGTTGTGGTCTGCCTCTAGATTATCATGGAAACATAAAAAGAACTGGAGTGAGAATTTATAATTCTCAATAGTAAGTTTATAAAACATGATATCATAATAAACCCAGCTACTATGATTAAAACAAGTTACATAATTAACAAATAAAAATGTATAGCAACTACTTGTTAATACTACCTTTAGTTTCCTTTACATTTTTAAATAATAGGGTAACAACCCATTAATAATATTGTACACGCATAAGTAGGTTAATTCACTTATAACTATAACTTCTTCCTCATTTTAGTCTCCTTAGTGGCTAAGTCCACTTTTAATAATCATAAGTGATTACTAGTACCTTATTTATCTTAGTAGATAATACCACTTTAATTAACTTAGTGGATAATACCACTTTAATTGCCTTATTGGTTAATACCATTTTTCAAAGCTCATTTTTATACAAAAGCACATTAAAATTTTTAGTATTAAAACAAAACCAATTCCGCCATAATTACACATAATTTAAATTATAATTTCTCACATTAAGGCATCCATTTTTAGGTCCAGAATAGGGCAACATACTGCTCTTGTTTTGAGCTATCATCCAAGGTTCCATTTCAAGTAGAAAAGTCGCTAAACACAACAATAGTTAGAGCAACATCAGCCCTCATTTTACATCATAATTCCAACCTTAACTTCCATCACACAATCAAGTATAATATCATTACAATTTCTAATTAAAACAAAGACAATACAACCATATATCTTTGTAAATTTATTACCAATCAAGCTTCAATTATGTAATAACTTTTCATACAAATATACTTCATTTAATTACTCATTAAATACCACAAAGAGATTTTCATATCTCTATTAGTTCTCAATTTGGTCTAATTGATCTATATAAGTATCAATATCTCAATGTTGTTCCAAAATCATTAAAATCATAAATATAAATTCATTCAAAGTATCATTATTTAAAACTTGTTAGCCATGGCCTTCATAGCCTTAAAACAACCATAATCTCACTCTTTTTCTCATGTAATTTCCCATCAAGAGAAAGAACCATTTAATAGCAATAAGCTAATGCATAAAAATAACAAGAGTCTTTCCCTTTTCTAATTGTTCCAGCCATGACCAACAAACTCACAAAGTCCAGAAAGTTAAACTCAATACCATAGAAAATAATGTTAAATTAATAGTCAACATTTGCCATTTGCAAGGTGTTGACCGTGAGTTTCAATGCTCCTTAAATTAGTTTTGAGATTCAAACTCAATCAAGAATCAACAATAACACATTAATCACATAACAATCAAGCATTCACAACAACATCAATACTTTGGTCATAACAAGGCAAATTGCTACCGAGGCCAATTAACCCTTCTAATTGCATATTTACACACTAAAACATCAAAATTTAGAATAAAATCTGGATAGCATTAAACCATGGTTTTTAGTTATCATTCAAGTCACAAATTCCAAACACAAGAGCAACAAAATTCTACCTAAACAGGGCATATTGCTGTGGACAACATTCAAGCCAAATTTTGGCCTTAAACTCCATTAAAACAATAACATAGTCATTAAAATCCCCAGTAGGATATGAAGTATAAATCTTAAATAAAGAATCCTAACACATCTTGGTTTGGCTGTGACTTATACCAACTACTAACACAATTACACTCAAGAATTAGTGAAACCAAGAGATACAAATTAAAATCAATAATCACCCATAATTCTTATCTTAGCTATGGGTAGTATAGAGGCAGAAATACAAAGTTTTAATTCAAAGAAAGTATGAATGAAAAAGAACAATTAGAAGATAGAAACCCCATACCTCAAGCTTGAGTTTTTCCCGCTTGGTTTCCTTTCTTCCTCTATTTTTTGTTTGCTGCTGCTATTCCCTCTTACTTTCTATTTCCCTTTTTTTCTTGCTTTTCCTCATTCTTTCATTTCAGCTAACACCAAAAAAAAAAAAAGAGAAACAATAAGAATCAAAGAAACAACAAAGAATAGAAATGATCCAAAACAGATCAGATGAAGCAACAGTGGAATCAAACTAGCGTGAATGAACAACCACCCACCGTGAACGAACGCGTGAGAGGGAGAGAGCAGCAACGTGAACAAACGGCCGAGCAGCAATGTCAAAGAATAGTCGAGCTACACTGTGAACGGAGGCCAAGTTACAACGTGAATGGAGGCCGAATGAGAAGGAACGAACGGCCAAAAGAAAGACCAGAAATTGAGTGAGCAGATCCGAAAAAAAAAAAAAGAAAGAAAGAAATGAGTGAAGGAGAAAGAAGATGCTGAATGAATAGGGAGAGTGGTCAAAAGATAAAAAATGAGCGCATGAGAAGTTGATGAGCATGACAGAGAAACATAAAGGATGAAATAAAACTTGGAAAAGGTAAAGTTAATGAGATAAAAATAAAAGAGTTAGTAACAAAAGAATATAGGAGGAAATTCATGAAACTTTAAATGTATAAAGGTATTTTTCTATTCTTTTAGTAAATTTTTCAACCTTCTCTAATGATATAGAAAATTTTAGAATTTCATTTATTTTCTGAATATCATTTTTACACCTTTATTAATCATTTAATTTTACTATTGATCCCTGAGTTAAGTTAACCTTTAAAGAATTGAATTAAAAAAACTTTCATGTACTATTCTATTTTGTTATCGCTCTCCAATTAATTTTTCATCCTCTAATTAACAATTAATTTTATAATTCTTCTAAACTATTTTAAGTTTTATCTCAAATTCAGTGTTATAACTTTTCGCTCAATTCAACTCAAATTATTGTCATACTTATCAAGCAACTTCCATCAATTTTATTGAACTACTATAACTCTAATAAGGACTTGATTAAGACTATCAGATTAGGCAGAATGTTACAACGTATGCCGGGAGAAAAAAGCTTCTGCTACTATGCCTGGAGATAAAGGCCTCCATTAGAGGAATATTTGGGGGGAAAAGGAAACACATTTAAGAATTTTGAGAAGAACGGGAAGATAATTTTAGAATGGGTCATAACTCTCCAAAAACCGCTATCCCCTTTAAAGCAATTTTTAATTCCTAATAAATTCAAAGTAGCAGTTCCCAAACAAGCACAAACTCCTACAAATCGCAGAGTAAAGGTTACAAAAAGGACATTAGAGACCCCCTTAACTACACATAGGGGAAATATATAACACACCTCAGATGGCGGAATGACAACATAAGTAGAGCGATCCAACTTGGATCTCGACCTTACTCGTTAACCTTGGAGGCATACAATGATGTATCACAGATCTCAGCCCTTTGGAAAAAAACATTGTGAGGTCTAGCATTAACTCTAACTATGATTCATTTGTCCATTGTGCATCGTGTGCTCCCATAAACTCAGATTCCTTGACACTTAGTTGTCCTATCTAAACGTCAAGCTGAGGGCAACTGTTCTTAATCATGATCCGAGACACTAGTTATATGGATCAACCTGGCACGCATTCGATCAGAGTCCGTCTTGGACACCCCAGCTGGCGCGTGATTGAGATCCTAGTACTATTCATGACAGATCACGACATTGGATAACAACAACAGTCATATGAGATTTACACAATGGATAAATCCTATAATTATTCGTAATTATCAATCATGATCTTACGTAACAATAGCACCTATAATTACTTTTGATTGTTCATAACTGCAGTATCAATATTTCAATCTTATAAGAATCCCCTGCAACAATTAAGGGAATACATCTTCCTATTATAACTACATAAGTATCAGGCTCAATTACATTATTCAAGTGTCTATTACTCTTTATATTAAACTCTAATTGTGCATAGCCTGATTTGAACATTAGAGTCTCTTTACAAATCAATCATTTCTATTTCATAGGGATGCCAAACTGGACTAGGCCCGATCATTTGGCTTAGGATTAATTTTAACAAAATGGATGCCAAATTTAAAATCTTGCTTACAACCTTAACCTTACATTACCGAATGAATTTGAAATAGACCGGTCGATCCATTCTTTTTACACTACATAAATTTAAATGGTGAAATTTGACTCCAGTAAAATCTGAGTCCGAAATTTATATGGCGAATGGAATGGCGAAAAATGGTGGCCGAATAAATTTGATCCGAAAGGGCCATGGAATGGACCTGTTTGACACCCTTACTATTTCAACATGCTCTGCTGCTGCACAAATAAGAAAACACCTGTATGTTCTTTCTCGTATCGCTCAATGTGTGTGTGTGACTTTATTCAATTGGTAAACATGTAATAATAATAATAATAATAATAATAATAATAATAATTTTAATAGCTTTGGATACTTGGGATTTAGGAATTGGGATGCTTTCCCCTAAAATTTATTTGTTTATTATTGAAGATGCTTGGCAGGTTCTTCTTTCGAAGGACACAGTCAACATAAGTCACCTACCACCACAATTAGAACAAGAAAGACTTCTTGCTGTAAATCATTAATGTTTAACTTTTTAATTTTGACATTAAAATATAATTAAAGTAAGAGATGATATTTGAAATAATGAGTATTAAACATTACAAAATGATTTTGTTTTAATTCTAAAATTGAGAGTATTATTACCATAACTGTATGATATGGATCAACTTGGTCGATTGGAACGGAAAACTCACAACCTGATATTTGGGTCTTGTTCATTGCAGATTTTTTCAATGAATTGGTCACACTCGGGTGACTCGTCCGGATGGGTGGACCGGTATGACTTGATTTTTTCCTTTTATTTGAAATTTTTAAAAAATGTAAACATATAATATTTGAATGCAGCATATAAAAGTCTTTATTATGAAAAATATTATATCACTACACCACGTGTTCTTGTTGAGCAATATGGTCAGTTTTAAAATTTATATTATTACTCAACTAATAAGTTATTATTATCATTAGTTTGATATTTTTTATATAGTATTTTATATTTTATATTTTTTAATATATTATTTTTTATATAAAATAATTTTTTTATATAATTTTTTTAAAAAATTTATATTTTTTATTTAAATTTTTCGATTCAATTATTTAACTCGTAATTAAACTGCTGACTTAATAATTCAACCTTATGAAAGAGTCTACCTCTTGTTCAGGTTATATAACTATAATTATTACTAATTTCATTTGTTTATTATCACTTTTTTTAACTAACTTTTTATTGATTTTTTAAATATCTTTTATTAATTGCATAGTTGAATCTATCACAATTTCTAACTAATAAACGATATTTTAAAAAGATGGTAACAAAATTAATTAAACTGGTAATTGACACATAGAGTATCAATAGAGTAATAGAGACCCTACAAATTTCTCAAGGAGCAAATCGCATGCACTGACGTGTGCCACTCAAAGGATGAAGTCAGCATGACGAAGCAGCGTCTCGGGGCCCGGGCGTTGCTTCCACAAAGTAGTAAACACGCACGAGGCACTGACAGATAGATACCTTCCAAACGACGCCGTTAACTTCAATTTATCCAGGACTTCCAGAAGCAGAAGCCATAACATGTAAGTCAAACACTCAAACGTTTTTTTATAATAATATTTATAAATGTCATTCGAAATATTTATATTGTTATCAAATTAACAATAGTGTTAGGTAATTAGAATAAAATACCTCAATTATACCACATATGTGACAGATTACTTAGGTGAGCTAACATGAGATAAAAACTAATTATATAACTAGAATAAAATTCACATAAGTCGGATTTTCAAAAGTTGGATGACTTTTTTGGTTGTATAGCATTTTCTTAAAATTAATATTCCTCATAATAATTTTGATAAATTAAAAAATTATTAAATTAAATTTTACATCTCATCACTTCTCTTTTTATATATTAACTAATTTTATTCACTTTTCCAAAAATATTTTTATAGTTACTTTTAAAGTAGATGAATATAAATCTTCTAAAATGAGTTAAGTGAGCAAAATGTAAAATATTAACTCTTAAAGAAAAACGAGTTAAATAGTTTACAAAATACATGCACACGTACCACTAAATTATTTTAAAATCATAATGTAAGTCAAAATACTATTTGTGACTTTTAAAATAATATGTGAAGATTATTTATTTGAATGCAGTATGCATAAATTATTACTTTTATATTAATTTTATTTTGAGTAATGATTCTAATCCAATAATAATGGGCAAGAATAGGCAAGCGGGAACTGTTAAGTACTTGCAACTTGGCCTATTTTTAACTTACTTTGATTTAGCTTATTTAACAAACAATTCAAACATATTTTTTTAGAAAAATCTGTTTAATTAAGTAGGCTTAGGCATTTAAAAGGTTTATTAGACTTAATAGGTTGGCTTATATATATATTATTTAGATATATAATTAAAAATTTGTAATACTTTTAAAATTAATTAATTATAGATTAATATAATTTATTTATTTTATACAAATAGAATGATGTTATTGAAAGTTATATTAATTTGAAAACTATAAGTATAAGCTTTTTTCTTATTTGAGAGTCTTAGGTAATGTAGACTTTTAAATAGATTTTTTTGTCTGGCCAGTTATTATGTTTTCAAAAAATTATCAAGTCGACCTAAAGAAAAACCCTATGATAAGTTTTTGGGTTGGTGTTTTATAAAATAAGCTTAGACTTAATTAAGCAAAGATTAGACTAAACTATTTTCACCTCAAAATATAATACCTAAAACTTTAAAAATATGTGTAACAAAAAGCTTTTTAAAGATACCTGCGATAAAATTAAATTCAAAGACACTACCAAAAACAAGAGTTTTAACCACGACTTTTTAGCTACAGTTCTAATAACCGTGCCAAACCCAACTAAAATAGCCTAAATTTGGTACAAAGTTGTGCCATCGTGGCAACGTAGTGCACCAATTTTCTCCCTCATTTTTCTTTTTTCATCTCCCTCTTTTTTTCTTTTTTCTTTTTCCACCAAAACAAAATAGAATACACATCGTCTTGGTCTTCTTACCCTATTCTCATTGCGCCACCCCTACCAAAGAGCACGCACCATCTTTGTCTTCTTCCCCCAATCTCATTGCACCGCCAATTTTGGACAACTGTTAGATCTTAGATGGTAACTTCCTTCCCTCACTCTTTTCACCTTTTCTAAAAACCTCTTAGATCTCTTATTGCGCTTGTGAATTTTTAATGGGTTGCTTAGAAATGTAGCGAAGTGAGTTTGTGATTTCAGACAGTGATATAATTTGGTGGCATTAGTAGTGCTTGTAAACTTCAACTAGGTTTTAAGTTTCTTGCTGAATTAGTGATATAATTCTTATATTTCTTATGTTAAAATCTTATTGATTGTTGTGTGGGAAACTTAAATTGGGGTAGGCATGTCTCAAATGGACAACATGGAACTTAATTTTATAGATAATGTGAAACGAAGATATATATTTAGTGGCTTTGCTTGAATCTTGCCCATGATTTTGCATTTCAGATATTGTAATTGGATATGTTCTTTGCCTTTAGGGTTTTTCTTAATTGATTTTGATGTTGATCCTATGACAGAATTTAACATTATATTATGTTTTCTTGTCAATCTGGCAGAGTTAAAGAGATCACTATATTGCTCGTTCTCTCAATATGGAAGGATTTTGGATGTTGTTGCTCTAAAGACACCCAAGCTTCAAGGATAAGTGTGGGTTTGTTTTAGTGAAGTAACTGCTCTCAGTAATGTAGTAAGGCAAATGCAAAACTTCCCCTTTTATGACAAACCTATGGTAATCAAGTTATAGTACTATTCTTGACATATAACACTTTTCTTCTTTTATAAAAAAAAATCAAGTTGTAGTATTGTTGGTATCACCACTATTTCTGTGATTCTGAGAGAGACCCACATAGCCCCACTGAAGGTTTCTGGTTCAGCCATATGAGCTGGCTCTTTAATACCAATTCTTTGATAGAAAGGGCATCAATCTCTTATCTTTTCTTTTGTTGGTACTTTGTCTCTCTCTTCTTGAGAGGCTGACAATCTTAATTTAATCCACTTGCAAAATTGTGCAGTGTGGAGAGCCAAACAATGTTGGTGATTTAGAGAAGAAACCTTCTATAGATTTCTCCCAATCTTCACATCTTCTTATTTGCTCTTGCCGATTTTACTATTCATAGTGGGACTTTTGCTCTTGACTTGACTTGCTCTTGGCATTTGCTCTTCATAGTGGGACTAGGTATGAATTTTTTTTTGTTTTGGACATTTAAATCTCAATTTTGATACTTGTCGTTAAGCTTGTTTTTTGGGTCTGATTTGAGTTGCCTTTTAATCTTAGTTTTTATGGTGGAATGTAGTTGATAATATTTTTTTGTTTATTTGTTGACAATCTTTGTTTGTTGTTTTCTTTTCTAGTTGGTTGGTGGCTTTTTAGGGCCAATGTTTATTAAGATTTTTGTTTTATCATTTATGTTCCCCAAAAGGATTAAAGCCATACTAGAAGATAGAACAAAAATTGATTAGATTAGAGATAGTTTATCTATAAAGAGGCTTACCATTTTCTACCTTACTTTATCTATTATTTGTTCAAAATATATATGTATATATATATATATATATATATATATATATATATATATATATATATATAGAGAGAGAGAGAGAGAGAGAGAGAGAGAGAGAGAGATATGACCATTTTCTACTTTACTTTATCTATTATTTGTTCAAAATATATATATATATATATATATATATATATATATATATATATTTGTTTTCTTGTAGATAGTTTCTCTTTGAAGTTAAGCAAACTAGTATTGGTAATATTTTTCTTATTTGTTTTGCAGGTATAATAATTTTCTTGTAGATAGTTTCTCTTTGAAGTTAAGCAAACTAGTATTGGTAATATTTTTCTAATTTGTTTTGCAGGTATAATAATGCTAATGTTTGGAAGATCTATACCAATTTGTTTGACTACTTTCCATTGACAACATTGGTTAGTATACTATTACATAATATTGGAAAGGATTGTAGGATTTTTCTTTTCTTGCCTTTCATTGGAGTTATTACTATACTTCATGTTGGTTAGATTTTCATTGTTCTCCATGCCATATTGAACATTTTGATGCTAATCCAACTCAATAGGTTTCTTTTAGAATATAAATATGCATCTAGTTAATTGTATCTCTCTCATATCTCCCCCTGAAAATAATATGCTCCTGATGCAAACTTTTATTTGCTGTATATTTGTTCATGATTGCTTTCAATGAACTTTATGTACCATTTCATCTATTTTTACCTAATATTTTATCAATCTCTATAAATTAATTGCAACTCACTGAGGTATCCAGGTTTTAAATAATTTCTTATGGCTGAAGTGATATGTTCTCTTTTGAAGGTTGACTTTGAAATAATTTATAGAAGCTCTTGCTATTATCTTCTGGCTGGCTAACGACTCACTAAGTAATATAGTGGCTCTGTTGCTATTAATACTTCTAATCTTGTGCTTAGTCTTCTAATATAACTATCTCTGTAAATATTTTTGGTTAGCCTCTGATAAAAAAATTAGGGACTCGAGGACATAAATCAATCATGCACCTTTTCATCGGCTTCAAGGGCTAATAAGTCTCTTATTTGGAAGCAACTATTATTTTGGCACAATTAATATAATATGGATCCTGGATTTTTGAAAATGTTCTGTTGGATTATGCATTTTGTTTAATGGTAATCCATTGGGTATATTTACAACATGTTCTAAGGGAGCTTCCCTCATCTCTAGTTCCAGCTTCATGTTGTACTGCTTTGTTGGAGGCTTATAATAAGTTTAGCCTTGTTTATTTTCTATATGACCATATGCTTTTAAGAATGTATGGTATACGTTTGTTATTCATTCGTTATGATTAGTTGAATACAGTGCCCAAGAATGATATCTGTAACATCTCGGGACTGCCTGCAGGATTGACGAGTGTCTCCACAAATCAACACGGGTCTTTTCAGCGTGCTTTGTCCTCACTCACACGCATCCTAGGAAACTTCCCATGAGGTCACCTATCCCATAATTGCTCCAGGTCAAGCATGCTTAGCAATGAAGTTCTTATGTTCTAGGCTCCCGAAAAGAAGTTGCAACTTGTTGATATGGCTACGCCTAATCAATTCCTTTAAGCCATCCTCAACTATGCAGTCCCATAGCTGCACAGTCTCTGAATCCCTCTCATTCCGGTGCGTATTCAGTTCATTCATGGGACCCTTCGCCTAGAAGCATGTCAGGAGCCGCTCCTTGTACGTGCTTCTCATGCACCAACGTCCACTCCCCGCCCTCATCAACCCCGGGACACCATATGAAACTCTCCCCTACAAATAAAAATTTCGTCCCCAAAATTCATCGTACATCAGAACAACTGAGGGTATTGCTCCCTCATTTTGTCTTCTAGCTCCCAAGTAGCATCACCAGTTACGTCATTCCATATAACCTTCACCAGCTTAATCATCTTCCCTCGAAGCTGTTTCACTTTCCTGTTTTCAATCCTAACAGGAAATGTCTCATACGTCAAGTTATCCTTTAGTTGCACTTCGCCAGGCTGTATCACATGCGTCGGATCGAGAATATACTTCCTTAGTTGAGACATATGGAATACATCATGCAAATTGGATAGAAAAGGCGATAAAGCAATTTGATAGGCTACAGGACCTATTCTTCGAATAATCTGATAAGGTCCAATAAACTTAGGAGTAAACTTTTTGGATTTAATAACTCTTCTGACACCGGTCGTAGGAGTCACTTGCAAGAATACATGCTCCCCCTCCTCAAATTCGAGAGGTCGCCTTCGCTTATCAGTATAACTCTTTTGTCTGCTTTGCGTCGTCTTCATCTTTTCTTGTATCATCTTTACTTTTTCTATAGTCTGTTGCACAAGATCTGGTCCAATAGTCATACTCTCTCCATCTTGATACTAACATAAAGGTGTTCGGCATCGTCTTCCATATGGCGCGTAACAAATCTTCCAAAGATTGTATCGTTCTCTCCGCCTGACCATCAGTCTACGGGTGATAAGCAAAACTCAATCGCAATTTAACTCCTATGGCTTCTTGTAAACTTCGCCAGAACCTTGACGTAAACCTTGGATCTTTGTCGGAAACTATACATGTAGGTACACCATGTAGTCTGACAATCTCACTTATGTACATCTGGGTTAATCTTTCCAACGAATACTTAATATTGATCGGCAAGAAGTGTGCTGACTTCGTAAGCCTATCAACTATAACCCATATCGAATCATGACCTTTCCTTATTTTCGGCAATCCGGTAACAAAATCCATCGAGATACTATCCCACTTTCATTCTGGAATAGTTAACGGTTGTAACATACCGGCTGGTCTTTGACGTTCCACTTTTGCCTTCTGACAGACTAAACAAGACGCCACACGTTCCGCTACATCTCTTTTCATCCTTGGCCACCAAAACAACCTTTTCAAGTCTTGGTACATCTTGGTCATCCACGGATGTAAACTCAGATCACTAGTATGGGCTTCATCTAAAATTCCTTTCTTAAGCTCGGGATCATCAGGTACACAAATTCTTCCCTTAAACCTCAAAATTCCATCTGATCCTTCCTCTACCGTCTCCTTATGACCTTGCTTCAAAAATTCCCTTTCGTTTTGCAAAAATGGATCCTCCTCTTGTTTATCTCGAATTACATCAATCAATTCATTCAAGATCACAACCTTACTTGGGTAATTCTTCCCAGGCATCAATTCCACTGACAACCATAAATCCCTGAATTTATTAATCAATTCTTCTTCCTTTATCATCATCGTAGAAACACTGATCACCTTTCTACTGAAAGCATCAGCTACCACATTAGCTTTTCCTGGATGGTATTGGAGTTGAAAATCATAGTCCTTCAAGAATTCCAACCATCTCCTTTGCCTCATATTCAATTCTTTTTTATCAAACAAGTACTTCAAACTCTTGTGATCACTAAAGACATTGAACGTAGCTCCATATAGAAAATGCCTCCATACCTTCAATGCAAAAACCACTGCTGCTAATTCCAAATCATGTGTTGGATAGTTCCTCTCATGGACCTTCAATTGTCTAGAAGCATAAGCCACTTCATTCTGGTCTTGCATTAACACACATCCTAACCCTTGATAAGAAGCATCATAATACACATCAAAAGATCTGTTAGGATCCAGTAAAATCAGCACTGGTGCAGTTGTTAATCTCTTCTTTAACTCTTAGAAACTTGCTTCACGTTCCTCCTTCCACTCAAAAGCTTGACTCTTCCTTGTGAGCTGTGTAAGCGGTTCAGCTATCTTGGAAAAACCTTCTATAAACCTCCGGTAATATCCGGCCATTCCAACAAAACTTCGGACTTCTGTCACTGTCTTAGGCCTTTCCCACTGCAAAATAGTCTCCACTTTCGATGGGTCTACCGCAATACCTTCTTTAGAAATTACGTGACCTAAAAATTGTACCTCTTCCAACCAAAACTCACACTTCGCCAATTTTGCATATAACTTCTTTTCCTTCAAAATCTGAAGAACTATATCGAGATGTTCAGCATGCTCTTCCTTAGATCGAGAATAGATCAGAATGTCATCGATAAAGACAACGACAAATCTGTCTAAATACGGACGAAAAATCCTATTCATATAGTCCATGAATATCGCAGGAGCATTCGTCACTCCAAACGGCATCACTTGATACTCATAATGCCCGTAACGAGTTCGAAAAGTTGTTTTAGGCACATCATCAACCTTGACACGAATCTGATGATAACCTGATCTCAAATCTATTTTAGAAAATATCACTGCTCTCTTCAACTGATCCATCAAATCGTCAATTCTTGGAAGTGAATATTTATTCTTTATCGTAACCTTGTTCAACTGGCGATAGTCCACACAAAGACGAGAAGTTCCGTCCTTCTTCTTGACCAGAAGCACTGGTGCTCCTCACGGTGAAACACTCGGTCGCACAAACTATTTCTCCAACAGTTCCTTTAATTGCTTCTTTAACTCTACCAGTTCTGCCGGTAACATCTGACACGGTGCAATTGATATAGGACCTGCTCTTGGTATCAAATTGATAGAAAATTCGATTTCTTTCTCCGGTGGCAAACCAGGTACAACGTTAGGAAAAATATCTGGAAATTCATTGACGACAGGAATAGCATTCACATCTTTCTCACTCTTGACTTCTAGAGAAGATAATAGCATGTATCCCTGTGCTCCGTCTCTTAACAAAGAATTGACTTTAACAGCAGTCAAATATCCAGAATTTTCTTCCTTAGGAAAAACTATGGTTTTGTTTGTACAATCTATAAGGATATGGTTAGTAGATAACCAGCTCATTCCTAATATTACATCTATCTCGACAAGAGGCAAACAAATCAAATTGACCGAAAACATACGATCCTTTATAACAACAGGACAATTCAAACATATCTTAGATATAACTACAGGTTTAGCAGTTGGTGTAGACACAACCAATTGAAAACTCAGAGAAGTCACAGAAAGTTTCAATCGTTCCACACAATCATATGCAATAAATGAATGTGTTGCAGCTGAATCATATAACACAGTCAGAAGATTACCTTCAATGACACCTTCCCCCTGAATAAGATCCTCAGACTGAGAAACTTCAGTTCTAGTTATGGTATATACTCGCCCTCCTGACCTTGGCTGAGTAGCACGAACATTCCTCACAGCAGGTTTCCTCTTCGGCTGAGGACAATCCCTAAATACATGTCCAGGTTGTCGACAATTAAAACAGATTGTCCTTTTGATTGAGCAGTTTGTAGAAATATGACCACTCTTTCCACACTTGAAACACGTTGGCGTGAACGCCACTTTCTGACCAGCTCTATTACCACTAGCACTTCCTCCAACTGGTGGTCATTGAGATTGATTCCCCAGTGGTCTTGAATACAGCTTGCGCTGAAACTAACTGTTGTTATTGCTACCACCCCTCTGAAACCTCATTGGTCCATAATTACGGTTCCTTGGATCCCGTGACGGCTCCAACTCCTCAAGTCGTGCACAAGTATCCACCAACGCATGAAATTGATTCATTTTCAAGGGTAATACTCCTCGTTTCAACTCTACCCTCAACCCTGCCTCAAACTTCCGACATCTCCACACATCATTCTGTCGAGTTTGAGCATAATCTGAGAACTGAGACAAGCTCTCAAATTTAGAAGCATACTCATTAACAGTCATATTGCCTTGACGTAAACTAAGAAATTCCATCTCCTTGGCATATCTAGAACTGACAGGAAAATACTTATCGATAAATACTTCAGAAAATACCTCCCATGTAATTTTTGTTCTTTCAGCTTACAATAATCGGCGGGTTCCTTTCCACCAATGTTCACCGTATCCTCTTAACATAAAAGTAGCATATGTCACCTTCTTATCATCGGTGCATCCCATTCCTTCAAATATCATCTCCAAGTCTTGTATCCATAGACTTGCATTCTCAGGGTCAAACTCGCCTCTGAACTGCGGTGGATTGTTACACCTAAACTCAGATAAATTTAAGGCATCAGCAGTAGCATCTTGCTGTTGAGCTGCTCTCTGATTTTGCTGAGTAATTACTTCAGCCATTCGCTGCATAGCCTCCGCAGCTGCAATCATTGGGTCCACATTACGATTCACATTCGCATGTGTTCCTCTTCTGCCAGACATCTTCTTTCTTCAATCATAACAAAACAAAGTTATATACATCCTTTCGAAAGTAAGTCACAGAGAATCACACAACACAAGCAAAAACAGACCCAACCACAACCCCAAAAGACTCTAACTTGGGCTCTAATACCAACTAATGTAACACCCTTGTGAGGATGTCACATTTATGATGCAATAAAATAAAAATAAATAAATATTACCCAAGTTGTAAAACATTTGTTACATAAATAATATGGGTTGTAAAATTTTTTTCCTCTTATACAGAATATTACTAAATAAAATAACACGGAATATAAAGTAAAGCAAACTTTCATCACACATAATATATATATGATTTTGTCATAAGTTATACCAACAATTTACAACTACAAAATATTTAAACTAACAGTAAAGAGTTAATATACAATACTACATCAAAAAGTGCCCAAGTGCACATCATAGATCTCTAACCCTCTGAAGGATCACTCTCAGATGAAACTTCAGGTGATAGATATCCAGGATGTCTCGACGCTCTACGGACACGAGTCCGTGCTGTCGATACACTACTGATCTCACTAGGCGCATGGAAAATCCCTCCCCAGTAACGCCTAATAGTCAGTAGCAACTCTAAATGCAAATACAGAGTAGTAGTAAAAGCAGGTTCCCCATCAAACTCTGATCGTAGGGACACAGTCAACCGTCCCACATAGACAACCGATCATCTGTCTTCACGCAAACGCCAGGCCTCTGAACCTCCGTGAAACTCGAGTCTCACGAAACCAAGAAATCCCAGCAAAGCCATCCTCGAATCAAATCAGTCTAATGGATATGGATGATCGGAAGGTTCGCCCTCGTCAAACTGATCACTCGTTTGCCGCTACTGCTCCTCCTCCTCAAGATACACACAATCAAGAGGCTGATCCTTTTCCTCAAACTCTTTTATGATATAATTTAATAATACAGAATACAGTACATGTAGAGAGGTGAGATAATCATACATCAATACCAGCATGACAAATAAGAAAACAACAATACAACAGATATCACAATTTAATATAATAAAGCATGCTACAACAGTTTAAATAATAGTACAATTTAATACAAAAATTTCAATACAACAGTATCATACAATATCATAAACAATAATGATTTGATGCATGACATAAATGCAAATGAAATGTGACTCGTTCCTACTCCATGGAGCTAGACACAGACATCAGAGAGAATGACCCGCAAAGATCTATTAGTACCTCAGGCTGCCCAACCAAACTATTGCACTGTCTAACGTTGTGTCTATAGCCCACTGTCCAACATCGTGTAGTAGCACACAGTCCAAACATCATGTAACCACAGGCATTGTACTAAAATAGACTTTACAAGATCTTGATTAAGTATAATGCGTGTCGAGATCACTAGTGTGTTGTCAGTTACCACGACCCAGAGGAGCGACCAACCGTCCACATGTGGAATACTCCGCACACTAATGCCTCCAAGTTCATACAAAGAAATGAACCACACTACGCTTTCACACCGATAACACGGTGTAATTCGCCTCGTCAATCAAATCACCAATTATCAACTAAATTGGCACCACTCAATGCATGAATAAAAATTATAATTACCAAATTACCCTTAGTCTCAAAATATTCTTATATTTATGCAAATGCTCTCAATAACAAAAATCTCAAATACAGTACGTTCCACCTGACAGTACCGCATCTCAAAAATATCCGGGTCCACCACTTTGGCCCGACAGTAAAAACTCACTGTTCCAATTAATCGCGTAGAAATTTTATCGCATTTTCACAATTCCATAATTTTTACAAATGTTTTTAAATCGCGTAAATATATTTTACTATTTTTAAAATCGCATAATATTTTTAAATCGTTTTCTTAATCGTGTAAGATTTTTAAATCGTTTTCTTAATCGAAAAGCTTTAAAACTACGTAGAATAATTTTTCTTATGTTATAAAATATATTATGAAATGTTTTATTTTATTTGTCTGTTTTTAATAAATTTTGACAGCATTTTGTCTATAAAATCTATTAAAATTGTACTTTCTACGTTTTTCCTTTAAAAATTCATTTACTTAGTTTATTTTTACTAAATCCACTTTAGTAATTATCTCTATGCTTTAAAATTCAAAAGTAAGTATTTTTCAAAGGTTTTGTTCATTTTTCTTCTATGTCATATTTCTAATAAAAGTTGATTTCCTTCTTTAAATCTTGAAAATCCATTATAATTGCATTCTTTTTAGGTAAAACATTAAGTTCACACTTTAGAAAAATAAATTTATATTGATTACACATTTACTAGGCATGTTGGCTGAAATTGCTAAATTCTTGGCATTTGATCTTTGGATCATTTTTCTTCTTTTAAAACACTTTGAAATTCATTCATTATCCTAATTCCATTAAGTCCTTCCTTTTGAAAATGGTTAAGAACATTTTGGTTTTCTTTTCTTGGTTGAGGTCGTGAGCCTCTTCATGTGTTCTTTGGAACACTCATGCAAACCTTACATGTTAATCACATCCTAAGTAATAATCATGCAATATTTCACACATGTAATATATTTTAAAGCTTGTAGACATGCATACAAACAATATCAAACACAAGTAAGAAAGCATATAAACAACCAACACAAGTGAATCCTTATGGATTCTTCACACACATACAAGTCCATTTTCTCATCACCACACATGGTTGATGAGATTAAATCTCCCTCTTACCTTTAAGGAAGACAAAAACCTCTTTCACTCCTTTCTATGGATTTCGTGATCTCCTTCAAGAACCTAACATACTCAAATAAATTTCTACAAGTTATAACTATAGGAGAAAAATATAAACCATGGATGAATCATGGCTTAGAACCTTAGAAATGATGTTAGAAATGAAAAATAAGGATTTTCACCTTCTAGGAAAAATCTCCAAAGTGATTTTCCAAGCTTTAGATGATAGATTTTGGAAGAACTCTCAACTAGAGATGTTCTTAGAATTGTGTTTAGAGTTGAGAAAGTAGGTTAGATAAAATTTTGGGTGGTTGGATGGTGGTTTAGGGTTCTTGGCCGAATTGCTTGGAGAAGAGCAACAATGGTGAGCTTTTGTGTTTGAAGAGAGAGAAGAGAGAAAGTGTGATAGCAAAGATGGAAATGAAGTGAAAATTGTCTCCTTTGCCTAGCTTGGCCGTGGAGTTCAATGAAGAGAAAGGTGACTACTTTGTTTGACTTCCAAGACTCCATCCAAGCCTTAGACTTTATCAAAGGTTGAGATCAAAACTTGATCACCAAGCTTGTCTTCCATTGGCTAATCCAAGCCTTGTCATAAGCCTAGTCACATGCAATGTCTTGTGTTCTTGAATGTTCCTCCCTAATGGTGATTAATTAAGCTACTAATCCCATTAAGCTTCTAAGCATACTTAACTTAACTTAATTAAATTAATTAGTTACATTACTAATTAATTAACATTCTTATAATCCAAGCTTCAAGAGCCATTGATCATATCAATGGTTGATATTAGGTAGTGATATGATCAAATCTAAACCATTAGATCTCTTTTCCATTAAATCTTAACCATTAGATTCATCTCTAAAAATAAAGGGTCAAGATCTTCTCTACATTCTTCACATCCAATGGTCACAATTGAATCTAACCATTTTTGTAAGACTAATCTCCACCGTCCATTAAATCAATGGTGGGTATTCAAGCCTTCCTCACCAAGTTCATTCTTTATAACCATAGATTAGATCACTGGTTGATATTCAAAACTCAACCTTTTCATTCAACGGTGTAAATCAAGTCAAGCCCTCATTGTTGACTTAATTCTTATTGGCTTAAAATAAATCAAGCCACTAATGTTGACTACTTTCTCTAAACGTAGGTCCCGCAAAGCAATTGTGGGTCTTACAAACCAAAAGTGGATCCCACAGTCATTTTCGAGTCCATTACCGTTTATTTGTACTGACTAATAAAATAATATTATAATAATATAAAATTATTTAATTACACAGTTAAATCTTAAAAATTAAAAGATTAACAACCATATCATTCAGAATATAAAACAGTACAATCAGGACATAACGGTCATTTATCCTAGAATTGGAGTGTTACAATATCATTTTAGATTGAGTTTGTAGCTTTATGTGGATTGTTTATTTGTTTTAATGCACTCTCAATCCTTGGTGTAACACCCCTACATTTAATAATCATGACACAATTGTCATTATGTCACAATCACTAAATTTAGGTGTGCTACAACTCAACAAGAAGTTTTCAAAATTAATCATTGTGCATATATAGAAAATATGAGTCATGAATGAAGTATATTTATTTCACAACCATAACCTCCTCCAAAGGGAATTACATTCCAGATATATATATATATATATATATATATATATATATATATATATATATATATATATAGATATATATATAACACATACAAAATGTAAAACATACTTGTTCAAAGACATATATGGAGCTACCACAACCAAGCTCGTACTGACCCAAACAAGGAAGTAGAAACCCATAACAGGTCCTACTCAAAGGTAGGGTAACATTCCCAACGTGCCCAACGTGCTCTAATTCCAAGGGAGTAAACTGTATGTCGGCACCTCCAAGAAAACTGCATCTCCACGAAGCCACAAAGATTCTGCCTTGTCGCTATCTCAGTCTTCATGGGTCATAAAAATAAAACAGAACGAGACAAGAAAGAGGTGAGATCCCCTACATCAAATCCAATATGGCAGCAAGAAAACGATACGAATGACAAAGTCATTCCATACATATAGATACTGCAGATATATTCAAGTTATCAATTTCATAAATATCATCAGAGAGCATATCCCACAATAATATAAATATTAGCAGCGCTATAATGACAAATAACAATAGACATCCACCATAGGTATGTATAATGATTATGCCACCACAACGTTTGTTGTAACACCCTCCCTAGGGTATCACATTTTCGACTCCCGACTCATAATCTGAAAAGAAGTTCGCACAAAGTTTGAGTTATAAAATATGGGTTTTAAAATTTCTTCTTTACTGAAACATAAATTTACTGAAAATATTAGGTAATATTGAAAATCATATTTCAACTATTCATTATACAATATTTACACTAATTAATATTTCATAATTTAAAGAGAAATATAAAACTAACAGACTCTTTTTTTTTTTAAACAGTAGTAAACCTCATGACGGGTCCTACTTAATAGCACGGTACAACATTAACGTTAAAAACTTAACATACTTATTCTGTTGTGTATCCATCTTGTTGCATCAGACATCTGTTCTACATCTGTTCTTTGTCAACACTGCACACCTTCGAGTCCTGAATGTCCACTCCTTATTGTTGTCACCAATCTCAGAGTATCCATCGCCCGTTATGTCTAAAACAACTCGATCCTTCTATTATTTTATTTTAACAGTACAGACACAACAAAACAACATAACAAAGAGGTGAGATCACCTACACCAATACTAACATGGCAACACAGAGATAACACAAGCAGCATATCATACAGATAGATTATATCACAATTATGCTATCAGCATTAATCAACTATCATCATCTAATCATTTATTAGTTTAATTATCATAAACAACAAATTACAATAATGTTCTAATTATCATTATCATCATCCAAGTATTCAAAACAATTGTCATAACTAATATCCCTCAATTAATATATCATGCAGATATAAAATGTTCAGATTATGCATGTGCACAAAGACTCAGTTTTTCAAAAACAACTCCATGGAGGTTTTCACAATTTCGAGGAGAATGCTCTGTCAATTGTCAGCCTTAGTCCAAAGACAATCTTCCAGTTGTTGAAAAGAATCGTGTTCTTGTCGGGTATCGTCAATGCGTTGCAACGGACTGCATCGCCAAGTGACACAGGTACTCGCTACCGGCCCACTTGGTCGACCGCTACTCGGACGCCTCCAAGATCCATCATAGACCTCACTATCAATTCTCATTCCCTCTTCAACCACAAGGGCCATATATAATGCACGAATATATCCGTGCAAGTCCAACCCCAAAGGGCCAAATCTTTTCAATTTCATTTGTTCAATGTATCATATGCCTCAACACATATTTTTTCCCAATGCATGTATAATGCACCAAATCCAATCACAAGCATCTCTTTCCAATGCATATAAAATGCACCAAATTATACTGTATTTTCAACAGCAAAAATCATGTTATCACATTTTCATAGTTATAAAACACTTTCGTCGTGTTTTCAAAATTACGTAATATTTCGTTTCATTTTCACAATTCCAAAACATTTTCATTACGTTTTCACAATTCCAAAATGTTTATATTACGTTTTCAAAATATCGTAACACTTACATTACGTTTTCAAAATCTCAAACGTTTCGTTATATTTTCACAATACCATGACACTTCTATTACGTTTTTACAATACAGTAACATTTCTGTTACATTTTCAAAATACCGCAACTCTTCTGTTGCACTTTTAAAACACGTACTAATTTTTTAACGTTTTTCTTAATCGCGTAAAAATATACGTTTCTCAAAATCGCATAGTATTTTTTCACTGTTTCAAAATCGCATAACTTAAAAATCATTCTTTTAAGTCGCATAAATCATTTTCCGTCATTCTCAAAATATTTAAAACACTTTTCAAATCACATAACGATTTTCCGCTATTTTCACAATCACGTAAAAATAATTCATCACTTTTCCATCATGTAGTGATTTTTCAATAGTAATTCAGATCACGTAAAATATTTAAACGTAATTCAAATCGCGTAGAAATATTTTAACGTATTTAAAATCGCGTAGAAATATTTTTTCATATTACGTAACTTAAAAATCACATTTTTAAGATACGTAAATAATTTTTCACCACAATTTCATTACAGAAAATATTTCTTGACCTTTAAAAATTTTTTTTTAACTTCTCTCAAAATAATATAATTTTACACTTCATTTAATATATTTTCTTACTCAAGAAAATATTTTTCTACAGTTCTTTACTCAAGAAATTCTTTTTCAAAATATAACTCACAAAAATCACTTTTCCATTGATGTAAATCAACGTTTCAAAACTTAACATTTTCTAACGTATTTCAAAACTTGAAAATAAGTTATACGTTAGTAAATTTTCAAAACACCATTATATTCTCCATTTTTCCCAAATTAATTCTAAAATCAATTTTCTTCAAAACAAATTAAGATTCAAACCCTTACAACTTTTCTTTTTCATTTTCATATGAAAGTTCATTTCTCAAGTGATAAAATACTTTGATTTCCCTTTCCAAAATCCTTATACTAAAACATTTTGTTCAAACATTTTGTTTCCACTTTAAAATTACTTTGTTTCATAAAAACCAAAATTATTCCAACCTCCAAAAATCGTAGAGTCTTTGGCCATTGAAGCCATCAAATATTTTCCTCCTAAATTGATATGGTTTTACACAAATAAAACTATTAAAAATTCTTTATTTTCAAAACCGAAATATCGATGGTCATAAAAACCAAACCCATTTGTTCAAATTCATTTTTAATTTCCTTACAAATCCTTTTTCACTTTCTTTGCAAATCCTTAAAATTATCATAGCTATTTTCATTTAAATCTCATGTTTAGTAAAACACTTAGAAACTTTTTACACAAAATAAATCAATAAAAATCCTTCTAAAATCATATTCATGTACTCTTTGAAAAATAAATTCTTTGTTTATTTTCCTTACTTTTCTAAACATCCATTTTCATCATTCAAGAAAATATTAATTTTGTAAACACCTATCTTGAGGTGTCTTGACCAAAATTCACCATGTTCTAGGGATCAAAAATTAATTCCCTTGTTCTTGAAAAATTTCAACATGGAACCCTAACCTTGGGTGCCAAAACCGTAGTCATTCTTTGGCCATTGGAGCCAAGAATTAATTTTCTTTCCATCATCAAATCATGGCATATACATATATATTTCATCATAAATAATATAAGCATACCATCAAAGCCATAAAAGCATGTATAGCATATCAAGCATATCATCAAAGCTATAAAATCATGCAAAACATATCAAGCATAGAAAATTAATCAAAGCTCATAAACACCCACAAATTAATTACATGACCATGGATATGAATCCTCACATGGATTCCACATCCATTAAATAAAATACCATCTCTCACCACCATGCTTGGTTGGTGAGATGGATCTCCCTCTTACCTCTTGAAGATCCTTAAAAACTCCTTGTTTTGCTTCCTTTTCCAAGTCCTTCATCACCAAGAGCTTCTCAAATACAAAACAAAATACATAGAAATTAGTATACTAAGCTTGATTAAGAGGAACCATGGATCAAACATGGTTTAGATCATGAAAAAGAAGAGAAGAAATGAAGTTTCCTTATACTTCACCTCAAAAACCCAATAACATGGATCTTGAAGAAACTCCTTGAAGATGAATGATTTAGAGAAAATCTCCAACATGAAAGTTGCTTAGAATATCATGGAGATTCAAGATCTAAGGTTGGATGAAATTAAAAGAGCTTGGATGGTGATTTTAGGGGTTTTGACCGAATGATATCTCTTGAAGAACAAAGATGAAATTTTTGATTTTTGATAGAAACTTGAAGCTTGAATTTGAAGATCAAGATGAATGATTTTGGAAAAACTCATAACTAGAGATGTTCTTAGAATGATGTTTAGGTTTAGAAAATCAAGTTGGATGAAATTTTTGAGTGATGGAAGGTGCTCTTGGAGTGCTTGGCCAAAACATGAAGAAGGAGAGAAATGGAGAGAAAACTTGGTAACTTAGCTTCTTGAAAATGTCTAATGATGACCAAGGATGGCAATAATGGTCTTCAAACTTTTTCCTATGTCCTAAAGCTTCTCAATTTCGTAGCTCCCCTCCAATGCATTCTCCTTGAGTGCAAATTGATCAATAATGATCAATTATGATGAAATATTGACCAAGACCACTTAACAATGACATAATGCAATTAATAATGGTCATAAAGCCTCTTTTTCTTTGTCTTCTAAACAATCCAAAACCATCCTCCATGACATGCTTCTCCTTGTGCATTTAATAAATGACCATAATAATTAGCCACCATTTGGAGCATTTCTAGCCATTGATTAATTCAATGGTTAGGATTAATGTAGATTTTTAATTTAGAAGACTTAATATAGGCCATTGGATCTTTCTCCTTTAAATTCTAGTCATTGGATGTGTCTCCAAAATTAAGGGTCAAGATTGCTCCTTCTAACTTTTAATCCAAGGGTTATAATTAGTCTTTGTCACTTTTTAAGACTAAATCTTCACCATTAATTAAATCTAAATCCAATGGTCATAAATGGTCCTTGTTATTTTTTAAGATTAAATCTCCACCCTTGATTTAATCTAAATCCAATGGTTATAAATGGTCTTTGTCATTTTTCAAGACCAATTCTACACTTTTGATTACATCTAAGGTTGATATCAAAGCCTTCCTAAATAAGCTTATTCTCACACCATTGATTAAATCAATGGTTATTATCCAAGGCTTCTTTATTAAGTTTATTTCTCAACCGTTGATTAAATCAAGATCAAGTCTCCATCATTAATTAAATCAATGGTGGATATCCAAACCACCAAGATTGACTTAAGCAATTTAATTTATATTTTTATCTGCTAAAACCCCACGAAAGAAAATATATTTACTGTATTTTTATCACCTGATAAATAAATACAGTACAAAACACAGTATAATAAAATTTTAAAACTGTTTCCCGGATTAGGTTTAGTAAGATCCCCTGTCTCGTCTAAAAGATACAATTTTTTTATGCGTAGAAAAATTTTTGCTTTGCGGGACCCACTGGGCCCACGTATGGCCAATTGGCCCACATAGGACCACCTGGGCCCACATACAGTCAAAAAAATTCATAATCATCCACAAAAATCACAAAAATTATAAAATGCACAAATATCAAATCAGATTACGTAAAATAATTACCTAACGGTAAAAATTAAATTACGTAAAGTTTTCCCTGGCCCGAAAATTTTTATTTTCTTGACACGGAGTAAATCACTCAAAACGATCAAATACGCTAACGGAATAATCAAAATAATTTTACAGTATCCAGAAATCACTAAACAGTGAAATTCTGTTAACTGTCAAAATTACTGTTTAAGAGATGCGGAAATTTGGGGTGTTACATTTGTCGACTATGCCACGACAATATGTGTACTGACCATGTGTATGCATAATGAACCAGTTCCTACTCCATAGAGCTAATACTCAATTTCAAATATGAATGGCGCAGAAGATCTGTTATCTTCAATGACAGTCTACGCCGGACGCGAAAAGAAATAGTGCTTCTCAGTTCCTCGTCAGTGCATTGCAACGGTTCTTCATGGCCAGAGGTATATAGTGTGACAACTAGGTCATTAGATGAATCACCTCCCCCTGACGCACCTTGAGATCCTTCCCTTGGATCACACTACTCAATTCTCATTCACTCCTAGGCAACAAAAGTCATACAGACACTGACTGTATGATGTTCAATGCATAATAACTCAATGCATAACCCAAGCCACCATTGTGCTGTTCCCAATGATATTAAAACAACCGCCCATACAATTGTCTAATACCATTAGTATCAATGATATTATATAATTGCCCATACAATTATATAATAACATTGATCCACCTGGGTCCAGCACATCGACAAAACAACAAAACAATGTATGTAACACCCCTTGATGTAGCAACCGAAGCATAATCGTCATTACACCACAGTTACTAAATCCAAGTATGTCACAGTCATGATAACAGTAACTTAAATTCTCAAGAGTCTATATTTTTTTTTTGACAATTTACATAGGTAGAAAATATGAGCCTCGGATGAAATATAAATGTATTCAAGCCATGATACAACCACCAAATCATATCTCTTATACATATATATATATATAGTCAATTTACATGAATCACTGATGACATAGAATATAACAATTACAGAGTCAATAAAATACAGCGGGATAAAAAACACTAAAAGGGGAAAAGTAGTGACCCAGGGATAGGTACTACTAGCAGACAAAGCCGCAACCCCATATACACATACGACGCTCGGAGTCCCGGTCAACAAGTCGCATCAATGCCTCCACGAATCGCACTCGTACGTAGCCGAAGAAACCTTGTCCAAACGTCCAATCCAATCAACCAAGGTGTGGTCCCTCTTTATCTTCCTCACGTTCTTTTATCAATATAAATATAAAACAGAAATACAAAAATATAGGAAAGAGGTGAGACACCCGTCCTTCATTACCATTATTGCAAGTAAGAAAAAAAGACACGCGCAAAGCGCCCACCAAGCAATACAGATTATATATATATTCATCAATAACAACAAAGGAAATTATAATAAAAGCGATTCAATTCTAAGCAATAATCAAAGTCAATAATCACAGAGATATTTATAGTAAAGGTAGAACAACAGTAAGCAATAGCAGACAGATCACAATAGTATTTAAATCAAGACAACAATCAGATAATCATTTTACGGTATTCATGCTCGACGGTTTATAAGACCAAGTAATGAATGACGCACAATGCATGCTTTTCCAATTCCTACTCCATGGAGCTAGACTCAATCAAGCGGAGAGAAAGATCGGGAGACATGTCGTCAAACTCGGTTGCCGAGGCGTTATCAATAAATTTTCTCATGCGCAAATCATGGCATTGTACAGACATTCTACACTAGATCACGATATAGGACAGTGTCAAGTCCGGATCGTCGGTGTGTTTGCATCGGTTTGCCTCACGGCACAGAGGAGCTCTAAACTGTCCATGTGAGGGACCCGCACCCCGACGCCCCCGAGGTCATAACACGACCCACACTTGTCTATTCGCACCCGCACTAAGGTGTGTTCAATCTCCTAGGCAACTAGGCCTTACAACGATCCACAAGGACAATCACAATGCATAAGACACTATGCATGCACATGTATGATTCACAATTTCATACAATTCCATAATATGCCACATTAGGCTAATATAAGCATTAATATATAAATGGTCACCCACATGGACCCATAATCACATAATATCAATATCAAATCAATTAATACGTCATTAGGTTCATTATGAATCCTAACTTAAAATTTATTCCTCATTTCAAGGTTCATATTCAAAATCAATTTAGCACACTATGGCAATTCAATTTTCAATAATTCACATTTCATGTAAGCCCTTAAGCCCCACACTCTCATGTTCTTAACTCAATTAGAATTCTTTTAAGTCTTATGAGTGATTCACTTTCAATCCTTTGAATTTTATAAAGTCTTAATTATACTAAATTCTTCTAATTTCTTAATTATTCATTTCATTACCTAAGCTTCCAATTACTTAATTACCATTGCCTCCACTCACTAAAATCACACTTTTGCCTAGAAACTCCATAGAGGCCGTGGCCTCTATTTGATTCAATTACAAGTCTCTTCAAGTCAACAATCTTCTACATCATTCCCTTAATCATTTAAATTATTCACTTGATCAATTAACTCACCAAAAACTCTAAATTCCTAGCTTCAAAACCGTAACCACCATAGAAGTTTCAACTTCCAATTGTTCTTCCATTAAATCCCATCTTGTTACTTCATTAATCCTAGTCTTATAGTTATTGCACATTAGCCATAAATTACCCCATTTTTCCACCCCAAAACCGTGGCTTCACTTGGGTTTCACTTTCAAATTCTTCTTCCATTACATTCCATTTTTATACATTGATTACTTTAAATCCAATGCTTGTTACAATTTATCACAATTTCCTAAATTGCTACCCTCAAAACCGTGGCCACCAATGGTGAATCCCAAGTCACTTTCTTCCATTTCAAGTCTTCAAATCCATTCTTTCCTTCTCTTTTAGGCATTAACTTCTTGTCATTAGTTCACTTAGGTTTTTAGTTCATTAAAATCAATCCAAGTACCCAAGATTCAGTGCCAAAACCGTGGCACCATGTTGAGGTAGGAAACTCCAAATTTTCCATTTAGCAACCCCAACATGATCAAGCACAATTTACATATCAAACATATTCAAGAGCAAAATCAAGCATCAATCGAATTCAAGAATATTAAATCATACAAAATTTATAATTCAAGCAAGCATACAAAGAGCATACAAGGATGGATTTCTCCATCAACACACATACAAAGTCTTCTCACCACCATAGGTGGTTGAAGTGAGTAGTTTCCCTCTTACCTAAGTGAAGGGAATCAAGAAGAACACCAAGAAGCTTCTTGAAATTTCGGATTTGAGCTCCAAGGACCCTAAAAATGGTGACTTTGTTAGAATCAATATCAAGGCTTGAAAAATTAACCATGGATGGCCAATAAGGAGACCACAACGACGAAATCAAGAGAAGAGAAAGAGGGGTCTTGAAACTTACCCAAAATGCTCAAAGTTGGAGCTTGGAGAAAATGGTGAAAATGGAGGATTTTCAAGAAACTCCAAGAAGAAAAGATGTTTAGAATGGTGAAAGGATTTAGGAAATGTGATTAGTTAAATTTTTGTGAAGATTATGGTGGTGAAGGAGGGCTGGCCGTAGCCCTTGTAGAGAGAAGGAAGAGAGAAAAATTGAAGAAGAAAGAAGAAGAAATGGTAGAGAGAGAAAGTGTCTTGAAACTAAATGAGTTAAAGTGATGAAAATGAGTTAATGGAATAATGAATTTCCTTCCCCCTTGGCTGCCTTCCAGCCGTGCAAAAGAGAGAAGTGGGTGGGAATTTGGCTTCCAAAGGAAGCCAAAACACATGGGTCAGGTAAGGTCAAAGCTTCTTAAGGAAGCTTTGATTATTTTACTATTAAATTTGAATTAAAGTGGATGGATTAGACATAAAGTAGATTGCATTAGGATAATGTGATAGAATTTTTATTACACACTATTATCCAATGGATAATAGTTGTTGACAATCGGTCATTTAATTAATCCGACAGATGAATTTTTCACATTTGTATTGATTTATTTTTATCCGTTAGAATTTCTCGAAAATTATGAAACCTCGTAAACTGTGTCAAGTCTCGGGTTTAGTAAGATCCCCGTTGACATGTCCATAGTCCAAGGTTCTCGAGAAAACATCGCGTTTTCTCGATTCTCCGCTCAAGACGCACGCAAAACGAGGAATATATTAAAATATTCGACGGTTAGGAAAATTCCAGAAAATTTCCAAAAATTGTAAATATTATAAACGACTATTCGTCATATAATTTTCCAGTTTTGAAGCACTAATTATGATCGTTTTCACGACTGCTCAAGTTTCACGCAAAACGAAGAATATATTAAAATATTCGTCGTTTAGAAAAATTCTAGAAAAATTCCCATAAATCACAAATATTAGAAAATAACTATTGGCGATGAAATAATCAGTTTCCGGAGTGTTACGCTGACCTCAACAATTCTCATTTCAAGTGTAATCGCGTAAAACGAGGAATATATTAAAAATATTCCGCGTTCCCAGAAAAATCCAGAAAAATTCCAGAAAATCCCAAATATTGTAAAATGATCATTTATCCTGAAATTATTAATTTTCGGGATGTTACAATGTATAATGTTCAATGTATGATAATGTTCAACATACGATAATTCAATGCATAACTCAAGCCATCACGGGCCATAAATCATATTTTAACAAAACTGGGTCCAGTACGTCATCCCGATAGCAAACCGCTATTTTCACAATCGCATAAACATTATCCAATGTTCTCCCTAAAATTCGCATTATATTAATTTACTGAAAACCTTCTCTATTACCTTTACTAAAATTCTCTTAAATAGAATATTCTAAGTTCCACACCATATTCAAAACTTATTTTCCATCATCATTATCAAAATCACTTTTATCTAATAATAATAAAAACTTTGTTCCATTCCTTTCAAATAAAATGTTTTAAGTCTCAAATTACCTTTAAAACTTCTTTTCCATTTCTAGTACCAAAAATCATTATTTATCCAACAAAAGCTATACATTCCATATTCCTCTTAAAAATCCTTTTGAAACAAAAATACTTTAAATTTCAAACCTTCATCTTAATTTAGTCTCCATGATCGAAAAATCACTTCCTTTTTAAATTATAAAACCTTATCCATTTCTTTCTCCACTTTGTAAATCCTTAATCCAATTTCTAGTTGCCTAATATTATAAATTCATAATTAACCCAATATTTCAAATTTGGATCACCCAAAATGGCATAGAGGCCATGAGCCTTGGTGGTCATTGGAACCAAAATTTCTTTCCTTTCTCAAATGATTCATAGCATTAATTTAACCATAAAAATTCTACCATAATAATTTCACGAATATTATCACAACCACATATAGACAATAAGCAAGCACAACAATTCATGCATATTATCAACATAATATAACCACAATGAGCTAAATAAGCACAAACCAAGTTAAAGTCATATGATCACACATAGTAAACAGGCACATATTCAATAAGTAAGCATAAGCCATAACCACACAATCAAGTGAAGGAATCCTCACATGGATTCTTCACTTACAAACACAAAATTTCCATTTTCTCACCACCTTACTTGGTCGATGAGGTTAATCTCCTTCTTACCTCAAGAGAAGATCAAAAGGAAGCTCCTTGAAGTCTCCTTGAATTTCATCCACCACCTCTAACACAATCTTAAGACAACAAGCATACAAGCATTAGATCTAAAGCTTCATAGAAGACAACCATGGATCAAGATCATGGTTTAACATTTTGAAAATAAGATTAGAAGTGAAGATTCAAAACTTCACCTAAAAACCCTTGATCTTGAGCTTGAAGAACAAGGTTGAAGATGGATGATTTTGACTAATCAACATGAAAGTGCATTGGATTTGTGTCTAGATTCAAGATCTATGGTTGGATGAAATTATAGAAGATTGGAAGTGAAAATAGGGGTGTTGGCCGTGAGCTCCTCCAAGAGAAAAGGTGAGGGGATTTTGTGTTCTTGGCTTCAAGAAAGTGAGGATGAAAATGAACAAATAAAAATTAAGTCTTGAACCCTCCAAAATGATACCTTGGCCATGGGGTTTGGGAGAGAAAGGTGAGAACTTTTGTTTTGTTTCTTGATAGAGAGAAGGGAAATGAACAAAGTAAGATCACCTTACCATTTAGTCATCCAAACTTGCTCTAGAACCTCCTTGATGGTTTTCGTCCAATCACCACCACCAAACCCTAGGATTTTCAACTCACAAGATTAACACTTAAAGCTTGAAAAAGAGAGGACCAATGATAAAAAAAAATGGTGGTCCTTGAACACGAAAATGAGAAGAGAAAATGAGAATCAAGAACTTTACCTTTGGAGCTCCAAGTTAGGACTTAAAAGAAAAGGATGAAGATGAAAGTTTTTGAAGATGGTTCCAACAAGGAAAGGTCTTCAAATGAGGTGTAGTTTCAAGTAATGTGATGGTTTGAAAATAAACAAACATGGAGGGTGGAGAATGGTGGTTAGCCATGAGGATGGAGAGAAAAGAGAGAAGAGAAAAATGAGAGAAAATGTGATAGCTTTTTGAAATGGAAAAGTAAAATGAAGCTTAAGTGAAAAGATGATATTTTTGTCATCTTTTTCCTTACAAAACCATGACCACACAACGGGATGAGAGAGAAATTGGCTTCTCCAACAAGTCTTGATAGAAAACTTCTCCATTAAGTTTTGAGGAAACTTCCTTAGGAAGCTTGGTGTTACTTTTTGAAAAAGTTAAGGATGATGTCATCCATGTGATGTCATAAAGTGAACATTCTAGAAAGATGACTTGTACTTTTTTTTGGGTGCAAAATAGTGGCAAAATGTGCAACCACTTTGGGACTAGGAGCAACTCACAGTATGGCCCTTCCCCAAGGGATCATTTTTTTTCACTTGCGGGGTTTGAACCTGAGACCTCATATTTCCAGAAGAATCCCAACGTCGTTCGTCCCACAAGCGGACCTAGCTTGCTTCCACTAGGCCAAACCCACTTTGGTAGATTACTTGTACTTTACTAAAAGTTATTATCTAGTGGATAAAAATTACAGTTAACAAAACTAGTATTTATTGTCCAACGGATAATAAAACATACTGCAATTTTATTTATCAGATAAAATCTCTAAAAATGAAAACTTTATAAACTGTGTCTAACTTCGGGTATAGTAAGATACCCTGACCCCGTTTCACAGTCCAAAATTTTCTGGCCTCAGAAAAATATTATTTTTTCTGCCCTGCTTAATGTACACGTAAATCGAGAAATATAATAAAATAATCAAAGTCACCGAAATAATTCACAAAAATCACAAATATTATAAAATGAATATAAATCATGAAACAAGCAATTTTCGGGGTGTTACACTTGGTAAGCAAAACATGATTTAGAAGATATAGTGTAACACCCTGGATAATCATGATAGACTTGTAAATGATTACGGAGGTAGCCTAATACTAGGTTGTCATGCCTGTTGATTTTTGTGACCATTCGAGCAAGTTTAGTCACTTTGTTGCAAAGTTTTGTGTGAAATATAATTGTTTTTAGCCTCAGAATTGGCTTAAATTGCTTAAATAATAGAAATAGATGTGAGAAGTTTGTTTCCAGGTCACATATGTATCGAAGATGGTGTAGTAAAAATTTGAGGTTAATCAAAGTTTGATATTTTTAAACATACTAGTTGTGTGTTTTAATACCGAATTAACCCCCAATAGATATGAAAAATTATGGAAATGGTGAAAATAAATTTTTAATGAATCATAGGATTTATTTTAAGTTTGTTAGAAGTGAGAGAATTAGATTTGGTGAAATCTGAGTGTTCTTAGCAGATCGAGAGTTTTAGTATTTGGCTATAAGAAGCCATTTTGGATTTCTCTTCCTCATATCTCACAGTTGAGAGAGGAGGCAGAAAACATAAGAAAGAAAAAATAGAAAAAAAGAAAGGAAAGAGGAAAGAAAGAAGAACAAAAGGAGAAGCAAACCAAAGAGCTAGAGGAGGCCAAGCATCAACCAAAGGAAGGAAGAAGGAAGTGGTGGAGAGGAGTTGTTAAGTGACTTTATTTCTAGTCATTAGAGGTAGGGGGACTTTGTTTCAACTTCTTGATTTCAATTCTTTAGTTTTGATTCTTGAGGGACTTGATGAGGAAGTGAGGTTTGAAGAGTGATTTTGTGATTCTTGAGTTGAATCTTGATGAGGATAGGTTGGTTAGGTAAGAAACTAGATTGTGGAAGTGTTGGGATGAATTTTACATCTCTTTGAAGTCTTAATTCCTTTTTTGGTTAAATTTGGGGGTTTAGGTCAAAAATCAATTTTGATTCACAAAGTGGTATGATGGAGTGGAATTAAAGTGGTTTAAGAGTTTTAGTGAGTTTATGGATCTTACTTGAGGTGAGAAATCATATGGTTTTGATGTTTGAAGGTGTGGAACACCATTGTTCCTCAATGGAACAGTAACTTTCTACTGAATTATGCAAAAAGCTCCTAGTCGTAGGGTCACACCTAGGCATGACTGGACCACTCCTAGGTGCAAGGTTGTTTGTTTTCAATTTGCGTGAGGCAGAGAGCATCACGCCTAGGTGTGAACAGGTTGCGCCTAGTGTAACACCCCTTTTTGGAGAGCGACAATCACACCAAAAATGAACAAAACTCAAAAGAAATCCCTCTAAGACTTGGTTATATACATATAGATAGTAACTTGTTCATTCATAAAGCATGTAGTAATTTGGCAGATAGTAATTTGTTCATTCATAAAGCATATAGTAATTTGGCAATTCTCTTTTAATTTTTATATATATATATATATATATATATATATATATATATATATATATATATATCATATGTACTTATATACATCAAAAGATCTTGGAAATGCATAAGTAAAAGTTTCACATGCCCCAAAAAAAAGGATTATATACATTAACCCTCCAAAATAAAAATAAAAAAAATATCAGGCCCCCAAAAAGCTACATACCACATGCCAAGTCCCACAACTATGGGAAAGGACTCTCTGATGGGTCTTCCTCCATCTCATCGGAAGATAAGACTACCGGAGGATGCACACCCTGACGGATAGGAGTCCGTGCAGAGGACACCTCAATGTCCTCACGAGGGGTATAATTCAGAACATCCCAAAGCTCCCTGATAGGCATGAAAAACTCCAAGTGTATAGTAGTGTCCAAAGAAAAGAAGGGAACTTCATCCTGAGTCCTACAAATAATTACAGAAATGTCTCCAGTATATCTAATGCGCTCCGAGTTCTAGTCAATCCTCCAGGCATCTGAACTGCCATGGAACAAAATACTCACGTGGCCCAAAAAGCTTCGACTCGATGCCATCACGAAACAGAAGACTAATTTGACCAAAACCCAGGAAACGCAGGCTCTTCCATGCCTTGGTCTTTACAGAAGTACATATATATATAAACAGAATAACAAAGTAAAGAGGTGAGATATCCAACATCATTACTAACATGGCAGTAAAGAAACATAAATGGCGCATAATGCCAAATAGTATAGTAAAACAGTAAGCAACATCAAGATCAGATAATAAACATTTTAATAATCCAGACAGTCATAATATTAATAAAAGAAAAATAGTTCCATAACCATGTAAATAAATGCAAGTAAATATATATTGACTGACTATGCACATGCACAAGGTACCAAAATCTTACTCCATAGAGTTAAACACAACATCGAAGAGAATGATCAAGGAGACATGTCTGTATCTCACTGGCCTCAAATCAAGTGCTTCAATATCAATAAATTACGCAACATAGCTCATACAAGACATTCTTCACAAGATCACGATATAGGACAATGTCTCGATCCGGATCGTCGGTGCATTTGCATTAGTCTATCTCACGGTACAGAGGAGCTACCAACTACCCATTGCAAGATACCCGCACCCCGACCCCCCAAGATCAACGAGTGACCTACACTAGTCTATTCGCACCCGCACTTAGGTGTGATTTATCTCCTAGGCATATAGCCTTACAACAAAGTCTACCAGACTTTCACAATGCATGATGACTCAATGCATATTCATGTATATTCAACAATAATACACTTTTTCCATAATCATGCCACAATTTGGCTATATTACTTATCAATAGATCCTTCGTCCCACTTATGGACCCACAATAATATATTATCTGATTCTCAATTGCGAAAACATTCTTTTAAGGTTTATTACGAAATTACGCTTTAACTTCAATGTTTTTCCTATTAAGCATCTCTAGGGGAATTCTCTTGCATTTTTCACTTAATCTTTGTTACTCAAATTAAACAAATCCTTTACTTAGTTCTAAACCTAACTTACTTAGGGTAATTTAATTTAAGTTTCTCAACATCTCTCTTACACTCAAGTTCTTTCTTTGGCTATAAACTACTAAGTTATAGGATAAAATTTTATTCTTTGTTCTTTCCATTTTATGAATCCCTAATCAATATCTAATCATTTAATTAATTAAGTTTCCATTTTAAGACAAAATTTTGCCATTATTTTCTCTAAGGGGTCGTGAGCTCTAAGGAACTAAGAACCTAATTTTTTCATTACTCCATTCATTATTAACCACTTAATTAGTTAGTCTCCCAAATTGTTACAAAATTTTGATCATGGACACCCCATTGGTGGCTGTGTGGCCGTGAGCCTCAACAAAAGGGCAAAGAGCCCTTACTTTCTATACATGATTCCAATCCATTAAAATTATTTCAAATTTATCAAGATATACAATAACAACCAATAAGTCATACAAGGTACAATCAATACAAAGATCATCAAGAATCATACAACAAAGTTAGTAACCCTAACATGGATTCCTCACTACCAACACAAAAACGTGTTCCTCACCACCATGAGAGGTTGAAGAGGATTATCTCCCTTTTACCTAAAGGAAAAACAAGAAAAACAAGCTTCTTGGTGCTCTTGAAATTCGTCCACCACCACCAACAAAATCCTAGGATATTCAAACTCACATAATCAACAACCAAAGCTTGAAAAAAAGGAATCCTTGATCACCAAGGTGACCAAGAGTCACGAAAAAGAGAAGAGAAAATAGAAAAGTCAAGAACTTTACCTTAAAGCTTTAAGTCTTAGGCCTTTATGGAAGAAGGTGAAAATGGAAGATTCAAATGGTGGTCACAAAAGGAAAAAGTTTCTAGATGATGAGTAGAAGCAAGAAATGAGGTTGGTTGAGCAAGAAAGCTTGGATGGCCAAAAATGGTGATTTTCCCGTGGGAATGGAGAGAAAATGGAGAGGAAAGGTGAGCTTTTTGAAGGTGGTTCCAATAAGAACGAAAGCCTTCAAATGAGATGTAGTTTCAAGTAAAGTGGTTGCTTGAAATTAATCAAACATGGAGGGTGGGGGAATAGTGGTTGCCGTGGATTTGGAGAGGAGAGGAAGAAGAGAAAATGTGAGAGGAGAAATGGTGAGAGAAGAGAAAAGGTTGAGAGAGAAAGTGATAGAAATTTTTTTGAAAATGGGAAGAGTGAAAAGTGAGTGTATGTTTTTAGTGGAAAGGTGACAATTTGTGTCACCTTTCCCCCTCATTGTCGTGGAGTCCCCCAAGGGAGGAGAGAGAGAACTTGGCTTTCTTGAGAAGCTTCGTGCAAAGCTTCCTTGAGAAGCTTTGTCCACTTTTTGAAAAAGTCAAAGTGATGATGTCACTTGGATGATGTCATCTTGATGATGCCATTAAAATGTTCTCTAGAAAAGATGACTAATACTTTACTAAAGCTATTATCCAGTGGACAAAAGTTATAGTTAACAAAGCCAATATTTATTGTCCAACAAATAATAAAACGTACCGCAATTTTATTTAATAGATAAAATCTCAAAAAATGAAAACTTCGTAAACTATATCCGACCCCGGGTTTAGTAAGATCTCCCATCGACGTTTCCACAGTCCAAGGTTTTCTAGTCTCGGGGAAAATATTTTATTTTTTCGGCTCCGCTTAGCGCGCACGTAAATTGAGAAATATATTAAAATAATTAATATTACCGAAATAATTCACAAAAAAATCACAAAATAACAAATATTATAAAATGACTATATATCATGAAACAAGCAATTTTCGAGGATTAAACCTAGGCGTGGACGTCTGGCAGAAACAGGAAATTTTGTTTACGGAAATGAAGTTCCCAGTGAGTGTAGCTTTTTCTTTTATGCTTCTTAATGAGTATTGAGGCTCTAATAAAAGTATTTAATGAAGTGTGAATGTGATGAATCAAATTGATGTGTAATGCTAATTATGTGAGGTAACTAGGCATATATATATATATATATATTGTGTAATGTGATATTGAGAAAATGTTTGTGAAGTAATTTTAGGTGTTGGAATCATTCATGTTTACTCTTTTAAGAGTGTTGAAGTACTTTTAGAAGTATTTGGATGAAATGTTTGTGAAATGAACTTGAGTTGCATGTAAATTAATTGTGATACTAATTATTGTAGGTAATTAGTGATTGTGTTGCATGAGTTTATTGTGAACCATATTGATGTGAGCAATATCCTCTCTATGTTGTTGAGTAAGGAGGTGAGTAATATCCTCTTTATATTGATTGAACAGTGATGTAAGTAATTCTTCTTTATGTTGAGGTAAGTAATTCCTCATCATGATTGTTGATTAATAGAAGTGAGTAATATCTTCATTATAATTGTAGAACAGTGAGGTGAGTAATATCCTCTGTATGTGTTGATAGGTAGTGTAGGTAAGTCATATCCTCACTATGCCTGATAATTCATGACATATCATAACATATCCTAGAGTAGTTGAGGCGGGTAATATCCTTAATATGTCTGAGGGCTCATGACATTCATAATTGCATTAATTTTTAGGATTTGCATAGACATGAACATTAGACATAATTAGGCATAGCATGACAATTGTATGGGCGGTTGTCACCATGACTTGAACTCATGACATTACAATTGTATGGGCAATTGTGTACTTCTGTGATTGAAATGTTAACTTGATGGTTGTGTAATCTATATGATTGTATAAAATGTTAGTATTGGAATACTTCTATTGAGAATTGTGTTTTCTTACCCCATTTGTATTGCCATGTAAATCCAGGTACAAGTTCTTCAAAAGGGAATAAGAAGATGTTTGAGGACTAGCATAGTATAAATGCTATTTTGGACTGAGCTTGTACATAGTTTATATTTGCTTAGTTTGTTTTGAGTTATGTATAACAGTATGCCCTTTTGTGGTTGTGATGTATATATATAATTGTTGGTACCACGACTCTTCATAATTATTTATTTATGTGAATATTATGGGATTGGTTGTTAGTGGTAGCATGGTCAATACTGAATATTCTTGTATAGATAAAGTCTAACAGGATATCAGAATTGGGATGTTACATATAGCTTCTAAGCTTTATTTGTAAACTTCAAGTTTCATTTCTAACTTGTGAAGATTGGCCAGAATATTACTAATTTAGCATATAGGAATTCACTAAATATGCTCAATTTAGTTTAATGGTAGCTAAAACTATGATATAGCACTTTCTTTTTTCTTTACTAAAGTATAAGCAAATCGTGAGGCATTAGCATTCTAAGACTTTAGAAAACAAATTACTAATGAAAAGGACAAAAATGAAGTTTGTCTAGTTCCTTGATAGTGCTGAATGCATGAATCAATAAACTTAGAATTTTATTGTCTCTTACCCTTTTAGATCTTTTAGAATACTTTATAATAATTAAGCTCTTTTACAACTCTAAAATATGGATTGTTTTTGTAACACCCACAGTAGGGTATCACATTTAAGACTAATCCTAATATAATTTGTAACACCCTCCGTAGGGCATTACATTTCCGACTATAAGCTCATACTCTGAAAATGATTTCATAAAAGGTTTAAGTTATAAAACATGAGTTTTAAAATTTCTTTTCACGAAAACATAAACTTACTGAAATTTATAGGTAATACTGAAAAATAGATTTGAACTGATTAATATATATTATTAATACCACATAATATTTAACAATTATTTAAGAAACATAACACTTATAGACTTAATTTTAAACAGTAGCAAACTCTATGACGAATCCTACTTAATAGCACGGTAAAACACTATCAATAAAACTCAACATACTTATTTCGCCTTGTATCCATCTTGATGTGTCATATATTTGTTCCTCCTCAAATCTGTACACCATCGAATCTGGGATGACCACTCCTCGATGTTGCCACCGAACTCAGAATATTTGCTTCCAGTCAAGTCTAAGAAACTCGTTCCATCTACTATACAATTTTAACAATACAAGCACAACAAAACAATATAACAAAGAGGTGAGATCACCTACACCAATACCAACATGGTAGCATGGAGATAACACAAACAGCACACCATACAGGTATATCATACCATAATTACAATCATGCCCTCATCATTATTTATCATCACAACAGACGTAATAAATAGTAATTATGATCTTGCCCTCAACATTTTCCAAATATTTAACAATTCAATTATCATAAATAACAATTATGATAATGCCATCAACATCATCCAATATTCAACAATTCAATTATCACACCAATAATTACGATAATGCCATCAACATCATCCAATATTCCTCAATTAATATATCACATAGATATAGATATTCAGATTATGCATGTGCACAAAGACTCAATTTCCTACTCCATAGAGGTTTTCATAATTTCGAGATGAATATTCTGGTTAATTGTCAACTTTAGCCCAAAGACAATCTCTAGTCTTCAAAAGGAATCGTGTTCTTGTCGGGTATCGTTAATGCGTTGCAACGGACTGTGTCGCCACGTGGCACAGGGTGTGGTTGCTACGCAACAATGAAGATGTATTTTGATGATAACAAACATGAAGATGATGAGAAGACCAAGTCCAAGTGTTTAAAGATTAGCTTTAGGACTTAGGATCTATCATGTATGGAGCTGTCGATTAAATATCTCAAATGATTAAAGATAACCTAAACTGAAGTTTTTAAAAGATCAAATGTTTTAAAGGTTAAAAACAAGCATTTCGAAGCTTTTTGGAAAGGATTTTGAACTGTTTTTAACTGAGGTATTCAAATACCTCAATTTGGTATTCGAATAACCTGATTCGTAACTGATATTTTCTGCTGTGCCAAAACAGAGGCATTCGAATACCCCATATGGTATTCGAATACCCTAGTTTCAGAATGAACCTTTTTAAATGAGGCATTCGAATACCCCATATGGTATTCGAATACCCTGTTTTCGAAACATGCCTTGTTTTAATGAGGTATTCGAATACCCTTGACTGGTATTCGAATAACCCCAACTTAATCAGTTTTCTGAAAGAGTTTTTGACAGAGGTATTCGAATACCTCCTTCAGGCATTCGAATACCCCACGAGAATCAGAGTTAAGTTTTCAAACAGCATACGAGAATCAGAAAGTTTTAAACGTTATTAATTGCTCCCAACGGCCATTTTTCTCCACGAGCTCTATAAATAGAGGCCTGGGACTTCTCTGAAAACCCACGAACATTGAGATCAATTTTTGCTTGCTTGAAAACGTGCTCTGCTTTATTCTCTTTTTTTTTTCGAACTTATAATTGTTTAACTCTTGAGATATTTGAGAAACAACTCTTTAGTACTTCAATTTGTATTTATCTACTCTTAGTGAGAGTTTCATTTCATCTCTTTATCTGTTTCTGTATATTGAGGGTGAGGTATCCCCAAGGATTGTATAAGGGTGAGGTATCCCTTTTGTTTGATTGAGGCTTGAGCACAAGGGTAGAGTTTCCCTGTGTGTGAAAAGTGCTCCGTATTGTAAAGGTTGCAAGCACTGTTGTTTAAGCTTGTCTTGAATAGTAAAAAATCTCGAAGCTGTGTTTCGGGGGATTTGGACGTAGGCCACAAGTGGTTGGTGGTCGAACCGGGATAAATACGTACTGTTTTTCCTTCCCTTATTCTCTTTATTTTATGCAACTTTATTTATTGATTCCTGCAATTTATTTATTAATTGTTCTTTCTTTTCTCATCTCTTCCACGTTCCTTAATATTTACATTCAAAGCAAAGTTTATTTGTTTAAGGTTTTTGCAAAAGTTTTTGTTACTCAATTCACCCTCTCTTGAGTCTTGGAAGCCACTTGGTAACAAGTGGTATCGAAGCTAGACTCTTGTATAAAGAGCTTAGCGCTTCAAGAGAACATGGCTTCCTTAAATGGTTTTTCAGAGAGGATCTTCCATAAACCGACCACCCTTTTTCAATGGGGATGGTTACGCATATTGGAAGGAAAGAATGAAAATCTTCATCGAAGCTATTGATCTAGATGTGTGGGATCATTTGTCGAAAACGGCGCATTTATACCTACACGCGTTGTCGATGGTGTAAAAACCGAGACACCTAGAAGTGATTGGTCTGATGAGGATAAAAGAAAAGTCCAATATAATTTAAAAGCCAAAAACATCATTACCCTTTGCTTTGGGGTATGATGAGTTTTTAGAATTTCTAATTGCAAAACCGCTAAAGAAATGTGGGACACTTTACAAGTTACCCATGAGGGTACTAGTGAAGTTAAGAGGTCGAGAATCAATTCTCTAACTCGCGAATATGAACTATTTAGAATGAACCAAGGAGAAAGCATTCAAGAAATGCAAAAGAGGTTCACCCACATTGTTAATCATCTTGCATCTTTAGGAAAAAGTTTTACTAACGAAGATTTGATTAATAAAGTGTTAAGATGTTTAAAGCCGGGATTTGGCAGCCCAAGGTGACAGCAATTTCAGAATCAAGGGACTTGACAACCATGTCATTAGCTACCCTTTTTGGAAAACTTCATGAGCATGAACTAGAATTGAGCAGATTAAGTCAAAGCGAAGAAAATGATAAAAAGAAAAAGGGGATAGCGCTCAAAGCAACTTCCTCAACAATTGACAATGATGATGAAGAAGATGAAGAAAGCTCAGAAAACATTGAGGTAAACGAAGAAAATCTTAGTTTGTTAGTTAAAAAATTTGGTAAATTTCTCAAGAAAAAGGGAATGCAAAGAAGACCTCCCTTCCTCCGAAGAAGACTCATTACAAAGGCGAAGGAGCTTCATCAACTCCTACTTGCTATGAATGTGGCAAGCCTGGTCACATGAAAATGGAATGCCCAGTTTACCAAAAGAAGAAAGAGAGACTTGAGAAGAAGCCCTTCAAAGAAAGAAAAGGAAGAAAAGCCTATATAGCATGGGATGAAAACGACATGGATTCAACTGACAGCTCAGATAGCGAAGAAGCTCAACTTTGTCTCATGGCCAAAGGAGAAGAAGAAGAAAGCGAAAATGAGGTAAGTTGTAACACCCTAATACAGATATCCAGATATATCCTAGATAGACAGAGATATATAAAGATAACCAGTACTAGAGATGTCACTTCTATACTACATACTAACATATATCTATAATCACAACTGAGTAATTATAGAAAGCCTTGAGAGATTGCGGAAAAACTTAAACTCATACATATATATATACAAACTTAGCCACCTGAGGCTTATTGTAATACATATAACATAAAACTTACAGAACAAACATAAACTTATTACATAAGTTCTGTTCTACTTAAAGCAATAAAAACTATCTAGTCTTCATGCTTTATCTTCTCATCCTTGGCAAGGTTTGCATCTACGTACTGCACCTTTATCTTTATGGTGCACTGCATTACTGCAAACTGCATCTGGATTTACATGGAATAGCAACTGGGGTGAGAATTAACATTCTTAGTATAAGCAATTCCAATACCAGTTCTTTATAACATTGTATATAACAAAATATATAACAAAAGCTATAATTCTAACTTAGGAGCTTTGTCCTCTTTTCTCATAACTTAGGAGTTTCCTCCTCTATTCTCATAACTTAGGAGTTGCCTCCTCTTTTCTCATAACTTAAACACTTTCTAATAGTGTGATAGCAATCAAGAGTGAACACACTGCTAATATATACAGCGCCCATACATCTGTACATACCAACAGTGACGGACAATGCCCATACAACTATCCGTAAATGCAATGCTAATGATATGTAATGAATATGCCTAAGGAATCCTAAGTGCATGTGAATGAAATGCAAATGCAAAGTTTTGATTTGGAGCGAAGGAATTTGCTAGGAACTAGTCAGTATATCATCTAGTGGTAAATAGAGGAAACCTCATCCTCACCTTACACGTATCCTGGCTCATTGAGAAATTCGGGCTTCATCCTTGCTCAAAGAGCGTCTCTGGATTTCCCACTTATCTCCTTAGGCCTTGGCACATCGAGACATCGGGGTTATGTCCTTCTCAAAGTCCTTCGGACACCCATCTATCTCCTTTTTGCCTTCATGATTAACATCAAAGGATACTCACTAGATCGATCCTACTTGACTAATTCATAGACTTTCGTACATACTTATATACTTAGTTCCTCTCGAGCTAAGCATATTCTAGTCTTCTTATGTTTACCCCTTGTGATGAGGAGAATCAGTAACCTCATACTATATGTAACCTTAGCACTTGGTTAGGAATACTTGTTCCCTTAGGAACTTCTCTGATCCCTTACCTCCTGGCTAAATGACCTCACGTCATATAACGTTACATCTCAGGTAAACATTACTAAACTATGTCTCTTACTTGTACCTAAACTTCACCTCATCACTCCTTTCTCTTAAGTGATCTCTAATGCAACCTTACGTTGCTGAGGTGTTAGGTACTTACCTTTGGCGAACCACTAATCTTGGTTGCCCTAAGGTCCTTTCTCTTCATCTTCACACTAGCTTAACTCTCTAGTGTGTGAAGAGCTCAAGTGTTATGTTTATCTCTTACATAAACACCATCTTACTCTTTTCTATAGACTCAACTCATCCTAGTGAAAGAGTCTATCTTAACTAATGCCTCATCTAACCTTGCTTAAGGAACTGAGAGCATTTCTCTAAAACTTTGCATAATTAACTCCACTTTGTCTAAAGAGAGTAGTTCATGCATCTAACTTTCCTTTTCTATTACACTTTCGGTAGTAGCGTATACTACACTTGTGTGCTAACATACTTATTCTAAACTCAACTTCCATGCTTTACTTGCATCTAAGGAAGTATCTTCTCTTTATCTTGTACTTCTAACTCATCTTAACTTATACTTGAGTTGTTGTACATTTTGTTCTACTTTTCGCTATCTTTATCTTGTACTTCTAACTCATCTTAACTTATACTTGAGTTGTTGTACATTTCTGTTCTACTTTCTGCTTATGACATCTTCTTAGTCATAATTCCTCTTCTTGTGTATTTAACAATGTACTAAGTCTCACTTAACTTGAGACTAAGTACCTAAACGTCCCTCCGTGGAACTCATACACAATCTTATCTCCACTCATGTAATCTAACTCTAGAGTGGCTCTTACTTGCAACTCTTTGTTGCCTAAGCTTCTAGGTACCTTCCTAAGGTAATCCACTATTCTTGGATTTCCTAAGGTTCATACCTTTCTCATCATTCTCTACTAGAGTGAATACTATTATTCATCTCTATTGCACTATCTCATCACATCTTAAGTGATATCAGTTGCAACATTAAGTTGCCTAAAGTGCAATATCATTACTTAAAGCAAACCTTTCCTTTAGGATGCTTAAAAGCCTATGCTTTCTCATGCTTGATGGATAGATATTTTCCACTTGAAAATATCCCATCTTGTGCCTTAACACACTTAGGAAACATGTCTTAATGATTCCTTAACTATGGCACCTCAAAGCATCCAAAAACATCATTTTGGAGCTTCAGGATCTCATGCCGCGGACAAAGATTCTGCACGCCGCGGCGCCCTTCTCTCGAGGGCTACTGTCTGTTGGGCTAATTTTTAACCTCACGCCGCGGCATGCTTCCTCCACGCCGCGGTATTCCCGGCGTAAACTCTCGCGCTGCGGCTATGACTATCTCCACGCCGCGGCGCCATCGCCAGAACCCCGGTTCTCATATAACTCTCAGCCTGCGGATTTTGCTCTATTGATCATTTCTGCTGATTCCAAGCCATCTCAATCCAAATTCTAAGTAATTCTAAGTCCCTAATCAATTCTTTAACATTTAGGAACATCAATTACTTTCTTAAATCTCTTAATTTGGATTAGGCTAGAATTCTTCATTCTTTAACTTAAGGCTCACTTTGTGATTCAAGGGTCTTCTTTCTTAAATTGATGTTATAGACAAGTCATAAATGACCCAAGGAACACTTCTATGCAAGCCAAACTCTTCTAACATCTCTAAAACTCAAATTAGCATATTATGTATCTATATGCATACATAGAGAATAGAGATGAATAAAAGCTCTAAACCCCTACCTCTTGAAGATTGAAGCCTTGAATCTTGAAGCTTGATCTTCCTCTTCCCTTCTTCTTCCCTTCTCTCCTCTCCCCTTTCTCTCTTTTCTTCTCTGGTTTTCGGTTTCTCTTCTCTCTCCGAGGAGAACCAAATATAAAGGGGAAGGGACGTGCAGGAATTACGGGAAAAGATTAATACCGAAACTTCTATCTGCTATGGATACCCGAATCATGCTAATTCGAGTTTCCTCGCTTCCAACAACCTTAGAATAAATCATAAGATTCATCTAAGTTGTTGTTTCTCTTTTCTCATTATTTTCTATATCTGCTAGGGATTAATCGGCATTAAAAGCACAACCTCGTATGCCTAAAAATACCAAACCGACTCGATTCTCTTGAAACTTTTACCACATCTTATTTGGCTTATTTGTGACCTAGAAATAAACTCTCTATGTTTATTTCTCTTAACTTAGCAACTTATGCTATTATCTGAGTCATTTTAAGCCATTTTACAATTTTTATGTTGCAACTAAGTGCCTAAATGAACTCAGATTGTCACAAAACTTGACTGACATGCTAAACAAGTTAAATGCTACCTTTCGTAACCATTTACCAGTCTAACATGTACTTAAGGGTATTACATAAGTTCTAACTCTACTTTACTACCTTCTTATGATGAGTTACAAGATGCCTTTGAAGAACTGCATGATGAATCTTTAAAACTCACAAAACAAATTTCTTCCTCTAAGAAAAAAATCTCTTCTTTAGAAAATAAAATTCTTATTTTAAATAAAGAGATTGAAGAATTAAAAATTAAAAATGAAACTTTGGGAATTATTGATGCATGCTCATCTCATCCCTCACATGCTTCTACTTCATATTCTTGTTCTTCATGTCATACACTTGAGAAAGAAATTGAAGACTTAAAGAACACCCTTGCCAAATTCACTTCTGGGAGAGATAATCTAAATATTATATTAGGGAAACAAAGGGTTGTTTTTGAAAAAGCTGGAATTGGTTATAACCCGAAAAATCAACATAAATCTTATAAAATTTTTTTCGTTTATTCAAGTACTTCCAAAAGTCCATTTATTAAATGTTTTTCTTGTGGAAAGAAAGGTCATAGTGCTTCAACATGCAATGCTAGAAAGAATGTTAACACAAAAATTGGGACAAAAATGGTTTGGGTTCCAAAGGGTACATTGCCTAAAACTGACACTCAAGGACCCAAGAAAATTTGGGTACCAAAGGTTAAAAATTAAAATTGTGTTGTAGGTGTGCTTGAAAGCTAGGAGCTCAAATTGGTATCTCGACAGCGGCTGTTCCAAGCACATGACTGGAGACGACTCAAAATTCACCATGTTTATTCCCAAGAATCATGGACATGTTACTTATGGAGACAACAACAAGGGAAAAATTCTTGGAATCGGAAAAGTTGGCAAGAATCCAAATTCCTCTATTGAAAATGTGTTGCTTGTTGAAGGCTTAAAACATAACCTTCTTAGTATTAGCCAATTATGTGACAAAGGAAATAAGGTAATTTTTGATTCAAATTGTTGCATAATTGAAGATAAAAATGATAAACATGTTAAATTCATTGGTCATAGAATAAATAACATTTATATGATTAGTCTTGATGATATATCTTCAATTGATGCGAAATGCCTTTTAAGTAAGAATGATGATTCATGGTTATGGCATAGGAGAATTGCACACATTCACATGGATCACCTAAGAAAGTTAGTCTCTAAAGAGCTAGTAATTGGACTACCAAAGCTTAATTTTGTTAAAGATAAATCATGTGATGTATGTCAAAAGGGTAAACAAATAAATGTCTCTTTTAAATCAAAAAATATAGTTTCAACTACTAGACCTTTACAACTTTTGCACATGGATTTATTTGGACCCTCTAGAACTATGAGCTTTGGTGGGAATTACTATGCTTTAGTGATTGTGGATGATTTTTCTAGGTTTACATGGACTTTATTTCTTGCAAATAAAAATGATGCATTTCTAGCATTTAAAAGACTTGCCAAAGTTATTCAAAATGAAAAAGGTTTTCAAATTTCTTCTATAAGAAGTGATCATGGTGGCGAATTTGAAAACAATGTTTTTGAAAATTATTGTGATGAACATGGCATTAATCATAATTTCTCTGCCCCTAGAACTCCACAACAAAATGGAGTTGTAGAAAGGAAAAATCGTTCTTTAGAAGAAATGGCAAGAACTATGCTTAATGAGGCTGCTCTTCCTAAGTATTTTTGGGCGGATGCTGTAAATACAGCTTGTTATGTTATGAACAGGGCCCTTATAAGGCCTATTTTAAAGAAAACCCCATATGAATTATACAAGGGAAGAAAGCCAAATGTCGCACATTTTCATATTTTTGGATGCAAATGTTTTGTTTTAAATAATGGAAAAGATAACTTAGGCAAGTTTGATGCTAAGTCTGATGAAGGTATATTTCTTGGTTATTCAAATCATAGTAAGGCTTTTCGTATATATAATAAAAGAATTATGACTATTGAAGAATCTATACATGTTGCATTTGATGAAACTGACCCAAATGGATCGAGAAAGGATCTTGTTATTGATGATGTTGCAGAAGCCTTAGCGGAAACACATTTGGATAGCAAGGAAAAAGAAATCAAGGACCAAGAAGATAAACAAAGACAAGAGGATTCACAAGCTTTGGAGCTTCCCAAAGAATGGCGTACCTCAAAATATCATCCGCTTGATCAAGTAATAGGTGATGTATCCAAAGGTGTAAGTACTCGAAACTCCATTAGAAATGCATGTAACCACTTAGCCTTTGTTTCTCAAATCGAACCTAAAGACATCAATGAAGCCTTTAATGATGAACATTGGTTTCTAGCTATGCAAGAAGAATTAAATCAATTTGAACGAAACCAAGTTTGGGAACTAGTTCCTAGGCCTAATAATCATCCTATTATCGGTACTAAATGGGTATTTAGAAACAAACTTGATGAAGTGGCATAATAACAAGAAATAAAGCTAGACTTGTAGCAAAAGGTTATAATCAAGAAGAAGGTATAGACTATGAAGAAACCTATGCACTGTAGCTAGATTAGAAGCTATTAGGATGTTACTTGTTTTTGCTTGCATCATGGATTTTAAATTATATCAAATGGATGTTAAAAGTGCTTTTTAAATGGCTTTATTCAAGAGGAAGTATATGTTGACCAACCTCCAGGTTTTGAAAATTATGATCTACCTAACCATGTTTTCAAATTGAAAAAGGCTTTGTATGGCTTAAAACAAGCTCCACGAGCTTGGTATGAAAAAGGTTAAGTAAGTTCCTTTTAGAACACGATTTTACAAGAGGTAAGGTTGACACGACTCTTTTTATTAAAAATAAAAACCATGATATACTCCTTGTACAAGTATATGTAGACGATATCATATTTGGTGCTACTAACGAAAATCTGTGCAAGGAATTTGCCAAAATCATGCAAAGCGAATTCGAAATGTCCATGATGGGAGAACTCAATTTCTTCCTTGGACTTCAAATCAAACAAACAAGGAGTGGAACGTTCATTAGCCAAACAAAGTACTGCAAAGAACTTCTCAAGAGGTTTGGAATGGACAACTCAAAGCATATGGCTACACCAATGAGTACTTCGTGTTACTTGGATAAAGACGAAGCAGGTAATTCTGTAGAAATTACTAAATATCGAGGTATGATTGGATCTCTTCTCTATCTCACCGCTAGTAGGCATGATATAATGTTTAGCGTATGCATGTGTGCTCGATATCAAGCTAATCCTAAAGAGTCGCATTTAAGTCTTTGTCAAAACGTATTATGAAATATCTAGGTAGCACTACACAAGTGGGCTTGTGGTACCCCAAAGGTGCCACTTGTAGTCTTATTGGTTATTCTGACTCCGATTTTGCTGGATGCAAATTGGATCGGAAAAGCACTAGTGGAACATGTCACCTGCTTGGCAATTCCTTAGTTTCTTGGCATAGCAAGAAACAAAATAGCGTGGCTTTATCCACCGCTGAGGCTGAATATGTGGGCAAAGGAAGTTGTTGTGCTCAAATTCTATGGATGAAGCAACAACTTCTAGACTTTGGTCTTGACTTAATCACATCCCTATAAGATGTGATAATACTAGTGCAATCAATCGACAAAGAATCCCATTATGCACTCTAGGACTAAGCACATTGAGATAAGGCACCACTTTATACGAGATCATGTTCAAAAAGGTGATTGTGTGTTAGAATTTGTTGAAACCAATAATCAACTTGCTGATATTTTCACAAAACCTTTACCTAAAGATTCGTTCTTTCATTTAAGAAGAGAACTTGGCATTTTGGATCAATCGTGTATTTAATTTAATACTCATTTATTGTTTTATTGATCTTTAATTGTTACTGACTTGAGCGTCGGAGATATCCTCCATTCTGTTTTGTAGGTACTCATTTAATTGGGTAAATTTTCTTCTTCAAAATTGCATTCTGGACGTAAATTTTATGTTTTTCTATCTAAGTTATTCGAATACCTTCATCTGGTATTCGAATACCATCATTTCCTCGCATGTTTTCATGATTTATTAACCAGGTGTATTCGAATACCTTAGTGGTTATTCGAATAACCTGAAGCCTCTTGCTATCAGGCTTTTGTTTCTGTCTCTGAAGTATTCGAATACCCTAAGCAGTATTCGAATACCTGCTTATCTGGGCCAATCCATTTTGGACAGTCTATTCGAATACCTCAGCAGTATTCGAATACCCTCTTTCAAGATAGCCCTGACCTTTGCGTTTCCAAACAGCAGTATTCGAATACCAATTGAGGCATTCGAATACCTTGGGTCTGAGTTTTATATAAACTCCTTTGCACACCAGTTCACTCATCTCTCTCCCTCATTTCTTCTCTCCCGTTTCTCATCTCCTCCTATTCGAATACCCTCTCCTACGTCTGACCCAACCGTTACTCCCTCTCTTTTCAAACCCATTCCTCTCATCTTCAACCTTTATCCATGGCTTCCTCCTCCAAGCGTGCTTGCACAAAAACCGCGCCTTGCAACAACCCATTGGATCTGCGAAGGCTCTCCTCTCACCCAGAAACCCTTGGACGCTTCATTTCTCATTTCAGAGAACGCAACCTTGTGCAGCCCAAGTATCTAGACTTGGCATTCTTTGAAAAAGAAGGTGGCTTTGATTTCCTACACCAGCTGGACATCCAGGGCGTGCTTCGTTTTTGCTCCTATAAGGCGGTCCTCTATCCCGATTTGGTCAAAATGTTCTACTGCAACTTGAGGATTGAAGGTCTGGAGCTCCATTCTGACGTCTGTGATCAGCACATTGTGATCACTCCTCAGGACTGAGTTCGCTTCTTCGGATTAGAATCTGCTGGCCGTAATAACGAAGACTGTGAAGAGTTTGTCCAGCGGTTCGACAAGATTCGAGCCATTGAAGATGTTCTTAGACCTGGGTTGGCATTACCTCCGACTCAAAAGGGAGTCAAAGGGGGCATGATGAAGAGCCGGGACGATGTGCTCTTACATTATGCTTATGCCCACATCTTAGCTCCTAGAGGTGGGAACTACGCCTACCTGAGTGAAGATGATGTGTTTATGCTGTGGATCCTGAAGAAAGGATACCAGATAAACTGGCCCGTATTCATTATAAAGCATATGATGAGAGCTAAGGGAAAAGAACGCTCTGAGCTACCTTATGGGGTGATCATCACTGCCTTTCTAGGCAAGTATCCGCAGATTGTGGAGACTGAGCGAAAAACTCAGCTGACCCATCACAATGTGTTTGGCTCTTATACGCTGAACCGAATGAAGATGATAAAGACTGATGAAGGCTGGGTATTCCCAGTTGAAGTTGACGATGATGAGGATGACCCAGCTGATCCTGCCGCTGCCCCTGCTGTTGCTGCTGCTCCAGTAGCCCCCGCTGCTGCCTCGACACCGCCGGCCCTGCCGCCCCCGGCTCCCCCCGCATTTGGTTCAGTCACTTTGGATCAAGTCATGGCCACTTTTGGTGCCAACCGTGCTTACATGGAAGATAACCGAGCTTATTTGGAACACACCTTCTCAGTTCTGTTTGACAGACTTGATGGTGTTGAGCGTGAGCAAGCTGCTTTGCGTGCTTTGCTATCTTCACGGGGTTCTGATTCCCCTCCTCCTCCGCCAGATGCCTATTCCTAGGCTTTGTTCTTGTTTGGATGCCTTTTTGTATTAGCTGTTTACTCTTTCATTATATTATGTATATTGGCTAAATTATTAATACAATCAGTTTCTCTTTATGCTTATTGGCTCCTTTATGCATTATATTTTGTTGTATCTTTTGATTATGCCAAAGGGGGAGAAAAATATAACTATGAGAAAAGACAGTTTAAAATAACTATTATTGGATTCCAACATTAAGGGGGGAGCTACGCCACGCACATATTAGATATGAATGTAAGCCTCTTACTTTGTGAATTCCAATTATTTCTGTACTGATGCTTTTCTCTATGATAGTTTGTCATCATCAAAAAGGGGGAGAATGTGTTTGCTACGCAACAATGAAGATGTATTTTGATGATAACAAACATGAAGATGATGAGAAGACCAAGTCCAAGTGTTTAAAGATTAGCTTTAGGACTTAGGATCTATCATGTATGGAGCTGTCGATTAAATATCTCAAATGATTAAAGATAACCTAAACTGAAGTTTTTAAAAGATCAAATGTTTTAAAGGTTAAAAACAAGCATTTCGAAGCTTTTTGGAAAGGATTTTGAACTGTTTTTAACTGAGGTATTCAAATACCTCAATTTGGTATTCGAATAACCCGATTAAGAAGCGATATTTTTCTGTTGTGTTAAAACAGAGGCATTCGAATACCCCATATGGTATTCGAATACCCTAGTTTCAGAATGAACCTTTTAAATGAGGCATTCGAATACCCCATATGGTATTCGAATACCCTGTTTTCGAAACATGCCTTGTTTTAATGAGGTATTCGAATACCCTTGACTGGTATTCGAATAACCCCAACTTAATCAGTTTTCTAAAAGAGTTTTTGACAGAGGTATTCGAATACCTCCTTCAGGCATTCGAATACCCCACGAGAATCAGAGTTAAGTTTTCAAACAGCATACGAGAATCAGAAAGTTTTAAACGTAATTAATTGCTCCCAACGGCCATTTTTCTCCACGAGCTCTATAAATAGAGGCCTGGGACTTCTCTGAAAACCCCCTGAACATTGAGATCAATTTTTGCTTGCTTGAAAACGTGCTCTGCTTTATTCTCTTTTTTTTCTGAACTTATAATTGTTTAACTCTTGAGATATTTGAGAAACAGCTCTTTAGTACTTCAATTTGTATTTATCTACTCTTAGTGAGAGTTTCATTTCATCTCTTTATCTGTTTCTGTATATTGAGGGTGAGGTATCCCCAAGGATTGTATAAGGGTGAGGTATCCCTTTTGTTTGATTGAGGCTTGAGCACAAGGGTAGAGTTTCCCTGTGTGTGAAAAGTGCTCCATATTGTAAAGGTTGCAAGCACCTGTTGTTTAAGCTTGTCTTGAATAGTGAAAAATCTCGAACCGTGTTTCGGGGGGACTGGACGTAGGCCACAAGTGGTTGGTGGTCGAACCAGGATAAATACCGTGCCTGTTTTTCCTTCCCTTATTCTCTTTATTTTATGCACTTTATTTATTGATTCCTGCAATTTATTTATTAATTGTTCTTTCTTTTCTCATCTCTTCCACGTTCCTTAATATTTACATTCAGCAAAGTTTATTTGTTTAAGGTTTTTGCAAAAGTTTTTTGTTACTCAATTCACCCCCCTCTTGAGTACTGGAAGCCACTTGGTAACACAGGGTACTTGCCACTGCCCACTGGATCGACCACCACGCCTTGACGCCCCCAAGATCCATCATAGATCTCACTTTTCAATTCTCATTCTCTCTTCGACTATAAAGGTCATAATAACTATCAACTATATTTCGTTCAATGCACGAATACCTCAATGCAATTCTGTTCAATGCACGAATACTTCAATGCAAGTTCTATTCAATTTCATCATATGACTCAATGCATATCTTTTAATTTTATCATATGCCTCAATGCATTTCTTTCAATTTCATCATATGCCTTAATGCATATCTGTCAATTTCATCATTAAAAAGGTTTCCTTTCAGTATATCCATTCTTTATAGTATCTTTACTGTATTTTCAATCGCGTATTATTTTTAACGCGTTTTTACAATCACGTAACACTTTGGTTACGTTTTCAAATCTCATAATTATTTTCCAATGTTTTTCTTAATTGCGAAAAAATATTTACATGTTTTCCAAATTGCGTAGTGATTTTCCATCGTTTTCTCAATCATGTAAAAATATTTCATCATTTTTCAATCACGTAGTGATTTTTCAATAATATTTCAATCGCGTAAAAATATTTAAACGCTTTCCAAATCGCGTAGAAATATTTAAACGTTTTTCAAATCGTGTAGCTTAAAAATCACGTTTTTAAGTTACAAAAAACACTTTTCACCATTTTTTCACTACGTAAAAATATTTCTAAACGTCATTTTGGCCTTTCTAAAAATTCATACCACTTCTAACTTCACTTTCCCACATTTTCTTACTCAAGAAAATCCTTTTCGCTATAAATTCCAGAAAATCACCCATTTCATTGAATAAAATCAATGTTTCAAATCTTAAAATTTCCTAACGCACTCCATAACCCAAATGATGAGTTATACATTAGAAAATCTCAAGTCACCAACGTATTCTCCATAATTCTCAAATTAATTCTAAAAATTAGTTCTCTTTAAAATAAATTAAGGTTCAAACACTTTCAATCTCTCTTTTCTTTTCATAAAAGAAATTTCTATTCTTCAAGTGACAAAACACTTTGTTTCCATTTCTAAAATCCTTGTTCTCCTTTTCTTTAAAATTAATTCCCTTCAATTTCTAAATCATAATTTCATAGAAGTTTGTATGAAGTTTCCTTACACTTCACCTTAAAAACTCTAGAACTTTGCTCTTGAAGAAAGTCCTTAAAGATGATGGATTTAGAACTTGGCTTAAACTACAAAGTGTCTTAGATTGAGGTATAGATTCAAGAAGTAAGGTTGTTTAAAGTTTTTGAGTGGTGGAAGATGGATTTGGGTGCTTTGACCGAAACTAGCTTGAAGGGAAAGGAGAGAAAATTTTGTAAGAGCTTTAGGTTTTTGGAATGATCAAGAATGAGTAATAATGGTGTCTTGAAACTTTGCTATGGCCTTAAGCCATCACAAAACCGTCCCCCTCCCCTCCTTGTACACTCAATGTGTGACCAATTTCACTAGCCACCATTTTGAGCATTGTTAGCCATTGATTAAATCAATGGTTAGTATTAATGTAGATTCTAATTATAGCCTCTAGATTATAAGACTAAATCTAGGCCATTAGATCTTTCCTCCTTGAAATCATAGCCATTAGATGTATCTCCAAAATGAAGGGTCAAGATCACTCCTTCATACTTTCCATCCAATGGTCATAAATGGTTCTAGCCACTTTGTAAGACCAAATCTCCACCCTTGATTAAACCAATGGTGGATATCCAAAGGCTTCAACATTAAGTGTAACACCCTAAAAATTGTTTGTTTAATTATAAATGATCATTTTATAATATTCTTGATTTTTAGGAATTTTTTTGGAATTTTTCAGAAACGACGAATATTTTAATATATTCCTCATTTTACGTGCACACTGAGCAGGGATCTGCAGAAGTTAGTGTAACGCTCCGAAAATCATTTATTTACCATAAATAGTCATTTTCTAATATTTTTGATTTATGTGAATTCTTTCGGAATTTTTTAGAAATGACAAATATTTTAATATATTTCTCGTTTTACGTGCACACTGAGCTGAGCCGGGAAGATGCAATTTTTTCCCTGTGGCTGGTAAACTCTAAATTGTGGACATGTCGACGGGGGATCTTACTAAATCCAAGGTCGGACATAATTTACGAGGTTTATGTTTTTCGAGGTTTTACTCGACAAATGAAGTCGCGGTACCGTAAAATCATCCGATGAACAATAAAATATTATTTTCATCATCTGTAACTCTTCTACACTGGGAGAAAAATAATTCTAACAGTGTAAATATTCATCTGTGTTAGTGTGCCCAATTAGGAGACAACCTTGTTTTTCACTTTATCGTGAAACGTGCGAAACTTTCCATATAAGTTGGAGGAAGCTTATAGGAAATTTCCTTCCCACTTTCCCAATGAATGTGACCATCTCTCTCCCCTCTCTCCACACTCACGGCTGGTGCAACATTTTGGGGGGAAATAATTTGCTTTTCACTTAATTAATTATATCACATTACTTTCAAAAAGAAACCTAAAAGCATCTTTCATTTTCCTATGCACTTCCTCTCTCTACCTTCATCCTTCTTCTCCCTTTGAAATTTTCTCTCCTCCTTCTCTCTAGAGCCATTTGGCCAGCAGCCCCTCCATGCACTCATCCATCACAAAAATTTCATCCAACCCTATTTTCTTAATCCTCTCCACCTCCTAAACACTTTTCTAGTTTGTGCCTCTTTGAAAATCGATCATTTTCACCATTTTCTTCAAGCTTCAAGCTTAGGGTTTTTGGGTAAGCTTCTTGATTCTTCACTTCCTTTTTCTCATTTTCGTTTCTATGGTCTTCTTGGTAACCATCCATACTTTATTTTTCAAGCATTGGTGTTGTTTTGATGAAGTTGAAATTTTAGGGTTCTTGGTGGTGCCCAATCCGAAAATTGCAAGGAAATTCTAGGAGGCTTCTCTTGCTTTCTTCACTTTGGTGAGAGGAAGACATACCTCCTCAACCTCTATTAGCACTTAGAAACCTTGTTTGTGGTTGATTGTGAGAAAACCCTATTGAGGGTTATTCTTTGATTGCATGATTAGTATGTTTACATGTTGTTTGCACTTTGTTTATGCTATTGGATTGATTGTTTGTGTATATTGGTATATTGGAATGGATTGGAAGGCATGAAATGGAAGAAAATGATGTAAGATTCTCTCTTGGATGGCCACGGTTTTGGGGCCCAAAAATTGGGTTCTTTGTGAACAATTGTAACAAGTGAAAGACTTAATTAATCAAGTGTGTAATGTGCAATTAATGGAATGGAAAAATTGGGAACTTAATTCCCTAGGGAGGCCACGGCCTCTAGGGCCTTTTTGGGGCTTAATTATGTAATTTTGGTAACCTTGGAACTTAGATAATCAAGGGATTAAATCATTGGTAATAGGATAGAAAATTAGCAAATTGGAAGAATGGGATATACTTTGAGATTCATACATTTTAAAGAACCATGAATGAAATTTATCATAAAACTTAAGGTAATTTTAATTAGGGCAAGAACAAGAGAGTGTGAGACTTTGAGATCTTAGAATAACTTTCTAAGTGTATGAGAATAAATTACATTAGAAAATTTAATTAATTATGAGAATTCATTTAGAGACGAACCTTGAAAGAAAGGCTAATTTTAAGTAAGAATTCATAATAGATCTTAAAAATGTATCACTTTAGTTGATTCCAATATTATGATATTGTGGGTCCATGTGAGTGATCAATGATGTGTTGATGCTCATTTTGGCCAATTGTGACATATTGTGGAATAGTATGTAATGATGATCATACATGTTTATGCATAGAGTCTTTATGCATTGTGGAAGTCCTTTGGACTGTTGTTAAGGTCAAGTTGCCTAGGAGATTGAACACACTTTAGTGCGAGTGCGAGTAGACTAGTGTAGGTCATGTTATGACCTTGGGGATGTCGGGGTGCGGGTTCCTCGCAATGGACAGTTGGTAGCTCTCTTGCTCGTGGGGTAGACCGATGCAAATGCACCTATGATCCGGACCGAGACACTGTCCTATATCATGATCTAGTGTAGACTGTCTGTACAATGCCTGGATGTGCACGTGGAAAACTGTTGAGTTGTGGCACTTTGGCCTCGGCAGCGGAGTTACAAACATGTCTCCTGATCTTTCTCTTCGACTATTTGTGTCTAGCTCCATGGAGTAGGAATTTGGGTACTGTGTGCATATGCATCTTGAAATGTCACACCATCCAATAATTACTGCTTTATGTGGATTTGAACTATTTATTTATTATTATGATGAATGACTACCTGGAACTGTTTACCTGCTTACTGTTGTATTTACTGTCTATCATTATTATTATTGTTCTTGAAATGCTATCTAGGCACGTTGTGCCGTTTTGTTTCTTGCTGCTATAATTGGTAATGATGGTAGGATGTCTTACCTCTTTCCTGTATTTCTATCATTTTCTACCTATATATTATGTCCCATCGAAGATGACAGCAAGGAGGTTGGAGCTCCCGATTTCCCAGGCTTCTGGCTTGATCACGATTAGCATCTACTGTGGAGCATGGAGGCACGCATGCGCGGATTTCTGGGCGATGTGTGTCTGACCTTCCTTGGGGGCCCAGAATGCTGGCACATCAACCTGAATTCCGACCGCTGTGTCTACCTAGGAGACGTGTCGATCTCTTTGGCCTGGAGTCGTCATAAGTCGCTGATCCTTACCTACTGCATCAGCCTACATTTGGAGTTTTATCTGCCCATCTGGGAGATGTGGGGTGACCGCTACTACACCCGCAGGATAACTCTTTTGATTCCACTGCTCGGACTCTAGCTCGTGGCTCTGTGGCTCCTATGGAGGTTTCCTCATATGAGGAAGATCCCGAGGAGGACCTCGTGGAGGATCCTGAAGAAGATCCTGATACGATTCCTCCTCATCTGAGGGACTGATATTACTGGTAGCTACTTATGACTGTCAGTGTTTTATTTTGAGGGCCTGATGTTTTGTTTTGATGGGCTGTACATTCTGATATCTTGGGGATGTATATGTATGATCCTATGGGCATGTATAGTTTTGCTTTTTGGAATTCCAGGCTTGTATCTAAAACACATTTGACATCTATATATATATATATGCATGTTGTTCAGATGTAAGTTTTACTTTTTGTCTTACTCTTTATTGCTATTTACATTTCGCCACTACATTTTATTAATTAACAATATATATATATATATACCGCCATTTTACTTATGTACTAATGAATCGGATAAATTAATCTTAACTAAAATGAATCGGGTCTTAATTTCACAAATTTTATTTTTCACATTTTCTATTTGACAATGTGACGTTACCTCCCAAAAAGGGGCGTTACATTAAGCTTGCTTCCTATTGGTCCGTCATAAAGTTGTCATAACCACTAATGTTGACTAAGCAGTATAATATTTATTTTTATCTGCTATTATCCTACGGACACAATTAACTGTAGTTTTTATCGCCCGATAATTAAATACAGTACAAAACACAGTAAAAAAAAATTTAAAAAATTATTTTCGATTTCAGGTTTAGTAAGATCCCCCTTCCCCGTCTCAACAGTACAAAATTTTCTGGTTGCAGAAAAATTTTCACTTTTCTGGACCCTACTAGGCCCACGTACAGCCCCCTTAGGCCCATAGACAACCCATGGATAATATTAAAATAATCAGAGAAATATAAAAATTTCATAATCATCCATAAAATCATAAAAATTATAAAACTTACGAAAATCAAATCAGATTGCGTAAAATAATTAAGACTTAATAGTAATAATTAAAATATGTAAGATTTTTCCTGGCCCGAAAATTATTATTTTCTGACACGGAGTAAATCACACAAAACAATCAAATGTATTCACAGAATACTCAAAATAATTTTACAGTTCACAAAAATCACTAAACAATAGAATTCTATTATTACTGTCATATAACTAGGAAATTTGGGGTGTTACATAACTTACCCAAGTTGTAAAAGAATTAATCTTGTAAAAATACTGATTTTAAAATTTCTTTTGTGGAATAACTATAATTAAATAAAACCTTTAAACTTAAAAAGTAATCAAAAGTAGATTCACCATACTTGCATACATAGCAAAACATTGTTTGCAAATAATTTATATAATTACACACTCAAGCCCAAAAGTTAATTTATACATTACACACGATGGAAAATATAAAATACTTAAACATAACATCCCAAAAACAAACTAAGGATTTGAGCCCTCAGCAGGATCCTCCTCCTTTTCCTTGATGTCATCATTAAAGAAACCTGGTGGATATAACATGCGCTTAGCGGGTGTCCTAGCTGATGATACCATTGAATCCTCCTGTGGGATATAAAAACTACCACCCTAGAGCTCACATATAGGCATCGTGAACTCAAGACGCACTGAAGCATGCTGCGTCAACACAAGAGTTCCACCTCTAGTACCATTGAGGTTAAGAGTTAAGTCCACGGTATACACAAATTGCTCATTCCCATAGTCAAACCTCCACGCGTCAGTCCCCCCATGGAACTGCATTGTGACGAAACCCAGAACTTGATGTCTTGCCGCCATAAAACAAACACAACAAAAGATACACTACTGGTGGTAAATAGAATTACCAGCTCCTTCGTCTCCTTGGTCTTCATCAAACATATACAACAAGACAAATATAATATAGCAAAGAGGTGAGATCCCCTACATCAATACCAATAAGGCAGTATAGAAAATGACAATAAATGGTACAGATACCATATTATCATGTATAATCATATTATCACATTGCAAATAATATATCAGATAAACATAATTATCATATCAATATGCTGACCCACTATGCATATGTACTAAGACCAAATCCTACTCCATGGAGTTAACCACAATTTCAGAGAGAAAGATAAGGAGTACATGTCTGTATATCGTTAGCCTCAAATCATGTGCCAATATTTCATATCATGGTACGCAACATGGCTAATACAAGACACTCTCAACAAATCATGAAAAGAGTAGCAACTCCGTCAAGACCGTTGGTGTGTTTGCATAGGATACCACGGCGCAGAGGTGCTACCAACTGGCCACATATGACTTTCCATACCCCCAATGTCTCCAAGATCACTGAAGATCGTAACTACGTAATTCTCACTTGCACGAAGGAGTAATTTCAATCTCCTAGGCACACTTGCTTTAACCAAATAAACTGACACACTTTTCTATGCATGATGTATGATCTAAAACACATACCAACCATATCTTACAATATTTCACATATACACACCATTACTTAGCGGTATCACTTTCTGACATAATTGGGCCCACCATTATAGCTCGACAGCAACTCGCTATTATTTCCAATCGCGTAAATATTTTATTGTATTTTTTGAAATTGCGTAACATTTTTCTTTCGTTTTTAAATAGCGTAAGTATTTTCCAACATTTTTGCAATCGCAAAAATATTTTTAAACGTTTTCTAAATCGCGTAATGATTGTAAATCATTTTCTCAATCGTGTAACACAAAAATCACTATTTTTAAATCACGTAAGAATTTTCTAGCATTTTCCACTTACGTAAACTATTTCATAGCTTTCTAAACTTAGTTATAAAATTTTCTACATAATATTAGCAATTTGTCAATATTTAAAATATTATCCTACTAAGAATTTTTAACGTAATATTTTCCTCTATTCTTTATAGAAATTTAACTTCTTTGATTTACTTAAATATTACAACTCAAAATTTTCTAACGCGCTTCAAAACCCAAAGGGTGAGCTATACGTTAGCCAATTTCAAGTTTTAACTTTATTCATTATTATAACTTAAATATGCTAATTTAATTCTAAACATTAAATCCATTTTCCTTTTTCTACTAAAAATTCATCAAATTGAATTTTTGTTTATTAATCAACTAAGTATATACTTAGGAAAATAGTTTTGGATCTAAAACACTAAACTTTGGCATGTTGGCCAAAAATTCATTTATACTTTATAAATCCTATTTAATTATTCTCCATCACATAATTCTTTACAAAACTCTTGAATCCAATTTCTTATCATTAAACCCTTTAATCCATAATTTAGGAAATTTTTTTTGAAACATCTTGTCCTCTTGTTGGTGTAAAACTGTGAGCCTCCATAGGTTCTTTGGAACCTCCATACAACTTTTTACTATATGAATCACATCCTACTTAATAAAATAAATCATCATGCTTCAAAATCATATAATCAAGCATATAATCAAAGCTAGAAAACATACCAACCAAAAATTATCACAAACAAAGTAAGCTATAAATCACACAGGTGAATAAATCCTTATGGATTTTCCACCACAAACAAGCCACTTCCTTACCACCAACATATGGTTGATGAGGTTAATCTCCCTCTTACCTCAAAGAAGACAAAATCCTACAAGTGCTCCCTCCAAGAATTTCGTGTAGTCCTCCAAAGGAAACCTTAACAAACTTAAACCAACACAAAGTCATAATCTAAGCTTTACAAAGAGATGGTTGCAAATATTCACGCATGGTTCGCAATGGTTGATTTTCATGTTCATCATGTACATTTTCATTTTCAATCATTGTGTCAATTATGTGTGATTGTGATTGAAACAAATCAATATATAAAGTACCAGAATTAATTTTAACTAAACGACTAGAATTTAAATCACGATACCAATGAAGTATAAATAAATGACTTAAAAAGAATAATGTACAAGTTAGTAAGTCAGAAAACAAAAATAAATGACATAAATCAAAAAGTTAGATAGCGTAAATAAATGACATAAATATAAAAGTTAGAAAGTTAGTAAGCATAAATAAATGACATAAATATTAAAGTTAAAAGGTTAGTAAGTCAGAAATCGTTAATAAATAAGACAGAAAGCATAAATAAATGAGATAGAAAGTTAGAGAATTAGAAAGTTAGAGAGTTAGTAAAGAAACCGAAGGACCAGCAAGCCGATCTTTTGCTCCGGTGAGGCAGAAGAGAGAATAAATTTTATTAAAGAATGAGAACCTCAATAAACTAAAACTTCAAATCAAGTCCCCGACAACAGTGCCAAAAACTTGATGAGGATTAAAGGATGCAAACCCAAGTACAAGTTGTCTCAAGTAATAAATTTCTTGGGAGTCCGAGCGCGATCCACAGGGAATTGATGAAGAAAAATTATTTAAGGTAAGGGAAGGCTTTGTCACAACAATAAAGATAATAAAACTTGTTTACAATTAAATTAAAGAACTTACTTGGGTTATGAGATCCACTTTTGGTAATAAATTAAAGACAAGATTAATTCTTTTTATAACTCAATTGAAATTCACGCACAATGGAGTTTCCAATCGAAGAATAAAACATTCAAAGTCTATTTAGAATTATATACGTAGTTATATTATGGTTCCTTTAATTATTTACTAACACCTACACTTGTAAATGGGTTCAAGCATTCATTGTGCCAAACCATGTGTCTACAATGAATCAAGAACTCCACTTTACAAGGAGGGTTTCTAAATTGATTTGAAACAAAATACAACACGTATAATGATCATTTGATAATATATCATTTAAACACAAAAAAGAAATTAATCTAACCTTATTTTATTGCCAAAAGCTTCACTCATTCACCCAAATAAGATGAAAATTAGTTACCTATGAGTAAGAAGAAAGAAAAAGAGAAGAAGAAGAAGATGATCATAACTTCTATTTACAATAAAAGAAAATTACTACAAGTAAATAACATAATAACATGAACTTAATCTAAAACCAAGATTCTCCAAATGATCTACCTATGGTCCCTTTTATAGAGGATTAGGATACAAAATGACAAGGGAATTGATTAATGAATGAGTGGATGAGTGCGTGGATGAGTGGAAAATGCCAAAAAACTTTTGTGAGTGGAAAATTATTGAAATTTCTTGTCTCTGAAATCATTTAGTGATGAACTTATGGATAACGTCAGAACAAAGCAAAGTGGTCTTCATGAAGGTTCTAGGAAATTTCTCAGCTTTCCAATGCCACTAGAACCATTCAAAAATTCGTCATACAGCCTAAGATATGACCCAATTACTGCAGACTACTCAGGGCCAGTTTCAGTACCTCTATTTTGACTTCCAGACCCAATATGACCTCCAAGCTGTCTGAATGAGCTCTTGTGTTCTTCATGAAAGTTGTAGATATGGGTCTTAACTTTCAGATGCCAAATTTTTAGTCCATTTTAGTTTTTTTTAACTCGAATTATGCAATGATTACTGCACACTGTTTGGGTTCCAGTCACAAAACTCTTGTTCTGACTTCTAAGCCCAATTAGCTCCACTAGATGTCCGATTTTTTTATGGAGCTCTGCATGAAAGTTGTAGAGCTCTCTCTTATCTTTCTTACAAGGTAAGATACATAATTATAAGACATATAAAACTCAAGATATGGCCGAAATACAAAAATAATATAAGACCAAAATAATGCTAAAATAAAATCAATTAAGTCCAATTTGAGTCCAAATTTACAAAACATAACCAAACTTAATCAATTAAGTACATGGAGAGTGTAAATAACTAAAAATGAGGGTTTATAAATGTATAAAATATGTGATTATCAAATTCCCCCACACTTAGCTTTTTGCACTCCTAGACAAAACACATAATACCAAAGCTAGGAAACAAAGAAAAACGACACAGACTCAAAAGCTAAAAACTCTAAAAGACTCGATGAATCAAGAAGAGCAACCAGAAATTCAAGGGATCAAAGCATTAATGAGGTAACATTTCTTCACATCTCAAACCAATAAGCAAGGAAACTTCAGATGAAAAGAATGAATCAAGAATGATAGATCCTCATAGAATTCACTCTCAATCTCTCAAGTATTTAAAAGGTAAGTATTTCACTCTATTCAACCCATGAACAATTGTACTACTATGAGCTTGCTTATCTTCTACTTCTACGCTACATAAAACACATGCACACAAAACTCAAGTAGACTTTATTCGAGGTTGTAACGAGGTCATGGTAAATGAGAGGGGATAATATAGATATAAGAAGATAAATACCAAAGAGAATAAAAGAGCATTATGGTACAGTTAGAGTGGAGAAGATGTTTGAGAACATTCATCATAAAGGACAATGACCAATATTTGACTAATGTTTTGTTGAAGATCAATCCCAAATTAGTGAATTGAATTCATTATTAAGTCTGAACCTTCTCCTTCTCTTCCTGTTGTTTCCAAGCATCCACCTTTATTCTTGGTATGGATATACCACATGGTGTATCAGGGGACTCTGATAATCTTTTGATTGTAGTGGTGGTCAGCTCCTTTTTTTTTATCATTTTGCATACACACCCCTACACTTGTTCAAGAACAAGGCCAATGCTCTCTTATTCCCTAAGGTTAGGTAAAAACATGTTTTTTTTTAAAGGCACATAATGAACTAAAAACAAGTAATGGTCAAATAAGCTCAAAGGGGTTACACAAGGAAAAATATACAAGGATGGCTATTTGGTCAAAGTAGCTATTTCAAAATGCCTCAATCATATTTATGTATGCATATAAAAATGTAGCTTCAAAAAGAATCAAAGCAAGTTCTAAAGTAACAATTCATGAGTGAAAAAAAATCACACAAGAAAGAAGAAAATGGTACAGATATTCAATCAGTTCATCAATAAGCTCAAAATCTCACAAGGCATATTTCTATCATTCTCAATCCACCATATCAACATTCATATCCAAGCTTGTGATTTTTAAGAAAGAAGACAATTTATGCTAAGATCCAAGAATCTATTTGCTACTTCTACACAAAATAATTATTTCCTCAACTAAGATGCGTCTCAAGAGTAAACTTACCTCCAAGGCAAAATTTACTCTTTACTCTGCCATTCTTAATTGGTTTTACTACGAATAGGTTTCTGACAGTCATATCACTAAACATACTTCCCAATTTAGATGTGTAACACCCCAATTTTTAAAAAATGTACCGAATGTACTGTTTGCTGTTTTTCAAGCTTTCGTGTAAATGACCGTTGTATCCCTATTTTACTGTTTCTCGATTTCTGCATGAAATACAAATACGTTTATACAGGCTCAAATTTTATTTGGTCTTTTTACGTAATTTGTTTGAGACGGTAAAATAAAAGTTTTTCGAACATGTTTTAATTTTTCGGAAGATATACTGAGACAATTAATCGTAGAATCTGTAATTTTATTTGAACTTTTTGGATGATTAGCTACGTTGTGGGAAAAAATAAGAAAATGACCATTACGTCCGAGTACAATTTGTCTTGTTTTTGCTTGTTTTTAATTGTTTTCTACTTGATTTAGTGTCCAATATTACTATCTGTGATTTTATATGGACTTTTTGTGTGATTTGCTACTGGGCGGGAAAATAATATTTTTCGGACCGATAAAATCTGTTTTTAATTATTCGTGATCGGGATCTTACTAAACCCATTCGAATGAGCCTAAAATTAATCTTTTAATTTTTAGGATTTAATGTCAAATAAAATAATTTTGTATTATTATAATATTATTTTATTAGTCAATATAATTTTAGTGACAATGGACCCTAAATGTTTTGCGGGACCCACGTTTAGCTAAACCAATTAACTTAGTAGCTTAATTAAACATGATTAGTGGAGGAATATTCTTGAACATGATGATAAGGCTTGATGACTAGGTTATTAGTGACTAAGCATGGTGACTAAGGCTAATGACTAGGTTAGGAGCAACCAATAGGAAACAAGCTTGCTAATCAAGGCTTAATCTTGACCTTTGATGCATCCAAGGGCTTGGATGAAGCCAAGCAAATGTCCACCTTGCATGGCTTGAAGTCTACGGCCATATGTGTAACACCCCTTGATGTACCAACTGCGGCGCAATCGTCATTACACCACAGTTACTAAACCCAGGCGTGTCACAGTCATGATAATAGTAGTTTAAAAAAAATTAACGAGTTTATTTCTTCGCATTTATACATAAGTAGAAAATACGAGCCATGAATGAATTATAGATGCATACAACCCTTAATACAACCATTGAAATGAAATCACATTCTTTATACATATATATATATATTTTATAGCCAACTTACGCGAATCACTGATAACATAGAATATAATAATTACAGAGTCAAGTAAAATACAGCGGGAATAAAACATGAAAGAGGGGGAGGTAATAACCCAGGGATGGGTACTACCAGCAGACAAAGCCGCAACCCCATATGCATGTGACACTCGGCGTCCCAGTTGACACAACAGGCATCAATGCCCCCTCGCAGCTACGCTCCCATGAAATCAAAGAAATCTTGCCAGGTTCTCAACCCCATCGGCAAGGTGTGGTTCCTCATCGTCTTCTTCACGATCTTTTACCAAATATGAATATAAACCAGCAATACAGAAATATAGGAAAGAGGTGAGACACGCGTCATTCATTACCACTATTAGCAGCAAGAAAATAGCACGGCGCAAAGCGCCCACCGAGCAATACAGATCATGCATTTATCAATAACAACAACGAAAATTATAACAGAAGCAATTCAATTCTAAGCGATAATCAGATTCAATAACAACAGTAATATTTATGGTAAAGGTAGAACTACAGTAAGCAATAGCAAGCAGATCACAATGGTTATTCCAAGAACCAGTACAATAATCAGGTAATCATTTACAGATATTCATGCTCAACAGTTTATAAGACCAGCAATGAACGATGCACAATGCATGCTTTCCCAATTCCTACTCCATGGAGCTAGACTAAATCAAGCGGAGAGAAAGATCAGGAGACGTGTCTCGCAACTCGGCTGCCGCGGCCAGGTGCTAAAACTCAACAGTTTTCAACGTGCACATCGGGCATTGTACGATTTTAGGCCCACGCTCGATCACGACATAGGACATGGTGTCAAGTCCGGATCGTCGGTGTGTTTGCATCGGTTTGCCCCACGGTTGCAGAGGAGCTCTAAACCTGTCCATGTGAGGGACCCGCACCCCGACGCCCCGAGGTCATAACACGACCCACACTTGTCTATTCGCACCGCGCACCTGGGGTGTGTGCAATCTCCTAGGCAACTTGGCCTTACAACGCATCCACAAGGACATTCACAATGCATAAGACTCTATGCATGAATATGTATGATCAACATCACATACCATTCCATAATATGCCACAATTGGCTCAAATAAGCATTATTACAACATTGGTCACTCATATGAATCCACAATATCATAATATTGAAATCAAATAAGGTAATATACTTTTAGGGTCCATCATGCGTTCTTATTCAAGATTTTCCACTCTTACAAGAATTCATCACTAAGTAAGTTTCCATCTCGCGTTATGCTCAAGTCTCTCGATACCAATCATTTAGTTTTTATTCTTCATGGGGTCAATCTCATTCCTAAAATCAATGATCAAAATCGTGGCTTCCCTAAGGTCCACTGCTAACATCAATTTCTCCCATTTTATGCATTGATTTCTTGATATCCTTTACTTAAGTTTTTGTTCACCAAGTTCATTCTAATCCCTTATAGTTTTAATCTAATATCCTAGCTTCAAATTGAGTTAAATAACCCTTAAAGCTCTCCATCTCACATCCCAACACTAACATTTATATTTTCAATTACATAGGCTTCATCTCACAGTTTCCTATTGGTTCGTCATGGGCGCTTAGACGCCATATCTCGTAGCGCCCGGGCGCTGGTGTAGCGCCTGAAGACGCGACCACGAAGCGCCCTGAGCGCTCACCGGGCCGCGTTACGGGGAAAACTTCACGGGCACGATTGAGCGCCTAGGCGCTATGCACAAATTCGGGCGCTAGTGCATTAACAGGGTTCTGCGAAATTCTTTTCAAAAAGAGCCCCGGCCCATTCATTATCCAAAATCCCTCATCAATTTTCAACCATTCTAAAATGAGATACATGACATTTAATTACAAAATAGCAACATATGAGTTCATAATCATCAAGTCACACAATATACATTCATACATCCATACAAATCAAACAACAACATCATGGAAATAACCCAACATAACAAAGAGGAAATCCAACATGGATTCTCTCATCAACAACAACACACAAGACATTTCCTTACTACCAAGATTGGTTGAAGAGGATTATCTCCCTCTTACCTATATGAAGGCAATCACAAGAATGCTTTCCCTTTTTGCTCTTGATTTTCGTTTTCCCTTCAAGAAAAACCCTAGGGTGAGAAATCCCCAATGTGTTCACTCCAATCATAGAAAAATGACTCCTTGGCCACATAGGTGACCAATAAAACGAAAATGAGAAGGAGATGGAAGAGAGTTGAAGACTTTACCTCAAAAGCTCCAAGCTTTAGCTCCAATGGTGAAAAATGGAGGAAGAAGAAGAAGAACCAAGAAAACTCCAAGAATCACCCTTGATTTTCGGATTTGAAGCTCAAAAACCCTAGAAAATTTGGTCCAAGTTAGAACAATGAAATGATGTGTAAAAGAAGAAGAAAATGGCCATTGAACCAAGGAAAAACAGAAACGAAAATGGAAGGAGAAGGCTGGAATTTTTCAGCCATGGGAGCTCACCTTCAAGGCTTGAGAAGTGGTTGAAGATGGAAGCTTTTCTTGAAACTCCAAGCACAAAAGATGAAGAGGAGGTGTAGGAGATTAAGGAAATGTGAGTGGTTTAAATTTTTATGGAGGTTTGGGATTTCATTGGGGTGGCTGGACGTAGAGGTCTTTGGAAGGAGAAGAGAAAAATTTTGAAGAAAGAAAGAAGAAGAGGAATACGTAAATGAAGAAGCAAAATGTGTTTTTGGGTGAAAATGTGTTAATGAATTACTTGGATAATTATTCAACTCTTTACTCCTCTTTGAGGCTGCAGATACGTAAGTGAGAGGGAGAGAAATGAGTGGGAAATTTGGCTTCCTTTGGAAGCCACACACTTGGTCAAAGCTTGGGTCAAAGCTTGTTAAGGAAGCTTTGATTAAAATACACTTAAATTTGAATTAAAGTGATTTGATTAGACATAAAGCGGATTACATTGGGATAATGTGATAGTATTTTTATTACACACTATTATCCATTAGATAATAGTTGATCGATAGAAGTCGGTATTTAATTAATCGACGGATGAATTTTATTTGTATTGATTTAATTGTATCGTAAAGATTTCTCGGAAATTTGCGAAACCTCGAAAAATTGTGTCAAGTCCGGGTTTAGTAAGATCCCCGTTGACTTATCCATAGTTCCAGGTTCGCAGAGAAAACATCGCGTTTTCCGGTTCGGCCAATACAATACGCAAAACGAGGAATATACGGTAATATTCGACGTTTCCAGAAAATTCGAGAAAATTCTCAAAAATTGCAAATATTATAAAACGACTATCTGTCATATAAATTTCCAATTTTTAAAGCATTCTGATCGTTTTCACGATTCTGCTCAATATTAACGCAAAACGAGGAATATATTAAAATATTATTCGTTCTGGAAAAATTCGAAAGAATTCATAAATCACAAATATTGGAAAATGACTATTCATGGTGAAAAAATCAATTTCCGGAGTGTTACACTGGTCTTAGCAATTCCTAGCCCAGTGTACACGTAAAACGAGGAATAATATTAAAATATTCCGCGTTCTCAGAAAAATCCAGAAAAATTCCAGAAAATCCCAAATATTGAAAAATGATCATTTATCTGGAAATTATAAATTTTCGGGATGTTACAACACTCCCCTTCAAATAGAAATTTCGTCCTCGAAATTTTCATCCCTTAGATTAAACATTAACGTGTTTCCTTATCTTATTTTCTTACCCTCAGATCGTGTCTCTAGTTACGTCAATTCGGAGATCACCCTTACCAACCCGATCTCTATATCTTTGTGTTGCTTTATTCTTCTATTTTCAATCTTCGCGAGAAGTTTCTCATAGATCAGACTCTCTAAACGAATTGCACCGGGTTTAGCTTGATGACATGGCTGGATCGGTGACATACTTTCGCGAACGTGACATATGGAAGATATCATGGAGATTTAGAAGGAAAGGATGATAATCTGTCGACAAGCTATTGAACCAAACCAAAAACGAAATTTGATATAGTCCAAAGAATTTTGGAATGGGTTTATTAGTGTGATGACGGGACGACACCGAAACTAGGCGTCATACTTCTTCAAAAACTCTAATTACCTTTCTGTCTCATGTTCAGCCCCCTTGTTATCAAATAGATACTTCAGGTCCTTGTGATTGCTAAAGGCGTTGATCGTAGCAAGTGTCTCCATATTCTAGGAGCAATTTTTAACTACGGCCAGCACCAAATCGTGAGTTAGGCAACTTTAATGTGTCCTCAACTACCTTGAGGTGTAAGTCACAACTTTTCCAACCTTGCATGAACACATATCCTAGATTTTAATGTGAAGCATAAAATTCTCTAAATAGTTCTCTGGGATTAGGTAGAACCAAATCTGACAAGCATTCAAATGTCTCCTCGACCTTTAAAATCTTTCTTCACATGCGTTAGTCCATAGAAGTTTTGATTCCCTTCTCGTAAACTAAGCAAAATATCCAGCTATCTTGGAGGATCCATTGATACTCCTTCAATCTATGTATCTTCTTCGATAAAACTAACTAATTCCACCAGCTATGTGTCTCTTTTACGGTCTCCGATCTCTCCTTTTGAAGAACTACTTCAATCTCTTGGGAATCCACGACAATTTGGAATTTCATGATTCAAAACTGAACCTTCTCAATTAAGAATCCGTCACTCGATACTTTGGCATTTACTCACTCTCCTTTAAGGTCGGGAAAACTATGTCGAGATGTCCAACGTGTATCTTTGTACTTTCGAGATTAGATCGAATGTCATCATTAATGACAATGACAATTATGTTCTAAGTAAGGATAGAAAATACAATTCGTGTTGTCCATGAATACAATAGGAGCATTTGTCACTCCGATTGACATCACGGGATACCCGTAATGTTGAAAGCACACTCGAAAGAATCATTTTGGGAACATTCTCAATTTCCACGAATCCATCGATGACCAGGTCATACATCGATCTTGGAGAGAACAACGACTTCTTTCCTTGACCCATTGAACGCTCATCTTTTCCCGAGGACACTCATCCTTGATTGAAACCTTGTTTATTTTGTGACGGTCCCCGTCTCACCGAGAAATTTCATTCCTCTCCTTAACTAACAACATCGTAGTTTGACATGTGACACTCTTCGACTATAAGAGCGGCATCTATATTCCCTTTACTTTTGGTTCTCTACGGAAAACATTAACATATACCCTCAAGCTCCTTTCCCTTATGAAGCTTAGACTTTGTTGGTTGTCACGAATTCAAAAGTCTTAGTTTCAAAAAATCACTAAGATTTTTTTTTTTTTTTTTTTTTTTTTCGGAATGACCTAGCAGATAATAATCAGGAAATGACTGATCAATCTCTAAAATCATGAATTCGAACAGATATGATTTAAGGCAAGCAAGATAGGTTAACAAAAGACTCGGTCTTTAGTAGAAGTGGGATAGATTACACAACTTAGGTGTCAACGACAAGTCTTAGTAACAGAAATAGAAGTAACTTAAGTTAAAGATAAGAAGGATATAAATGAATCCAAACGATCCATACGGTTACAAATGGTAAAAGGAAGGGTTACCCCCAGAATTATACAGTACGATTACAGGATCATCATTTGAGGCATAACTTCCACGGTTTAGATCTCCGAATTTTGAAGTCTCAGCACCTCCCAGGGTATAAGTTCGCTTCACGCTTGTGGTTCCACAAATGCCCTTACAAAGACATTGGTGAAGAATTTGCCTTTGCTTGATCGCGTTTTAGAGACGTGTCCGAGCTTTCCGCATCTAAAACAGATTATCCCTTTGATCTTACACTCCCTCGTGAAGTGTTCCTTTCCGCATTTCATACATCTTGGCGAAGATGTTGGGATCAATTGGATACACCGCCACTAGTACTTTGTCCTTTAAAAGGAATTGGTTGTTGTTGTTGTTTCCCACGATACCTGTGTGCATGGTTTCCGCTTAAACCGGTTAACTTTTCTATTATTCCTCCTTTGGAATCTAGGTAGTCCACGTTTGCCCGAAGTCGACTTTCCTCCAACAGATTCGAACCTCAACTTCCAACTCTCGTTGTTGCGTGATCCTCTCGATCCTGGTAAGTTGTCATCTCGGCTATCATTTGCCTTTCTTACTTAAAACGGTTCAGCCATACTCCTATCGTCTTGTCTGCGCTCACATGTATAAACGTCACGAGCCGGTGTCTTTCTCCGAAGACGGACCAAACATAACACAATAAAACAAACGTAATTATTCCAAACAATATTGCCTCTTTCGGAAGCCAAACACAAAGAGTCACACAATGCACACCATTCAAGCAAGACTAGCGAATTTACGAATCTTAACAGCTTCCAGCCCGAACTTCTTCATTCTGCCTCCACAGCGTAATCTCTCGTAAGTTGTCAACTTCCAAACTACTTCACGAACCTAACTTACACTAACTATTTCTTTCTCCGGAAGATCGGTTTTCCAAAATCCTTTGATCTCCTCACAAAAGAATTCCTATTTTCCTAACACAAGACGCTTAGGAGAAGTCATAGTTTCTGTACACACGAGAACATTACATATTGAGTAGGCGGTCCTCAATATCATGTAACGCATAACAAGTAGCTATCAACATTCAACCTGATGACAAGTCATGCATTCCTTTCCCATCATCTCGATCAAGAGACAAGGAAGTGCACAATGAGACCAATTTCTAATATGCCTAAACATAGCAAGTCCATACCCCTAACTCAATAGGATGAAGCTGCTCAAAGCTTCGATACCACCTTTATGTAACACCCTTGATGTACCAAGCTGCGGCGCAATCGTCATTACACCACGGTTACTAAACCCAGCGTGTCACAGTCATGATAATAGTAGTTTAAAAAAAAATTAACGAGTTTATTTCTTCGCATTTATACATAAGTAGAAAATACGAGCCATGAATGAATTATAGATGCATACAACCCTTAATACAACCATTGAAATGAAATCACATTCTTTATACATATATATATATATTTTATAGCCAACTTACGCGAATCACTGATAACATAGAATATAATAATTACAGAGTCAAGTAAAATACGGCGGGAATAAAACATGAAAAAGGGAGGTAATAACCCGGGGATGGGTACTACCAGCAGACAAAGCCGCAACCCCATACGCATGTGACACTCGGCGTCCCGGTTGACACAACAGCATCAATGCCCCCCCTCGCAGCCTACGCTCCCATGAAATCAAAGAAATCTTGCCAGGTTCTCAACCCCATCGGCAAGGTGTGGTTCCTCATCGTCTTCTTCACGATCTTTTACCAAATATGAATATAAACCAGCAAGAACGAGAAATATAGGAAAGAGGTGAGACACCCGTCATTCATTACCACTATTAGCAAAGAAGAAAATAGCACGGCGCAAAGCGCCCACCGAGCAATACAGATCATGCATTTATCAATAACAACAACGAAAATTATAATGAAGCAATTCAATTCTAAGCGATAATCGATTCAATAATAACAAGTAATATTTATGGTAAAGGTAGAAAAACGGTAAGCAATAGCAAGCAGATCACAATGGTTATTCCAAGAACCAAGACAATAATCAGGTAATCATTTACGAGATATTCATGCTCAACGGTTTATAAGACCAAGCAATGAACGATGCACAATGCATGCTTTCCCAATTCCTACTCCATGGAGCTAGACTAAATCAAGCGGAGAGAAAGATCGGGAGACGTGTCGCAACTCCGCTGCCGCTGAGGTGCTAAAACTCACGGTTTTCAACGTGCACATCGGGCATTGTGACAGACGGCCCACGCTCGATCACGACATAGGACAAGTGTCAAGTCCGGATCGTCGGTGTGTTTGCATCGGTTTGCCCCACGGTGCATGAGGAGCTCTAAACCGTCCATGTGAGGGACCCGCACCCCGACGCCCCGAGGTCATAACACGACCCACACTTGTCTATTCGCACCCGCACCCGGGGTGTGTTCAATCTCCTAGGCAACTTGGCCTTACGGTCCACAAGGACATTCACAATGCATAAGACTCTATGCATGAATATGTATGATCAACATCACATACCATTCCATAATATGCCACAATTGGCTCAAATAAGCATTATTACAACATTGGTCACTCATATGAATCCACAATATCATAATATTGAAATCAAATAAGGTAATATACTTTTAGGGTCCATCATGCGTTCTTATTCAAGATTTTCCACTCTTACAAGAATTCATCACTAAGTAAGTTTCCATCTCGCGTTATGCTCAAGTCTCTCGATACCAATCATTTAGTTTTTATTCTTCATGGGGTCAATCTCATTCCTAAAATCAATGATCAAAATCGTGGCTTCCCTAAGGTCCACTGCTAACATCAATTTCTCCCATTTTATGCATTGATTTCTTGATATCCTTTACTTAAGTTTTTGTTCACCAAGTTCATTCTAATCCCTTATAGTTTTAATCTAATATCCTAGCTTCAAATTGAGTTAAATAACCCTTAAAGCTCTCCATCTCACATCCCAACACTAACATTTATATTTTCAATTACATAGGCTTCATCTCACAGTTTCCTATTGGTTCTGTCATGGGCGCCTAGACGCCATATCTGTAGCGCCTGGGCGCTGGTGTAAAGCGCCTAGACGCTGACCACGAAGCGCCTGAGCGCTCACCGGGCCGCGTTACGGGGAAAACTTCGGGCACGAGCGCCTAGGGCGCTCTATGCACACGCCCGGGCGCTAGTGCATTAACAGGGTTCTGCGAAATTCTTTTTCGAGAGCCCGGCCCATTCATTATCCAAAATCCCTCATCAATTTTCAACCATTCTAAAATGAGATACATGACATTTAATTACAAAATAGCAACATATGAGTTCATAATCATCAAGTCACACAATATACATTCATACATCCATACAAATCAAACAACAACATCATGGAAATAACCCAACATAACAAAGAGGAAATCCAACATGGATTCTCTCATCAACAACAACACACAAGACATTTCCTTACTACCAAGATTGGTTGAAGAGGATTATCTCCCTCTTACCTATATGAAGGCAATCACAAGAATGCTTTCCCTTTTTGCTCTTGATTTTCGTTTTCCCTTCAAGAAAAACCCTAGGGTGAGAAATCCCCAATGTGTTCACTCCAATCATAGAAAAATGACTCCTTGGCCACATAGGTGACCAATAAAACGAAAATGAGAAGGAGATGGAAGAGAGTTGAAGACTTTACCTCAAAAGCTCCAAGCTTTAGCTCCAATGGTGAAAAATGGAGGAAGAAGAAGAAGAACCAAGAAAACTCCAAGAATCACCCTTGATTTTTCGGATTTGAAGCTCAAAAACCCTAGAAAATTTGGTCCAAGTTAGAACAATGAAATGATGTGTAAAAGAAGAAGAAAATGGCCATTGAACCAAGGAAAAACAGAAACGAAAATGGAAGGAGAAGGCTGGAATTTTTCAGCCATGGGAGCTCACCTTCAAGGCTTGAGAAGTGGTTGAAGATGGAAGCTTTTCTTGAAACTCCAAGCACAAAAGATGAAGAGGAGGTGTAGGAGATTAAGGAAATGTGAGTGGTTTAAATTTTTATGGAGGTTTGGGATTTCATTGGGGTGGCTGGACGTAGAGGTTTCTTTGGAAGGAGAAGAGAAAAATTTTGAAGAAAGAAAGAAGAAGAGGAATACGTAAATGAAGAAGCAAAATGTGTTTTTGGGTGAAAATGTGTTAATGAATTACTTGGATAATTATTCAACTCTTTACTCCTCTTTGAGGCTGCAGATACGTAAGTGAGAGGGAGAGAAATGAGTGGGAAATTTGGCTTCCTTTGGAAGCCACACACTGGGTCAAAGCTTGGGTCAAAGCTTGTTAAGGAAGCTTTGATTAAAATACACTTAAATTTGAATTAAAGTGATTTGATTAGACATAAAGCGGATTACATTGGGATAATGTGATAGTATTTTTATTACACACTATTATCCATTAGATAATAGTTACAGTCGATAGAAGTCAGTATTTAATTAATCTGACAGATGAATTTTTCGCTGTATTGATTTAATTGTATCTGTAAAGATTTCTCGGAAATTTGCGAAACCTCGTAAACTGTGTCAAGTCCCGGGTTTAGTAAGATCCCCCGTTGACTTATCCATAGTTCCAGGTTCGCAGAGAAAACATCGCGTTTTCCCGGTTCCGGTCAGCGCGCACGCAAAACGAGGAATATACGGTAATATTCGACGTTTCCAGAAAATTCCCAGAAAATTCTCAAAAATTGCAAATATTATAAAACGACTATCTGTCATATAAATTTCCAATTTTTAAAGCATTACAGTCGTTTTCACGACTCTGCTCAATATTAACGCAAAACGAGGAATATATTAAAATATTCGTCGTTCCCGGAAAAATTTGAAAGAATTCCCATAAATCACAAATATTGGAAAATGACTATTCATGGTGAAAAAATCAATTTCCGGAGTGTTACACTGGTCTTAGCAATTCCTAGCCCAGTGTACACGTAAAACGAGGAATAATATTAAAATATTCCGCGTTCTCAGAAAAATCCAGAAAAATTCCAGAAAATCCCAAATATTGAAAAATGATCATTTATCTGGAAATTATAAATTTTCGGGATGTTACAATATGGCTTTGGGAGGAACAAAAATCTCTTCTCTTTCATGCAAATTCTCTCTTCTCTCTCATCCAAGAACCCTAAACACCATTGTTACTTCCTTTCTCACCTATTCGGCCAAGCTTGATACTACACCATTCAATCACCCAAAATTTCTTCTAACCAAGTTTTCTAAACCTAAACACAATGCTAAGAACATCTCTAGTTGAAAGTTCTTTCAAAATCTTACATTTGAAGCTTGAAAACCTACTTGGAAGTTTGTACCAAGGAGGTGAAATCTCTTGTTTTTCTTTTCTAAATTCTTTTTCAAAGTTCTAAGCCATGATTTATCCATGGTTTAGGTTCTTTTTCAATGGTTAGTAACTTGTAGTTTTTGTTTAAGTTTGTTAGGTTCTTGAAGGAGGAAAACCGTGACCCTAGCAGGAGTGAAAGAATCCATTTGTCTTCATTTAAGGTAAGAGGAAGACAAATCTTATCACCTATGGATGGTGGTAAGAAGATGGAGTTGATTTTGTGATTGTAGAATCCATAAGGATTCATGTGTGTGCTTGTTAGTAGCTTATTTGATGTGGTTGTGTATTTGTTAGTAGCTTTCCTATTTGTTGTTTGTAATAAATTGCATGTCTACAAGCTTTAAGTTGCATGTCTATAAGCTTTGATAATATTGCATGTGTTAGAATTGCATGATAAAGTATAGAATTGCATGATAATGTATAGGATGTGAATAACATGTCAAGGAAATGCATGTGTGTTCCAAAGAACACTCCATAATGCCCACGGTTTGTAACCAAATGGGAACCAAAATGTTCTCTTAATTTTCCCAAAAGGTAAGTTAATTAACCTAGGAGAATTAGCAAGATATTAAGTTGTTTAGATCATGAAAAATGAATTTAGAAATCAAATGGTAAGAATTAGTATTTTGGGCCAACATGCCTAAAATGAATGTATTGATTTCAAAAACCATTTTCTAAAAATGATGGCTAAATGAATTTAGACAATACAATAAGTTTGACATGTATTTACAAGATGAAAAATAATTTAGAAATCAAATACAAAAGGGTTTATGAAATCCGGCCAACATGCCAAAATTAGGTAGTATTGATTTCTAAAATCAATTCCAAACCATTTTCATTTATAAAGTTGCAATATATGTTAAAAAGAATTTTTCTAAAATAAGTTTTGAAGAAATCAATTGATTAGAATTAATTTAAGGAACTAAAATCAATAATTTTATTGTTATAAAGGAAATACAGTAATCTTTAAGAATTTCTAACATATGGCTCATGCTATATTTTGAAGCATGTTAGGAGTTTTTAAAAGATTAAATTATCCGGTTTATTTAAATAAACAAAGTTTTTACGAAAAATTAGGAAACCATTATTATTAAAATTCTAAACAAAATACTGTCAATTTTTAGTAAAAACGGACAAATAAGATAGAAAAGATGTCCAAAAGACAGTATACGGTATGGAAAATATTACACGTAGTTTAAACGTACTAATTATTATTTCTGTTTATTTAAACAGTGATTTTTAAGGGATTTGGACAAGAAAATGATTTAAAAATCCTACGCAATTGAGAAAACGTATCAAAAATTCTACGCGATTTAAAAAAAAATAGAAAAATATATTTACGCGATTTATAAACGTTTGTAAAAATGACGGAATTAGGAAAACACGATAAAATTTCTACGCGATTGACCGTTGCTGTATTTATTTTGTGCTGTCGGGAAAATGTGAACCCGTACAGGCTTTTGAGGATTTTTCGTTGTCGGGAAAATGTGAACCCATACAGGCTTTTGAGGATTTTTTCTTTGTCGGGAAAATGTGAACCCGTACTGAGCTTTCTATTTTTCTGCCATTGAGGGCATATTATTATCTTGAGGGTATCTTCGTAATTTCAAATTTTTGGAATTATGTGTTGAGTTTATGCCAAATTTTTGGTGGATTGGTTGACGAGACGAATCACATCGTGTTGTCGATGCGATAAACGTAGTGTGGTTCATTGTTCTAATGGACTTGGAGACGTTAGTGTACGGTATCCCATATGTGGACGGAGTTGGTAGCTCCATTTGGGCCGTGGTAAACCGATAGCACACTAATGGACTCGACACGCACTATATTTAATCGAGATTTGTAAAGTCTAGTAGTACATTTGCCTCGTAGTGACACAACGTGAGACAGTGAACTACACCACACCACCTGGATGATGGATTCTGTGATGTGGGGCTATAGGACGCAACGTGTGACCGCGCAATAGTTGGTTGGGCAGCCGTGGTACTAATAGATTTTTTTGCGAGTCATTCTCTCGATATCTTTATGTGTTTAGCTCCATGGAGTAGGATCGTGTCTTAGTATATATATGATTATATCTTGGATATTATTTTATTTTCTCTATCTATCTTTATCGGTAATTATTATGATGGTTGTCTATTTCTTATTTTATTCTATACGTGATATTGTCTTATCGTGTTTTTATACGTGTTATATTTTGTCTGTGATGTTATGTATTGTTAGGATATCTAAATCTTACTCTATTCTCCGTTATTATTATTCTTGTTATAGCTTTTCGTATTGCATGAACTGTATATTTGTTGTTTGTTGTCTTCTTATTGGCCATGTTTATGGTGATTTTAGATTGTCTTACCTCTTCGTTGTATATATTTTTTGTATATTTATTTTACGCGGTAAAGACTTTGAGGAAGAGGAACAGCCTCTCGAGATTCTGTATACCGAGGAAGAAGAAGAACAACAAAAGGAAGATCAGTTTGATGATCAAGAACCATCTGATCATCCATATCCATTGGATTGATTTGATTGGGTATGGCGATACCTGGATTTCTAGGGTTTGTACAGCTGGAGTTTCATGGAGGATCGTTAGCTTGGCATCTGCGAGGAGACCGAGACTCTGTGACGTATGTAGGATGGCTGACTGTGACCTTACGTCAACAGTTTGATGGAGAGCCGGTTATGACTACTACTGTATTTTTACATTTAGAGTTACCTTTATCTCTTAGGCGTCATTTTGGTGGTATGACCACGGAGCCTAGTGAGATTAGTATCGTATCGATTGCGCGATCTCGTTATCGCCGAGTGTCGAGACATCCAAGGATATTTGTCTCCGATGATCATTTTCATGTTGAGAGTGATCCTTCGGAGGATTAAATATGCATGATGTTTTTTTTAGTGGGCGCGTCTGCGTATGTATGTATATATTGACTCTTTTTCTTGTCTTTCTTTCTTTTTTTCGTTTAAATATTTGTAGTTTTAGTTGTAAATTATTTGTACAACTTATAACTTAAATCATATGTATATTATAAGTAATGTTGTTTTGTTTATTTGCTATTTCCGCATATTTTATTTAACAAATATTCTGTTTATCAGGAATTATCTTACAATATATAATATTATTTAACAAATGTTTTACAACTTGGGTAGATTTTATTTCTCTTTCTTTTATTTTCTTTTATGTGTGACATCCTCCAAAGGGGTGTTACAAGATGCGTCTTAGGAGTAAAATTACTCCTTACTCTGCCATCATTCATTGGTTTAGTAAGTCAATGACAATCATATCATACTTCCCAAAAAAAAAATTTTTTTGTTTGGTCAACTATCCTTCCCCCTAACTAGATCACTACATTGTCCTCAATGTTAAAATATAGATGAGTAAAGGATAAAAGATCTTACCTGTTGGAGTAATCTGACACAAAGTACAGTAAATAAAATCAAAGGTAAAGAAAAGTTATAAACAAAATGTCAAATCAAACTTTTGTTTCAAGCTACTTCCCTCACTACTTCTTGCTAACCAATCTATCTGAGTTATTACTGGGTCAGATTTATAAACAAAAGCTTCTAATTTATCAATCAACTCATCAATAGTGGAAGCAAAGATAAGAAGTTGTTTTACGAAAGGTGTGATAAATTTCTGCTCCACAACATGGTCAAGAAAAGATAACAAAAGATCAAAGAAATTATTTAAATTTAACAAACCTATGGGTTTATGGTGGATGTTCAGTTGGGCCCAAGAGATAATTTGAAAAATTTCTTCCAAAGTACCAAAATCACCTGGTAAGGCAATGAATGCATCAGAATTGTTAAGCATTATATTCATTCGTTCATGCATAGATGATACCTTAAGTTCCTCCCCAATTGTCTTTCTAGTGATTTTCTGTTAAGCGAAAGGTGTAACACCCTGAAATTTAATTATTTCTTTATAAATATTCATTTTTCAATATTTGTGATTTTTGGGAATTTTTCTAGATTTTTCTGAGAATGCGGAATATTTTAATATTATTCTTTGTTTTGCGTGCAAACTGAGCAGAGCCGGGAAAATGAGATATTTTTCCCGAGAACCTTGATTTGTGGAAATGTCGACGAGGGATCTTACTAAACCCGAGGTTGGACACGGTTTACGAGATTTTACATTTTTTGAGAAATTTTAACAAATAAAATAATAAGCATTGTCTAAATTTTATCTGTCAGATAAAATTTATACTGACTTCTGTTAACTATAGTAATTGTCTCTTAAATAATAACATGTAATAAAAATCTTATCACATTATCCTAATGCAATCTACTTTAAGTCTAATTAAACCTATTTTAATTCAAATTTATAGTATTATAATCAAAGCTTCTTTGAGAAGCTTTAACCAACTAATGACCATGATGCCCTTGGCTTGTTGGGGAAGCAAAAATTTCCCCCTTCTCTCTCCCCATTACCGTGGAAATACATGGCTTTGGAGGGCAAAATTTTGCTCTCCCACTTAATACACTTAATCAAATTTTATTCATTTCTATCATAACACTTTCTCTCTCTAACTTCATCTTCTTCATTTCTCTCCATCTTCTCTCTACCTCTCCTTCTTGGCTACGAGATTGAAGCCCCTATCTTCAACCATTTCCCTTCATTTTTCTCTTCACCAAGCTCATTTTTACACTCACCTTCATCTTCTCTACCTTCTCTATTTAGAAAGTTTCTTCATTTTCCATCTTCACCTCCATTGTCATCCAAGACAAAGCTTCAAGCTTGAAGGTAAAGTTTTCATTTTTCTTCTTCTTTCTCTTCATTTTCATGCTCCATGGTCTCTTTGATGATCATGGATCTCTTCTTTTTCAATTCTTCATGTTGATTCATTGTCTTGAAATTCCTAGGGTTTTGGAAGCTCAAAACTGAAACTACCAAGAAGCAAGGAGGAAATCCTTTTTGTGTTCTTCCTTTAGGTAAGAGGGAGACTACTCACTTCAACCATTTTGGTGGTGAGGGAACCCTTGTTGGCTCACTTTGTTTGGTGATTTTGTGTGTTTATGTATTCTTGAAATTTGATTTATGCTTAATGGATGATCTTGAATGTATTGGATATGTTGAAAATGCTTGATGGTGTTAGGGTCGTTAAACGGAAAATTTGGAGTTTCCTACCCTAATGCTATGTCACGGTTTTGAATAGAAATTAGGGATTTAAATTGGTTTTTGTACATAATGAAACAAAGCTTATGTGATTAAAGGCTGAATGATGATACCAATATTAATGAATGGAAAATTTTAAGGGTTTAATACCTTAGGGTAAGGCCACGGTCTTGATCTTGAAAATTGAGAGATTAGATTGGTTTTGTGTAAAACAAAATTTAAGTGATTAGATGTTGATTAGTTAAGGCATAAAATAGAAAGAAATTGGAACCTCGGAGGCTTAGGGAGGTCACGGTTTTAGAGAGAAAAGTTTGAGGTAAAATGATGCACCTTTGGAGATTAGGAATTTAGAGACATGCATAATCCATAATCAAGTGGAAGAATTATATTGAGAAATGACTTTTGAGAGTGCCACGGTTTTGATGGGCTATTCAACTAAAATTTTCATAATTGACTAAAGCTTAATACTTTGAAATGTGAGGATCCATAATATGGACTTATGGTAATTGATGAACCATAGATATAAATTAATGTGGGGAATTGATCTGATGTTATTGTGGACCCTATGTGGACTAAGTACTTATTGACTGTGTACTTGAGAAATGATTATATATATGCCATTGTGGTATACTCATGATGAATGCGTCATTGATAAACATGTGTGATGTACATGGTGTCGTTATGCATATGTGTTATCCGTTGGACATTGTTGGAAAGGTCATGTTGCCTAGGAGTTTGAATAACACCTATGTGAAGGTGCGAATAGACTAGCGTAGGGTCATAGTGGTTGGCCCTGGGGGCATCGGGGTACGGGTGTCTCATAATGGACAGTGGTAGCTCCGCTGAGTCTGTGGGATAGACCGATGCAAACGCACCGATAATCCGGACTGAGACGCTATCCTATATTGTGATCAACTATTGAGGTGCCATGTATGAGCCATTTTGCACAAATAATATTTTTTTTATGAGATAAGCACAAGGCCGACGGTATACTGGCATTACTCCTTGATCATTCACTCTGAAAATGCTTATGTCTAGCTCCATAGAGTAGGAACTTGGTACCATTTGCATTGTGAACTGTTAGTCTCATAATTCATTGAGCATGAACATTTATAAATGTGGAATAATATTTGTTCTTATTACCGTAATAATTACTTGACTTGCTTACTATTGATGATTTTTACTACTGTTTAATATTGTTTAGCTTCTACTATAAATTTTGATTATCACTGTATTAATGTGTGGGCGTCCAGCGCTGTTTGTTTTCTTACTGCCATTATGTACTGAAAGCTGGGTATCTCACCTCTTTCTGTATTTTCTTTATTTTCTGTATCTCTGTCGGTTTGTGTACTTCTGAGAAGATGTTCATGAGGAAGATAAGGAAACACCTGATTTTTCGAGTTTTTGGCCACATTACGATTAGAGCTGTTGAGGATGTCGTCGCGTCCACGCTGCTTCTTGGGGTACGTGAAGCTGACCTTACACGGAGGACCCGATTGCTGGCACATTCACGTGCATACGGACCGCTGTGTCTACCGCGGGGAGCTGACAGTGTCTTTGGCTTGGGGCCGCTATGACACTCCTGTTTTCGAGTTTTCTGCTTTTGTTATCTTAGAGTTTTACCTTCCCATCAGGGATATATGGGGTGACATGTACTACTCCCCACGAGAGGACTCTTTTCTCTCCACTACTCGGGCTTCTGCCCGAAACTCAATCGCTCCGATGGCAATTTCGTCGGATGATAAGGACCCCGAGGAGGACCCGGCTACGGTACCTTCTCATCAGTCGTTGGGGCTGATACTGTTCGGTGGCTACTGATGGCTAACCGTTTATCTTTTTAGGGAAAGCCTGATGTTTTGCTGTTTTAGATGAATGTATATTTGTATCTCTTGGGGTGGGTACATCTTTTTTTTTTTTTTTGTATAATTCGTATTGTAATTAAACAGTGATGCATATAAAATATAAAAATATATATATATATATATATATATATATATATATATATTATATATATTTATATGTGGATGTATGATATTCAACACTGTGTCAATTTTATTGTATTTGTAATTACTGCTATTCTTTTTACCGTTATTTAAAGAAATAAAAAAAAATGTGTACACCTATTTCAATATTCGATCACTTTACAATCCAAGAATTCAAATTATTTAATCACATATTAAAAATGAACTGGGTCTAAATTAATCAATGAATTTACTACTTTTCGCAATTTATTTCGTTTCTTTATATTATGGTGCGACGTCCCTTCTTCGCGGTATTTGAGAAAAAGGGGCGTTACAAAAGGTCCAGGAATGACACCTAAAACCTGAATGCCTCCCATATATGGAGCAAGTGATACAACCCACATTAACCCACGACAACCTCCCCCTATATACAAGATGAATATTTCTCGCAGCAAGTGATCGACCAAGAGTGGTAGCTGCGTTTACAAACTCTAAACCCTTCCCATACTTAGACCCACAACATACACATATATTTTTATGTTGACGAACAGAAACACCTTCCATTTCTATACTCACATTTCCTTTTGAATGATTCTGAGTTGGAGAAAAGTGGAGAAAATGGAGTGTTTAAATTGGAAAAAGAATGGAAAGGGTAATAATAGCACCTATAAGGGTAGGTTGGTTGTTGTCAGAAAAGTTTGAAATTAAGAAACACAAAATCTTTTTTTTTGTTTTGTTTTTGTTTTTATTTTTTTTTACTTCAAGAAAACCATCAGGGTAAAAAAGTTTAGAAACCCCTGAAGGACCCTACTCAAAGGATTGTCTATCCAAAACTAAAATACAACAAAATTATACAAAGATAAAAAAAATATAATAGCAAATTGATATGATCCAATTTGGATGCATATTGTTTTTACGGATCGTCGTTGAGTTAATTTCGTGTTTTAAAGAATTAAACGATGAAGGGTGAACAGTAACATGTGAACAGTACGCGTGAACAGTAAAAAATAGAAAAGGTGGAAAAAGACAAGGAATGGAAGGAAGAAGACGTCACACTCTTGGAGAGTGATAAGTCAAGTGAAGATTCACCACAAAGGTAAGGAAACCTCTGATAAGAACGAAGATGGTTCTTCCAAGAACCCCAAGAGAACTAAGCTCTCAAAACTCACAAAGGAGTGCAATAATATTCTCAAATTCAAAAGTGACAAATGCAGTAAACACAAGCATATTTATAGGCATTAGGTATGCGGCTAGGTCTAGCTAAAGGAGACATCAAGCTAGCGCATTTTTAATCCTAATCCTAATGCAAATGTGGCCCAGACCCAATTAGAAGGCAGCACATATCCCTAACTCTGTTATGCTCAAGTTAAGCCCAAACAATAGGCCCTTGTTACAAAATTATCCCAAAAAGAAAATAAGAATCAAAACAGAAAAAATTAAAAAGTTCAAATACATATTTAAATAAAATTGACTAAGAAGAAATCATGCCTCCACATTGGGCCCTTCATCAACTTAGATCATTTGGACCATCTTGAGTTCTCCTTCTTCTGCAATGAGCTTGAGTGAGAGAAAATGATTGACTTCTTTGTCCAAATCATCCTTAGCCTTCTTAGCTCTTGACCTTGTCATTGGGCCTCCAAGTCCTTGCAGTGCATCTTTGGGCATTGGGCCCACTGGGCTTTCACTTGAGTTCCTTGGTCTCCATCATACCTTCCCCCTTTCAAAGAATTCGTCCTCGAATTTGATCCTTCATCACCTACATCAAAAAGACTTAAGTCAGCCACATTAAATGTTGTACTAACCCCATACTCACCTGGTAGGTCAACTTTGTAGGCATTGTCATTGATTTTTTCTAAGATTTGGAAGGGTCTATCTCTTCTAGGTAAGAACTTAGATTTTCTTTGCAAAGAAAACCTTTCTTTTTGCATGTGCACCTACACCCAATCTCCTGGTTCAAAAACAACTTGCCTCCTTCCCTTGTTTGATTGCCTAGTATATTGCTCCATCTTCCTTTCAATTTGAGTCTTGACTTATTCATAGAGCTTCCTCACATATTCAGCTTTTGCTTGTCCGTCCCTATGAATTAAAGAACAGACATTAGGTAGAGGCAGTAAATCAAGGAAGGTGAGGGGATTAAAACCATATACAATATCAAAAGGAGAAAAGCTAGTAGTAGCATGCACAACCCTATTATAAGCAAATTCAACAAAAGCTAAGCATTCTTCCCAAGTTTTGATGTTCCTCTTGATGATTAATCGTGTAACGCCCCTTTTTGGGAGGGAACGTCACATTGTCAAATAGAAGAAAATGCGAAAATTAAAATTTTTCTAAATTAAGACCCAGTTCATTTTAGTCAAGATTAGTTTGTCCACTTTATCAGTACATGAGTAAAATGACGGTATATTTTTTTCCTTTTTTTTGTTGATTAATTAAAATGGAGTGACTGAAATATGAATAACAATAAGAATGAAACAAGAAATAAACCTCGCACTTGAGTAACATGCATATATATATTTATATTGACATTAATTGTACTTAGGTACAAGCTTGGAAATTTCCAAAAAAAGCAAAACTATATCTGCCTAAGGATTTTACATATACATCCCCCAGAATATATCAAAATATATAGCCCACCCAAAAGTAATACATCAGGCCCCCAAACAAAACACTGGCAGCCATCAGCAACTACCAGTAACATCAGTCTCTCAGAGGAGGAGGCACCGTATCAGGGTCCTCAGCAAGGTCTTCCTCGTCCAAGGAAACCTCCATCGGAATCACAGAGCCACGGGCAGATGCCCGAGCGGTGGAATCAAAAAAGTCCTCCTGCGGGGTGTAGTAACGGTCACCTCACATCTCCCGAATGGGCAAGTAAAACTCCAGGCGCAGGCTGACATAGCAAGTGAAAACTAGCGTCTCATGATGTCTCCAGGCTAAAGTAATCGACACGTCTCCCAAATTGACACAGCGGTCGAAACTCAAGTTGATGTGCCAACACTCTGGCCCCCCAAGGAAGGTCAGACGCACATCTCCCAGAAATCCGCACATACATGCCGCCATGCTCCGCAACAACTGTCAATCGAGATAAGGCCAGACGTCGAGGGAAATGGAAGCTCCAACTTCCTTGCCGTCGTCTTCGATGAACAAGGTACACATACAGAGGCAGATAACAGAAACGCAGAAAGAGGTAAAACATCCTACCATCATTACCAATTATAGCAGCCAGAAACCAATACGGCGCAACGCGCCCATATAGCATTCCAAAAATAATAACAATAATAATAGACAGTAAATACAGTAGTAAACAGATAAATAGTTCTAGGCAGGCATTTCATCATAATAATAATGCAAACAACTTAGATTCACATAAGGCAATAATTATCAACAATACAACGTCTCATGATGCACATGCACACAGTACTCAAAATCCTACTCCATGGAGCTAGACTCAAACAGTCGGAGAGAAAGATCAGGAGACATGTCTGTAACTTGGCTGTCGCGGCCAAAGTGCTGAAACCAATAATTCCCACGTGCACATCATGCATTGTACAGATAGTCCACGCTAAATCATGATATAGGACAGTGTCTCGGTCCGGATTGTCAGTGCATTTGCATCAGTTTGCCCCACGGGTAGGAGAGCTACCAACTACCCATTGTGAAGGACCCGCAGCCCGACGCCCCCAAGGTCATAACATGACCTACACTAGTCTACTCGCACCCGCACTAAGGTGTGTTCAATCTCCTAGGCAACTTGGCCTTACCACAGTCCACAGGACATTCACAATGCATAAGACTCTATGCATGAACATGTATGATCATCAATTTCATACAATTTCATAATATGCCACAATTTGCCAAGAGAGCATCAATATACAAATGGTCATTCAAATGGACCCATAATATCACAATATTGAAATCAAATAAGGTAATACATTTTAAAGATCCGTTATGCATTCTTATTCAAGATTTGCCATCCTTACAAGAATCCATCGCTAAGTAAGTCTTCAAAATCAATTAAGTTTTTCTAAAGCAATCTATCCTCATACACTTAGAAGGTTATTCTAAGGTCTCAAGATCTCACACTCTCTTGTTCTTGCTCTTGTAAAATTTCCCAAGCTTCATGACAAGTTCCTTTCTTAGTTCTTTAAAATTTATGAATCTCCGATTTTATTTCATTCTTCCAAATTTACCAATTTACTAATCTATTATCTATGTTTTAACCATTTAATTTTTCCAATCTCCAAGATTACCAAAATTTACATATTTAAGTCCCAATTTGCCCTAGAGGCCGTGGCCTCCCTAAAGGGTTCAATCCTCAATTTTCCGTTCCATTGATTTTATACTACACACTTGATTAATTTAACCATTCACTTGTTAAAATTTGTTCACAAAGAACACATCAATTTAAACCTCAAAACCGTGGCCACCCAAGAGCCACTCCAAATTCATTTTCTTCCATTTCAAGCCATCCAATCCAATCCAATCCAATATATCAATATACACAATCAATCCAATCAAGGTCATGAACTCCATAAAATCAACATATAAGCATACTAATCACAAAATCAAAGGATAACCCTCATTAGGGTTTTTCCACAAACAACACAAATGCTAATAGAGGTTGAGGAGGAGTGTCTTCCTCTTACCTAAGTGTAGAAATCAAGAAGAACCACCAAGAAACTCCTTGCAAATTCGGATTGGGTGCCACCAAAACCCTAGAAATTTCAACTTGGTTAAAACAACACCAATGCTTGAAAAATAAAGCATGGATGGTCACCAAGAGGACCATGAACACGAAAATGAAGAGAGGGAAGGAAGAATAAAAAATCTTACCTAAGAACTCAAAGCTTGAAGCTTGAAGAAGATGGTGAAAATGGTGGAATTTCAAGATGCTCTAAGCAAGAGAAGTGTTTAGGAGGTGGAGAGGATTAAGAAAATGTGGTTGGTTGGAATTTTTGTGATGGATGAGTGGGGAGGAAGAGGGCTGGCCGTAGCTCTAGAGAGAAGGAGGAGAAGAGGAAAATGAAGAAAGAAGAAGAAGAAGAGAGACAGAGAAGTGCTTTAGGTTAAATTTGAAATAAGGTAATGTAACTAATTAAATGAAAGCAAATTAATTCCCCCCAAAATGGCTCCAGCCGTGCATGAAGGGAGAGAGAGGAGGGAGAGTGTTTTGGCTTCCCTTGGAAGCTAAGGGCTTCTTGGTCATTGTTTGGTCAAAGCTTCTCAAAGAAGCTTTGATTATTTTACATTAAATTTGAATTAAAGTGAATTGATTAGACATAAAGTAGATTGCATTAAGATAATGTGATAGGATTTTTATTACATGATATTATCCAATGGATAATAGTTACAGTTGACAGAAGTCAGTATTTAATTAATCTGACAGATAAATTTCATGCAGTATTATTCTATTTTATCTGTTAAAATTTCTCAAAAACCGTGGAACCTCGTAAATTGTGTCCAACCTCGGGTTTAGTAAGATCTCCCGTCGACGTGTCCATAGTCTAAGGTTCTCGGAGAAAACATCGCGTTTCTCCAGTTTCGCTTAGTGCGCACGCAAAACGAGGAATATATCAAAATATTCGACGTTTCTGGAAAAATCCCAGAAAATTATCAAAAACTGCAAATATTATAAGATGACTATCCATCATATAATTTTCCAATTTTTGAAACATTACAGCCATTTTCCCGACTCTGCTCAATATTCACGTAAAACGAGGAATATATTAAAATATTCATTATTTCTGAAAAATTCTGAAAGAATTCACATAAATCACAAATATTAAAAAATGACTATTTGTGGTAAAATAAATAATTTCCAGAGCGTTACACTGACCTCAGCAATTCTCAGCTCAGTGCACACGTAAAACGAGAAAAATATTAGAATATTCATCGTTTCCGAAAAATTCCAGAAAAATTCCTAAAAATCAAGAATATTATAAAATGATTATTTATAATTAAACAGGTACTTTTCGGGATGTTACAACACTCCCCTACTAAAAAGGAATTTCATCCTCGAAATTTATATACCTTAGAATAGTTCTGGATGTTGCTCCTTCATCACTAGTTGTTTCATTCCAAATCACCTTCACCAATGGGATCTCCTTTCCTCTAAGTTGCTTTATCTGTCGGTCCTCGATTCTCGCAGGAGGCACCTCATAGGTCAAGTTCTCTTTTAACTGTATTGTGTCTGGTGCTATGACATGACTTGGGTCAGGTAAATACTTACGCAATTGTGACACATGGAAGACATTGTGTATGTTGGAAAGAAAATGGGGTAAGGCTATCTGGTAAGCTACTGGACCTATTCGGCGAAGAATTTAGTAAGGTCTAAGAAATTTTGAGGTAAGTTTTCTAGATTTCAAAACCTGGCCGACCCCAGTCATGGGTGTGACTTTCAAGAATACATGCTCACCTTCCGCAAACTCAAGAGGCTTTCTCCTTTTATCCGCATAACTCTTTTGCCGGCTCTGAGCAGTCTTCATCTTCTCTTGGATCATTTTGACCTTCTCAGTTGTTTGTTGTATGATATCCGATCCAATCGTGAGACGTTCACCGTCTTGATACCAATACAAGGGTGTCTGACACCGTCTTCCGTATAGAGCTTCATAGGGTGCCATCCCTATACTCGAATGGTAACTGTTATTGTAGGTGAACTCTATCAATGGTAAAACTTCATCCCAACTTCTAGTCTGTTCTATAGTACAAGCTCTAAGCAAATCTTCTAGAGATTGGATCGTTCTTTCAGATTGACCATCGGTTTGTGGGTGGTACGCCGAACTTAGATGTAACTTTGTTCCCAACGATGCCTGTAGACTCTGCCAAAATTTTGAAGTAAACCTCGGATCTCTATCCGAAACAATGCTCGTCGGCACACCATGCAACCTAACAATCTCTCTAATATAAAGCTGGGTCAGTTTCTCTAGACTTTACCTTATATTGATCGGGAGGAAATGAGTTAACTTTGTAAGTCGATCAACTATTACCCAAATCGAGTCGTGTCCAATTCTTGTCTTTGGCAAACCCGTAACAAAATCCATCGCAATGCTGTCTCATTTCCATTCGGGAATAGACAATGGTTGTAGCAATCCTGCGGGTCTTTGATGTTCTACTTTGGCTTTCTGACAGACTAGACAAGTCGATACGCATCTAGTGACGTCACTCTTCATTCCATGCCACCAGAACAACTTCCTCAAGTCTTGGTACATCTTCGTTATGCCCGGGTGCATATTCAGCTTACCCTTGTGAGCATGATCCACAATATACTGCCTAAGCTCTTGATCACGGGGAATACAGACTCTACCCTGAAATCTCAGAATTCCATCCGTTCCTTCCTCGAATTCCGTTTCCTTGCCTTGCCTCATTTGTTCTCTTACTTCTTGTAAGAATTCATCAGCCATCTGCTTTTCCCGTATGTCTTCCATCAGCTCGCTTGAGATCGTGACCATGTTCATACAAATTCTTCGTGGTTTCAGCTCTACAAATGACCAAACATCTCTAAACTGTTCGATGAGTTCTCTTTCCTTGATCATTAGGACAGAAGCACTGATAGTCTTTCTACTTAAGGCATCAGCCACGACATTTGCTTTGCCAGGGTGGTACATCAGCTGAAAATCATAGTCCTTCAGGAATTCTAACCATCTCCGCTGCCTCATGTTCAGTTCCTTCTGATCATACAAGTACTTCAAGCTTTTGTGATCACTGAAGATGTTGAATGTTGCTCCATAGAGGAAATGTCTCCATATCTTCAGAGCAAAAACCACAGCTGCTAGCTCCAAATCGTGCGTTGGATAGTTCTTTTCATGCACTCGCAACTGTCGTAAAGCATAAGCTACCACTCTTCTGTGCTGCATAAGAACAGACCCCAATCCTTGGTATGAGGCGTCACAGTACACCTCGAATGGCTCATTCGAATCAGGTAGCACCAATATTGGTGAGGTAGTTAACTGTTTCTTCAACTCTTGGAAACTCTGTTCGTAGCTATCAGTCCATTCGAAAGCTTGGTTCTTCTTTGTTAGTTGAATGAGTGGTTCGGCAATTTTGGAAAATCCTTCTATAAACCTTCTGTAATATCCAGCCAAACCCACGAAGCTACGAATCTCCGTCACTGACTTCGGTTGTTCCCACTGTAGCACTGCCTCCACTTTCGATGGATCCACTGCAATCCCTTCCTTTGAGATCACATGGCCTAAGAACTTAACCTCATCTAGCCAAAATTCACACTTCGACAGCTTGGCGTACAGTTCCTTTTCTTTCAGAATTTGAAGAACCATGCTGAGGTGCTCAACGTGATCCTCCTGATTCTGAGAATATATCAAGATGTCATCGATGAAGACGACAACAAATTTGTCCAAATAAGGATGAAAGATCCTGTTCATGTAGTCCATGAAGATAGCAGGTGCATTCGTTACACCAAACGGCATGACAAGGTATTCGTAATGACCGTATCGGGTACGAAAAGCAGTCTTGGGTATGTCCTCCGTTTTCACTCTTATCTGATGGTATCTAGATCTCAGATCAATCTTCAAAAACACTGCTGCTCCCTTCAGTTGGTCCATTAGGTCATCAATTCTTGGAAGAGGATATTTGTTCTTGATCGTCAGCTTGTTCAACTGCCTATAATCCACACACAATCGTGAGGTACTATCCTTCTTCCGAACTAACAACACTGGCGCTCCCTACGGTGATACACTCGGCCTGACGAACTATTTCTCCAAAAGCTCTTCTAGCTGCTTCTTAAGCTCTGCCAATTCCGTCGACGACATCCGGTAAGGTGCTATAGACACGGGATCAGCTCCCGGTACAAGGTCAATAGCAAACTCTATCTCACGCATTGGTGGTAAACCAGGTTCATCTTCAGGAAAGATTTCAAGAAACTCCTTCACCAACGAAATAGTGCTCAGATCGGCCTCACTCTCGATTTTTAAGGAAGATAGCAGCATGTATCCCTGAGCTCCTTCTTTCAAGAAAGCTTGTGCTTGGTTGGCCGTCAAGTATCTAGAATCTTCATCCACGGGAAAAACTATAGTTTTTCTAGAACAGTCTAACAGAACATGGTTGGAAGACAACCAGTCCATCCCTAAGATTATATCTAACTGTGAAAGAGGTAAACAGATCAAATCAACAGAAAAGATTCGACCTTCAACAATTAGGGGACACTTCAAACAAACTTTGGTAGTAACTACCAGTTTGTCAGTAGGGGTTGAGACAGTCAAATCAAAAGGTAGGGTAGAAATTGGCAAGTCAAATCGTAGCACACAGTCATATGATATGAAAGAATGGGTTGCTCCAGAGTTGTACAGTACTTTTAAAAGATTACCTTCTATGGTGCCTTCTCCTTGAATCAAGTCTTCGGATTCGGAGGCTTCAGCTCCGCTCATGGTATAGACTCGACCTCCGGCTTGCAGTTTCTTAGCTCGAGTTGCATTGACTGAAGGTTCAACCTTTGTCTGGTTGCAGTCTCTGGATGTGTGACCCGGTTTGCCACACCTGAAGTAGATGATTCCCTTTATCGTGCAGTCCCTCGTGAGATGATCTTTCCCACACTTTAGGCATTTGGAGGGATATGCCACATTCTGACCAGTCCGGTTCCCAGCAGAACCTCCACCAGAACTTCCACCAGTTTGTTGTTGGTTTCCCGTTGGTTGGGAATAGGGCTTCTTCTAGAAGCGGTTTGAACCACTGCCTCCACCTCTTTGGAACCTTGCAGGCCCAAAGTTCTTACTCCTCGAGTCTCTAGCCTGTTCCAAGGCCTCGACCTCACAGCATGTGTCTAGCAGCTCTGAGAATACTTTCATTTTTAGAGTGATTACAGCCTTCTTCACCTCGTACCTTAGTCCTTTAGCGAACTTCCAATACTTCCAAGCTTCATCTATTTGATGCTGATAATGCGTTGAGAACTTCTCCAAGTTTTCAAATCTGGCCGCATATTCACTGACGGTCATGTTCCCCTGTCTCAGATTAAGGAACTCCATCTCTTTCGCATGCCTCGCATTCGCAGGGAAGTATTTGTCCAAAAATTTGTTCTTGAACACGTCCCACGTGATGTCAGCTCCTTCGGCTTCCAGTGCTCTCTGAGCTCCGTTCCACCAATCTTCGGCGTTGCCAACAAGCATGAAGGTAGCATAGTTCACCTTCTTGTCTTTAGCGCAGTTCATGCCACAGAAGACTTTCTCCAGTTCCTTGATCCACGAACTAGCCTTGTCCGGATCAAATTCCCCTTTGAATTGTGGAGGGTTGTGGCGACAAAACTCTGCTAAGTTCTGCGCATCGGCAGTCGCCTTGAGCTATTGAGCAACTCTCTCTTGTTGCTGAGCAGCACGTTCATTTTGCTGCGCAATGACTTCCGCCATCCTCTGCATTGCTTCTATAGCGGCTGTCATATCTCCGCCTCTTGCCATCTCACTTTTCCTTAAATCAGATCAACTGAAAAACATAAGGAAGGTCAGATGTATTCAGTCAGAATACCAATCACAGAGATTCACACAGCACAAACAAGACAGACTCACACACAAGACCCAAAGAAACATAAACCAGGACTCTGATACCAACTTAATGTAACGCCCCTTTTTGGGAGGGAACGTCACATTGTCAAATAGAAGAAAATGCAAAAATTAAAATTTTTCTGAATTAAGACCCGGTTCATTTTAGTCAAGATTAGTTTGTCCACTTTATCAGTACGTGAGTAAAATGACGGTATATTTTTTTCCTTTTTTTTTGTTAATTAATTAAAATAGAGTGACTGAAATATGAATAACAGTAAGAATGAAACAAGAAATAAACCTCGCACTTGAGTAACATGCATATATATATTTATATTGGCATTAATTGTACTTAGGTACAAGCCTGGAAATTTCCAAAAAAAGCAAAACTACATCTGCCTAAGGATTTTACATATACATCTCCCGGAATATATCAAAATATATAGCCCACCCAAAAGTAATATATCAGGCCCCCAAACAAAACACTGGCAGCCATCAGTAGCTACCAGTAAAATCAGTCTCTCAGAGGAGGAGGCACCGTATCAGGGTCCTCAGCAGGGTCTTCCTCGTCCGAGGAAACCTCCATTGGAATCATAGAGCCACGGGCAGATGCCCGAGCGATGGAATCAAAAGAGTCCTCCTGCAGGGTGTAGTAACGGTCACCCCACATCTTCCGAATGGGCAAGTAAAACTCCAGGCGCAGGCTGACAAAGCAAGTGAAAATCGGCATCTCATGACCTCTCCAAGCTAAAGCAATCAACACGTCTCCCAAATAGACACAGCAGTCGAAACTCAAGTTGAAGTTTCAACACTCTGGCCCCCCAAGGAAGGTCAGACGCACATCTCCCAGAAATCAGCGCATACGTGCCGCAATGCTCCGCAACAGCTGTCAATCAAGATAAGGCCAGACGTCGGGGGAAACGGAAGCTCCAACTTCCTTGCCGTCGTCTTCGATGAACAAGGTACACATATAGAGGCAGATAATAGAAATGCAGAAAGAGGTAAAATATCCTACTATCATTACCAATTATAGCAGCCAGAAACCAATATGGCGCAACGCGCCCATATAGCATTCCAAAAATAATAACAATAATAATAGACAGTAAATACAGTAGTAAACAGATAAATAGTTCTAGGCAGGCATTTCATCATAATAATAATGCAAACAACTTAGATTCACATAAGGCAATAATTATCAACAATACAACGTCTCATGATGTATATGCACACTGTACTCAAAATCCTACTCCATGGAGCTAGACTCAAACAGACGGAGAGAAAGATCAGGAGACATGTCTGTAACTCGGTTGCTGCGGCCAAAGAGCTGAAATCAATAATTCCCACGTGCACATCAGGCATTGTACAGACAGTCCACGCTAGATCACGATATAGGGCAGTGTCTCGGTCCGGATCGTCAGTGCGTTTGCATCGGTTTGCCCCACGGGTAGGAGAGCTACCAACTACCCATTGTGAAGGACTCGCACCCCGACGCCCCCAAGGTCATAACATGACCTACACTAGTCTACTCGCACCCGCACTAAGGTGTGTTCAATCTCCTAGGCAACTTGGCCTTACAACAGTCCACGGGACATTCACAATGCATAAAACTCTATGCATGAACATGTATGATCATCAATTTCATACAATTCCATAATATGCCACAATTTGCCAAGAGAGCATCAATATACAAATGGTCACTCAAATGGACCCATAATATCACAATATTGAAATCAAATAAGGCAATACATTTTTAAGATTCGTTACGCATTCTTATTCAAGATTTGCCATCCTTACAAGAATCCATCGCTAAGTAAGTCTTCAAAATCAATTAAGTTTTTCTAAAGCAATCTATCCTCATACACTTAGAAGGTTATTCTAAGGTCTCAAGATCTCACACTCTCTTGTTCTTGCTCTTGTAAAATTTCTCAAGCTTCATGACAAGTTCCTTTCTTGGTTCTTTAAAATTTATGAATCTCCGATTTTATTTCATTCTTCCAAATTTACTAATTTATTAATCTATTATCTATGTTTTAACCATTTAATTTTTTCAATCTCCAAGATTACCAAAATTTACATATTTAAGTCCCAATTTGCCCTACAGGCCATGGCCTCCCTAAAGGGTTCAATCCTTAATTTTCTATTCCATTGATTTTATACTACACACTTGATTAATTTAATCATTCACTTGTTAAAATTTGTTCACAAAGAACACATCAATTTAAACCTCAAAACCGTGGCCACCCAAGAGCCACTCCAAATTCATTTTCTTCCATTTCAAGCCATCCAATCCAATCCAATATATCAATATACACAATCAATCCAATCAAGGTCATGAACTCCATAAAATCAACATATAAGCATACTAATCACAAAATCAAAGGATAACCCTCATTAGGGTTTTTCCACAAACAACACAAATGCTAATAGAGGTTGAGGAGGAGTGTCTTCCTCTTACCTAAGTGTAGAAATCAAGAAGAACCACCAAGAAACTCCTTGCAAATTCGGATTGGGTGCCACCAAAACCCTAGAAATTTCAACTTGGTTAAAACAACACCAATGCTTGAAAAATAAAGCATGGATGGTCACCAAGAGGACCATGAACACAAAAATGAAGAGAGGGAAGGAAGAATCAAAAATCTTACCCAAGAACTCAAAGCTTGAAGCTTGAAGAAGATGGTAAAAATGGTGGAATTTCAAGATGCTCCAAGCAAGAGAAGTGTTTAGGAGGTGGAGAAGATTAAGAAAATGTGGTTGGTTGGAATTTTTGTGATGGATGAGTGGGGAGGAAGAGGGCTGGCTGTAGCTCTAGAGAGAAGGAGGAGAAGAGGAAAATGAAGAAAGAAGAAGAAGAAGAAGAAGAAGAAGAGAGAGAAGTGCTTTAGATTAAATTTGAAATAAGGTAATGTAACTAATTAAATGAAAGCAAATTAATTCCCCCCCAAAATGGCTCCAGCCGTACATGAAAGGAGAGAGAGGAGGGAGAGTGTTTTGGCTTCCCTTGGAAGCTAAGGGCTTCTTGGTCATTGTTTGGTCAAAGCTTCTCAAAGAAGCTTTGATTATTTTACATTAAATTTGAATTAAAGTGAATTGATTAGACATAAAGTAGATTGCATTAAGATAATGTGATAAAATTTTTATTACATGCTATTACCCAATGGATAATAGTTACAGTTGACAGAAGTCAGTATTTAATTAATCTGACAGATAAATTTCACGCAGTATTATTCTATTTTATCTGTTAAAATTTCTCAAAAACTGTGAAACCTCGTAAACTGTGTCCAGCCTCGGGTTTAGTAAAATTCCCCATCGACGTGTCCATAGTCCAAGGTTCTCGGAGAAAACATCGCGTTTCTCCAGTTTCGCTCAATGCGCACGCAAAACGAGAAATATATCAAAATATTCGACATTTTCGGAAAAATCCTTGAAAATTCTCAAAAACTGCAAATATTATAAAACGACTATCCATCATATAATTTTCCAATTTTTGAAACATTACAATCATTTTCCCGACTCTGCTCAATATTTACGCAAAACGAGGAATATATTAAAATATTCGTTATTTCTAAAAAATTCCGAAAGAATTCACATAAATCACAAATATTAGAAAATGACTATTTGTGGTAAAATAAATAATTTCCAGAGCGTTACACTGACCTCAGCAATTCCCAGCTCAGTGCACACGTAAAACGAGGAAAATATTAAAATATTCATCATTTTCAAAAAATTCCAAAAAAATTTCTAAAAATCAAGAATATTATAAAATAATTATTTATAATTAAACAGATACTTTTTGGGATGTTACAAATCGCAACAAGGTCAATAGGGTCCTATTCACCACCTCAATTTGCCCATCGGTTTGTGGGTGGCAAGTGGTAGAGAAGAGTAGCTTTGTCCCAAACTTGTTCCAAAGGGTCCTCTAAAAATAGCTTAGGAACTTTGAGTCCCTATCCAAGACTATGCTTTTGGGCATTCCATTAAGCCTCGCCACTTCTTTGAATAACAAGTCTACCACATGAATGATATCATCCACCTTATAGCAAGGAATGAAGTGCGCCATCTTGGAGAATCTGTCCACCACCACAAAAATGGAGTCTCTTCCTTTTTTTGAGCAGGGCCAACCTAGCATAAAGTCTATAGACAAGTCATTCCAAGAGGAATCAGGAATAGGTAGGGGGTATACAGTCCATGAGGCATTACCTTTGATTTAGTTTTTTTTATAAACAATGCATCTATCACATAGTTTATGCATATCATGCTTCATGCTAGGCTAATAAAAATGCTCATGTAACACATCTAAAGTCTTTTGGATCCCAAAGTGACTCATTAATCCCCCCTCATAAGCTTCCCTAAGCAATAATTCACGGAAAGAGCACTTAGGCACACACAAACGTTTTTCTTTGAATAAATACCCATCTTGCCTAAAGAACCCCCTATGTGCCCCTTTTTCACATGCAGCATACATCTTGGAGAAATCATCGTCATGCACATACAATTCCTTTATGTGTTAAAAACCAGGCATTTTTGTTTCAAGAGTAGCTAATAAGGTATACCTCCTGGAAAGCGCATCAGCCACTTTGTTTACCTTTCCTTGCTTGTGTTTGATCACATAGGGAAATTGTTCAAGGTATTCCTCCCACTTGGCATGCCTCTTATTAAGCTTACCTTGCCCTTTTAAATATTTTAGTGACTCATGATCACTATGAATTACAAACTCTTTTGGCAAAAGGTAGTGCTGCTAAGTGTGCAAAGCCCTTATGAGTGCATATAATTCTTTATCATAGGTGGAGTAATTTAAAATAGCTCCATGCAATTTCTTACTAAAGTATGCAATGGGGTAACCCTTTTGTAATAAAACAGCCCCAATCCCAACATTTGATGCATCACACTTAAATTCAAAAGACTTAGAAAAATTAGGCAATGCAAGTATGGGTGCATGAGTGAGCCTATCTTTGAGTGTGTTGAAACTTGTCTCTTCATCCTTCCCCTACCTAAAACTCATACTTTTATTAACAACTTTATTTAAAGGGGCGACTATGGTCCTGAAATCTTTTACAATCCTTCTATAAAAGCTAGCTAACCCATGAAAGCTTCTTACCTCACTCACAGACTTAGGGGTAGGCCACTCCCTAATGACTTTTATCTTTTCTTCATCTACTTGTACTCCCTTAGCACTCACAACAAAGCCTAGGAACACTACATGGTCAGTGCAAAAGGCACATTTCTCTAAATTAGCATACAACTTTTCTTTTCTAAGCACACTCATTACATCCCTAAGGTGTTCTAGGTGATCTTCTAAGGTTATGCTACAAATTAGGATGTCATCAAAGTACACTACTACAAACTTGCCTAGAAACTCTCTTAACACATGGTTCATCAACCTCATAAAGGTGCTAGGCGCATTTGTAAGCCCAAAAGGCATCACCAACCACTCATACAATCCATGCTTATTCTTAAAGGCAGTCTTCCACTCATCCTCTTCCCTTATCCTAATTTGATGGTGCCCACTTTTTAAATCCACTTTAGAAAAGTAACATGCACCATGCAATTCATCAAGCAAATCATCTAGCCTAGGGATGGGATGCCTATATTTTACAGTTATATTATTTACAGCCCTACAATCAGTACACATTCTCCAAGTGCCGTCCTTTTTGGGGATAAGTATGACAGCCACGACACAAGGACTTAAACTTTCCCTCACTCATCCTTTTTGCATCAAATCCTCCACTTGTTTCTAAATTTCCTTAGTTTCCTCAAGATTTGTCCTATAGGCGGGCCTATTGGGCAAAGAGGCTCCCAGGATGAAGTCCATTTGATGTTTAATCCCCCTCAAGGGTGGTAGTCTGGGAGGGACACTCTTTGGAAAGACATCTTCAAAGTCCTGCAAAAGAGAATCAACTTCACTAGGTAGAGGGTTAGAGTTACAATTTAAGCACAAGTCCTTGTATACGCAAATGTGCATCTCTTGCTTTGCAAAGTAAGCCCTCTTAATCTCACTCTCCCTAGCAATTAATCATTCATTTTTTTTCTCATTTACAAGTTCTTGGTCCCTATTCTTTGCTTCCCCATTTGATTTTGCTTTTATGTCTTTCTTCTCTTGCTCCCTTCTTAGCTTCAAGGCCACTTGGTCTTCACAAGCCTGTTTGGGAGTAAGGGGTACAAGGGTTACCTTTAAGGAATTATGAACGAAGGAGTACTTATTAGTGAAACTATCATGAATAGCATGCTTATCAAATTGCTAAGGTTCCAAGCAAAATATGGTCGGCCTCCATGGGAATAACATCACACAAAACATCATCATTATACTTACCAATTGATAAAACTACTAACACTTGTTGATTCACTATTAACTCACCATTCTCACTTAGCCATTGAAGCTTGTATGGTCGGAGGTGAGGAGTAGTTTTAAGGTCAAGTTTTCTTACCAAGCGAGCGCTTGCCACATTGGTGCAACTTCCTCCATCAATGATTAATGAGTACACTTTGCCTTGGATGACACATCTTGTGTGGAAGATGTTTTCCTTTTGGTCTTGGTCCCTTGCCACAACTTGACTACCTAAGAGTCTCCTTATTATTAGCAAGTCGCCATCATAAGCATAAGTCTCACATTCTTCTTCTCCTTCACTTGAGAGATAGGAATTTGGACATGAATCACTAGAGAGGTGTCACTCTCTTATCACCATTATCCTTTTGTTTGGACATTGAGAGGCTATGTGTCCACTTCCCAAGCATTTGAAGCATTTGATGTTCCTATTTTTAGAAGAAGCATTAGTGGAAGGAAAAACATTAGAGTTTTTAGAAGTCATACCTCCCTTGGGTTGTGTAGAGAAGTCTTCCTTTGGTTCCTTGTCCTTCCAAGTGGGAGGTTTGAGGTTAGAAGAAGGCTTCTTCCATGCACCCTTTCTTTTGAGTTGTTGTTCTACCTTTATGGCTTGATGGACTAACTCATCAAGCTCTTTATAGTTGTGCAACTCCACAATGTCTCCTATCTCACGGTTTAAACCATGAAAGAAACGTGACATGGTAGCCTCCCTATCTTCAATGACATTGACCCTTATCATAGCCACCTCCATCTCCTTGTAGTACTCATCCACACTCCTACTTCCTTGGGTAAGTCTTTAGAGTTTATTGTGTAATTCCCTATGGTACCATGAAGGGACAAACCTCTTCCTCATCAAACTTTTCATCTCTTCCCAAGTATCTATGGGGTACTCCCTATTCCTTTTCCTCTCTTTTTGTACTTGGTCCCACTAAATTAGGGTATAGTCAGAAAATTCTAGGGCAGTCACCTTCACCTTCATTTCTTTATTGTAATGGTGATAGGAAAAGATTTGTTCTACCTTAGTTTCCTATTCTAAGTAGGCTTCAGGGTCATTCTTTCCTTGGAAAGAAGGTACTTAGGTCTTTACTTCTCCTAGGTCTCCTCCTCTTTCATGACTCCTATGCCGCCTATTCCTCCTTTCATAACTCTTTTTACTCCTCTCATGCCTCCTTCTCCTATCATGGTTCCTCCTAGTCCTCCTTTCCCTACCCGAATCATAGGTATCTTCATCCTCATGCAAGACTTCATGTTGAGAGTCTCTCCTCCTTTCATTATCGAGCCTTTTGTTTATTTCCAGCTTAAACTTCTCAAGTTCTTTAGCTAAGGCTTGCATAAGGTTTGCAGTCCTAGAGGACGAGGGTGTACTTCCTCCACTCATCTTTGCACAAGTAATAAGAATAATTCAAGATTGAAAGGCCCTTACCACTCTTCTATCATGTATACACTCTTAGATTGATTCTACTTGTGTTTCACACAATTATACTATTTTTCACGCTTTTGTTCTCTTTTTACACTTAAAAAAAATTAGTTCTTGCAATTTTAGTTCCAAATGTTATGCCCAATTGTGTATTTAGGAGCTTCCTTTCAAATTAAGGTGCTATACAACATATAACAACAATTGATATAGAGTTGATAAGATCAAAGCTGTAAATATTGTGCAGAAATTAAACAACAAAAACTAAAGGCAGAAAATAAAAGGACTGGAATTTAAATGGCAAAAAGTAAAGAACATAAAGTAAAGAATGTTGCCAATTCTTAAGAATGGCAAAGATCAATGATGATCAAGGTTGTGTACAACTATGACATTCAAGCAGTGGTGCTTGATGTTTGGAAAGCAATAAGAACAAGTACAAAAAATACAAGAACTCTATCAATTCTAGGATCCGGGCTCTAGATACCACATGATATCATCCAAGTTGGATGCATATTGTTTTACGGATCGTCCTTGAGTTGATTTTGTGTTTTAAAGAATTAAACGATGAAGGGTTAACAGTTACGCATGAACAATACGCATGAACAGTGAAAAAATAGAAAAGATGGAAAAAGACAAGGAATAGAAGGAAGAAGACGCCACACTCTTGGAGAGTGATAAGTCAAGCGAAGATTCACCACAAAGGTAAGGAAATCTTTGATAAGAACCAAGATGGTTCTTCCAAGAACCCTAAGAGAACTAAGCTCTCAAAGCTCACAAAAGAGTGCATTAATATTCTCAAATTCAAAAGTGACAAATGCAGTAAACACAAGCCTATTTATAGGTATTAGGTATGCGGCTAGGTCTAGCTAAAGGAGGCAGCAAGCTAACGCATTTTTAATCCTAATCCTAACGCAAATGTGGCCCAAGCTCAATTAGAAGACAACACCTATCCCTAGCTCTGTTATGCCAAGTTAAGCCCAAACAATAGGCCCTTATTACAAAATTATCCCAAAAAGAAAATAAGAACCAAAACTAAGAAAATTAAAAGGTTCAAATACATAATTAAATAAAATTGACTAAGAAGAAATGATGCCTCCACATTGGGCCCTTTATCAACTTGGATCATTTGGACCATCTTGAGTGCTTATTCTTCTGTAATAGGCTTGAATGAGAGAAAATAATTGACTTCTTTGTCCAAATCCTCCTTAGCCTTCTTAGCTCTTGACCTTGTCATTGGGCCTCCAAGTCCTCGCAATGCATCTTTGGGCATTGGGCCCATTGGGCTTCCACTTGAGCTTCCTTGGTCTCCATCACAAATAAAGACATACCTTTATGTACAGTTTTCATGGCGTTTCTTGATACTGCGCGTCATGAGTGCAATAATACCAAGATGGCTCAGCCAATCTTGGAATTCTTCTCCCTCTCACTTGTGGAATATATTGGATTGAGCTACGACGCAACTAATTAAAGTGTGTAAATTTAACAGCTACCACTTAAGGACCATAGCTAGTAAGAGGTTGTTGGAGAGCCCATGGCATTAAATCACAGGATCCAGCTCAGTTGCATTGTCACTCAAGTATACCAACACGGGGCGCTTCTATTTGCCCATCATCTCAGCTTGCATGGAAGGTAAACTTTGGGACACTGAGAATGACTCTCTACAGAGCATGGCACACGAACCTTATTTATATACCGGTGTGTGAAAGTCTCCTCTTGAGTATATGAAAATACAGACATCCATTCGGGGCTCCTAATTTAATTGAAGGCCAAGTTAAACCGAAGTTTCGCCCTTCTTTTCTCATTTTTGTCTCTTTTAACCTTGTTTTTTTTTCTTTTTTTTTTTCTTTTTTCCTCTTTTTTCTTTCCTTTTTTTTCCTTTTTTTTCCTTTTTTTTTTTTTTTGAGAAAACATGAAGAAGAAGAAGATAATATGTACATATTGTTGTGGATATGGCTTACATCTACCTCTGGTTTCACGTCCCGTAACAGCTTAAATGCCGTTTATGAGTCAATGATAAGCTTCCTATCCAATTTTCTTATAAATTGGCAAACAAAGTCTTTTGGAGTCAGATTCCCAAGACTGTAACATTTTTCTTCATCCTCGAAGAGATTCCACAAATTAAGAAGTTCATGATACACAAATCCACAAGAATGCGTCTCAAGAGTCAATAAGATATCATCTAATGACTCCTTACTCAGTCCATTCTTAATGAAAAATATTTTATCTTCTCTGTTTGCGGAAACCATCCCCAAAGAATGACATCGCTTGTTACAATTTCATCATGCACATTTGTGACCAACTTGTAACCTTTTTGCTCTTCTCCTTTTAGAATACGAACTTCTTCCAAGACTTAGCATGTATGAGTCAAATGAAATTGAAGACTCACCTGCTAGATGGACCTTTGCTTCAATTACCTAGCATACATCTTCTGGCATACCCTTGTGCATTAAGAGTCTCAATCTTTCATATCTAGCTTTGTAGATTTTTGTCAGAGTATTTTGAGGGAGGGAAGGAAAATGTTTTCTCAAGTTTGAAAGAATGACATCCATTTTAAAGGAGAAGGAATCAGTTATTTTGGGAAACTGAAAAATAAACCAACTTGAGAGTCACAGAGTAACGTTATCTGCCATTTAATCGGGAACACAAAGAACTGCAAAAAGAAGGCAACAAAATTAGAATAGATTCTATTCATAAAAAAGATCAGAAAGAGAAATGAATTCTACCTCAGCAGCTTGATTTTCTAGAAATGATTTGAGTCTTTGTCCATTAACTTTAAACACATTACCATTCATAGGATTCTCAATGTCTATGGCTCCATGAGGATACACATGTTTGACAACAAAAGGACCACTCCACTTAGATCTCAATTTTCCAGGGAATATGTGCAGACGAGAATTATAAAGCATAACTTTTTGACAAATTTCAAAAGATTTTCTCAAAATTGTCTTGTCATGAAAAGCTTTTGTTCTAGCTTTATAAATCTTTGAGTTTTCATATACATCATTTATCAATTCCTCAAGTTCATTTAATTACAATTTGCATATCTTGCAAGCATCATCAAGGTTTAGGTTGAAAGCTTTAATGGCCCAAAATACTTTATGTTTCAATTCTACAGGCAAGTGACAAGGTTTTTCATAGACTAACCGATAGGGTGACATGCCCAAAGATGTTTTGAAAGCAGTACGGTAAGCCCAAAGTGCATCGTTTAGTCTTAAAGACCAATCTTTATGATTTGGGTTAACCGTTTTTTCTAAAATTTGTTTAATCTCCCTATTTGCTAATTCAACTTGTCCATTTGTCTGAGGGTGATAAGGGGTGGCAATTTTGTTGTAATACCATATTTCTTCATTAAAGATTCAAATGGTTTATTGCAAAAATGTGTTCCCCCATCACTGATGATAGCTCGAGGGATTCCAAATCGACACAAGACATTTTCATTTAAAAATTTGAGAACAGCTTTATGATCATTGTGTCGGCATGGAATCGCCTTAATCCATTTTGAGACATAATCAACTGCAACCAAAATATACACAAATTCAAATGAGGATGGAAATGGACTCATGAAATCAATTTCCTAACAATAAAAAATTTTAATGACAAGGATAGGGTTCAGAAGCATCGTGTTTCTTTTTGAAATGGAGCCCAATTTTTTACAATTTTCACAATTTTTATCAAAAGTATAGCAGTCCTTAAATAAAGTAGGCTAATAAAATCCGCATTGCAAGATTTTCGCAGCTGTTTTCTTTGAAGAAAAGTGACATCTGCATGCTTTTGAGTGACAAAATTTAATGACATTACCTACCTCATTGTCGGGCACACATCTCCGAAAGATTTGGTCAGGACAATATTTGAACAAGTATGGGTCATCCCAATAAAAATTTTTCACCTCTATCAAGAATTTCCTTCTATCTTGGTGCATCCATTGAGGCGACATCTTTCCTATTACAAGAAAGTTAACTATGTTAGCAAACCAAGACATGGAATTGACAGAAAATAAAAATTCATCAGGAAAAGAACCATTGATGGGTGTGCTATCAAAAGTTGAGCCTGTAACGTCCCGAAAATTAATAATTTTAGGATAAATGATCATTTTACAATATTTGGGATTTTCTAGAATTTTTCTGGATTTTTCTGAGAACGCAGAATATTTTAATATATTCCTCATTTTACGTGCGCACCGAGCTGAGAATTGCTGAGGTCAATGTAACGTTCCGGAAACTAATTATTTCGCCGCCAATAGTCATTTTCTAATATTTGTGATTTATGTGAATTTTTCTGGAATTTTTCGGAAACGACGAATATTTTAATATATTCCTCGTTTTGCGTGAAACTCGAGCAGAGTCGTGAAAACGACTGTAGTGCTTCAAAAATTGGAAAATTATATGACGAATAGTCGTTTTATAATATTTGCAATTTTTGGGAATTTTTTGGGAATTTTCCTAACCGTCGAATATTTTAATATATTCCTCGTTTTGCGTCTGTGGTTGAGCAGAACAGAGAAACGCAATGTTTTCTCTGAGAACCTTGGACTATGGACATGTCGACGGGGGATCTTACTAAACCCGAGACTTGACACAGTTTACGAGATTTCATAATTTTCGAGAAATTTTTACAGATACAATTAAATCAATACAAATGAAAAATTCATCTGTCAGATTAATTAAATATTGACTTATATCACTGTAACTATTATCTATTGGATAATAGTGTGTAATAAAAATACTATCACATTATCCTAATGTAATCTACTTTATATCTAATCTATCCACTTTAATTCAAATTTAATAGTTAAATAATCAAGCTTCCTTAAGAAGCTTTGACCCCAAACTTTGACCACATGTTTTGGCTTCCTTGAGAAGCCAATTCTCACCCACTCTTCTCTCTCTCTTTTACGTCTGCAGCAGCCCAAAAAGGGGAAAAGAATTGATTTCATTTATCCTAATATTACATTTAATACATTATCACCCAAAAACACCATTTTCTCTTCATTTTACGTTTTCTTCTTCTTCTTCCTTCTCCAATATTTCTTTTTCTCCTCTCTTGAAGACCCAACGTCCAGCAGCCCCTCCTCCACTCCAACTTCTCAAAATCTTCATCTAATTACATTTTCTTACTCTCCTCACCATTCTAAACATCTTTCCCTCTTGGAGCTTCTTGAAAATCCTCCATTCTCACCATTTTCTCCAAGCTCCAACTTTGAGCATTTTGGGTAAGTTTCAAGACCACTCATTCTCTTATCTTGATTTCATGATTTTGGTTCCTTTAATGGTCATCCATGGTTGTTTTTTCAAGCCTTGATATTGATTCTAACAAATCACCATTTTCTTAGGGTTTTGGTGGCCAACCAGAAAATCCAAGGAGCTTTCTTGGAGTTCATTTGATTTCTACACTCATGTAAGAGGAAGACACTCCTCTTCAACCATTTTTAGCATCTAGGAACCTTGGTTGTGTTGATTTGTGAAGAACCCTAATTAGGGTTGTTCTTGAAATTAATGATTAATTATGTTATGTGTTGATTTTAATTGATTTATGCTATTGGATTGAATTGTTGTATATAATGCTATGTTAGATTGGATCTTGTGATTGAAAATGGAAGAAAAACGTTGGAGAAGCCCTCTTGGTGGCCACGGTTTTGAGGCTAGCAATTAGGGAAATTGTGATAAATTGTAACAAGCATTGGATTTGAACTAAGCAATGGATAAAAATGGAGTGTAATGGAAGAACAAAATTTGAAGTTGGAATGCTCATGGTGGCTACGGTTTTGGAGCCAAGAACCTAGGGTTTTTGGTGAGTTAATTGAACAAGAGAACACTTTAAATAATTAAAGAAATGATGTACAAGATTATGGCTTGAAAAGAATTTGAATTTGGATTTATAGGAGGCCACGGCCTCTAGGGCATTTCTAGGTGAAAATGTGATTTTGATGAATTGGAAGCATAATCAATTAGGTAATTGGAAGCCTAAGTAGTGAAATGGATAATCAAGAAATTAGGAGAATTTAATGTGTTGATTTTAATTAATTTATGCTATTGGATTGATTGGTGGTATATAATGGAATGTTGGAATGGATTTAGTGATTTAAAATGGATGAAAAATTGATTGAACACCCTTCAAGAGTGCCACGGTTTTAGGTTGGAAATTTAGAGGAAATTGTGTTGAAATTGTAATGGGTATAAGACTTAAATTATCAATGTATGAAATGGAATTTAATGGAAGAACAATTGGAAGTTGAAACTCCTATAGTGGTTACGGTTTTGGAGACAAGAACCTAGGGTTTTTGGTGAGTTAATTGAACAAGAGAACACTTTAAATAATTAAAGAAATGATGTACAAGATTATGGCTTGAAAAGAATTTGAATTTGGATTTATAGGGAGGCCACGGCCTCTAGGGCATTTCTAGGTGAAAATGTGATTTTGATGAATTGGAAGCATAATCAATTAGGTAATTGGAAGCCTAAGTAGTGAAATGGATAATCAAGAAATTAGGAGAATTTATTGTAATTAAGACTTCATAAATTTTAAAGAGCATGAGAGTGTGAGGCTTGAGAGCTTAAATAAAATGTAAGTTATGGGAGATTGAATTGCCTTAGTATGTTAAATTGATTTTGAATATGAACCTTGAAATGAGGAATAAATTCTAAGTTAGGATTCATAATGAACCTAATGACGTACTAATTGACTTAATATTGATATTATGTTGTTATGGGTCCATGTGAGTGACCATATATACATTGATGCTTATATTGGCCTAATGTGGCGTATTATAGAATTATATGAAATTATGAATCATACATGTGCATGCATAGTGTCTTATGCATTGTGATTGTCCTTGTGGACTGTTGTAAGGCCTAGTTGCCTAGGAGATTGAACACACCTTAGTGCGGGTGCGAATAGACAAGTGTGGGTCGTGTTATGACCTCGGGGCGTCGGGGTGCGGGTCCCTCACATGGACGGTTTAGAGCTCCTCCGTGTCGTGGGGCAAACCGATGCAAACACACCGACGATCCGGACTTGACACTTGTCCTATATCGTGATCTAGTGATGAATGTCTATGCAATGCCATGATTGTGCACGATTTGATTTATAGCACTGGCCTCGGCAGTAGGAGTCACATACATGTCTCCTGATCTTTCTCTCGATTGATTGAGTTTAGCTCCATGGAGTAGGGGTTTGAGAGAACATGCATATGAGACATGATCTATATATACATTGTTGTTATTATCTATTTTCCATATTATGACTTATCTCGTTCATTCTTGTAATGATTACCGCCTGGATTTGTTTAATTGCTTACTTGTTGGACTTACTTGTTAGTATGTGAATATACTGTTTCGATTTGCTATTTGGGCGCGTGGCGCCGTAATGTCTCTAGCATGCTATAATTGGTAATGATGTAGGATGTCTTACCTCCTTCTGTGTTTCCTATATCTTTGTATGTCTGTTCTATACTTATATTGATAAAAGATCGTGAGGAAGATAACGAGGGACCACACCTTGGTGGATTGGATTGGGCGTTTGGACAAGGTTTCTTCGGCTACGTACGAGTGCGTTGCGTGGAGGCATTGATGCGACTTGTTGATTTGGGACTCGAGCGTCGTATGTGTATATGGGGTTGCGGCTTTGTCCGCTAGTAGTACCTATCCTGGGTCACTACTTTTCCCCTTTTAGTGTTTTATTCTTTGTATTTTATTGGACTCTGTAATTGTTATATTCTATGTCATCAGTGATTTGTGTAAATTGACTATATATATATATATATATATATATATATAAGAGATATGATTTTATTTCAGTGGTTGTATCATGGCTTGAATACATTTATATTTCATTCGAGGCTCATATTATCTACCTATGCAAATTGTCAAAAAAAAAATATAGACTCTTGAGAATTTAAGTTACTGTTATCATGACTGTGACATACTTGGATTTAGTAACTGTGGTGTAATGACGATTATGCTTCGGTTGCTACATCAAGGGGTGTTATAGAGCCTATTGTAAGTCTAGACAAATGATATGTGACAACATTTTCGACTCTTTTCTTATCTTTTATTGTGATGTTGAATTCTTGAAGCAACAAGATCCACCGTATCAATCTTGGTTTGACATCCTGCTTAGACATCAAATATCTAACAACAGCATGATCGGTGAAAATCACAATAGAAGAACTAATTAAATAAGATCGAAATTTGTTTAGTACAAATATTACAGCAAGTAGTTCTTTTTCAGTAGTGATGTAATTCAGTTGTGCACTATTTAAATTTCTACTTGCATAACAAATCACATGAGGCTTACCTTCCTTTCTTTAACCTAAAGCAATGCCCACAACAAAATTACTAGCATGATAGGGGATTGTATGATAGGAGCAGATGTTAGAAGACCAATTAATTTTTCAAAATATTTTTGACAATCTTGAGTCCAATCAAATGGTGCATCTTTCAACAGAAGATTACATAATGGTCTAGATATGGCACTAAAGTCCTTTATGAATTTTCTATAAAATCCTGCATGTCCTAATAAGGAACGAACTTCTCTGACTGTTTTTGGGGAAGGCAAATAGGCAATTAATTCAACTTTAGCCTTATCAACTTCAATTCTTTTAGAAGATATCATATGACCTAACACTATTCCTGAGGTAACCATGCAATGACATTTTTCCCAGTTTAGTACAAATCTTTTTTCTTCGCATCTTTTAACAACTTTTTCTAAATTATCAAGACAATTTTCAAAAGAATTTCCAAAAACTATCAGGTCATCCATGAAAACCTCTAAATAATGCTCAATCATGTCACTAAAAATACTTAGCATCTATCTTTGGAATGTTGCTAGAGCATTACAAATGCCAAAAGGCATTCTTCTATATGCAAAAGTACCAAAGGGGCATGTAAAAGTGGTTTTTCTTGATCCTCCAATGCAATTGGTATTTGATTATAACCTGAATAACCATCAAGAAAATTGTAGTATAGATGTCCTACTACCCTTTCCAGAATTTGATCAAGAAATGGTAAGGGAAAATGATCTTTCCTAGTAGCAGTATTTAATTTTCTAAAATCAATAGACATACGCCAACTGGATGAGACTCGTGTAAGTATTAATTCATCTTTATCATTTTCAACCACTGTTATTCTACATTTCTTAGGCACAACTTGTGTAGGGCTTACCCACTGGCTATCAGTGATAGGATAGATAATTCTAACATCAAGCAATTTAAGGACTTCAGCTCTAACTACCTCTTTCATATATGGATTTAATCTTCTTTGAGGTTGTTGAGAAGTTTTAGTATTATCCTCTAAATATATTCTATTTGTACAAATTAATAGATTAATGCCTTTTATGTCCTTTAATGTCCATCCAATTGCACTTTTAGGCCTTTTAAGTACTTCTGTTAACATACCTTCTTGTTCTTCAGTAAGAAACGAGAAAATTACCACTGGAAAGCTTTGCTCTTTTCCCAAAAATGTGTACTTTAACCCAATAGGTAATGGCTTTAGTTCCGATGTGGGTATTTCTTCATGGGTGATAATCATTCATGGGTTTTAACTCTTCAAATCTTGACTTCCATCCCTTGTACTCCATTACCTGTGTACAATCAAGCAAAGAGCATATTTCAGAGATATCATCATTTAATTGCATGTCTGAGTCAAATGAATTGACTAAACAAATTTCTAATGAGTCAGAAGAACTCCTTGTTTGAAGATGATAATCTACGATGACTTTAATTCCTTCAACTTCCTCCTTTTCATCAAGGAGTTCATGTGGTTGCTTGCACATGTTAAAAACATTAAGCTCCAATGTCATATTTCCAAATAATAGCTTCACCACTCCATTTCTGTAATTTATCAAAGCATTTGGTGTTACTAAAAATAGATGGCTTAAAATAACAGGAATTGACTTGCAACTATCAACCATAGGTTCAGTGTCTAAGACAATAAAATCTATAGGATATATGAATTTATCAACTTGCACTAACACATCTTTCACTATTCTTCTTGGAATTTTAATTGATCTATCAGTAAGTAGAAGAGCTATAGAAGTTAGTTTGAATTCACCGAAGTTGAGTTGCTGATAAACTGAATATGGAAGTAAATTGACACTAGCACCAAGATCAAGTAAAGCTTTTTTAATTTTATGTTCTCCAATAATGCATGAAACTATAGGACAACTAGGGTCTTTATATTTCAACGCATTATTATTCTGAAGAATGGAGCTTACTTGTTCAGCCAAAAATGCTTTCTTTTTCACATTTAGTTTCCTTTTAGCAGTGCACAAGTCCTTCAAATATTTGGCATAAGAAGGAATTTGTTTGATAGTATCTAACCAAGGAATATTGACCTTCACTTGTTTCAAAATTTCAAAAATTTTAGTGTTGTGGTTCAATTTCCTTGAATTGTTTAATGCTTGAGGAAATGGGAGTGCAAGCGAGAGTTTAGTCTCCTTTTGGTCAACTTCTTCATTTTCTTGGGGAATTAGTTCATCATCTTTCTCACAAGTTTTGAGAATTTATTTTTCAACAAGCTTTCCACTCCTAAGAGTTATCACTGACTTGACTTGATCCATTTGTTGGTTTTCTGAACTCCCCTCATTTAGACTATACTAACCCTTAGGATTTGGTTGAGGTTGAGAAGGAAACTTTCCTTTCTCGTGAATGGTGAGTGCAGAAGAAAGTTTAGCAAGAGTTTCTTTTATGTCAATCATGGTTTGATTGTTTTGTTTATTAATGGCCTCTTACTTTTCTATGAATGCATGCAGTGTTTCTTCAAGGTTTTTCCTATATGGTGGGACATAAGGTGCATATCCTTGAGAATTTTGAGAGTCCTGCTGTGCCTGAGGAGGTGGTGGTTGCATGAATTGTGACTGATTATTATTCCTCCAGCTGAAGTTCAGGTGATTTCTCCATCCTAAATTGTATGAATCTGAAAAAGAAGAAGTAAATGGCTTTTTAAATTTATTCATTGCATTTACTTACTCATGTACAACTTCTTTAAAAACAGGAATCTTAGGACATTCATGTGTTGAGTGTCTTAAGTCATCACAAATGTCACAAATTTCTTCATTTTGCATAGATTTGATTTCTTTTGCTTTTCCTAATTCCATTACATCAATTTTTCTAGCCAAACTGGCGAACCTAGCATTTAGATCTTCTTCTTGACTAAGGTAATATTTTCTTTTATTAGCACTTACAAAGTTAGAACTAATTGAATTTTCAGAAATATTAGTATCATGCCAAGATTGAGAATTTTCAATCAACTGGTTTAAATAGTCTAAAGTTTCATCAGGTTCTTTACCAAGAAACTCACCATTATACATTATTTCCACAAATTGTTTAGTTTCATGTGTTAGACCTTCATAAAAGAAGCTTATAGTGCGTCATTTTTCAAAACCATGATATGGACAAGAATTTAACAAATCTTTAAATCGTTCCTAATATTGAAAATATGCTTCATTTAAATTTTGAGAAAAATTTTGGATTTGTCTTTTCATAGCATTGGTTTTATGTGTTGGAAATTTTTTTTTAAAGAACTCATCTTACATTTCTTGTCATGTGCCAATTGATCTTGGTTTCAAAGTGTTAAGCTAAGTTTTTACTTTATCTTTTAAAGAAAAAGAAAACAATTTAAGCTTAACAATCTTTTCAGTGCAATTTTGGTCATTAAAAGCAATACATACTTCCTTAAATGCTTTTAGATGTACATATGAGCTTTCAGATTCTAAACCATGAAAATTAGGAAGCAAAGAAATCATACCTGGCTTAAATCTAAAATTGTTAGCATTAAAAAGAAAGATAAAGCATGATAGACTAGAATTTCAATGTGGTTGAAAATATTCACGTATGGTTCGCAACAGTTGATTTTCATGTTCATCATGTACACTTTCATTTTCAGTCATTGTGTCAATTGTGTGTGATTATGATTCAAACAAATCAATATATAAAGTACCAGAATTTAAATCACGATACCAATTAAGTATAAATAAATGACCTAAAAAAAATAATGTACAAGTTAGTAAGTCAAAAACTAAAAATAAATGACATAAATTAAAATGTTAGATAGCGTAAAGAAATGACATAAATATAAAAGTTAGAAAGTTAGTAAGCATAAATAAATGACATAAATATAAAAGTTAGAAGGTTAGTAAGTCAGAAATCGTAAATAAATGAGATAGAAAACATAAATAAATGAGATAGTAAGTTAGAAAGTTAAAGAATTAGAAAGTTAGAGAGTTAGAAAAGAAACTGAAGGACCGACAAGCCGATCTTTTGCTCCAGTGAGGGAGAATAAAGAATAGATTTTATTAAAGAATAAGAACCTCAATAAATTAAAACTTCAAATCAAGTCCCCAATAATGGTGCCAAAAACTTGATGTGAAAGGATGCAAACCCAACTGCAAGTTATCTCAAGTAATAAATTTCTCGGGGGTCTGAGGTCGATCCACAGGGAATTGATGAAGAAAAATTCTTTGAGGTAAGGGAAGACTTTGTCACAACAATAAAGATAATAAAACCTGTTTACAATTAAATTAAAGAACTTGCTTGGGCTAGGAGATCTACTTTTGGTAATAAATTAAGGACAATATTAATTCTTTTTATAACTCAATTGAAATCCACGCACAATGGAGGTTCCAATCAGAGAATAAAACATTCAAAGTCTATTTAGAATTATATACATAGTTATATTATAGTTCCTTTAATTATTTACTAACACCTACACTTGTAAATGGATTCAAGCATTCGTTGTGGCAAACCACTTATCTACAATGAATCAAGAACTCCACTTCACAAGGAGGATTTCTAAATTGATTGGAAACAAAATACAACACGTATAATGATGATCACTTGATAATATATTATTTAAGCACAATAAAGAAATTAATCTAACCTTATTTTATTACCAACAGTTTCACTCCTTCACCCAAACAAGATGAAAATTAGTTATCTATGAGCAAGAAGAAAGAAAGAGAGAAGAAGAAGACGATGATCATAACTTCTATTTACAACAAAGGAAAATTACTACAAGTAAATAACATAATAATATGAACTTAATCTAAAACCAAGATTCTCTAAATGATCTGCCTATGCTCCCTTTTATAGGAGATTAAGATACAAAATGACAAGGGAATTGATTAATGAATGAGTGGATGAGTGGGTGGATGAGTGGAAAATACCAAAGAACTTTTGTGAGTGGAAAATTATTGAAATTTCTTGTCTCTGAAATCATTTAGTAATGAACTCATGGATAACGTCAGAACAAAGCAAAGTGGTCTTCATGAAAGATCTAGGAAATTGTCTCAGCTTTCCAATGCCACCAGAATCATCCAAAAATTCGTCCTACAGCCTAAGATATGACCCAATTACTACAGATTGCTCAGGCCCAGTTTCAGCACCTCTATTTTGACTTCCAGACCCAACATGACCTCCAAGCTATCCAAATGAGCTCTTGTGTTCTTCATGAAAGTTGTAGATATGGGTCTTAACTTTCAAATACCAAATTTTTAGCCCATTTCAGTTTCTTTAACTTGAATTATTCAATGATTACTGCACACTATTCGGGTTCTAGAGCACTCATGAAAGTTGTAGAGCTCTCTCTTATATTTCCTACAAGGTAAGATACATAATTATAAGACATCTAGAACACAAGATATGGCCGAAATACAGAAACCGTATGAGACCAAAATAATGCTGAAAAAAAAAATCAATTAAGTCTAATTTGAGTCTAAACTTACAAAATATAACCAAACTTAATCAATTAAGTACATGGAGAGTGTAAATAACTAAAAATGAGGGTTTATTAATGTATAAAATATGTGATTATCAATGACCTATTCCACACCTCAAACATTTTGGTATAGATGTCATGGTCTGACTGGATCTACTACCACTAGCACTCCCTCCATATGTTTACTGTCGCTGTTGATTTCCCGATGGTCGTGAGTACGGTTTCCGCTAGAATCGATTAACCTTACTGTTACTCCCTCTTTGGAACCTAGATAGTCCAAAGTTACGGGGTCTCGTATCTCGAGACTTATCCAACTCTGAGAGATTCTCAGCCTCGGCTGTCACTCCTTGTTGCTGAGTGGCCTTCTGATTCTATTGTATTGTTACATCAGCCATTCTCTACATTACTTCTGCAGTCACAACCATATTATCATTGTCACGTCCCGCATCCACATGCATACGTCTACCACGAGCCATTGCCTTTCTTCAAAGACAGATAAATCATAACACAATGAAAACTATTTCAAACAACATTGTCTCCTTTCGGAAACCAAAACATAGAGAAACACTGTAACACCCCTTGATGTTGCAACCGGAGCGTAATCGTCATTATACCACAGTTACTAAATCCAAGTGTGTCACAGTCATGTTAACAGTAATTTAAATTTTCAAGAGTCTATATTTTTTTTTGGACAATTTGCATAAGTAGAAAATACGAGCCTCGAATGAAATATAAATATATATTCAACCCATAATACAACCACTGAAATAAAAATCATATTCCTTATATATATATTTTATAGTCAATTTACACAAATCACTGATGACATAGAATATAATAATTATAGAGTCCAATAAAATACAGTGGGAATAAAAACACTAAAGGGGGAAAAGTAGTAACCCAGGGATGGGTACTACCAGCAGACAAAGCCGCAACCCCATATGTACATGACGCACGGCGTCCCAGTTGACAAGACAGGCATCAATGCCTCCACGCGGCTGCACTCTTACGTAGTTGAAGAAATCTTGTCCAGACGCTCAAGCCAATCAACCAAGGTATGGTCCCTCTTTATCTTCCTCACGATCTTTTATCAAATATAAATATAAAACAAAAATGCACAAATATAGGAAAGAGGTGAGACACCCGTCTTTCATTACCACTATTGGCGAAGAAAACAAAGACACGCAAAGCGCCCACTAAGCAATACAATTCATATATTCATCAATGGCAACAACGGAATTTATAATAAAAGCAATTCAATTCTGAGCAATAATCAGAGTCAATAATAACAGTGATATTTAAAGTAAAGGTAGAACAACAGTAAGCAATAGCAGGCAGATCACAATAGTATTTCTAAGAATCAACACAACAATCAGATAATCATTTACATTCACAGGAGTTCATGCTCAACAGTTTATGAGACCGACAATGAATGATGCACAATGCATTATGATACCATAATTCCTACTCCATGGAGCTAGACATAAACAGTCGGAGAGAAAGATCAGGAGACATGTCTGTAACTCGGCTGCCGCGGCCAAAGTGCTATAAATCAGTAATTTCCACGTGCACATTCAGGCATTGTACAGACAGTCCACGCTAGATCATGATATAGGACAGCGTCTCAGTCCGGATCGTCGGTGTGTTTGCATCGGCCTACCCCACGACACAGAGGAGCTCATAACTATCCATGTGAGGAACCCGCACCCCGACGCCCCTAAGGCCAACAACCATATGGCACCTACGCTAGTCTATTCGCACCCGCACAAAGGTGTGTTCAATCTCCTAGGCATACACCGCCTTACAACAATGTCCAATAGACAAGACATATGCATGACGACACAATGTCCAGTCATGTATGTTCATCAATGATGCATTCATCATATACACTACCACAACGGTATGTAGTCATTCTCAGTATGAACATGTCATATCTCATCGAGAATTAAATCAAGAAACACATAGCTCTTCATAGGGATTCACAACACATAGAGTTAAATTTCAATATCCATATAAATATATCATGGTTTATCATTAACACCATTCTATTAAATTGATCAAGTTCCTTCATCTAGTCAATTATGCCATCTTAAGGTCAACTAACCCTTAGAAACTTTGGCCCCACATGCCTTCAAGGTTCTAAATTCCTTTCCATATTATTCCCTAGTCTCTTGATACTAATCATTTAATTTTGGTTCCATATGAGATTAATTCAATTTATCCTCATCATTAAGTATTCATGGTTTATCAAATACCCTAATGTCCCTATTTGGGATCCTTATTTTCAAAGTCTTAAGTCTTTGGTTAATTATGAGAAGGTTATGGTAAATAATCCTTTAAACTATGGTCTTCCAAAATGTCATCATTTAATTTAATTCCTTTGCTTTATTAAGAATTAGGTAAATCTCTAATTCCTCAATCTCCAAGGATGCACCAAGGCATCATCGGTACCCAAATCTTTCTCTCTCTAAAACTGTGGCCTTTCAAGGTTCTTAGAATCTCTATTCCTCTCCATTTTATGCAATGGTTTCTAGTTATCAAATCAATTACATTTTGTCCCCCCAAAGTCAATTTCATCCCTTATGATTCCAAGTCAAAACCGTGGCCTTCCTTAATCCTTAAAATTTCATTCTTTCACATATCATGTGTTAGTTACTTGATAATTAATTATGCAATTTCCATTTCTCACAAGATTAATTTATTTGCCTAAGGTCCATGTCAAAACCATGGCTTCATAGGTCTTCTAAGTTCCACATTTTATTTCTCATTTATGTATTAATTCCTTAAGATCAATTTACTTAAGCTCAATGTATTGAGGACATTCCATTTGCCATATTGCTCAAGCCAAAACCGTGGCCATCAATGAGTCTTCAATGTCCAATCTTTCCTTCTCTTTTAGGTATTAACTTCTTGTTATTAATTAACTTAAGTTTTTAGTTCATTAAAATCAATCCAAGTACCCAAGATTCAATGCCAAAACTGTGGCTTCATGATGTCCATTATCCAATTTTTCTTTCCACTTTTATGCATTAGTTTTCTCAACACTAATTCACTTAAATTTAGTTCATTAAAATTAATCCATTTGTCTCTTTACCAAGACCAAAACCGTGGCACCCCTCTTGGGTATTAAACTCTCAAAGTCTTCCATTCATTAGTGTTAATACTATCATTCAATCTTTGATTACATAAGTCTTATTTCACTTGTATACAAAAACCAATATTCACCCCTAATTTCTAATCAAAACCGTGGCACCATGTTGAGGTAGAAAACTCCAAATTTTCCATTTAGCAACCCCAACATGATCAAGCACAATTAATATATCAAACATATTCAAGAGCATAATCAAGTATCAATCAATTTCAAGAATACTAAATCATACAAAATTTATAATTCAAGCAAGCATACAAAGAGCATACAAGGATGGATTTCTCCATCAACACACATACAAAGTCTTCTCACCACCATAAGTGGTTGAAGTGAGTAGTCTCCTTCTTACCTAGAGGAGACAATGCAAGAAAACAACTCCTTGGTTCCTTGATTTGTAATTTTCGGATTCCACCTTCAAGAGAACCATAAAGTGGTCAAATTCTCATATTTACAAACTAAGGATTGAAAAGAATGATCCTTGGTCACATAGGTAACCAAGGAAAACGAAAATGAGAAGAAAATGGAGAGAAATCAAGAATCTTTACCTTGGAAGACAATGGAGACAAGGTTGGATTTTGAGCAAACCTTTCAAATGAAACTTGTAGAGAAGATGAAGATGAGTGTATAAATGTGTTTAGTGGAGAGAAAAATAAAAAAGCTTGGCCATCCATGGAGGAGTGATTTTCGGATTTGAAGAAGGAGGGGTAGAAAGGATGGATTTTTGAAGAGATTTTCTAAAGAGAAAGTGTAGAGGAGGTTGAGAGAAGTCTAGAAATGGTGTTTATGGAGAGAAAAGTGAAGAGGAGACTCTCCAATGGTGGCTTAAAATTTCAGATCTAAGAGGAGGAAGAAGAGAAGAGGTGGAGAGAAAAATGGAGGTAGAAATGGAAAATGGAGAAACTTTCTACACAAAGAAGGTAGAGGAGTTGAAGGCAAGTGTAGAAATGAGCTTGGAGAGGAGAAAAGATGAACTAAAATGGAGGAGGAGGTGGCTGGAATTTCGTGCTCATGGTGGAGGTAGAGAGAAGGAGGAGAAAAGATGAAGAAGAAGAAGAAGAAAGAAGCGAGAGAAGGTGCATAGGAAAATTTTGAAATAAAGTGATGTAATTAATTAATTGAAGCCAAACTAATTCCCTCCCAAAAGGCTTGTTCCAGCCGTGAATAGGGAGAGAGAGAAGAGAGTGGGCTGCATTTGCATGGGGAAAATGGGAGAGGAAATTTCCAATAAGCTTCCTCCAAGCTCACATGAGAAGCTTCACACGTTTTACGATAAAGTGAAAGTAGGGTTGTCTCCTAATTAAGCACACTAACACAAATAAATATTTACACTATCAGTATTATTTTTCCTCCAGTGTAGAAGAGTCACAGATGATGAAAATAATATTTTATTGTTCATCAAATGATTTTACAGTACCGCGATTTCATTTATCGGGTAAAATTCTCGAAAAATATAAACTTCGTAAATTGTGCCCGGCCTCGGGTTTAGTAAGATCTCCCGTCGACAAGTCCACAATTTAGAGTTTACCAGCCACAGGGAAGACATTGCATCTTCTCGGGTCTGTTCAGTGCGCACGCAAAACGAGAAATATACTAAAATATTCGATGTTTTTGAAAAATTCCCAAAAAATTCTCAAAAATCACAAATATTGTAAAATGAATATTCGTCATAAAAATTTTCAACTTTCGAAGTGCTATAGTCGTTTTCCAGAGTCTGCTCAATGTACACGTAAAACGAAAAATATATTAAAATATTCAACGTCTCCGAGAAATTCTAAAAAATTTCTCATAAATCATAAATATTATAAAACGACTATTCATCACAAAATTTTCTAACTTTTGAAACGTTACAATCGTTTTCCCAACTCTGCCCATTGTGCACGCAAAACGAGAAATAATATTATAATATTCCGCATTCTCTAAAAAATCCAAAAAAATTTCTAAAATTTTTAAATATTGTAAAATGATTATTTATCCTAAAATTATAAATTTTCGAGATGTTACAAACACACAACACAAACAAGACAGACCTAACTACAAACCTGATAAACTCGAACTTGGGCTTTGATACTAACTAATGTAACATCCTCCCTAGGGAATTACATTTCAGACCAAAAACTAAAAAGTTAGAACCAAGTCATAAAAGATTTAATATTGTAATATATGGATTTTAAAATTTCTTTTCCCTGATCACATGAACTTAACAAAAATATAAATAACACAAAAAATAGTAAACTAAATAATATACATTTCATATATACATAACATGATTTACTAACAACACAAATACATAAGACTTACGTACTCAAAAAGAATATGTACAACTACCATATTGAAACTAAACCTGGCCCAAGTCCAAACACCTGAAGAGAAGGGTCTTGCACCCGATCCTCCTCTGAATCCTCTTCGGGATCCCTAACAGACAAATTCCTCAATCAGGGCACGTCTCTACGGATGGGAGTCCGAGCGGACGACACCTCAGAATCCTCCCTAGGAGTGTAATGGAGATCACCCCATAACTCCCTAACAAGCATATAAAACTCCAAATAAATAACAATATCAGCAAAAAAAGTAGTTGCCCTATGACGGGTCCTACTCCAAAACAAGGTAACATCTGCAACATACTGAATGTGCCCCGTGTCCAAATGGACTTGCCATGCGTTAGTGCCTCCATGAAACTGCACCCTAACGAAACCTATAAGATTCTGCCTCGCCACCATCACAGTCTTCATAAAACATAAATATAAAATAGAACAAACAGAACAATACGATAAATAGGTGAGATCCCCTACATCACATACCAATATGGCAGTAAAGACATGATAATAACAATAATGTCATTCAATACAGAAATAACACAAAAACAACATGTATAATCATGAAATCAATTAATAGATAATTCAACGAATATATATCATAATAACATGAATACTGACTATAGCACAACAATATGTATACTGACTATGCCACAACCATATGTATATTGACTATGCCTATGCACAATGGACCAACCCCTACTCCATGGAGTTAACACAACATCGGAGAGAATGATCAGAAGACATGTCCGTATATCGTTAGCCTCAAATCAAGTGCTACAACTTTCTCAATGTGCACATCATGGCTTATACAAGACATTCTACAGCATATCGTGAATAGGAATAATGTCTTGTCGAGATCGTCGGTGTGTTTGCATCGGGAACCATGGCACAATAGAGCTACTAACTAGCCACCTATGAAATTACCGCACTCTGACGCCCCCAAGATCAATCATTGACCTTCACTACGCAATTCGCACCCGCACTAAGGTGTAAGTTCATCTCCCATGCATACTGCCTTAATAAACACAGTCCTCACAACTTTCACAATGCATGATCAAATGACTCAAAGAAATAATAATTAACAATAACATAATTCCACGGAAATAAGCCACCATTGGGCTAAATCATTCACTAACGTCTCTAGGTCCAATATGTCAGCCCAACAATAATCTGCTATTTTTCTCAATTGCATAGTACTTTTATCGCGTTTTCATAATTGCGTAACACTATTGTTACGTTTTCAAATTGTGTAACATTTTTACGTCATTTTTCAATCGCATAAAAATTTTCAAACATTTTCTTAATCGCGTAACTCAAAAATCATTGTTTTTAAATTGCGAAAGGTTTTATCAATATTTTTCAATCACATAGAACATTTCTTGACATCTAAGTTTAATTTTGAAACTTTCCATGTTTAAAATAGAATTTGAACCTTATTTCCAATGTTTTTTTTTTACCAAATCTCCTCTAAGTGATATTTTCCAATATTTTTTTTTACAAAAGCTACATTATTTTGATTTAATCAAACATTATAGGACAAAAATCTTTTTCCATTGCCTTTACTAAAAACTATCTTAAATAAAATGTTTTAAATTTCAAATCATCTTTCAAACTCATTTTCCATTTTCATGGCCGAAAATCACTTCTTTTCAAATGATAAAATTTTGTTCATCTTTTTTTTTATCTTGTAAATTCTTAACTCATATTCTTATCACCTAATCATCCAAGTTCACAATTTATAAAATACTTTTGCCTTGGATACCCCATTTTGGCTAAATGGCCATGAGCCATATATGGTCTTTGGAACCAAAACTTTGTCATTCTCATATGATTCAACGCATGCAAACATTTCAAATATCAATTCCTACCATAGCAATTTCATGCATACTATCAACATCATATAATCACATAGAACCAAATAAGCACAAACCAATCAAAGTCATATAATTACATATAGCAAATAAGCACACATATAGCAAGTAAGCATAAACCATTAAATTTACACAACCAAGTGAATAAATCCTTATATGGATTTTTCACCAACAAGAACAAATTCCATTTCTCACCACCAAGTTTGGTCGATGAGGTTAATCTCCCTCTTACCTTAGATGTTGATAAAAAAATCCCTTTTGTTGCCTCCTTATAGTAAATGTCCACCACTAAAACAAACCCTTAAAACAAACAAACATACACATATTACAAACTAAGGCTTGAAACAAGATGACCATGGATCAAGATTATGGTCTAGAACTTTGAAAATAAGATTAGAAGTGAAGATCAAGAACTTCACCTAGAAACCCTTAAACTTAGGCTTGAAGAAAAGGGTTGAAGATGGATGAATTTAGATAAGATCACAACATGAAAGTGTCTTGAAATGGAGTTTAGGTTCAATATCTAAGGTTATTTTGAATTAAACAAGATTGGAGAAGGTTTTGGGTGGGTTGGATGAAACCTTCAAAGGAGAGAAAATAGAGAGTTTTTGTGTTTTGCTTCATGAAAGAAAGATAAGATGAACTAAGAGAAAAGCTTATCCTCCAAGCTTAGCCTTCGCCGAAACTCACTAAGGAGAAAAGATAAGAGAATTTTTGGTACTTTGCTTCTTGAAAAAAAAGATGACAAGATAAGCTTATGAGTGATGAAGTAACCAATTTGAACTTCTCCTCCAAGATTCTTCTTCAAACTTGAGTAACCATTTTGCCTTTGTCTTCTAAGCTTGCTTCCCATTAGTTCATCACTCTGAGTCATAGCCACCAAGTTGGACTTCCATCAAACTTACCTTGTAAGTTTTCTTCTCATTGGTTCAAAACCAAGGTGAGTTACAAAGAGAAGTATCTAAAGGAGATGACTAGGCTTGTGTCTAGAATCATCCATCTAGATCTTTACTGGAAGTTATTATCTAATGGACAAAAGTTACTGCTAGCAAAACTAGTGAGTATTGTCTAATGGGTAATAAAACGTACCTAAATTTTATTTGTTAGATAAAATCTCAGAAAAAGAAAAATTTTGAAATCTATTTTCGGTTTCGGGTTTAGTAAGCTCCCTCGGCCCCGCGTTAACAGTCAAAATTTTTCTGGCCCCGAAAAATTTTATTTTTCCAGCACCGCCTCAAACACACATAAAGTCCAAAAATAATAAGAAAATAATTAAAATAAATTAAATAATTCACAAAAATCATAAAATGAAATTTCGGGGTGTTACAACTTATCTAGGATATGTTCATCCTTAGTCTAGCATAGGATGTACTAATCCATAGCTTCGCATAGGATTTCTCATCCATAGCCTAGAGTGGGATATTGGTGTGGTTTGGATTGTGGTTAAAAATTAAGGACAAAATTAGTTACCAAGTCCACCAAAAATTTATAAAACCTTGCAACTAGTTGTAGTTTGCAAGGGTCGATCTCCAGATAACTAATTCAAGTAACACTATAAATTGATTCCTAACTTAAACTCTCAAAAATAGTAAACAATAAAAAAGGGTTTGGTTAGTTAAACTAAAAACAGAAATTGAATCTAACGTAATAAGAGTAAACATGATTTGAATTACCAATTAAAAGATATTGGTTAAGAGATGAAATCTACCACTTGATTTATATGATAATGCTAGCCCACTTATTCTTTATCCCGCAATTGTGAGATTAATTCACTATTTTCCTTAAGTTTTGGTTAATTTAGCAACCGCTCAAATCAATCCCTAATCAATAGTTTTTTGTAAAGCAACCGTTCTTACACTTACCTAATGATCGTATTACAATTCAGAAAACCAATTATACTAAGATCCAATCACACACCGAGATTGAATTACTTAGATAATATGTTTCACTAGTCTTACCACCATAACCACGCATAGCAATCCTAGTTTTACCACTTTCAAAATTGGTAGAAAGTATAAAGACCTTTATATCGAATTAAGATAAAAAAAAAACATATGAATAGATATACAATTATATTGAGATAAAGAAATATGCATAATTCACATGATCAAAACTAGGATTTCATCTTCCTTTAATCAAATAAGAAAGTTAGCCACACATGGCAAATTCAAAATCAAAAGAATAACAGAAGAAAGACACTATTTAGAATAAAAGTGTAGAAGAAAACTAAAGATCAAACTAGTTTCCAAGGTTAGAGGTTAATTGATCTCTTATTGCCCGCACCCGAGTCTCCAATCTTTGATTGAATCTTCCTCTTTTTTGTTCTTCGTTTTCTTTTCAGAAAACTTGATGGCTTCCAGTCCAGACCTCCTAGGAACCCCTAAGCAATCCTATTTATAGTTTTTGGGCCCATAACCCTCGTCTAACTTTAAAATTCTGATTTCTGAGACACAAACATAGGTCGTGTCTCATTACACGACCGCCTTGTGTTTGAGTCTGCCAACAAGATTTCATGGAATTATGCAGACAGAGAAAAACACACCCCCACCCCCTGTGTTTCATCACTAGGGTATCTCATAGCCTCAAAAATATTGAATCTGGTTAATTCTCCATCAAATTCCATGGTCAATGTCCTTGAGTGCACATCAATCTTTGTTCGTGCAGTCTTCAAGAATGGTCTCCCCAACAAAATAGGAGCAGAGTTGGGAGATTTATCTTCCTTCATATCTAGTACATAGAAGTCTACCAGAAATACTAGCTCATTCACCTGTACCAACACATCCTCAATGATACCCTTTGGGTATGCGTTAGATCTATCTGCCAATTGAATAATAACACTGGTTGGTTCCAAAGGACCTAGATGTAAATATGTATAAATGGAATAAGGCATAACATTTATGGATGCACCTAAATCAAGCATGACCCTCTCAAAACTTGTGTTACCTATTGTGCATGGTATGGTGAATGTTCTAGGGTCCTTATACTTAGTTGGGAGTTTCTTTTTAATCACAGCTGAAACATTTGCTCCCACTTGGACCTTCTCATTACCTTTTAACTTCTTTTGTTAGTGCACAATTCCTTTAAAACTTGGCATATCTAGGCACTTGCTTAATGACATCTAATAAAGGAATATTAATTTTCACTCTCCTAAAGGTCTCTAAGATCTCTTTTTCTACCTCATCTTTCTTATTCTTAGCCAACCGACTAGGAAAATGGGCCTTAATAACATACTTAGGAAGTGTTACAAGAATACTTGCCTTAGGGGCCTTGGAGTTTTTCCCCTCCTCATCTACCTTTTTAGACTCTGGAACTTTCTCTTTAGTGTCCGGTGGAGATGATGTAGGTTCATCTAGCATCTTCCCACATCTCAATGTGATAGCACTAGCATTTTTCCTCGGATTCACTTCTAGTTATGAGGGAAGTTTCCTAGAAAGTTGACTCTGAACCTTGTTGATCTCTGTGGCTAACTACCCCACTTGGTTCTGTAAGTTATTAATAGCGGCCCTTGTTTCTTGTTGAAACTGAATGTTATTAGTGACCATTTGTCTCATTAATTCCTCCAACGAAGGTTTAGGTTACCTTGGAGCTTGAACTTGTTGCTGTCTCGGTAGGAAAGGTGCTTTCCTCTATTGAAATCCTAGAGGTCCATAGGCTGGAGGTTGACTTTGGCGCTGCTTTCTATAGATAAAGTTAGGATGATCTTTCTACCCTAGATTTTATGTATTGGAGTAGGGGTTGTAATTTTTGGAAGGTCCAGAATATCCCCCTACTGCCTTTGCTTCCTCATTTGTGTCCTTTTGTAGAGTGGGACACATATCAGTGGGATGTCCAGAAGAGCAACAAATCCCACAAGCATTCACTGGTGCTTTTCCATTATCCATAAGCCGTTGAACCATGGCAGTCAACTGAGTTATTTGTTGCTGCCTCTTTAACTGCTTTCACTTTGGTGTTATTCTGAGTGAAAAATTATTAAGTGTTCGCAACCATTCTTGAGATCAAGTTTCTAGCTTCTTGGGGAGTCTTATCAACCAAAGCTCCTCCACTAGCAGCATCAATCATGTTACGGTCCATCACTAGCAAACCCTCATAGAAGTACTGAATTAGCAGTTGCTCACTAATTTGATGTTGAGGGCAGCTAGCACACAATCTCTTAAACCTTTCCCAATAATCATGAAGTGATTCCCCATGCCTTTGTTAGATGCCACAAATTTCTTTTCGAATGGTTGCGGCCTTTGAGGCAGGGAAGTATCTATCCAAGAAAGCTCGAGCCATGTCTTGCCATGAATTAATGGATTCAGGTGATAAATAGTATAGCCACTCCTTTACAAAATCTTTTAATGAGAATGGAAAAGCCCTGAGCTTGACTTGTTCTACTGAAATTCCTGTAGGTTTTATATTAGAACAAACCACATATATCTCTTTCAAATGCTTGTTAGGGTCCGCTAATCCATTGAAAGATGGTAAAAGATGGATCAAGCCAGATTTCAAATCAAATGCCCCTTCATTTTCTGGAATTTCTATGCACAGAGGTTGTTAGTCCAAGTTGGGAGCACCTAACATCCTCAGAGTAGACTCTGCCATCACCACTTCTTCAGATGTCTCAAAAGATACCTTAGAACTGGATAGATCTATATGGCGGGTAGCTTCGATGCCAACAGGTGTGAATTGAAAGGGAAACTGAGGATGTAAGCTGACTTGTTCAAAGTAATTCCTTAAATTCCTCAATTTCGTGTTCACTTCTTCACTGGATATGAACACCTACAAAATAATCAGAAATAAGGAATTAAAGTATTAAAAATTGAAACAAAAATAGAGTTAGAAATAGGAAACAAATTAATAGTATAATTGGACAATTAGTTCCCTAGCAACAGTGCCAAAATTTGGTGTGGAGATTGTGGTTAAAAATTAAGGACAAAATTAGTTGCCAAGTCCACCAAAAGTTTATAAAACCTTGCAACCAGTTATAGTTAGCAAGGGTCGATCCACGTAGAACTAATTCAATGAACACTATAAATTGATTCCTAACTTAAACTCTCAAAAATAGTAAACGATAAAAGGGGTTTGGTTAGTTAAACTAAAAATAGAAATTAAATATAAAGTAATAACAGTAAACACGATTTGAATTACTAATTAAAAGATATTGGTTAAGAGATGGAATCCACCACCAGATTTATATGATAATGCTAGCCTACATATTCTTTATCCCAATATGACCACTTATGTTCCTATGCGATTGTGAGATTAATTCCTTATTTTCCTTAAGTTTTAGTTAATTTAGAAACTGCTCAAATCAATCCCTAATCAATAGTTATTTGTAAAACAACCACTCTTACACTTACTTAATGATCGCATTACGATTCAGAAAATCAATCACACTAAGATCCAATCATACACCGAGATTAAATTACTTAGATCATATGTTTCACTAGTCCTACCACCACAACTGCGCATAGCAATCCTAGTTTTACCACTTTTGAAATTGGCAGAAAGTATAAAGACCTTTATACCGAATTAAGATCAGAAAGCATATGAATAGAAACATAATTGTATTGAGATAAAGAAATATGCAGAATTCACATGATCAAAACTAGGGTTTCTTCTTCCCTTAACCAAATAAGAAAGTTAGCCACACCTGGCAAATTCAAAATCAAAAGAATAACAGAATAAAGACATTATCCGGAATAAAAGTATAGAAGAAAACTAAAGATGAAACTAGTTTCCAAGGTTAGAGGTTGATTGATCTCTAATTGTTCGCACTCGAGTCTCCAATCTTTGATCGAATCTTCCTCTTTCTTTTTCTTCATATTCTCTTCAGAAAACTCGATGGCTTCCAGTCCAGACCTCCTAAGAACCCCTAAGCAATCCTATTTATAGCTTTTGGGCCCATAACCCTCGTCTAACTTTAAAATTCTGATACGTAAACACGGGTCGTGTCTCATTACACGGCCCCCCTGTGTTTGAGTTTGCCAACAAGATTTCATAGAATTATGTAGACAAAGAAGAGCATGCCCCCTTGATGTTTCATGACATGGGCCGTGTTTGCGTTCCAGGTCTACATCAAATTAAAATGCCAGAGAAGGACACGACCCCCCTGTGTTTCATGACACAGGCCGTGTCTTGCTATTTCTTCAAATTCAACCCAGATTCTTCATATATGATCTTCTCTCTTTACTTCTAGAAATGATATTGATCTCCTCAATTAAATAGCAAGCTCAGCTTAATGCTAATGGACTCCATCACTCAATGATTTCAAAGATCTCCTGAAACACATCATTCAATTATGAGTACTTATGACCACACTTAAGTAAAGTCGCACAATAAGGATCCACTTAAACTTCATCTGTAGAAACTTAGCTAAGTGTTAATAATTAAGCACATTTGGAGACTAATTAAATCAACATATTACACTTAAGAAGTAGAGATAATTGTCAGATCAGATATACTGATCCACAGCCTGACATTGGATTTCTCATCCACAGCTTAGCGTAAGATATACTAATTTCCATGGCCTGACTTAAGTTTTCTCCTCCATAGCCTAGCGTAGGATATATTGATTTCTATGGCCTGACATAGGATTTCTCATCCACAACCTAGCGTAGGATATACTAATCCATAGCTTGACATAAGATTTCTCATCCACAGCCTAGCGTAGGATATACTAATCCCATAGCCTGGCATAGGATTTCTCATCCATAGCCTAGCATAGGACATAACTAATCCTTAGCCTAGCCTAGGGTATATTGGTATAACATCCTTGGCCTAGCCTTGGATATAACTAATTCTTTCATGAAACATTTCAGTGTCACACTTTACTAGGCTTACCCGGCAATATTCATTATTTATATAACTAATCTTTTCATGAAATACTCCGATGTCACCACTTTACTAGGCTTACCCAACAATGTTCACTACTTAGATAACTAATCCTTTCATGAAACACTCCAGTATCACCACTTTACTAGGCTTACTTGGCACTGTTCACTACTTCGATAACTAATCCTTTCATAAAATACTCCGGTGTCACCACTTTACTAGGCTTACCCGACAATGTCCATTAGTTAGATAACTAATCCTCTTTAAATAAAGGAACTAACTCTTTCCAACTAGGTCTTATGACACTTAACTCTTGCCAACATGACCTTATGGCATTTAACTCTTCCCAACTAGGCCCTATAACGCTCAACTCTTGCCAACTAGGTCCTATGGAACTACACTCTTGCCAACTAGGTGCTATGGCACTTAACTCTTGCTAACTAGGCCCTATGGCGCTCAACTCTTGCCAACTAGGCCCTATGGCACGCAACTCTTGCCAACTAGGCCATATGGCGCTCAACTCTTGCCAACTAGGTCTTATGGCGCTCAACTCTTACCAACTAGGCCCTATGGCATGCAACTATTACCAACTAGGCCCTATGACACTCAACTCTTGCTAACTAGGCCCTATGGGGCTCAACTTTTGTGGTGCTCAAACCATGCCCAAAACACCTCAAATTTTGCCTAAAAAGACTGATTTTCAAGATTGCACCAAATGTGCATCATAACTTTAGAAATTCTGAAATTTTATGAGCATATAGTTTTCTCTCATATCTTTCCAATGCCATAAACCTTGCTTCATTTGGCTAAGTATAGCCAAAGTTATGCGACATTTTGCAGAGGCCAAAATATTGCATTATCTGATTTACCTGATTCTGACCTGACTTTAAATTGAAACTGGGAACAAAGTACAAGTGGCAAAATTCTGAGATTTTACAAGCAAGAAGCCTTACATGTTAGCTTCAAAATGGCACTGATCTCATTCAATACGATATCGGAGCAAGAAATTATGCAATTTGGTTTGCAGACTGCCAGAATGCATTTTTTTACAAAATCTGTCTCAGATTCAAACAGAAACCGGTACTGATTGTCTTGTTAGAATATTTTAATTTTTATCACATGAAGCCTTATATCTTAGCTTTCAAATGACACTAAAATTAGGTAATTATGATGTCTGTAGCTCAAGTTATGCTATAGAAAATGATCTGCAGAAACTGTTTTCTACATAATTGTTGTTCCAACCAATTCTAACACTTCTAAAATAATTTCTAGATGATTTCTAACATCATTCAAGGTCTCTAATAATGTTGTAACACCTTTACAACCTATTGATTCACTCAACTTGGATCAATAACTAAAAATCTCATACTTGATTATTCAAAACCTAAGTTCAAACCTAAGTTCCAACCTAAGAGCCATCTAGCTCTATATGTTGATAAATCCAACTCTCTTGTTCTTATTAAGCTAAAAAACATCCTCACTTAGTCCATGAAACTAAGAACCAAGTCAAAAACATGGATTTGACTCCATAAACTCCTCTTTCTATTCAAGAAAACTAGGTTTATTCAAGATTAACCAAAGGAGAGAATGAATAGAAATTCCTTACCTTGTGGTGATGATCAATCTTAGAGTCTTTTGATCTTGCTCTTGATCTCCCTTGGCTCATCTTCTTCTCTCCTTCTTCCCCTCCTTTCTTTCTTCTCCTTTCTCTCTTTCTCCTTTTTCTTTATTTCTTCTTTTTTGTTTTTGACCGTGGAGAGGGAGAGAAAATGAGATAGGAACATGGAGGGAATTTAGAAAAAAGTCTAACTTAATCTAACTTAAGTTTTTATACTGAAACTTATATCATATCTACTAAGGACACTTGAATTATGCTAATTTAAGTTTTCTAACTTCCAATAACTTTAGAATAAATATTAGGATTCATCTAAATTGTTGTTTCACCTTATTTTATTTTTTCATATATGTTGGGGGTCAATTAGGCATTAATAGTACAACTAGTATGTCTAAAAATACTAAACTGACTTCGATTGTTCTCAAATTTTAACTGAACCTTATTTAACTTATTTGTGACTTAAAAACAATTTATTCATACCTGTTTCCTTCAACTTAACAATTTATGTTATTATTTGAGTCATTTTAGACTACTTTTCAACTTTTGTATTACAACAAAGTGCCTAAACTGACTCAGTTTGTCACAAAATTTAACTGGTATATTAAGCAAGTATTAGGCTACCTCTGTAACCATTCACAAGCCTAATATGTTATTGAGGGTGTTACATGAATTGTGTTGATTGGACAACTTTTATGCATTACTATAAGGATAATAAGATGAAGGTGATTACTCTTTGTAAGAAATTATTTCACTTTATCCATGTTCTAGAAAAGGTGTTATATAATGATTATTATATTTAAAAATTATAGGTATGAACACTACCAAAATAAAGGGTTTTATCCACGGTTTGTTAGCCACGATTCTAATAATTGTGCCAAACTCAACTAAAATAGCCCAAATTTGCTACGAAATTGGGTCATCCTGCCAAAGTAGCGCGCCACTCCTTTTTTCATCTCCCTCCTTATCATCGTGGCAAAGTAAGCATTTGATTTTTTTTTGTTTCATTTTTCACCAAAACAATAAACCCTTGTTTGAAGAACTAAATATGGTAACATCTTCGTCCAATTGGTGGTGTTGAGGGTGGCAGCGCACACGTCTTCCTTCACCGTGTCATTGTTGTCGTCATCTTTGTTTTGCAGTCTCTTTCAGCTAGCAAGAAGATGGTGAAGTGACCACGTGCTACTTTGCATCAGGTACTCTTCCAAACCATTCAGATTCCTCTTGTTTTTTACATCATGTACTAATTTTCCTTCAATTTCATTTGTGTTTGTTCAAATTATAAAGGTTCTTCCTCATAAAAGGGGGCAAGACAAAATTAAAAAAAAAGGGAGGGGGGTAAGGTTCCTGGGTTCAACAAAGAAGAAAAGAAAAGAAGGTGAAAATAGAGAGAAAAAGGAGAGAAGGCAGAGGAAAATTTGGTGAAGTAAAAAGGATATGAAGAAGAAGAGTTTAGGTATTCAAAAGGAGTTGCCTACTCACAGAGGCAATTTCAATCTTAGGAAACTCTTGGGGAAACTTTTAATTTTGATATTTTTTTGATATAATGTAAGCATATTAGTTTGACTGTATTGTTATAATTTGAAGTCTGGGAACATGTGGTGGTAGGATTTTTGGTGTCATAATCATGTTCATTAGAATGCACACAACTTGTTTGATGGGAGACCCGAGTGATGAGTTTTTTTAGTGTGACTAAATCCACTTACTTTTTAAAATTGATTGTGGGAATTTCATTTGGCTATGTTGAAAGTTGAATGGTGAGGTTAATCCATGGTCTAATTTTTGTAATGGTTTAGACAAAGTTGTGGGGTGAAAAGGGACATAGATTGGTTCTGGATTTCCATAGGTTCTTTTCTATTTTTGTTTTTATGAAGTCTTACTTTTTCATGTTTTAGTGTACCTATCTCGTTTTCCCCCTTTCCTGATTGAATCTGTGCCATTCTGGACCCTCCACATGCTTGTGTGATCCCCAATGCTATGATTAAAATGCATGCCTAGGACTTCTTTTGTACTGAAATTAGGGAGTAGATTGTTTTTTAGTTGTGATGCTAGTGCAACCTTGTTTTGGCTTAAAACTTGAACCATTGAACTCACTTAAGGCTAAGGAGATGAATTGTGAACCTGCTTATAGTCTGAGAATTTTCCCCTTCCCTTTACCCTTACCCCTCCCTGTTAGAATTTTCAAATGGATAAATTTATCCATTTGCTCTTAACTGAAGTGACCATGATAATAGGCAGTGTTTGACAACTGGTGCATTATACACACATCACTTTCAGAATCCTAATGTTACTCTTTAGTATTACATTTGCATTATAAAGAAATAGCCAATAGAAAATCCACAACCATTTTGTGCCAGAATTTTAAATGCCTATCCATTTTATAAGCTTTCTAACTTCAGTGAGTCAATAGATCACACAATCCCATATAACGAAAATTACCAGTGGCATAATTATAAATGCACAGACATGCTAGAAGTCTTTCTTCCAACTCCATCCTAGGATGAAGAAATTGCTCAATTCCGTTTAGTATAATCTTAGATGCAGAATATCTGAGGCTATCAAGGCTTTTTGATATTTGACATCTAAGCCATGAAATTGCTATTAGGCAGTCTCTAGAAACCCTCTTCATCTTGCTTCTCTGGCCCCTCTCTAAAGTATGGAAGATAGAATCCCTAACACTTATGATACATTTAGCAATTTTACTGCACCATAAATTTGTGTTGGTATCCTACATGTTATGAAATTTATTCATCTACATTATTGCTTGTTGCACAACACTTCTCATACATATGCTTTGAACTTGATCACACATAAGCCTTTTTGGCAGCTTACCTGTAAGCTCTAATCCAACCAGTTGAAGTTTCTTATCATATTCTGGGATAGGGAGAGGTCAAGCCTGTCTTTCTCAGCAACCATGCAACTGTATATGGTTCCTTTGTCCAAGCATATGTTCCAGCAAGATTTGATAGAATGGATGCAGATAATATGTGCTCTGAGCTTTCTTCATATGCCAATGCCCTGAGAAGGATCTGCACTGCTTCTTCTCTGAACAAGCTTTTATTGGGTGAGTTATGCATGATATTTTGTTTCATTAGTAATTAATGGGCCATCAAATTTCACATATTATCTTTTCTGAATCATTTGGTCAATTATATATATCCATGTTTAAGATTTTCATGAAAAAAGGTTACTTAACTGATAGAAGCCTAGGCCCAAAGATAATTAAAGGCCCACAAATAACTAAAGTATATGTTAGAATGAGGCACCATAAGGCAGATGAGGGGGGAATTGGGAGTGAGAACAGAAACGTGGGATCAATTATAATGGGGAGTGAGAACAGAAACGTGGGATTAGTTATAACCACCTGCTGAGCTGGCAGGTGAGTGGGACTAGGATCGTGGGTGGAATTCAGTTGAGAAGTATTTAGGTGAGGGAAGGAGGGAAACGTGGGTAGGCAAGGATTGGCTTGGGCATTGGGAGGGACTAGGCACTCTACAATTGTCTAGAACTATTTTCTTTTCCCTGTATTCAGTTTTATTCCTATATTTCCATAATATACTCAGTACTGGCACTGATATCGTCTTAATATTGTCCAGACATTCAGTATCTTGTTCTGTTATTCTGTTTTTCTTATTAAATTCATTTGGTACCTATCAATTGGTATCAAAGTTGCACGTTCTGGGATTATGGATGGTCAACACCTAATCAAACATGGAGTCACGAGAGGAACATATTGTCACAAGAGGAACTACAGGAGAGAAGCAGAAAGGGTCTCTGTTTCAAGTGTGGGGAGAGGTGGGGTCGGGAGCATGTTTGTAAATTCAAACACTACCAACTATTTATGATGGAAGGGGAAGAGGAGAAAGAGAGGGAATCATCTAAAGAAGAAGAGAATTTAGAACAGGAGCTGGAGGATAGGGCCTTACAGTTATCTATGAAGAGTATAATGGGATTGACCTCCTCAAAATCCTTGAAACTATAGGGTAAAATTGGAGAGCAGTAATTGGTGGTGTTAATTGACTGTGGAGCTTCAAATAATTTCATTTCAAACGAATTGGTGAAACAGTTGGGCTTGGCAGTAGAGGAGACCCCTGAGTATATAGTTGAAATAGGAAATGGCTGCAAGGTGAGAAGTAAGGGAGTATGTAGAAATGTGAAAATGGATGTCTAAGGGGTAGACATATAGTAGAATTTCTTCCTTTTTGACGTGGGAGGAGCTATGGCTGTGTTGGGAATGGATTGGTTGGAGAACATAAGAGACATACAAGCCAACTTTAGAGATCTTACACTGTCGTGGGAAAGAAAGGGAGGCAAGATAACATTAAGGGGAGAACCATCCCTTTGTAAGGCCCGAGCTTCACTAAAAGCAATGCTAAAGGCTTTAAGGGATGAAGAAGAGGGATACTACATAAAGTACCAGGAGCTAAAACCCAAGGGAGAAGTAAAGGGGGAAGTGGCAGAGGAAATTCAGGTAATACTACAAGAATTCCCTAATTTGTTCCAAGAATCACGTGAGCTACCTCCCAGCTGAGAACAAGACCATGCCATCAATCTCAAAGAAGGATCCCAAATCCCAAACATTCGCCCATACAGGTATCCCCATTACCAGAAAAATGAAATAGAGAAAATAGTGGATGAAATGATGACTACAGGCCTGATTAGGCCTAGTACAAGTCCCTATTCCAACCCTGTGATATTGGTAAAGAAGAAGGATGGGGGATGGAGATTTTGTGTGGACTATAGAGCACTGAACAAGCTCACTATACTAGACAAATTCCCAATACCTGTGATTGATGAGTTGCTGGATGAGTTAGGGGGAGCAATTATTTTTTCTAAACTAGATCTCAAATCTGGTTATCATCAAATAAGAATGAGGGAGAGTGACATTCCCAAAACTGCCTTTAGAACACATGAAGAACATTACGAATTTTTGATTCTGCCTTTTGGGTTGACAAATGCCCCTTCCATTTTCCAAGCCTTGATGAATAAGGTGCTGAGACCTTACTTAAGAAGGTTTGTGCTAGTATTTTTTTATGACATCCTAATTTTCAGTAAAGATCAACAGGCTCATAGAAAATACCTCAGGATGGTGTTGCAATTGTTAAGGGAGAATAAGTTGTTGGTGAATAAAAAGAAGTGTTCCTTTGGCCATAAGCAATTAGGAGTATTTGGGGCACATCATTTCAGCAAAATAGGTGGCAGCTGACTCCAAAAAAGTGGAAGACATGCATAGTTAGCCCCAACCAATGGATATCAAAGGACTCAGAGGCTTTTTAGGTCTCATAGGATATTACAGAAGATTTGTGAATAATTATGGAAAGATTGCTTGGCCCCTAACACAACAACTTAAGAATGATAATTTCAAGTAGGGAATTGAAGCTCAGACTGCTTTTGAGGAGCTCAAAATAGCTATGACATCATTACCTATCTTGGTTGTACCTGATTTTGACAAAACTTTTGAGTTAGAGACTGATACTTCAGAAAAAGGGATAGGAGGAGTTCTCATGCAAGATGGCAAACTAGTGGCTTACATGATTCAAACCCTCTCAGAAAGAGCTCAAAATAAATCAGTTTATGAAAGGGAGGTAATAGCCATAGTGCTGGCAATTCAAAAATGGAGACATTATTTGATGGGCAGGCACTTTGTGGTCCACACGGATCAGAGGAGCTTAAGGTTCTTGCAGGATCAGAGGATATGGGGAGAGGAACAACAAAAATAGGTCTCCAAGCTTATGGGATATGATTTTGAAATCAAGTACAAACTTAGAAGAGAAAATGGGGTTGCAGATGCCTTATCTAGGAAGTTGCAGTATTCAGCCATTTCTATTGTACATTTCACTGATTGGGATGATATTGACGATGAGATACAAATGGATGATAAGATGAGGGGCATCATTCAAGATTTACTAAAACAACCAAACTCACATTCTAGGTTTCAACTTAAGAAGGGCAAGTTGTACTATAAAGGGAGGATGGTAATTCCCAAAACTTCCAGAAAAATTCCTTTGATACTCAAGGAGTTCCATGACTCTACTATAGGGGGACATTCTGGGTTTTTTAGAACCTATAAGAGGATCTTGGGGTCGGTGTTTTGGGAGGGAATAAAGAGAGATATTCAGTGATATGTACAAGCTTGTGAGGTTTATCAAAGGAATAAGTACCAAACTTTCACTCCTGGAGGTTTGTTACAACCTCTGCCCATTCCAAACCATACTTGGACTGATTTATCTATGGATTTTATTGGGGGACTCCTAGGGTGGATACCATAATGGTGGTGGTGGACAGGCTTACTAAATATGCTCACTTTATTGGGGTCTCACACCCCTACACAACCAAGGATATTGTAGAGGTATTTATAAGAGACATAGTCAAGCTACACGGATTCCTCTCTTCAATTGTTTCAGACAGGGACAAAACCTTTCTTAGCTCTTTCTAGGTAGAATTATTTAAAATGGCAGGAACTCAGCTAAAGTATAGCACAGCCTATCACCCACAGTTCGATGGTCAAACAGAAGTAGTAAATAGATGTGTGGAAACCTATTTGAGGTGTCTCACAGGATTTAAACCGAAACAGTGGCCTAAATGGTTAGCTTGGGCAGAATTTTGGTACAACACAAATTATCATTTAGCCACAAAGATGACCCCTTTTAAGGCCTTATATGGGAGGGATCCTCCAACACTAATTTGAAGAGATGGAGTGCAATCAGCCATGGAGGAGGTGCATCAGTTGGTGAATGAAAGGAACCAGATGTTAGATGAGTTAAAGGATTGCTTGGCAAAAGCTCAAAATAGGATGAAGGTGCAGGCTGACAAACATAGGAGGGAAGTGGACTATCAGCCAGGAGATGCAGTCTATTTGAAAATCCAACCTTACAAGCTGAGAACCTTGGCTAAAAGAGTCAATCAGAAACTGAGTCCAAGGTTCTATGGTCTCTATGAGGTTTTGGAAAAGATAGGGCCAGTAGCTTACAAACTGAAACTACCTCAAGGCAGTTTACTTCACCCAATGTTTCATGTATCCCTGCTCAAGAAATCTATTTCTCCCTCAAAAGATACACAACCATTGCCAACTTTTCTTATTGAAGACTGGGAATTGCAAGTTCAACCAGCTGCTATTATTGACTATAGGTAGAATGAGGCAGGAGATGTTGAAGTTCTAGTTAAATGGAAAAATTTACCAGATTTTGAAAATTCATGGGAATTGATGTTTGCCATACAAGCAAATTTTCTTGATTTCCACCTTGAGGACAAGGTGCATCTTTGGGAGGGAAGTATTGATAGGAGCCCAGGCCCAAAGATAATTAAAGGCCCATAAATAACTAAAGTGTATGTTAGAAGGAGGCACCATAAGGCAGATGAGGGGGGAATTGGGAGTGAGAACCGAAATGTGGGATCAGTTGTAATAAGGAGTGAGAACAGAAACGTGGGATCAGTTATAACCACCTACTGAGCTAGCAGGTGAGTGGGACTAGGATCATGGGTGGAATTCAGTTGAGAAGTATTTAGGTGAGGGAAGGAGGGAAACGTGGGTAGGCAAGGATTGGCTTGGGCATTGGGAGGGATTAGGCACTCTACAATTGTCTGGAACTATTTTCTTTTCCCTGTATTCAGTTTTATTCCTATATTTACAGAATATACTCAGAACTGGCACTGATATCATCTTGATATCGTCCAGACATTTAGTATCTTGTTGTGTTATTCTGTTTTTCTTATTAAATCCCTTTGGTACCTATCAATAACTAAATTATTTCAATTAAAAGGACAATATATTTTTCTATGGCTTCATATACATTATGATAGTCGTAGCTTTCTTTCTGGCTATTAAGCGTTCAAAATCTGTTAAAATAACATATACATTAGGTGAAAAGGTAATATCTATCACACAAATTTAGAAACAACGCTGATTCATGGCACCTGATCAGTATTTGTTATCAAATGTTTATATGACAACATAAGTGATAATATGCTCAAATGTTTACCACTACTGTATCAGCAAGCATTATCATATGGTATGTATATTACGAATCAAACCTCCTAATCAAGCTTAATATGCAAATTGCAGTGGCGGTCTAAAACTGTGTTTTCACTCTCAGGTTTCCCTTGTCTTGGCATACTTATACAGAAGCTGGAGAATCTTGCGCTACGTGCATGTTTGAAAGTACAAACTGATGAGGTATGTCTTTGACTAAAATCTTCAATGGTTGAAATAGGTTCTTATACAACTAATTTAGTTGCGTTATGCATGGAGACGATTAGTTTGAACACTGGTGATTGCAAATGCCAGTAAGACTATTAACCACATTTATGGGGCCTTCTTATCTTCATATCACATTTGATATTACTTCACTTCTTGTAAATAGTAGTATCCTGATAAATATCATATTTGACTGTTACATTGTCTTGTTAGCTCAGATTCAGTTGTTCATGATTTTTATATGATTAATTGCATATTTTGGGGCCAGTATTGAATATTGAATTAGTGTTATACCCATAGAACTTGTAATGATTACCATAGGATTGTGCTGTGGTGGCTGCTTGTATGAGAAGGATGGTTCATTGGTCTGAAATGGAAGGAGTTGATTAAGGTTGGAAGATTGGAGGCTGACTATTATTAGCTAAGTTTTAACTTTTAATATTACATTTAACTTTCAAAATATGAATTGATATAAGGGGAATTATAAAAAATATCAACAAATTTTTTTTTTAAAAAAAGGATAACATTAGCCACGGTTAAATCATGGCTAAATGCAAATTAAAAACTATCATTAAATTAGGCACAGTTAAAATGTGGCTAATAAATTGGGTAAAAAAATTATTTTAAACTCGAATTTAGCCACACCTTAGCCATGGCTATATTTGGATTTTTTCCATTTCTTCTATAATGATTACCTATGGTCACAAGCATGGCGAATTAGGATCCTAACCATAGCTAAATTAATGTTACCACAGTTGGAAAAATCGTGGCTAAAATTGGGACGATGCCATGATTAGCTATGGTGTTGGTAACTGTGACTAGCATATTTTAGCCACAGTTTTATTGTAAATTTGCCACGGTTAAACCGTGGCAAAATTGTGGCTAAACTCCGCTTTTTTGTAGTAGAAGTTTACAGAACACAAGAAATCGAAAGAAACTTAAAGTCCCACACATCGGTGGTAGTAAAAGCAATGCAAGGAGAGCTTGTCAAATGGTAAGTTGCTTTATGTTTGGTTTCTATTTAGGGAATTGCCTTATTGTAGCAAATTAAGTGTGCTACATGTGACACTTATTTGTTAGTTCTTACATTTTATTAATAATGTTAGGAGCGAAAATTGGGAAGGCCTATATGTCAAAGTGAGGTTATTTTGTCTACTTTGCTAAAAAAGGATGGATTATCTTTGTTTAATTTTTCATTTTGCATGTTAAAAGATTCAATGCTACTTGATCAAGAATGATCCTACATTAAATGCTACTTGAAATTTAATTATAAGGAATACGTGATCATGAATGTTGTATGGAATTGTAAAACCAAAGTCCAGCATCAATGTAGCATTTGAAAACTTTCCATATCTTATTGGTACCTAAAACAAAGAATGCAGAAAACCCTCTAAGCCCTAGGGGATAAATTTTACAAATTGATAACGTAAACTATGACAAGTAATTGAAATATCAGATCGTCATTCAACATAATAACATGAACAGTTGGGGAAAAGAAAAGTTATATAACTATATTCTTCTACTATCATTGCAACTGTGTTTTTATAGGCCTATATGGAGAAAATACATGATTATGAAGCTCTTCAAATCCAGGAATCTCATATTTAAGTTGAAATAAGAATCAAGTTTGCTTTTTTTTTCTCTACTCCAAAGTATTATAATATAATCTTTTGAAGCTCACTAAGAAGCTTGTCTCGAAAGGCCCAGAGCCATGTAGTGAAATGTAGCTTTCTTCTTTTAAGTTTCCAGTTCTAAATGAAAAGGACAGTCACTCCTAAGATCTTATTATTGAGCTACTTTAGTAATTTTGTTGAACTTCTATAATTACAGTTTACGTAAAAGCATATTTCAAGATATCTTCTAATTAATATTGTATGTATAACTTTATAGAACTGAACTAATTAAGAATTGTGCATTAGAATTGCTTATAATGAATCTTTGTGGAATAACTTACAAAAATTAAAAAAAATGGTTACTTAATAGTTTAAAATGAAAAAATGCTGATTGATGCACTATTAGACTAATTATAAAATTTCATCATTTCTTTCTCTATTAACTTGTCTTATTTTTACTTGTAAGACAAAATATCGAACCACCTACCTCAAGATCAAAAGCGTGCTACTACTTTAGGGGTTGCATTAAAAGTATTGACTCATCTCGATGATGCAATTGGAAAAGTCCATGGAGCTGAGCATCCAGGTCATGTGCGTGGTTTGGGCACTAACATTTGCCCCTTTATTGCTTTTGGAAAGCCTAGACACTACATTGGTTATGTGAGTTTTGGTGGTTCTAGTAGTAATGTATCACAACAACGTGTTGAAGACTTGGTGAAGCATGTAAAAACTTGGGAAGATAAGCTGACTGGATATGAAGAAACTAAGGAACAACTTGCACAAACTCAAAGTCAATTGACAACTCTTCACAAATTTTTATAGGGTAAGTTTGGTACTGAGTTACCTACTTGATGTTTAACCTTTTTAGTCATGTTTACTTAGAATATCTATGAACAAATTTTAGTATTTTATTTTGCATTTTGATTTATCAATAGGAGTTATGGAAGTGATTATGAATATTAAATGTTATAAACTTTTTGCTTTTGCTTATGATATATATATATATATGAGACATATCTAGTAAGAGGAGTTTTTATTGTGAGAGGGTGAGAGGAGTAAATCTTGACCATACAACCATACATGGATGGTCAAGATTAAAAGTTTCTTAAAGGTCATGTGACCACTTAAAAAAGTCACATGCATTTATGTTTTAATCTTGACCATTCATGTAAGATCCAATGGTCAATATTTACTCCTCTCATCTCTTACAATAAAAACTTCTCTCACCTGAGTAAGATCCGATATATATATATATATATATATATGTATGAGATTGACTATTAGCAAATGTTTTGACTTTTAATATTATATTTAACTTTTCAAATATATACTTGATATTAAGGAAATTATGAAAAATATCAAACAAATTATACAAAAAAAAGGATAACATTAGCCACGGTACCGTGGCTAACTACAAACTGAAAACTATCATTAATCACACAAAAAAAATGAGAAAAAATTTATTCGAAATTCGAATTTTAGCAAGGGTTAAAATGTGGCTAATAAATTGCAAAAAAAAAAATTATTTTGAAACTTAAATTTAGCCATGGTTTGTCCGTGGCTATGTTTGGATTTTTTCTATTCTTCTACAAGGATTACGTTTGTTCACAAGTGTGACAAATTAGGACTGTAACCGTAACTAAATTACTGTTACCATGGTCAGAATAATCGCGGCTAACATATTTTAGCCACGTTTTTCCTGTAAATTGACTACGATTTTAACCGTGGCTAAACTCTATTTTTTTTTGTAGTGATAAAACTAATTGTATTCACAAAATACATTTGGTAATAGTAAAAAAATTTCAATATGTTTTTTGCAACACCCTAATGGGGATGTCACATTTCCGAACAATAATAATAAAACCTCTACCCAAGTTATAAGTTATTTCGTAATATATAACAATATAGGTTGTAAAATATTCTTTTTGAAACATTATATTATAAAATAAAATAAACAGAACATAAAATAAAACAAACTATTACATACATACCATAATTATAGATACAAATAATTTACATAATACAAACTATTTAATAAAATAGTAAACTGTCTGGTTTAAAGTAAACCATAAACTAGCTCAAGCATAACACTAAAAGTTCTGATCCTCCGAATAATCCTCCTCAGGAAGATCATCGGAAGACAGAAATACTCCGGTAACATCATACCACGCTACAATCAATCCATATGATATGGATGATCTCGAGGTTCGCCTTCCTCGAGCCCCGGTCACTCGATTCTTTGCTCCTCATTGTATTGACAATCCAGCAGTTGCTCCTCTTCTACTTCCTCAACGACTTTACAGAACATAAATAATAATACAGAAAATATATACAAAGAGGTGAGGCAATCTATATCATTACCAGTATAGCAGTAAGAAAACGACAATACAAACGAATATAACAGTTAATATAACAATTCATATTATCACATATGCAAAATATCATAAATCAAATTATAACTATTCACACAGTGATACAGATTAAATATGCCATGTACTCAAACTCATTCTTACTCCATGGAGGTAAACACAAACATTAGAGAGAATGATCCGGTAGACATGTCCGTACATCAGCCTGCCTCAACCAACTATTACACAGAAAATACGTCGTGTAAATAGCACACAGTCAAATACGTCGTGTGAATGGTACACAGTCAAATACGTCGTGTAAATAGCATACAGTCAAATACGTCGTGTGAATAGTATACAGTCAAATATGTCGTGTACGTCCAGACATAGTACCAGACAGTCCCCAATAGATCCTGATTAAGAATAGTATTTGTCGAGATCGCTAGTGTGTGTTATCAGTTACCACGGCCTAGAGGAGCTACCAACTGTCTACATGTGGAATCTACTGCATACTAACGCCTCCAAGTTCTCCACATGAACACACTACACCTATCACACCCGCAATACGGTGTAATTCATCTCGTCAGTCAATTGTCAATTTCAACCAAATTGATATACCACTCTATGTATGTAATGATCCATAATTACAAAAATACCCTCAGTATCACCATGAATCATAATTACATAAATATCCTCATTGTCACCATAATTACAAAAATATCCTTAGTATTAATAATTCCAAAAATAGTATGTCTCCACTTGACAGTACTATTTCCCAACATGTCCGGGTCCACCACTTTGACCCGACAGTAAAAACTTACTGTTTCCATAAGTCGTGTAAAAAATTTATCGCCTTTTCACAATTACGTCACATTTGACAAACGTTTTTCAATCGCGTAAATATTTTTCAACGTTTTTCTCAATTGCATAGTTAAAAAAATCATTATTTTAAATACACGTAAGCTATTTCTACTGTTTTTCACTGTATAAAATATTTTTTGATGCTCCAAATTAAATTTTTAAACTTTCCAAAACTAAAAATATTATTTAGACATTATTTTCCATTTTTCTTTACAAAAATTACTCTAAGTAATAATTTCTGACGTTTTTCTCAAAAATTCGATTTTAATAAATTCTTTTACAGTTAATTTTATTCTTTATCTACGTAAAATATTTCCTTGCTTTCTAAATGTCATTTTGAAATATTCTTCAATACTTGCTCATTTTTAATCAATTTTGACAGCATTTAGTTTAGAAAATCTACCAAATGATATTTTCTACGTTTTCTTTTTTTAAAAAAATCCTTTATTTAATTATAACCATCAAATACACTTTGAAAATTGCTAACATACTTTAAAAACTCAAAGATAAGTATTTTTCAAGTGTTAAAATTTATTTCTTTACCATACTAGACTTCTAGTAAAAATTCATTTACTTATTTGACTCTTGAAAATCCATCGTAATTGAATTCGTTTTAGGTTAATAAACTAGTTTACACTTAGAAAATAAATTTTGGATCAATTAAACATGAAAATATATTTTGGCCAAAAATCACCATTTTTATACAAACCATGTTTAAAATTATTTTTCATCCATTAAATCATTGAAAAATCCTTTAACTTAATTAGATCAATTAGGTTATCCTTTTAGAAAATGGTTGAGAACATATTGGTTCTCTTTTCATAGTAAAAACCATAAGCTCTTCATCTTGTGTTCTTTGGAACACTTTTGCAAATCTCAACATATTTGCACATCCAACAATAATTATCATAGATCCATGAATATATACATATATTTATGAACACATACCATATATTAAAGCAATAATAAAACACATACCAAATATCAAAGCTATAAACATGCTTGTATGCATAATAAACCACAAATAGAAAAGAAAATAACATGCACACATAAACAATCACAAATAGAGAAGACAATAAACAACCAAGTGAATGAATCCTTATGGATTCTTCACCACAAATACATTCATTTTCTCACCACCACACATGGTTGATGAGATTAAATCTCTCTCTTACCTATAAGGAAGACAAGATCTCCTTAGACTCCTCCTTAGAAATTTTGTGTAGCTTCAACAAAAATCCTAACAAGGTTAAACAAATTATAAAGTCATAAACTATGGATGAAAAAGATAAACCATGGATCAATCATGACTTAGAACATCAAAAATCAAATTAGAAACAAGAAAGAAGAATTTTCACCTTATAGGAAAGAAACTTCAAAGTGATTTTCCAAGCTCCAAATGGATGATTTAGCAAAAACTCACAGCTAGAGATGTTCTTAGAATATGGTTTAGGTTTAGGAAATGATGTTAGATGAAATTTTTGATGGATGGAAGTGTATTGAAGAGGTGATGGCCGTATGGTAGGAAAATGAGGACTTAGGAGTTTTCTTTGGGTTCTTTGGGTAGGAGAGAAATGAGAGAATTATTTGGAGTGATAGAATGGATGAGTAAGAGTGAATAATTGCCTTAACTTTATAATGCATGACCGTAGGACACTCATTATGTAGTTTGTCTCCTTTGTTGACAAACTTGACTTACTAATGGCCATTGATTATTTGAATGGTGGATGGTGAAGCATCTAAAATCCATGATTGCATTTGATTGAATAATTGAATGCATAATTATAGCATATGGCCGAAATTGAGCATAGGAAACTCAGTCAAAATTTGATTGATTTTAATAGCTTATTTATGTTTAAGTCCACCTAGTTAGGTTTAATTAAAAGTTAGTTAGATTCCTTTGTATTTTAGTTAATCATTAGTTTACTTATAGTCCTTAATCTTCTACTTAATTATACTAATACATTGCCTAACTAAAATTTGATGAAAAACTAATTAGGTTTAATCCATTTAATTATCACTCAAACCCTTTAGATGAACTTAATTAGGTTTTAGACTAATTATTCCATTAAGTTAAGTTTTAAACTAACTAATCTATTAAATCTAACCATTTTTATGGATTTTCAACCTTTTGGTTTAGAATTTTACAAGCTATTTACGTTAGTAAATTTTTCCTAAAAGTGGGTCCCACAAACCCAAACGTGGGTCCCACAGACTTTTTTACATGATAAATATTTTTATTATACAAAAAAATCCTAAAAATTAAAAGATTGATATATGTATTATTCGGATTGGGTTTAGTAAGATTGCCCAGCTCCAAATAATCAAACAAGATTTTTTCCGGCCCGAAAATTATTATTTTCTTGACTCGGAGCAAATCACACGAAACAATCAAATACTGTTTCGAAACAGTCAAATTAATTTTATAACACACAGAAAATAGAAAACAGTACAATTAGGACAAAAACGTAATTAACCAAAAATTGGGGTGTTACAACTATCCCCCACTAACAAAAATTTCGTCCTCAAAATTTATCGTACCTTAGAAAAGATGTGGGTACTGCTCCCTCATTTTATCTTCCAGCTCCCAAGTAGCATCTCCTGTTACCTTATTCCATATAACCTTTACCAATACAATCATCTTCTCTCGAAGCTGCTTCACTCTCTTATCCTCAATCTTAACAGGAAGTGTCTTATACGTCAAATTATCTTTCAGTTGTACTTCATCAGGTTGAATGACATGCGTTGGATCAGGAATATATTTTCTCAATTGAGACACATGGAATACATTATGGAGATTGGATAAAAAAGGTGGTAAAGCTATCTGATAGGCTACAGGACCTATCCGACGAATGATTTGATAAGGTCCAATGAATTTAGGAATGAGTTTTCTGAATTTGATAACCCTTCCGACACCAGTCGTAGGTGTTACACGCAAAAATACATGCTCACCTTCTTTAAATTCAAGAGGTCGTCTCCGCTTATCAGCATAACTTTTCTGTCGGCTCTGAGTCGTCCTCATTTTCTCCTGAATCATCTTCACCTTCTCCGTAGTTTGTTGCACAAGATCAGGTCCAATGGTTATACTTTTCCCATCTTGATACCAACACAAAGGTGTTCGACATCGTCGCCCGTAAAGTGCTTCATAGGGTGCCATCCCTATACTTGAGTGAAAACTATTGTTGTAGGTGAATTCTATCAAAGACAGAAATTCATCCCAACTCCCTTGTTGTTTCAACACACAAGCACGCAACAGATCTTCCAGCGATTGAATAGTCCTCTCCGTTTGACAATCAGTCTGCGGATGATAAGCAGAACTCAGACGTAACTTAGTCCCCATGGCTTCTTGTAGGCTTCACCAAAATCTTGACGTAAACCTCGGGTCTCTATCAGAAACTATACTTGAGGGTACACCGTGAAGTCTAACAATTTCACTAATGTACACCTGGGTTAATCGTTCCAACGAATACTTAATATTGACCGACAAGAAGTGCGCCGACTTCATAAGCCTATCAACTATAACCCATATAGAATCATGACCCTTCTTCGTTCTTGGCAATCCGGTAACAAAATTCATCGAGATACTATCCCATTTCCACTCGAGAATAGTTAAAGGTTGTAACATACCGACTGGTCTTTGATGTTCCACTTTTGCTTTCTGACAAACAAGGCAAGACGCCACACGTTCTGCAATATCTCTCTTCATCCTTGGCCACCAAAACATCCGCTTTAAATCTTGATACATCTTTGTCATCCCCGGATGCATACTCAACCTACTAGTATGAGCTTCGTCCAAAATCACTTGCTTCAAATCGGGATCATTAGGTATACAAATCCTTCCTTTAAATCTAAAGATTCTATCAGATCCTTCCTCAACCGTTGCCTTATGACCTTGCTTCAAAAATTCTTTCTCATTCAGTAAATATGGATCCTTATCCTGTTTTTCCTTGATTTCTTCCAGCAAGTCATTCAAAATAATAACTTTACTTAGACGAATCCTTCCTGGTGCCAATTCCACTGACAACCGTAAATCTCTAAACTGATTGATCAATTCTTCCTCCTTTATCATCATGGTAGAAACACTGATCACTTTCCTACTTAAGGCATCCGCTACCACATTCACTTTTCCCGGATGGTATTGGAGTTGGAAATCATAGTCCTTCAAGAACTCTAACCATCGCCTCTACCTCATGTTCAATTCCTTTTGATTGAACAGGTATTTTAAACTCTTATGATCATTGAAGACATTGAACACAACTTCATACAGAAAATGTCTCCACACTTTCAACGCAAAAACCACTGCAGCGAGTTCTAAATCATGCGTTGGGTAGTTCCTCTCATGAACCTTCAACTGTCTTGAAGCATAGGCTACCACATTTCTGTTCTGCATCAACATGCATCCTAACCCTTGATAAGAAGCGTCATAATACACCTCAAAAGCCTCGTTAGGATCCGGCAAAATCAGCACTGATGCAGTTGTCAATCTCTTCTTCAACTCTTGAAAACTTGCCTCACATTCTTTTGTCCAATCAAAAGCTTGACTCTTCCTTGTGAGTTGCGTAAGAGGTCCAGCTATCTTAGAAAAACCTTCAATGAACCTCCGATAATATCCGGTCAATCCAACAAAACTTCGGATTTTGGTTACCGTCTTCGACCTCTCCCATTGCAAAATAGTTTCTATTTTCGATGGGTCTACCACAATACCTTCTTTGGAAATTACATGACCCAGAAATTGAACTTCTTCTAGCCAAAACTCACACTTTGCCAATTTTGCATACAGCTTCTTATCCTTCAAAATTTGGAGAACTATACTAAGATGTTCAGCATGCTCTTCTTTATTTTGGGAGTAGATCAGAATGTCATCGATAAAGACAACGACAAACCTGTCTAGATACGGATGAAAAATCCTATTCATATAGTCCATGAATATTGCAGGAGCATTCGTCACTCCGAACGGCATCACCTGATACTCATAATGACCGTAACGAGTTCGGAAAGCTGTTTTAGGCACATCATCAACCTTGACACAAATTTGATGATAACCTGATCGTAGATCTATTTTAGAGAAAATAGCTGCTCCTTTCAGCTGGTCCATCAAATCATCGATCCTTGGAAGTGAATATTTGTTCTTTATCGTGAACTTATTCAGCTGACGATAGTCTACGCAAAGACGAGAAGTTCCATCCTTCTTCTTGACTAGTAGTACTGGCGCTCCCCACGGTGAAACACTCGGTCGCACAAACTGCTTTTCCAACAATTCCTCCAATTGCTTCTTCAACTCCACCAATTCCGATGGCGACATCCTATATGGTGTAATCGAAATAGGACCTGCTCCTGGTAACAAATCAATAGCAAACTCGATTTCTCTTTCCGGTAGTAAGCCAGGTACATCATCAGGAAAAACTTCCGAAAACTTATTCACGATTAGAATAGCATTCACATCTTTTTCACTCTTGACTTCCAAAGAAGACAGCAACATGTATCCTTGAGCTCCATCCCTCAACAAAGATTCGACTATGACGGCAGTTAAAAATCCAGAATCTTCATCCGTAGGAAAAACTAAGGTTTTATTGGCACAGTCTAATAGGATATGGTTAGATGATAACCAATGCATTCCTAATATTATATCTATTTCAACAAGAGGTAAGCAAATTAAATTGACCGAAAAGGCTCGATCATTTATGGTAATAGGACAGTTCAAACATACTTTAGATGTAACAACAGGCTTGGTAGTTGGTGTAGAAACAATCAATTGAAAACTCAAAGAAGACATAGGTAATTTCAACCGATCCACACAGTCATACGCAATAAATGAATGCGTCGCACCTGAATCATATAGTATAGTCAAAAGATTACCTGCTACGACACCTTCCCCCTGAATAAGATCTTCAGACTGAGAAGCCTCAGCTCCGCTCATCGTGTACACTCGCCCTCCAGATCGCGGCTGAGTAGCACAAACATTGCTCATAACTGGCTTCCTTTCTGACTGGTTACATTCTCTAGAAACATGCCCAGGCCTTCCACACTTAAAACAGATCAGCCCTTTAATTGAACAGTCTCTAGATATGTGGCTACTCTTTCCACATTTAAAACATCTTGGCATAAACACCACATTCGTACCAGCTTTGTTGCCACTAGAACTTCCCTCGATAGATGGACGTTGAGACTAACTTCCCGGTGGTCTCGAATACGGCTTGCGTTGAAACCAGTTGTTATTGTTATTGCCTCATCTTTGGAACCTTGTCGGTCCAAAGTTACGATTTCTTGGATCACGTGACGGCTCCAACTCCTCGAGTCGTGCACAAGTATCCACCAAAGCATGAAATTGATTCATCTTCAAGGGTAGCACTCCTCGTCGCAACTTTACCCTCAATCCTTCCTCAAACTTACGGCATTTCCACGCATCATTCTATCGAGTTTGAGCATAGTCTGAGAACTGAGATAAGCTCTCAAATTTAGAAGCATATTCATTGACAGTCATGTTGCCTTGACGTAAACTAAGAAATTCCATCTCCTTGGCATGTTGAGCACTGGCAGGAAAGTACTTTTCCAGAAATACTTCACAGAATACCTCCCAGGTAATTTCAGTTCCCTCAGCTTGTAGTAAGCGTCGGGTTCCTCTCCACCAGTTCTCACCATCCCCTCTCAGCATAAATGTAGCATACGTCACCTTTCGATCATTTGTGCACCCCATTCCTTCAAATATCTTTTCGAGATCTTGGATCCAAAGACTCGTCTTCTCTGGATTAAATTCACCTTTGAACTGCGGTGGGTTATTGCGCCTAAACTCAGACAAGTTTAGAGCATCAACAGTCGCATCTTGCTGTTGAGCTGCTCGTTCATTTTGTTGCGCAATCACTTCTGCCATACGCTGCATAGCCTTAGCAGCTGCAATCATTGGGTCAACATTACGGTTCACGTTGGCACGCGTTCCTCTTCCGCCAGACATCTTCTTCTTCCATCAAACAAGACAAAACAAAGTCAGATGTACCCTTTCAGACACCAATCACAGAGAATCACACAACACAAGCAAAAACAGACCCAACCACAACCCCAAAAGACTCTAACTTGGGCTCTGATACCAACTAAATGCAACACCCTAATGGGATGTCACATTTCTGAACAATAATAATAAAACCTCTACCCAAGTTATAAGTTATTTCGTAATATATAATAATATAGGTTATAAAATATTCTTTTTGAAACATTATATTATAAAATAAAATAAAAGAACATAAAATAAGATAAACTATTACATACACACCATAATTATAGATACAAATAATTTACATAATACAAATTATTTAATAAAATAGTAAATTGTCTAGTTTAAAGTAAACCATAAACTAGCCCAAGCATAACACTAAAAGTTCTGATCCTCTGAAGAATCCTCCTCGGGAAGATCATCGAAAGACAGAAATACTCCGGTAACATCATACCACGCTGCAATCAATCCATATGATATGGATGATCTCGAGGTTCGCCTTCCTCGAACTGGTCACTCGGTTGCTGCTCCTCATTGTATTGACAATTCAGCAGTTGCTCCTCTTCTACTTCCTCAACAACTTTACGGAACATAAATAATAATACAGAAAATATATACAAAGAGGTGAGACAATCTACATCATTACCAGTATAGCAGTAAGAAAACGACAATACAAATGAATATAACAGTTAATATAACAATTCATATTATCACATATGCAAAATATCATAAATCAAATTATAACTATTCACACAGTGATACAGATTAAATATGCCATGTACTCAGATTCGTTCCTACTCCATAGAGCTAGACACAAACATCAGAGAGAATGATCCGGTAGACATGTCCGCACATCAGGCTGCCTCAACCAACTACTACACAGTCAAATACGTCGTGTAAATAGCACACAGTCAAATACGTCGTGTGAGTAGTACACAGTCAAATACGTCGTGTACGTCCAGGCATAGTACCAGACAGTCTCCAATAGATCCTGATTAAGAATAGTATTTGTCGAGATCGCTAGTGTGTGTTATCAGTTACCACGACCAAGAGGAGCTACCAATTGTCCACATGTGGAATCTACTGCACACTAACGCCTCCAAGTTCTCCACATGAACACAATACGCCTATCACACCCGCAACACGGTGTAATTCATCTCGTCAGTCAATTGTCAATTTCAACCAAATTGACATATTACTTTATGTATGTAATGATCCATAATTACAAAAATACCCTCAGTATCACCATGAATCATAATTACATAAATATCCTCATTGTCACTATAATTACAAAAATACCCTTAGTATTAATAATTTCAAAAATAGTATGTCTCCACTTGACAGTACTATTTTTCAACATGTCTGGGTCTACCACTTTGGTCTGACAGTAAAAACTTACTGTTTCCATAAGTCGCAAAAAAATTTTATCGCCTTTTCACAATTACGTCACATTTGACAAACGTTTTTCAATCGCGTAAATATTTTTCAACGTTTTTTCTCAATTGCGTAGTTAAAAAAATCATTATTTTAAATACGCGTAAGCTATTTCTACTGTTTTTTACTGTATAAAATATTTCTTGATGCTCCAAATTAAATTTTTAAACTTTCCAAAACTAAAAATATTATTTAGACATTATTTTCCATTTTTCTTTACAAAAATTACTCTAAGAAATAATTTCTGATGTTTTTCTCAAAAATTCGATTTTAATAAATTCTTCTATAGTTAATTTTATTCTTTAACTATGTAAAATATTTCCTTGCTTTCTAAATGCCATTTTGAAATGTTCTTCAATACTTGCTCATTTTTAATCAATTTTGACAAAGATTTAGTTTAGAAAATCACCAAATGTTATTTTCTACGTTTTCTTTTAAAAAAAAACATTTATTTAATTATAACCATCAAATACACTTTGAAAATTACTAACATACTTTAAAAACTCAAAGATAAGTATTTTTCAAGTGTTAAAATTTATTTCTTTACCACACTAGACTTCTAGTAAAAATTCATTTACTTATTTGACTCTTGAAAATCCATCGTAATTGAATTCGTTTTAGGTTAATAAACTAGTTTACACTTAGAAAATAAATTTTGGATCAATTAAACATTAAAAATATATTTTGGCCGAAAATCACCATTTTTATACAAACCATGTTTAAAATTATTTTTCATCCATTAAATCATTGAAAAATCCTTTAACTTAATTAGATCAATTAGGTTATCCTTTTAGAAAATGGTTGAGAACATATTAGTTCTCTTTTCATAGTAAAAACCATAAGCTCTTCATCTTGTATTCTTTGGACCACTTTTGCAAATCTCAACATATTTGCACATCCAACAATAATTATCATAGATCCATGAACATATACATATATTTATGAACACATACCATATATTAAAGCAATAATAAAACACATACCAAATATCAAAGCTATAAACATGCTTGTATGCATAATAAACCACAAATAGAAAAGAAAATAACATGCACACATAAACAATCACAAATAGAGAAGACAATAAACAACTAAGTGAATGAATCCTTATGGATTCTTCACCACAAATACATCCATTTTCTCACCACCACACATGGTTGATGAGATTAAATCTCCCTCTTACCTACAAGGAAGACAAGATCCCCTTGGACTCCTCCTTTAGAAATTTTGTGTAGCTTCAACAAAAATCCTAACAAGGTTAAACAAATTATAAAGTCATAAACTATGGATGAAAAAGATAAACCATGGATCAATCATGACTTAGAACATCAAAAATCAAATTAGAAACAAGAAAGAAGAATTTTCACCTTATAGGAAAGAAACTTCAAAGTGATTTTCCAAACTCCAAATGGATGATTTAGCAAAAACTCACAACTAGAGATGTTCTTAGAATATGGTTTAGGTTTAGGAAATGATGTTAGATGAAATTTTTGATGGATAGAAGTGTATTGAAGAGGTGATGGCCGTATGGTAGGAAAATGAGGACTTAGGAGTTTTCTTTGGGTTCTTTGGGTAGGAGAGAAATGAGAGAATTATTTGGAGTGATAGAATGGATGAGTAAGAGTGAATAATTGCCTTAACTTCATAATGCATGACCGTAGGACACTCATTATGTAGTTTGTCTCTTTTGTTGACAAACTTGACTTACTAATGGCCATTGATTATTTGAATGGTGGATGGTGAAGCATCTAAAATCCATGATTGCATTTGATTGAATAATTGAATGCATAATTATAGCATATGGCCGAAATTGAGCATAGGAAACTCAGTCAAAATTTGATTGATTTTAATAGCTTATTTATGTTTAAGTCCACCTAGTTAGGTTTAATTAAAAGTTAGTTAGATTCCTTTGTATTTTAGTTAATCATTAGTTTACTTATAGTCCTTAATCTTCTACTTAATTATACTAATACATTACCTAACTAAAATTTGATGAAAAACTAATTAGGTTTAATCTATTTAATTATCACTCAAACTCTTTAAATTAACTTAATTAGGTTTTAGACTAATTATTCAATTAAGTTAAGTTTTAAACTAACTAATCTATTAAATCTAACCATTTTTATGAATTTTCAACCTTTTGGTTTAGAATTTTACAAGCTATTTACGTTGGTAAATTCTTCCTAAAAGTGAGTCCCACAAACCCAAACGTGGGTCCCACAAACACAAATGTGGGTCCCACAAGCTAAACGTGGGTCCCACAGACTTTTTTGCATGATAAATATTTTTATTATACAAAAAAATCTTAAAAATTAAAAGATTGATATATGTATTATTCGGATTGAGTTTAGTAAGATCGCCCAGTTCCAAATAATCAAACAAGATTTTTCCCGACCCGAAAATTATTATTTTCTCGATTTCGGAAAGAAATCACACGTAAACAATCAAATACTGATTCTAAAATATCAAATTAATTTTATAACACACAGAAAATAGAATACAGTACAATTATGACAAAAACGTAATTAACTAAAAATTGGAGTGTTGCATTTTTGGTCTTCAAAAATATAACAATTTTTAGTTTATGCCCCTATTATTATTATTATTATTATTATTTAGTCTAAGTTTTTTTAATATTTTTATTTTAGGTCATGTTTTTAGTGAGTCTCTATTAAGTACTTACGTAGTAAATGAAAATCTCATTCATTAAGTCATGTGTAATTTGTTCTGTTTGTCACGTAAATACTTAATAGAGACTTGCTAATAGTAAATACGAAAAAGAAAAAATATTTAAACCAAAATAAAAACTTAAACCGAAATATACAATATTTTTAAGGATAAATACATTTAAACCTAACATAAATTTATAGACAAGCTTTTCACTAATGTAAATATATAAGTAATTTTTTTTTTATAGTCTAAATTATTCCCACGTGTCAGGTCACATGCTGCCGCCTTTGAAATCCACTGTTTTCTCCAAATCCAGAATAATCTTCCATTACGATCACACTTTTGACTAAATATTTAAAAAGTTTTCCAACATGTTTTAAAAGTTATTCTTAATAATTTTTTTAATATTAAATAAAAAATTTAATAAAAAGTTAAATATATTTTATATTTTAAAAATATAAAAAATATTTAATATTTTTTTATTTAATAATTAAAAAATTATAAATGATTAAATAAAAAAATCAATTATTCATATTAAAAAAATCTTAAAAATGTATAAATAAAACAAAACAAAACAAAAACCCACCATAAATACCCAACACAACACACACCTTTCTTTCCCTCTTACCAAACGAAAATAACCAAAGTCCTTTCTCATATTTCCATTTTTTTTTTCTTCTGGTTCTTCTTGTACTTCTATGGCCATTGGCCATGATCCAAACCATGTCCGGCCCAAATGACTGGCTCCAATTCTATCACCAAAATTTCCCTACTCCACCTTCCGTTTCCGACTCTACCACGGTCACAACCATAACCACTGTCTCCGCCACTGCCATCACCCCTGCCACCACCATCCCCACCAGCCCGCCACTGGGGATGCTGAATTCAAGCTCACCAGCATCCACCCATTTGAGCCCGGAAGGCCGTGTCTCGAAGCCCACAAGGCGGCGATCCCGGGCTTCACGAAGAACTCCCACCGCTTTGCTCAACACAGACACCACAAATTTTCGTGCCATGGTGCAACAATTCACTGGAGGTCCAAGCGCACCCTTTGCACCAACTGCTTCACCAGCACCAGGTTTGCCAAATCTGGTGGGTTTTGGTTTTGGCTCACGTCCAGTCCCTCTTGTGAACCCAACTACGCACATGTTATCACCGCCTGGCTACCATCTACAGCAGCAACAACAACATCTATATCAGCCTCAAAACCAACAGTACATGTATAGTGGTACCACACAAGGTGGAGACAACACGTTTTTTCAGAGACTAAGCAACCCAAGACCTTCAAATAATGTTGTTACTGATCATGATGGGGTTTTGATGGATCATGGACATGGAGGACGTTTCTTCCCAAGTACTTCTTGATTCTGATGATACTGTAGAGAAACCACCGCATCAAGTCCTCCAATAGGAACAGGGGTAGCAGTTTTCTTTGGTCCTCAAGTTGAGAGCGACATAAAGCGGACAATTAGGTGCTAACTTGGGAAGAATTGTTGACCAACCAGTGTAAAATATAGTTAGTACACTTCTTTAGGTCTTATTTTTATTATTAGTTTTTACTTTTATAATTTTTGGGGTTTTATTGGGATAAAATTGGGCTATGCTTCTACATCCCTTGGTTAGCGCGTCGTCATCACTTTCATTTATTACTTCCTTTTTTTTCAAGTACTTGATTTGTGTGCTTGTTTCTTTTGTTTTCTCTGTATTTTGTTTTTTCTTTTTTAAATTTAACATGAAGAGTGGCTTTTCCTATCTCAACACCGATCAAACTATTCTATATTTTGTTTGATGCTAATATTAGTTGGGATCTTCTGAAGGAGTATTAGCCCAATGAAAAGTCATATTATTACTGGATAAGTTATTTAGTTGTTGGATATGTGGTAAGAGGGTTGCAACTTGAAAGCTATCGATCTCCTAAGCGGACAAAACTCCACTAACGTAGGTGATTGACATGGTAGGGAGTGCTAAACTTTCACAAAATCTTTTACGTAAGTTGATTTGGTTCTTGTAGCATCCATGTATATGATGATTTTTAGCGCTTAGTTTTGAATGTGTTGTGGGATTCTCACATCATTTGCTTCAAATTTTTATGTGTGATTTATATATTTGTTAAGTCATTCTACCACTACAAGAAATTTATGATTTAGTGACGGAATTTTACAAGGAAAATTTTCCCTCATTAATCTCTCGCTAATTAGCGAGGGATTAGCGAGGAAAATTTGAGTCCTCGTTAAATTTCAAAAATAAGTTTGAGGGAAAAATAGCGAGTTAATAATTAGGGAATTAGTGAGAGAAATATTTCCGGCAAAAATTAGCGAGGGAATTGCGAGGGATAATTTTTCTCGCTAATTTTAGCGAGGAAATTGCGAGGGATATTTTCCCTCGCTAAAAATAGCGAGAGAATTGAGAAGAAAAGTTTCCCTCGCTAAACTGATAAAATTTTAGCGAGAGATATTTCCGTCACAAAGCCCTCGCAAAACCTGATAAATAAATTAATTAAAACATTTTAACATATTCCATTTGCATCTCACTTTCATATTCCCTCTCACTCACACTCACCCTCACTTTCAGATTCCCTCTCACTCTCTCTTGTGCTCTCCCTCCCTCTCAGTCACACTCACCCTCACTTTCATCTCCCTCTCACTCTCACTGCAGTAGAACGTACCCCCCCTCTCACTTGCGCTCTCGCTCTCACTCTCGCTGCTGCGTCCTTCTTGACCAAAACCTAGTGTTCTCTCTGTCGCAGGTCCAGATCTGCGACGCACCACGCGCAATCAGGTATGCTCTGCTCTCCCTTTTCTTCTTTTTGTCTCTGTAATCTGTAATCTGTAAGGGAGAACTGAGGCTTGGCAGGGCGGAGGATGAGCCAGATGAGAAGTATGAGTGATAGGATTGTAGTAAAAAATGCAGAAAAAGCAAAGAAGAGCTTCCTGTAGTTCCTCTCAATTCTCAGTGTTTGCTTGTTAGCACAGTGTTTCGGAGATTTTATTGTGATTTGAGACATTTGCAAGAGAGAGAGAGAGAGAGAGAGAGAGAGAGAGTTGAAAGTTGAAAGAAGGGATGTTTACAACGTTAAGGAAGAGGGGCTGGGTTGGGTTATAAAGAGAGCAGAAAGCAACTATTATTTTACCTGTAGCATGCCTTTGGCTGGTGGCTCTAAGCTCCTCCTTGTGGCGATTAGTTTATAATTATAAGATATTAAAGTGGTAAGCTTCTGGAAAATAGCTTGATATATAGGGAAATTCTATCATGACAAAGACGCAAACGCGTGTCTCATTAACATGGGTAAATTAAATTGCATACTTTGCTTAAAAATTGCCAAAATGAGGCTTCTGTAGCATACAACTTTTCAACTCTTTTTCTTTAATTGGGGAGGATCTCTTTTCACATTATAAAGTTATATAAAAATTTCACATAAGAAAATTCATTTCAAAAAATAAAGATTTAAAATCTCTTGAGATGCCACATATGAGGTGAATCTAAAGATATTACTTCGTATCCAAATGATTAATCTCAGGTCAAAGAAACTATGCATATCCAAGGAAAAAAAAAAGTCTTTTCACCTTTTTTTTCCATATAAAAGAAAAGGAAAATGCCCCTTAAATATGTATGCACTTGGGGACGCTTAGAATGACCTATTTTATACGGTACGGGTAATTAGGTGCATCTGAACCAGTTGACACTGCACTATTCTCCACCACTTTCTCAACCAAATGTTTTCAATAGTGAAGGTTAACTCAAAATAGGCATTTTTATACCTTGCATCTGCAAACAAAATGCGATCACTTGTTTTCTCATACTGATTATGAAGAACATTACAAATCATAACATCTGAAAACCAGATATCCGGGATCACAACGTATAAAAGGGTACATCAACAATGAAAAAAAAAGAAACACTGATTTGTATCTTGATATGCTAGCTGCATTATACAAGTAATAGGTGTGCATTGACAAAAGTAATAGTAAACTTTACAATCCTCTATTACTCACTATTGAGCAATTATTTACTGTAATGGGGAGGGCAGATATAGGAGTAAAAGAGCAAAGTGTTGTGATGGGAATGCTAATGGTCAGCAGTTGTAGAAAGAAATCTATAAAAAGCTTCAGAGGAGGCCATCTCTCCCTACCCCACACCCCAATCCAAACAAAGAACTTTTCAGTGCTGGATGAAGGAGATATTAGGAAGCTTTTGAAAAAAATTAGTGTAGGAAGATTGTTAAATTAAAGGTTTAAATTTGTGATTAGTAGGGATTTATGAAGCTACTTCGTGTTTTCTGTTCTGTTTTCTGGTAATGGTCAATCTAGTAGATCCATGTTCTGCATTTTTGTTTATATTTTCTTTATGAGCATGCTTTTCCATTAGATTATCACAATTAATTTCTTGGACTTCTATTTGTACCAAACACATGTCTTTTCAAAGTTTATGTTATAAGCACCTTTTTTGCTTCTTGAGATTGTACTATTTTAGTCTCTTTCACTCTCTTTCTGGCGATGATTGTACTTTCCATGGAAGGAAGATTAACTAGTTTGAAATGATAATATGAAATAGCTGTAGAAAATGCACTTTGGGACACTAAATCAATTCGAGAAAAGTGCATGTTGGGTTGGGTCCTTCTGACATTTAATGGTAACCTAATTAAAGTTTTAGCAAATGTAGATGCCTTTTGGATCTATATATTTGAGGACTCCAATTATGTAGGTCAGAGAGAATAAGCTTCAAATACCTAATTCACTGAGAAAGAATTAAAGGAAAGAAACAAAGAATGAAACAGTATTAGCTTTATCACAATTATTCTATTTTCTTTTCCTATTTTATTTTTTCTAAGCTTTATCATAATTATTCTGTTTTCTGTTCATATTTTAACTTTTCTAAGTTGTTGTTTAAAACCTAATATGGGTGAATATATTATGCAGCTGCAGTTGCTTGGCATGAGGATAGAAGAAAATGGGTTGGTGATAAGTCTCAACATCCACCAAGAATAGCTAAGGATCCAATTACTAGGTATACCTCACCCCAATTCCCTTTTTGTCATTTACAGTAGGCTCAATCATTGTTGTTATAGTCATGATGAAAGGTTTAGAAGGGGTTTTATCTTCTGTTTTTATATGAGGGCAAAAAACAAGAAAAGGGATAAGATAGTGGTTTTAATCTTACATATTTTTCTAGTTTCTTAAAGATATTTATTGCCATATGGGCAGAGCTACAGTATCTGCATTCATGTCTAACTGCCTAAAATAGAGGAAATCATTGTTCTCTTGCTTGTAATCTTCGATACCAGTTTTATGTTCAATTCTATTCATTACCTGATAAACAATCCAAGCCAATGAAATCCAAATTACCTATGTTGTTTCTTACTAAAATCCTATATACTTTAAGTCAGTCATACATATATTCATTTTTTTCTTTATTTACTTTAATTCATAAACTAACAGAAACTATCACTGCTATATAAGTTTTAAATATCTAACTCTCATATCATATGTAATAATTATTAAATTACTAAGGCGATTGTTCAATTCAATGTAGAGTCTCAGGTTTTAATTTCATTTTTTCTAAGTCTGATGAAACTTGAAAAAAGGAGCCAAATTCTTGGTACAACAAGGTGAAAACTGGCAATTAATTTATTGCATGCATGTTTCTGGGTGCCGGATCAATTATAGATGACATGGTACATGTGCTATGTGAATTTTAGATGCTAGTAGCTTTATCCGAATACTAGGCTTGAGAACTTATTATGCCTCTCTTCTCACTTTATCAGGAGCATAGAGGAGAATGTAGATGAAATGTGTCTTACCTCTTTTGTCAGTATGTTTGTTTGATTTCCTTTCTGGAGAGATGGTAGCTTTAGGGATGATGGACATGACTAAGCTTGTATTTTAGTACCAATTGGTTTATAAATTCCAGTAATTTGTGCTTTCTATAGTTTTATACTTTTATGCATTTGTTTGGGATATCTTCTTCTCTCTAATAATTTTAAATACTTTTATTGCAGCTGGTCAACATCATATGAAGAGCTACTTTCAACTAACGAACCTTTTGCAAAGCCAATACCTTTACCTGTAAGAATCTATCTAATGCATATAAGTGTGTGTGTTCATATGGATGTCAAAATGTTATACTATTACTTCAAGATGGCACAGAGGGATATTTAATAAAGTATTGGGGGAGTTGTTAAATATATAATCTCTACTTTAATTCGGAAGTTGTTAATTCTTTCAGTAGAGCCTTTTTTTTTGGGTATTGTCTTTCAGTAGAACTTCAATCACTCTCATATGAAGTTAACAGTAGTAGTAGTTTGTTTCTTTATTCTTTTGTTTACATGATTTTGTAGCTGCTGGTATGTTTTTTTATAAATGCTTTTTTTATAATATAGGTAGAGAAGGCAACTCAGTAGCTCATAGTTTAGCCAAGATGATAGGTTCTGCAGGGTATTAGAGTATATAATCTTTGAGCTATATGAGTTAGTTAGTTGTTAGTTTATTGATTAGTTAATCTACTGAGCTGTTAGTGTTAAGTTTGTTACTTGTAATCAGTTGTATATAATGTCTATTCAGTGTAGAACATGAGAGAATTAATCAAAAGAGTTATTCATTCAGTCAAATCTCTCTCTCTCTCAGTTTTCATTCATTCTCTGCCTTTTCTCTCTGTTTCTTCTTTTCGTTTTCTATTCTTGATTTCCTTTACGGGGATATGGTTGCGTGGAGGATGCTCCTCCTGCTCTAGTTGATGAAAATCTCATTTTTCCTTAACTTAAATGCACAAGACTCTCTCACCTTTATTTTTTGTAATTACTTGAGTTATTTGCTATATTGAGTATGACATAAAGACATTGGTATTTTAGAGGATTTGTCTAATTACTTTTGATATGTGTTTATCATATATTCTTCTATATGTGATTATAGGAGACAGAGTTAAAGCATCAAGTTTCTTACAGAGATCTCTATGCCAAAGTTCATAAGAAGAAAGATGGAAGTTATGTCTCTGAGCACTCAAGGAACTTCATCGTAAGTGTCTTTATAATTTAAGTCATTTATATTTGTTAAGTTATTGATTTTTTTGCTAATATTTTTCTTGTTTTGTTATTTTAGGAGTCATACGATGCAGCGATGTCAGAAAAATATGGAGAAAACTCTTCTATTCATTCTATGGTTAATCCGCAGGTATGGTTGGATTCGGTGGGTCCGAACAAGAAGGGACGAGTGCATGGCATAGGTAACAGCTTACACATTGGTATTAACAATAACACCATGCATGCTTCATCCTCGGAGGTTGCGGGTCCTTCTCGCTCTACACCTTTGACACAGGACATAACTGAAGTCGTAAATACAGCTGTAAATACAGCCGTAAGTGCAGCAGTGGCAACAACAATGACTTCCTTTGTCCAGACTCAACTAGTCCCTATGTTTGCGCCCTTCCTATCTACGATCCAATCAGCAAATGTTGCTCCACAAGCACCATTGCAAGGTGAAGCAACTGGGGAGGGTCAAGAGGATGATGATTATGAAGACGAAGACGAAGCAAACTTAGATTGATTGCATGTTCTATTTATTCTTGTTTTGTATGACATTGTATGAAATTTTGAACTTATATAACTTATATAATAACTTTGAATAATTAATAGATTTATTTTGGATTTGTATTTTGTTGCTTTTTATTATTTGTTGGATAATCTTGATTGAAAAGATTTACAGGTATATTGGATATTAAAAACTAAGTCTTTTACATTTAAATTAAAAACTAATTTGCGAGGGATTAGCAACGGAATAGCGAGGAAAATATATAACGTTACTTGCGAGGGATCAGCGAGGGAATAACGAGAGAAATCAGTGAGGGATTAGCGAGGATATAGCGATAGAAATCAGCGAGGGATTAGCGAGAGAATAGCAAGGGAAATCAGTGAGGGAATAGCGAGAGAACTCAGCGAGGGATTAGCGACGGAATAGCGAGGGAACTCAGCGAGGGATTAGCGAGGGATTTTGATTGTAATAGATTTAAAATTGGTGCGTATGTTCTTTATATAGCGACGGAATAGCAACGAAATTTCCCTTGCAAATACAGTCGCCAGTGGTTTTAAATTTTGCGAAGGATTAGCGAGGAAAATTTTTGTGGTTAGCAAGGGATTAGCGAGGGAATACGTGCCCTCGCTAATTAGCGACCAAAAAAAACCGACGGACGTTTCCCTCGCTAATTTATTGATTTCTTGTAGTGTACTTAATATCAATTAATTTTAAGTTAGAATTTTACATAGTATCAGAGTCAAGATTTCATCTCTGTCGACTATTCTGTTAGACTCGTTTGTTTCAGTAAGACATATGTGGAGAGGGTGTTAGTCTCACATTGTCTACTTCAATCTTTTGAGTGCAATTTATATATCTATTAAGTCACTTCACTTGATGCCAATTAATTTTAAGTTAAAATCTTATATAGATAAAAATAAAAAATATAAAAAAAATTAACAAAATTTTTTTTGGCCCAAACTCATTTTCTTTAATCCAAACTTTTTGACCAAATTCATTTTAGTCTAAAAGTGTATAGATTCATTATATTAACAAGTCCCACTTCAGAAAATTATATTTCTTCTCCTTCACTTTCTCCTATATAAAAAGGTAATCCTCAAGTATTTGGATCATAAAAAAAATTTGTGTTTGGACCATCAAAAAAATTTCACACTCGATCTTAATAATAAGTATAGAGCCTATCAACTTCAATAAAAACATTTTTGTGGATTGAGCATGTGAAACTTGTGCACCACACCTTTCAAGCATAGTATTCACTACTAGAAATTTGGGCTTTAGAGTTTTCGGTTTCTAAGTCAAGAAAATCGATCTCTAAAATAGTTAGAGACCGATTTATAGACCGATTTAAATCTATCTCTAAAAGCCTCGTCGCTAAATATTAGAGATCGATTTTATAGAGACCGATTTTTTCGATCTCTAAATTGGTTTCTAATTTTCGATACTTCAAAAAAAGCACATTAGAGACCGATTTATCAGTCTCTAAATCAGTCTCTAAAAACATGAATATATTATATATTTTATAAACTAGAGACTGATTTGTCAGTCTCTAAATCTGTCTCTAAATCGGTCTCTAAAAGGTTAAATATATTATATATTTTATAAAATCGATCACTAAATCGGTCTCTATATATAAAAAAAATTTGCTAGAAGAGAATTATTATGGAGTTATATAAGTCAAAACAAACTATTTTTTTTATATCAAACACAATTTTAGATCTTAATCCATACAATCAATTATATAGAAAAATCCCAAAAATCACATTTTTATCATGATATCTCTATGAACAAAAGATTAAATCGTTGATTAAATTCTAAAAGCACCTATTGGAACCCGAGTGCTTTCAAAGTCAGTAGAGAATTTCATATATAATCCAAGTAAAATCACATTCAACCAATATGAAGTACCAATAGAAAATGCTGCTCCTAAGCTACGTAGTCCAAATTTAAAAACTAGTAGCCAACAGAAAGCTATATGGAAGGAAAGACTAACAAAAGAACTTATGACAAGGGGTCTGATCAAACTTTGCATCAGAAAGTATCGAACCAAGGCCTGAAGTATGGCATGCAAAGTGGGCAGGAATCAGGCACACAACAAATTTTCCAGCTTCTTGTGAAATCATATTTTACATAATTCAATTTCAAAAGACACAATAACTTTGCTATAATTTCTATGTATCTAACTAAATACATATTTTGCCTCCACCTTGAAAAACAAAAAGGGGACAACAATTAAAATGAACATATAAAAAGTAAAACTTGCTCACATTAACTCTCTGAGTGGTTTTTTTGAGACTCCAGCGATGTAAGTACACCCATTATGAGTAAGTTTTACCTTGACTCCTCTCAAAGCTTTCTTAATCTGAATTCACAAGCAAAAAATAGATATGAGAGATAGTTTTGCTAATGGCTGCAGACATTTCTATGTGACAATGAACTAATTAAGAGCAATTATTGTAGAAGTTAAAACAAAAGATAACCAAATAAACAAGTTCATAGTTTAGAGAGCAAGGAGACACCAAGAATCCTCATTTAATTAGAAGCAATGACACTTATCATATGCTACAAATAGGCTTAGCCAATTAAAGTGTTGAGCTACCTGAGCAGCAAATAGTGACAAAATACCACTACTAGCACCAACATCAACTACTACACAACCTATGAAATCAGCACGATTCTCAATAATAGTAGCATAATAGGTTCCTAAAACAATATCATCAATGAATTCATCAGGTAAAGGAAAACTATATAGGTAAATTTTTATTTTTTTATTTTAAACAAAAGGACCACTAGAATACAATTAGGTATAACCTGTCCTCACATAGTCCTGCAACATATTTTGCTGATGCAGAAGTTGTCCATAATAACGGAAATACATTTTTGCAGAAGATGGCTCTATCTTTTCATCAAATTTGCTTTTAGAAGTAATAATAGTTCCATTTGGTAAGTTTCCTCCTGGTTAAAAAATTAAATATACAATTAAACAAATATCATATCTTTTTGATAAATAATTAAAGTGATCATGCATGTAGTGAAAAGGAACTTATGGGAACAAGTAAAATAAACACAAACATATAATTAACATGGAAGTGTATTTGTGATTATGATCCATGTTAAAAATGAAAAATTATAACCAACAAAATGTGCATGCATGTTATAAGACACATAATCAACACTACCTAGAGAATAATGAGTGCAATGACATCCAATGCAACATGAGAAGTACTGTAATAAGAAACCTATTTTTCCATGAATAATAAAATATCCTAAGTTCCTGTATTACACATAGATAACTGTCATCAAGCAAGGTTTCACTAGTATTAACTATCCTAACAAATTTTGCTAGCTTGCCATAAATCATACTTCCAAATTTTAATCAGTTCATGAAAGAAGAAAATTCTTTTAACCAGCCGGACAAATTACAAATATGTTGAAGGATAAAATTTTTTAATTAATAATAATATATTAAAGAAAAATTGATACACCTCTACATTCCATGTTGTATATGTCTAATAACTAATATTCAGTTGCTTTAAAAATGTCATTTTGACCACATAAGATGACCATCTACTCAGTTTGCCAAACCCTTTCTTTTTATTCTTTGTTAAATGTAAAATATCCTTCCAGAAATCAAATGAAAATAAAAAAATGAAGACACAGAAAAAGGCCTTTGCCGATGTGCAATTTGGAACAATGCCATATGACAGAGGCCATTCTACAACAAGGTTTACATGAATTTCCAAAGCAGCAACCTGAACATTGACTTCCTTCTTCTATTGTTGGACTACACAATGGAAGGTGGAATTCTCTTTCTCATTTCTAAACTGGATAGTGACTCCCTTGGAATATGATGTCTGGTTCAAAAATAGCTCTGTTAAAATGCATAAGTATTTGGTAGTGGACCAATGAATTACACAAACCACCATATCACAACAATGTACTATGCAAACCTCACAACATAAGAGTGACTAAAACAAATAATAAAGTTTAAAGGAAAGTAATAAATAACAAAAGTTGAAGCATAATTTCATATACTTACCAGTTACATAGAATGACAGGTCAAAGTATCGATACATTTCACTGTAACCAAACCAAAACAAATGAATGAATAAATAAGAAATCAGAATGATACAAACTATAACAACCTCGTAAACACTTCACCTCTTACGTTGAAATCTCATATAACCAATATACAGAAAAGATTTATTATCATACATATGTAACATTAATTTCAAAACAAGATCAAATTTTGAACACAACCCAACATCTAAAATGGTTCAAACTGTTGAAACGCAAGGGTTAAACAACAAACCCCCCAAATTAAAAAAAAAAAGCAGAAACATAAGGCAGTGTCATCAAAATGAAATATAACATTTGCTTTCTAATTCATGCAGTGGATCATATAAACAAGGATCCTTTTACAATTCAAAATAAATAGAGGGAATTGAATCAGATCCAAAGCAGATTAGATCGGTGAATCGAAGGAAAAGGGTAGCGTACTTGGGAATGTGAAAGAGACCGACTTTGTTGGCATAGAGGGGAACAAGGTCTCCTTCCTTGTAATGGTGATCGGATGCATCGGATTTCACGAGGGTTCCGTGAAAAGAGAAGATCAAACAAATCAGACAGCGTCAACAAACCAGAAAGAGAGAGAGAGCGTCAGTGAGAGCGCACAAACGAGCGAGGGAGAACGACGTGGATGAACGAGCGAGAGAGGACAAGCGGCGGCAGGGGCGACGAGAAGCGGCAAGCGGCGGCAGGGGCGATGAGCAGCGACAAGCGCTCTGCTAGGGTTCAAAATGGGGAAAATGAAATGCATAGACAAAAGGTAGAGGGAGAGGGTACACAAAAGGCTTAAAACGTGAAAAGGATTTAGCAACTGCATTTTCGGTTGCTACACATTTATTTTTTTTAAATTTTTTTTATTTAGAGACCGAAATTTTGGTTTTTAAATTTTTTTTATTTTTTGTTCTTTTAGCGACTGAAAATTTTGTCGCTAATTATTTATTTTTTTATAAAATTTTTTATTTATAGACCGAAATATCGGTCTCTAATAATATGATAATTTTTATTTTTTTTTTATTTTTTAGCCACTGAATTTGTGGTCGCTAATTATTATTTTTTTGTAAATTTTTTTATTTAGAGACCGAAATATCGGAGACATATTTTTTTTAAATTTTTTAGCAACCAAATTTGTGGTCGCTACTTATTTATTTTATTTTTTTGTAAATTTATTTATTTAGAGATCGAAATATCAGTCTCTAATAATAAGACATTTTTTTATTTTTTTAGCGACCAAATTTACGGTCGCTACCTATTGATTTTTTTTTATAAATTTTTTAATTTAGAGACTGAAGTATCAGTCTCTAGTTCGATCTCTAAAAAATTTAAAGACTGAATTAAAGACCAATTTTATTTTGGTAGCAAATTAGATTTTTGTTTCTTAATTGGTCTTTATTTCGGTCTCTATAGAGATCGAAATAAATCGGTCTCTAAAACCTAAATTTCTTGTAGCGATTTATAGGTGTCGTCTTGGAGGTAAGTTTTTTATTTCTGTTTCTTCTTTTCCTTTCTCTCCTTTTCATTTCTATACATCTTATTTTTTAAATTAGTTTTATTTTTAAATTGATAGAGCCTTTTTTTATTAATAGAAATAAAAAAAAACAAATAAAAAAAATAACCATAGAGTTCTTATGTTCTAGGCTCCCGAAAAGAAGTTGCAACTTGTTGATATGGCTACGCCTAATCAATTCCTTTAAGCCATCCTCAACTATGTAGTCCCATACCTGCACAGTCTCTGAATCCCTCTCATTCTGGTGCGTATTCAGTTCATTCATGGGACCCTTTGCCTAGAAGCCTGCCAGGAGCCACTCCTTGTCCATGCTTCAATTTGCACCGACGACCACTCCCCACCCTCGTCGGCCCCGGGACACCACATGCAAGTTGTAACACCCCAAATTTCCTAACTGTTTGACAGTAATTTTGATAGTTAACAGAATTCTATTGTTTAGTGATTTCTGTGTATTATAAAATTATTTTGAGTATTCCGTGAATACATTTAATCGTTTTGTGTGATTTACTCCGTGTTAGGAAAATAATAATTTTTGGGCCAAGAAAAATTTTACGTATTTTAATTATTACTGTTAAGTTTTAATTATTTTACGTAATCTGATTTGATTTTCGTAAGTTTTATAATTTTTATGATTTTGTGGATGATTATAAAATTTTTATATTTCTCTGATTATTTTAATATTATCCACGGGCTGTCTGTGGGCCCAGGGGACTGTACGTGGGCCCAAGTGGGTCCCAAAAAGTAAAAATTATTCTGCAACCAGAAAATTTTGTACCGTAAAGACAGAAACAGGGGGATCTTACTAAACCTGAATCTAGAAACAGTTTTTAAAATTTTTTTTTGCTGTGTTTTGTACTATATTTAATTATCAGGCAATAAAAATATAGTAAAAATATTGTTTGTAGGGTAATAGCAAATAAAAATAAATATTATACTACTTAGTCAACATTGGTGGTTTGGATATCCACCATTGATTTAATCAAGGGTGGAGATTTGGTCTTACAAAATGGGTAGGACCATTTATGACCATTGGATGGAAAGTATGAAGGAGTGATCTTGACCCTTCATTTTGGAGATACATCTAATGGCTAGGATTTTAAGGAGGAAAGATCTAATGGCCTAGATTAAGTCTTACATCTAAGGCTATACCTAGAATCTACATTAATCCTAACCATTGATCTAATCAATGGCTAAGAATGCTTAAAATGGTGGCTAGTGAAATTGGTCACTCTTTGAGAGTGCAAGAAGGGGGGACGGTTTTGTGATGGCCTTAAGGCTATAGCAAGGTTTGAAGACCATTATTGATCATTCTTGAACATTCCAAAAGCTTAAGCTCTTCAAACTTTTCTCTCCACTTCTCTTCAAGCTAGCTCATGGCCATAACACCTACAACCACCTTCCATCACTCAAAAATTTTAAACAACCTTATTTCTTGAATCTATACCTCAATCCAAGACACTTTGTAGTTTAGGCCAAGTTCTAAATCTATCATCTTCAATGACTTTCTTCAAGAGCAAAGTTATAGGGTTTTTAAGGTGAAGTGTAAGGAAACTTCACTACTTGTCTTATTTTCATGTTCTAAGCCATGTTTGATCCATGGTTTATCTTGTTCAAACTTGATATGCTAATAAACTTGTGTTTTGTTTTGTTTTAGAGAAGCCCTTGGTGGTGAAGGACTTGGAAAAAGAAGCAAAGCAAGGAGTTTTTGAGGTTCTTCAAGAGGTAAGAGGGAGATCCATCTCACCAACCAATTATGGTGGTGAGAGATGAAGTTGTATTTGATGGATAGTGAATCCATGTGAGGATTCATATCCATGGTTGTGTAATTATTTGTGGGTGTTTATGTGGTATATGTGTTTTGATTATTTGCTTATGCTTGATGTGCTTTGCATGATTTATTTGCGCTTGCATGTTTAGTATGATTTTTATGGCTTTTATGGTATGCTTGAAATATAATATATTGATTATATGTTATGTATGCCATATAAATTGTTGGAAAGGAAAACAATTTTTGGTTCCAAAGACCAAGAGGATTTCGGCCAAGATGTAACACCCTCCGTAGGGCGTCACATTTTAAATAAAACATAAAACCAAATGAAATCATTTTATAAAATCTGAGTTTTAAAAGATAAATGTTAAAATATCTTTTTGCGGAAATATAAACTTACCAAAAATTATAACTAAAACAGAAATTAGATTGAATTAATTAATACACATATTATATATTACAAAATATCCAACAACAAATTAAAACATAACATTTACAGACTCAGAGAAACAGTAGCAAACCCAAAGATGGGTACTACTAATAGCACGGTAACAACACTAACGAGAAAACCCAACCTACATGTTCCATTTCTCCACCAAACTGCATCCTGTTGAAACTTAGAAAATAACACCTTGACGCCATCATCTTCTTCAGAACATAGCCTCCAGTAGGTCGAAGAAACTTCCTTCGTCTACTATACAAATTTAACAATACAAACACAATAAGCAATACAGCAAAGAGGTGAGATCCCCTTTCACCAAGCATCAAGACGGTAGCAAAGAATGATACGAATGACAAAGTCATTCCATACATGAGATAATACAAATATAGTCATGTTATCATTTTTCAATTAATTTGAATAAGCATATATCATAATAAAATAAACTACAATAACATTACCAGGATAGATATAACAATTCATACAATATAAAATGCCATAACAAGTAAATCATAACAATATAAAAGGAAGATTAAAGATAACAACAACATATAATATCACAAATAAAAGATAACAATGTACGAGACAAAATATACCATATAAACATATAATATTACCGATAAAAGATCATGAGATAAAAAAATATAATCATAAGATCACATATAAAAGATCATAGATAAAAGATAATAATAATGTACAAGATATAAACATATGCAATATGACACAATCCTACTCCATGGAGCTAAAAACAAACAGACATCAGAGAGCAAATGATCCTCAAAATCTATTAGTACCACGGCTGCCCAACCAAACTATTGCGCTGTCACACGTTGCGTCTATAGCCCCACGTCACATGGAACTCCTTGTCCAAGGCGTGGTGTAGTTCACGGTCTCACGTTGTGGCACTACAGGCAATGTACTATTAGACTTTACAAGATCTCGATTAAGTATAGTGTGTGTCGAGTCCGTTAGTGTGTTGCCAATTACCACGACCCAGAAGAGCAACCAACTGTCCACATATGGAATTATGCACACTAACGTCTCCAAGTCCATTCAAGATCGAACCACACTACGCTTATCGCACCGACAATACGATGTGATTCACCTCGTCAATCAATCCACCAAAAATTTGGCATAAACTCAACACATAATTCCAAAAATATGAAATTACGAAGATACCCTCAAGATAATAATATGCCCTCAATGGCAGAAAAATAGAAAGCCTGTACGGCTTCACATTTTCCCGACAGCGAAAAATCCTCAAAAGCCTGTACGGGTTCATATTTTCCCGACAGCACAAAATAAATACAGCAACGGTCAATCGCGTAGAAATTTTATCGCGTTTTTACAATCTCGTCGTTTTTACAAACGTTTTTTAAATCGCGTAAATATATTTTTCTGTTTTTAGAATCGCGTAGAGTTTTTAACACGTTTTCTCAATCGCGTAAGATTTTTAAATCATTTTCTTGTTCGAATTCCTTAAAAACACTGTTTAAAACAAACAAAAATAATATTTAATACATTTAAACTACGTAGAATATTTTTCATACCATATACTGTCTTTTGGACATCTTTTCTATCTTATTTGTCCGTTTTTAATATAAATTGACAGTATTATGTTTAGAAAAATTATAATAATGATTTTCTAGGTTTACTGTCAAAAATCCTTTTTATTTTTATTACAACCAATAAATTACACTTTTGAAAATTACTAACGTGCTTCAAAACACAAGGTGAGCTATACGTTAGAAATTTTACAAAGCTATTGTATTTCTTCTAACAATAAAAATCATTAGCTTAAACTTCTTAAACTTAGTTCTAATCAATTTATTTCTTCAAAACTCATTGTAATAAAATCCTTTTGGCATTTATTACTTAAACTTAGTTGAAAACAATTTTATAAATCAAAAAGATTTAAATTTGGCATTTTGGCCGAAAATCATTCTATGCTTTATAATTCATTCCTAATCATTTCCATACATTTAATCTCTTATAAAACTCTTGATCTAATTTATTTTTATTAAATTAGTTAGTCCATAATTAGAAAATAAATTTGGATTAAAAGTATGTGGCATGTTGGCCAAATTTAACAAAGTCTTTACATTTGACCTTTAAATTATTTTTCATCTTCTAAATCCATGTTTAATTCATTGTATTACACCTTTAAAAGTATGAGCTAAGGCTCTCCTATTTATAGACTCCAGGAAAAAAGATGAAGGCTTAGGATATTTTTTTTTTGGTATATCATAAGCAATGAATAATAATTACTGCTTAGAAAGTCAATGTCTATTGTCTAATGGGTGATAAAATATACATAGATTTTTTATCTTATACTAGCAGAGTAGAAATTATTATTGATCATTTTTCTACTGATTGCCCTTGATGAGTCATAAAGCGAGTCATCAAAGAGAAATTTCTAGAATATGTGACTCACTACGATGAGTCAGTATGATGAGTCATCGTGGAACTGTCTAGAACGGGTGAGTCAGCATGGCGAGTCAGCGTAGATATTTTCTAAAGCAGATGAGTCAGCATGGCGAGTTATCAGCTGAGTCACTGACTGCATCATTGGCTGTGTCAGCATGGCGAGTCAGCATGCTGAGTCATCGGAGAAGCTTCGAACTGGCGAGTCATCATGGTGAGTCACAAGCTGAGTCACCACTTCTGGAACCTTCTAGAAGCTGCTGAGTCATGATGCTGAGGTGTCACGCCACGTGTCATCGTCCTATTGGCCCGTTGCGATAAGTCATAGCCATCAATTTTGACCAGCTCCTCATTGGTCCACGTGTACAACACTTGATGACTAAACGTGGGTCCCGCAAAATATTTTCGGGTCCACTGTCACTTATTTGTACTGACTAATAAAATAATATTATAATAATATAAAATTATTTTATTTGTCATTAAATCCTAAAAATTAAAAGATTAATTTTAGGCTCATTCAGAATTGGGTTTGGTAAGATCCCGCCTCTGAATAATTAAAAACAGATTTTCCCGGTCCGGAAAAATATTATTTTCCTACCCCGGAGCAAATCACACAAAAAGTCCAAATAAAATCACAGACAGTAATATTGAGCACTGTATCAAGTAGAAAACAATTAAAAACAACAAAAACAGCACATTCGGGACGTAATGGTCATTTTCCCATTTTTTTCTCACAATGTAGCTAATCATCCAAAACGTTCAAATAAAATATCCAAGAAGATATTATATAGTTGTATATTACATGAGAAAAAATTTAAAATAGTAATTTGATAAAATTTTTATTTTACTGTATCGAAACAAATTATGTAAAACGACCAAATAAAATAACAAACAGTATTATTTTTCTGTATTTCATATAGAAAACAAGAAACAGTAAATAAGGACACAACGGTCATTTACACAAAAGTTTGAAAAAAAGCAAACAGGACATTCGGAATATTTTTCCAAAATTTGGGGTGTTACACAAGACACCTCAAAATAGGTGTTTACAAATTAATATTTTCATGAATGGTAAAATTAGAGGATTTGAAGAGTAAGGAAAATGAACAAATGAATTGGTTTTAAAGACCATGAGTCTCACGGTTCTGAAAGGAAATTTTAATGGTTTTGTTTGTGTAAAAACAAGAATGGTACTTAATTGATTTAGAAGGAAAAATATTTGATGGTTTCAATAGCCATGTACCACGGTTTTGAAGGCTTGTAAATGCCTTGATTTTATGAAATAAAGTGATTTCAAAGTGGGAAAAATAATTGATGAAGTACAAGGATTAAAGAAATGGAAACAAAGTGTTTTGACACTTGAAAAATAGAATTTTCGTATATGAATGGAAAAAAGAGGTTGAAAGTGTTTGAACCTCAATTTATTTTAAAGAGAACTGAGTTTTAGAATCGATTCATGAATTATGGAAAATACGTTGGTAACTTGAAAATTTCTAACGTATAACTCATCCTTTGGGTTTTGGAGAGCGTTAGGAAATTTTAAGTTAGAAACTTTGATTTAATTTAATAAAATGGTGAATTTGTGGAATATATTGTGAAAAGGATTTTCTTGAGTAAGAAAATGTGGAAAATAATGTGAGAAGTCATATTATTTTGAGAAAGGTTGAAATGGAATTTTGGAAGGCTGAGAAATATTTTATGTAGTGGAAAAATGGTGGAAAACATTTTTCGTAACTTAAAAACATGATTTTTAATCTACGCGATTTGAAAAATATTTAAATATTTCTACGTGATTTGGAAAGCATTTAAATATTTTTACGCGATTGAAATATTGTTGAAAAATCACTACGTGATTGAAAAATGATGAAATATTTTTACGTGATTGAGAAAATGATGGAAAATCGCTACGCGATTTGAAAATGCAACAGAAATGTTGCAAAATTGTGAAAACGTAACAGAAATGTTGTGTGATTGTGAAAAACGCGACAAAAGTGTTTCGCGACTATGAAAACGCGATAATGTGATTTCGCGATTGAATATACAGTATGATTACTGTTGAATCAGTGTATGAACACTATATGAGAAAATGATGAGATTTGTCTGTGATTGGCATTGATGCATTTTACATGCATTGGAAAGGTCCGATGGACTAGATAAGGCTAATTGCCTAGGAGAGACGTACACCTCTTGAGTGGGTGCGATATGCGTAGTGTAAGTCACTCATTGACTTTGGGGGCATCAGGGTGCGGGTTGCCTACAGTGGGCAGTTGGTAGCTCTTCTGTACCATAAGTTAGACCGATGCAATGCACTGATGATCCTGACTGAGGCATTATTCTTAATCAAGATCTAGTAAAGACTGTCGTGTATATGCTAGATGTGCAAACACATATGAGAATTGTGGCACGTGGTCTGAGGCATGTTGGTACAGACAGATCTTTCAGATCAATTTCTACGACTTGAGTATTAGCTCCATGGAGTAGGAAATTGAGTCTATGTGCACATGCATAATTATTGAGTATTGGTTATGATAATTGAACTGTTGAATACTTGGATAATGTTGAGGGATTATCGTAAATATTGAATATTTATATCTATGTGATATAATAATTAAGGAATATTGGATGATGATGATGATAAATAATATTGATGGTATTATTGTAATTATCTTATGATTTGAATAATGTTAATGGCATGATGGTAATTATTATTTATTATATTTGTTGTGATAAATAACGATTGAGGGCATGATTGTAATTATTGTATCTGTGATGATAAATAATGTTGAGGGCATTATTGTAATTATAGGGTGATATATCTGTATGGTATGCTGTTTGTGTTATCTCTGTGCTACCATATTGGTATTGGCATAGGTGATCTCACCTCTTTGTATGCCTATTTTGTACTGTATTTATATTTGTAAAGACACTAAGCAAGGGATTGAACAAGAGGTGAAGAAGAGCAGACTCAAGAGGAAGCGGAGTTTTGATAAGATGACCTCAAGACCTAGTTTCTTTAGTTACGTGAGACTACAATGCCATGGTGGAGCTGGAGCGTGGAGGACTAGTCCCAATGAGAGGGGACTAATATATCAGGGAAATTTGACGGTCAACATGAGCAGCAAATTTCATGGAGATCCGTTCCTTTCCGTAACTATTTATGTACATGTTGAATTTTCGCTGTCAATCAGGCAGTATTGGGATACTAGGTATTATGTCCCAACGGAGATTAGTATCATGTCGTCTGCTCGGACACCTGTCCGTAGGACTTCGCGTCGAGTTGGATTCCTTCCTGCTGAGGAATCTGAGGAGGACCCATCTGAGGGTTCTGCTGTCTAGTTTATACTTGGGCAGTATGTTAGTTTTAAATAATGTTCAAATACTTTGAGGACTATGTCTGTATATAAATAATCTTGACAGTACGTTTGTAATGTATATATGATATAAATTATTTGTGATGATGTTGTAATATTTTTATTTTCTACTAAGTTTATTTTATCGACATCAAGAAATTTTACAACTCATATTTTTATTATAACATCACAATTTATGAACTTGGGGGTAATTCAGTAATAATAACGTTTAAATGTGACACCCTACGGTGGGTGTTACACCCGGTCAAAGGTCCTACCATGGACCCTGCAATATGAGATGTCAGATCTGTGTAAAATGAGATAGATGGTTGTGATTGTTGACCAATTACCTGCTATTTAGGTAACGCTGAAAGTTAAAAATTAATATTAGTACTTGTAAATAATGAAATTACTTGGGGTAACAAATTGTAAAGAGTACAAATTATATTTTGTGAATAAGTCCTTTTGTATTTCTTTTTTGCAATAACACCATTATTTCTTTAAGACTACACTTGAGAAAATATTTTTGATGTAGAATATCAATTCTTGGCATGTTGGCCAAAAATCAATTTTTGCTTCATCATTGAATATTTATTCATTTTCTATCTCATTTTTCTTTGTAAAAATCTTTAATCCAATTACTTGTTACTAACTCATTTAAATTTACACTTAGTAAAACATTTTCATTTGGTTTGCTCTAAATCAAAAGTGAAGGTCGTGAGCCTCTTTATGACCATTGTAACTAAACTTCTTTTCTTTGCAACATATATCATAATATACATATATAATTTTAATCATATTTATACTACCACATGTTCATGCATATTATTAAAGAAATAAAACCCATATTAAGCAATTTATAGCAAGGCAATCTAAATCATGCTATCACACATACTAATTAAGCTATAAAATCATGCATAGCTATCAAAGAAATAAAATCACATATAACATAAAACACTTAAGCATACATAACCAAGTGAATAAATCCATGTGGATTTTTCACCACACACAAATCCACTCCTCACCACCAACACATGGTTGATGAAGGTAATCTCCCTCTTACCTTGTTGTGAAGCCTCCAAAGCTCCTTGTATGCCCCCTTGTTGTCTCCTCTAAGATGAACTTCAACCACCAAGTGAGCTTAAAAATAAAGAAAACATACAATATTAATATCTAAGGCTTTATCTAAGATAACCACTGATTAGAATCATGGTTAGAACCTTGAAAATCAAAAGAAAAGTAAAGATTAATGAACTTCACCTATAAAGCTTCAATCTTTAGCTTGAAGAACAAGGTTGAAAATGGAAGAATTAGGGAAAGTCCCCAACATGAAAGTTTCTTAGAATTTTATGGAGATTCATGATTTATGGTTGTATAGAATTATAGAAACTTGGAGAGTGGATTTAGAGGGTTAGGCCGTGAGCTTCTCTAGAGAGGAAATGCAAGAGTTTTTGTATTCTTTGCTTGATGGGAAGATGGAGATGAATGAATGTTGAGAAATTCCTAACGTGAAAGTGTCTTGGATTAATGAAAGGATTCAAGAAATGATATTAGTAGGAATTACAGAAGTTTGGAGAGTTGATCTTTGGTGCTTGGCCGAAACTAGAGAAAATGGAAAAAGGAGAGAGTTTTTGTTGCTTATTCTTGGTTCTTTGGAGAAAAGGATGTGTAGGAGAGTAAGTGAGATGAATGAATGAATATTATCCCCTATGTTTGAGTGTTTGGCCGTGAAAGACTGTAACACCCTTATGGGGATGTCACATTTATAAATAAAATAAAATAAAGATAAATAAAATTCTACCCAAGCTGTAAAACATTTGTTACATAGTAATACGGGTTGTAAAATTTTTCCGGTTAAACAGAATATTACGAAATAAAATAACATGTAACACAAAATAAACAAACTGTCATCAAATACTTTACAGCTACAAATATTTACACCAAAACAGTAAACAAAGCAGTAAGAAGTCTATATATACAAAACGCCGACGCGCCCAAGTACGCATCACAGAACTCTAACCCTCTGAAGGATCACTCTCGGATGAAACTTCAGGTGATAAGTATCCAGGATGCCTCGACCCTTTATGGACCCTAGTCCGTGCTGTCGACACGCTGCTAATCTCACTAGGCGCATCAAACATACCACCCCAATGACGCCTAAGAGATAGCGGTAACTCCACACGTAAATATAATACAGTAGAAAAGATAGGCACTCCATCAAACTCTGTACGTATGGTTACAGTCAGACGCCCTACGTACGCAACTGAATCTCTGTCCTCTTGCAGTCGCTAGGCTTCAGAGCCTCCATAAAAATCCAACCTCACAAAACCAAAGAATCCTGGTAGCGTCATACTCACACAATCAATCCAATGGGTATGGATGATCGGATGGTTCTTGGTCGTCGAACTGATCCTCGGCTTGTTGTTATCCCTCGTCCTCGGGGTATATAAAATCAAGAGGTTGTTCCTCTTCCTCAAACTCTTCTTTTATCATACAATTTAAAATATAGGAACACATACAATAAAGAGGTAAGACAATCTATATCACCACAAACATGGTAAACAAGAAAACAACAATACAACAGATATAACAGTTCATACAATATAACAAACTATAACAAAGATAAATAAAATATAACACATAATATAACACGTAAAACAAGATATCATATAATGTTGCAGATAGATAAAACATTTCAGATAATAATATCATAATGTACAACACATAAATTATATGTAATGCAACTCAACCCTACTCCATGGAGCTATAGGCACAGACATTAGAGAGAATGACCTGTAAGTTCTATTAGTACCTTAGGCTGCCCAACCAACTATTGCACTGTCTCACATTGTGTCTATAGCCCACTGTCCAAAACATCGTGGTGTAGTACACAATCCAAACATCGTGTAACTACAGGCATTGTACTAGCATAGTTTTTACAAGATCTAGATTAAGTATAGTGCGTGTCGAGATCACTAGTGTGTAGCCAGTTACCACGGCCCAGAGGAGCGACCAACTGTCCACATGTGGAATAATCCGCACACTAATGCTTCCAAGTCCATAAAGAAATGAACCACACTACGCTTATCACACCGACAACACGATGTAATTCACCTCGTCAATCAATCGCCAATTCCACAACGAATCGACTTGACTCTAAAAATATGAACAGAACTATAATTACCAAAATACCCTTCAAATCTCAGATAAGTACCAAAACACCCTCAAACACCAAACGCAGTACGTCCCACTTGATAGTACTGTTTCTCAATCTGTCCGGGTCCACCACTTTGGCCTGACAGGAAAACTTACTGTTTTCATCATTCGCGTAGAAATTTTATCGCATTTTCACAATTTCATCGTTTTTACAAATGTTTTTAAATCGCGTAAATATATTTTGCTATTTTTAAAATCGCGTATGGTTTTTAAATCATTTTCTCAATCGCGTAAGATTTTTAAATCATTTTCTTGTCTGAATTCCTTAAAAATTACTATTTAAATAAACAAAAATAATATTTAATACGTTTGAGTTACGTAGAATATTTTCCATACTGTATACAATATACTGGATATCTTTTCTATCTTATTTGTTTGTTTTTAACAAAAATTGACAATATTTTGCTTTGAAAATCTATAACAATGGTTTTCTAAATTTTTTTCTGTTAAAATTTCTTTTGATTATATTACAACCATCTAATTATACTTTTGAAAACTACTAATGGGCTTCAAAACATAAAGTGAGCTTTACGTTAGAAATTTTACAAAAGCTACTGTATTTTCTTCTAAACATTAAAATCATTAGTTTTAACTTCTTTAACTTAATCTAATCATTTTCATTCCTCTAAACTCATTGTAATAGAATTCCTTTTGGCATTATTCCTTAACCTTGATTGAAAATAATTTTAGAAATCAAAACATTCAACTTAGGCATGTTGGCCGAAAGACACAAAATTGCCATTTGATCTTCAAATTCATTTTTCTTATTCTAAATCATGTTGTATCTTGTCATTTTACCTATGTCAATTAAATCACTCTTTTAGAAAATTGTTGGGAACATTTTGGTTCCCATTTTGTGTTGAGGCCGTGAGCCTTGGATATGTGCTCTTTGGAACACACATGCAAACCTTGAATATTATTCACATCCTACTACTTATTCATGCATTTCTAACACATACAATATGTTCAAAGCTTGTAGACATGCATATCAATACAAATCACAATTAAGAAAGATATTACAACAAACACACAAATGAATCCTTATGGATTCTACAATCACAAACAATTCCATTTTCTTATCACCACCCAAGGATGATAAGATTCAAGTCTTCCTCTTACCTTAAGTGAAGCTAAAATCTCTTTCACTCCTTTCTAATGGTTTCGGTTTCACCCTCCAAAGACACCTATCAAGTTTAAATAATTTCTACAAGTTACTAACATGATAGAAAGCATAAACCATGGATCAATCATGGCTTAGAACTTTAGAAATAAGATTAGAAATGAAAAACAAGAAATTTCACCTTCAAGGTAGAATCTCCAAAGTAGTTTTTCAAGCTCAAGATGATGAATTTTTCAAGAACTCTCAACTAGAGATGTTCTTAGAATTGTGTTTAGGTTTAGAAAAGTAGGTTGGATAGAATTTTAGGTAGATAGTTGGTGACTTACATGGTGAGGCCAAATGATCTCTAAAGTGCATCAATGGTGTTTTCTTGTTTTTGGTGAGAGAAAAGCTTAAGTTAATAGATAGAAAATGAATGAAGAATGGTCTCCTAAGGGCATATGGCCGTGGAGCTCTCCTTGGCTAGGTGTACCCTTGGTTGGCTTCATCCAAGCCTTAGGATTCATCAAGGACCAAGATTAAAACTTGGTCACGAAGCTTGTTATCCATTGGCTAATCCAAGCCTTGTCACATGCTTAGTCATATGCCTTGTCATAAGCTCTTGAATGTTCCACCACTAATGATGCTTAATTAAGCTACTAATGTTGACTACTTTAACTAAACGTGGGTCCCGCAATTCATTTTTGGGTCTACTGTCATTTATTTATACTGCCTAATAAAATAATATTATAATAATATAAAATTATTTTATTTCATAGTAAAATCCTAAAAATTAAAAGATTAATAAAAGTATCATTCAGAATTGGGTTTAGTAAGATCCCCTAGCTCCAAATAATTAAATAAGATTTCCCCGGCCCGAAAATTATTATTTTTCTGTCCCGGAGCAAATCACACAAAAAGTTCAAATAAAATCACAGACAGTAAAATAAAACACTGTATCATACAGAAAAATAACAAACAGTACAATTCGGGACACAACGATCATTTATCCTAAAGTTTGGGGTGTTACAACTCTTCCCTACAAATAAAAATTTCGTCCCCGAAATTCGTTATACAGCAAAACAAATGAGGATACTGCTCCCTCATTTTATCTTCCAGCTCCCAGGTAGCATCACTTGTCACATCATTCCATATGACCTTCACTAGCTCAATCATCTTCCCTCGAAGCTGCTTCACCTTTCTGTCCTCTATTCTGACAGGTAAAGTTTCGTAAGTCAAATTATCCTTCAACTGTACTTCGTCTGGCTGTATCACATGCGTTGGATCAGGAATATACTTCCTTAACTGAGACACATGAAATACATCATGCAGATTGGATAGAAAAGGCGGCAAAGCAATCTGATATGCCACAGGACCTATTCGTCGAAGAATCTGATAAGGCCCAATAAACTTAGGAGTAAGCTTTTTAGACTTAATAACTCTTCTGACACCAGTCGTAGGAGTCACTCTTAAGAATACATGCTCACCCTCCTCAAATTCAAGAGGTCGCCTTCGCTTATCAGCATAACTCTTCTATCTACTTTGCGTCGTCTTCATCTTTTCTTGTATCATCTTTACCTTCTCTGTAGTCTGTTGTACAAGATCTGGTCCAATAGTCATACTCTCTCCATCTTGATACCAACACAGAGGTGTTCGACATCATCTTCCATATAACGTCTCATGTAACACCCTTATGGGGATGTCACATTTATAAAATAAAATAAAATAAAGATAAATAAAATTCTACCCAAGTTGTAAAACATTTGTTACATAGTAATACGGGTTGTAAAATTTTTTCGGTTAAACAGAATATTACGAAATAAAATAACATGGAACATAAAATAAACAAACTGTCATCACACATAATATACATATATTTTTGTTTTAAGTTATACAAATAATTTACAGCTACAAATATTTAAACCAAAACAGTAAACAAAGCAGTAAGAAGTCTATATATACAAAACGCCGATGCGCCCAAGTACGCATCATAGAACTCTAACCCTTTGAAGGATCACTCTCGGATGAAACTTCAGGTGATAATTATCCAGGATGCCTCGACCCTCTACGGACCCTAGTCCGTGCTGTCGACACAATGCTAATCTCACTAGGCGCATCAAACATACCACCCCAATGATGCCTAAGAGATAGCGGTAACTCCACATGTAGATATAATACAGTAGAAAAGATAGGCACTCCATCAAACTCTGTACGGTCATAGTCAGACGCCCTACGTACGTAACCAAATCTCTGTCCTCTCGCAGTCGCCAGGCTTCAGAGCCTTCGTGAAAATCCAACCTCACGAAACCAAAGAATCTTGGTAGCGTCATACTCACACAATCAATCCAATGGGTATGGATGATCGGATGGTTCTTGGTCGTCGAACTGATCCTCGACTTGTTGCTGTTCCTCGTCTTTGGGGTATACACACTCAAGAGGCTGTTCCTCTTCCTCAAACTCTTCTTTTATCATACAATTTAAAATACAAGAACACATACAATAAAGAGGTAAGACAATCTATATCACCACAAACATGGTAAACAAGAAAATGACAATACAACAGATATAACAGTTCATACAATATAGCAAACTATAACAGCATAAATAATAATATAACACATAATATAACACAGAAACAGTATCATATAATGTTGCAGATAGATAAAACATTTCAGATAATAATATCATAATGTACAACACATAAATTATATGTAATGCAACTCAACCCTACTCCATGGAGCTACAAGCACAGACATCAGAGAGAATGACCTGTAAGTTCTATTAGTACCTTAGGTTGCCCAACCAACTATTGACCTTGTCTCACATTGTGTCTATAGCCCACTGTCCAAAATATCGTGGTATAGTACACAGTCCAAACATCGTGTAACTACAGGCATTGTACTAGCATAGTTCTTACAAGATCTTGATTAAGTATAGTGCATGTCGAGATCACTAGTGTGTAGCCAGTTACCATGGCCCAGAGGAGCGACCAACTGTCCACATGTGGAATAATCCGCACACTAATGCCTCTAAGTCCATAAAGAAATGAACCATACTACGCTTATCACACCGACAACACGATGTAATTCACCTCGTCAATCAATCGCCAATTCCACAACGAATCGACTTGACTCTAAAAATATGAACAGAACTAAAATTACCAAAATACCCTTCAAATCTCAGATAATTACCAAAACACCCTCAAACACCAAACGCAGTACGTCCCACTTGACAGTACTGTTTCTCAATCTGTCTGGGTCCACCACTTTGGCCCGACAGTAAAACTTACTATTTTCGTCAATCGCGTAGAAATTTTATCGCGTTTTCACAATTTCATCGTTTTTACAAATGTTTTTAAATCGCGTAAATATATTTTGCTGTTTTTAAAACCGCGTACTGTTTTTAAATCGTTTTCTCAATCACGTAAGATTTTGAAATCATTTTCTTGTCCGAATTCCTTAAAAATTACTATTTAAATAAACAGAAATAATATTTAATACGTTTGAGTTACGTAGAATATTTTTCATACCATACACAATATACTGGATATCTTTTCTATCTTATTTGTTCGTTTTTAATAAAAAGTAACAGTATTTTGCTTTGAAAATCTATAACAATGGTTTTCTAAATTTTTTTCTGTTAAAATTTCTTTTGATTATATTACAACCATCTAATTATACTTTTGAAAACTACTAACGGGCTTCAAAACATAAAGTGAGCTTTACGTTAGAAATTTTACAAAAGCTACTGTATTTTCTTCTAAACATTAAAATCATTAGTTTTAACTTCTTTAACTTAATCTAATCATTTTTATTCCTCTAAACTCATTGTAATAGAATTCCTTTTGGCATTATTCCTTAACCTTGATTGAAAATAATTTTAGAAATCAAAACATTCAACTTAGGCATGTTGGCCGAAAGACACAAAATTGCCATTTGATCTTCAAATTCATTTTTCTTATTCTAAATCATGTTGTATCTTGTCATTTTACCTAAGTCAATTAAATCACTCTTTTAGAAAATTGTTGAGAACATTTTGGTTCTCATTTTGTGTTGAGGCCGTTGTTACCAAGTGGCTTCCAGTACTCAAGAGGGGGGTGAATTGAGTAACAAAAACTTTTGCAAAAACCTTAAACAAATAAACTTTGCTGAATATAAATATTAAAGAACGTGGAAGAGATGAGAAAAGAAAGAACAATTAATAATTAAATTGCAGGAATCAATAAATAAAGTGCATAAAATAAAGAGAATAAGGGAAGGAAAACAAGCACAGTATTTATCCTGGTTCGACCACCAACCACTTGTGGCCTACGTCCAAATTCCCCGAAACACGGTTCGAGATTTTTCACTATTCAAGACAAGCTTAAACAACAGTGCTTGCAACCTTTACAATACGGAGCACTTTTCACACAGGAAACTCTACCCTTGTGCTCAAGCCTCAATCAAACAAAAGGGATACCTCACCCTTATACAATCTTGAGGATACCTCACCCTCGTTATACAGAATTAGATAAAGAGATGAAATGAAACTCTCACTAAGAGTAGATAAATACAAATTGAAGTACTAAAGAGTTGTTTCTCAAATATCTCAAGAGTTAAACAATTATAAGTTCAGAAAAAGAGAGAATAAGGCAGAGCACGTTTTCAAGCAAGCAAAAATTGATCTCAATGTTCAGAGCGTTTTCAGGGAAGTCCCAGGCCTCTATTTATAGAGCTCATAGAAGAAAATGGCCGTTGGGAGCATTTAATTACGTTTAAAACTTTCCGATTCTCGTATGGAATTTGAAAACTTAACTCTGATTCTCGTGGGGTATTCGAATGCCTGAAGGAAGTATTCGAATACCTCATCAAAAACTCTTTTAGAAAAGCGATTAAGTTGGGGTTATTCGAATACCAGTCAAGGGTATTCGAATACCTCATTAAAAGAAGGCATGTTTCGAAAACAGGGTATTCGAATACCAAATGGGGTATTCGAATGCCTCATTTAAAAAGGTTCATTCTGAAACTAGGGTATTCGAATACCATATGGGGTATTCGAATGCCTCTGTTTTGGCACAACAGAAAATATCAGTTACGAAACAGGTTATTCGAATACCATATTGAGGTATTCGAATACCTCAGTTAAAAACAGTTATAAAACCTTTCTAAAAAGGTTCGAAATGCTTGTTTTTAATCTCTAAAACATTTGATCTTTTAAAAGCAATTTTAAAACTTCAGTTTAGGTTATCCTTAATCATTTGAGATATTTAATTGACAGCTCCATACATGATAGATCCTAAGTCCTAAGACTAATCTTGAAACACATGGACTTGATCTTCTTATCATCTTCATGTTTGTTATCATCAAAATACATCTTCATTGTTGCGTAGTAAACACATTCTCCCCCTTTTTGATGATGACAAACTATCATAGAGAAAAGCATCAGTACAGAAATAATTGGAATTCACAAAGTAAGAGACTTACATTCATATCTAATATGTGCGTGGCGTAGCTCCCCCTTAATGTTGGAATCCAATAATAGTTATTTTAAACCTGTCTTTTCTCATAGTTATAATTTTCTCCCCCTTTGGCATAATAAAAAAGATACAACAATATATAATGCATAAAAGGAGGCAATAAGCATAAAGAGAAACTAAGAGACTGTTTTTATTAATAAATTTGCCAACAGATATACAATAAACAAAAAACAACCAGCCAATACAAGCAAGAACCAAAGAAAACATAAAGCCTAGAAATAGGCGTCTGGCGGAGGAGGAGGGGAATCAGAACTCCGTGAAGATAGCAAGGCACGCAAGGCAGCTTGCTCACGCTCAACACCATCAAGTCTCGTCAAACGAGAACGAGAAGGTGTGCTCCAGATAAGCTCGATTATCCTCCATATAAGCACGGTTGGCACCTGTAAGGTGGCCATGACTTGATCCCGAGTGACCGAACCGGCAGCGGGAGAGGGGCGGCGGGGCCGGCGGTGTCGAAGGCGGCGGGGGCTACCGGAGCAGCGAGCAGCGAACGGGGGGTAGCGGCGGGATCAGCCGGGTCGTCCTCATCATCGTCAACTTCAACTGGGAATACCCAGCCTTCATCAGTCTTTATCATCTTCATTCGGTTCAGCGTATAAGAGCCAAACACATTATGATGGGTCAGCTGAGTTTTTCGCTCGGTCTCCACAATCTGCGGATACTTGCCTAGAAAGGCAGAGATGATCACCCCATAAGGTAGCTCGGAGTGTTCTTTTCCTTTAGCTCTCATCATATGCTTTATAATGAAGACGGGCCAGTTTATCTGGTGTCCTTTCTTCAGGATCCACAGCATAAACACATCATCTTCACTCAGGTAGGCGTAGTTCCCACCTCTAGGAGCTAGGATGTGGGCATAAGCATAATGTAAGAGCCTATCTTGGCTCTTCATCGTGCCCCCTTTGACTCCCTTTTGAGTCAGAGGTAATGCCAACCCCGGTCTAAGAACATCTTCAATGGCTCGAATCTTGTCGAACTGCTGGACAAGCTCTTCACAGTCTTCATAGTTACGGCCAGCAGATTCTAAACCGAAAAAGCGAACCCAGTCCGGAGGAGTGATCACAATGTGCTGATCACTGACGTCAGAGTGGAGCTCCAGACCTTCAATCCTCAAGTTGCAGTAGAACATTTTGACCAGATCGGGATAGAGGACCGCCTTATAGGAGCAAAAACGAAGCACGCCCTGGATGTCCAGCTGGTGTAGGAAATCAAAGCCACCTTTTTTTTCAAAGAATGCCAAGTCTAGATACTTGGGTTGCACAAGGTTGCGTTCTCTGAAATGAGAAATGAAACGTCCAAGGGTTTCTGGGTGAGAGGAGAGCCTTCGCAGATCCAATGGGTTGTTGCAAGGCGCGATTTTTGTGCGAGCATGCTTGGAGGAGGAAGCCATGGATGAAGGTTGAAGATGAGAGGAATGGGTTTGAAAAGAGAGGGAGTAACGGTTGGGTCAGACGTAGGAGAGGTATTCGAATAGGAGGAGGTGAAAACGGGAGAGAAGATGAGATGAGTGAACGGGTGTACGAAGGGGTTTATATAAAACTCAGACCCAAGGTATTCGAATGCCTCAATTGGTATTCAAATACTGCTGTTTGGAAACGCAAAGGTCAGGGCTATCTTGAAAGAAGGTATTCGAATACTGCTGTAGGTATTCGAATAGACTGTCCAAAATGGATTGGCCCAGTTAAGCAGGTATTCGAATACTGCTTAGGGTATTCGAATACTTCAGAGACAGAAACTAAAGCCTGATAGCAAGAGGCTTCAGGTTATTTGAATAACCACTAAGGTATTCGAATACACCTGGTTAATAAACCATGAAAGCATGCGAGGAAATGATGGTATTCGAATACCAGATGAAGGTATTCGAATAACTTAGATAGAAAAACATATAAATTAAGTCCAAAATGCAATTTTTGAAGAAAAAGACTTACCCAATTAAATGAGTACCTGCAAAATAGAATGGAGGATATCTCCGACGCTCAAGTCAGTAATAATTAAAGATCAATAAAACAATAAATGAGTATTAAATTTAACAGATTAAATACACGATTGATCCAAAATGCCAAGTTCTCTTCTTAAATGAAAGAACGAATCTTTAGGTAAAGGTTTTGTGAAAATATCAGCAAGTTGATTATTGGTTTCAACAAATTCTAACACACAATCACCTTTTTGAACATGATCTCGTATAAAATGGTGCCTTATCTCAATGTGCTTAGTCCTAGAGTGCATAATGGGATTCTTTGTCAGATTGATTGCACTAGTGTTATCACATCTTATAGGGATGTGATTAAGCTAAAGACCAAAGTCTAGAAGTTGTTGCTTCATCCATAGAATTTGAGCACAACAACTTCCAGCTGCCACATATTCAGCCTCAGCGGTGGATAAGGCCACGCTATTTTGTTTCTTGCTATGCCAAGAAACTAAGGAATTGTCAAGCAAGTGACATGTTCCACTAGTGCTTTTCCGATCTAATTTGCATCCAGCAAAATCAGAGTCAGAATAACCAATAAGACTGCAAGTGGCACCTTTGGGGTACCACAAGCCCACTTGTGTAGTGCCACCTAGATATTTCATAATACGTTTTACAGCACTTAAGTGCGACTCTTTAGGATTAGCTTGATATCTAGCACACATGCATACGCTAAACATTATATCAGGCCTACTAGCAGTGAGATAGAGAAGAGATCCAATCATACCTCGATATTTAGTAATTTCTACAGAATTACCTGCTTCGTCTTTATCCAAGTAACACGAAGTACTCATTGGTGTAGCCATATGTTTTGAGTTGTCCATTCCAAACCTCTTGAGAAGTTCTTTGCAATACTTTGTTTGGCTAATGAACGTTCCATTCCTTGTTTGTTTGATTTGAAGTCCAAGGAAGAAATTGAGTTCTCCCATCATGGACATTTCGAATTCGCTTTGCATGATTTTGGCAAATTCCTTGCACATGATTTTCGTTAGTAGCACCAAATATGATATCGTCTACATATACTTGTACAAGGAGTATATCATGGTTTTTATTTTTAATAAAAAGAGTCGTGTCAACCTTACCTCTTGTAAAATCGTGTTCTAAAAGGAACTTACTTAACCTTTCATACCAAGCTCGTGGAGCTTGTTTTAAGCCATACAAAGCCTTTTTCAATTTGAAAACATGGTTAGGTAGATCATAATTTTCAAAGCCTGGAGGTTGGTCAACATATACTTCCTCTTGAATAAAGCCATTTAAAAAAGCACTTTTAACATCCATTTGATATAATTTAAAATCCATGATGCAAGCAAAAGCAAGTAACATCCTAATAGCTTCTAATCTAGCTACAGGTGCATAGGTTTCTTCATAGTCTATACCTTCTTGATTATAACCTTTTGCTACAAGTCTAGCTTTATTTCTTGTTATTATGCTAGCTTCATCAAGTTTGTTTCTAAACACCCATTTAGTACCGATAATAGGATGATTATTAGGCCTAGGAACTAGTTTCCAAACTTGGTTTCGTTCAAATTGATTTAATTCTTCTTGCATAGCTAGAAACCAATGTTCATCATTAAAGGCTTCATTGATGTCTTTAGGTTCGATTTGAGAAACAAAAGCTAAGTGGTTACATGCATTTCTAATGGAGTTTCGAGTACTTACACCTTTGGATACATCACCTATTACTTGATCAAGCGGATGATATTTTGAGGTACGCCATTCTTTGGGAAGTTCCAAAGCTTGTGAATCCTCTTGTCTTTGTTTATCTTCTTGCTCCTTGATTTCTTTTTCCTTGCTATCCAAATGTGTTTCCGCTAAGGCTTTGCAACATCATCAATAACAAGATCCTTTCTCGATCCATTTGGGTCGTTTCATCAAATGCAACATGTATAGATTCTTCAATAGTTATAGTTCTTTTATTATATATACGAAAAGCCTTACTATGATTTGAATAACCAAGAAATATACCTTCATCAGACTTAGCATCAAACTTGCCTAAGTTATCTTTTCCATTATTTAAAACAAAACATTTGCATCCAAAAACATGAAAATGTGTGACATTTGGCTTTCTTCCCTTGTATAATTCATATGGGGTTTTCTTTAAAATAGGCCTTATAAGGGCCCTGTTCATAACATAACAAGCTGTATTTACAGCATCCGCCCAAAAATACTTAGGAAGAGCAGCCTCATTAAGCATAGTTCTCGCCATTTCTTCTAAAGAACGATTTTTTCTTTCTACAACTCCATTTTGTTGTGGAGTTCTAGGGGCAGAGAAATTATGATTAATGCCATGTTCATCACAATAATTTTCAAAAACATTGTTTTCAAATTCGCCACCATGATCACTTCTTATAGAAGAAATTTGAAAACCTTTTTCGTTTTGAATAACTTTGGCAAGTCTTTTAAATGCTAGAAATGCATCATTTTTATTTGCAAGAAATAAAGTCCATGTAAACCTAGAAAAATCATCCACAATCACTAAAGCATAGTAATTCCCACCAAAGCTCATAGTTCTAGAGGGTCCAAATAAATCCATGTGCAAAAGTTGTAAAGGTCTAGTAGTTGAAACTATATTTTTTGATTTAAAAGAGACCTTTATTTGTTTACCCTTTTGACATGCATCACATAATTTATCTTTAACAAAATTAAGCTTTGGTAGTCCAATTACTAGCTCTTTAGAGACCAACTTCCTTAGGTGATCCATGTGAATGTGTGCAATTCTCCTATGCCATAACCATGAATCATCATTCTTACTTAAAAGGCATTTCGCATCATTTGAAGATATATCATCAAGACTAATCATATAAATGTTATTTATTCTATGACCAATGAATTTAACATGCTTGTCATTTTTATCTTCAATTATGCAACAATTTGAATAAAAAATTACCTTATTTCCTTTGTCACATAATTGGCTAATACTAAGAAGGTTATGTTTTAAGCCTTCAACAAGCAACACATTTTCAATAGAGGAATTTGGATTCTTGCCAACTTTTCCGATTCCAAGAATTTTTCCCTTGTTGTTATCTCCATAAGTGACGTGACCATGATTCTTGGGAATAAACGTGGTGAATTTTGAGTCGTCTCGGTCATGTGCTTGGAACAAATTATTGTCGAGATACCAATTTGAGCTCCTGGCTTTCAAGCACACCTACAACACAATTTTAATTTTTAACCTTTGGTACCCAAATTTTCTTGGGTCCTTGAGTGTCAGTTTTAGGCAATGTACCCTTTGGAACCCAAACTATTTTTGTCCCAATTTTTGTGTTAACATTCTTTCTTGCATTGCATGTTGAATCACTGTGACCCTTCTTTCCACAATAAAAACATTTAATAAATGGACTACTGGAAGTGCTTGAATAAACAAAGAAATTTTTATAAGATTTATGTTGATTTTTCGGGTTATAACCAATTCCAGCTTTTTCAAAAACAACCCTTTGTTTCCCTAATATAATATTTAGATTATCTCTCCCAGAAGTGAATTTGGCAAGGGTGTTCTTTAAGTCTTCAATTTCTTTCTCAAGTGTATGACATGAAGAACAAGAATATGAAGTAGAAGCATGTGAGGGATGAGATGAGCATGCATCAATAATTCTTAGGGTTTCATTTTCAAATTTTAATTCTTCAATCTCTTTATTTAAAATAAAAATTTTATTTTCTAAAGAAGAGATTTTTTTCTTAGAAGAAGAAATTTGTTTTGTGAGTTTTAAAGATTCGTCATGCAGTTCTTCAAAGGCATCTTGTAACTCATCATAAAGAAGCGATAAAGTAGAGTTAGAACTTACCTTATTTTCGCTTTCTTCTTCTTCTCCTTTGGCCATGAGACAAAGTTGAGCTTCTTCGCTATCTGAGCTGTTAGTTGAATCCATGTCGTTTTCATCCCATGCTATATAGGCTTTTCTTCCTTTTCTTTCTTTGAAGGGCTTCTTTTCAAGTCTCTCTTTCTTCTTTTGGTAAACTGGGCATTCCATTTTCATGTGACCAGGCTTGCCACATTCATAGCAAGTAGGAGTTGATGAAGCTCCTTCGCCTTTGTAATGAGTCTTCTTTGGAGGGAAGGGAGGTCTTCTTTGCATTCCCTTTTTCTTGAGAAATTTACCAAATTTTTTAACTAACAGACTAAGATTTTCTTCGTTTACCTCAATGTTTTCTGAGCTTTCTTCATCTTCTTCATCATCATTGTCAATTGTTGAGGAAGTGGCTTTGAGCGCTATCCCCTTTTTCTTTTTATCGTTTTCTTCGCTTTGACTTAATCTGCTCAGTTCTAGTTCATGCTCATGAAGTTTTCCAAAGAGGGTAGCCAGAGACATTGTTGACAAGTCCCTCGATTCTGATATGGCTGTTACTTTGGGTTGCCAAATCCTGCTAAGGCATCTCAACACTTTGTTAATCATCTTGCATCATTAGGTAAGAGGCCGTGAGCCTTGGATTTGTGCTCTTTGGAACACATATGTAAATCTTGCATATTATTCACATCCTACAACTTATTCATGCATTTCTAACACATACAATATATTCAAAGCTTGTAGACATGCATATCAATACAAATCACAATTAAGAAAGCTATTACAACAAACACACAAATGAATCCTTATGGATTCTACAATCACAAACAATTCCATTTTCTTATCACCACCCAAGGATGATAAGATTCAAGTCTTCCTCTTACCTTAAGTGAAGACAAACTCTCTTTCACTCCTTTCTAAGGGTTTCGGTTTCACCCTCCAAAGACACTTATCAAGTTTAAATAATTTCTACAAGTTACTAACATGAAAGAAAGCATAAACCATGGATCAATCATGGCTTAGAACTTTAGAAATAAGATTAGAAATGAAAAACAAGAAATTTCACCTTCAAGGTAGAATCTCCAAAGTAGTTTTTCAAGCTCAAGATGATGAATTTTGCAAGAACTCTCAACTAGAGATGTTCTTAGAATTGTGTTTAGGTTTAGAAAAGTAGGTTGGATAAATTTTAGGTAGATAGTTGGTGACTTAGATGGTGAGGCCGAATGGTCTCCAAAGGAAGCAACAATGGTGGTTTGTGTTTTTGGAAGAGAGAGAAGAGAGAAAGTGCTAGAGAATGAAGTGATTTTTTGCTCTCCAAAGTGATGCATGGCCGTGTAACTCAAGAGAGAATAAGGTTATCATTTTGTTTGACATCCAAGACTCCATCCAAGCCTTAGAATTCATCAAGGGCCAAGATTAAAACTTGGTCACCAAGCTTGTCATCCATTGGCTAATCCAAGCCTTGTCACATGCTTAGTCATAAGCTCTTGAAGGTTCCACCACTTATGATGCTTAATCAAGCTACTAATCCTATTAAGCTTTTAAGTACACTTAACTTATCTTAATTAAATTAATTAGTTATATTTCTAATTAATTAACATTCTACTAATCTAAGCTTCAAGAACCATTGATCATATCAAGGGTTGATATTCCATCTTAAACTTTCTCATCCAACGGTGTAAATTAAGTCAAGCCTACTTCGTTGACTTAATTCTTATTGGTTCAAAACAATTCAAACTACTAATGTTGACTATTTTTACTAAACGTGGGTCCCGCAAAATATTTTTGGACCCGCTGTCATTTATTTATACTGTCTAATAAAATAATATTATAATAATATAAAATTATTTTATTTCACAGTAAAATCCTAAAAATTAAAAGATTAACAATAGTATCATTCAGAATTGGGTTTAGTAAGATCCCCCAGCTCTGAATAATTAAAATAAGATTTCCCCGACCCAGAAATTATTATTTTCTTGTCTCGGAGCAAATCACACAAAAAGTTCAAATAAAATCATAGACAGTAAAATAAAACACTGTATCATACAGAAAAACAACAAACAGTACAATTCAGGACACAATGGTCATTTTTTCTAAAGTTTGGGGTGTTACACCTCATAGGGTGCCATCCCTACACTCGAGTGAAAACTATTGTTGTAGGTGAATTCTATCAAAGATAAAAATTCATCCCAACTTCTACGTTGCTCTAACACACAGGCACGCAACAGATCTTCTAAAGATTGTATAGTCCTCTCCGTTTGACCATCAATTTGTGGATGATAAACTAAACTCAACCGCAACTTAGTTCCCATGGCTTCTTGCAAACTTTGCCAGAATCTTGATGTAAACCTTGGATCTCGGTCAGAAACTATACATGTAGGCACACCATGTAACCTCACAATCTCACTGATATATATCTGGGTTAATCTCTCCAACGAATACTTAATATTGATGGGCAAGAAATGTGCCGATTTCGTAAGCCTATCAACTATAACCTATATCGAATCATGACCTTTCCTTGTCTTCAATAATCCAGTAACAAAATCCATCGAGATACTATCCCACTTCCACTCTGGAATAGCTAACGATTGTAACATACCGGCTAGCCTTTGATGTTCCATTTTCGCCTTCTGACAAACCAGACAAGACGCCACATGTTCCGCTACATCTCTTTTCATCCTTGGCCACCAAAACAACCTTTTCAAGTCTTGGTACATCTTGGTCATCCCCGGATGTAAACTCAAATCACTAGTATGAGCTTCATCTAGAATCCCCTTCTTAAGTTCAGAATCATTAGGTATACAGATTCTTCCCTTGAACCTTAAGATTCCATCTAACCCTTCCTCTACCGTCGCCTTATGACCTTGCTTCAACAATTCCCTTTCGTTTTGTAAAAATGCATCTTCCTTTTGTTTATCTCGAACTATATCAAGCAATTCATTTATGATCACGACTTTACATAGGCAAATTCTTCCAGGCACAAACTCCACTGACAACCACAAATCTCGGAATTTGTTAATCAATTCCTCCTCCTTTATCATCATTGCCGAAATACTGATCACCTTTCTACTCAGCGCATCTGCTACCACATTAGCTTTTCCTGGATGGTATTGGAGTTGAAAATCATAATCCTTCAAGAATTCCAACCATCGCCTCTGCCTCATATTCAATTCTTTCTGATCAAACAAATACTTTAAACTCTTGTGATCACTAAAGACATTGAACATCGCTCCATACAGAAAATGCCTCCACACCTTCAATGCAAAAACCACTGCAGCTAATTCCAAGTCATGGGTTGGATAATTCCTCTCATGAACCTTCAACTGTCTAGAAGTATAAGCTACTATATTCTGGTTTTGCATCAACACGCATCCTAACCCTTGGTAAGAAGCGTCACAATACACATCAAAAGTTCCGTTAGAATCCGGTAGAATCAGCACTGGTGCAGTTGTTAACCTCTTCTTCAACTCTTGGAAACTTACTTCACGTTCCTCCATCCATTCAAAAGCTTGACTTTTCCTCGTGAGTTGCGTAAACGGTCCGGCAATCTTGGAAAAATCTTCTATAAACCTCCGGTAATATCCAGCAAGTCCAATAAAACTTCGAACTTCTGTCACCGTCTTAGGCCTTTCCCATTGCAAAACAGTCTCCACCTTCGATGGGTCTATCGCAATGCCTTCCTTGGAAATCACGTGACCTAAAAATTGAACTTCCTCCAACCAAAACTCACACTTCGCCAATTTTGCATACAGCTTCTTTTCTTTCAGAATCTGAAGAACTATACCGAGATGTTCAGCATGCTCTTCTTTGGTCTGAGAATAAATCAGAATGTCATCGATGAAGACAATGACAAATCTGTCTAAGTATGGACGAAAAATCCTATTCATATAGTCCATGAATATGGAAGGAGCATTCGTCACTCCGAATGGCATTACCTAATACTCATAATGTCCATAACGAGTTCGAAAAGTTGTTTTAGGTACATCCTCCACCTTAACACGAATCTGGTGATATCCTGATCTCAGATCTATCTTAGAAAATACCACTGTTCCCCTCAACTGATCCATCAAATCATCAATCCTCGGAAGTGGATATTTATTCTTTATAGTCACCTTGTTCAGCTGACGATAATCTATGCAAAGTCGAGAAGTTCCGTCCTTCTTCCTGACCAAAAGCATTGGTGCTCCCCATGGTGAAACACTAGGTCGCACAAACTGTTTCTCCAACAGTTCCTCTAATTGCTTCTTTAATTCCACCAACTCGGCTGGAGACATGCGATACTGTGCAATTAAGATAGGACCTGTTCCTGGTACTAAATCAATAGAAAATTCGATCTCCCTCTCTGGTGGCAAACCAGGTACGTCATCAATAAAAATCTCTGGAAATTGATTGACGACAGGAATAGTATTCACATCTTTCTCACTCTTGACCTCTAACGAAAACAATAGCATATATCCCTGCGCTCTATCTCTTAACAATGACTTGACTTTAACTGCAGTCAAGAATCTAGACTTTTCTTCCTTAGGAAAGAGTAGGGTTTTGTTTGCACAGTCTATAAGGATATGGTTAGAAGATAACCAGTCCATTCCTAGTATTACATCTAACCCAACAAGAGGCAAATAAATCAAGTTGACAGAAAACACACGGTCCTTTATAACAACAGGACAATCCAAACATATCTTAGATGTAAGTACAGGTTTAGCAGTTGGTGTAGATACAATCAGCTTAAATTTCAGAGAAGACATAGGCAACTTCAATCTTTCCACATAATCATATGCAATAAATCAATGTGTTGCTCCAGAATCATATAACACAGTCAGAAGATTACCTTTAATGGCACTTTCCCCTTGAATTAGATCCTCAGACTGTGAAACTTCAGTTCCAGTCATAGTATATACTCGCCTTCCAGACCTTGGCTGAATAGCACGAACATTTCTTACAGTAGGTTTCCTTTCCGGCTGTGTACAATCCTTGGCTATATGTCCTAGTTGTCCGTAATTAAAGCAAATTGTCCCTCTAATTGAGCAATCAGTAGAGATATGGCCTTTTTTTCCGCACTTAAAATATGTTGGCGTAAACGCCACTTTCTGTCCAGCTCTACTACCACTAGCATTTCCCCCAACTGGTGGTCATTGAGGTTGACTCCCCGGTGGTCTAGTATACGGCTTGCGCTGAAACCGACTGTTGTTACTGCTACCACCCCTCTGAAATCTTGTTGGTCCAAAATTACGGTTTCTGGGATCCCGTGACGGCTCCAACTCCTCAAGACGTGCATAAGCATCTACCAAAGCATGAACTGATTCATCTTCAAGGATAATATTCCTCGTTTCAGTTCCACTCTCAGCCCTGCCTCAAACTTTCTACATCTCCACACATCATCCAGTCGAGTTTGAGCATAATCTGAGAACTGAGACAAACTCTCAAATTTAGAAGCATACTCATTCACAATCATGTTGCCTTGGCGCAAACCAAGAAATTCCATCTCCTTGGCATGTCTAGCACTCGCAGGAAAATACTTCTCCAGAAATACCTCAGAAAATACCTCCCATGTAATTTCTGTTTCTTCAGCCTGCAATAATCGGCGGGTTTCTCTCCACCAATGTTCACCGTCTCTTCTCAGCATAAAAGTTGCATACGTCACCTTCTTGTCATCTGTACATCTCATTCCTTCAAATATCTTCTCCAAGTCTTGTATCCATTGGCTTGCCTTCTCCGGATCAATCTCGCCTCTAAATTGCGGTGGATTGTTACGCCTAAATTCAGATAAATTTAGGGCATCAGCAGTAGCATCTTGCTGTTGAGCTGCTCTCTGATTCTGCTGAGTAATTACTTCAGCCATTCTCTGCATAGCTTCTGCAGTTGTAATCATTGGATCCACAACACGATTCGCATTTGCACGTGCTTCTCTTCCGCCAGACATCTTCTTTCTTCAATCATAACAAAGCAAAGTCAGATACATCCTTTCGGAAGTAAATCACAGAGAATCACACAACACAAGCAAAAACAGACCCAACCACAACCCCAAAAGACTCTAACTTGGGCTCTGATACCAACTAATGTAACACCCTTATGGGGATGTCACATTTATAAATAAAATAAAATAAAGATAAATAAATTCTACCTAAGCTGTAAAACATTTGTTACATAGTAATACGGGTTGTAAAATTTTTTCGGTTAAACAGAATATTACGAAATAAAATAACATGTAACACAAAATAAACAAACTGTCATCACATATAATATACATATATTTTTGTTTTAAGTTATACAAATACTTTACAGCTACAAATATTTAAACCAAAATAGTAAACAAAGCAGTAAGAAGTCTATATATACAAAATGCCGACGCGCCTAAGTACGCATCACAGAACTCTAACCCTCTGAAGGATCACTCTCGGATGAAACTTCTGGTGATAAGTATCCAGGATGCCTCGACCCTCTACGGACCTTAGTCCGTACTGTCGACACGCTACTAATCTCACTAGGCGCATCAAACATACTGCCCCAATGACGCCTAAGAGATAGCGGTAACTCCACATGTAAATATAATACAGTAGAAAAGATAAGCACTCCATCAAACTCTGTACGTATGGTCACAGTCAGACACCCTACGTACGTAACCGAATCTCTGTCCTCTCGCAGTCGCCAGGCTTCAAAGCCTCCGTGAAAATCCAACCTCACGAAACCAAAGAATCTTGGTAGCGTCATACTCACACAATCAATCCAATGGGTATGGATGATAGGATGGTTCTTGGTCGTCGAACTGATCCTCGGCTTGTTGCTATCCCTCGTCCTCGGGGTATACAAAATCAAGAGGCTGTTCCTCTTCCTCAAACTCTTCTTTTATCATACAATTTAAAATACAGGAACACATACAATAAAGAGGTAAGACAATCTATATCACCACAAACATGGTAAACAAGAAAACGACAATACAACAGATATAACAGTTCATACAATATAGCAAACTATAACAGCATAAATAATAATATAACACATAATATAACACAGAAACAATATCATATAATGTTGCAGATAGATAAAACATTTCAGATAATAATATCATAATGTACAACACATAAATTATATGTAATGCAACTCAACCCTACTCCATGGAGCTATAGGCACAGACATCAGAGAGAATAACCCTTAAGTTCTATTAGTACCTTAGGCTGCCCAACCAACTATTGCACTGTCTCACATTGTGTCTATAGCCCACTATCCAAAACATCGTGGTGTAGTACACAGTCCAAACATCGTGTAACTACAGGCATTGTACTAGCATAGTTCTTACAAGATCTTGATTAAGTATAGTGCGTGTTGAGATCACTAGTGTGTAGCCAGTCACCACGGCCCAGAGGAGCTACCAACTGTCCACATGTGGAATAATCCGCACACTAATGCCTCCAAGTCCATAAAGAAATGAACCATACTACGTTTATCACACCGACAACACGATGTAATTCACCTCGTCAATCAATCGCCAATTCCACAACGAATCGACTTGACTCTAAAAATATGAACAGAACTATAATTACCAAAATACCCTTCAAATCTCAGATAAGTACCAAAACACCCTCAAACACCAAACGCAGTACGTCCCACTTGATAGTACTATTTCTCAATCTGTCCGGGTCCACCACTTTGGCCTGACAGTAAACTTACTGTTTTCGTCATTCGCGTAGAAATTTTATCGCATTTTCACAATTTCATCATTTTTACAAATGTTTTTAAATCGCGTAAATATATTTTGCTATTTTTAAAATCGCGTACTGTTTTTAAATCGTTTTCTCAATCGCGTAAGATTTTTAAATCATTTTTTTGTCTGAATTCCTTAAAAATTACTATTTAAATAAACAGAAATAATATTTAATACATTTGAGTTACGTAGAATATTTTCCATACCGTATACAATATACTGGATATCTTTTCTATCTTCTTTGTTTGTTTTTAACAAAAATTGACAATATTTTGCTTTGAAAATCTATAACAATGGTTTTCTAAATTTTTTTTCTGTTAAAATTTCTTTTGATTATATTACAACCATCTAATTATACTTTTGAAAACTACTAACGGGCTTCAAAACATAAAGTGAGCTTTACATTAGAAATTTTACAAAAGCTACTGTATTTTCTTCTAAACATTAAAATCATTAGTTTTAACTTCTTTAACTTAATCTAATCATTTTCATTCCTCTAAACTCATTGTAATAGAATTCCTTTTGGCATTATTCCTTAACCTTGATTGAAAATAATTTTAGAAATCAAAACATTCAACTTAGGCATGTTGGCTAAAAGACACAAAATTGCCATTTGATCTTCAAATTCATTTTTCTTATTCTAAATCATGTTGTATCTTGTCATTTTACCTATGTCAATTAAATCACTCTTTTAGAAAATTGTTGAGAACATTTTGGTTCCCATTTTGTGTTGAGGTCGTGAGCCTTGGATTTGTGCTCTTTGGAACACACATGCAAACCTTGCATATTATTCACATCCTACTACTTATTCATGCATTTCTAACACATACAATATGTTCAAAGCTTGTAGACATGCATATCAATACAAATCACAATTAAGAAATCTATTACAACAAACACACAAATGAATCCTTATGGATTCTACAATCACAAATAATTCCATTTTCTTATCACCACCCAAGGATGATAAGATTCAAGTCTTCTTCTTACCTTAAGTGAAGCTAAAATCTCTTTCACTCCTTTCTAATGGTTTTGGTTTCACCCTCCAAAGACACCTATCAAACTTAAATAATTTCTACAAGTTACTAACATGAAAGAAAGCATAAACCATGGATCAATCATGGCTTAGAACTTTAGAAATAAGATTAGAAATGAAAAACAAGAAATTTCACCTTCAAGGTAGAATCTCCAAAGTAGTTTTTCAAGCTCAAGATGATGAATTTTGCAAGAACTCTTAACTAGAGATGTTCTTAGAATTGTGTTTAGGTTTAGAAAAGTAGGTTGGATAGAATTTTAGGTAGATAGTTGGTGACTTAGATGGTGAGGCCGAATGGTCTCCAAAGTGCATCAATGGTGTTTTCTTGTTTTTGGTGAGAGAAAAGCTTAAGTTAATAGATAGAAAATGAATGAAGAATGGTCTCCTAAGGGCATATGGTTGTGGAGCTCTCCTTGGCTAGGTGTACCCTTGGTTGGCTTCATCCAAGCCTTAGGATTCATCAAGGGCCAAGATTAAAACTTGGTTACCAAGCTTATCATCCATTGGCTAATCCAAGCCTTGTCACATGCTTAGTCACATGCCTTGTCATAAGCTCTTGAATGTTCCACCACTAATGATGCTTAATTAAGCTACTAATGTTGCCTACTTTAACTAAACGTGGGTCCCATAATTCATTTTGGTCGTCATTGTCATTTATTTATATCTTGCCTAATAAAATAATATTATAATAATATAAAATTATTTTATTTCACAGTAAAATCCTAAAAATTAAAAGATTAATAACAGTATAATTTAAAATTTGGTTTAGTAAGATCTCCCAGATCTAAATAATTAAAATAAGATTTTTTCGGCCCGGAGATTATTATTTTCCTGTCCCGGAGCAAATCACACAAAAAGTTCAAATAAAATCATAGACAATAAAATAAAACACTGTATCATACAAAAGAATAACAAATAGTACAATTCAGGACACAACAGTTATTTATCCTAAAGTTTGGGGTGTTACAAAGACCAAGGGAGGGAAAGGTAAGATGTTTTATGCAACACCCTAATGGGAATGTCACATTTCCGAACAATAATAATAAAATCTTTACCCAAGTTATAAATTATTACGTAATATATAATAATATAGGTTGTAAAAATATTTTTTTTGGACTTATATTATAAAATAAAGTAAACAGTACATAAAATAAAACAAACTATTACATACACACCATAATTATAGATACAAATATTTTACATATTACAAACTATTTAATAAAACGGTAAACTGTCTGGTTTAAAGTAAACCATAAACTAGCCCAAGCATAACACTAAAAGTTCTGATCCTCCGAAGAATCTTCCTCGGGAAGATCATCGGAAGACAAAAATACTTTGGTAACACCATACCACGCTGCAGTCAATCCATATGATATGGATGATCTCGAGGCTCGCCCTCCTCAAACTGCTCGTTCGGTTGTTGTTTGTACTGAAAATCCAGCGACTACTCCTCTTCTACTTCCTCAACGACTTTATAGAACATAAATAATAATACAGAAAATACATACAAAGAGGTGAGATAATCTACATCATTACCAGTATAGCAGTAAGAAAACGACAAAACATACAGATATAGTAGTTAAAACAACAAAATCATATTAGCACAACATATATCATATCTCAACCAAGTATAAATATCACAGATGCAAAATATCATAAATCAAATTATAACTATTCACACAGTGATGCAGATTAAATATGCCATGTACTCAGACTCATTCCTACTCCATGGAACTAAACACAAACATCAGAGAGAATGATCTGGTAGACATGTCCGCACATCAGGCTGCCTCAACCAACTATTATACAGTCAAATACGTCGTGTGAATGGCACACAGTCAAATACGTCGTGTGAATAGTACACAGTCAAATACGTCGTGTACGTCTAGGCATAGTACCAGACAGTCTCCAATAGATCCTGATTAAGAATAGTATTTGTCGAGATCGCTAGTGTGTGTTTTCAGTTACCACGGCTCAGAGGAGCTACCAATTGTCCATATGTGGAATCTACTGCATGTAACACCCCTTGATGTACCAACTGCGGCGCAATCGTCATTACACCACAGTTACTAAACCCAGGCGTGTCACAGTCATGATAATAGTAGTTTAAAAAAAATTAACGAGTTTATTTCTTCGCATTTATACATAAGTAGAAAATACGAGCCATGAATGAATTATAGATGCATACAACCCTTAATACAACCATTGAAATGAAATCACATTCTTTATACATATATATATATATTTTATAGCCAACTTACGCGAATCACTGATAACATAGAATATAATAATTACAGAGTCAAGTAAAATACAGCGGGAATAAAACATGAAAGAGGGGGAGGTAATAACCCAGGGATGGGTACTACCAGCAGACAAAGCCGCAACCCCATATGCATGTGACACTCGGCGTCCCAGTTGACACAACAGGCATCAATGCCCCCTCAGCCTACGCTCCCATGAAATCAAAGAAATCTTGCCAGGTTCTCAACCCCATCGGCAAGGTGTGGTTCCTCATCGTCTTCTTCACGATCTTTTACCAAATATGAATATAAACCAGCAATACAGAAATATAGGAAAGAGGTGAGACACCCGTCATTCATTACCACTATTAGCAGCAAGAAAATAGCACGGCGCAAAGCGCCCACCGAGCAATACAGATCATGCATTTATCAATAACAACAACGAAAATTATAACAGAAGCAATTCAATTCTAAGCGATAATCAGATTCAATAACAACAGTAATATTTATGGTAAAGGTAGAACTACAGTAAGCAATAGCAAGCAGATCACAATGGTTATTCCAAGAACCAGTACAATAATCAGGTAATCATTTACAGATATTCATGCTCAACAGTTTATAAGACCAGCAATGAACGATGCACAATGCATGCTTTCCCAATTCCTACTCCATGGAGCTAGACTAAATCAAGCGGAGAGAAAGATCAGGAGACGTGTCTGCAACTCGGCTGCCGCGGCCAGGTGCTAAAACTCAACAGTTTTCAACGTGCACATCGCATTCAGGCATTGTACAGACCCCACGCTCGATCACGACATAGGACAAGTGTCAAGTCCGGATCGTCGGTGTGTTTGCATCGGTTTGCCCCACTCGCATGCAGGAGCTCTAAACCGTCCATGTGAGGGACCCGCACCCCGACGCCCCGAGGTCATAACACGACCCACACTTGTCTATTCGCACCCGCACCTATGGTGTGTTCAATCTCCTAGGCAACTTGGCCTTACAACAGTCCACAAGGACATTCACAATGCATAAGACTCTATGCATGAATATGTATGATCAACATCACATACCATTCCATAATATGCCACAATTGGCTCAAATAAGCATTATTACAACATTGGTCACTCATATGAATCCACAATATCATAATATTGAAATCAAATAAGGTAATATACTTTTAGGGTCCATCATGCGTTCTTATTCAAGATTTTCCACTCTTACAAGAATTCATCACTAAGTAAGTTTCCATCTCGCGTTATGCTCAAGTCTCTCGATACCAATCATTTAGTTTTTATTCTTCATGGGGTCAATCTCATTCCTAAAATCAATGATCAAAATCGTGGCTTCCCTAAGGTCCATTGCTAACATCAATTTCTCCCATTTTATGCATTGATTTCTTGATATCCTTTACTTAAGTTTTTGTTCACCAAGTTCATTCTAATCCCTTATAGTTTTAATCTAATATCCTAGCTTCAAATTGAGTTAAATAACCCTTAAAGCTCTCCATCTCACATCCCAACACTAACATTTATATTTTCAATTACATAGGCTTCATCTCACAGTTTCCTATTGGTTCTGTCATGGGCGCCTAGACGCCATATCTCGTAGCGCCTGGGCGCTGGTGTAGCGCCTAGACGCTGACCACGAAGCGCCTGAGCGCTCACTGGGCCGCGTTACGGTGGAAAACTTCTTGGGCACGAGCGCCTAGGCGCTCTATGCACAGCGCCTGGGCGCTAGTGCATTAACAGGGGTTCTGCAGAATTCTTTTCTGCAGAGCCCTGGCCCATTCATTATCCAAAATCCCTCATCAATTTTCAACCATTCTAAAATGAGATACATGACATTTAATTACAAAATAGCAACATATGAGTTCATAATCATCAAGTCACACAATATACATTCATACATCCATACAAATCAAACAACAACATCATGGAAATAACCCAACATAACAAAGAGGGAAATCCAACATGGATTCTCTCATCAACAACAACACACAAGACATTTCCTTACTACCAAGATTGGTTGAAGAGGATTATCTCCCTCTTACCTATATGAAGGCAATCACAAGAATGCTTTCCCCTTTTTGCTCTTGATTTTCGTTTTCCCCTTCAAGAAAAACCCTAGGGTGAGAAATCCCCAATGTGTTCACTCCAATCATAGAAAAATGACTCCTTGGCCACATAGGTGACCAATAAAACGAAAATGAGAAGGAGATGGAAGAGAGTTGAAGACTTTACCTCAAAAGCTCCAAGCTTTAGCTCCAATGGTGAAAAATGGAGGAAGAAGAAGAAGAACCAAGAAAACTCCAAGAATCACCCTTGATTTTCGGATTTGAAGCTCAAAAACCCTAGAAAATTTGGTCCAAGTTAGAACAATGAAATGATGTGTAAAAGAAGAAGAAAATGGCCATTGAACCAAGGAAAAACAGAAACGAAAATGGAAGGAGAAGGCTGGAATTTTTCAGCCATGGGAGCTCACCTTCAAGGCTTGAGAAGTGGTTGAAGATGGAAGCTTTTCTTGAAACTCCAAGCACAAAAGATGAAGAGGAGGTGTAGGAGATTAAGGAAATGTGAGTGGTTTAAATTTTTATGGAGGTTTGGGATTTCATTGGGGTGGCTGGACGTAGAGGTCTTTGGAAGGAGAAGAGAAAAATTTTGAAGAAAGAAAGAAGAAGAGGAATACGTAAATGAAGAAGCAAAATGTGTTTTTGGGTGAAAATGTGTTAATGAATTACTTGGATAATTATTCAACTCTTTACTCCTCTTTGAGGCTGCAGATACGTAAGTGAGAGGGAGAGAAATGAGTGGGAAATTTGGCTTCCTTTGGAAGCCACACACTTGGGTCAAAGCTTGGGTCAAAGCTTGTTAAGGAAGCTTTGATTAAAATACACTTAAATTTGAATTAAAGTGATTTGATTAGACATAAAGCGGATTACATTGGGATAATGTGATAGTATTTTTATTACACACTATTATCCATTAGATAATAGTTACAGTCGATAGAAGTCAGTATTTAATTAATCTGACAGATGAATTTTTCGCTGTATTGATTTAATTGTATCTGTAAAGATTTCTCGGAAATTTGCGAAACCTCGTAAACTGTGTCAAGTCCCGGGTTTAGTAAGATCCCCCGTTGACTTATCCATAGTTCCAGGTTCGCAGAGAAAACATCGCGTTTTCCCGGTTCCGGTCGTACAGACGCAAAACGAGGAATATACGGTAATATTCGACGTTTCCGAGAAAATTCCCAGAAAATTCTCAAAAATTGCAAATATTATAAAACGACTATCTGTCATATAAATTTCCAATTTTTAAAGCATTACTGATCGTTTTCACGACTCGCTCAATATTAACGCAAAACGAGGAATATATTAAAATATTCGTCGTCCCTAGGAAAATTCTCGAAAGAATTCCATAAATCACAAATATTGGAAAATGACTATTCATGGTGAAAAATCAATTTCCGGAGTGTTACACTGGTCTTAGCAATTCCTAGCCCAGTGTACACGTAAAACGAGGAATAATATTAAAATATTCCGCGTTCTCAGAAAAATCCAGAAAAATTCCAGAAAATCCCAAATATTGAAAAATGATCATTTATCTGGAAATTATAAATTTTCGGGATGTTACAACACTCCCCTTCAAATAGAAATTTCGTCCTCGAAATTTTCATCCCTTAGATTAAACATTAACGTGTTTCCTTATCTTATTTTCTTACCCTCAGATCGTGTCTCTAGTTACGTCAATTCAGATCACCCTTACCAACCCGATCTCTATATCTTTGTGTTGCTTTATTCTTCTATTTTCAATCTTCGCGAGAAGTTTCTCATAGATCAGACTCTCTCTGAATTGCACCGGGTTTAGCTTGATGACATGGCTGGATCGGTGACATACTTTCGCGAACGTGACATATGGAAGATATCATGGAGATTTAGAAGGAAAGGATGACAGAATCTGTCGACAAGCTATTGAACCAAACCCGAAACGAAATTTGATATAGTCCAAAGAATTTTGGAATGGGTTTATTAGTGACCCAGAAACAGACGACACTGAAACTAGGCGTCATACTTCTTCAAAAACTCTAATTACCTTTCTGTCTCATGTTCAGCCCCTTGTTATCAAATAGATACTTCAGGTCCTTGTGATTGCTAAAGGCGTTGATCGTAGCAAGTGTCTCCATATTCTAGGAGCAATTTTTAACTACGGCCAGCACCAAATCGTGAGTTAGGCAACTCCCAATGTGTCCTCAACTACCTTGAGGTGTAAGTCACAACTTTTCCAACCTTGCATGAACACATATCCTAGATTTTAATGTGAAGCATAAAATTCTCTAAATAGTTCTCTGGGATTAGGTAGAACCAAATCTGACAAGCATTCAAATGTCTCCTCGACCTTTAAAATCTTTCTTCACATGCGTTAGTCCATAGAAGTTTTGATTCCCTTCTCGTAAACTAAGCAAAATATCCAGCTATCTTGGAGGATCCATTGATACTCCTTCAATCTATGTATCTTCTTCGATAAAACTAACTAATTCCACCAGCTATGTGTCTCTTTTACGGTCTCCGATCTCTCCTTTTGAAGAACTACTTCAATCTCTTGGGAATCCACGACAATTTGGAATTTCATGATTCAAAACTGAACCTTCTCAATTAAGAATCCGTACTCTGATACTTTGGCATTTACTCACTCTCCTTTAAGGTCAGGAAAACTATGTCGAGATGTCCAACGTGTATCTTTGTACTTTCGAGATTAGATCAGAATGTCATCATTAATGACAATGACAATTGTTCTAAGTAAGGATAGAAAATACAATTCGTGTTGTCCATGAATACAATAGGAGCATTTGTCACTCCGATTGACATCACGGGATACCCGTAATGTTGAAAGCACACTCGAAAGAATCATTTTGGGAACATTCTCAATTTCCACGAATCCATCGATGACCAGGTCATACATCGATCTTGGAGAGAACAACGACTCTTTCCTCACCAGCCCATTGAACTGCTCATCTTTTCCCGAGGACACTCATCCTTGATTGAAACCTTGTTTATTTTGTGACGGTCCCCGTCTCACCGAGAAATTTCATTCCTCTCCTTAACTAACAGCATCGTAGTTTGACATGTGACACTCTTCGACTATAAGAGCGGCATCTATATTCCCTTTACTTTTGGTTCTCTACGGAAAACATTAACATATACCCTCAAGCTCCTTTCCCTTATGAAGCTTAGACTTTGTTGGTTGTCACGAATTCAAAAGTCTTAGTTTCAAAAAATCACTAAGATTTTTTTTTTTTTTTTTTTCGGAATGACCTAGCAGATAATAATCAGGAAATGACTGATCAATCTCTAAAATCATGAATTCGAACAGATATGATTTAAGGCAAGCAAGATAGGTTAACAAAAGACTCGGTCTTTAGTAGAAGTGGGATAGATTACACAACTTAGGTGTCAACGACAAGTCTTAGTAACAGAAATAGAAGTAACTTAAGTTAAAGATAAGAAGGATATAAATGAATCCAAACGATCCATACGGTTACAAATGGTAAAAGGAAGGGTTACCCCCAGAATTATACAGTACGATTACAGGATCATCATTTGAGGCATAACTTCCACGGTTTAGATCTCCGAATTTTGAAGTCTCAGCACCTCCCAGGGTATAAGTTCTGGCTTCTGCTTGTGGTTCCACAGCCCTTACAGCATTGACTGAAGAATTTGCCTTTGCTTGATCGCAGTTGCGAGAGACGTGTCCAGGCTTTCCGCATCTAAAACAGATTATCCCTTTGATCTTACACTCCCTCGTGAAGTGTTCCTTTCCGCATTTCATACATCTTGGCGAAGATGTTGGGATCTGACTGGATACACCGCCACTAGTACTTTGTCCAGGAATTGGTTGTTGTTGTTGTTTCCCTGATACCTGTGTGCATGGTTTCCGCTTAAACTGGTTAACTTTTCTATTATTCCTCCTTTGGAATCTAGGTAGTCCACGTTTGCCCCGAAGTCGACTTTCCTCCAACAGATTCTGAACCTCAACTTCCAACTCTCGTTGTTGCGTGATCCTCTGATCCTGGTAAGTTGTCATCTCAGCTATCATTTGCCTTTCTTCTGCAGTTGCAGCCATACTCCTATCGTCTTGTCCTGCGCTCACATGTATACGTCTGTCACGAGCCGGTGTCTTTCTCCGAAGACGGACCAAACATAACACAATAAAACAAACGTAATTATTCCAAACAATATTGCCTCCCTTCGGAAGCCAAACACAAAGAGTCACACAATGCACACCATTCAAGCAAGACTAGCGAATTTACGAATCTTAACAGCTTCCAGCCCGAACTTCTTCATTCTGCCTCCACAGCGTAATCTCTCGTAAGTTGTCAACTTCCAAACTACTTCACGAACCTAACTTACACTAACTATTTCTTTCTCCAGAAGATCGGTTTTCCAAAATCCTTTGATCTCCTCACAAAAGAATTCCTATTTTCCTAACACAGTACGCTTAGGAGAAGTCATAGTTTCCTGTACACACAGAACATTACATATTGAGTAGGCCGGTCCTCAATATCATGTAACCGCATAACAGTAGCTATCAACATTCAACCTACAGCAAGTCATGCATTCCTTTCCCATCATCTCAATCAAGAGACAAGGAAGTGCACAACAGACCAATTTCTAATATGCCTAAACATAGCAAGTCCATACCCCGGCTCAATAGGATGAACTGCTCTGATACCACCTTTATGTAACACCCCTTGATGTACCAACTGCGGCGCAATCGTCATTACACCACAGTTACTAAACCCAGGCGTGTCACAGTCATGATAATAGTAGTTTAAAAAAAATTAACGAGTTTATTTCTTCGCATTTATACATAAGTAGAAAATACGAGCCATGAATGAATTATAGATGCATACAACCCTTAATACAACCATTGAAATGAAATCACATTCTTTATACATATATATATATATTTTATAGCCAACTTACGCGAATCACTGATAACATAGAATATAATAATTACAGAGTCAAGTAAAATACAGCGGGAATAAAACATGAAAGAGGGGGAGGTAATAACCCAGGGATGGGTACTACCAGCAGACAAAGCCGCAACCCCATATGCATGTGACACTCGGCGTCCCAGTTGACACAACAGGCATCAATGCCCCCTCGCAGCTACGCTCCCATGAAATCAAAGAAATCTTGCCAGGTTCTCAACCCCATCGGCAAGGTGTGGTTCCTCATCGTCTTCTTCACGATCTTTTACCAAATATGAATATAAACCAGCAATACAGAAATATAGGAAAGAGGTGAGACACCCGTCATTCATTACCACTATTAGCAGCAAGAAAATAGCACGGCGCAAAGCGCCCACCGAGCAATACAGATCATGCATTTATCAATAACAACAACGAAAATTATAACAGAAGCAATTCAATTCTAAGCGATAATCAGATTCAATAACAACAGTAATATTTATGGTAAAGGTAGAACTACAGTAAGCAATAGCAAGCAGATCACAATGGTTATTCCAAGAACCAGTACAATAATCAGGTAATCATTTACAGATATTCATGCTCAACAGTTTATAAGACCAGCAATGAACGATGCACAATGCATGCTTTCCCAATTCCTACTCCATGGAGCTAGACTAAATCAAGCGGAGAGAAAGATCAGGAGACGTGTCCGCAACTCGGCTGCCGCGGCCTGGGTGCTAAAACTCAACAGTTTTCAACGTGCACATCAGGCATTGTACAGACAGCCCACGCTCGATCACGACATAGGACAGTGTCAAGTCCGGATCGTCGGTGTGTTTGCATCGGTTTGCCCCACGGTACAGAGGAGCTCTAAACTGTCCATGTGAGGGACCCGTACCCCGACGCCCCGAGGTCATAACACGACCCACACTTGTCTATTCGCACCCGCACCCAGGGTGTGTTCAATCTCCTAGGCAACTTGGCCTTACAACAGTCCACAAGGACATTCACAATGCATAAGACTCTATGCATGAATATGTATGATCAACATCACATACCATTCCATAATATGCCACAATTGGCTCAAATAAGCATTATTACAACATTGGTCACTCATATGAATCCACAATATCATAATATTGAAATCAAATAAGGTAATATACTTTTAGGGTCCATCATGCGTTCTTATTCAAGATTTTCCACTCTTACAAGAATTCATCACTAAGTAAGTTTCCATCTCGCGTTATGCTCAAGTCTCTCGATACCAATCATTTAGTTTTTATTCTTCATGGGGTCAATCTCATTCCTAAAATCAATGATCAAAATCGTGGCTTCCCTAAGGTCCATTGCTAACATCAATTTCTCCCATTTTATGCATTGATTTCTTGATATCCTTTACTTAAGTTTTTGTTCACCAAGTTCATTCTAATCCCTTATAGTTTTAATCTAATATCCTAGCTTCAAATTGAGTTAAATAACCCTTAAAGCTCTCCATCTCACATCCCAACACTAACATTTATATTTTCAATTACATAGGCTTCATCTCACAGTTTCCTATTGGTTCTGTACATGGGCGCCTAGACGCCATATCTGTAGCGCCTGGGCGCTGGTGTAGCGCCTAGACGCTGACCACGAAGCGCCCGAGCGCTCACCGGGCCGCGTTACGGGGAAAACTTCTCGGGCACGGAGCGCCTAGGGCGCCATGCACAGCGCCTGGGCGCTAGTGCATTAACAGGGGTTCTCGAAATTCTTTTTGCAGAGCCCTGGCCCATTCATTATCCAAAATCCCTCATCAATTTTCAACCATTCTAAAATGAGATACATGACATTTAATTACAAAATAGCAACATATGAGTTCATAATCATCAAGTCACACAATATACATTCATACATCCATACAAATCAAACAACAACATCATGGAAATAACCCAACATAACAAAGAGGGAAATCCAACATGGATTCTCTCATCAACAACAACACACAAGACATTTCCTTACTACCAAGATTGGTTGAAGAGGATTATCTCCCTCTTACCTATATGAAGGCAATCACAAGAATGCTTTCCCCTTTTTGCTCTTGATTTTCGTTTTCCCCTTCAAGAAAAACCCTAGGGTGAGAAATCCCCAATGTGTTCACTCCAATCATAGAAAAATGACTCCTTGGCCACATAGGTGACCAATAAAACGAAAATGAGAAGGAGATGGAAGAGAGTTGAAGACTTTACCTCAAAAGCTCCAAGCTTTAGCTCCAATGGTGAAAAATGGAGGAAGAAGAAGAAGAACCAAGAAAACTCCAAGAATCACCCTTGATTTTCGGATTTGAAGCTCAAAAACCCTAGAAAATTTGGTCCAAGTTAGAACAATGAAATGATGTGTAAAAGAAGAAGAAAATGGCCATTGAACCAAGGAAAAACAGAAACGAAAATGGAAGGAGAAGGCTGGAATTTTTCAGCCATGGGAGCTCACCTTCAAGGCTTGAGAAGTGGTTGAAGATGGAAGCTTTTCTTGAAACTCCAAGCACAAAAGATGAAGAGGAGGTGTAGGAGATTAAGGAAATGTGAGTGGTTTAAATTTTTATGGAGGTTTGGGATTTCATTGGGGTGGCTGGACGTAGAGGCTGCTGGAAGGAGAAGAGAAAAATTTTGAAGAAAGAAAGAAGAAGAGGAATACGTAAATGAAGAAGCAAAATGTGTTTTTGGGTGAAAATGTGTTAATGAATTACTTGGATAATTATTCAACTCTTTACTCCTCTTTGAGGCTGCAGATACGTAAGTGAGAGGGAGAGAAATGAGTGGGAAATTTGGCTTCCTTTGGAAGCCACACACTGGGTCAAAGCGGTCAAAGCTTGTTAAGGAAGCTTTGATTAAAATACACTTAAATTTGAATTAAAGTGATTTGATTAGACATAAAGCGGATTACATTGGGATAATGTGATAGTATTTTTATTACACACTATTATCCATTAGATAATAGTTACAGTCGATAGAAGTCAGTATTTAATTAATCTGACAGATGAATTTTTCGCTGTATTGATTTAATTGTATCTGTAAAGATTTCTCGGAAATTTGCGAAACCTCAGAATCGTGTCAAGTCCGGGTTTAGTAAGATCCCCGTTGACTTATCCATAGTTCCAGGTTCGCAGAGAAAACATCGCGTTTTCCGCTCCAATCAAGACGCAAAACGAGGAATATACGGTAATATTCGACGTTCCGAGAAAATTCCCAGAAAATTCTCAAAAATTGCAAATATTATAAAACGACTATCTGTCATATAAATTTCCAATTTTTAAAGCATTACTGATCGTTTTCACGACTCTGCTCAATATTAACGCAAAACGAGGAATATATTAAAATATTCGTCGTTTAGGAAAAATTTCGAAAGAATTCCCATAAATCACAAATATTGGAAAATGACTATTCATGGTGAAAAATCAATTTCCGGAGTGTTACACTGGTCTTAGCAATTCCTAGCCCAGTGTACACGTAAAACGAGGAATAATATTAAAATATTCCGCGTTCTCAGAAAAATCCAGAAAAATTCCAGAAAATCCCAAATATTGAAAAATGATCATTTATCTGGAAATTATAAATTTTCGGGATGTTACACTGCACACTAACGCCTCCAAGTTCTCCACATGAACACACTACGCCTATCACACCTGCAACACGGTGTAATTCATCTCGTCAGTCAATCGTCAATTTTAACCAAATTGACATTCCATTCTATGTATGTAATGATCCATAATTACAAAAATACCCTCAGTATCACCATGAATCATAATTACATAAATATTCTCATTGTCACCATAATTACAAAAATACCCTTAGTATTAATAATTCCAAAAATAGTATGTCTCCATTTGACAGTACTATTTCCCAACATATCCGGGTCCACCACTTTGGCCCGACAGTAAAAACTTACTGTTTCCATAAGTCGCATAAATATTTTATCGCATTTTTATAATTACGTCACATTTTACAAACGTTTTTCAATCGCGTAAATATTTTTCAACGTTTTCTCAATCGCGTAATATTTTTAAATCATTTTCTCAATCGCGTAGTTTAAAAATCATCATTTTAAATATGCGTAAACTATTTCTACTGTTTTTCACTGTATAAAATATTTCTTGACGCTCCAAATTAAATTTTTAAACTTTCCAAAACTAAAAATATTATTTAGACATTATTTTCCATTTTTCTTTACAAAAATTACTCTAAGTAATAATTTCTGACGTTTTTCTCAAAAATTCAATTTTAATAAATTCTTCTACAGTTAATTTTATTCTTTAACTACGTAAAATATTTCTTTGCTTTCTAAATGTCATTTTGAAACGTTCTTCAATACTTGCTCATTTTTAGTCAATTTTGACAGCATTTAGTTTAGAAAATCCACTAAATGATATTTTCTACGTTTTCTTTTAAAAAAAATCTTTTATTTAATTATAACCATCAAATACACTTTGAAAATTGCTAACATACTTTAAAAACTCAAAGATAAGTATTTTTCAAGTGTTAAAATTTATTTCTTTACCATACTAGACTTCTAGTAAAAATTCATTTACTTATTTGACTCTTGAAAATCCATCGTAATTGAATTCGTTTTAGGTTAATAAACTAGTTTACACTTAGAAAATAAATTTTGGATCAATTAAACATTAAAAATATATTTTGGCCGAAAATCACCATTTTTATACAAACCATGTTTAAAATTATTTTTCATCCATTAAATCTTTGAAAAATCCTTTAACTTAATTAGATCAATTAGGTTATCCTTTTAGCAAATGGTTGAGAACATATTGGTTCTCTTTTCATAGTAAAAATCATAAGCTCTTCATCTTGTGTTCTTTGGAACACTTTTGCAAATCTCAACATATTTGCACATCCAACAATAATTATCATAGATCCATGAACATATACATATATTTATAAACACATACCATATATTAAAGCAATAATAAAACACATACCAAATATCAAAGTTATAAACATGCTTGTATGCATAATAAACCACAAATAGAAAAGAAAATAACATGCACACATATACAATCACAAATAGAAAAGATAATAAACAACCAAGTGAATGAATCCTTATGGATTCTTCACCACAAATACATCCATTTTCTCACCACCACACATGGTTGATGAGATTAAATCTCCCTCTTACCTATAAGGAAGACAAGATCTCCTTGGACTCCTCCTTAGAAATTTTGTGTAGCTTCAACAAAAATCCTAACAAGCTTAAACAAATTATAAAGTCATAAATTATGTTTGAAAAAGATAAACCATGGATCAATCATGACTTAGAACATCAAATATCAAATTAGAAATAAGAAACAAGAATTTTCACCTTATAGGAAAGAAACTTCAAAGTGATTTTCCAAGCTCCAAATGGATGATTTTGTGAAAACTCACAACTAGAGATGTTCTTAGAATATGGTTTAGATTTAGTAAATTGTGTTGGATGAAATTTTTGATGGATAGAAGTGTTAGAAGATGCTATGGCCGAATGGTAGAGAAAATGGAAACTTAGGAATTTTCTTTGAGTTCTTTGGTAGGAAAAGAAATGGATGAAGGTGTGGAATGATTGAATAAATGATGAAGGAGGTGAATGATTGCCTAAATGCATAATGCATGGCCGTAGGACACAAGTTATGGAGCTTGCCTCCTTTGTTGACATTTTAGGCTTACTAATAGCCATTGATTATTTGAATGGTGGATGGTTCATTTGATTGAATAATTGAATGCATAATTATAGCATATGGCCGAAATTGAGCATAGGAAACTCAATCAAAATTTGATTGATTTTAATAGCTTATTTATGTTTAAGTCCTTCTAGTTAGGTTTAATTAAAAGTTAGTTAGATTCCTTTGTAGTTTAGTTAATCATTAGTTTACTTATAGTCCTTAATCTTTTACTTAATTATACTAATACATTGTCTAACTAAAATTTGATAAAAACTAATTAGGTTTTAATCCATTTAATTACCACTCAAACCCTTTAGATTAACTTAATTAGGTTTTAGACTAATTATTCCATTAAGTTTGATTTTAAACTAACTAATGTACTAAATCTAACCATTTTTATGGATTTTCACCCTTTTGATTTAGCATTTTACAAGCCCCTTGCGTTGATAAACTTTTCCTAAACGTGAGTCTCACAAACTCAAATGTGGGTCCCACAAGCCAAACGTGGGTCCCACAAACTTTTTGGCATGATAAATATTTTTATTATACAAAAAAATCCTAAAAATTAAAAGATTGATATATGTATTATTCGGATTGGGTTTAGTAAGATCACCCAGCTCCAAATAATCAAACAAGATTTTCTCCGGCCCAAAAATTATTATTTTCTTGACTCGAAGCAAATCACACGAAACAATGAAATACAGTTACGAAACAGTCAAATTAATTTTATAACACACAGAAATCAGAACACAGTACAATAAGGACAAAATTATAATTAACCAAAAATTAAGGTGTTACATTTTGGTTTTGGTTGGATGAATGTTGAGCAAGTAAATGACCAAATGCATAATGGAGTGAACTTGGCTCCATTTTGAGTGCATGGCCGTGTGGTGCTCACCAAGGATGTGGCCACTTTGCTTGACCATTCTAGACCACACAATGAAGCTCTTGAATCCTATTAGCTAGCCATAAAGCTTGTCATAACCATCTTTGTTGAATAGGTTTCCTATTGGTTCTTGGAAAGTCCAAGTCACTAAGTTGGACTCATCACTACCTTTGATTGAATCAAAGGTTAATCTTCAAAGCCTTTACCTCCAAGCTTGTTTTCTATAGGCTTAGACAACTTGAGTCATCTAGTTCTTGAAGTTTCCTAACTATGGACTTAATAGAAAACTAACTAAGTTTTCTAATTCGATTGTGTCCTAACCAAATTAAACTAATTTAGTTAGGTTTACTAGCTTCTTTGCTAACTACTTAGTTACTTACTAACTATCTAGTTACATTAGGCACTAATCATCCTTTCTAGAAAGTGCTAGACAACTCTAGTAACTATGGACTCTAAAGAGTAGCAAACTAAGTTTGCTCCATTTAGTTACTGCTTAGGCTTTTTAGATTAACTTAGTTAAGTTTAGGATAACTTAGTTTAAGTCATCTAGTTTCTAACTAACTGGTCTAACCATTTTTATTGACCACTTCCTATTAGTTTAGAAATTCAAGCCATCTATTTTGACTAAATCTTATTGGTTCATAGAAAATATTTTTCAGACAATTGCTATAGAAATTATTACTTAATGAACAGAATATTACTGTTTACAAAATAGTAAATATTTGTCCACTGTAAAATAAAATACAGTATATTTTTATTTCACAGATAATTTCTAAAATTAAACGATTATGTCATGTATCTCTCGGAATTGGGTTTAGTAAGATTTCCCGGCTCCGAATAAATACGTAAAAATTTTCCTTGGCCCGAAAATTATTATTTTCCTGACTCGAAGTAAATCACGCAAAATGATCATATACAGTCTTGGAACAGTCAAAATAATTTTACAGCATACAAAAATCTTAAAACAGTAAAATTCTGTCATTACTGTCAAATAGCTAAATTTTGGGGTGTTTTAGGATTCGTTCTTGTCTTCTACACGAGCCCCTGCTCGTGAGTTTGCTGCTCCTATAAGGATTTCCTCTTCTGATGAAGAACCTGAGGAGGACCCATCTGAGGCTCCTTCTCAGTAGTTGTTGGGGGCATGATACTTTTTGTAGCCTTGGTGGCTGTCTGTTTATAACTTTTCGAAGGGCTGATGTATGTATATCTTTAGGCATGTAAAGCTTCTGCTTTCTTTTGTTAAAACTGTTGATGTATCTAAATACTTATGTCATATATCATTTGTATAAATGTATGGTTTGATCTTCATGTTAATTTCCACTAAATATATGTTTTTTTCCGCTTACAAAAAAAAAAGAGAGAAATTGCCCAGTTATTATATGCTTTATAAATGAACATGTTACTATCTATATATGTATGAACCGGGTCTTAGTATTATCTTTTGAGTTTCGTTTTCGGTGTGACGGTCCCTCTCCAAAAAGGGGCGTTACAATAAGCGGCTAACATTTCAAATAAGTTTAATATATATAATACTTGGAATTATGAAGAAATTTGTAATGATTATTGCCTTTTATTGAGTGGTCATTAGTTGACACTGAGTGACTAACTGTTAAATTAAGTTCTCTGTAAAAAAAAAGTTTGTGAATGACTACTTCTTCTTATTGAGTGGTTATTTATTTTCATCAAGTGTCTAACATTTCAAATGAAGTTTAACATATAAAATATATGAAACTAAGAAGAAATTTATGAATGATTATTGTCTTTTATTGAGTAAGCATTCATTATCATTGAGTGACTAATAATTTCAAACTAAGTTCTATACGAAAGAAATTAATGAATGGTTACTACTTCATATTGAGTGGTTATTTGTTGCCTTTGGAGTGGTTAACTTTTCAAATGAAGATTTCATTAAAGATAATTTTGACTACTAAGTAAAATTAAATGATCATTCTCTTTAATTAAAATTTAAATAGTCATTCTTAATAATTTTAATTTTTGTCCCTTTAAATTAAATATTACTTTTTAATAGTCCATATCATTAATTTTTTTCAAAAAAATATTTAAAATGACAAAAAATAAATCAACATGAAAAAAAAAGAAATATCCTGTGAAATTCACGGGAGTCATGGACTAGTAAGAAGTAATAAAATAGTAGGCAAACTACCTCAAACAAAAGATAGCATATAATAAACAAATACCTTTTAGCATAACATCTTCCTTCTCATAAATGTACTTGCTATTCCAAACAAGTAGTATTCTAGCAACAACGAACTTGACTCTCTGATAATCACTCTAATTGAAACGCAAACGTTTTTTTGTTTTCCATTTATTGATAGTGGCTAGGCAGGAATTGATAATTGTAACAGCGCATGAAAAGAATAGGAAGAAAAGTGACCCAAAAACCCAAGTAAAAACGAAAGAAACAAAGGAACTGTACAGCATTCACGTATTTACTTGCTTGACTTGTATGGAAAACTGAGTAGCTGTGCATACAAAACCCAACAGAAAATTCTGCTAGTGAATCAGTATATGTTAGATATGCCTCCAAGGTCTTTCTGCTAGGCTTACACATTCACTATGCCTATAACAATCCACAAGATGATCAATGGTCAATCCTGCAGCTTGCATAAAAGAGTGCACTATAACTGGACCCACAAACCGAAATCCACGCTTTACCAAGTCCTTGCTTAGGGCCTCTGCTTTTGGACCCCTCATTGGGACATTTCTTGGGTATCTGTATCTGTTAATCACTGGTTTGTGATTTACATAACCCCATATATAGCTACTGAAAGATCCACATTCCTTAACAATCTGTGGACAAATATCAAGCAGCAACTAACTTAGCTACCAAGGTCAAGTCATGAAAAGCAGAACAGCAAAAAATTTATATAGACATGGATTGTGTACTTGCCTTCATTATGCATTTGGCATTGTCTACTATGCACATAACTCTGCTATCGGCTAAAGAGAGTGCTTTGTTTGATACTATCTCCATGATTTCCTTTTCCTCCATTTTCGCAACAGTATTAGGATCAAATCCGGCAAAAACTTCTCTGTGTCAAACATAACATAACATACCTGTATTAATTTAGTTACAGACAAAACAACATGCATACAATTAGAATTTGGGACACACATTGTTACCTAAGAGTTTCCTTTCGTTTTAGAATTTCCGTCCAATTGTAATCCATGAGCAATCCAGACATTGCAAGCAGCTCAAACAATTTGCTGTTTTATGATTTAACCAATCGAGAGTTGGCATCAATGCATATGTATCTAAATAGATGTGATTTTCTAGGAAAAGAAAAAATGTGAGACTGCAATATTACTACTTAGCACTTACTTATCATCATAAGCTGGAACTCCCCAGCACTCATCATGAAATTCTATGTACGCCTTATCTACAAAAGACTTCTAGATCAATTCTATATGGGAAAAAAATATATATATATACTTGCATAAACTATGTGAGGTATGTACACAATCTGGACCATTTAAATGAAGTTACAATTGAACCAAGGTATTATCCAATGACTTGGCATTGGAGTATGTGAGGAGTGTGAGTGTAAGTTTGTGAAAGTTTGATTGCTCATTCTATATTCTTATTTCTAAGTGAAATTATTACTAGAAGTCAACTGATACATACCTAGAAGTAGGTAGAACCTAAGAAATGTGGAGGAAAATAATTTAAGATTGTACAGTGGCATTTTAGATTTTGAGATGAATATCATATGACAGCAGGTACGATTTTGCATTATTTTTATTTTTATTATCAATAGCATGATAATTAATTGTAACAAGTACCAACCTTCATTATTTTCATGATTTCAATACATGGCCTAAGGTTGGTCTTATGCAATCCAACCACTCAGCTACAATAAAACCTTGTGATGTGTTTGGCCACAGTAGTGCCATTATCATTACTTCTAATAGCAATTAAGTTAAGCAGCACAAATTAACCAAATTAATAGGCATGATTTTACCTTCGAGCAATGTGGTATTGATATTGAAGTGAAAACAACCTGTTCTGTTCAAGTTATAGAATCATTATTACAAAAATAGAAGCTTTTGGTAGACAGACTTGTTTACAGTTTAAGGAAAAAAAAAAGAGAGAGATCATTACACCTGTTTTTTTCTTAAATAAGCATATAAAAACCAATCCCCAAATAAAATGGCAATGCTGATCATTCTAGCATATATCAGTGATAGCACCATGCTCTAAAAAAATACAAGATACATATTTAACGGTTAATAAGATATGAAGTTTGGAGCGAAACTTAACCATAAATAGACTCTGCCAACTGGAACTCGGTTCTAGTTTCCTATTGCATATCTTTATACTGTACGCTAAAGTTTGACTATGGTTTTTCATACTTAGCAGGAGTCATTGTTTCAATGCAAAATAAAAGAAAACCAAATCAAAATTTCCAAAATGATAAAATAATGGTATTGGAATTGAAATTGATCATACCACTGTTCTTTGTGATCCAGTTGCATCTTTTCAATTCCCCGGGCTCAGTGGTCAGTGCTGGACTTGGTTGTTTGTGTTGCTGTTGCTGTACAGTTTTAGCCACTGTAGGTTCTCTTCTTTCACGTGGTGAAATCAAACGCAGTGCCAATGAAATCTTTTCATCCAGTGGAGTCAAAGAATCAGCCTGAGAGGAGTCATTTGAATTTTGTGACAAAGATAATGATAATGAAGATAAAGATAAAGATGAAGTGCTTTTCTGAAGCCCAATTGGGTACACTTTCTTGAGGTGTTTGGGAAAACAGCTATGGTTCAGTATTTTCTGTGTCTCTTTTACGCTCTTGCTCTTCTCCAGAGCATGTCTTTTTACATTTGTTTTAGACATAGTGAAGAAGAAGAGAAAAATTTACTGCTATAAATGGGGTAGATGTTAAAGTGGGTTGGGATTCATAAAAATAGGGGGTTTTTAAAAAGAGATGGATAGCAAGAGAAATGTTTAAAGTGGGTGGTTGAAATGTGAGTTTCATAGCACATGAAATATTTTTGGTTCTTAGTTTTCAAGCAATATTTGATTATGAGCCCATAGCATTAGGCAACACATTTTCTTGAAAAGGATACTTCTGTCCTTGGCCCACTGAAACATATCTATAATCAATTTTAAGATCATAATATTCATTAAATGTAAAACAACAACAAAAACTCTATTAACAAAATCCATTGAACTGTTCTTCTTCTTGAGTACATATATTGATAGCACTCTCAATTATAAGCAGATTAAGACACGGGTTACCGTGATTTTATAGTCAAACAATCCATTTCCCCTAATTTTTGTCGTCTTATATGATAAATCACTATCGATATCTGTTGCTAGTTTATTGCCAAGTACAAATATTTAAAATAGGAAAAATGCTATATACTATAACCAGTTGAGAACTAGGTGTGCCCTAGAATTTTTTTTTTTTTTATGCAATTTCTGGAAAGCAGCAGTGATAATCATAAATGGGGGTAATTTATTTTGTTTCCTGCCCGTTACGCTGGACCATAGCATTGCACCCAAACCTGTAAAAATAGAATGATTAGGGAATAGGGACAGCACCTTATTAGAAAATTTGGTTCCATTTAAACCAAAGTTATCATAATGACAAACAAGATATTAATTAAAATATTTTCATTATCACTAATAATTAATTTTTCTAAAGAACTTGTATCTCAAAAGGGTTTCCTTTCTTTTTTAAGTCTAAATAAATGGAAAAAGCAGGGATAGGAGGCAAAGTTTTGGTTGAAATTGTAATGGCACTCCTTATCAAAGGTACCTAATCGTAATTCTTTTAGTTGCAGTGTTTGTCTCAACGCAAGGTGTATTGGGTCCAAACATTCTTGACTCCTACTCTTTTGCCTTTAATTCTGAGACATACCTGTGGCCTGCATAGACAAAGATATCCCATCCTTCTTTCTTCTTAGTTATTTGGTCATTTCCATACACTTTCAAAATTCCTTCAAAAATCAAAGATTCTTTAATTAACTTGGAGAGACTAGTTGGTTTCAACATATCAGCAGGTATCTTTGATTGCGGTAGTTGGAGAGACGGATCTACATACAAAGAAATGGTAGCAATTGCCTCTGCTAAGTCACAAAAATTTCTATAAAGAGTATTCTAGAATTTTCTTTATGTTGGTGTGGAAAAAGCAAAAATTAACTTTGCTGTTGAAGCAAAGTCAAATTCCACACTTTCATCAGTGTGGGCACGTGCAACAATGGTATGGGCACGTGTCTCAGCATTTGCCCTTGAGTGACTAGTAGGAGGAACAAAGTGTGTTTCAACTTGAGAAGTCATAGTCGCAGTAGAAATACAATGGCCTAATCTCAATTGCATACGCTCGAAACACAGAACAAGTTCAGAAACACCTGGAGATCTTGAATCAATGGAGTCCCACTGGACGTGCGAAAAAGATTTTGGTGTGAGAAAAGCAAAAGTTAGCTTTGCCGATAAAGCAAAGCCAAATTCTACACTTTTATCGTTGTCTCAATACAGTATAAGTTTCGCCTTAGAAAGCTTCCAAAAGGGAGAACTTGCCTTTCGATGTGGGATCTTGAGGTAATAAATCAAGCCTTCAACAATGGATTCCAAACAAACAAGTCAATCAATGTAGAGAAACACTGAATTGCATTAAAGAACTTTGAATCCAGTTAGTTACAAGCGAGAAAGTTTAAATACATTAGGAAAATTTGTGCTCCAAAATACAAAGCAAATGAAATTACAAAAAGTAAAGACAAAAGCGGTAAAGAAATGTTGTAAAGTGCTTGGAAATATAAAGGGAAGCAATAAACTATAGAAAAGATAAAGGAAACGTTATAAGAAATTAAAATTGTTGGAAAAATAAAGATAAACTGCATGAAAATAGATGAATTTTTGTATGATTGATTGGGGGTCCCAATTTCAATGCCTTAGAGGCCTATTTATAGAGTTGGAGCTGCGAAAATTGTTGCTTCAATGTGTGATTAGCTTTAGCAATGACAATGATTTTGATGATAACAAACAAAAGAGGTGATGGATGTGCAAAGATCAAGTCTGAAGATTCTTCAAGTATAGCTTTTAGGACTTAGATCTTATGTTAAGGTTAATAGGAATCACACTAGCTCATGTCTTGTTTTTCATTCAACTTAAATGTCTTTGCAAAATCATGTTTTATGTTGAGCAAGTTTGAGCAAAGTGTTTTTAGAAAGGATGAAAAGAAAACCATGTTTTATACTAGTGAAAATACTCATTAAGTTTGTGGGAAATGATTTTAGAAAGGTTGAAAATGATTTGGGAAAGTTTGGTTATGAAATCTTTTAGAAATCTTATTTTCTTGGTGAACCAATATCAGATTATGTGTTTTGGATAACAGGTTATCTGAGAACAATAACTGATTATGTGATTTCGAATAAAAGATTATTTGAAATCCATAACAAGTTATTCACCTTAGCAGAAATGTTCCAATTAAGGTTTTGAAGTGAATAACTTGTTATGGAAAGTCCATAACAGGTTATTTGTACGTTGGGAATGTTCCCTCTTATGTTTTAAATGTTCCTAACCGATTAGGGGTGCCAAATAACCTGTTATTTTCATGCTATAGTGTTTTCTCACGAAATAAATAATCAGTTAGGCAAAACTAATAATGTTATATGAACCAAAATAATTTGTTATGGATAACTAGTAATCTGTTATTTGGGATAGCAGAAAACATCTCCCAACGACTTTATTGGAGCATTTAATGCCCCAACAACCACCAACGAGTCTAAATTGATTTGGGCTATAAATGAAAGTGGTTGGGCATTAAAAACAAGTTGGAGAACAATTTGAAAATCATCCTTGAGCATTAAATTCGTGTTTCATCATATTTTTCTCCAAACCTCTGTTTTGAGCTTCAAAGTGTGATTCTTTGATACCCATAGAGCTTCAATTTGTATTATCTACTCCTTGAGAGAGTTTCTATCATTCAAACACTTTGTTTAGTCTATAAAGAGGGTAAGGTATCCCTCTAGTGAAAAAGGATGAGGTATCCCTTATTGAAAAGAAGGTGAGGTATCCTTCAAAGGTGTAAAGAGGGCGAGGTATCTCTCAAAGGTTGTAAAGGGTGAGGTATCCCTATTTTGAGGCTCAAAGCACAAGAGTAAGGTATCCCAAGGTGTTGTTGAGTGCTCCAATCTATAAAGGTTTTCAAACACCTATTCTAGCTTGAAGTTTAGTGGAAAATCTCGCGTGGTTTGCTTGAGGACTGGACGTAGGTCACAAGGAATGACTGAACCAGGATAAATCCTTGTGTTTAATTCTCTTAACCCTATCTCTTTACTTTGTGCTTATATTTTATATGCTTGCTTGAATACTTTCTATCTTGACTTATTTATTTGTGAGTGAAGTGATCAATCTCATCTATCTATTTACTTTAATCAATCAATAGTTTTAACGAAAATTGATAATCAAATGTTTTGTGAAAGATTTGCAAAAATATTTTACATACTTAATTTATCCTCGCTCTTAAGTATTGAGGTCACTTGGTAACAAGTAGTATCAGAGCTAAACTCTTGTGTAAAGAGCTTAGCAGCTTCAAGAGAAGAAATGACTTCAAATGATTTTTCAAACGAAAGTTCTTCTATAAATAGATCTCCTTTTTTCAATGAGGATGGTTATACCTATTGGAAAGAAAGGATGAAAATTTTTATTGAAGCTATTGACTTAGATGTGTGGGATGTTGTTGAAAATGGTGCTTTTATTCCCACACATTCCATTTATGGTTTAAGAACTAATACACTAAGAAGTGAATGTATCGATGAGGACAAAAAGAAGGTTCAATATAATTTGAGAGCCAAAAACATCATTACTACATCCTTGGGATATAATGAATTCTTTAGGGTGTCAAATTTTAAGACCGCCGAAGAAATGTGGGACACTTTGTAAGTTACCCATGAGAGTACTAGTGAAGTGAAAAGATCAAGGATAAACACTCTCACCCATGAATATGAACTTTTTAGAATGAACCATTATGAAAGCATTCAAGAAATGCAAAAATGGTTCACACACATTGTTAATCATCTTGTTTCATTGGGAAAGACTTTTCCTAATGAAGATCATATTAATAAAGTTTTGAGATGTTTGAGCAGGAATTGGTAACCCAAAGTAACAACTATTGCGGAATCAAGGGATTTATCAACAATGTCTCTAGTCACTCTATTTGGGAAGCTCCAAGAGCATGAATTGGAGCTAAATAGGCTCAATCAAAATGAAGAGCATGATAAGAAGAAAAAGGGGATTGCACTCAAAGCCACCTCCTCCATAATAGATGATGATGATGAAGATGAAGATGACGAAGATAACTTAGAATTAAATGAGGAGCATCTTGGTCTTCTAGTAAAGAAATTTGAAAGATTCTTCAAAAAGAATGGAGCTTAAAGAAGACCTTCCTTTCCCCAAAAGAATGTCTATCACAAAGGGGAAGGAACCTCATCCACTCCTAAATGCTATGAATGTAGAGAATTAGGACACATTATTAAAGGAAAGTAGAAATGTATGAGAATAGGTTCTCAAAGGAGAATAAAGAAAGAAGAGCCTACATAGCTTGGGATGATAATGACATGGATTCAACCGATAGCTCAGATAATGAAAAAGCTCATCTATGTCTCATGGCTAGAGGTGAAGAAGAAGATGAAAGCGACACAGAGGTAACATCCTCAAACTTTGACTCTTCCCTTTCTTATGATGAATTACAAGATGCATTTAAAGAATTACATAATGAATCTATGAGGCTTGCAAAGCTTGTTTCATCATCCAAGAAAATAATTTCCTCTTTTGAAAACAAAATCTTTATTTTAAACAAGGAAATTGAGGAACTTAAAATTGAGAATAAAAACTCTTGGACTTATTGATGCAAATTTTCCATGCATGACATGTTCTTCAATTGATAATACATCTACATCCTTTTCTTATTCATCATGCAAAACTTTTGAAAAGAAAATTAAAGATTTAAAAAATACTCTTTCAAATTTTACCTTTGGAAGAGATAATTTGAACATATTGGGAAGCAAAGATGTGTTTTTCAAAAGGCTAGTTTAGGGTAAAATCCCAAAAACTAACAAAAACTTTACAAGAATTTCTTTGTTCCCTCAAGTACATCAACAAGTCCTTTTATAAAGTGTTTTCATTGTGGTAAGAAATGACATAGTGCATCAACTTGTAATGTAAGGAAAAATATCAATAACAAGATAGGGACTAAAATGGTTTAGGTTCATAAAGGCACTTTACCAAAAACTAACACACAAGGATCCAAGAAAACTTGGGTACCAAAAGTCAAAAATTGAAGTGTGTTATAGGTGTGCTTGAAGGCCAAGAACTGACTTTGGAATATCAAAAGTGGCTGGTGTAAACACAAGACCAGAAATTATTCCAAGTTCCCTTCCTTGTCTCCAAGAAGCTTGGACTTGCAATCTTTAGATAAGTGGAGACTTGGTTTATGTTTTAACATGCTTTAAAGTTGTATTCTTCTAGCTTTATATCTTGAAAATGTCTTTACATGTGTTAATATGCTAGATAAATGCACTTCTTGTTTGAAATAGCATATTTGATGAAAACATCTTTGAACTTAGCATTCTGGATCAATCATGCATCTAACTCTTTCTAAAAATGATATTTTGCTGCACAATTCATCACTTTACCGCATAATTTGTCATGTTATTGCAGAATGTGATATTTAGTTGCATAATCTATCATTTAATACATGATATGTCATTTTGATGCATAACTTGTCACTTTGTAACATAATTTGATACTTTGTTGCATTATTGAACTCCATGCATAATTATCTTGTGTTAATCATTTTTTAATCCAATGTTGACTTGAGCGTCGGAGGTTCCCCCAAGTTTGTTTTGCAGGTGCTTGATTCATGCTTAAGTCCCTCAGTTTCAAATCTTAAGCTCTTGCTGATAAAAAATACTTTATGATGTTTTTGAAGAAGATTAATCTGTTATTGAGCTGAAGTTTAGTGTTTCAAATGAATGGAAAATGAGGCCAAGCTAAAATGATCTTCAAGAAGGCATGAGGTTGTGTTTTAGGATGATGATCCTTAGAATGGATGTGAGTAAAGCAAAGTCAAGATGATTCTCAAAGATGACATGTAGTTGCATTCTTAAAAGGATGAATTTTTAAAGGATTTCTGGTTTTGGGAGTAAGATAATCTGTTAAGAGGGGAGAATAATTGGTTATTTGGACTTTGGAACTAGTATGGTATGTTGAAACTACTCTTTGTCAAGATATTATAACCAATTAAGAGATCTTGCTAATCTATTAGGGAAGAAAGTAACCAATTATTGGCTTCTGGGAAGTGTGATTATGTATTCTGTCAAGCCAAATAACTGGTTAGGAGAAGTAACTAACTTGTTATTCACAAAGTCAGAGGCTGCTGGTCTTTCATTCCATGAAGTTAATCAATTACAAGACCTCTCTAACCAATTATGGAGGTATTTTGAAGTTCCTGGAGACCACAAATAATCAATTAAGACCATTTCCTAATCTGTTATTTCAGCTAACAGAGGCTCAATCCATTGGAGGATCAAGAATATAACCTATTAGGACCATTTTCTAATATGTTATTGAAGCAAACAAAGGCTCAATCTATTTGAGGATCACGAAAATAACCTGTTAGGAGCTTTCCCTAACCTGTTATTAAAGCAAACGAGACTAATTTTCTCCATGGACCACGAAAATAACCAATTAGGAGCAAGTTCTAATCGGTTGTTAAGGCAACCCGTGAGCCTCTCATTTAAATTTCCTTCATCCTAAACGATTATTATTATCCTCCAATTGATTATTTGAGCTTACAAGGAGCTTACATTTCTGATTTCACATGAGCTAATCGATTAGCTCACATCTCTAATATGTTATTGCTTAAACCCGTGGCCACCATATTGTTCCTCACAAAAATAATCGGTTACCATAATGGTATAACCGATTATTATGCTTACTAAAACAACAAAAATGTGACCTTCCCTCACCATTCATGAACCCAAAACTCCATGGTCATCTTCTTCCTCTCACACCCACTCACTCAAACTCCTCACCCACTCCAAATCCAACCAAAATCCACCATTAAAACACCTTTTCCATCACTTTCCACCAGTTTCTTTATTGTGCTTAAGCTAATCTAATCCTTTTTCTTATCTATTGAATATGTTGTTAGCTTATGACCTTGGTAATCAATAGTCTGACTTTGATATATTTTGGTATGCTTGGATAATATTTTGCCATGACTAGTTATAATATTGTTGGATTCCTCTTGAATATTTGTTGAATGGCAATGGTTTTGTAGACATATTGTTACTTGTCTCTTTGTTATAAACTCTTTATGTATATCTTTTTTATCATGACAAAAGGGAGATAAGTTTTTGGTATATATGTCATTGAGAAAAGGAACACAAAATAGAACAAGGTATAATTTTTTCAATGATCTTAGGATTCCAAAATTAAGGGGGAATTGTGCATCTCTGATCAAATCACCTCTTGAAAAATAGAGGGGGAGTAAGTCTCTATCCTTTTGTGAGTTCTAATTTATTTGAACCGACCTTTTTCTCAATGGATATTTGTCATCATCAAAAAGGGGGAGAATGTGATTAGCATAAGCAATGACAATGGTTTTGATGATAATAAACAAAAGAAGTGATGATTCTGCAAAGATCAAGTCTCAAGGTTCTTCAAGTATAGCTTTTAGGAATTAGATCTTATGTTAAGGTTAATAGGAATCACACTAGCTCATATCTTGTTTTTCATTCAACTTAAATCTCTTTACAAAATCATGTTTTATGTTGATCAAGTTTGAGCAAACTGTTTTTAGAAAGGATGAAAAGAAAACCATGTTTTATGCTGGTGAAAATACTCATCAAGTTTGTGGGAAATGATTTTGTAAGGTTGAAATTAATTAGGTAAAGTTTGGTTATGAAATCCTTTAGAAATCTTATTTTCTTGGTGAACCAATAGCAAATTATGTGTTTTGGAAAACAGGTTATCTGAGAACAATAATTGATTATGTGATTTCAAATAACAGATTATTTAAAATTCATAACAGGTTATTCACCTTGGTAGAAATGTTCCAATTAAGGTTTTAAAGTAAATAACCTGTTATGGAAAGTCCATAATAGGTTATTTGCATCACGTTCCCTCTTATGTTTTAAATGTTTTTAACTGATTAGGGGTGCCAAATAACCTGTTATTTTCGTGCCATAGTGTTTTCTGACGAAACAAATAATCTGTTAGGCAAAACCAATAATCTATTATCTAAACCAAAATAATTTGTTATGGATAACTAGTAATCTGATATATGGGATAGCAGAAAAACATCTCCTAACAGCTTTATTAGAGCATTTAATGCCCCCAACAACCACCAATGACTCTAAATTGATTTGGGCTATAAATGAAAGTGATTGGGCATTAAAAACAAGTTAGAGAACAATCTAAAAATCTTCGTTGAGCATTAAATTCATGTTTCATCATCTTTTTCTCCAAACCTCTGTTTTGAGCTTCAAAGTGTGATTCTTTGATATCTATAGAGCTTTAATTTGTATTATCTACTCTTTGAGAGAGTTTCTATCATTCAAACACTTTGTTTAGTTTGTAAAGAGGGTGAGGTATCCCTCTACTGAAAAAGGGTGAGGTATCCCTTGTTAAAAAGAATGTGAGGTATCCTTCAAAAGTGTAAAGAGGGTGAGGTATCCCTCAAAGGTTGTAAAGGGTGAGGTATCCCTATTTTGAGGCTCAAAGCACAAGGGTAAGGTATCCCAAGGTGTTGTTGAGTGCTCCAATCTATAAAGGTTTTCAAACACCTATTCTAGCTTGAAGTTTAGTGGAAAATCTCGCGTGGTTTGCTTGAGGACTGGACGTAGGTCACAAGGGGTGGCTGAACTAGGATAAATCCTTGTGTTTGATTCTCTCAGCCCTATCTTTTTACTTTGTGCTTATATTTTATATGCTTGCTTGAATACTTTCTATCTTGACTTATTTATTTGTAAGTGAAGTGATCAATCTCATCTATCTATTCACTTTAATCAATCAATAGCTTCAACAAAAATTGATAATCAAACGTTTCGCAAAAGATTTGCGAAAATATTTTACATACTCAATTCACCCCCCTCTTGAGTATTGAGGCAACTTGGTAACACAATGCACCTTCAAGACTCTCCATTTTCCTTATTTTTAGGAGTATGAACTCTAGCCATTTAGTCATTCCATGCACTCATAGGATGTGGGACAATCTTCGAAACACGTTTTACTAAGCTTCAGCAAAGAAAACTGTCAAAAATGTCTCCATTTGCTTGTTTGAAAGTTAGTAGCAACCACCTATCTTTACTTTTAAGTTGGTCAACTAATGTCCAACCCTACTTTAAACAACAAATCCCATTATTTTTGCATCTTTGGACCCAATAGGCCGTGCTTCACTTTAGGCCACGCTTGCTTAGGACCAAATCTTGCAGCTTTCAGTCTGGAAGCCCAGTTCGATATTTTTGGTTCCCAACAATGCCCTTACATTAGCTGCTGGTTGGATTTCAAATTCAACTAGCTACCAATGGATTAGAAATCCATGATTGCATGACTTTTTCAAATTTAAAGTTGCTATAACCATCTAATCCATTCTACTGCAGCTTTCTTATCACATTAAATGCACAACAAGCCAACTTGGGTGGTTGGGAAGTGATCTTCATTGATTCTATAAAATCCCACCAGAACAACTCATTTACTCACTTTGTCTTTAAGTCTTTCTCTCTTCTAAACCCTAGCTTCCAGAGCAAAAACCTCTTTTTCTATTTTTTTGCCAACACCCCCCTGTAACAATGTCAAGTGCCTCGGATTCCCATAACTAATCCATGGATTATCCAAGTGATAATTCTTTTTCATCCTCACCTTCCCTTTAGCTAAATCCCAAGAGTTCATTGTCACCATCTTCACCTTCACTGGCGAAAGTCCAGGAAGCCAAGAAAACTGTGGCTACTGTTGCTGCTACCGAACCCAATTTAACAAAGGAAAGTGAGTTTATTGAGAATTTATACTTCTACCCAATTTCCTCAGATCCACCCCAATGCTAACTTGGTCCCTTCAACCATTTCCCTGGCAATAACGATCATTTCATCGAGTAATTTCCAAACCCACCACATCTCCAATTTCTTCTAGAGAAACAATGTGTCACCGCTGCTAGCTAGAAAGCATATCCGTGCCCTTGGCCACGTGATGCTTCTTTTGAGTACAGAAGGTGGCACAAGTATGTTAAGGAGGTAAATGAACCTCTCTGGCATGAAATAGGGATTGCTCATGCCATTATGCTATGTCATGCCTTTATGTAACATCCTCCCTAGGGTATTGCATTTGAGACTTCAAACTTACCAAACTAGAACCAAGTTATAAAAGATTTAGTATTGTATGTACGGTTATGTTTTTTGTATGCTCTTCACCATTTATATTCATCAAATTGTAAGCACCTATGGCAAACACTCTACTAACTTGAAAAAGGTCTTTCCAATTAGCTAACTATTTCCAAATCCATGCTCTCTTGCTCCTAGAGGCAATATAGCTTTTCAAACTAAATCACCTTCATTGAACTTGTGTGGCCTTACTTTTCTATTATAGCTCAAAGCTACTCGTAACTTATTAGCTCAAATTCTTTCTATGGCCAACAACTGATCTACGTTCATTTTATCTAGCTCCATGTGCATAGCTTGCAAAAGCACCTGCGACTAACACTCTACTAACTTGAAAAGGGCCTTCTCAATTACCTAACCATTTTCCAAATCCATGCTCTTTTGCTCCTAGAGGCAATATAGCTTTCCAAACTAAATCACCTTCACTAAACTTGCATGGCCTTACTTTTCCATTATAGCTCAAAGCTACTCGTAACTTATTAGCTCAAATTCTTTTTAAGACCAACAACCGATCTACGTCCATTTTATCTAGCTCCATGTGTATAGATGATGAACCTTCAAAAATTCATATTTTTACGGTTCAAATTCTGGGTTTTTATTCTCTTTTAATCTTGTTGATTGAGTTTTGTTTTCAACTTTTCTCAAGTTTTCTTTTTTTTTTTTAAATTGTGTTCTTATTACATGTTTTAACTGTTTTTGTTAGGTAATTACTCATGGAAGAAGATTGGACACTTGCACAACGAAGAAAAGCTGAAAATTCACATTCTGGTGGTCCAGCGCTCAAGCGTTGGCATGGTAGAATAGAGGCAACTTTTCTGGTCATTCAGCCCTTAGGCGTTGAAGACCCAGTGCTCAAGCGCGCAGATGGAAGTGCACAAGTTATTTTCTCTTGACGTCCAGCACTTAGGAGTTGGACGCGTAAGCTGACACGTTATTTTAATTATAAATAGAAAAGTCATGCCAAATTGAACATAGTTTTTCATCAGTTATCAAAGAGAGAAGCGATGACACAAACCCTAGTTTAGCGTGGGCACATTCAGGTGGAAGATTAGGAATAGTCTTCACCCTTTCCACTAATTTTCAATGGAGTTTGTCAATTTCTTCTCTCTGTTTTATTCTTTATCCATGTGTAACTAATTTTCCCTCGTTAAGGGGACTATGAATTTTATTCTTTGATGATGTAAATTTATTTATGTGTTTAATTTAAGTTTTTATTTCATGATTTATATGTTTATCTCTTCTTTTAATGCTTTTCTAAATCTGATCAATTTGGTAATGATTTTTTGGATTTATGCATGATTTGGGAAAATTATGCATGAACCTAGAACATGTGAGAAATGTAACATCCCCGAGAACATGTTAGGCTAGTATAAGGTTCCAGAGATAGCCTGATACTTGTTTAACATGTCTATGAAGTTTCATGGCAAACTGAGTTAGTTTAGGCACTTTGCCACAATACAGAATGTGAAAATTAGCCTAAAATAACTCAAAAAATAGTATAAATTGCCTAGATAAGAGAAATAATCATGGACAAGTTGTTTTCAAGTTATAAATGAGTCAATGAAGTTACAGTTAAAGTTTGAAAGCAAACTAAGTTTGTTTGGTATTTTTAAGCACACTGAGTAAGGGTTTTGGTACCGAATGGACTTGACATAGATATGGAAATTAATGGAAATGGAGAATTTGGTAATTAGATAAATCTTATGATTTATTCTAATACCTATGGAGGTGAGAAAACCCGAAATAATAAGATTAAAGTGTTCCTAAGAGGTATGAAATTTTAATGTTTAACTATTAAGTTAAGCCAATATTATGACTTTCTCCTCCCATTTTTCTCTTTACGGCATAAGCAAGAAACCAACAAAGGAGACTGTAACGCCCAAGTTTTTCACATTTCTCAGTACATGTGATTTTTATGAGTTTTATGATTTTTGTAATATTTTGAGATATTTTGAATATTATATTATATTTTAGATATTTTAGATATTTTGAATATTTTATTATATTTTGAGATATTTTGAATATTTTATTATATTATTGATATTTTGAATATTTTATTATATTATGGATATTTTTAGATATTTTGAATATTTTAATATATCTTAGATATTTTAAGATTTTTAAATATTTTAATATATTTTAGATATTTTTAGATATTTTGAATATTTTAATATATCTTAGATATTTTGGATTGATTTTGTGATTTTTTGAATTGTTTGATTTATTTTGATTTGTTTGTTTCTGTTTTTTAGCTTTTTGTGTGTTTGACGCTGAGCCGGAAAAATAAAATTTTTCGGGGCCGAAAAATTTTGGACTGTTAATACGGGGTCAGGGGAGCTTACTAAACTCGAAATCGGGAACAATTTTGAAAGTTTTCATTCTCTAAGAGATAAAACACAGTAGCTATTATCCATTAAGTAATAACTACCAAAAATATCTAGTCAGGTGCTTAGTCATGCACCTTGTCATCACGTGACTCACCCTGTGACTCATCACTGTGTGACTCACGGATGATGACTCGGCAAGTGACTCAAGGCTAAAGGAAGGTTCTAGGAGGCTCTAAAAATATCTTGCTTGAAAATATCTTAGCTAAATATCTTAGTTAGATATTTTGATTAGATATTTAGGTTAGATATTTTGGTTAAGAAAATATCTTGGTTAACAAATATCTAAAGCTAATCATATCATCTTTTTCATGAAGTATAATTAGGAGGGCTTTAGCTTTAGTTTTATCATTATTCATTCTATCACACCTTCACAAAAATCCTTCTCACCTTTTCTCTCCTTGTGTTCCACAATCAAGACCATTTAGAGAGCTAAGTTCCTACACTTGCTCATCTTTTATTCACTTCATCCAAGAGACCAAAAAATATACACCAAATTCTCTCACTTTCATGAAAAGCTCTCTCACTTTTCTTTCTTGAAAACCCACGACCAAGCTTGCTTTTAGAGGCCAAGTTTGTGACTTAGTTCATCTTTCTATCAATTCCATCAAGAAAACCAAAAGCTAAACACAAAACTCTCATCATTTTCTCTCAACAAAGCTCACAGCCAAGGCACCTATTTCCACATCCAATCTTCTATAATTCTATCTAACCATAGATCTTGAATCTAAACACAAATCTAACACATTTTCATGTTGAGAACATCTTCCAAATCATCCATATTCAAGCATTTTTTTCTAAACTCAAAGTTTGAGGGTTTTTAGGTGAAGTTCTTGATCTTCACTTCTAAAATTCATTTTTTAGTTCTAAGATCATAACTTGATCAATGGTCATCTTGTTGTAAGCCTTAGATGTTAATGTTTGTGTGTTTGCTTTGTGTTAAGGAACGACTTAGTGGTGGTAGGAGTTCACTCAAGGAAGACAACAAGGAGCTTTAGATCATCATTTAAGGAAAGAGGGAGATTAACCTCATCAACTAACTATGGTAGTGAGGAATGGATTATGTGTTTGTAAGTGAAGAATTCATGTGAGGATTTATTCACTTGATTGTATGGTTTTGATTGTCTGTGATTATGTAGTTATGTATGATTATATGATTGTGATAGTATGCATAATAGTGATATGGTTGTTTATTTGCTATATTGGTTTATTTATCTGATTATATGCATTCAATAGTTTGTACTTATACGCTTTATATGATGTTATAGTTTTGATAATATGCCTGAAATTGTGGGAATATGATTTAAAGATTTGTGTATGATGTATGTTATGAAATATATGTAAAAGGAAGAATTTTTGATTCCAAAGGCCAACCATGGCTCACGGCCATCTAGTCCATATTAGGGGTGATCAAGTCAAAAATAATTTACTAATTGTGTACTTAATGGATTTTGTAACAAGAATATGAATTAAGGATTTTGAAGTTTGGAAAGGAAATGAATATGATTTTATTATTTGGAGGGAATGGATTTTTGGGCAATAGTCATAAAGAATGAGTTTGAAGGAGGGTATAAAGTTTAGAATGTTCTATTTTATTTTTGAAAGGATTTTTAAGAGGAATATAGAAACGTATGGATTTTATTAGACAAAGAATGATTTTTGGCAATAGAAATAGAAAAGGAGTTTTTAAAGGTAATTTGAGATTTAAAGTATTTTATCTAAGAATAATGGAACAAAATTTTTATTATTAGATAAAAGTGATTTTTGATTATGATGATGGAGAATAAGTTTTGAAAATAATTAGAACTCAAAGTATTTTATTTAAAAGGATTTTAGTAAAGGTCATGGAAGAAGTTTTCAGTAAATTAATATAATGCAGATTTTGGAAAAAATGTTAGAAATTATTATTTAAAGGAGTTTTCATAAGAGAAATGGAAATTAAGATTCAAATTTTATATTAAAATTGGAAGGGTTCAAAATCAAGTTTAGAAAGTTAAGAAATGCTTTACGCGATTGAAAAATAGCAAGGAGACTTACGCGATTCAAAAACGGTGATTTTTTAGCTATGCGATTTAGAAAAAAATGTTTAAATATTTTTATGCGATTGAAAAAATGTTGAAAAATATTTACGCGATTTGAAAACACAACAAAAGTGTTACGCGATTGTGAAAACGCGATAAAAGTACTGCGTGATTGAGAATAAATAGTAGTTGTTGTAGGACTGACGTACTGGACCTAGGTGTATCAGTGGTATTATGTAATTGTGTGAGCGGTTATATAATATCATTGATCTAATGGTATTAGACAATTGTATGAGCGATTGTTTTAATATCATTGGGAATAGTCCAATGGTGATTTGTATTATGCGTTGAGTTATTATGCATTGAATCATTAATCATGCATTGAAAATCGTATAGACTGTGCATCAAAAGGCTATTGTTGTCTAGGAGATGAATTACACCTTAGTGTAGGTGCAATATGGGTAGTGTAGGTCACTTATTGACCTTAGGGACGTTGGGGTGCGGATTTTCCACAATGGACAATTGGTAGCCTTACTAGGCCGTGGATTAGACCGATGAAACGCACCGATGATCCGGATTGAGACACTATACTTAATCAAGATACGTAGTAGATGATTTCATACAAGGCCATGATGCGCAAACTGATGTAATTTTTATAAGCACTTGATTTTGAGGCTGACGAGGTACAAACCAATGTCTTCGTATCATTCACTCTGAAATTTTTTTGCTCTATGGAGTAGGATTGTGTCCACATGCATGGTCAGTACACACTATTGTGGTAACATGGTTCATTCGTGCTTGTCGATATAAATATTGTTGATATGTATATATTGTTGATGTATATATTATTGTAGTATTGTTAGGATTTATGTTATTGTGATACATTCTTATTGAAGTTATTTATCAATTAATAACATGATTATAAATGAGATATCTGTGATATGTGTATATATGGAATAACTTTGTTATTCATATAATTTATTTATTGTCGTATTAGGCTTGATATAGGGGATTTCACCTCTTTGCTCTATTGTTTGTCTTGTTTTATGTGTATAATTGTTGAAGTCTATGAGGTAGACAACGAGTATTCTTGGGTTTGGTCAGTGGTGATCTTTCGAGAGCGGTGATGACGTCGAGACAAGATTTCCCCAGTTTCATCTGAGTGCAATTTCATGGAGCAGTTGATGCATGACGCATTGAGATGGAGAAGGGATGTGTTCAGTACATTGGGGATGTGAGTCTGTTTATGAGTAGGACCCACCTTGGGGTTGCTACTATGTCTTTTCATGCCACTGTAGATTTGGAATTATATATGCCGGTTAGGGAGTTGTGGAGTGATATCCATTCTACTCCTAGTGAGGGTTTGACAGAGTCGACAGCTCAGACTCCCGTTTGTGGAGACATGCCCCAATTGGGGAATTTATCTGTTGGAGTTTCTGAAGTGGATTCGGAGGAGGATTAGATACAGGATCCTTGTCTTCAAGTGCTCGGACTTGGGCCTTGTTTGTTCTGGATATGGTAAGTATGTACATGTTGTTTTAAGAAAGTAATTTCCCATGTATTTATTTCACAGTTAGAAATTTATATAAATGTATTATGTATATTATTTCAGTTTGAAAACTTGGTTAAGTTTAAGTTATTCATCAAAAGAATTTTAAAATTCGTGCTTATTAATAATCAAATCTTTCATAACTCATTTCTAATTTTAAAGTTAATCCGAAAATGTGACTCTCGAAGGAAGGTGTTACAGAGACGAGAAAAGGAAAAGAAAAAGGAGGAAGAAGAAGAAGAGAGGAAGAAAAGAGAAAAAAGGAAAGGTCAAGGTTTAAGCCTCAATTCCACAGAGACTTCACAAAGAGGTAGGGGAATTGTTTGTCTTAACTCCATCTTTCTTTTCTCTCCTTATGCATCACGTTTTGATACCAAAGAGAAAAATGGGTTTTTAGTGTTATTTGAGATTTCTATGTTTGATTTTCCTCCTTTTGAGCTTGTTAATAGTTTGGTTGGTTCATAGTTGTTGTTTAGGACATAGATTGGTTCTTGTTTTTCCATGTATTTTGATGGGTTTAAAATGGGTTTTTCATGGAAAATGGATTGAGTTTTAATGCTAGATTGAAGTTTTAATATTATATTTTGATTATATACTATGATTGTTGAATGGAAAACCTTCAAGAAAGTGAATTTCTTGGAGAAAACTTGATTTGGATTCAAGATTATAGAGAAACATGTTCTGCAAAATGGTCACACCTAGGCGCATGGCTTCCACACCTAGGCGTGGTTTGATCAGTTTTCAGTTCAGGCGAGACAGAGAGTGTCACGCCTAGGCGCCACTTCCAAAATTTTTCAGCATTGAGTTTTTGAAAAATTGAGGCTTCCAATGTGCTGGGATCCTTCATAGATGTTCCTTAAAGTGTGTTATGACACAAAAAGATGTATTTCAAGAAGGGATTAAGCACCTCATGTATTTATGAAAATTAAGGATTTGATTCCCTTTTATGTAAGAGAAAGAAAATGATTTATGTGAAAGGTTATTAAAGGATGATTATGTTGAGTAATGAATTAGATATTGATGGAAATTAGTAAGTAAGTAACCAAGATTTGCCTAGATATGATTTAAGAAGTGATAAGAATGAGAAATTCAAGTAGATTTATGATATTAATGACATTTAGAAAGTGGGTTAAGGAGGTAATATATTCCCTCCCCACTATAAGGAGTAATGGTATATTTATGACATTCAAGACATTCATGACATTATACTAGTACAACTCGTATTGCATCATATCCATACATCATAGCATAACATATGCATTTTCAGGCAGTTGTATGGGCAGTTGTCTTATCCATTGCATTTTCAGACAACTGTATGGTCGATTGTCTTATCCTTTGTATAAACTAGTTCAGATTATGTTTAACTAGGAACATTACAAAAAGGGATAAATGTAATTGTTCTTGAAATATTGAATAGTAAATTAAGTATTGTTTTCAGCTTTAACTACAAGATCTGTTGAGTAATAGTTTAATTGTCATTTGTAGTTATATTTAATGTTTATGAGTTGTATATATATTCAATATGGATATTATAACTACTATTATTGGTACATTACTACTGAGAATTTTAGATTCTCACCGGGTGTTGCCATGTAAATCCAGGTGGAAGCTCGTCCAGTGGCCAGTAGAAAGAAGAAGACTGAAGAGTAGTTTAGTATTATTATACTTTAGTTTCAGTTTGTACAACATGTATATATTTATTTTAGACTTGTAAATAGTTATACATGTATATATTGAAGTTTGTTTTTACAAGGCTTTCCATAATAAATTCTTTATATGAATAATTATGGATTAATTGAATATTATAAGTTAGCTATAACATGACTAATACTGTTTAAACAAATATATTAGGTTTTCAGTATTAGGATGTTACAATAAACACCACAATTTTTGCAATCACTAGGAATAGATGTTATGGGTTGTGTGATCTTTCTTTTAATTCTCTTATTTTTTTTATAAAGTCTTCTCTATTTGGGGTTAGACTAAGTGATTCGTTAATTCTAAATAGTGTGAAGAAGATTAACTTACCAATGAATTTGATATTAATTAATTTTGAGAATTTGATCATGAATTATGGAATAGAACTTAATTAAATTACTATTTGAATTTGCTCGGAAGAATTCAAGTGAAGTCTGAACCCTAACATTTTAGTACCATTGTTATTCAACCTTTACTTACTTGCTTTGTTTTTCTCTTATTACTTTTATATATTTTCTTATTAATTGTTTTCTTTAAATTACATTTTTCTATCAACTCTTACTTTTTGATCGCTTGAATAATGTTGTTTTGATTAACTTAGTAATTGTTGACATAATCCTCGTGGGACGATACTAACACTCACTTTTCATTACTTTTGTGATTTGGTGCACTTGCTATTCTCACAACAAGTTTTTGGCACCGTTGTCAGGGGTTATTGATTGCTAATATTATGTAGTGGTTAAAAAAGCACCAATTTAAGCATTTATTTTACTTTGTTTATTTTTTATTTTTAGTTGCTTATTTCTTCATTTTTAATTGATTTTCTTTACTTCACTCTTGGTTGCTTGTTTGTTTATGCAAGGTAGAGTGAACTCAGAAGAATTAATTTTCAATCCAGAGATAGAGAGAACAGAAAGAGCAAACAAGAAAGCAGTAAGAGAAAGAAGGAGATTTGAAGAAGAAACTATGGTTGGAAATACTGAGGAACAAAGACGTACTTTGGCTGATTATTCAACTCCATTTGCTTAGAGGGTTGTTACCAATATAGTGCGACCTAATATTCAAGCTAACAATTTGGAGATTAAACTAACTCTTCTTCAGTTGGTGCACCAAGATTAGTTTGGGGATACTCAGTCAGAAGACCCCAATCTTCATTTTAACAACTTCTTGTAGCTCTGTGACACCATAAAGTACAACAGAGAGAGTGATGATGCCATCAGGTTAAGGCTTTTCCCATTTTCTCTGAGGGATTAGCCTAATAACTGGCTACAAGTCCAGCCTCAAGGAAGCATCACTACTTGGGATGGTTTAGTCAGCAAGTTTCTTACTTAATACTTTGCCTAGGAGTGAAATAGCATGTTTTACTTAGAATCAGGGATAATCTTTGTACGAAGCTTGGGAGAGATTTAAAGAATTATTGAGAAAATATCCACACCATGCTTTTGAGATTTGGCAACAAGTACAAATATTTTATATTGGTTTGAATCATTCTAATAGAGCAATGGTTGATGCATCTGCAAGTAGGATTCTAAACACAAAAACTCTAGAAGAGACTCAAGAATTATTTGAGACTATGACTATTAATGAGTACCAGTTGCCTAGTGGAAGATCTACAGTTGAATAGGGAGTTATAGAGCTTGGCGTCATTGATACTTTACTTGTGCAGAATAAGACTATTATGCAACAAATTGCCAACCTCACCAAGCAAGTTAGTAGTATGCAAGTAAATTTAGTTAATCACCAAGGCTTAACTTGCGATTTCTGTGCAGGCAACCATGTTAATGATCAATGTGAGACAGGAAATTCAGGTGTCATTGCTCCAGAGCAAGTCAACTATATGGGAAATCCTTCAAGACCATAAGATAATCCTTACTCTAATACATATAATCCAGCTTGGAGGAATCATCCTAATTTCTCTTAGAAGAGTCAAGCAGTACTATTGAATGCTCAACCCAAGTAGAAGACTCCTATTGAGATTGCACTTAAAAAGCTCTTGGAATAGACATCTTTCGTGCAGCAAACTTCTTCTTTTATGCAACAGACCTCAACTTTTAGGTAGGAATCAAAGGATAATTACAAGAATCAAGAGGATGCTATTAGAAGTCTGGAAAATCAAGTGGGGCAAATTTGAAGATAGCTTGCAAAAAGACCTCCAAGTAGCTTGCCCAGTGACACCATGGTCAACCCAAAAGAGCATTGTAAGGTGATCACTTTAAGAAGTGGAAAGACCTTGGAAGAATGTGTGAAAGATACACCCAGCTTTTCAAAACTTGAGAAAAAGAAAGAGGATATTCCAACTGAAAAGGTAACAATTCAGGATGACAATAATGATGAAAAAGCCAAAGAGGAACAACCAAGGGTACAGAGAAAGAAGAAAAATCTAGAGCAGAAGAAAACATATGATCCCTCACTATATGCTAGGCTTCCATTTCCTCAAAGGTTGAAGAAGGAGAACCAAGAGAGGCAATTCTCCAAATTCTTAGACGTTTTCAAGAAACTACAAATAAATATTGCTTTTGCTGAAGCACTTGAGCAGATGCCCTTTTACACTAAATTCATAAAGGACCTGTTATCAAAGAATATGAAGCTAAAAGAGGATGAGACCGTGATGCTTACCGAAGAGTGCAGTGCTATAATTCAGAGGAAATTGCCACCTAAATTGAAAGATCTAGGTGGTTTCACTATCCCTTGCACCATCGGGAAGCTTACTATTGGGAAAGCTCTATGTGATTTGGGGGCTAGCATAAATCTTATGCCAATATCCATGGTGCACAAACTGGAAATTAAAAAAGTGAAATCAATGATGATCTTTCTCCAATTAGTTGATCGGTCTATCAAACATGTGTTGGTTAAGGTCAATAAATTCATTTTTTCTAGCAAATTTTGTTGTCCTAGATATGGAAGAAGATGCAGACATTTCCCTCATTCTGGACAGACATTTCTTAGCAACTGAGATAACATTGATTGACGTGCAATAATGTGAGCTTATGTTGAGGGTGCAAGATGAGAAGGTCATTTTTTTGAGGCAATGAAACATCATATGGAAGATGAATAGTGCCTTAGGGTGGACGTCATTGATTCTTTTGTTGATAAGACTTTAAAGCAGAGCTTTCCAGCATCAGTGGATGATCATGAAGAAACACACTAGATACACTTGAGTGCATACCCCATTTGGAAGCTTTGCCAGTTTTCCCTCATTCAAACTTATTGAAAGAAGATATGATGAAAGAAAATATAGATAAAGAGGAGCCACCAAAGCTAGAATTAAAGCTACTTCCCTCTAACCACATACATGTTTTTCTTTGTGAGAATAACACTTTTTCAGTAATTGTCAATGTTGAGCTCAACTTTGAAGAGGAAGAGAAGCTTTTGAGGGTTTTGAGAGAACACAAGTCACCTATAGGGTGGACTATTGATGATCTTAAGGGCATTAGTTCTACGATCTGCATGCATAAGATCTTAATGGAAGATGATTACAAATCGGTGATTCAACCATAAAGGAGATTAAATCCTACATGAAGGAAGTGGTGAGAAAAGAAGTGATGAAGCTGTATGATGCATGTATTATCTTTCTTATATAAGAAAGTTCATGGGTAAATCTAGTACAAGTCGTCTCGAAGAAAGGAAGGATGACAGTGATAGCAAATGATAAAAATGAACTCATTCCGACTAGGACTATCACTGGTTGGCGGATGTGTATAGATTATATGAGACTTAATGATGCAACAAGGAAGGATCATTTTCCCCTCTTATTCATTGATTAGATGGTAGAGAGACTAGCAGGTTACACTTATTGTAAGACCCTGAAAATTGCCTAATTATTGTTATATATGTTTTTTATAATTTTTGTGATTTTTGTGAATTATTTGGGTGATTTAGATTATTTTATTATATTTCTTAATTTTTGTGCATGTTATGCGGGGCTGGAAAGATAAAATTTTCCAAAGACCGAAAAATTTTGGACCGTGAACTGGGGCCAAGGGATCTTACTAAACCCGAAGTCGAATACAGTTTACGAACTTTCATTATCTCAAATTTTATTTGACAAATAAAATCAGGGTACGTCATATTATCTAACGGACAATAAACACTAGTTTTGTTAATAGTAACTCTTGTCCATTGGGTAATAACTTGTTGTGGATGGTTCTAGATGTGATCTTAGTCATCTTTTTCTAAAAGCTTTCCTTGATGACATCTTCCATGTGACATCACTTAGATGACATCACTTGTTGACTTTCCAAAAAGTGAACTAATAGAAAGTTAGCTTCCTCCTAAGTAAGCTTTTTAGAGAAAACTTGATGGAGAAGTTTTGCATTTCTCTCTCTTCCTTGGAGAAGCCCACGACCAAGAGGCTTCTTGGGCAAGTTTCTATTAATTTTTTTTCTATCATCATTTAGTTTCATTCACCCTTCAAGAAACAAAGAAAAAGCTACACACTTTTTCTCTCTTATTTTTCTTCTCTCATTTTCTCTCTAGTGGCTCACGGCCACCACCCTCCAAGTCCCTTTTCTATCTTGTTTGCTCCAAGCAATTATACTTCTTGAATCTACACACCCTTTGGATGATTTTCTAGGTTGTGATCATTATCTAATTCTCTCATCTCTATCATTTTTTTTCAAGCCCTAACTTGAAGCTTTTAAGGTGAGATTTTAATCTTTCTTTCTTTCTTTCTTTCTTTTTCATGTTCAAGACCATCATTTTGATCAACGGTCTTCTCTTTTCAAGCCTTAAATCTAATATGTATGTGCTTGTTGACACAAGGGTTTGATTGTTGGTGGAAGACGTTGGCTTCAAAAGAGGCACCAAGGAGTTTTTTTTATCTATACCTTAGGTAAGAGGGAGATTATCCTCTTCAATCATCCATGGTGGTGAGAGATGAATTTTGTGTGTATGTGTGAATAATCCATGTATGGATTCATTCACTTGTTTGTATAAGTTCAATGCTTTGTGATTATTTGCTTTTATTGCTTTGAATATTATGCATGAACTTCCTAGAATAGAAATATGATGATTGTTATATGTTGTATGATATGAATCACATGGAAAAGAAAAAGATTTTTTGGTCCCATTGACCTTGAGGCTCATAGCTAAGTAGGTAAAAATAGGATGTCGAAGACAAAATTTTGTATCAATTGGGAATTTAATAAATTAAGTGATTAGTGATTTATAAAATTAAGGTATTCTAATCAAGAAAGTTTTCTAAAGGTAATGGAAAAATGGTTTTGTAAATTAAAGTAATATGGACTTTGGTGAGTAATGTTAGAAAAAATTTTTCTTGAAAAGTTTTATTATAATGGACATTGGAAATTGAGGTTGACTTCTATATTGAGTTTTTAAAAGTTTCAAAATGGAGTTTTAAATTTGCAATGATGATGTTGCGTAACTAAAAATAAATGGAGATTTTGTTGTCATGCCCACAAGGGGGGACCCAGACTTATTGATGATTGTTATGGCCAAGTTGTGACATATGGTTACAAAGAAATCATAACATTGTTGAATGTGTATGCATTGAGTCATTCATCATTCATTGTGAAAGTATGTTGGACTTTGTTTTGTTAAGGCTATAAGCCTAGGAGATGAATTACACCTTTGTGCGGGTGCGATATGCGTAGTGTAGGTCATTGGTTGGGGTGTCGGGGTACGGCTTATCCCACAAGTGGCCAGTTGGTAGCTTCACTGCGTTGTGGTATAGACTGATGCAAATGCACCAATGATTCGGACCGAGACACTATCCTTAATCACGATCTGGTGTAGACTGTCTTGTATAAGCCATGTTGTGCAAATTGAGAAAAATGAAAGCACTTGAATTGAGGCTAACGAGATACAGACAAATGTCTTCTAGAACATTCTCTCCAAAATTATGTTTAACACCATGGAGTAGGAAATTAGTCCATTGTGCATATGCATAGTCAGTCGACATCTCATTGTGACATTTACATATATGTTAAATTATCTGTTGAATTATCCATTAGAATATTTATTGAATTATTTGCAATATGAAACAATGATTATATGTGTATTTTTGTATTTTGAATGGCAATACTGTCATTGTTATTTCTATGCTGCCATGTTGGTATTGTTGTAGGAGATCTCACCTCTTTATCATGTTATTCTGTTGTGTATATATTTATATGCTGGATGAAGACTGAGAAGAAGGTGAAGTATATTTCACCTTTATGTTGCTTTGTTTTTTTGGCGATGGTGGCAAGGAGAGATTTCGTTGGTTTTGTCAGAGTACAGTTCCTTGATGGTACATATGCATGGTGTAACGCACCTAAATATACCAACTGCAGCGCAATCGTCATTACACCACAGTTACTAAATCCAGGTGTGTCACAGTCATAATAACAGTAGTTTCCAAATTCTGGAGTTTAATTTTTTTTTTCCTTTTCGCATTTATGCATAAGTAGAAAATATGAGCCATGAATGAAATATGAATGTATTCGACCCCTAATACAACCATTGGAATGAAATCACGTTCTTTATATATATATATAGCCAACTTACACGAATCACTGATAACATAGAATATAATAATTACAGAGTCAAATAAAATACAGTGGGAATAAAAACATTAAAGGGGAGGAGTAGTAACCCAGGGATGGGTACTACCAGCAGACAAGGCCGCAACCCCATATGCACATGACACACGGTGCCCCAGTTAACACGACAGGCATCAATGTCACCACACGGCTGCGCTCTTACGTAGTCGACGAAATCTTGTCCAGATGCTCAAGTCAATCAATCAAGGTATAGTCCCTCTTTATCTTCCTCACGATCCTTTATCAAATATAAATGTAAAATAAAAATGCACAAACGTAGGAAAGAGGTGAGATTGCCAGCTTTCAGTACCAACAGGGCAGCAAGAAAATAAATGGCGTCGAACGCCCACAAGAGACACAGTTAATACATACAAGTACAGTAATACATGAAAGCAATTAACGAGAGTAAAGCAGCAAAGAACAATAGATAACATTATCCATAGCCAGCTAGCAACATTAGCATTACCAAGAATCAAATAAATACCACAGTCATAATAGTAAACACATTATTCAATTATAAATGCTCAATGGACCATGTGACTGACAACTCACAATGCAACAAGGGTACCAAAGTTCCTACTCCGTGGAGCTAGACATAAATATTTTCGGAGTGAATGATCAAGGAGTAATGCCAGTGTATCGTTAGCCTTAAAATATAGTGTGCTCATCTCATAAAAACATTTGCGCAAAATGGCTCACACATGGCACCTCAACAGTTGATCGCGACATAGGACAGCGTCTCAGGCAGGATCGTCGGTGTGTTGCACTGGTCTATCCCACGGCCCCAGCGGAGCTACCACTGTCTATTGTGAGACACCCACACCCCGACGCCCCCAAGGCCAACGACATATGACACCTACGCTTAGTCTATTCGCACCCGCACAAAGGTGTTATTCAAACTCCTAGGCAACATAGCCTTCTCAACAATGTCCCACGGACAATACACATGCATGATGACCCAATGTCCAATCATGTATGTTCATCAATGATGCATTCAGCATAAGTTTTTCCTCAATAGCATATAAGCATTATTCAATGTCCAACATGACATATCAACCATGTATTTATTAAAAATTTCCTCAATGGCACATCATCATTCTTATCTCATTGAGTACTACATCAATAATTCTCAGCATCAACATGTATTCCTCATTACACACATACCACAATTTCCATGTCATGGATCCAAGAATTCCATATTCAAAAATCATTTCTTCTCTATTGATATGAATGCACATTCCTATCACAATTTAGTAAAGTAAAATCCTTGAATCCAGGGTTTTTAGGTTATGTTTGAGTTACAAAGGACAAAGAACCATAATCTCAATCATTTCCAGCTCAAAAATCTCATTTTTGGTCTTGGTAATCGATTACAGCACCCTTGTAATCGATTACCTGAGAAACAGAACCTCTGTAATCGATTACAATCTCATTGTAATCGATTACGTGATTCCCAGAATCATGTTTCGTAACTTCAAGGCACTGGTAATCGATTACACAACCGTGGTAATCGATTACCAATTGGACAGAACCTCCGTAATCGATTACCCACCAGTTGTAATCGATTACGTGATTCCCAGAAGCACCATTTCGTGACATCAGAGGCTTGGTAATCGATTACACTCATCTTGTAATCGATTACAAGCTAAACAAAATCTCTGTAATCGATTACACACCAGATGTAATCGATTACTAGATTTCCAGAATCACGATTTTGTATCTTTAAGAGCTGGTAATCGATTACAAGCCCCGTGTAATCGATTACCACACGTAAACTTGCAGAAAACAGAGTTCTTCAGGTCCTCTAACTCAAACCAAACCATTCCTCATCATATTTAATCAACAAGATACTCAAATACACTTTCAAATCATGCAAGAGACATCAATAAATCATACAAACCCAACAAAATACATTATCATCAAGAACAACATAAAAATGAGAGAACTTTATACATGGATTCAAAAATCAACAACAACACACATACAAGACATTCCCTTACTACCAAGGTTAGTTGAAGAGGATCATCTCCCTCTTACTTATTTGAAAGACAACACAATGTGTTACCTCTTCTTGCCCTAGATTTTCATTTTCCCCCTTCAAGAAGAACACCAATGTGAGTGATTTTCATAATGTCTACTCAAACCATGGAAAAATGAGTTCTTGATCACATAGGTGACCAAGAAAAACGAAAATGAGGAGAAAGTGAAAGAAAGGTTAAGACTTTACCTCCAAGCTCAAAGCTTTAGCTTCAATGGTGAAAAAATGGAGGAAGAAGAAGAAGAACCAAGAATAACCACCAAGGAGAATAGTCTTGGAATAATGGAAGAAGGCTAGATATGAGTTTAGTTGTAGCAAACAATGGAGATGATCTCCAATGAGAGGGTGTGTACGGTGGTGAAGCAAGGAGAAGAAGAGAAGAGAAGGAGAAGAGAAGAGAAGAGATAAAATGAAAATGTGATTATGGGCTTTCAATGCCATCTGCCGTGTAAGAAGAGTGGGGAGGGAAGAGAGAGAAAATGTGTTACAAGGGAAATTGCTAGGAAGCTTCCCATAACAAGCTTGGATTAAATTTAATCCTTCTTTTGAAATTAAAACTAGTAGATGTGATACAAAAATCAGATTTTGAATAATGTGATAATATTTTTAATACATGTTATTATTTATTGGACAATAGTTATAGTTGGTAGAAGTCAGCATTAACAACTCTGATAGATAAATTCTTCACAGTATTTTATTATCTCATCTGTTAAGATTTCTCAAAAAATATGAAATCTTGTAAACTGTGTCCGGCCTCGGGTTTAGTAAGATCCCCCGTCGACGTTTCCATAGTCCAAAGTTCTCGGGAAAAATATTTCATTTTTCCGACTCTGTTCAATACGCACGCAAAATAAGGAATAATATTAAAATATTCTGCGTTCTCCGAAAAATCCAGAAAAATTTCTAAAAATCCCAAATATTGTAAACTGATCACTTGTTCTAAAATTATAAATTTTCGGGGTGTTACAACTCTCCCCAACAAATAGAAATTTCATCCTCGAAATTTTCATTCTCTAGGATAAATATCGATGTTGTTTCTTCACCTTATGTTTTGACCTCCATATCGCGCTTCTAATCACGTCAATTCAAATTGTTATTACCAATGTGATTTCTCTGCCTCCATGTGGTTTGCTCTCCTAGTCTCGATCTTACCGGAAGCATTTCATGGGTCAGACTCTCTTTCAACCGTATTGTGTCCCGTTCGATGATATGGCTGGGTCCAGAGATATACTTTCGTGATCATGACATATGGAAGACATCCTGAAGATTTAAAAAGAAAGGATAGCAAAGATTAGTTACGAATACTGAACCAGTCTGAAAAAGAATTTAGGAAAATCCGTAGAATTTAAGAGTGAGTCTTCTAGGCTTGAGGATACGACCGACCCCAGTCGTAGGTGTGACTTTCGAGGAGACATGCTCTCCTTCTTCGAATTCAAGAGGTTTCCTTCTTTTGTCCGCATAACTCTTCTGCCGACTCTGAGCCGTTTTCATCTGCTCCTGAATCATTTTAGCCTTCTCAGTTGTCTGCTGAATGAGTTCAGGTCCAACGGCAAGCCGTTCTCCATCTTGATACCGGCACAGAGGCGTCCAACACCTCCGCCCATATAGAGCCTCATAGGGCGCCATCCCTATACTTGAATGGTAACTGTTGTTGTAGGTGAATTCCACCAATGGTAAGATTTCATCCCAATCTCCAGTTTGCTCTATCGCACAAGCTCTCAGCAGATCCTCTAATGACTAGATTGTCCTCTCTGATTGGCCATCAGTCTGCGGATGGTATGCCGAACCCAATCGCAACTTCGCTCCCATAACTTCTTGAAAACTCTTCCAGAACTTAGACGTAAACCTTGGATCTCTGTTGGAAATGATACTTGTGGGCACACCATGAAGCCTGACAATTTCACTAACATATATCCGACTCAACTTTTCCAATGGATATCTTATGTTGATTGGCAAAAAGTGAGCTGATTTTGCAAGCCGATCCACAATTACCCATATTGAGTCATTTCCTTTCTTAGTCCTTGGCAACCCGACAATAAGGTCCATGGCAATACCATCCCATTTCCATTTGGGGATAGTCAAGGGTTGTAACAGTCCAGTTGGTCTTTGATGTTCAATCTTCGTTTTCTGGCAGACCAAACAAGATGACACGCATTTAGCAACGTCTTTCTTCATCCATTGTTACCATCACTTCTGTTTTAGATTTCGACATACCTTGATCACTCTGGTGTGTAAACTCGGTCTACTCTCATGAGTTTCATTGGGAATAAACTCCTTAAGTTCCAAATCATCTGGTATTGCAACCTTCACCTGTGAACATTAAGATTCCATCGAGTTCCTTCCTCGCATTCCGACACCATGCTTTGTCTTAATAGCTTCTTCTTGTCTTGTAGAAATTAGTCACTATTCTACTTCTCTTGAATCCTTCTCAACAGATCATTCGAAATAGTGACTATATCTAGACATACCTCATCCAGCGTCATTTCTAATGGCAGCCACCTGTTCTCGAATTACTCTACTAATTCCTTCCTCTCGACCATCATAAATGAAGGTTTTAGGCAGTTTCCGGTTCAAAGCGTCCGCCATGGAGTTTTCTTTTTTGAGATGACTCTAAAGTTAGGGATCATGTTCCTTCAAAATCTTTAGTCACTTCTCTGCCTCATGTTTGGTTCCTTCTCATCGAATAAATACTTCAGGTTCTTGTGACAGCGAAGGGCATGGAGTATTGCTCCATATAGAAAGTGTCTCTATATTCTTAGAGCAGATACAATAGCGGTCAATTACAAGTCACGGATCGGACATTCTCCTCACGCACCCTCAACTACCGTAAGGCGCAAGCCACAACTCCCCAGCTTTTCATGAGTGCATCCCAACCTTGATGTGAAGCATCACAAAACACTTCGAAGGTTTCATTGAGATTGGGCAGTATCAAAATCGGAATATTTCCTCACTCTTTGAAAACTTTCTCCGCCTGTGCTGGTCCGTAAAAGTTTTGATTCTCTTTTTGTAATCGGAGCAAGTTGTTCTACTATCTTCGAGAATCTGTCGATACTCCTTCGATAAAACCAACCAATCCCACTAGCTATGAATCTCCTTCACGGTTTTCGATCTTTCCTTTTGAGGAACTGCTTCAACCTTTTTGTGAATCCACACGATTCCTCCATTTGGAATTTCATGATCCAAAACGGAACCTCCTCAAACGAGAATCCGCACTCTGATACTTTGGTACTTACTCCCCCTTCTTTAAAGTTAGGAAAACTATATCGAGATGTCCAACGTATCTCCCCACATCTTCGAGAATAGGTCAGAATGTCATCATTAATGACAACGACGATTCCGTTCTAGGTAAGGATAGAAAATACAATTCATGTTGTCAAAGAATACAACAAGAGCGTTTGTCACTCCGGCTGACATCACGGGATACCCATAATGTCGAAAGCACACTCGAAAAATCATCTTGGGGACATTCTCTATCTCCACGAATCCATCGGTGACCAGGACATACATCTATCTTGGAGAGAACAATGATTTCCTTCTCGCTGATCTATCAAATCATTCACCTTCCTCCAAGAATACTCATCTTTGATCATACTCTTGTTTAACTGGCGATAATCCTCGTATCACCGAGAAATTTTTATTCTTCTCCTTAACCGACAGCATCTTAGCTCAACACGCGGAACTCTTTGGCTATTAGAGTGGCATTTACATTCCCTTTACTCTTGGTCCTTTACGGAAAACATTACATGTACCCTCAGGTTCCTTTCTTTTAAGAGGCTTAGACCATGTTGGCCGTTACGAGTTTAAAAGTCTTAGTTTCAAAAATCTCTAAGGTTTTTATCGGAACGACCTAGCCGACAAATAATCAGAAAACTACCGATCAATTTCTAAAATCATGAACTCGAATAGATATGATTCGAGGTAAGCAAGATAGGTTAACAAAAGACTCGATCTTTAATAGAAATAGGATAGGTTACACAACTTAGGTGTCAACGACAAGTCTTAGTAACAGAAATGGAAACAACTAAGCCGAAGATAATAAAGATAAGGATGAATCCGAGTGATCCATACAGTCATAAATCGTAAAAGGAGGGGTTACCCCCAGAATTATACAGCACGATTATGGGATCATCATTTGAGGTATAACTTCCACGGTTTAGATCTCCGAATTTTGAAGTCTCAGCACCTCCCAGGGTATAAGTCCTGGCTTCTGCTTGTGGTTCCACAGCCCTTACAGCATTGACTGAAGAATTTGCCTTTGCTCGGTCGCAGTTGCGGGAGACGTGTCCAGGCTTTCCACATCTAAAACACATTATCCCTTTGATCTTACACTCCCTTGTGAAGTGTTCCTTTCCGCATTTCATACATCTTGGCGAGGATGTCGGGGTCTGACTGGATACACCACCGCTAGTACTTTGTCTAGAAGTTGGTTGTTGTTGTTTCCCTGATACCCGTGCATATACTTTCCGCTTAAACTGGTTAACTTTTCTATTATTTCTCTTTTGGAATCTAGGTAGTCCAAGTTTGCCCCAAAGCCGACTGTCCTCCAACAGATTCTGAACCTCAACTTCCAATTCTCGTTGTTGCGTGGCCCTCCAATCATGGTAAGTTGTCACCGCAACTATCATTTGCCTTTCTTCGGCAGTGGCAGCCATACTCCTATGGTCTTGTCCCGCGCTCACATGTATACGTCTGTCGCGAGCCACCGCCCTTGCATGTCTACTGCGAGCCATTGAATCTCTCTGAAGACGAACATAATTACAACAAACAAAAATCACTTCAAACAATGTTATCTCCCTATGAAAACCAAATACAAAGAGTCATACAATTCATACAATTCAAACAAGACCAATTCAATTCCATACAACCGAACAATCTCCAGCTCGAACTTCTTCATTCCGCTTCCACAGCATAATCCCTCGTAAGCCGTCAACTTCCAAACCACTTCTCGAATCTAGTTTACACCAACTATTTCTTTCTCCAGAAGATCGGTTTTCCAAAACCTTCTGATCTCCTCACAAAAGAAATCCTATTTTCCTAACACAGTACGCCTAGGTGAAGTCATAGTTTCTTGTACACACATAACAATACATATTGAGTAGGCCAATCCTCAATATCATGCAACTGTATAACAGTAGCCATCAATATTCAACCTACGGCAAGTCATGCATTCCTTTCCCATCATCTCAATCAAGAGACAAGGAAGTGCACAACAGATCAAATTCTAATATGCCTAAACATAGCAAGTCCATACCCCGGCTCAACAGGATGAACTGCTTTGATACCACCAAAGTGTAATGCACCTAAATATACCAACTGCAGCGCAATCGTCATTACACCACAGTTACTAAATCCAGGTGTGTCACAGTCATAATAACAGTAGTTTCCAAATTCTGGAGTTTAATTTTTTTTCCTTTTCGCATTTATGCATAAGTAGAAAATATGAGCCATGAATGAAATATGAATGTATTCGACCCCCAATACAACCATTGGAATGAAATCACGTTCTTTATATATATATATATAGCCAACTTACACGAATCACTGATAACATAGAATATAATAATTACAGAGTCAAATAAAATACAGCGGGAATAAAAACATTAAAGGGGAGGAGTAGTAACCCAGGGATGGGTACTACCAGCAGACAAGGCCGCAACCCCATATGCACATGACACACGGCGCCCCAGTTGACACGACAGGCATCAATGCCACCACACGGCTGCGCTCTTACGTAGTCGACGAAATCTTGTCCAGATGCTCAAGTCAATCAATCAAGGTATAGTCCCTCTTTATCTTCCTCACGATCCTTTATCAAATATAAATGTAAAACAGAAATGCACAAACGTAGGAAAGAGGTGAGATTGCCAACTTTCAGTACCAACAGGCAAAGAAGAAAATAAATGGCGTCGAACGCCCACAAGAGACACGATTAATACATACAAGTACAAGTAATACATGAAAGCAATTAACGAGAGTAAAGCAAACAAAGAACAATAGATAACATTATCCATAGCCAGCTAGCAACATTAGCATTACCAAGAATCAAATAAATACCACAGTCATAATAGTAAACACATTATTCAATTATAAATGCTCAATGGACCATGTGACTGACAACTCACAATGCAACAAGGGTACCAAAGTTCCTACTCCATGGAGCTAGACATAAATATTTTCGGAGTGAATGATCAAGGAGTAATGCCAGTGTATCGTTAGCCTTAAAATATAGTGTGCTCATATCATAAAAACATTTGCGCAAAATGGCTCACACATGGCACCTCAGCAGTTGATCGCGACATAGGACAGCGTCTCAGGCAAGATCGTCGGTGTGTTGCCTTGTCTATCCCACGGCCCCAGCGGAGCTACCACTGTCTATTGTGAGACACCCACACCCCGACGCCCCCAGGGCCAACGACATATGACACCTACACTTAGTCTATTTGCACCCGCACAAAGGTGTTATTCAAACTCCTAGGCAACATAGCCTTCTCAACAATGTCCCACGGACAATACACATGCATGATGACCCATTGTCCAATCATGTATGTTCATCAATGATGCATTCAGCATAAGTTTTTCCTCAATAGCATATAAGCATTATTCAATAACCAACATGACATATCAACCATGTATTTATTAAAACATTTCCTCAATGGCACATCATCATTCTTATCTCATTGAGTACTACATCAATAATTCTCAGCATCAACATGTATTCCTCATTACACACATACCACAATTTCCATGTCATGGATCCAAGAATTCCATATTCAAAAATCATTTCTTCTCTATTGATATGAATGCACATTCCTATCACAATTTAGTAAAGTAAAATCCTTGAACCCAGGGTTTTTAGGTTATGTTTGAGTTACAAAGGACAAAGAACCATAATCTCAATCATTTCCAGCTCAAAAATCTCATTTTTGGTCTTGGTAATCGATTACATCACCCTTGTAATCGATTACCTGAGAAACAGAACCTCTGTAATCGATTACAATCTCATTGTAATCGATTACGTGATTCCCAGAATCACGTTTCGTAATTTCAAGGCACTGGTAATCGATTACACAACCGTGGTGATCGATTACCAATTTGACAGAACCTCCGTAATCGATTACCCACCAGTTGTAATCGATTACGTGATTCCCAGAAGCACCATTTCGTGACATCAGAGGCTTGGTAATCGATTACACTCATCTTGTAATCGATTACAAGCTAAACAGAATCTCTGTAATCGATTACACACCAGATGTAATCGATTACTAGATTTCCAGAATCACGATTTTGTATCTTTAAGAGCTGGTAATCGATTACAAGCCCCGTGTAATCGATTACCACGCGTAAACTTGCAGAAAATAGAGTTCTTCAGGTCCTCTAACTCAAACCAAACCATTCCTCATCATATTTAATCAACAAGATACTCAAATACACCTTCAAATCATGCAAGAGACATCAATAAATCATACAAACCCAACAAAATACATTATCATCAAGAACAACATAAAAATGAGAGAACTTTATACATGGATTCAAAAATCAACAACAACACACATACAAGACATTCCCTTACTACCAAGGTTGGTTGAAGAGGATCATCTCCCTCTTACCTATTTGGAAGACAACACAATGTGTTACCTCTTCTTGCCCTAGATTTTCGTTTTCCCCCTTCAAGAAGAACACCAATGTGAGTGATTTCCATAATGTCTACTCAAACCATGGAAAAATGAGTTCTTGATCACATAGGTGACCAAGAAAAACGAAAATGAGGAGAAAGTGAAAGAAAGGTTAAGACTTTACCTCCAAGCTCAAAGCTTTAGCTTCAATGGTGAAAAAATGGAGGAAGAAGAAGAAGAACCAAGAATAACCACCAAGGAGAATAGTCTTGGAATGATGGAAGAAGGCTAGATATGAGTTTAGTTGTAGCAAACAATGGAGATGATCTCCAATGAGAGGGTGTGTACGGTGGTGAAGCAAGGAAAAGAAGAGAAGAGAAGGAGAAGAGAAGAGAAGAGATAAAATGAAAATGTGATTATGGGCTTTCAATGCCATCTGCCGTGTAAGAAGAGTGGGGAGGGAAGAGAGAGAAAATGTGTTACAAGGTAAATTGCTAGGAAGCTTCCCATAACAAGCTTGGATTAAATTTAATCCTTCTTTTGAAATTAAAACTAGTAGATGTGATACAAAAATTAGATTTTGAATAATGTGATAATATTTTTAATACATGTTATTATTTATTGGACAATAATTATAGTTGGTAGAAGTCAGCATTAACAACTCTGACAGATAAATTCTTCACAGTGTTTTATTATCTCATCTGTTAAGATTTCTCAAAAAATGTGAAACTTTGTAAACTGTGTCCGGCCTCGGGTTTAGTAAGATCCCCCGTCGACGTTTCCATAGTCCAAAGTTCTCAGGAAAAATATTTCATTTTCCCGACTCTATTCAATAGGCACGCAAAATAAGGAATAATATTAAAATATTCTGCGTTCTCCGAAAAATCCAGAAAAATTCCTAAAAATCCCAAATATTGTAAACTGATCACTTGTTCTAAAATGATAAATTTTTGGGGTGTTACACATGGCGCATTGACTGGGCTGCTGAGAACGTTAGATATATAGGGGATGTGACTATATCTATTCGCAAGACCCGCGATGGGCACCCTTTCTTTTCTCTTGATGTTACTTTACGCTTGGAGTTTAACATGCCCATTAGAAAACTATGGGGTGACCACTTTTATACCCCTCAGGAGGACTTGTTTGTATTTTCTGCTCGGGCCCCTGCCCGTGAGCTTGGGGCTCCTATTAGGATTACCTCTTCTGAGGAGGATCCGTCTGAGGGTCTTTCTCAGTAGCTTTGGGGGTCTGATATATTTTGTTGTTTTGGTGGTTGTTATTTATAATATTGTTTTTTGGTATGTAAAGCTTATACTTTTATTTTGCTAAGAACTCATGATGTATATGTGCCTATAATATGTATATTTTGATTTGGTGTATGGGATGTTCCTTATATCCTTTTCTACAAAGTTTTTGTTTTCCGCATATAAATATAAATATAAATATAAATAAAATAAAAAAAGAAGAATCCAAGGATAAATCATTTTATAAAAAAGTTTTATATTAAGTAGTTTCGTTTTTTGTCAATGTGACACCCGTCGGAGGGCGTTACACCTATTACTTCTTTTTAGATGATTATTCTGGCTATAATCAGATCTTGGTAGCACTCGAGGATCATGAGAAGACTGCGTTCACTTGTCCATATGGAATCTTCACATATCGGAGGATTCCCTTCGAATTATGCAATGCTCATGCAACTTTTCAAAGGTGTATGCTTTTTATTTTTTCTAATATGATTGAAAAGTTTGTTGAGATCTTTATGGATGATTTTTTCATTTTTGGATCTTCTTTTGGTACATGTCTTTCTAATCTTTCTTTGGTTTTGTAAAGATTCTAGGAAACTTAGTTTTGAATTGGGAGAAATGTCATTTTTTGGTGTAGGAAAGAATTGTTCTAGGACATCACATTTCTTTAAGGGATATTAAGGTGGATCGAGCAAAAGTTGATATTATTGAGAAATTACCCCCTCCCACGAATGTCAAGGGAATAAGGAGTTTCCTTGGGCATGCTGAATTTTATAGGAGATTCATTAAGGATTTCTCCAAGATCACCAAGCCACTTTGCGAATTGCTTGTTAAATATGCATTGTTTAAATATGCATTGTTTGTTTTTAATGATAATTGTCTAAATGCATTTAATGTTTTGAAAAGCAAACTTATTTCTGTTCCCATAATTGCTACTCCTGATTATAATTTACCATTTGAATTAATGTGTGATGCAAGTGATTTTGTTGTGGGTGTTGTGTTAGCATAGAGAAAAGATAAATTTTTGCATGTCATTTATTATGCAAGTAAAGTTTTAAATAGGCACAACTTAATTATGCAACCACAAAAAAAGAATTACTTGTTGTAGTATTTGCCTTTGACAAATTTCGTTCTTATTTGGTTGGGTCAAGAGTTATTGTTTATACTAACCATTCAGCTTTGAAATATCTTTTGACTAAACAGGATGCAAAGCCTAGACTAATTAGATTGATTCTACTTTTACAGCAGTTTGACTTGGAGATTCGGGACAAGAAAGGCATGAAAAATTTAGTGGCTGACCACTTGTTGAGAATCACTCATGAAGGAGATTCAAAAGAAGAACATGCTCCAATCAAGGAAGAGTTCCTAGATGAACAACTATTAGTTGTACACATACTTCCTTGGTATGGAGATCTTGCAAATTACAAGGCTACTTAATTCATACCATTATAATTAACTTGGTATCAGAGAAAAAGGTTTTAACATGATGTCAGGTATTATGTTTGGGATGAACCTTTTCTCTTTAAAATATGTGTTGATGGTATGTTGAAAAGGTGTGTTTCGGATGAAGAAGTGCTAAACATTTTGTGGCACTGTCATAGTTCTGACTATGGAGGCCATTTTGGAGGTAATAGAACTGCAGCAAAGGTACTATAATCTGGTTTCTATTGGCCAACCTTGTTTAAAGATACTCACAAATTTGTTGAAAGTTGTGACAGGTGCTAAAGAGTTAGCAATATTTCCAGAAAACATGAGATGCTTCTCAACAATATCTTAGAGGTGGAGTTATTTGATGTTTGGGGGATTGATTTCATAGGCCCCTTCCCCAATTCATTCTCTAATCATTTCATTTTAGTAGCTGTTGACTATGTCTCCAAATTGGTGGAGGCCATTGCAACACAAACTAATGATGCTAAGGTAGTCAAGTTTATTAAAAAGAACATCTTCACTAGATTGGGCATCCCTAGGGCAATAATTAATGATGGTAGGAAACATTTTTGTAATAGGCAGTTTAAGGCTATTTTGAGTAAATTTGGTGTTAAACATAAGACAATCACTCTCTATTATCCTTAGTCAAGTGGTCAAGTAGAAGTTTCTAACAGAGAATTAAAAAGCAAATTAGAAAATACTGTTAATACTTCTAGGAAAGATTGATCACTTAAGTTAGATGATGCATTATGGGTATATAGGACATTTAAGACTCCCATTGGTATGTCCCCATATAGGCTAGTTGATAACTCCATGGAATATAGTTATTTGTGCCATCTCTCTATGCATTATTGATTGCTTTGTCCTTGTTGTTATGCATTGTTGGAAGGCTTTAACTCCATGTTCATGTAAAATCCATGTTGAAGTCTTCCTTCTAATCTTGTTAAAATTCTTCCTAATCTTTGATTAGATTGAGTTAGATTATATTTGTATTTGACTGGTTGATTTTTGAATTACATGGATGAGCCCAAAAGAACCAACTTGATGCAAACCAAGGCCCTGCATTAGAAGAGAAATCACAAGACAAGCTTTAGTGGTTCACGCTGTGGTGTTGGCATGTTTACTCTACGGCGTTCTGCTCTCTGCTAGTGCACCCTAAAAACCCGAGGCTTTAACGCCACGATGCAAGGAAGTGAACGTCGAGGCACGTATTGTGTAAAGCCGTGGCGTGAAGAGCAACATCTGTCGGCCTATAAATGTTTTCTACACAGATTTCAACACTCTCTCTTAGTCTCTCTCTTTGAGAACTTTTATTTTACTCTTTTAGCTTTGATCTTTTGGAAAACCAGTAGGTAGATCTTCATTTATGGGCTGAAAGAGAGTTGAAGGAGCCAAGATTGGAGATCCTCTTCATCTTGGAAGAAGATTTAAGTTTCAAGGCTCACCCCATTGGGTTTTATCTTCTATTCCTTCTTTCTCTCTTCCCTTTATCTTGAACATGAATTTTTGTAATACATTTTCGTATTCAATAATTAGCTAAGCTGTGTTAGGGTATTCTTTGGATCCCCCTATGAATATTGACTGATTTATACTCTTTTGAGTTTATATAAATGATTTAGGTTTTGTTCTTTTATATGATGTTTAATGCTCTTACTTGTTTGATTAGCATTTAAGTGATTTGATGAAATCTAATGAGCCTAGACATAGGACTTTGGGTTTTAGACCATTGTATGGTAGATGCATGTTCGATTTCATTCCAATGGCGGAATGGATTGATTTGCTAATAGGATAAACATATACATCTTAGCCATGTATATTCATAGTTGAGAATCAATCTTAATGCTTGTTATTTGCTCTGGTTCTCATGGACGCATAGTGAGCTAGGTAAACGACATAGGATTTATCGATCTAGATACAGGCTTTTAACTAAGTTAGTTTCTCAGGCTAACCTAATCTAATTGTTTGTATTGCTAAAAAGGGTTGCATTTTGTCAATTGAAGTAGGGGGTGAAAAAAAATTCCCTATCTTCTCTACTATATATTTATCTTTTCTTTATGCTTTGTAATTTTTAATTAATCAACCCCTTTTCCAATTTATGTTTGCTTAAATAGAATTAGTTAAGCTGTAGGTTAATATTTAGCTCTAGAAAGTAACCATATTCCTTGTGCAAACGATCCCTACTCATCATTTTTTATTATTTGAGCGACCCGTGCACTTGTAGTTAGCAAAAGGAGTTACCTATCAATAAGGTTGGCGTAATTCCATCCAACAAGTTTTTGGCGCCGTTGCCGAGGAATATGACCAGTTTTTGTATTGTTAATATTGATAACGAGCTTTGTTTGTTCTAATTCAAGTCTTTTCTATCATTTTGATTTAATATTTCATTTTTGTGTGAATAAGGTACCATCAATGGTGGAAAACAACTATCATACGAGACCTCTGAGGGAGTTTGCTAATCCTCAAATGGAAAATCTTCAATCAAGTATCAGACGGCCTCCCATCTGTGTAAATAATTTTGAGATCAAACCGACCATTATCCAAATAATTCAAACATCTGTATAATTTGATGGTTTGTTGAGCGAAGATCACAAAGTGCATTTGTCAAACTTTCTGGAGATTTGTAACACCTTCAGGCACAATGGAATCTCAGAAGATGTCATTCACCTCAGGCTCTTTCCTTTCTCTCTTAGAGATTAAGCCAAGAATTATTGCAGTCTCTACCTGCGAGATCTATAACTACATGGACGGATGTGTATAGAAAATTTCTCAACAAATACTTTCCTTTGGCCAAGATTGCTGGGTTGGTGAATGACATCACTTCATTCACCCAATTAGAATTAGAATCCTTGTATGAAGCTTGGGAGAGGTACAAGGATCTACTTAGAAGGTGCCCACACCATGAAATTCCTCATTGGCACCAGATTTACTCCTTTCACAAAGGCGTACTACCTCATCATCGTCCAATTGTGGATGTGGCTACAGGTGGTTCATTATTGAGTAAATCTTTCGATGAAGCATACCAATTGTTGGAAGAATTGGCCGCCAATAGCTACCAATGACCTTTAGCAAGAAACACTCAAAGGAAGGTAGCTAGAGTTCATGACGTTGATGCACTTACATCCTTATCGGCTCAGGTGGCATCATTAGCAAACAAGTTTGACAGTTTGGGTACAAGCCCTAATCAAAGCATCATTCGTGCTATATGACTGATGTGGGAACAATCATGTCACCGATAGTTGCCCATTCACTTTGGAGAGTGTTCAATATGCGGGAAACTATCAGCCATCTCAGAATAACTCCTAGTCACAGCAATATAATCTTGGGTAGAGAAACCGCCCCAATTTTTCATGGAGGGACAACCAAGGGCCAATATCTTCATTTATTGGCAATGAGAGACCATCTTTTCCTCCTGGTTTCTCATCGCAAGCAAGGCCACCTACGCAAGAAAGGAAGCTAGCATTGGAAGACATGTTCATGCAATTCATGGTGAAAACTGATTCATACATGACTAAAACTGATGATCGTTTAGCTAAAAACGATTCTTTTCTTCAGAGCCAAACATCTTCAATCTGGGCTCTTGAGACACAAGTGGGGCAGCTAGCCAATGCAATAAATAATAGGCCCTTGGGGGCTTCTTCAAGTGATGATAGGGTGGTGTTGTCATGGAAGAGAGGAGGAAGAAGGAAGAAGAAAATATGAGAGAAAAAAATGTGGAGAGAGAAAGTGATAAAAAAGTTTTGAAAGTTTGAAGAGTAAAAAGTGAATGAGTGATTTTAGTGGAAAGGTGACAATTTGTGTCACCTTCTCCCTTTCATTGCCGTGGAGTGTGCCAAAGGAGGAGAGAGGGAGAAGTTTCTCTTGCAAGCTTGGTGAAATTGGCTTCTCCAACAAGCCAAAAACAAAGCATCTTCAAGAAGCCAACTCTTCACTTTTTGCAAAGTCAAAGTGGTGTGACATAAAGTAGATATTCTAGAAAAGATGATAAACATTTTACTATCAGCTAATATCTAATGAACAAAAGTTACGGTTAATAACTGGTATTTATTATCCAACGGATAATAAAATATAATGCGATTTATTTATCAGATAAAATCTCAAAAAATAAAAATTTCGTAAATTGTGTCCAGTTTCGGGTTTAATAAGATCCCCTGACCCCGTTTCAAAGTCCAAAATTTTCTGGCCTTAGAAAAATATTATTTTTTTGGCCCTGCTTAATGTGCATGCAAATTAAAAAATATAATAAAATAATCAAAATCACCAAAATAATTCACAAAAATTAACAAAAATCACAAATATTATAGAAAACATTTATAACAGAAAACAAGCAATTTTCGGGGTGTTACATATGGAATTCCCAAACCATTGGTTGCCTAAGGTTTTACACTTTCCTCTCATCAACTAGGTAGTAATTTCCTCCATGAAATACTCTCTTAGATACCTCAACACACTTTAAAAAGCATACATGAAAGATCCCAACACTTAGGAATCCTCAAAACATCAAGAATCAACACTTGATCAACACTAGAAGTCACGCCTAGGAGCCACCCACCCACCCACGCCTAGGCGTGAAGGTGGCAGGGCAACATCCCTGTAACTCCCAGTAACCCACGCCTAGGCGCAACTTTGTCACACCTAGGCATGACACTCTCTGTCTCACCCACGCCTAAGCATGGTTCAGTCATGCCTAGGCGTGACCCAGCGACACAAAATTCTACAGAATTCTACAAATACAAGGTACTGTTCCATTGGAACTTACCCCTCATCCAATCACTCAAAACTCACTTTTAAGTGATTTTCAACCTTACACAAGGTCCATCTACACAAAGCAACTCATATTTCACTTTGATTTCACTTAAAACCATGAATCATGTATTTAATCAACCCATCATCCACCTTAAAACCTAAACCCCCAAAATTCAACTCCAATGGGAACCAAGGTGTTAAAGTGATGAATAATTCATCATCATGCATCCAACAAACCAACAATAAGCTATATTCAAGTTCACCAACAAGAAATATGCCAAGAACACACAAAACAACCCTTCAAAACCTTTTTTCCCATCATGCCAACACATAGAACAAGATGAATAAAAATGGAAACAAAGAGTGAAAACAAAATTTCCCCTACCGCAAGGTCTTAAAGATGAAGCTAAGGATGGCCTTGGAAGATCCAAGCTCCACTTGATTCCTCCTCCTTCTTCCTATTCCTTCTCCTTTCTTCCTTTTTCCCTTCTTTCTTTTCTCTTCTCTTTTCTGTTTTTAGCCTTCCTAGCCGTGGGATATGTGAGTAGCAAAGTCCAAATTTGCTACTTAAAGACAACCACTAATGTGGTACCAAAAATCCTGATCTGCTAAGAACACTCAGATTTCACCAAATCTACTTCTATAACCTCCAACAAACTTAAAATAAATCCTATGATTCATTAAAAAATTTGTTTTCCCCTTTTTCACATTTTTCCATATCTGCTGGCAGTCAATTCAGCATTAAAACACACAACCATTATGCTTAAAAATATCAAACTAACTCCGATTAACCTCAAACTTTAACTGTAGCATAGTTCACATATTTGTGACCTGACAATAAACTCTCCATATTTATTTCCACTAACTAAGCAGTTTAAGCTACTTCCGGAGCTAAAAACAACTATTTTTCACACATAGTGTTGCAGTAAAGTGCCTAAATGTGCTCAAACAGTCACAAAACTTAACATACATGATAAACAAGTATTAACTTACCTCCGTAATCATATACAAGTTGTAACATCCCAAAAATTAATAATTTTATGATAAATAGTCATTTTATAATATTTATAATTTTTGATAATTTTTCTGTATTTTTCAGTGAACGTGAAATATTTTAATATTATTTCTCATTTTACGTGCGCACTGAGCGGAACCGGGAAAATGAGATATTTTTCCTGAGAACCTTGAACTGTGGAAATGTTGATGGGGGATCTTACTAAATCCGAGGCCAGACATAGTTTATAAGGTTTCATATTTTTCGAGATTTTTATCAGATAAAAATAAAAATCGTTGTACATTTTTATCCATTGGACAATTAATACTGGCTTTGCTATCTATAACAATTGTCCATTGTGTAATAGCTTGTAGTAGAAATCCTATCACCTTATCCAAAGAGAATCTACTTTATGTTACATCACCTTTACTTTTATCAAAAAGTGAGCTTTAGCTTGTTGGAGAAGCTTGGAGGAAGCTTCTTTGCACCTTCCTTTTTGGCTTCTTCAAGAAGCTTCACCCTTTCCTCTCTCCTCCTCTCCACCACACATTTTTTAGGAGCCTTTGTGACCACACATTTTAATTTACACACTCACACAAAATACACCTAATTACACATTTCACTTCAAATCACTTTGCTATCACTTTCTCTCTCTAACTTTCATTTTCACTTTTCTCCAACTTCTCTCTATCTTCTTCTCTTCTCCTCCTTCTCTCTAAATCCACGGCACCCACACCCTTCCACACTCCATGGATGCTTGATTTCAAGCTTCAATCTTGCTTGAATCTACACTTCCATTGAAGAAATTCCTTTCTTGTTGGATCTTTTTTTTTTTTCACAAAAGAAAGTCATCACCTTTTTCTCCTCGTCCTCTCATATTCGACCAAGACACCATTTTTGGACTCTTCAAGCTTTTCTTTCAAACAACCATATTTTCTTGATCTCCATTACATTCTAAACACTTTTCTAGTTGGAGTCATCTTAAAAAACTCAACCTTTCCTCTCTGTTTTCTCACCCTCTTCCACGACCAAAACCACCATTTTTGGCCATCCAAGCTTTTTCATTAAACCAACCCTAGATCTTGAATCTAGACACCATTCTAAGCAACTTTCATGTTGTGACCATCATCAAAATCATCCATTTTCGTTTTGGATCTATCAAGCTTCAAAGTTGGAAACTTTAAGGTAAAGTTTATTACTTTTCCATCTTTTCTCCTCATTTTCGTGATCCTTGATCTCTTAGGTGATCAAGGATTCCTTTTCTAAGCTTTGATGATGATTTTGATGAGTTTTGATGTCCTTAGGATTTCCTTGAAGGTGTAGTACGAAAATCCCTACAAGGAACCAAGAGGCTTGCTTCCTTGTGTTGTCTTCAAGAGGTAAGAGGGAGATAATCCTCTTCAACCTATCTTGGTAGTAAGAAAACCTTTGTGTGATTGTTAATGGAGAAATCCATGTTGGTCTGCTCACTTTGTTTGGTGATTTTGCATGTTTAAGTATTCTTGAATTGGATTAATACTTGAATGGTGATCTTGAATGTATTGGATGTGTTGAAATTGCTTGATCATGTTAGGGTTATTAAATGAAAAATTTGGAGTTTCCTACCCTAATGTGAGTCCATGGTTTTGGTTAGGATTTTGGGGGATAAATTGGTTTTTGTACACAAATAAAATGAAGCTTATGTAATAAAAGGTTGAATGATATTGTTGGAATTAATGGATGGGAATTTTTGAGGGTTTTCTAACCTAAGATGAGGCCATGGTTTTGGCTTGGAATTTAGGGAAATAGGAATGATTTTGTGTGAACTAAAATTTGAGTGGTTATATATATCAAGAAATTGATGCATAAAATGGAAGAAATTGATGTTAGTAATGGACTTTGGAGGCCACGGTTTTGGTCATGGATTCTAGGAAGTTAGATTGATTTTGTGTAAAATGAGAGTTAAGTAATTAAATGGTAAGTGATCAATATTGTGATGAAAGAAAAAGGGTGGACTTATGTTGTAATGAGGCTCACTGATTTTTAAGACAAAATGCCACAAAATGTAGTGCAAGAATGGAGACCTAGATGATTGAGAAATTTTCGATTCCTTAGGAACTCATAAAATGGAAAGAATAAAGAACAAGACTTTATCTTGTGGATTAGAATGACTTTGAACATAAAGGAAGAACAAGAGAAATCTCTCTAGAAAATGAATTCATAAGAGATGATAATTTAAGTGGAACTTTATAATGATCTCATAAGACTTGTTAAGCTAGGATGAAACCCCGAAATGAACTTCTAAAAGTGTGCTATCACTCTTGAGAAATTAACACTATACTATTGTGGGTCCGTGCTGGGGACTAAAATTCGGTTAATGCTTGAATTGGCCAAATTGTGGCATATTATGGAAAATGTGTATTGTGAAATATATGTGAACATGTTGAATATACATGATTGTGCATGGAGTCAACATGCATCAGACATTTACTCAGTCGATAACTGTTAAAAGGCTGGATGAGCCTGTGAGTATGAATTGAGTTAACGCATTGAACAATTTGCTCAGTCTATGACTGTTAAAAGGTTAGATGAGCCTATGATTATACATTGAATCAGTATGAATTGAACAAATTGCTCAGTCGATGACTGTTAAAAGGTTGTATGAGCCTATGAAAGTGAACCGAATAATGTGGTCAGTGATGGATCTATGGGGGGCGTAACGCGGTGAAAGCTAATTGCACGCATTACGGACTTGACAAATCATTATTTTTTACGTAGTGAATTATTGAGAATTGAATAGTGTGATCTGTGATGGATCTGACTGAGGACCGTAAGGCATAGTGTATACCAACTGCACGCATTACGTGCTTGACAATCACTATTCTTTTTATGGTAAATGAACAAGAATTGAATAGTGCGATCCCGTGGGAAGGATCTAGGGGCATCAGGGCATGGTGATTCATTAGTATGTATATACCCTTATGATTTTGGCCATGAAGAACCTTTGCAACTCTTTGCGGATGGCCCGACAAACACTATTCTCTTCGTGGTCCAGTGTAGACTGTCATTGAGGGGGTAGATCTTCTGGAACGTTCACATTTGAAATGAAATAGAAAATCTTGGTACCAAGTGCATATGTATTGTGAGTCGGCATTGAGAGTCGGCATTGTGAGTCCGCATATCATATGACACTCTTTTATATGATGATTATACTATTGTGATATTGATGCCATGATTATCTGAAATGTTTTAATTGTTCATTACCTAAGACTCCGTTGACTGCTTGGGGTATTATTCATGTTTACCTATTATTGTTAATTCTTACTGCTATGTGTTGTTGTCTTGCTCTTGCTGTTCTTTCTATTGTCACTGTTAATGAATATATGTGCTAAAATGCTATGTGGGTGCTTTGCGCCGTTCTGTTTCTTCACTGCCATAATTGGTAATGTAAGTAGGATGTCTCACCTCTTTTGTGTATCCTTGTATTTTTGTTTTATATTTATATTTGATAAAAGATTGTGAGGAAAAAGATGAGGGACCACGCCCTCACTGCTTAGATTGGGCTGATTCATCACTTTCGATATGGCGTCTAGACGAGATCTCTTCGGTTACGCATGGGTGCAACTTCATGGGGGCATTGATGCCTGTCGTGTCGACTGGGACACCGAGCATCACGTACTTATGGGGTTGCGGCTTTGTCTGCTAGTAGTGCCTATCCCAAGGATTACTACTTTTTCCCTTTAGAGTTTTGTTCCAACTGTATTCTATTTGATTATCTAAGTATTATACTTTGTGTTATTAGTGATTTGTGTTAAAGATGACTATAATATATATATATATATATGGAATATGTTTTTATTTTAGTGGTTGTGTATAAAATGGTTGGGTACTAATTGTGTTTTATTCAAGGCTCCTATTTTCTATTTATGCATAATGGAAATAACTTAAAGTTTAAAATTAATGTAATTGGAACTGTGACACGCCTGGATTTGGTAACTGTGGTGTAATGACGATTGTGTTGTAGTTATTAGATCTAGCGGTGTTACCCAAGTCTATCATTTTTTTCAGGTTGTTACATTGACCGAGGTAGTGAAAGAGTTCCAGTACAAGGTTAAGGGAAATGTTTTCAATAAGCTTTTTGATAAGCTACTCAATTTTACCCTTAGATAGAAGCATGAAACTAAGAAATTAAAAGAGTTATCCATGATATTTCAAATAAGGTAAATCAAATTTTTGAGGACAAAATTTATAAAAGGAGGGGAGAAATGTAACATCCTCTCCAACCTAATGATATTAATCAGGATTATAGTAGCTTAATAAATCTATGATAATATTGGAAATTGCTTAGAGTGAATGGAGCAAAAATGTATAACATTAAATATGAGAAATAGCTCAAAATAATTTAGAATTTAGATTAAATATGTAAAAGGATGGGAATAAATATGGTAAATTTATTCCTAAGTCATAAAGGATTGGAATGAGCTGATCAAATAAATTAGTTTGGCATTTTAATGACATTGGGATAATGTGTAGTGATCAAACTAATCAAATAATTGATCAGAAACCAATAGGGGAGTGAATAAATGTAAAATAGAAGAATGAAAATTAAATTGAGAATAGAAACAAATTGAAATGGATACTTGAATGTTTCTAAATTTTATTTCATGAGAATATACTTAACCCAGGGATGAATAGTGAAGCTTAGTAACTGCTTAAGATGCCTATGATTATGTGTCAAGGATGAGTTTTGAGATTAAAAGGAATCCTAAAATCTTCTATGATTCTAGAGAAAGTTTGGAGATTGAGTATGGAGGATTAAAATATCTTTAAAAGATAAAGTACTTAGACTTGAATATTTTATTAGTTTTCTTTCAAAATATCTAGATTAACTTTATCTTTTTCTGTATTTTTTTGATTCTTTTATTAATCTCACCCATCCTTTCTCTCTAGTTCACTCAATTTCTATTCTCTCTCGGATATCTCACTCTCCCATCCGTCTCATTCTCTCGTTCCCCATCGAGCTTGGACGTTCGGCGTCAACTCGCTCGTCCATCAGCTTCCTTTCGTCTAGCCTCCCGTCCACGAGCTGCCTAGTCGTTTGTCCTTTCACTCTGCTGCTCGGCTGGAAAAGAAATAGAAAGGGAGATAATGGTCAAAGCAAAAACGAAGAGGGAAATCCTAAGCTTAAGGTAGGGGAAAACATGTTCTTACTTGCTTGAGTATTTTCCTTCTCTGGTTGCTATGTTTGCCATAAAAAGGGAAGGAGATTTTTTTATGTTGACTAAGACTTTATACAAATTTTCACTCATTTAAGTTTAATAGTGGTTTGATCTTGGTTGTAAGGTATGGGGATAAGATTAATGTTGTTGTTTACCATGGGTTTCATAGTTTATCATGCTATTTTCTTCATTGTGCTCTCATTTTTTGTGAAAAATGAAATGGATTATTATGGGTGAATGGGTTAAGTTGTAACCCGAGATTTATAAATTAAGTGTATATCTTCATGTCATTAAATGTTTGAGGTACTGGAAATTGGTGGAAAGTATGATTAAATGGAAACAAAATAGCTTGGAAGAGGAAGAGGAGCAGCATCCCAATGCTATTGATTTTGCAAAGCCGTGAACAGGTAGGGAAAATGCTCTTCTTTTCTATTAATTTTTGAAGTAAAAGTATAGTTAGGAGGCAAGGAAACCAACCGTTGTTTTAAATGTGGAAAAGGGTTTCTTTGTTGATTTCTTTATTTTAAGTTGTTTATTCATTTTTAATGATTTATAGGTTGAAATTGTGATATTATTTAAGATGAGAAAAATAAATTTTTCATGTGTTCCAGAAGGAATGGGTCATGACTCACATATAATAAATTGGGATGTTCATTGCCTCTAATTTATTTGTCTAGTATTGAGGATGAAATGAAGCTTATAACTTGTTGTAATAAAATATATTACTAATCCTAGCAATGATGGTGACTCACAACAACTTGTTGCCTTGTTCATGAATGGGAATTGTGATGGTTTTATACTTATGTGGCAAAAAATTGTGTCAGAAAACGTAAACAAAATGTTGTCTTGATGGTAGATAAGTTATAGTTCCATTTCTGCTTGAAATAAAAGGTTTAAGTAAAGATAAATAATATGACCAGAAAGTTACCCTATTTGTGACTATGATATTACTTGTATTTATGCAGGAACTTGTGATTAGAATGACGTTGAATTAATAAGGCAGAATGCTGCCCCATTTGTGGTTGAATTTTGTTTAATTTAGTTATTGATTTATTTTATATTAGATTGACTGAACCTTTGGAGATAGGACAATCTCTATGTATCATTTAAAGAAAGAGTAAGTACTTGATTTGTGATTATACGAAAATTTAATGAACAACTAATTGTGTATAATCCTTAAATATATTTGATTTGATGTTAGTCTCACCTTATGGTTCTTATTAAAGTATGCCACTTTGATTTATTTTTATGTTAATTGGTGTAATAGCTATGAGTTACTCTTAAAGTGTTGACATTTGAAATTTCTATGTTAGATAGTGAATGATCATGAGTCTCTCTTGATGAGTTCATCCTTGATGAATTTATCTTAATGGCCATTGGAAGGAATTTAGCCGTGATATTTTTATTCATCATGTGTGATTGACATTGAGACACATATTTAATTACTTATGCATTAGTATTGATTTAATTGAGATGCTATGAATTTATGGAGAAATTCTAGTACTAGAACCCTTGAATTGGTTATTTAAGTCTTAAATGGATTGTAAAATAAGTGAGCTTGTTCATACCTAATTTAATGATTAATTATTAGTTGGTTTTAATTCTTGCTTGTATCAAATTGTCTCTTTGATAAATTATTGAACAAAAGACTTGAGAAGTTGGTTGAGTTTTTAATTATGTGGCTCACGACCACAACAAGAATTATATCTTTAACATTATATTCCACTTTCTAACAGTCATTGTGTTGACTCTGTGACTGATTTAGTGAAGTTCATAGTTAAACTTTGCTTAGATGTTGAACACAATTAAATGCCCTATTGAGGAATGAATTTGTGATACTTTGTTAATGGAAATTAAGGTTAAAATTATGATGTAAAATGAGGACTTAATGTTGTTCTAATTATGGTTGTATTTAGGGGCTTTTGTACTCGAAAAGGAGTAATTGATGATTGCTTAAAATAAGAGTAGAGTGTTAGTCATCTTTTGTTAACTATAAATAAATACTACTTTTGTTAACTGTAACTTTTGTCCATAGGATAATAACTTTAGTAGAGTGTTAGTCATCTTTTCTAGAGAGAACTTTAATGACATCACCAAGATGACATCATCAAAGTGATATCACCCTTGACTTTTTCAAAAAGTGGACAAAGCTTCTCAAAGAAGCTTTGCACCAACCTTCTCAAGGAAGCTTCACTTTTCCTCTCTCTTCCTTGGAGAGCCCACGACAATGGGGGGGGGAGATGACACAAATTGTCATTTTTTCACCTAAACACATATTCACTTTCACTTTTCAATTTTCAAAAAGTTTCTATCACTTTCTCTCTCAACATTTCCCTTTTCTCTCACATTTTCTCTCCTCTCCATTTTCTCTCTACTTCCACGACCAAATACACCATTTTTGGCCATCCAAGCTTTCTTGCTCAACCAACCTTATTTCTTGCATCTACTCATTACCTTGAAGCTTTTTCCTTTTATGACCATCACTTGATTCTTCCATCTTCATCTCCTTCCATAAAGCCCTAAAACTTGAAGCTTTGAGGTAAGGTTCTTGATTTTCTATTTTCCTTCCTCCATTTTCGTGATTCTTGGTGACCAAGGACTTCTCTTTTCAAGCTTTGGTTGTTAATTATGTGAGTTTGATCATCCTAGGGTTATGGTGGAGGAGTCGGATGAAAATTTCAAGAAGTAACAAAGGAGCTTGCTTTTCTTGTTGTCTCTCTTTAGGTAAGAGGGAGATCATCCTCTTCAACCTATCATGTTGGTGAGGAGCATGTTTTTGTGTTGATAGTGAGGAATCCATGTTAGGGTTACTCACTTTGTTGTATAGTTTTTGGTGATTCTTGATGATTTTGTGGGTATTTTGTCTTGTATGAATTTACTACTTGCTATTGTATATCTTGATGGATTTGGAATGGTTTGGATGGATTAGAATCATGTATGGAAAGCAAGAGCTCTTTGCCCCTTTATTTGAGGCTCACGGCCAAGCACCCATAAATGGGGTGTCCATGATTAAAATTTGTAATAATTTGGGAACTAACTAATTAAGTGATTAATGATGAATGAAATGATGAAAATTTTGGATTTCCTATCCCCTAGAGGCCATGGCCTTGTAGGGCATCCAATGGAATTTTTTTTACATTAAGTCAAAATTTAGGTAATTAGATGATTAGATGTTGATTAGGGATTCATAAAATGGAAAGAACAAAGAACAAAATTTTATCCTATAACTTAAAGTGATTTTTGGCCAAAGAAAGAACATGAGCGTAAGTGAGGTTTTGAGAAACTTAAAATAATTATTCTAAGTGAGTTTTGTTTAGAACAAAGAAAAGGACTTGTTTATTTAGAGCAACAAAGATTAGGTGAAGAATACTAGAGAATTCCCTTAGAGAGGCTTAATAGGAAAAGCGTTGAAGTTAAAGCGTAATTTTATATCAAACCTTAAAAGTATGTTTCGCGATTGAGAATCGGACAACGACTTGTTGTGGGTCATAAGTGGGACCAAGGATTTATTGATAATTAATTTGGCCATTTATGGCGTGTGATTATGAAAAAATTATATTATTGTTAAATTTATGTGTATATGCATTGAGTTAACATGCATTGTGAAAGTTCGGTGAACTTTGTTGTAAGGCTTTATGCCTAGGAGATGAATCACACCTTAGTGCAGGTGCGAATAGACTAGTGTAGGTCATTTGTTGAGCTTAGGGGCATTGGGGTGCAAGTATCTCACAATAAGCAGTTGGTAGCTCCTCTGTACCGTAGGAAAGACTAATGCAAATGCACCGACAATCCAGACTAAGACACTATCTTATATCACGAACTTGTGAAGAATGTTTTATATAAGCCCTATTGCGCAATTTGTTAATATTGAAGCACTTGATTTGAGGCTGATGAGATACAGACATGTCTCCTTGATCATTCTCTCTGATGTTGTGTTTAGCTCCATAGAGTAGGATTTTGGTACCTTATACATGTGCATAGTCGGTCAACATATTTACTTGGCATATATATATGATCATGGAACTGTTTCTTTTATTGATATTATGACTGCCTGAATTATTAAACTATTTATTTTTGGAATCTTGATACTGCTTATTATTTTGCTGTGCTATTTGGTGTTATGCGTCGTTTCTGGTTCTTACTGCCATAATTGGTAATGATGTTGGATATCTCACCTCTTTGTTATGTTACTTTGTGCTATATTATTTTATGCTTGATAAAGATCGAGGGGAAGACGAAGAAGTATTTCACCCTTTTTGACTATGTTGATTTCTCCTGTGTTCGTGATGGCATCAGATCAAAGCTTTCTAGGTTACGTGAGTGTTTGGTTTCATGGGGTTTCAGATGCTTGGAGGATTGACTGGAACTCGGAGCGCATTAGATACACTGGAGACGTTTTTGTAATTATTCGTACGACTTGAGATGAAGTTCCCTTCTTTTCTTTGGACACTACTATACACTTGGAGTTTTTCATGCTTGTTAGGGAGCTTTGGGATGTTCTGAATTATACCCCTCGGGAGGATAGTGAGGTGTCCTCTGCATGGACTCCTGTCCATCAGGGTGTGTGTAACACTCCAATTTTTGGTTAATTATGTTTTTGCCCTTATTGTACTATTTTCTGATTTCTGTGTGTTATACAATTAATTTGACTGTTTTGTAACTGTATTTGATTGTTTTGTGTGATTTACTCCAAGTCGAGAAAATAATAATTTTCGGGCGGGGGAAAATCTTGTTTGATTATTTGGAGTTGGGCGATCTTACTAAACCCAATCCGAATAATACATATATCAATCTTTTAATTTTTAGAATTTTTCTATATAATAAAAATATTTATCATGCAGAAAAATTTGTGGGACCCACGTTTGGCTTGTGGAACCCACATTTACTTTGTGGGACCCACTTTTAGGAAAAGTTTATCAATGTAAATGGCTTGTAAAATTCTAAACCAAGAGGTTGAAAATCCATAAAAATAGTTAGATTTAATAGATTAGTTAGTTTAAAACTTAATTTAATAGATTAGTTAATTTAAAACTTAATTAAGTTAATCTAAAGGGTTTAAGTAGTGATCAAATTGATTACAATCTAGTTAGCTATTCATTAAAATTTTAGTTAGCCAATGAACAAGTATAATTAAGAAGGAGATTAGTGTTTCTAAATAAATAGATGATTAACTAAAATACAAAGGAATCTAACTAACTTTTAATTAAACATAACTAGAAGGACTTAAGCATAATTAGGATATTGAAATGAATCAAAACTTGATTGAATTTCCTATGTGGAATTTCGGCCAAAGCTCTCCAAGAGCAATCAAGAAGGTGCTAGACACTTCAAGATCCACCATTGAATCCATCAATGGCCATTAGTAAGTCTAGTTGGTCAACAAAGGAGACAAAGCTCCATAATTGATGCTATATGGCCATGCATGATAGAATAAGGCTATTATTAAGCCAAATTTGTCAAAAAAGGAGGTTGTACATGTCTTGGAAGCTCACGACAAAGCTGAATGATTGAGGCAATCATTCATCTCCTAAATCATTCATTCTATCATTCTCATCCCTCACTCTTTTCTCTCCTACCCAAAGAACTCAAAGAAAATCTCCTAAGTCCTTATTTTCCTACCATTCGGCCAACACCACTTCACCTACTTCCATCCAACTTCATTTCCTAAATCTAAACCATATTCTAAGAACATCTCTAGTTATGAGTTTTTGCTAAATCATCCATTTGGAGCTTGGAAAATCACTTTGAAGTTTCTTTCCTATAAGGTGAAAATTCTTGTTTCTTGTTTCTAATTTGATTTTTGATGTTCTAAGCCATGATTGACCCATGGTTTATCTTTTTTATCCATAGTTTATGACTTTATAATTTGTTTAAGCTTGTTAGGATTTTTGTTGAAGCTACACAAAATTTCTAAGGAGGAGTCCAAGGAGATCTTGTCTTCCTTATAGGTAAGAGGGAGATTAAATCTCATCAATCATGTGTGGTGGTGAGAAAATGGATGTATTTGTGGTGAAGAATCCATAAGGATTCATTCACTTGGTTGTTTGTTGTCTTCTCTATTTGTGATTGTTTATGTGTGCATGTTATTTGTTTTTCAGAAATGATTTTTGGGGCAACTATAGCAAGCCTATCAACCATCACTTTAGAGATAATCTTAAATTGAAAATTTGCAAGGGCAATAGGTCTAAAATGTTCAATTCTATCAGCACCACTAAACTTAGGAATAAGAACCACCATGTTTGAATTTAAGTTTGGAAGAAGCCACCCTTGCTGGAAAAATTGCAGGACAACATTGAAGACATCCTCACCAACAATGTCCCAATAGGTTTGGTAGAAAAGACCACCAAAACCATCAGGACCCGGAGCCCCATTGGCATTCAAAGCAAACACAGCATTCTTAACTTCCTCAGGAGAAGGCAAATTGGTAAGCATCAAATTGTCTTCTGTTGATACCATAGGACTGATCACTTGATCAACTAGATCATTCTCCCCACAAGAATTTTCAGAAGCAAACAAATTAGAATAGAAATCCAGTACATGAGACTCAATATCAGTAGGACAATCCAATATATCATTATCTTTTTTGAGGATAGACATTTTTTGAGTCACATTTCTAAACTTAGTAACCTTATGAAAAAAAAGCAGTGTTTCTATCACCAAAAGATAACCAGTCTAATCTGGATTTTTCCCTCCAAAAAGATTCTTGGAAGTGCAATGCTTGGCAAAGATCCTGTTGAGCCTTATTCTCCTGGTCAATCAAATCATCCGAGGAACCATACCTATTTGCAATTTCCTGAATAACATCAACAGCTTTCAAAGCTTCCTCCACTTTAATATGTACATTACCAAAACAATTTCTGTTCCAGGCCTTAAGCTTGACTTTCAGGTTCTTCAATTTCTGAGATAAAACAAACATAGGACAGCCATGAACTTCTAGCTTCCAAGATTCAGCAATTAACTTCCTGCAGCCCTCATGATCAATCCACATTTTCATAAACTTGAAGGAAGAACCATGATAAGAATCATTTTTCCTCAAAGAAAGAAGAATAGGATAGTGATCAGATTTACTCCTAGTTAAAGTGCAGCAAATCGAACTATCCCAATAAGACAACAAATTGTCATTACAAACAACCCTATCAAGTCTCCTCTCAGTCAAAGCAAGACCCCTTCTTCTATTAGACCATGTGAACACAGACCCTCTAGTATCTAAATGAACAAGATTACAAGATTCTGACCAAGCCATATATTCCTCACAAGAAATTCTTTGTGGTAAGCCTGAACCTCTTTGCTCATGAGCCCCTAAAATAGCATTAAAATCCCCTATGAAGCACCAAGGACCCTGATGGCTATTTTGCAAGCCTTCAAGATCAGACCACAAATGCCTTCTGCCAATATAAGAAGTAACCGCATATATAGCAGAAAAGTAGAGAATTTGATTAGGAACCTGAATAGAGAAAGAGACATGCTGACTAGACACAACTAGAACAATAGGAGATAAAGACTCCTTACAAACACACCATAAATTAGGGACCAAAGTGTTTCTGTCATTAACAGCAAACATCTTGAAGTGGTTCTTACTCCAAAACCTTTGAGGAAATTGAGATAGCTCAATCCAAGGCTCAGCAATAAAAATGAAGTCAGGACCATTATTAACAATTAATTTTTTTTAAAACCAATCTTGTATCAAGATTACCAATCCCTCTAGCATTCCAAAAAAGGACTTTCATCAAAAACTGAGAGAGGACTCTGCCCTGGAACGGGTGAAATGAATCCTGGAATTCCCTTCTTTCTTTTTGTTTTGCCTTCTCTTTTTCTTTTGAGACTTAGAGAGTACTGGAGTAAAACCATCCTCTTCTGATTTATCTACTGTAATCTCCCGAGTGTCCTCTTCCTCATTGTCATCTGCCCAGAACTTTGAAAAAACTCTACAGTCCTGTTGAACCTGAGAGGGAAAATTTGAAAGAGGCATAGCAACAACCTGTTGAGAGGCTTGAAGACTCTCCACATCCTGATCATAATGACCAGTATTGAGATGGTTTCTTTGAGTTGAGGAAGTAACATGGTACTCACTAGATGTACTTCCCTGTAAAGAATCAGGAACCACTAAATCATTGGATTCAGATTCATTTAAAATCCCTTTGACTGGAGAATGAAGAACAGAAGACTCATCATAAATATTCTCTTCTGAATCTTCATCAGATCCTAAAACTGTCCCAACATCATTAGCACCATGAGGAGATTTTGAAATTGATCGCTGCAACACATAATCAGAAACTAAAACAACACCTTCCATCTCAACAACAGTTCTGGAATCATTAACAGTAGATTTCTCCATACACCGATCAGTCTCAAGCTCAGGTTCAGCAAGAACTTCAATGTGCTCTCTGATAACAGAATCAACCACATTATCTGATCCTTGAAAACCTTCATCAACCTGAACACCATTTTCTTGATTACCAAAAGAAACTTCAGGACATAAATGACTTGTATCAGAAGAGACATTTATATTTATATTATCCGCTTCTTTTCCTTTTTCAGAAACATTTCCTTTTGGCTCATTCTGAATAACAGGATTAGCATGACTTTTTGAAACATAGATCCCTCTTTCTTTATTCTTCTAAACAGTCTTTGACACTTGTTTAGAATCTAATTTTATCTCTTTCTCAGAATTCTTGATTTTGTTGCAAATATTAATAGAATGACCAATAATCTTGTAGTGATTACAAAACGAAGGAAGATTTTCATATTCGATTCTAACCAGAAAAGCAAAATCTTCCCTTTCTACCAAGATCTTATCTTGCAGCTGCTTTGTTAAATCAAGATCAACCAAGACTCTTGCAAAATAGCCCAGATTTCTGTTGATAGTGGCATCATCAAGGGATAAAGGAATACCAATTCCTCTAGCAATTGAAAAGAGTATTCTAGGCCTCTAATATTCTTGTGGTAAACCCACAATACGGATCCAACATTGAGCATTAGTCAATTTAACAAGCTCTGGACGAAAATCAGTAGTCCAAGAAAATAATCTGAGATTACCAGGTGATAAAGACCAGACACCAACAACCAAAACCTTCCGCAAATCTTCTATAGAGGCAAAGGAGAATTCAAAGAAACCTCTACCAATAGGAATCATCTTCCAGTTCTTCACTGGTTTCCACAGATTCAAAAGCTTGCAACGCAAATCATCTATCTTGTAAGGTTTGTCTCCCTTTACCAAAATCAGTCTACCGTGGAGATGATTCTTGCAACTCTCAACACCTGCTTTATATTCCTCTTTCGAAATTTTAACAGCAATAGCATCACCCTTAACGCAAGGAGTTGGCAATTGACTAATAGGAATATCACATGCATTGGATAAAGAGGCTTCATCAAAGGAAGAAACATACATGAGTGTATCTGTACTACTTCAGAAGCCATAAATCTGTTAGATAAAAAGGCATTTGGGGGTAATATTGCTTTGAAAATTGACATTAAGAAAGCTTTTGATACATTGGATTGGTCTTTTCTGTTAAAAGTTCTATCTTCTTTTGGTTTTGATCCTCTTTTTTGTCATTGGATCAAGGTCATTTTACACTCTGCTAAGCTTTCAGTTGCTGTTAATGGAAACCCTGTTGGTTTTTTTTCTTGTAAGAGGGGTGTAAGGCAAGGAGATCCTCTCTCACCCCTTTTATTCTGCATTGCTGAGGATGTGCTAAGTAGAGGAATTTCCAAACTCATTCAGAATGGTCAGCTAATTCCAATGGCCAGTCCTAGAAGTTTTCAAACTCCTAGCCATGTCTTATTTGCATAAGACATTATGATCTTCTGTAGAGGTTCTAAATCTAATGTCCAGGTCATTAGGCATCTTCTTGATAAGTACAGTGAGGCTTCTGGTCAGTTGGTAAGTTTTGAAAAGTCTAAGTTCTTTTCTGGTGGCATTCCAATCTCCAGACTTAATGAAATTAAGTCTATTCTTGGATTTGGTTCTGCTCAGCTTCCCTTCACATATCTTGGGGTTCCTATTTTTCATGGTAAGCCAAGAAAATTTCATTTGCAACCTCTTGTGGACAGAATCAAAGTCAAATTGGCATCATGAAAAGGTTCAATGCTATCTTTGATGGGTCGTGTTCAGCTTGTGCAGTCTATCATTCATGGCATGTTGATTTATTGTTTTCAGATTTATTCTTGGCCAGCTTCTTTGTTAAAAGTATTGGACAATTGTGTGAGGAACTTTATTTGGTCTGGAGACATAACCAAAAGGAAACCAGTCACTGTAGCTTGGCACAAGATTTGCAAACCTCTTAATGAGGGTGGTCTTGGTCTTAGATCCTTCAAATCTGTGAATGAAGCTGCTATGCTCAAATTATGCTTGAACATGTTTTCTTCTTCTGATCAGTGGGCTGGTTTGCTGAGGGCAAGAGTTTTGAAAGGCAATGTTTTAATCAATCATCATATCAGGTCCTCTATTTGGGCTGGTCTTAAGAATTTCTGCATTACTGTCTTTAATAATAGTTGTTGGCAACTTGGATCGGGAGATAGGGTCAACTTTTGGTGTGATAATTGGATTGGTCAACCTCTTGGCCAGCTGCTTAATATTCCTGTGAATATATGTGATTCTCTGAAAGCTAAGGTTTCTGATTTCATCAACGATGGTGCCTGGAAAATTCCTTCTTCTGTTGCTGATTTTTTCCCTGTGCTGTCCAGAATTCTTAGCAAGCAGGTTATTCCTTTGGTTTCTTGTGAGGATAGGCTTGTCTGGAACCATAATGATTCGGGAATTCTTACTCTTAAAGAAGCTTATAACTTCCTAAGGATTCCTTCTCAGGTGCAGCCTTTGGGAAAGCTAATTTGGAATAAATGTATCCCTCCATCTAAATCGGAGATTAAGGCAAAACAGAATTCCAACTGATGATCATCTTTGGTCTTGTGGCTTCAATATAGTTTCTGTTTATTCCCTTTGTGGATCTGATTATGAGACATCCCAGCACTTGTTTCTGCAATGCAGTTTTGCAACGAAATTCTGGATTTGGCTTAGCAATTTGATAGGCATCCACATTGATACATCCTCCATTGATTCTGTCCTGCAGGTTTGCTTAATGAATTGGAGTTCTCAAGTTAAAGATGTTATATTAGTTGCTATTGCTTACATCATTTGGGCTGTTTGGCTTTGTAGAAATAATCTAAGGTTTGAGAATAGAAGAACCCCTTTTGAGCATGCTTTAAACTTGATCAAAGCTAATATTTCTCTTTTGGGTTCCTTGTCTGCTAGCTCTATGTCTGCCAATATTACTGATCTCATGATTCTTAGAAAATTCTTTGTGAAGGGGAAGCCTCCCAAGCCTATTCTAATTAAGGAAGTTATGTGGTATCCTCCAAAGTGTTATTGGATAAAGTGTAATACTGATGGTGCTGCTAAAGGCTCTCCTGGATTAGCAGCTTGTGGTGGTATTTTCAGAGATAAAAGTGCAGCTATTCTTGGTTGTTTCGCTCATAACCTTGGTATCTCTTTTGCTCTTCATGCTGAGCTTTATGGTGCCATTTTTGCTATTGAAATTGCATTTAAGCAAGGTTGGAGGAATTTTTGGTTAGAGTGCGACTCGATTTTGGTGATTGAGGCTTTTAAGTCTATTTCTGTGGTTCCTTGGCACTTAAGAAATAGGTGGCTTAATTGTATGGCTTTGGTCAAACAAATGAACTTTGCCTGCTCTCATATTTATAGAGAGGGTAATGTTTATGCTGATAAACTTGCTTCTTTTGGAACTAGCATACAAGGGTTAATTTGGTGGGACTTAGTACCAAGATTCATTAGTGAGGATTTTATCCGTAATAGGATTGGTTTACCTAATTATAGATTTAAATGAGTCTTCTATGGGTAAGGTTGATGTCCCCCCATTTCTTTTGTATTTTTTATTTTCTTTTAATAATATTATGGGTACTCTTTTTCCTTCATGATGCTTTTATCCCTAAGGAGGGTTTTGCATCATAAGGTTTTAATGAGGCCCTTTTTGCTTTTAAAAAAATGTTATTTGTTTTTCTATTTGTGATTTATTATGCATGCAAGTATGTTTATAGCTTTGATATTTGGTATGTGATTTATTATTGTTTTAATATATGGTATGTGTTCATAAATATATGTATATGTTCATGGATCTATGATAATTATTGTTGGATGTGCAAATATGTTGAGACTTGCAAAAGTGTTCCAAAGAACACAAGATGAAGAGCTTATGGTTTTTACTATGAAAAGAGAACCAATATGTTCTCAACCATTTTCTAAAAGGATAACCTAATTGATCTAATTAAGTTAAAGGATTTTTCAATGATTTAATGGATAAAAAATAATTTTAAACATGGTTTATATAAAAATGGTGATTTTTGGCCAAAATATATTTTTAATGTTTAATTGATCCAAAATTTATTTTCTAAGTGTAAACTAGTTTATTAACCTAAAATGAATTCAATTACAATGGATTTTCAAGAGTCAAATAAGTAAATGAATTTTTACTAGAAGTCTAGTATGGTAAAGAAATAAATTTTAACACTTGAAAAATACTTAACTTTGAGTTTTTAAAGTATGTTAGCAATTTTCAAAGTGTTTTATGGTTATAATTAATAAAGGAATTTTTAAAGGAAAACATAGAAAATATCATTTAGTAGATTTTCTAAACAAAATGCTGTCAAAATTGATTAAAAATGAGCCAGTAATGAAGAACGTTTCAAAATGATATTTAGAAAGCAAGGAAATATTTTACGTAGTTGAAGAATAAAAATAACAGTAGAATAATTTATTAAATTTGAATTTTTGAGAAAAACGTCAGAAATCATTACTTAGGGTAATTTTTCTAAGATAAATGGAAAATAATGTCTAAATAATACTTTTAGTTTTGGAAAGTTTCAAAATTTAATTTGAAACATCAAGAAATATTTTATACAGTGAAAAATTGTAGAAATAGCTTACGCGTATTTAAAATGATGAATTTTAAACTACGCGATTGAAAAAACATTGAAAAATATTTACGCGATTGAAAAACGTTTGTAAAATGTGACGTAATTGTAAAAATGCGATAAAATTTTTATACGACTTATGAAAATAGTAAGTTTTTACTGTCGGGCCAAAGTGGTGGACCCGGACATGTTGGGAAATAGTACTGTCAAGTGGAGACATACTATTTTTGGAATTATTAATACTAAAGGTATTTTTGTAATTATGGTGTCAATGAGGATATTTATGATTCGTGGTGATACTGAAGGTATTTTGTAATTATGGATCATTACATACATAGAATGGTATGTCAATTTGGTTAAAATTGACGATTGACTGACGAGATGAATTACACCGTGTTGCGGGTGTGATAGGCGTAGTGTGTTCATGTGGAGAACTTGGAGGTGTTAGTGTGCAGTAGATTCCACATGTGGACAGTTGGTAGCTCCTCTGGGCCGTGGTAACTGAAAACACACACTAGCGATCTCGACAAATACTATTCTTAATCAGGATCTATTGGGAACTGTCTGGTACTATGCCTGGACATACACGATGTATTTGACTGTGTACTATTCACACGACGTATTTGACTGTGTGCCATTCACACAACGTATTTGACTGTATGCTATTTACACAACGTATTTGACTGTGTAATAGTTGGTTAAGGCAGCCTGATGTGCGGACATGTCTACCGGATCATTCTCTCCGATGTTTGTGTTTAGCTCCATGGAGTAGGAACGAGTCTGAGTACATGGCATATTTAATCTGCATCACTGTGTGAATAATTATAATTTGATTTATGATATTATGCATCTGTGACATTTATACTTGGTTGAGATATGATATATGTTGTGCTAATATGATTTTGTTGTTTTAAGTGCTATATCTGTATGTTTTGTCGTTTTCTTACTGCTATGCTGGTAATGATGTAGATTGTCTCTCCTCTTTGTATATATATTTTTCTATATTATTGTTTATGTTCTGTAAAGTTGTTGAGGAAGTAGAAGAGGAGCAGCCGCTGGATTGTCAATATAACAAGGAGCAGCAACCGAGTGACCAATTCGAGGATGGCAAACCTCGAGATCATCCATATCATATGGATTGATTGCAGCGTGGTATGGTGTTATCAGAGTATTTCTATCTTCCGATGATCTTCCCGACCAGAATTCTTCGGAGGATCAGAACTTTTAGTGTTATGCTTGGACTAGTGTATGGTTTGCTTTAAACCAGATAGTTTGCTGTTTTAATTAAATAGTTTGTAATATGTAAATTATTTGTACCTATTAAAAATAAAATCATATGTAAAATTATGGTGTGTATGTAATAGTTTGTTTTATTTTATGTTCTGTTTATTTCATTTTATAATATAATGTTAAAAAAAATATATATTTTTACAACCTATATTATTATATATTACAAAATAATTTATAACTTGGGTAAAGATTTTATTATTATTGTTCGGAAATGTGACATCCCCAGTAGGGTGTTGCAGTGTGCATCCTCTGGTAATTTTATCTTCCGATGAGTTAGAGGAAGACCCATTGGAGGGTCCTTTCCTGTAGTTGTGGGACTTGGCTTGTGGTTTGTAGCTTTTTGGGGGCCTAATGTTTTTGTTATTTTAGAGGGCTGATGTATGTAATCCTCTTGGGTATGTGAAACTTTTACTTATGCATTTCCAAGATCTTTTGATGTATATAAGTACTTATGAAATGTATATTTTGGTTGAATATATGTAATGTTTTTTGTGTTATTTTCCACTAAGTTTATGTTTCACTGTATATATTAAGAAAAGAGAAAAGAAGAAATTGACAAACTCATATGCTTATTTGATAAATAGGCAAAAGTTTTATAAATTGGGTTTTATTTTATGAATTTTTGTCATGTCGGTGTGATTATCCCTCTCTAAAAAGGGGCGTTACACAACATGGCAATAGACCTTGTTAAGTAGGCCAAGTAGTATGTTATACTTATGGCTGATCAGAACACTTTTAAGTAAGTGTATACAGACATAGGGAGCAATGCCTAACCTCAAGTTAGAGCAAGAGTTTAATACTCTGAATAGTAAGGAGGCGGCTCAGACCCCCAATATTATACGAGGTAGGGACATAGTTAAAGATGATCTCTAGGTTGTGTTGTATGATTCGGGAATATCTCCATTCCTTGATTTCATATGAGTTAGATTAGAGATTGGATTTATCTATGTTCGAGTTTCCCCACATTTCATCTTTATCTGCACTAACAGCAAGGTTAGTCACAACTTCCTCATGTATGTTTGGATTATTGTGTGAAGATAGAAGGTATGATTTCTTTTGTGAATCTTAGCAGTTATCTTTTCTTGACATAGACATTAGACTAAGCATGTTTTGGTTTTTAGTAAACTATGTTATTGTGGATTAATCAAATTGGATATTGAGGTTTATATCTGATGATTCTTGCATGCCTATTCCCTTACAGTTTGTGTTTTGAGAGTTAAACAAATGAACAACTTCTTAGTAGAAGGGGACTTAAGGATATGTTCTTCTTGTGTCCTTGTATATTGAAGTTGAGCAAGTCTTAGGGAATGTATCTGTGATAAGAGGACATGTAGAAGTATTTCTTAGGAAGATAATTGAGTTACCACTTGAGAGAGAGAAGCATAACTCACTTTAGGTTTGGGTACATGTTAAGTTAGTATATGTTTTTAGATTCAGTAAGTTATTCTTACCAAATGAGGACCTTTAAGGTTGAGTTAGATACAGCTAAGGGAGGTAATAATCTCCTGAGTATGATATCATATCTGTCATGAGGTAAGGAAAATTTTGGGACAAAATTTTAAAAAGGAGGGTAGAAATATAACATCTCAAAAATCATGTTAGACTTGTAAATGGGTAGGTAACATATTACTTGTTTAACAAGTCAGTTAAGTTTTGTGATAAACAAAGTTAGTTTAGGCACTTTGTTGCAACTTATAGTGTGAAAAGTAGCCTATAATGACCCTGTTAGTAGCATAAATTACTAAATTAAGGGAAATAGACCTAGAGAGTTTGTTTCTAAGTCACAAATAGGTGTAAGAGGATGTAGTTAAAATTTGAGAATAATCAGAGTTAGTTTGATATTTTTAGACATACTGGTTGTGCATTTAATGCTCGATTGACTAGCAACATATGGAAAAATAGAGTGATGGTGAAATAATAATTTGGATTAATCCTAGTATTTATTCTAAAGTTGTTGGACGTTAGGAAACTTGTTTTAGCACAATTCAAGTGTCCTTAGCAAATATAAGTTCCAGTATAGCTTAAGTGGCCTTAAGGGGCAAAATAGACTTTTCTTTCATTTTTCTCCCTTATCTCTCGGTTGAGAGTAGAAAATAGAAACGAAAAAAACAAAAGAGAAAATAAAGAAGCAACTAAAGGGGAGAAAGAAAAGGGGGAAGAGGGGGAGAAGCCAAGGGAACTAGAAGATCAAAGGGAAAAGCTTGAGGATTACCTTGTCTACAAGAGGTAGGAACTCTTAACCTTTAATTCCTTATTTTCCCTAAACCATTCCATGGTTAAGGTTAGGTTATTAGATGGAGAAAATGAGTTTTTAAAGAGTAAAATCTATTTTCTTTGCTTGATTCTTGTTTTCATTGATTGAAATTAGCTAATTCAGGTTAATGAAAGCATGAGAATGGATTTGGTCCATAGTTATGCTTTTTTAGTCCCTAAAATGGGAATTTGAGTAATGAATAACTAGGTGTAAGATTGTGAGCATTGATCCAAATTTACGTGAATCAATAGGTTGTATAAGTGTTACAACATATTTAGCAGTTGTTGGTGATATTAGAAATCACCTTGAATCCATTTTTGATGGCTTAGGGGCTACTTTGTTCCAATAGAACAATAACAGCAATCTGCAGAATTCTGCAGATTTGCTGTTATGTGGTGAGCACTCAGGCGCTGAGTGATGAGCGCTTAGGCGCTCACAAACCAGAAGGTGATGCACGTAGTAGGGCATTGGGCGCCTAGGCGCTCGGTGCTGAGTGCTTAGGCACTCGTCACAAGGTAGAACACAGTTATGCTTTGCGTTTGATAGTGAGTGGTTAGGCGTGCAGTGGGCGCCCAAGCGCCTAGAGCAGATTTCACTAGAATCATTATTTTGATGAGTTGAGTTTCCCTACTTGTTAGGAACACTTTCATATGCCTTGTATGTAACAACCCCAAATCTAACAGCCGTAATGTAATCGTCATTACACCACAGTCACTAAATCCAGGTGTGTTACAATACCAACGATAATATTTTCAAAATATTTCATTATACATAAATAGAAAATATAAGCCCTGAATGAAGCATATTTAGTACCCAACTCTTAAAATACAACCACTGAAGGAAAAACATATTCCATATAAAGATATATTCATCCTTGACACAAGGTACTGGTAACACGAAACATAATACTTACATATTCAAATAAAAGATGACGGGTACAAAAGCACTAAAAGGGAAAGTAGTAACCCTGGGATAGGTACTACTAGCAGATAAAGCCGCAACCCCTAAATATATATAACGTTCGGTGTCCCAGTCGACACGCCAGGCATCAATGCCCCTAGGAAGTTACACCCATACGTAACCGAAGAAATTTCGTCCAGGTTCCATGTCGACAGCCATAAATCAGCCCAATCAGTAAGGGTGTGGTCTCTCTTCTTCTTCCTCACGATCTTTTATCAAATATAAATATAAAATAGAATGACATAATAAAGAGGTGAGAACTCCTACATCAATACCATCATGGTAGTAAAGAAATAGAACAGCGCAAGATACCCATATAGCATAGCAGGAATAATAATTAGCATCAAGATTCAAATAGTAAACAACTTAACAAATATAGGTGGTTATAACATCAATAAATCAACAGTTCCATCAGCATATGAATAAATAAATAAATGCCAAATAATATGTTGACTCATTATGCACGTGCACATGGTACCAGAATCCAACATTCGGTACTACAAATCCTACTTCATAGAGCTAGACACAAACATCGGAGAGAATGATCAAGGAGACATGCCAGTATCTCGTCAGCCATAAAAATCAAGTGCTTACCAGAAAAAATTAATCATTTGCGCAACAAGACTTTATACAGCGACATTCTCACAGGATCGCGATATAGGACAGTGTCTCGGTTTGGATCATCGGTGCATTTGCATCGGTCTATCCCACGACCCAGAGGAGCTACCAACTATCCATATGTGAGACACCTGAACGCCGACGCCCCCAAGGTCAATAATATGACCTACACTAGTCTATTCGCACCCGTACTAAGCTGTGATTCAACTCCTAGGCCAACGACCTTTTAACAGTCGTTGACTGAGCAATTGTTCAATACATGTTGACTCAATGCATATTCATGTATATTCAACAACAATATACCTTTCATAAACACGCCACAATTTTACCAAGTTAAACATTAACAAATTCTTGGTCCCATTCATAGACCCATAATAACATATTATCAAATTCTTAAATGTGACAATACACTTTTTAAGGTTTATTATGGAGTTTCACTTTACTTTAACACTTCTCATGGAATCTTTCTCTAGAGGAATTCTCTTGATTAGCCAAGTTCTCTACTTAAATTAAATCATACTTACTTAGAAAATTATTCTAAGATTCTCTAAGTCTCACAAACTCTCTTATTCTTTTCTTAAGTCCAAAGAATCACCCTAGGTCACCCAATAAATTTCTTTCCATCCTATGAATCTAGGATAAATTCTTAAATTACCAAATCACCTAAGCCTTAGCTTGATGCATAAATTTTAGCCAAAAATGGCCCTTGAGGCCATGACCTTCCAAAAACTAGAGTCCAACCAAATTATCCATCACATTGTTAGTCACTTAATACTTAATTACTTAAGTTTCAAGGTTACATAAAAATTAAATCTTGAACCCTTAAAAGCCCTAGAGGCCGTGAGCCTCCCAAGGGTGAGAACCCAAAGTTTTTCATTGCGTTAATTATTTCCCTTACCACTTAATTGCCTAAGTTTCAATTTCCACAAAATTAAATCTTGATCAACCAAAAACATGGCCTCTTGGCCGTGAATCCATAGGGGCAAAGAATCCTAAAATTGTTGGACCCAATATTCATCTTCTTATTTCGTCATTTTAATTCCTCAATCGATATATTTTTAACCTAAGCTCTTAAGTTCCAAATCACCATTAATTTAGTCATAACTTTTCCATTTCTCCTCCCCATGGCCGTGACACTCAATGGAGGTCTCTAGTTCCAACATTTTCACCAATTCATCAATCAATTGCTTAAGCTCCATTTTAACACAAGGTTTGGTTCTTGGTTCATCAATTAGGGCCATAAGGTCATGAACCACTCTTCAACATAGGCAAAGATTCCTTATCTTTCACACATTATTCCAAGCACATAAAATATCACAAATAATCAACAACACATAATAAAACAATATTAAACAACAACATCATACAAAACACATAATCACCATTCACCAAAAATCAAAACAAATCAAATGGAGAGATCCACACATGGACCCCCTATTCTCACCCAAGATTCGTCCCCCACCACCATAAGTGGTTGATGAGGATGTTCTCCCTCTTACCTAAAGAGAATGATAAGAAAAATGCTTCTTTTGTTGCTTCTTGAAAATTTTCGTCCAACACCACCAATAAAACCATAGGATGATCAAGCTTGTAGAATCAACAACCAAAGGTTGAAAAGATGACTCCTTGGTCACAAGAGTGACCAAGGATCACAAAAATAAGAAGAAAAAGAAAGAAAGTTGAGAACTTTACCTCAAAGCTTCAAGCCTGGATCTTGAAGAAAAATGATGAAGATGAAAGCTTTTTAGGTAGATTCCAACTAGAAAGAGGTTTAGAATATGATGGAGTTCAAGAAAATATGGTTACTTGAAATTTTTGTAAGCATGGAGGCATCAATGGAGGCTGTGGCCGTATGGTGTGGAGAGGGAAGAGAAGAGAGAAAATAGATGAGAGAAAATGAGAGAGAAAGGAAAAGGTAGAGAGATAAAGTGATAGTAACCTTTTTGAAAATGAAAGAATGCCTTAAGTGGAAAAAGATGACCACTTTGGCCTTCCATATCCCTCCAAAACTGTGGCTGCCTACCCAAGGAGAGAGAAGAGAATAAGCTTCTCCAACTAGTCAATGGGAAGTTGTTAGGAAGCTTCTTCCAAAGCTTCTTCAAGAAGTCAAAATTCACCTTTTTGAAAAGTCAAGGTGATGTGACATAAAGTGGATATTCCAGATAAGGTGATAAGGATTTTTGCTACAAGCTATTATCCAATGGACAAATGTTACAGGTAATAGAAATCAATATTTATTGTTCAACGGATAATAAATTGTACAATGATTTTTATTTATCAGATAAAAATCTCAAAAAATGTAAACCTCGTAAATGTGCCCGACCTCAAGTTTAGTAAGATCCCCCATTGACGTTTTCACAGTTCAAGGTTTATCAGCCTCGGGAAAATATTTTATTTTTCCTGCTCCGCTAAGTGCACACGCAAAACGATGAATATATTCAAATATTTAACGTTTCCAAAAAATTAATAAAAATTCATAAAAATCACAAATATTATAAAATGACTATTTATCATGAAACTATTAATTTTCGGGTATTACCTAAGTGGCTTCAATACTCAAGAGGGGGGTGAATTGAGTAATTAAGAACTTTTTTGCAAACTCTTTAAAATACAAATTTCTTGATGCAATATAATGAATATATATAAAGATGATAAAATGCCTTAAGAACAGAAAATTAACAAATAAACAGTAAAAAATAAACTGTAATAAATAAAGAGATAAAGAGAAGAAAAGCAGGCACAATATTTATCCTGGTTCGACCACCAACCACTTGTGGCCTACGTCCAGTCCCCAAAACACAGTTCAAGATTTTTTACTATTCAAAACAAGCTTAAAAACAGGTGCTTGCAACCATTACACAACAGGGATACTTCACCCTATTTACTAGAGGGATACCTCACCTCCTTTGAAGGATACCTCACCTTCTTTACAACAAGGGATACCTCACCTTTTTACTGAAGGATACCTCACCCTCACAAATTCACTAAGGGATACCTCACCCTTTTACAAAAGTAGAAAATAGATGAAGAGAAACTCTCACTTAGAGTAAATTAACAAATTGAAGTGCTAATGGAGCTCTCACAGAAATATCTCAAAGTTTTAATCGAAAATAGAGCGTAGAAAATAATTTCACAGAATAGAGCAAGTAGAAAATAATTCAGAGTGTCAGACTATTTTAGAGAGGACCCAAGGCTTCTATTTATAGAGAAAATTCGAAGAAACAGCCGTTGGGGGGTAATTAATACTCAATATTTCAAAAACTTGTTTCCATATCAGTATTCGTAATAACTGTGTTTATTCGAATAAATGAAACGTTATTCGAATAACACTGTTTATGAAGCCTTTGTAAAGAGCTAGCTGATATGGGTTATTCGAATGACCTTAAGTCCATTCGAATAACTCTTTTAACGAGCAGTTCTGGAAAACTGAGTTTATTCGAATAACTACTGAGTTATTCGAATAACTCTTTTAAGAGAAGCCTTTTTGGAGGTCCTGTTATTCGAATAGGAATTTAGAAAACGGAAACAACTGAAGGATATTATTCGAATAGCAAGAACACTATTCGAATAAGGATATTAAAAATAGAGGCTTAGAGAAAGGTTTATAGAAACTGATTTTGAATACATCATTTAAAAACACTTGAGTTTCATTTTAAAACCAATTCTTATTTTTCTTTCAAAACAGAGAGATATTAAACTGAGCTCTGTACAAAAAGATCCTAAGTCCTAAAGCTATTCTTATTCGATCTTGGACTTGGTCTTTCTATCATCTTCATTTTAGTCTTCACGTTTGTTATCATCAAAACGAAATCCTCAAAGGCATATGTTTAATTACATTCTCCCCCTTTTTGATGATGACAAACTAACATTTGAGAAAAGAATTATTTCATATAAATTAGAATTCACAAAGTTGTTTAGAAATACTTACTCTCCCTCTTTTTCATAAGAGGTGATTTATATCAGAGATGTGCACAACAGCTCCCCCTTACTTTTAGAATCCAATTTCCATTTTTGTCTTACCAAACTTTTACTTTTTCTCCCCCTGACTTTTCTCAAACAAAGAATTCAAGCTTTTTTCCCCCTTTTGTCATGATAAAAAAGATGGGGCAAGATAAAGCTAAACAAAGTATATTCTAGTCCAACAAAATATATTCATTTATAGCATACCAGAATAGTAATAGAGTATAATTTTATATTTTAGCAAGATAAACGCAATATTTTTCACATTTGCAAATATATATTCATTCATTAATCAACTAATTGCATTGTATTATCATCAAAACTGTCATGACATTTACCAAGAGAATTACTTATATTTGATACCACTTGTTATTAAAATGTAAAGCACTTGTTACCAAAATGTAAAATATTTACCACTTGTTATCAATTTCTTATAAATCTGCCATATATCAAGAGAATCATATATATTTAAACATTTTACTTTGATAAAATATGCTATAGGGATCAGAGCATTGTATAGAATTAACTTTATTTACTCTATATGCAATGACAAAAAAAAAATATCCAATTTAGCACTTTGTCAATGCTAAGCATACTACTTATGTAAGGAAAAATATTTAATCATTTAAGATCAATTTATCAACGAGTATCATACAATCCATATAGAATATCATAATTGCTTAGGGATAGAGATACTTATTGAATTAGATAAAGAGAGATGCTTCTTTGTAATGTTCTTCGTTTATTGGTCCTTTAAGTTTGAGCTTTCTTCTATTGAGTATTCCATTTCAATGTACTTGAAGAAAGTCTCCTCATGTCCTCTTCATTCATTTCCCTCAAGTTGAATAATTTTCATTTAAATGTGTGCTTGAGGTAGTTATCATCCTACAATAAAATTTAAAGAACTTTCCTTAGTATCTATTAATTTTTGGATCCACAGAGGTTAGCCACACTCATAAGCAAGTAAGCATTCAAAATAATAAGTCAAAAACAGCAAAGGAGTTCATAAGAGCAAAAGATATTTTGTTGAGTAATTTGGCTAAGTGACCACTTGTTTAATACCACTTGTTGCAATTGTTATCACGTTCATATATTTATCAAAACAGTAGCCAATTACATTAAGCATTTGTATTACAAAGAATTTAAATATGCAGCATATTCTTAAGAAAAAGAAGGGGCAAGAATAAGCTAAGAAATATGCATTTAAGAACATCATGTAATTTTTATTTAAGGCATAAAATATAGGCTCAAAAGAAATAAGATGTATTTCATCAAAAACATGTCATTCATTTGGCCAATTACATTTAGTTGAGCATTCAATAAAAAAAGAAGCATAGATGATATATTTATATATATGTATATAACAAGGTAACTCAAACATCGTAACCAGTTTCCATACATTTATTCGAATAACTACTGAGTTATTCGAATAGATTAGTTTATAAAACATGAAATATTCAAGGCTGAAATATGGTTATTCGAATACCCATAAGAGTTATTCAAATAGACTTATCAAAAAAGCATTAGAAAGCACATTCAAAGGCTATGGTATTTGAATAACTACTGAGTTATTCGAATAGAACATATATCAAATAAAAGGACTGTGGTCGCTGGAGTCAGGTTATTCGAATAAATTGGGCATTATTCTAATACGATTGATATGCAACACAATTTTTAGAGCAACTGATTTGTGTTTATTTGGATAACCATAGGTTTATTCGAATAAACCTATTAGAAATATATTACTGAGCACGTTCAGAGATGGAAATTAAGAAAGAAAAGCATACCCAAAGATAGTGTACTTACATAATACATTATGGGATATTTTTATCAAAGATTGCAAGTCCAAACTTTATGAAAACAAGAAGGAGAGTTTGGAATTATTTTTGATCTTGTGCTTGTAGTAGCCATTTTCAAAATGCCAAAGTTAGCTCTTGGTCTTCAAGCACACTACAACACATTTCAATTTGGTTTTTGGTACCCAAATCTTTTTGGGTCATTGTGTGTTAGTTATGGGTATTGTACCCTTGGGAACCAATACCATTTTAGTTCCAATTTTTGTATTAATGTTTTTCCTTGCATTGCATGTTGATGCATTATGACCCTTCTTCCCACAATAGAAACATTTAATAAATGGGCTACTAGAAGTACTTGAATAAACAAACAAACTTTTATAAAATTTTTGTTAATTTTTCGGGTTATATCATATCCCGGCTTTTTGAAAAATAGCTCTTTATTTTCCTAATAAGATATTTAAATTATCTCGTCCAAAAGTGAATTTAGAAAGAGTGTTCTTTAAATCTTCAATTTCTTTTTCAAGCATATGACATGAAGAACAAGATGAAGAAGTAGAAGCATGTGAAGAATGAGATGTGCATGCATCAATCAATCCTAATGTTTCATTTTCAATTTTTAACTCTTCAATTTCTTTATTTAAAATAAGGATTTTATTTTCTAGAGAAGAATTTGTTTTCTTAGAAGAAGAAATTAATTTAGTAAGCCTAAGTGATTCATTATGTAATTCTTTGAAGGCATCTTGTAATTCATCATAAGAAGGCAATAAATCAGAATTTACCTCGTTGTCGCTTTCTTCTTCTTCTTCTTCTCCTTTGGCCATAAAACATAGATGGGCTTCCTCACTATCTAAGCTATCAGTGGAGTCTATATCATTGTCATCCCATGCTATGTAGACTTTTCTTTCTTTGGAGGGTTTCTTTTCAAATTTCTTTGGGGGAAAAGGCGATCTTCTTTGAGTTCCCTTTTTCCTGAGAAATTTACCAAATTTTCTTACCAGAAGATTGAGATTTTGTTTATTTAGCTCAATATTGTCCATGTCATCTCCATCATCTTCATCTTCATTATTGATAGTGGAGGTGGTGGCTTTAAGTGCGATCCCTTTCTTCTTCTTATCGTGTTTCTCACTTTGGTTAAGTCTGTTGAGTTCTAATTTGTGCTCTTGAAGTTTGCCAAAGTAGGTAGCTAACGTCATTATTGATAAGTCTCTTGATTCTGATATAGCTGTTACCTTAGGCTGCCAAATCCTGCTCAAACATCTCAACACTTTGTTAATCAAATCTTCATTAGTAAAACTCTTTCCTAATGATGCAAGATGATTAACAATGTGGGTGAACCTCTTTTGCATTTCTTGAATGCTTTCTCCTTGGTTCATTGTAAATAATTCATATTCACGAGTTAGAGAATTAATTCTCGACCTCTTAACTTCACTAGTACCTTCATGGGTAACTTGAAGTGTCCCATATATCTGAAAGCAGTGGTAATGATGTTTTTGGCTATCAAGTTATATTGAACTTTTCTTTTATCATCTTTAGACCAATCATTTCTAGGTGTCTTGGTTTTTACACCATTAACAACTTGTGTAGGTATAAATGCGCCATTTTCGATAGCATCCCACACATTTAGATCAATAGCCTCGATAAAGATTTTCATTCTTTCCTTCCAATATGCATAACCATCCCCATTGAAAAAGGGTGGTCGATTTATGGAAGTTGCTTCTGAAAAACCATTTGATGAAGCCATGTACTCTTGAAGCGGCTAAGCTCTTTATACAAGAGTCTAGCTCTGATGCCACTTGTTACTCAAGTGGCTTTAGTACTCAAGAGGGGGGGTGAATTGAGTAATTAAGAACTTTTTCGCAAACTCTTTAAAATACAAATTTCTTGAAGCAATATAATGAATATATATAAAGATGATAAAATGCCTTAAGAACATAAAATTAACAAATAAACAGTAAAAAATAAATTGCAATAAATAAAGAGATAAAGAGAAGAAAAGCAGACACAATATTTATCCTGGTTTGACCACCAACCACTTGTGGCCTACGTCCAGTCCCCGAAACACAATTCGAGATTTTTCACAATTCAAAACAAGCTTAAAAACAGGTGCTTGCAACCATTACACAACAGGGATACCTCACCCTATTTACTAGAGGGATACCTCACCCCCTTTGAAGGATACCTCACCTTCTTTACAACAAGGGATACCTCACCCTTTTACTGAGGGATACCTCACCCTCACAAATTCACTAAGGGATACCTCACCCTTTTACAAAAGCAGAAAATAGATGAAAAGAAACTATCACTTAGAGTAAATTAACAAATTGAAGTGCTAATGGAGCTCTCACAGAAATATCTCAAAGTTTTAATTGAAAATAGAGCGTAGAAAATAATTTTACAGAATAGAGCAAGTAGAAAATAATTTCACAGAATAGAGCAAGTAGAAAAATTCAGAGTGTCAGGCTATTTTAGAGAGGACCCAAGGCATCTATTTATAGAGAAAATTCGAAGAAACAACCATTGAGGGGTAATTAATACTCAATATTTCAAAAACTTGTTTCCATATCAGTATTCGTAATAACCGTGTTTATTCGAATAAATGAAACGTTATTTGAATAACACTGTTTATGAAGCCTTTGTAAAGAGCCAGCTGATATGGGTTATTCGAATGACCTTAAGTCTATTCGAATAACTCTTTTAACGAGCACTTTTGGAAAACTGAGTTATTCAAATAACTCTTTTAAGAGAAGCCTTTTTGGAGGTCCTGTTATTCGAATAGGAATTTAGAAAACGATAGCAACTGAAGGATATTATTCGAATAGCAAGAACAATATTCGAATAAGGATATTAAAAACAGAGGCTTAGAGAAAGGTTTATAGAAACTGATTTTGAATACATCATTTCAAAACACTTGAGTTTCATTTTAAAACCAATTCTTATTTTTCTTTCAAAACAGAAAGATATTAAAGTGAGCTCCGTACAAAAAGATCCTAAGTCCTAAAGCTATTCTTATGCGATCTTGGACTTGGTCTTTCTATCATCTTCATTTTAGTCTTCACGTTTGTTATCATAAAAAAAAATCCTTAAAGACATATGTCCAATTACATCGGGGTGTTACAACTCTCCCTTTCTAAAAAGAAATTTTGTCCTCAAAATTTTAATACCTTAGAATAGATATGGATGTTGTTTTTGTCATCTTACTTTCTAACTCCCACGTCGCGCTTCTAGTCACGTCAATTCAGATCACTCTCATCAATGTAACCCCTTTGCCTCTGTGTTGCTTTGCTCTCCTACCCTCGACCTTCACAAGAAACATTTCATAGATCAAACCCTCTTTTAATTGTACTGTGTCCGGTTCGATGACATGAGCTGGATTGGGAATATACTTTCGCAATTACAACATATGGAAGATATTATGAAGATTAGAAAGAAAGGTGGTAAAACTAGTTAGTAGGCTACCAGACCTATCTGAAGAGGAATTTGATATAGTCCGTAGAATTTGGGAGTGAGTTTGCTGGCCACTAAGATAAGGTGACACATATTTAGCAATGCTTCTCTTCATTCCTTGCTACCAATACATCTGTTTTAGGTCTTGATACATCTTGGTCGTTCTGGTGTGTATACTCAACTTACTCATGTGAGTTTCATCGAAAATTAACTCCTTAAGTTCTGAATCATCTGGTGTACAGACCTTACCCGTGAACATCAGGATTCCGTCGAACCCTTCCTCAAATTCTGACGCCATATCTTGTTTTAATAGCTCCTTCTTGTCTTATAGAAATTGGTCACTTTTCTGCTTCTCTCGAATCTCTCCCAACAGATCATTTGAAATAGTAACTATACTTAGACACACCTCATCCGGTGTCATTTCCAATGACAACCACCTGTCCCTGAATTACTCTATTAGTTCCTTCTTCTTGACCATTATAATGGAGATATTAAGTAGCTTCCGGTTCAAAGCGTCTGTTATGACGTTTGCTTTTCCAGGATGGCACTGAAGTTAGAAGTCATAATCCTTCAAAAATTCTAGTCATCTTCTTTGTCTCATGTTCAGCTCTTTTTAGTCAAACAGATACTTCAGGATCTTGTGATTGCTAAAGGCATTGAACGTTGCTCCATATAGAAAGTGTCTCCATATCCTCAAAGCAAACACAACTGCAGCTAACTTCCAAGTCATGAGTTGGGTAATTCTCCTCATGCACCTTCAACTGCCTCGAGGTGTAAGCCACAACTTCCCAACTCTGCATGAGCACACATCCTAGACTTTGATGTAAAGCATCACAAAACACTTGAAACGGTTCCATGGGATCAAGTAGAACCAAAACTAGCGGAGTAGTCGAATACCTCCTCAACCCTTGAAACTTCCTTTACCTGTGTCGGTCCATAAAATGACTTGATTCTTTCTTGTAAGCTGAGTGAGAGGTCCTGCTATCTTGTAGAATCCATCGATACTTCTTCGATAAAAACTAACTAACCTCGTAAGCTACTAGGGTATTACGGTCCTCAGTCTTTCCCATTGCAAAACTACTTCAACTTTTGACAGACTCACAACAATTCCTCCCTTTGAAATTCATGATCCAAAAACTGAACCTCCTCCAACCAGAATTCGTACTCTGATAATTTGGTGTACAACTCCTTCTCCTTTAAAGTTTGGAGAACTATACTGAGATATTCAACATATTTCCTCCTGATTTTTGAGAATAAATCAGAATGTCATCGATAAAGACAACGACATATATATCTAGATAAGGATGAAAGATTCGATTAATGTAATCCATGATTACGGCAGAAGCATTTGTCACTCTGAATGGCATCACGAGATACCCATAATTCCCATAGCGCGTTCGAAAAACCATTTTGGGAACATCCTCAACTTCCCACGAATTTAATGATGACTAGAATGTACATTTATCCTGGAGAAAATAACGACTCCCTTCTCGCTGATCCATCGAATCGTTTATCTTCTTCCGAGGTACTCATCCTTGATTGTAATCTCGTTTAATTGACGACAGTCTACATCTCACTGAGGAGTTCCATTCTTCTCCTTAACTGACAGCATTGTAGCTCATCATGAGAAACTCATTGACTACAAGAGTAACATTCATATTCCCCTTACTTTTGTCCTCCACAAAAGATAACATATATCCTTAAATTCCTTTTCCTCACAAAGCTTCAACTTTGTTGGCCGTTACGAATTCAAAAATCTTAGTTTCAAGAAACACTAAGGTTTTCAATGGAATGATCTAGCAGGATATAATTAAGAAATAACCAATCTATTCCTAAAACCGCATGTAGTCGAGAATGGGGTAAACAATTCAAATCAACAGAAAAGATTTGGTCTTTAACACCAATAGGATAGTTTAAGCAACTGGATAGTAACAATAAGCTTAGTAGTAGAAGCAGAAATGAATAAGTCAAAAAGGTAATGAAGACGCTAATAACCCTAATCAATCCACACAGTCATAAGTCGTAAAGAAATGGGTTGCCCCCAGAATTATACAACACAATCAAGGGATCATCTCCTATGGCACAATCTCCGCTGCTTAGATTTTTAGTTTGGGAAACTTTCGTTCCACCCAGAGTATAAACTTCCCCTTTAGCTTGGGGTCTTGAAGCACATGCATCATTAACCGAAGACTTCTTCTTTGGTAGAGCACAGTATCTAGAGATTTGTCCAGGCTCCCCGTACCTGAAATAGATTACCCCCTTGATCTTGCACCCCCTCGTTGAGTGATTTTTTTCACACTTCTTACATTTTAGTAAAAATGCCAAGGTCTGACTAGATCTACTGCTACTAACACAACCTTCATAGGGTTATGGTTGTTGTTGCTTCCTCGATGGTTGTGAATACAGTTTCCGTTAGAATCGCTTGACCTTACGATTTCGCCTCCTTCGAAACCAATATGGTCCGATGTCATAGGGTCCTATAATCTGAGACTGATTTAACTCTAACAAATTTTGAGTCTCGTTTATCAGTTCCTACTGCTTAGCGACCTTCTGAATCTGTTCTACTGTTACATTAGTCACTCTCTGCATTACTTATGCCACTGTGGTCATATGACCATTGTCGCGTTCCGTACCTACACGTGCACGTCTACCACGAGTCATTGAATTTCTTCGAAGGCGAACAAAACATGACATAACAAAGGTAAACGTAATTATTTCAAATAGCATTGTCTCCTTTTGGAAACCAAACATAAAGAATCACACAGTCCAAACAAGATAGATCCAATCCACGAATCCTAACAGACACCAACTTGAGCTTCTTCATTCTACCTTCTATTGCGTAACCTCTTGCAAGTCTTCAACTCCCCAATAGCTCCTCAAACCAAACTTACATCAGTTATTTTTTTCCCTAGGAGATCGGCTCTCCAAAACCTCTTGGACTCCTTACTAGAGAACTTCTATTCTTCTAGTACGCCTAGGTGAAGTCATAGTTTCCTGTACACACATAACATTTCATGTTGAGTAGGCCAGTCCCCAATATTATATAACTGCGTAATAGTAGCTGCTAACATTCAACCTATGACAAGTCATGCATTCCTTTCCCATCATCTCAATCAAGAGACAAGGAAATGCATAACATATAAGAACTCTAATATGCCTAAACATAGTAAGTCCATACCCTGGCTCAACAAGATGAACTACTCTGATACTAACTAATGTAACACCCCCAAATCTAATAGCCCTAATGTAATCGTCATTACACCACAGTCACTAAATCCAGGCGTGTCACAATAACAACGATAATATTTTCAAAAATTTTCATTATACATAAGAAAATATGAGCACTGAATTAAGCATATTTAGTACCCAACTCTTAAAATACAACCACTGAAGGAAAAACATATTCCATATAAATATATATTCATCCTTGACACAAGGTACTAGTAGAACGAAACATAATACTTACATATTCAAATAAAAGATGACAGGTACAAAAGCACTAAAAGGGAAAGTAGTAACCTTGGGATAGGTACTACTAGCAGACAAAGCCGCAACCCCTGTATATATATATAACATTCGGTGTCCCAGTCGATACGCCAGGCATCAATGCCCCCAGGAAGTTACACCTATACATAACCGAAGAAATTTCATCCAGACGCCATGTCGACAACCATAAATCAGCCCAATCAGTAAGGGTGTGGTCCCTCTTCTTCTTCCTCACGATCTTTTATCAAATATAAATATAAAACAGAATGACACAATAAAGAGGTGAGAACTCCTACATCAATACCATCATGGCAATAAAGAAACAGAACGGCGCAAGATGCCCACATAGCAAAGAAGGAATAATAATCAACATCAAGATTCAAATAGTAAATAACTTAACAAATACAGGCGGTTATAACATTAATAAATCAACAGTTCCATCAGCATATGAATAAATAAATAAATGCTAAATAATATGTTGACTCACTATACACGTGCACATGGTACCAAAATCCAACATTCGGTACTACAAATCCTACTACATAGAGCTAGACACAAACATCGAAGAGAATGATCAAGGAGACATGCCAGTATCTCGTCAGCCATAAAAATCAAGTGCTTTCCAGAAAAAATTAATCATTTGCGCAACAAGGTTTTATATAGCGGCATTCTCACAAGATCACGATATAGGACATTGTCTCAGTCCGGATCGTCAGTGCGTTTGCATCGGTCTATGCCACGGCCCATAGGAGCTACCAACAGTCCATACGTGAGACACCCATACCCTGACGTTCCCAAGGTCAACAATATGACCTACACTAGTCTATTCGCACCCACACTAAGGTGTGATTTAACTCTTTGGCAAACGGCCTTTTAATAGTCATTGACTGAGCAATTCAATGCATGTTGAGTCAACGCATATTCATGTATATTCAACAACAATATACCTTTCACAAAAATTTGGCCAAATTAAACATTAACAAATTCTTGGTCCCATTCACGGACCCACAATAACATATTATCAAATTCTCAAATGTGATAATACACTTTTTAAGGTTCATTATGGAGTTTCACTTTACTTTAACACTTCTCATAGAATCTTTCTCCAGAGGAATTCTTTTGATTAGCTAAGTTCTCTACTTAAATTAAATCATACTTACTTAGAAAATTATTCTAAGATTCTCCAAGTCTCACAAACTCTCTTATTCTTTTCTTAAGTCCAAAGAATCACCCTAGGTCACCCAATAAATTTTTTTCCATCCTATGAATCCAAGATAAATTCTTAAATTATCAAATCACCTAAGCCTTAGCTTGATGCATAAATTTTAGCCAGAAATGGCCCTTGAGGCCATGACCTTCCAAAAACTAGAGTCCAACCAAATTATCCATCACAATGTTAGTCACTTAATACTTAATTACTTAAGTTTCAAGGTTACATAAAAATTAAATTTTGAACCCTTAAAAGCCCTAGAGGCCATGAGAACCCAAAGTTTTTCATTGCGTCAATTAATTTTCTTACCACTTAATTGCCTAAGTTCCAATTTTCACAAAATTAAATCTTGATCAACCAAAAACATGGCCTCTTGGCCATGAATCCGTAGGGGCAAGAACCCTAAAATCGTTGGACCTAATATTCATCTTCTTATTTCATCATTTTAATTCCTCAATCGATCCATTTTTAACCTAAGCTCTTAAGTTCCAAATCATCATTAATTTAGTCATAACTTTTCCATTTCTCCTCCCCATGGCCGTGACACTCAATGGAGGTCTCTAGTTCCAACATTTCCACCAATTCATCAATCAATTACTTAAGCTCCATTTTAACACAAGGTTTGGTTCTTGGTTCATCAATTAGGGCCATAAGGTCGTGAACCACTCTTCAACATAGGCAAAGATTCCTTATCTTTCACACATTATTCCAAGCACATAAAATATCACAAATAATTAATAACACATAATAATACAATATTAAACAACAACATCATATAAAACACATAATCACGATTCACCATAAGTCAAATAAATCAAATGGAGAGATCCACACATGGACTCCTCATTCTCACCCAACATTCATCCCCCACCACCATGAGTGGTTGATGAGAATGTTCTCCCTCTTACCTAAAGAGAATGACAAGAAAAATGCTTCCTTTGTTGCTTCTTGAAAATTTTCGTCCAACACCACCAATAAAACCCTAGGATGATCAAACTTGTAGAATCAACAACCAAAGGTTGAAAAGATGAATCCTTGATCACAAGGGTGACCAAGGATCACGAAAATGAGAAGAAAAAGAAAGAAAGTAGAGAACTTTACCTCAAATCTTCTAGCCTGGATCTTGATGAAAAATGATGAAGATGGAAGCTTTTTAGGTAGATTCAAACTAGAAAGAGGTTTAGAATGTGATAGAGTTCAAGAAAATATGGTTACTTGAAATTTTTGTAAGCATGGAGGCATCAATGGAGGCTGTGGCCGTGTGGTGTGGAGAGGGAAGAGAAGAGAGAAAATGGATGAGAGAAAATGAGAGAGAAAGGAAAAGGTAGAGAGATAAAGTGATAGTAACCTTTTTGAAAATAAAAGAATGCCTTAAGTGGAAAAAGATGACCACTTTGGTCTTCCAAATCCCTCCAAAACCGTGGCACACCCAAGGAGAGAGAAGAGTATAAGCTTCTCCAACAAGCCAATGGAAAGTTGCTAAGAAGCTTCCTCCAAAGCTTTTTCAAGAAGCCAAAACTCACCTTTTTGAAAAGTCAAGGTGATGTGACATAAAGTGGATATTCTAGATAAGGTGATAAGGATTTTTGCTACAAACTATTATCCAATGGACAAATGTTACAGGTAACAAAAATAAGTATTTATTGTCCAACGGGTAATAAATTGTACAACAATTTTTATTTATCATATAAAAATCTCAAAAAACATAAATCTCGTAAACTGTGTCTGGCCTCATGTTTAGTAAGATTTCCCGTCGATGTTTCCTTAGTTCAAGGTTTATCAGCCTCGGGAAAATATTTTATATTCCCGACTCCGCTCAGCGTGTACGCAAAATGAGAAATATATTAAAATATTCAACGTTTCCAGAAAAATTCATAAAAATTCATAAAAATCACAAATATTATAAAATGACTATTTATCATGAAACTATCAATTTTCGGGGTGTTACATTATAAAGTGTGTTGAGACACTAATAAGGGTATTTCTAAGAGAGAAAGATCATCTTGCATATATATGAAAGTAAGAGATTTCAGTGCATCCAAAGGTAATGGATTGTTGTAGATAGGTATTTAGACCCTTAGGCAACACATAGTTGCATTTAGTATCACATACGAGGTGATGAGGATAAGGTATACTAGATACAAGTAAGTTGAGTTCAGTTGACAATAGTCACTCACCAAAGTGCATGGGTTACTCGTAAAAGAGAAAGTAGAGTTAGTGATGCATAAATAAACTTAGTATTGACATAGTATAAAAGTTCCAGTCTTTAAGCATTCCAATAGTTAGGAATTGCCTAAAGTAGGTATCTAGAACCTTGATTACACTAGAGTGGCATAGTTTACCACTTGTGGTGTGATAGTAAGGCAAGCAAGATATACGTATCATAAGTATGATTATTTAACTAGAAACATAGAATATGCTCCTTTATGAGTTAGAAGTGAGCTAAGAGTACATGTTTGCTAGAGTTCAGTTCTTCACTTGGTTAGAGGGAACCATATGATGAGTTAATATAGTGGTTTTATATGAGTTATACAAAACATTACATAGTTTCTTGTTACTTGCTAATTCAAAAATAGAGTAATCTTTAATGATGTATAATCATATGGCCAAAGGAGATAGGGGGAAGTCCAAAAGTCTCTTTGAGTGAGGATTTAGCCCTAGTTGCTCATTAGTGCCAGGATTACTAGTTTTAATGTAGTGGAAATAATACTCTCACTAAAGTGAGTAGGAACCATCCATTCATTATCTAGTAGTCTGAAGAGTCAGTCTTCTTATCTACAAGTTTAAAGAGAGTTTGGAATAAGCAAGTGACACACACACACATAATCATGTATATTTCCTGTTCCTTGGCAATTGTATAGGCAGTTGTCTAGGATATATGATATTGTATAATTGTATGGGCTGTTGTTCAATATCATTGATGGTATGTTTATGAATGAACTAGTTGTGATATGTTACAACTGGGTAGATAGTTGTTCTTATCATACGAGTAAGGGACTTAGGCATATAGATTATGCATTGTGTTAGTGAACCTTTGCATAACAGTAGCATGTGAATGTTCTAGAGATATTGAATAAAGATTTGATATCTAGTAGCAACCATAATCTATTATGTTTAATTTTGAGTTTTGTAAGATTAAGTAGATATAAGACAACTTGGATATGTTATACAATTGTATGGATGATTGTATAATGTTGATATAGTTTATATTGATATGTATGCAGTTTACATTATATAATGTCATGAAATGTATGAATATTATTGAGAATTGCATGTTCTCACCATTTTTTATGTTTTCATGGTAATAATAGGTCAAGGCCCTTCAAAGGGTAAGAAGATAAAGTAACAAAAGAGCTAATGTAGTTTAGTTTTATTTGTTTCTTTTTATAGAAAAAAGTTGATGTATTTTTTTTTATGTAAGCTTTGAGAATGTAGAGTTGTATATATAACACTTTGCCTTCGGGGCTATTGATGCATACGTGTACGACTTTTAGTTATGACTCGCCAATATAATTGTTTGATTATATGGGATTAGTAAGATAATAAGAATAGAAGTAACATGTTTAATGCTTTATGTCTTTATATATATAGTTATATCGAGAATCTTGTATTAGGGTGTTACATGACCTACCTCAGCTCAATTATTAGAACAATGAGGGAGGATATGACTCACCTCGGCTCATCACTATAATACGGAGGGCATCGTCCTACCTCACACTATTATAAATTATCCCTGTAACATCTCAAAAATCATGTTAGGCTTGTATAAGGTTACATAGGCAGTCTAATACTTGTTTGATATATTAATGAAGTTTTGTGAGAAACTGAATTAGTATAGACACTTTGCTGCAACCCAGAGTGCGAAAAGTAGCCTAAAATGACTCAAAAAATAACATAAACTACTATTTGAAGGGAAACAAGTGTGGATAATTTGTTTTTAGGTCACAAATGAGTTAAGTATGATGTTGTTAAAGTTTCAGGACAATTAGAGTTAACTTGATATTTTTAGGCATACTGGATGTACTTTTAATATTAGATTGACCCCTAGCAGATGTGAAAAAATAGAGAAGTGATGAAACATGATTTTTCATGAAACTTAAGATTTATTTCAAATCTGTTAGAAGTTAGAAAACTTGATTTGACAAGATCTAAGTGTTCTTAGCAGATCGGGTTTTTAGGTACCAGTTGGTTTTTAGCCTTAAGTAGCAAAGTGAGACTTTGCTACTCACGGCTAAAACAAAAACAAAAGAGAAAGAAAAGAGAGAAAGGGGAAACTGAAGGAAGAAAAAAGAGAAAGAGATGGAAAGCAAAGGAGAAAGATCCAAGAACAAGAGCAAGACTTCAAGAATCAAGTTGTCTACAAGATGTAAGGGTTATTGACCTTCTATTTCATCTTTTTCCTTAAACCATTTCATGGTTGGGATTAAGCTTTTTATGTGGGGAAAATAGGTTTTTAAAGAGCAAAAATTTGTTTTCTTTGCTAGAATCTCGATTTCTATGGCTGGAATTACTTATTTCAACTATTTAATGTCAAGATTAGTGAATTTTTGTCATTAGACAAGGTTAGAAAGATGATTAAATGGAGTATAGGTTAATAAGAAGTGTGTATGTGATTTTGATCATTAACACAAGATTAAGTGAACTAATAGGCTGTAAAAGGGTTACAACAATTTTAGAGGTTTTTAGTGGTGTTAGAATTCACCTAGAAACAATTTTTAGTGGTTTGGATCACTACCAAGTTCCAATGGAACAGTGGCAGTAATTTGCAGAATTCTACAGATTTGTTGCTATGCGAGGAGCACTCAAGCACTAGAGAGATGTGTGATGCAAGGCATTGAGCGCTTAGGCACTTAGTGCATAGCACTTAGGTTCACGTCACGTAGTAGAGCAACGCTATACTCTTCCCAATAAGCGCTCAGGCGCTTGGTTAGGAGCACTTCAGCATGCATAGAATGCTCAAGTGCTCAGGAAGAAGGCGCTCAAGCGCCTAGCCACCAGAAACATGATTTTTGATGTTTTCAGATATCCTACTTGTCGGGACTCCCTTTTTATGCCTAGTAAGACACTATTAAGGGTAATTCCTAGAGAGAAAGATGATTAAGTATACAAAGGAAAGTGAGTTAAGCTTGTGCATCCATTGTAACACCCTCCTTAGGGCATCACATTTCCGACTACCAACTTATAATCTAAAAATCAGTTCATAAAAGGTTTGAGTTATAAAACATGAGTTTTAAAATTTCTTCTCGAAGAAATATAAACTTACTGAAATTTATAGGTAATACTGAAAAATAGATTTAAACTGATTAAAACTTATATAACAGACATCCCTTTATATTTAACAATTATTCAAGAAATATAAAACTTACAGACTCAATTTTAAATAGTAGCAAACCCCATAACGGGTCCTACTTAATTAATAGCATAGTAAAACACTAACGAGAAAACTCAACATACTTATTTTGTCTTGTATCCATCTTGATGTGCCATGTATCTATTCCTCCTCAAATCTGTACACTAACCAGTCCGGGATGGTCACTCCTCGATGTTGTCACCGAACTCAGAATATCTACCTCCCGTCACGTCTAAGAAAACTCGTTTCATCTACTATATAATTTTTAACAACACAAACACAACAAAACAATACAGCAAAGAGGTGAGATCACCTACGCTAATACCAACATGGTAGCATAGAGATAACATAAACAACATACCATACAAATATATCATACCATAATTACAATAATGCCCTCAACATTATTTATCATAACAGATACAATAATTACAATCATGCCCTCAATTATTATTTATCACAACAAATATAATAAATAATAATTACCATCATGCCATTAACATTATTCAAATCACACGATAATTACAATAATGCCATCAATATTATTTATCATCATCATCATCATCATCTAATATTCCTCAATTATTATATCACACAGATATAAATATTCAATATTTACGATAATGCCTTCAATATTATCCAAGTATTCAACAGTTCAATTATCATAACTAATACTCAATAATTATGCATGTACACATAGACTCAATTTCCTACTCCATGGAGCTAATACTTAAGTCGGAGAAATTGACCTGAAAGATCTGTCTGTACCAACATGCCTCAGACCACGTGCCACAATTCTCATATGTGTTTGCACATCTAGCATATACACGACAGTCTTTACTAGATCTTGATTAAGAATAGTGTCTCGGTCAGGATCACCGGTGCGTTGCATCGGTCTAACCCACGGTACAGAATAGCTACCAACTGCCTATTGTAGGCAACCCGCACCCCGATGTCCCTAAAGTCAATAAGTGACTTACACTACGCATATCACACCCACTCAAGAGGTGTACGTCTCTTTTAGGCAAATAGCCTTATCCAGTCCATCGGACTTTTCCAATACATGAATACCTAAATGCAATTCTGTTCAATTTCGTCATATGCCTCACTGCATATTTTTTTCATTTCATCATATGCCTCAATGCATATTTTTCTAATGCATGTATACTGCACCAAATGCCAATCACAGGCAAAATTCATCATTTTCTCATACAACGTCCATGCACTGGTTCATGCATGTAAAATACACCAATGCCAATCACAGGAAAAACTCATCATTTTCTCATGCAGTGTCCATACACTAGTTCAATAGTAATCATACTGTATATTCAATAGCAAAATCATATTATCGCGTTTTCATAGTCGCAAAACACTTTTGTCGTGTTTTCACAATCGCGCAACATTTCTGTTACATTTTCACAATTTCGCAATGTTTCTGTTTCATTTTCAAATCGCGTAGCGATTTTCCATCGTTTCTCAATCACGTAAAAATATTCCATCATTTTTCAATCACGTAGTGATATTTCAACGTTTTCTCAAACGCGTAAAAATATTTAAACGCTTTCCAAATTGCGTAGAAATATTTCAATAATTCTCAAATCGCGTGGAAATATTTAAACGTTTTTCAAATCGTGCAGCTTAAAAATCTCGTTTTTAAGTTACGTAAATCATTTTTCACCATTTTACAATTACGTAAAATATTCCTCAATATTCCAAACATTATTTTGGACTTTCAAACAAATTAATGTCATTTCCAACATCATTTTTCACATTTTCTCCTTTAAGAAATCCTTTCCTCAAAATAATATGACTTCTCACATTATTTTCCACATTTTCTTACTCAAGAAAATCCTTTTCGCAATATATTCCACAAATTCACCATCTCATTGAATTAAATCATTGTTTCTCACTTAAAATTTCCTAACGCGTTCCAAAATCCAAAGGATGAGTTTTACGTTAGTAAATTTTAAATCATCAATGTTTCCTTTATAATTCAAAATAAATTCTCAAATTCAATCCTCTTCCAAATAATTTGAGGTTCAAACACTTACAACCTCTATTTTCCTTTCATAACCGAAATTTCTATTTCTCAATTGATACAACACTTTGTTTCCATTTCCAAAATCCTTGTACTAAATCAATTATATTTTCACTTTGACAATCACTTTGTTTCATAAAACCAAGGCATTACAAGCCTTCAAAACCGTGGACATGGCCATTGAAACCATCATATATCTTTTTCCTTCTAAATCAACTAAGTTCCATTCATGGTTTTACACAAACAAAACCATTAAAATTTTCTAAAACCGTGAACGCTTGTTCTTTGAAACCAATCCATCTTTTTTTTTCCTTTCCTTTCTAATCATTCAATTTTACCATTCATGAAAATTTTAGTTGTGAACACCTATTTTGAGGTGTTGAGGCCGAAATCCTCATGGTCATTGGAACCAAAAATTATTTTCTTTTCTAACAAATTTTTATGGCACACGTCACATATAATCAGCATGTTATATTTCAAGCATACCATAAAAGCAATTAAAAATCATACTAAGCATGCAAGCACAAATAAACCATGTTAAGCACATAAACCACATAAACAGATAAACACTCAAATAATTACATAACCACGGATATGAATCCTCACATGGATTCACCATCCATCAAATACAAAACCATCTCTCACCACCATACTTGGTTGGTGAGATGGATCTCCCTCTTACCTCTTGAAGAACCTCCAAAGCTCCTTGGTTTGCTTCTTTTTCCATGTCCTTCACCACCAAAAGCTTCTCAAATACAAAACAAAACACAAAGTTATTAGCATATTAAGCTTGAATAATGTAAACCATGGATCAAACATGGCTTAGAACATGAAAAAGAGATAAGAAGTGAAGTTTCCTTACATTTCACCTCAAAAACCCTATAACTTTGCTCTTGAAGAAAGTCCTTGAAGATGATAGATTTAGAACTTGCTCCAAACTACAAAGTGTCTTAGATTGAGGTATAGATTCAAGAAATAAGGTTGTTTGAAATTTTTGAAGAGTTATGGTGTATTCTATGGGTCATGGCCGTGAGCTAGCTTGAAGGGAAAGGAGTGAAAATTTTTGATGTGCTTAGCTTTTTGGAATGATCAAGAATGAGTAATAATGGTGTCTTGAACTTTGCTATGCCCTTAAGCTTCACCAAAACCATCCCCCCTCCTTATGCACTCAATAAGCGACCATCTTTACTAGCCACCATTTAGAGCATTATTAGCCATTGATTAGATCAATGGTTAGGATTAATGTAGCTTCTAGGTATAGCCTTTAGATTAGAAGACTTAATCTAGGTCATTGGATCTTTCTCCTTGAAATCTTAGACATTAAATGTATCTCCAAAATGAAGGATCAAGATTACTCCTTCATACTTTACATCCAATGATCATAAATGGTCCTAGCCATTTTATACGACCAAATCTCTGCTGTTGATTAAATCGATGGTTGATATTCAAAGTCTTCAACATTATGCTTGCTTCCTATTGGTCCGTCACAAAGCTGTCATAACCACTATTATTGACTATGCAGTATAATATTTATTTTTATCTACTATAACCCTACGAATAATATTTTTACTATATTTTTATTGCCCGATAATTAAATACAGTACAAAACACAGTAAAAGAAAATTGTAAAAATTGTTTCCAATTTCGGGTTTAGTAAGATCCCCCGTCCCCTTCTCAACAATACAAAATTTCCTGGCTGCAGAAAAATTTTCACCTTTCCGAACCTACCTGGGCCCACATACAGCCCCTTGGGCCCACAGATGGCCAATGGATAATATTAAAATAATCAAAGAAATATAAAAATTTCATAATTATCCATAAAATCATAAAAATTATAAAACTTACGAAAATTAAATCAGATTACATAAAATAATTAAGACTTAACAGTAATAATTAAATTACGTAAGATTTTCTCTAGCCCGAAAATTATTATTTTCCTGCCATGGAGTAAATCACACAAAATGATCAAATGTACTCATGGAATACCCAAAATAATTTTACAGTACACAGAAATCACTAAAAAATAAAATTTTGTTATAACTATCAAAATTACTGTCAAATAGTTAAGAAATTTGGGGTGTTACAATACTCCCCCTCTAAAAAAAAGTTTCATCCCCGAAACTTGATAAACTTGATTTCACATCCTCAGAATAAATATGGATATTATTCTTTTATCTTATTTTCCAAATCCCATGTAGCTTCACCGCTTACATCGGTCCAAACTATTTTAACCAATGAAATTTCTTTGTCTTATATTCAACTTCTCCTGATCAAACATATATCTCAAACTCCTATAATTACTGAAGACGTTAAATGTTACCCCATAAAGAAAATGTCTCCGTACTTCTAATACAAACACAGCGGCCATGCATAGAATAGTTTTTCTCATGTAACTTCAATTTCCTTGAAAAATACACTACAATTCTTCTATTCTGCATAAGCACACATCTTAAACTCCAATGTAACGCATCACAGTACACCTCCAATGGTTCACTGGGATTAGATAGAACTAATACCAGAGAAGTAGTCAAACACATTTTCAACTCCTGAAAATTCTCCTTGTATGCATCAGTCCATACAAATGCTTAATTCTTTCTGATAAGCTAGGTGAGAAGTCTTGCGATTTTGGAAATTTTCTCAATAAATTTTCTACGGATTTCTATTATCGTTTTTGACTTTTCCCACTGAAAAACTATTTCATCCTTTGAAGAATCCACTGCAATCCCTTCCTTAGAATCACATGATCCAGCAACTACACTTCACTCAACCAGAACTCGCATTTTGACATCTTAGCATATAACTAGTTTTTCCTTTAGAATTTGGAGAACCATACTAAGATGTTCAGCATGTTCCTCATGATTTCGAGAATAGATCAGAATATCGTTAACAAAGATAATGACAATTCTGTCTAGATAAGAACGAAAAATTCTACTCACCAAATTTATAAATATTACAAGAGCATCTGTCACTCTGCACAACATCATTTAAAATTTCCTTGTCCACATATCGCTTCATTCTCCTGCCTTTGCTCTTAACAGTAAATGTCTCACACATCGCGTTCTCTTTCAACAACACTGTATTAGATACTATGACATGGATTTAAATAGGAATATCCTTTCTTGCAAAATATTCTTTCTTGCAATTGCAATACATGAAAAACATTATAAAAGATAGCAAAACTATCTGATTTGTTACCGGACATATCCAACAAAGAATTTTATGTTGTCTGATTTTTAAGAATGGGTTTTTCTGGAATACTAACACTTTATTGAGACAATCTCATAGGATATGGTTGGAAGATAACTAATTCATTTCAAAGATCACATCTATTTATGAAAGAGATAAACAGATCAAACTAACACAAAAATTTGATCTATAACAACAATAAGATAATTTGAATAACTTGAATAGCACGATAGGCTAGTAATAGAAACAGAAGTAAACAAGTCAGAAAATAACAAAGACATAGATAACTCGAACATATAATTGATCCATATAATCATATGTCATAAAGAATGAGTTACCCCCAGAATTATATAGTATAATTAAAGAATCACCTTCTGCAGTACAGTCTCCCTTGTTTAGGTCGTCAGCTCCGAACACTCTCGTTCCATTTGAGGTATCGATTCTCCCTACTACTTATTACTAATAGAAGACTTCATTTCTTGGTGGAACACAATCTTTGGAAATGTGTCCAGGCTTTCCGCACTTGAAACAAACTATTTCCTTGGATGTTCAATCCTTCGTTAAGTGCCCTGTTCCACATTTCTTACATAATAGTAAAGATGTCACAGTCCCATTGGGTTTACTGCTACAAGCATTTCCTCCACACATTTGTTGCTGCTACTGATTTCCCAATGATCGTAAATACGTTTTCCGCTAAAATCAATTTACCTTCCTAATATTTCTCCTTTGGAATACCTAGGTTCCAAGGTTACTAAATCTTATATTCCAGGACTGATTCTCTTTTATCAGATCCTGAACCTCAACTTCCAGTTCTCACTGTTCAGCGATCCTCTGTTCCTACTGTACTATCACGTCAGTTATCCTCTGTATTGCTCTCATAGTTGCAACTGTATTTTTAGTACCACGTTCCGCTTCCACACGTGTACGTCTACCACGAGCCATTTCTTTTCTTTAAAGACGGATGAATCACAATACAATGGAAACTAGATGTAACCATTTCAAACATCATTGTTTCCTTTCTGAAATCAAACACACAGAGAACACAACACAAGCAAAATAGACCTAACCACAAACCCCAAAAGACTCAAACCGTGCTTTGATACCAACTAATGTAACATCCTCCTTAGGGCATCACATTTTCGACTACCAACTTATAATCTGAAAATCAGTTCATAAAAGGTTTGAGTTATAAAACATGAGTTTTAAAATTTCTTCTCGCGAAAATATAAACTTACTGAAATTTATAGGTAATACTGAAAAATAGATTTAAACTGATTAAAACTTATATAACAGACACCACTTAATATTTAATAATTATTCAAGAAATATAAAACTTACAGACTTAATTTTAAACAGTAGCAAATCCCATGACAGGTCCTACTTAATAGCACGGTAAAACACTAACGAGAAAACTTAACATACTTATTTCGTCTTGTATCCATCTTGATGTGCCATGTATTTGTTCCTCCTCAAATCTGTACACTAACCAATCTGAGATGGTCACTCCTCGATGTTGTCACCGAACTTAGAATATCTACCTCCCGTCACGTCTAAGAAAACTCGTTTCATCTACTATATAATTTTTAACAACACAAGCATAACAAAACAATACAGCAAAGAGGTGAGATCACCTACGCCAATACCAATATGGTAGCATAGAGATAATGTAACGCCCTTCTTTCTAATTCGATATACGTGAAGAAGGAACGTCACACTATAGTACTTAGGTAATGATAAAGCTTAAGATAGATAACGTTGCAGAAAATAGTGTTTATTTTAAGGTTTCCAAAACCCGGTGTAATTACTGCTGATCTAACATTTTTCCCTTTGTTTATATTTTTTTTTGTAAGTTATTGTAAGTGGTAGAATAATAATACCATAAAATCCCTGCTGTAGCAAAACTTCAAGCACTGAACGATTATAATACAGTCAATAGAAATTAAACCATGCATCGAAATTACATTATCATGATCATACGTACAAGCCTGTATTAATTACATTTCCAGAATGCATACAAAAAGACAAAATATGTACCTACCCCAAGAGATACAAATATATACCCACTGATCCACTAGTACGTCAGGCTCCCTCAAAATAAACAGACAGCCATCAGTAGCCATCTACCTAAAGCAGTCTCTAAGATTGACGAGAACTAGAAGGAACCGTAGACGGATCCTCCACAGGGTCCTCGTTGTCCGATGAGACATCCATCAGAACGACGGAACAACGGGCAGGAGCCCAAGCAGTAGACAAGAAAGAGTCGTCACGTGGGGTATAGTACATGTCCGCCCACATGTCTCTCACAGGCAGGTAGAATTCCATCCAAACAAAAGCATGGAAGTCAAAAATCGAAGCAGTGTAACGTCCCCACGCCAAGGACACAGTCAAATCACCATGGTACACACATCGATCAATCTGCACGTTGATATGCCAGCAATCCAGACCACCATGAAAGTTGATCCGCACGTAACCAAAGAATCCACGGGGGCGATATGACATCCTCAGTAGCCTTAATCTCAGTCAAGATACGGCTAGAAACCCTGAAACTCAGTGGTTTCCTTATCCTCTTCATGAACGTCTTCGAACAATCATATGATAATATACAATAGTAGAATATACAGTAAAGAGGTGAGATAATCATCATTCATTACCAATAATAGTAGCAGGAAACTAGACGGCGCTGAACGCCCACGTACAACACATTTTATACATTAATCATAACAACATTAAATTTACAGTAAGGCGGAATCACAACTTTAAGATGATAAAAATATCATCAGCAGTCAATAGTTCAAGTGACTAACAATTATTACAAAAGTAACAGTAAATATGCTTTATAATTATCAATGCTCATGCTCAATGAGTTATGCGACTGACAGTTCACTCATGCAAAAGTATATCAAAACCCTACTCCATGGAGCTAGACTTAAACAGTTTGAGTGAATGATCAAGGAGTAATACCAGTATATCATTAGCCTTAAAATACAGTGTGCTTTATTTCCTAAAAAGGTTTGCGCAATGGCTTATACATGGTACCTCAACAGTTAATCGCGATATAGGACAGCGTATCGGACAGGATCATCAATGTGTCGCATTGGTCTATCCCACGGCCCCAGTGGAGCTACCACTGTCTATTGTGAGACACCCACACCCCGACGGCCCCTAGGTTCAACAACGTATGACACTTACGCTTAGTCTATTCGCACCCGCACATAGGTGTTATTCAAGCTCCTAGGTTTACACAGCTTTTCCAACAGTGTCCAACAGACGACACATATGCATGATGACACAATGTCAACTCATGTATGATCATTACTATATTTCACAATGGTATATTTATATACAGACGTACATAAATTCATTTATTGATATCGTCGTATCCAGGTATTCTGATAATCCATGTTTATAAAATGTTCATCTCACGTTGGGGTCCACAATTGCATTAACATCAAGTTTTATATCAACATCACTTTCAAGTGCTCATTTATTACTATGATTCCCATTTTCAAGATTACATATTATTGATTTAATGTGAAAATTTTTGGTCACTTTAATTCTTTATTACCATCACTTTCAAGAATCTTTAAAATTGTCATTCTTTGACCACATTACTCAAGCCCAAAATCGTGGCCCTCACTAGATCCCTAAGTCAAGTGTTTATTTTCATTTTTAATGCATTAGTAACTTACTACTAATTCTCTTAATGTGTTTAGTTCCAGAATCCCCTCAACTCACACACTCAAGTTCTTTCTTTAGGTCAAATTATTCAAGTTACCAAGCTTAGCCTTTAATTAATTTTGTTTACACATTATGAATCCCTAATTGTCCTCTAAATTCTCTTTGTCAATTTCATCATCCAAGTCACAATTTCCACCATTTTTGCCTCCCATGGCCGTGAGCCGTCATAGGGCTAGGGTCCAAATATTTTTATGTCTCCTTTAGTCATTATCCATTCAATTATGTTACAAGCATTTTAAACATCCACACCCCTTCAATGGGGGACTTAGCCGTGAGCCTCCTTGCACAATGCAAGGGGCAATTGTCTCAAGTTCATCAATTCCAAATCCATGAGGGTTATTACCACATTATCAAGAATCAATTCCATACAAAATTTAAAGAAAGAAATAGAAATGTAAAGAATCAAATAGAAGACAATAACATTTAAAGGAGTAACCCTTATTAGGGTTTCTCACAAATACACAAATAGCAAGCCTCCAACCACCATTATAGGTTGAATGGAGTGGTCTCCCTCTTACCAAAGAGGAGAGCACGAAAATGGCCACCAAGGAGCTTCTTTGTGGATTCGGTTTTGGCTCCTCCAAAAACCCTAGGAAGCAACTTCAAGGTATCAACACCACAATATGAAAAAGAGAGCATCCTTGACCATGAAAATGGTCTTAGAACACGAAAAAGAGGAGAGGTGAGAAGAAAGTTGTGATCATTACCTCAGTCTCAAACTTTGCCCTTGAAAAAGATTGGTAAAGATGAGAGATTTTGGTCTTGGGTATGGAAGGAAAAGGTCTTAGAATGATGAAGAGAAGCTAGAAATGAGGTTAATGAAGTTAGAAACCGAAAATGGTGATGGTGGAGATGGTAACCCGAAATGGAGATGGTGATGGAGAGTAAGGATGTGTAGTTGATGAAGAGAAAAGATGAAGAGGTTGAGTGGAAGAGTGAGCTGCAAATTCGGTTTGGCTATGGAGGTTTAGAGAGAAGGGAGAGCAAGGAAGAAGATGAAGAGATAGAGAGAGAAGTTGTTAGGTTAAGTGGTGAGGTGTTTGAGTGAATTAGGTTAAGTGATTGAAACCAAAATTCCCCTTTTTTCCCTAGTGAATGCCGCGGCAATGGAGAGAGGAGAGAGGGAGTTGACAAGCTTCTCAAGCAAGCTAGGGGTAGTTGGGTCTTTTCTTGGGTCAAAGCTTCTAGAAACTTGATTAAAATAGCAATATATTTGAATTAAAGTGGATTTGTTATGACATAAAGTAGATTACATTGGAATAAGGTGATAGGGTTTTCATTACATGCTATTATCCAGAGGAACAGAAATCAGTATTAATTAATCTGACAGATAAATTCTTACGTAATGTTTTATTATTTCGTCTGTTAAAATTTCTCGAAAAATATGAAACCTTGGAAACTGTGTCTGGCTTCGGGTTTAGTAAGATCCCCCATAGACGTTTCCATAGTTCAAGGTTTTCGGAGAGAATATCTCATTTCTCCGGCTCCGCTCAGCTCGCACGCAAAATGAAGAATATATTAAAATATTCAACGTTCCCGGAAAATTCCCAGAAAATTCTCAAAAACTGTAAATATTATAAAACAACTATTCGTCATATAATTTTCCAACTTTTGGAACGTTACAGTCATTTTCTCGACTTTGTCCATTGTGCACGTAAAACGAAAAATATATTAAAATATTCCGCGTTCCCAGAAAATTTCAGAAAAATTCCAGAAAATCTCAAATATTATAAAATGAATATCCATAACGAAATCAATAAATTTTGGGGTGTTGCAGATAATACAAACAACATACCATACAGATATATCATACTATAATTACAATATTACCCTCAACATTATTTATCACAACAGATATAATAATTACAATCATGCCCTCAATTATTATTTATCACAACAAATATAATAAATAATAATTACCATCAGGCCATTAACATTATTCAAATTACACGATAATTACAATAATGCCATCAACATTATTTATCATCATCATCATCTAATATTCCTCAATTAATATATCACATAGATATAAATATTCAATATTTACAATAATACCCTCAACATTATCCAAGTATTCAACAGTTCAATTATCATAACCAATACTCAATAATTATGCATGTGCACATAGACTCAATTTCTTACTCCATGGAGCTATTACTCAAGTCGGAGAAATTGACCCGAAAGATCTGTCTGTACCAACATGTCTCAGACCACGTGCCACAATTCTCATATGTATTTGCACATCTAGCATATACATGATAGTCTTTACTAGATCTTGATTAAGAATAGTATCTTGGTCAGGATTATCGGTGCGTTGCATCGGTCTAACCCACGGTACAAAATAGCTACCAACTGCCCATTGTAGGCAACCCGCACCCCGATGCCCCCAAAGTCAACAAGTGACTTACACTACGCATATCGCACCCATTCAAGAGGTGTACGTCTCTCCTAGGCAAATAGCCTTATCTAGTCCATCGGACTTTTCCAATGCATGAATATCTCAATGCAATTATGTTCAATTTCATCATATGCCTCACTGCATATTTTTCCATTTCATCATATGCCTCAATGCATATTTTTTCAATGCATATATAATGCACCAAATGCCAATCACAGGCAAAATTCATCATTTTCTCATACAGTATCCATGCACTGGTTCATGCATGTAAAATACACCAATGCCAATCACAGGCAAGACTCATCATTTTCTCATACAGTGTCCATACACTGGTTCAATAGTAATCATATTGTATATTCAATAGCAAAATCATATTATCGCATTTTTATAGTCGCAAAACATTTTTGTCATGTTTTCACAATCGCGCAACATTTTTGTTATATTTTCACAATTTTGCAATGTTTATGTTGCGTTTTCAAATCGCGTAGCGATTTTACATCGTTTCTCAATCACGTAAAAATATTCCATCATTTTTCAATCACGTAGTGATTTTTCAACATTTTCTCAAATGCGTCAAAATAATTAAATGCTTTCTAAATTGCGTAGAAATATTTCAATGTTTTTCAAATCGCATGAAAATATTTAAACGTTTTTCAAATCGCATAGCTTAAAAATCATGTTTTTAAGTTATGTAAAGCATTTTTCACCTTTTTACAATTACGTAAAATATTCCTCAATATTCCAAACATTATTTTGGACTTTCAAACAAATTAATGTCATTTCCAACATCATTTTTCACATTTTCTCCTTTAAGAAATCCTTTCCTCAAAATAATATGACTTCTCACATTATTTTCCACATTTTCTTACTCAAGAAAATCCTTTTCGCAATATATTCCACAAATTCACCATCTCATTCAATTAAATCAATGTTTCTGACTTAAAATTTCCTAACGCGTTCCAAAACCCAAAGGATGAGTTTTACGTTAGTAAATTTTAAATCATCAACATTTCCTTTATAATTCAAAATAAATTCTCAAATTCAATCCTCTTCCAAAATAATTTGAGGTTCAAACACTTACAACCTCTATTTTCCTTTCATAACCGAAATTTCTATTTCTCAATTGATAAAACACTTTGTTTCCATTTCCAAAATCCTTGTACTAAATCAATTATATTTCCACTTTGAAAATCACTTTGTTTCATAAAACCAAGGCATTACAAGCCTTCAAAACCGTGGACATGGCCATTGAAACCATCATATATCTTTTTCCTTCTAAATCAACTAAGTTCCATTCATGGTTTTACACAAACAAAACCATTAAAATTTTCTAAAACCGTGAACTCTTGTTCTTTGAAACCAATCCATCTTTTTTTTTCCTTTCCTTTCTAATCATTCAATTTTACCATTCATGAAAATTTTAGTTTGTGAACACCTATTTTGAGGTGTTGAGGCCGAAATCCTCATGGCCATTGGAACAAAAAATTATTTTCTTTTCCAATAATTTTTATGGCATACATCACATATAATCAAAATGTTATATTTCAAGCATTCCATAAAAGCAAATAAAATCATACTAAGCATGCAAGCACAAATAAACCATGCTAAGCACATAAACCACATAAATACATAAACACTCACAAATAATTACATAACCATAGATATGAATCCTCACATGGATTCACCATCCATCAAATACAAAACCATCTCTCACCACCATACTTGGTTGGTGAGATGGATCTCCCTCTTACCTCTTGAAGAACCTCCAAAGCTCCTTGGTTTGCTTCTTTTTCCAAGTCCTTCACCACCAAAAGCTTCTCAAATACAAAACAAAACACAAAGTTATTAGCATATTAAGCTTGAACAATGTAAACTATGGATCAAACATGGCTTAGAACATGAAAAAGAGATAAGAAGTGAAGTTTCCTTACATTTCACTTCAAAAACCCTATAACTTTGCTCTTGAAGAAAGTCCTTGAAGATGATAAATTTAGAACTTGCTCCAAACTACAAAGTGTCTTAGATTGTGGTATAAATTCAAGAAATAAGGATGTTTGAAATTTTTGAAGAGTGATGGTGCATTCTATGGGTCATGGCTGTGGGCTAGCTAGAAGGGAAAGGAGAGAAATTTTTTGATGTGCTTAGCTTTTTGGAATGATCAAGAATGAGTAATAATGGTGTCTTGAACTTTGCTATGCCCTTAAGCTTCACCAAAACCGTCCCCCCTCCTTATGCACTTAATAAGTGACCATCTTTACTAGCCACCATTTAGAGCATTATTAACCATTGATTAGATCAATGGTTAGGATTAATGTAGCTTCTAGGTATAGCCTTTAGATTAGAAGACTTAATCTAGGTCATTGGATCTGTCTCCTTGAAATCCTAGCCATTAGATGTATCTCCAAAATGAAGGGTCAAGATTACTCCTTCATACTTTACATCCAATGGTCATAAATGGTTCTAGCCATTTTATACGACCAAATCTCCGCCGTTGATTAAATCGATGGTTGATATTCAAAGTCTTCAACATTAAGCTTGCTTCCTATTGGTCCGTCATAAAGCTATCGTAACCATTATTATTGACTATGCAGTACAACATTTATTTTTATCTGCTATAACCCTACGAATAATATTTTTACTGTATTTTTATCGCCTGATAATTAAATACAGTACAAAACACAGTAAAAGAAAATTTTAAAAACTATTTCTAGTTTTGAGTTTAGTAAGATCCCCCGTCCTCGTCTCAACAATACAAAATTTTCTGGCTGTAGAAAAATTTTCACTTTTTTGAACCCACCTGGGCCCACATACAGCCCCCTGGACCCACAGATGGCCCATGGATAATATTAAAATAATCTTAGAAATATAAAAATTTCATAATTATCCACAAAATCATAAAAATTATAAAACTTACGAAAATTAAATCAGATTATGTAAAATAATTAAGACTTAATGGTAATAATTAAATTACATAAGATTTTCCCTTGCCCGAAAATTATTATTTTCTTGACATGGAGTAAATCACACAAAACGATCAAATGTACTCACGAAATACTCAAAATAATTTTACAGTACACAGAAATCACTAAACAGTAAAATTTTGTTATAACTATCAAAATTACTGTCAAATAGTTAGGAAATTTAGGGTGTTGCAATACTCCCTCTCTAAAAAGAAGTTTCGTCCTCAAAACTTGATAAACTTGATTTCACATCCTCAGAATAAATATGGATATTATTCTTTTATCTTATTTTCCAACTCCCATGTAGCTTCACCGCTTACATTATTTCAAACTATTTTAACCAATGAAATTTCTTTGTCTTATATTCAACTTCTCCTGATCAAACATATATCTCAAACTCCTATAATTACTGAAGACATTAAATGTTACTCCATAAAGAAAGTGTCTCCATACTTCTAATACAAACACAGCGGCCATGCATAGAATAGTTTTTCTCATGTAACTTCAATTTCCTTGAAACATACACTACAATTCTTCTATTCTGCGTAAGCACACATCTTAAACTCCAATGTAACGCATCACAGTACACCTCCAATGGTTCACTGGGATTAGATAGAACTAATACCAGAGAAGTAGTCAAACACATTTTCAACTCCTGAAAATTCTCCTTGTATGCATCAGTCCATACAAATGCTTAATTCTTTCTGATAAGCTAGGTGAGAAGTCTTGCGATTTTGGAAAATTTCTCAATAAATTTTCTATAGATTTCCATTATCGTTTTTGACTTTTCCCATTGAAAAACTGTTTCATCCTTTGAAGAATCCACCGCAATCCCTTCCTTAGAATCACGTGATCCAGCAACTACACTTCACTTAACCAGAACTCGCATTTCGACAACTTAGCATATAACTGGTTTTTCTTTTTGAATTTGGAGAACCACACTAAGATGTTCAACATGTTTCTCATGATTTTGAGAATAAATCAAAATGTCGTTAACAAAGATAATGACAATTCTGTCTAGATAAGAACGAAAAATTCTACTCACCTAATTTATAAATATTACATGAGCATCTGTCACTCCACACTGCATCATTTAAAATTTCCTTGTCCTCATATCGCTTCATTCTCCTGCCTTTGCTCTTAACAGGAAATGTCTCACACATCGCGTTCTCTTTCAACAACACTGTATTAGATACTATGACATAGATTTAAATAGGAATATCCTTTCTTGCAAAATATTCTTTCTTGTAATTGCAATACATGAAAAACATTATAAAAGATAGCAAAACTATCTGATATGTTATCAGACATATCCAACAAAGAATTTGATGTTGCCTAATTTTTAAGAATGGGTTTTTTTGGAATTCTAACACTTTATTGAGACAATCTCATAGGATATGGTTGGAAGATAACCAATTCATTTCAAAGATCACATCTATTTATGAAAGAGATAAACAGATCAAACTAACACAAAAATTTGATCTATAACAACAATAGGAGAATTTGAATAACTTGAATAACATGATAGGCTAATAATAGAAATAGAAGTAAACAAGTTAGAAGATAACAAAGACACAAATAAGTCGAACATATAATTGAACCACACAATCATATGTCATAAAGAATGAGTTACCCCCAAAATTATATAGTATAATTAAAGAATTACCTTCTGCAGTACAATCTCCCTTGTTTAGGTCTTCAGCTCAGAACACTCCTGTTCCATTTGGGGTATCGACTTTCCCTACTACTTATTGCTAACAGAAGACTTCGTTTTTGGGTCGAACACAATCTTTGGAAATATGTCCAGGCTTTCTGCACTTGAAACAAATTATTTTCTTGGACGTACAATCCTTCGTTAAGTGCCCTGTTCCACATTTCTTACATAACAGTAAAGACGTCATGGTCCCACTGGGTTTACTGCTACAAGCACTTCCTCCACACATTTGCTGTTGCTGCTAATTTCCGAATGATCGTAAATACGTTTTCCGCTGAAATCAATTTACCTTCCAATTATTTCTCCTTTGGAATACCTAGGTTCCAAGGTTACGAAATATTATATTCCAAGACTGATTCTCTTTTATTAGATCTTGAACCTCAACTTCCAGTTCTCACAGTTTAGTGATCCTCTGTTCCTGCTGTACTATCACGTCAGTTATCCTCTGCATTGCTCTCATAGTTGCAACTGTATTTTTAGTACCACGATCTGCTTCTACACGTGTACGTCTACCACGAGCCATTTCTTTTCTTTAAAGACGGATGAAGCACAATACAATGGAAACTAGATGTAACCATTTCAAACATCATTGTTTCCTTTCGAAAATCAAACACACAGAGAACACAACACAAGCAAAATAGACCTAACCACAAACCCCAAAAGACTCAAACCGTGCTATGATACCAACTAATGTAACACCCTCCTTAGGGCATCACATTTCCGACTACCAACTTATAATCTGAAAATCAATTCATAAAAGGTTTGAGTTATAAAACATGAGTTTTAAAATTTCTTCTCGCGGAAATATAAACTTACTGAAATTTATAGGTAATACTGAAAAATAGATTTAAACTAATTAAAACTTATATAACCGAGACCACTTAATATTTAACAATTATTCAAGAAATATAAAACTTACGACTCAATTTTAAATAGTAGCAAACCCCATGATGGATCCTACTTAATAGCACCGTAAAACACTAACGAGAAAACTCAATATACTTATTTCATCTTGTATCCATCTTGATGTGCCATGTATTTGTTCCTCCTCAAATCTGTACACTAACCAGTCCGGGATGGTCACTTCTCGATGTTGTCACCGAACTCAGAATATCTACCTCCCATCACGTCTAAGAAAACTCGTTTCATCTACTATATAATTTTTAACAATACAAGCACAACAAAACAATACAGCAAAGAGGTGAGATCACCTACGCCAATACCAACATGGTAGAATAGAGATAACACAAACAACATACCATATAGATATATCATACTATAATTACAATAATGTCCTCAACATTATTTATCATAACAAATACAATAATTATAATCATGCCCTCAATTATTATTTATCACAACAAATATAATAAATAATAATTACCATCATGCCATTAACATTATTCAAATCACACGATAATTACAATAATGCCATCAACATTATTTATCATCATCATCATCCAATATTCCTCAATTATTATATCACACAGATATAAATATTCAATATTTACGATAATGCCCTCAACATTATCCAAGTATTCAACAGTTCAATTATCAAAACCAATACTCAATAATTATGCATGTGCACATAGACTCAATTTCTTACTCCATGGAGCTATTACTCAAGTCGGAGAAATTGACTCGAAAGATCTGTCTGTACCAACATGTCTCAGACCACGTGCCACAATTCTCATATGTATTTGCACATCTAGCATATACATGATAGTCTTTACTAGATCTTGATTAAGAATAGTATCTTGGTCAGGATTATCGGTGCGTTGCATCGGTCTAACCCACGGTACAAAATAGCTACCAACTGCCCATTGTAGGCAACCCGCACCCCGATGCCCCCAAAGTCAACAAGTGACTTACACTACGCATATCGCACCCATTCAAGAGGTGTACGTCTCTCCTAGGCAAATAGCCTTATCTAGTCCATCGGACTTTTCCAATGCATGAATATCTCAATGCAATTATGTTCAATTTCATCATATGCCTCACTGCATATTTTTCCATTTCATCATATGCCTCAATGCATATTTTTTCAATGCATATATAATGCACCAAATGCCAATCACAGGTAAAATTCATCATTTTCTCATACAGTATCCATGCACTGGTTCATGCATGTAAAATACACCAATGCCAATCACAGGCAAGACTTATCATTTTCTCATACAGTGTCCATACACTGGTTCAATAGTAATCATATTGTATATTCAATAGCAAAATCATATTATCGCATTTTTATAGTCGCAAAACATTTTTGTCATGTTTTCACAATCGCGCAACATTTTTGTTATGTTTTCACAATTTCGCAATGTTTATGTTGCGTTTTCAAATCGCGTAGCGATTTTACATCGTTTCTCAATCAATTAAAAATATTCCATCATTTTTCAATCACGTAGTGATTTTTCAACATTTTCTCAAATGCGTAAAAATACTTAAATGCTTTCTAAATTGCGTAGAAATATTTCAACGTTTTTCAAATCGCATGGAAATATTTAAACGTTTTTCAAATCGCATAGCTTAAAAATCATGTTTTTAAGTTACGTAAAGCATTTTTCACCATTGTACGATTATGTAAAATATTCCTCAATATTCCAAACATTATTTTGGACTTTCAAACAAATTAATGTCATTTCCAACATCATTTTTCACATTTTCTCCTTTAAGAAATCCTTTCCTCAAAATAATATGACTTCTCACATTATTTTCCACATTTTCTTACACAAGAAAATCCTTTTCGCAATATATTCCACAAATTCACCATCTCATTCAATTAAATCAATGTTTCTGACTTAAAATTTCCTAACGCGTTCCAAAACCCAAAGGATGAGTTTTACGTTAGTAAATTTTAAATCATCAATGTTTCATTTATAATTCAAAATAAATTCTCAAATTCAATCCTCTTCCAAAATAATTTGAGGTTCAAACACTTACAACCTCTATTTTCCTTTCATAACCGAAATTTCTATTTCTCAATTGATAAAACACTTTGTTTCCATTTCCAAAATCCTTGTACTAAATCAATTATATTTCCACTTTGAAAATCACTTTGTTTCATAAAACCAAGGCATTACAAGCCTTCAAAACCGTGGACATGGCCATTGAAACCATCATATATCTTTTTCCTTCTAAATCAACTAAGTTCCATTCATGGTTTTACACAAACAAAACCAATAAAATTTTCTAAAACCGTGAACTCTTGTTCTTTGAAACCAATCCATCTTTTTTTTTCCTTTCCTTTCTAATCATTCAATTTTACCATTCATGAAAATTTTAGTTTGTGAACACCTATTTTGAGGTGTTGAGGCCGAAATCCTCATGGTCATTGGAACCAAAAATTGTTTTCTTTTCCAACAATTTTTATGGCATACATCACATATAATCAACATGTTATATTTCAAGCATACCATAAAAGCAAATAAAAATCATACTAAGCATGCAAGCACAAATAAACCATGCTAAGCACATAAACCACATAAACACATAAACACCCACAAATAATTACATAACCATGGATATGAATCCTCACATGGATTCACCATCCATCAAATACAAAACCATCTCTCACCACCATACTTGGTTGGTGAGATGGGTCTCCCTCTTACCTCTTGAAGAACCTCTAAAGCTCCTTGGTTTGCTTCTTTTTCCAAGTCCTTCACCACCAAAAGCTTCTCAACTACAAAACAAAACACAAAGTTATTAGCATATTAAGCTTGAACAAGGTAAACCATGGATCAAACATGACTTAGAACATGAAAAAGAGATAAGAAGTGAAGTTTCCTTACACTTCACCTCAAAAACCCTATAACTTTGCTCTTGAAGAAAGTCCTTGAAGATGATAGATTTAGAACTTGCTCCAAACTACAAAGTGTCTTAGATTGAGGTATAAATTCTAGAAATAAGGTTGTTTGAAATTTTTGAAGAGTGATGGTGTATTCTATGGGTCATGGCCGTGAGCTAGCTTGAAGGGAAAGGAGTGAAAATTTTTGATGTGCTTAGCTTTTTGGAATGATCAAGAATGAGTAGTAATGGTGTCTTGAACTTTGCTATGCCCTTAAGCTTCACCAATACCGTCCCCCCCTCCTTATGCACTCAATAAGTGACCATCTTTACTAGCCACCTTTTAGAGCATTATTAACCATTGATTAGATCAATGGTTAGGATTAATGTAGCTTCTAGGTATAGTCTTTAGATTAGAAGACTTAATCTAGGCCATTGGATCTTTCTCCTTGAAATCCTAGCCATTAGATGTATCTCCAAAATGAAGGGTCAAGATTACTCCTTCATACTTTACATCCAATGGTCATAAATGGTCCTAGCCATTTTATAAGACCAAATTGTAACACCCCAATTTTTAGAAAATGTACCGAATGTACTGTTTGTTGTTTTTCAAGCTTTCGTGTGAATGACCGTTGTGTCCCTATTTTATTGTTTCTCGATTTCTGCATGAAATACAAATACGTTTATACAGGCTCAAATTTTATTTGGTCTTTTTACGTAATTTGTTTCGAGACGGTAAAATAAAAGTTTTTCTGAGCTACTGTTTTATTTTTTCTGGAAGATATACGCACAATTAATTAATACTGTCTGTAATTTTATTTGAACTTTTTGGATGATTAGCTACGTTGTGGGAAAAAAAATGGGAAAATGACCATTACGTCCCGAACGTGCTGTTTGTACTGTTTTTGTTGTTTTTAATTATTTTCTACTTGATTTAGTGTCCAATATTACTGTCTGTGATTTTATATGGACTTTTTGTGTGATTTGCTACGGGCAGGAAAATAATATTTTTTCGGACCGGTAAAATCTGTTTTTAATTATTCGAGGCAGGGGATCTTACTAAACCCATTTTGAATGAGCCTAAAATTAATCTTTTAATTTTTAGGATTTAATCACAAATAAAATAATTTTGTATTATTATAATATTATTTTATTAGTCAGTATAATTCAGTGACAGTGGACCCGAAAATGTTTTGCGGGACCCACGTTTAGCTAAACCAATTAACTTAGTAACTTAATTAAACATGATTAGTGGAGGAATGTTCTTGAACATGATGATAAGGCTTGATGACTAGGTTATCAGTGACTAAGCATGGTGACTAAGGCTAATGACTAGGTTAGGAGCAACCAATAGGAAACAAGCTTGCTAATCAAGGCTTAATCTTGACCTTTGATGCATCCAAGGGCTTGGATGAAGCCAAGCAAATGTCCACCTTGCATGCAATGAAGGCTACGGCCAAGTGAGGTTTGGAAGACCAAAAATCACTTTGCTTGCATGCATTTTCTCTCTTCTCTCTCATCCAAGAACCCTAAACACCATTGTTGCTTCCTTTCTCAACCATTCGGCCAAACCTATAACCCTACCATCCAACCACCTAAAATTTCTTCTAACCAAGTTTTCTAAACCTAAACACAATCCTAAGAACATCTCTAGTTGAGAGTTCTTGCAAATTCCTTCATTTGAAGCTTGAAAACCTACTTGGAAGATTTGACCAAGGAGGTGAAATCTCTTGTTTTTCTTTTCTAAATTCTTTTTCAAAGTTCTAAGCCATGATTTATCCATGGTTTAGGTTCTTTTTCAATGGTTAGTAACTTGTAGTTTTTGTTTAAGTTTGTTAGGTTCTTGAAGGAGGAAAACTGTGACCCTAGGAGGAGTGAAAGATTCCATTTGTCTTCATTTAAGGTAACAGGAAGACAAATCTTATCACCTATGGATGGTGGTAAGAAGATGGAGTTGATTTTGTGATTGTAGAATCCATAAGGATTCATGTGTGTGCTTGTTAGTAGCTTATTTGATGTGGTTGTGTATTTGTTAGTAGCTTTCCTATTTGTTGTTTGTAATAAATTGCATGTCTACAAGCTTTAAGTTGCATGTCTATAAGCTTTGATAATATTGCATGTGTTAGAATTGCATGATAAAGTATAGAATGGCATGATAATGTATAGGATGTGAATAACATGTCAAGGAAATGCATGTGTGTTCCAAAGAACACCACACCAAGGCTCACGGCCACTAACCAAATGGAGAACCAAAATGTTCTCTTAATTTTCTTAAAAGGTAATTTAATTAACCTAGGAGAATTAAGAAGGTTTCAAGTTGATTAGATCAAAGAAAATGAATTTAGAAATCAAATGGTAAGACTTAGTATTTTCGGTCAACATGCCTAAAATGAATGTGTTGATTTCAAAAACCATTTTCTAAAACAATGGTTAAATGAATTTAGACAATACAATAAGTTTGACATATATTTAGAAGATGAGAAATAATTTAGAAATCAATTTCAAAGGATTTAGGAAATTCGGCCAACATGCCAAACTAGATATTCTTGATTTGTAAAATCAATTCCAAACCATTTTCAAGTATAAAGAAGGCATTATATGTTAACAAGAATTTTTTTCTAAAAAGAGTTTTTAAGAAATCAATAGATTAGAATTAATTTGAGGAATTAAAATTAATGATTTTATTGTTATAAAGGAAATACAGTAATCTTTAAGAATTTCTAACATATGGCTCATACTATATTTTGAAGCATGTTAGGAGTTTTTAAAAGATTAAATTATCCGATTTATTTAAATAAACAGAGTTTTTACGAAAAAATTAGGAAACCATTATTATTAATTTTCTAAACAAAATACTGTCAATTTTTAGTAAAAACGGACAAATAAGATAGAAAAGAGGTCCAAAAGACAGTATACGGTATGAAAAATATTACACGTAGTTTAAACGTACTAATTATTATTTCTGTTTATTTAAACAGTGATTTTTAAGGGATTTGGACAAGAAAATGATTTAAAAATCCTACGCGATTGAGAAAACGTATTAAAAATTCTACGCGATTTTTAAAAAAAATAGAAAAATATATTTACGCGATTTATAAACGTTTGTAAAAACGATGGAATTGTGAAAACGCGATAAAATTTCTACGCGATTGACCGTTGCTGTATTTATTTTATGTTGTTGGGAAAATGTGAACCCGCATGTGCTTTTGAGGATTTTTTCATTTGTCGGGAAAATGTGAACCCGCATGTGCTTTCTATTTTTCTGCCATTGAGGGCATATTATTATCTTGAGGGCATTTTCATAATTTCATATTTTTGGAATTATGTATTGAGTTTATGCCAAATTTTTGGTGGATTGGTTGATGAGACGAATCACATCGTGTTGTCGATGCGATAAACGTAGTGTGGTTCATTGTTCTAATGGACTTGGAGACGTTAGTGTACGGTATCCCATATGTGGACAGTTGGTAGCTCCGCTGGGCCGTGGTAAACCTATAGCACACTAATGGACTCGACACGCACTATATTTAATCGAGATTTCGTGAAATCTAATAGTACATTGCCTGTAGTGCCACAACGTGAGACCGTGAACTACACCACGTCTGGATAATGGATTCTTGTGTCGTGGGGCTATAGACGCGACGTGAGACAACGCAATAGTTTGGTTGGGCAGCCGTGGTACTAATAGATTTGGCGGGTCATTCTCTCTGATACTTGTGTGTTTTTTTAGCTCCATGGAGTAGGGTGTGTATTATATTTATTTATGGGGATCTATTTATTTATTTTGTCTTATCTATTTATTTTTGTCTTATCTGTTTATTATATTGATATTGATTTATTTGTTTACCATATTTTTTTATCTATTGTTGTATTGTATCATTTGTTTCTTGTTTTATTTTATCCGTGATGGTATATTGTTGGGATATTTAAATCTTTTTGAATCTTTACATTACTCGTTACTTATTAATGTTATAGCTTTTCATATTGCATGAACCGTATATCCGTTGTTTGTCGTCTTCTTATTGGCCATGTTTGTGGTGATTTTAGATTGTCTTACCTCTTTATTGTATGTGTTTTCTCGTATATACTGTTTATATGGTAAAGAGTTTGAGGAAGAGGAACAACCTCTAGAGATTCTGTACACCGAGGAAGAAGAGGAACAACAAGAGGAAGATCAGTTCGACGACCAAGAACCATCCGATCATCCATATCCTTTGGATTGATTGTGGGAGATGGCAGTGCCAGGATTTTTGGGGTTTGTACAGCTAGAGTTTCATGGAGGTTCATTGGCTTGGCATCTGCAAGGAGATCGAGATTCTGTGACATATGTAGGACGACTGACTGTGACTCTACGTCATCGGTTTGATGGAGAGCCGATCACGACGACGACAGTATTTCTACACTTAGAGTTACCCTTATCCATTAGGCGTCATTGGGGTGGGATATCCACTGAGCCTAGTGAGATGACACTCGTATCGACTGCGCGGTCTCATGTCCGCCGAGAGTCGAGACATCCGGGATATTTGTCTCCTGATGATCATTTTCATGTTGAGAGTGATCCTTCGGAGGATTAAATATGCATGATTTTTTTTTGGGGCGCGTCTGCGTATGTATGTATATATTGACTCTTTTATTGCTTTATTCTTGTTTTCGTTTAAATATTTGTAGTTTTAGTTGTAAATTATTTATACAACTTATAACTTAAATCATCTGTATATTATAAGTAATGTTGTTTTGTTTATTTGCTATTTCCGCATATTTTATTTAACAATATTCTGTTTATCAGGAATTATCTTACCATATGTAATATTATTTAACAAATGTTTTACAACTTGAGTAGATTTTATTTATTTATTTTATTTTTCTTTATATGTGTGGCATCCCCAAAGGGGTGTTATACAAATCTCCACCGTTGATTAAATCGATGGTTGATATTCAAAGTCTTCAACATTAAGCTTGCTTCCTATTGGTCCGTCATAAAGTTGTCATAACCACTATTGTGGACTACGCAATACAATATTTATTTTTATCTGATATAACCCTACAAATAATATTTTTACTATATTTTTATTGCCCGATAATTAAATACAATACAAAACACAGTGAAAGAAATTTTAAAAGCTGTTTCCAGTTTCGGGTTTAGTAAGATCCCTTATCTCCATCTCAACAGTACAAAATTTCCTAGCTGCAGAAAAATTTTCACTTTTCTGGACCCACTTGGGCCCACATACAGCCCCCTTGGCCCACAAACGGCCCATGGATAATATTAAAATAATCAGATAAATATAAAAATTTCATAATTATCCACAAAATCATAAAAATTATAAAACTTATGAAAATCAAATCAGATTACGTAAAATAATTAAGATTGAACAGTAATAATTAAATTACGTAAGATTTTCTCTGGGCCGAAAATTATTATTTTCTTGACACGGAGTAAATCACACAAAATGATCAAATGTACTCACAGAATACTCAAAATAATTTTACAGTACACAGAAATCACTAAACAGTAAAATTCTGTTATAACTGTCAAAATTACTATCAAATAGTCCATAGACCAAGAGTTAGTTTCTTAAACAACCTAGTGTTGCATAGATATCACAAGAGAGGTTATTAAAGAGTTAAGGAGCTAGATGACAAGAGTTGAGTGCCATAGACCCTAGTTAGCAAGGGTGAATGTTATAGTGCATGAAAGCTCTCATAGAGAGGAGAGAAGGTAGAGCTAGTAATGCAAAGGTAGAAGTGTACTAAGTCTAGTTAGAATTGGTTAAGTGTCGTAGTACATGAAATGCTTTCATAGAGAAGAGGTAGAGTCAGTAATGCAAAGATGGACTCAGTATAGAGTTGTGTGGTGATTATGTTAGAGTTAGATATGATGTTGCATTTTCACACACACATATCACTTTTTGCACATACTTGATATTCCTAGAGATGAGGAAGTGGAGGCATCCACTCAGTTTTCGGTGGGCAGGTCCACCCAGTTTATGGTAGACTACTTAGTAGGCTACGAGGTAGGTTATAAAAGGATACATGTTGTGGTAACAGACTTTAGTCCTACGGGGTAGGCTATAAAAGGTTGCACGTTATTGTTATCACCCAAATAATAAATTCAAAAGAGTAAGCTGATATAGCGGCTAGCTAAGGGTGATTAGCCGAAGAAGGATATAGCCGATGAGTAGAGGAGCACTCAGCTAAGGGTAGGCTGGGCCTTGCTGTTAGTGGACCAGGATTGAAACAATAAAAAGCTAAAGCATAATGGGTTGCAGGTTGATGGAAGGCTAAGAACTGAAGTTGTTACCAACGGATGCCACAAAACATACCGAGAAAATAGGAGTTGAGTTATTGAGGGGTAGCCATTGTGGCCAAAATGGTTAAGAGACATGGATAGGCTAGCCATGAGTTAGTCACTTGTTTTTAGGAGTTCTAGTCAGTAAGGTTGGCTATGGTGGGGGTTAAATTTTATCTATAAATACCATTTGTACTAATTGAAAAGAAGACGGATCACAATCAATACAACTTTTAAGCTTTGCTTATTTTGCTTACCTTTTCAGCCCTTTACTATATTACTTTTACTTTGTGCAATTTATTTTCCGCAAGCTTATTTCTTAGTTGATTACAACTTTAACCTCAAATTCTTAGACTTCTTAAGTTCACCTTAATACCAAACATTTTCTTTAGTGAGTTTGGGAATCCTTGCTAAAGGTTAGATTTTGCCTTTAGTTCAAATCGCTTGTTTCTTATCAAAATCCATACGTGTTTGTCGGCTGAATTCTTATTCGGCTGATAAATTTATTTCACACGTAAACAAATTTGGCATGCCCGGTGAGATGCTCTAAGGTGAGCAAATTGAGAAGTTTCCATCTCCCGATTCAGATCACTATTGGCGTATGCACCTAAGGTCCGGCAGAAACCTTAGCAGTATGGATACAAGTTAACCTAGTAAGAAGAACGGGGGTAGAAAGACTTCAGAGGGAAGTGCCTAGCCTACTCTGGGAATGCTTGCTTCACCCCAGCCAGTGGGTACTCCCACACCTTCCACCATAACTGCTACCCCAGCGGTAGAGCTCTCTGATCAGCCTCAGCCGACAGTAATGACCACTTCATTTATTCGGGACCAAATTGATCAAGGGATGAATGACTTGATGTATCATATGTCAAGGCAACTTTTGGAGATCATGAAACCTATGGTGCATAATGAGTTGCATTTTGTTAGAGAGGCTGAGAAAAAACAATCCAATACAGGTGAGGCTTTGGCCTACTTGGCTATTGTGGGACCTTCTGCTGGCAGACAGAGTTAGGTAGGACCACAATCTACGGTCCAACCAAGTCTGGGCATGCCGCAGGTAGTCCCCATGTTCTAGCCTCCTCACCCTGACAGTGGTATCCATTCGAGCTTGTAATATGGGCAAGTACAAGTACCCAGGAGACCCCCCGGATAACAGGAACAGTTAGCTTGCCGTATCTGGTGCCTAACACTTCTGTGATAAGTGCTAGTGCACAGGTGGCCGCAACTAGGGCCACCATTTTCTCGGCTACTCCGGGTCCTCCCAGGTATATTCCTGATTATGTGGGAGAGTTACCCTAGTCCAACATCCCTCCTACTCCAATAAGTACCCCTGAGGGGTTTCCTTATGGGCAATTTGTTCCTATTAGAATCGATCAGCCATGGGTTAATGTACCTCAGGTGACCCCAATTTAGCCGATTACTCAGCCATGGGCGAATAATCCTCCACATCCAGGCTATAACTAGGGGGTAATTCCCATCCAGGATCAGCAATATTAGGTGCCCCATCAACTAGGGGGTGCTACTGTTAGACTAGTGAGGCCTATTCAGCCACCAGTGCCAAATTATCCAGGTGACAGAGCTCCTCAGCTGATAGACCCAGAAATGATAGCCGAGACCATGAGGAGGCATTTTGGAATCTAGCTGAGATTACTGGACAAGCCTGTGTATAAAAAGCCCTATCCTGAGTGGGTAGATAGGATGATGCCTTTACCTAGAGGGTTTAAGACTCCTGACTTTACCACTTTCTCAGGGGAGGATGGTAAATCCACTATGGAATACATCAGCAGGTTCACTGCCCAATGCGGGGAGGCGAACCAGAATGAGTTCTATCAGCTCCAGCTGTTCCCTTTGTCTTTGATTGGGGTGACTTTTACTTGGTATTCTTCCTTAGCCCCTAACTCCATACAAAACTGGACTGACATGGAGCATTGCTTCCATGATAGATTTTATATGCCTAAGCCAGATGTGACTGTGGCTGATGTGATGAATCTGAGGCAATTGGTGGATGAACCAGTAGCTGATTTCTTGGAGAGATTCAGGAAATTAAGAAGCAAGTGTGTCGTGCAGCTGCCTGAGGCTAAATATTCTTCTATGGTTGTTAGTAACATGCACCCTCAGCTCAGGGAGAAGTTAGTAGGGCAAGATTGTACTGACCTGAGTCAGTTGGCTTCCAGGGCTTCCAGAATTGAACAGTACATCCTAGAAAAAGAAGAAGGAGGTCTAGCAAGAACAGGGGGTCTCATCTAATTAGTGTAATTGATGTTGAAGATCCAGACTATCTGTCAGATGAGTCAGCTAAGCAATCGGCAGATATCATGGCTGCAGAGATAGTGAGAGAAAAACTATATTCATGCCCAGCTTTAAGACCCCCCAAAGGAAAGGAGGTCCAAACTCCAAAGAGTAGGGTCGACTATCCATTTGACATTTCCAAGGCAGACCAAATATTTGATTATCTCCTGAAGGATCAACAAATTAGACTGAATGAAGGACACTAAATTCCCTCAACCAAGGAGTTGAAGGGAAAGAAATATTGTAAGTGGCATAATTCTTACACTCATGCTACCATCAACTGTATAGTGTTCAGAAAGGCTATACAAAAAGCCATGAAAGAAGGAAGGTTTAAACTAGCCGAAAAGGAGATGACTGTCATTACAGATCCATTTCCTTTAGCTGGGGTTAATATGGTTTCCTTCTTCGGGGAGACAGTATCTGGCTCACCATCTAAAAGATGGAAACAACCGATACGTCGCCAGTGGAGACAAAGGGGAGTGTATGATGAGCCAAATGGGGCTGGAAGAGCTCTAGCTGTGTCTGGTCAGTCCAAAACAATAGATCAGAAACCATCTGTGTTCGACAGACTAAAAAGACCCCAGGTAAATAATGAATGTGTCAAGAAAGATGCACCGGCCGAATACAATAGGCCCACAGTGTTCGGCAGGTTGGAGAGGAATCAGCCGAGGAGACAGGCTGAAGTCAAACAGTATTCGGCAGACTGTGATGTATACAAAGGCCCAAATGGGAAGACTATTCTGGTCCCCAGGGACAGAATAAATGAGGTTAAGCCCAGGGTCTTTGGTAGATTGGATTTTTCAGGACTGAAAAAGGATTTTGAAGGGACAAGAAAGCCTGCAATCAAGTCTAGGGAAGCAATAAAGAAGGTTCCAGGAAGAAATATAGGAAGAAATGTAGCCAGTAAGTATAATGATACTTTAACTGATGCAAGGCTACCCATGATGGATGAGACTCCTATACCAGACAAGGGTAAAAAAGTAGCTTGTTTCGATGTGGAAAAGGGCATGACTACATTAAAGATTACTGTAAGGAATGAAGAAGTTATTAGGCCCCAACGTATGGTTAAACTACCAGCCGAGGTGGAAAAAGGACACTGGTTCATTAACAAATATGCAAAAGGGAAAGATCTTGTGGTAAAGGAACTAAGGGTGATGACTAGAACTCAGAAAAGAAGGGCCCAGAGGAATAAATCAGTACAGCGAATGAAACAAACCTCGACTATGTTAGCTGAGGCAAAAAGAATTGACCGTGCTGAGATTAAATCTTCTAGGGTGGTTGAGATTCTAGAAGCTACTTTTAGGTAACCAAAGGAAGAAACAGTTGTTGAAGAGAGAAAGCAGGAACCAATGCAGTCAGGAAGCTAAGATTGTCTTGGAAAGGAAGAGCAGGATTTTCAAGAGATGATTAATGAGTTAGAGACAGTTGAATTGGAAGAGGTACCAGTCAAAACAGTAGAAGAACAAGTTCTTCTAACAGTTGAGCAAATGGAAGAGGAACTCGGGTCAGATCTTCGATTAGAAGATTCTGTGTTGAATTCCATACTAGGGGAAGATGGAGATCACCCCTTGGTTGAAACTAACTTGGTGGGATTGATTCCTAGTGAGTTCTTGGCTATGCAGCAGCAACCCGAGAAATTAGAAGGTGATGTGGTTGCTGAGGAAGTTGAATGGGCTATGTTAGCTCCCATTTCAGAAGAACCCAAAATGGAATTCCCTAGACTAGCGAGGGAGATGACCAACCATCTGAAGCCCTTATACATCAGGGCTCAGGTTAATGGTAAGACTATTAGTCAAGTCTTGGTGGATGGAGGAGCAGTGTTAAACATAATGTCTTCAACTACAATGAAGAAGCTGGGTAGATCTAAGCAGGATTTGATTCCCACGAATATGAAAACGACTAATTTTACAGGAGATGCCACGGCTGCCTTAGGAATTTTGGTAGCCGATATCACTGTGGGGAGCAAAACTTTGAGCTCTACCTTCTTTATGGTAGATTCTAAGTCCACTTACTCCATATTGCTGGGAAGGGATTGGATTCATTCCAGTCAGTGTGTGCCTTCCACTTTGTACCAAATGCTAATGTTTTGGGATGGGGATAAGGTAGAGTCAGTGCCAGCCGATAAGAATCCATTTACAGTTGACATCAAGATGGCTAAGACTATATTCTATTCACCCTGGTTGGAGCCTATTACTATCCCTGAAGGATATGAAGAAGGATCATGGGAGTCTTGCAACCTGACTGCCGATGGCTTTGCTGTCAATATCCAGGCCGATTTACAGCCTCTACAGTTGTGTTTAGATGAATAGCAAGGCCCAAGTAATTGAAGACCTGAGACACAGGCTAACATCCTTGGAAGTTGAACATAGGATTGGTATGACCATATCTATGGAGTTGGAGGAGATAGTGGAAGAAGAATGTTCGGCTAATACGCCTCGGGGGCATGAGCTTGAAGAGAGGTGGGAGTCCCCAATCAGCAGGAAGATCCCTACCTTTTCAGTTGAAGATCCTTTGTTATATGTCAACCTAGGGACTGAACAGGAACTAAGAATGACAAGAATAAGTAGCTTGTTAAGCGAGGAAGAACGAAATCAGATGACTAATTTAATAAAGACGTACAAAGATTGCTTTGCATGGGACTACCATGAGATGCCAGGCCTTTCTAGAGAATTGGTAGAGCATCAGTTGCCGATCAAAGAAGGATTTTAGCCTCACAAACAGGCTGCTAGAAGATTCAATCCAGAGTTAATACCTAAAATTAAGGAAGAGATGGAATGGCTACTTAAAGCAGGTTTTATTTGTACGGCCAGATATGTAGAATGGCTGTCGAACATAGTCCCTATAATCAAGAAGAGTGGAAAGGTTAGGATTTGTACTGACTATAGAAATTTGAATCTTGCCACTCCCAAAGATGAGTATGTAATGCCTATAGCTGACATGCTTGTCGATTTTATAGCCAAAAATAACATTTTAACATTAATGGATGGGTATTCTGGGTATAATCAAACTTTCATAGCCAAAGAAGATGTCCATAAGATAGCCTTCAGGTGTCCTGGCACCATTGGGATATTCGAATGACTAGCCATGTCGTTTGGATTGAAAAATGCTAGTGCCACATACCAAAGAGCCATGAATGCTATTTTCCATGAGTTAATAGGAAAAAACATGGAAGTATATATTGATGATGTCATAGTGAAATCCCATGATTTTAACCAACATCTAGCCAATTTAGAGCAAGCTCTTAAGAGGATGAGGCATCATAATTTAAAAATGAATCCTGCCAAGTGCTCTTTTGGAGTATCGGCTAGGAACTTTTTGGGTTTTCTAGTTCATAAGCATGGAATTGAAGTTGATAAAAATAAAACCAAAGTCGTATTAGATGCGAGACCCCCTCAGAATAAAAAAAGAATTACAAAGCTTGATCGGTAAAATTAACTTTCTGAGACGATTTATTTCAAATTTAGCCAGTAAGCTAAAAGCTTTCTCCCCGTTACTGAAATTAAAAGATGCCGATGAATTGGTATGAAGAGAAGAACAACAGCTTGCATTTGATCAAATAAAGCGATGTTTGGCTAGTCCCCCAGTGTTAGGGAGGCCATTGAAATTATATATATCGGCTGCCTATTGGCACAGGATGATGAAGATGGGAACGAAAGATCTATCTATTATCTTAGCCGATTGCTTAATGACCCCGAAACTAGATATACTCCCATAGAAAAACTATGCTTGTCTCTTTTTCATGCCTGTACGAAGCTGGAATATTACCTCTTACCAAGGGAGGTTCAAGTAGTATGCAAAATTGACATAGTAAAATACTTGTTACATAGGCCTATTTTGCAAGGACGATTAATGAAGTGGGCCATTAAGCTAAGTGCATATGCATTGAAGTACGTGCCTCTAAAGGCGATGAAAGGCCAAGCTTTAGCTGATTTCTTGGCTCAACATCCTTGTGTAGATGTTATAGATCCTTTAGCTGAGGTGAGCCATTGTGTTGACTTGAGACCTTGGGTATTAACTTTTGATGGATCCAGAACTAATAAGGGCGCTGGGGCTGGAATCACAATTACAAGTCCTGCTGAAGAAAGCTAGAAGTTCATGCATCAGTTGAGGATAGGATGTTCGAACAACCAAGCTGAATACGAGGGTTTAATATTAGGGTTAAGAATCTTATTGTCTATGAAAGCCAAATACATCCAGGTTATGGGAGATTCTTAGTTAGTTATAAAACAGTTAGCTAAGGATTATAAATACACTAACCTGAATTTGGTAGAATATCATGAAACGGCTAGCAGTTTGTTAAAATAGTTTGCCGATTTAGTGATAATGCATATACCCAAAAGGTATATCGAAGAAGCAAATGATTTGGCACAACATGCTTCTGGTTATAAGGAAACCTTTGAAGATGTTTAGCCCGTAGATAATCTGCTCAAGGAGTTCCTTATTGGAGAAGTAGATATAATTGATGACTGGAGAGTTGAGCTAACAAAGTATTTGCAAGGCCCTTCTTCTTCTACTACTTTCCAAATGAGGCAGAAGGCCTTAAAATATACCTTGGTGGATGAAGAACTACATAAGAGAGGATTGGAGGGAATTTTGTTAAAATGTCCTAGCAAAGCCGAGACCATGAAACTCATGGGGGAAGCACATGAAGGGATATGTGGTTCACATAGGTCAGGATCTGTGATGCGCTGGCTAATACATAGGTATGGATATTATTGGCCAACCATCAGTGTAGATTGCCATGCTTATGCCAAAGGATGTGAAGAGTGTCAAAAGCATGGGCCAATCTAGAGGATCCCAGTCGAGGAAATGCATTCTATTGTTAAGCCTTGGCCATTCCGAGGATGGGCAATGGATTTGATTGGAAAAATATACCCTTCATCTTCCAAAAGACACTCATTCATTATTGTTGCCACTAATTATTTTACCAAGTGGGTGGAAGCCCAGCCGATGGTTAATGTTCCCAAGCTGATGTTATCAGGTTTATTAAAAATCAAATTATCTATCGGTATGGCATTCCAGAAACCATTACAACAGATCAGGGCACAATGTTCACGGGAGAAAAGACGGTTGCTTTTGCACAAGAATATGGGATCAAGTTGATCCAGTCTTCACCTTATTATGCACAGGCAAATGGTCAAGCCGAGGCTACAAACAAAATACTGATCAGCTTGATTAAGAAGACCATAGAAGACAAACCTAAAAGATGGCATGAAGCGTTAGCCGAAGTACTATGGGCTTACAGAAATTCTAAGTCTACCGCGACGGGGTTTACCCCTTATCGGCTGACCTATGGTCAGGATGTTGTGTTACCATTAGAAATTGATGCAAAATCATTAAGGGTAGCCAAACAACATTGCTTGATTATGGATGAGTACCAGCAAGCCATGTTCATGGAGCTGGAATCGGCTGATGAGGACAAGTTAATGGCTTTGAAAAATATTCGAAAGAATAAAGAGAAAGTGGCCAAGGCATATAATAAACATGTCAAAAATAAAAGTTTTGTCGAAGGGGATTTAGTTTGGTAAGCCGTTTTGCCTTTAGGGGCTAAAGACCCAAAGTTAGGAAAGTGGTCACCAAACTGGGAAGGACCTTATATAATTAGTCAAGTTATGATTAATGGAGCTTATCAGCTAGTTAACATGCATGGTGAAGAAATGGTGAGAAGCATAAATAGGAAGTATCTAAAACTATTATCCCTCGATTTGGGATAATTAAAAAAGAGTCGATTCAAAGTATCGGCTACAAGCTAGCCATTTCCGTAGTTTGTTGCACAAGATCTGGTCCAATAGTCATGCTCTCTCCATCTTGATACCAACAAAAAGGTGTTCAGCATCATCGTCCATACAGTGCTTCATAGGGTGCCATCCCTATACTTGAGTGAAAACTATTGTTGTAGGTGAATTCTATCAAAGATAAAAATTCATCCTAACTCCCTCATTGTTCCAATACACAAGCGCGCAACAAGTCTTCCAAAGATTGTATCGTCCTCTCTGTCTGACCATCAGTCTGCGGGTGATAAGCATAACTCAATCGCAGTTTGGTTCCCATGGCTTCTTGCAAACTTCACCAGAACCTTGACGTAAACCTTGGATCTCTATTTGAAACTATACATGTAGGTACACTATGCAGTCTAACAATCTCGCTGTTGTAAATCTGGGTTAACTTCTCCAATGAATATTTAACATTGATCGACAAGAAGTGTGCTGACTTCATAAGCCTATCAACTATAACCCATATAGAATCATGTCCTTTCCTTGTTTTGGCAATCCGGTAACAAAATCTATTGAGATACTATCCCATTTCCACTCTGGAATAGCTAACGGTTGTAACATACTGGCTGGCCTTTGATGTTCCACTTTTGCCTTCCGATAGACCAAGCAAGACGCCACACATTCCGCTACGTCTCTTTTCATCCTTGGCCACTAAAACAACCTTTTTAAGTCTTGGTACATCTTGGTCATCCCCGGATGTAGACTCAAATCACTAGTATGGGCTTCATCCAAAATTCCATTCTTAAGCTCGGAATCATCAGGTACACAGATTCTTCCCTTGAACCTTAAGATTCCATCTGATCCTTCCTCTACCGTCGCTTTATGACCTTACTTCAAAAATTCTCTTTCATTTTGTAAAAATGGATCCTCCTCCTGTTTATCTCGAATTACATCAATCAATTCATTTAAGATCACCACCTTACCTAGGTAAATCTTCCCAGGCATCAATTCCACTGACAACCATAAATCTCTGAATTTGTTAATCAATTCCTCTTCCTTTATCATCATTGTAGAAACACTGATCACTTTTCTACTCAGAGCATCCGCTACCACATTAGCCTTTCCTGGATGGTATTGGAGTTGAAAATCATAGTCCTTTAAGAATTCCAACCATCTCATTTGCCTCATATTCAATTCCTTTTGATCAAACAAGTACTTCAAACTCTTGTGATCACTAAAGACATTGAACATAACTCTATACAGAAAATGCCTCCACACCTTCAATGCAAAAACCACTGCGGCTAATTCCAAATCATGTGTTGGATAGTTCCTCTCATGAACCTTCAACTGTCGAGAAGCATAAGCTACCACATTCCGGTCTTGCATCAACACACATCCTAACCCCTGATAAGAAGCGTCACAATACACTTCAAAAGATTTGTTAGGATCCGGTAAAATCAGCACTGGTGCAGTTGTCAGTCTTTTCTTCAACTCTTGAAAACTCATTTCACGTTCTTCCGTCCAATCAAAAGCTTGACTTTTCCTCGCAAGTTGTGTAAGCGGTCTAGCTATTTTGGAAAAACCTTCTATAAACCTTCGATAATATCCGGCCATTCCAACAAAACTCCGGACTTCCGTCACTGTCTTAGGTCTTTCCCATTGCAAAATAGTCTCCACCTTTGATGGGTCTACCACAATACCTTCTTTGGAAATCATGTGACCTAAAAATTGTACCTCTTCCAACCAAAACTCACACTTCGCCAATTTGGCATACAACTTCTTTTCCTTCAAAATCTGAAGAACTATACCGAGATGTTCAGCATGCTCTTCCTTAGATCAAGAATAGATCAGAATGTCATCGATAAAGACAACGACAAATATGTCTAGATATGAATGAAAAATCCTATTCATATAGTCCATGAATATTGCTGGAGCATTCATCACTGTGAATGGCATCACTTGATACTCATAATGCCTGTAACAAGTTCGGAAAGCTGTTTTAGGCACATCATCAACCTTGACACGAATCTGATGATAACCTGATCTCAGATCTATCTTAGAAAATATCACAGCTCCCTTCAACTGATCCATCAAATCGTCAATTCTCGGAAGTGGATATTTATTCTTTATAGTAACCTTGTTCAACTGGCGATAGTCCACACAAAGACGAGATGTTCCATCCTTCTTCTTGACTAGAAGTACTGGTGCTCCCCACGGTGAAACACTCGGTCGCACAAACTGTTTCTCTAATAGTTCCTCCAATTGCTTTTTCAATTCTACCGATTCTGCTGGCGACATCCAATATGGTGCAATTGATATTGGACCTGCTCTTGGTACCAAATCGACAGAGAATTCGATCTCCCTCTCCGGAGGCAAACCAGGTATGTCATCAGGAAAAATCTCTGGAAATTCATTGACGACAGGAATAGCATTCACATCTTTCTCATTCTTGACTTCTAGAGAAGATAATAACATATATCCCTGTGCTTCATCTCTTAACAATGACTTGACTTTAACAGCAGTCAAATATCCAGAACTTTCTTCCTTAGGAAAAACTATTGTTTTGTTTGCATAGTCTATAAGGATATGGTTAGAAGATAACCAATCCATTCCTAATATTAAATCTATCTCCACAAGAGGCAAACAAATCAAATTGACCGAAAACACATGGTCCTTTATAACAACAAGACAATTCAGACATATCTTAGATGTAACTACAGGTTTAGCAGTTGGTGTAGACACAACCAATTGAAAACTCAGAGAGGTCACAGGCAGTTTCAATCGTTCCACACAATCATATGTAATAAATGAATGTGTTGCACCTGAATCATATAACACAGTCAGAAGATTACCTTCAATGGCACCTTCCTCTGAATAAAATCCACAGACTGAGAAGCTTCAGCTCCAGTCATTGTATATACTCGCCCTCCTAACCTTGACTGAGTAGCACGAACATTTCTCACAGCAGGTTTCCTCTCCGGCTGAGTACAATCCCTAGATACATGTCCAGGTTGTCGACAATTAAAACAGATTGTCCCTTTGATTGAGCAATCCGTAGAGATATGACCACTCTTTCCACACTTGAAACACATTGGTGTAAACGCCACTTTCTGACCAGTTCTATTATCACTAGCACTTCCCCCAACTGGTGGTCGTTGAAGTTGATTTCCTGGTGGTCTTGAATACGGCTTGCGCTGAAACCGACTATTGTTACTGCTACCTCCTCTCTGAAATCTCGTTGGTCCAAAATTACAGTTTCTGGGATCCTATGACGGCTCCAACTCCTCGAGTCGTGCACAAGTATCCACCAAAGCATGAAACTGATTCATCTTCAAGGGTAACACTCCTCGTCGTAATTCTACCCTCAACCCTTCCTCAAATTTCTGACATCTCCACACATCATTCTGTCGAGTTTGAGCATAGTCCGAGAATTGAGATAAACTCTCAAATTTAGAAGCATACTCATTGACAGTCATGTTGCCTTGACGTAAACCAAGAAATTCCATCTCCTTAGCATGTCTAGCACTGACAGGAAAATACTTCTCCAGAAATACTTCAGAAAATACCTCCAAAGTAATTTCAGTTCCTTCAGCCAGTAATAATCGACGGGTTCCTTTCCACTAATTTTTACCATCCCATTTTAGCATAAAAGTAGCATACGTTACCTTTTTATCATCAGTGCATCCCATTCCTTCAAATATCTTTTCTAGGTCTTGTATCCACAGGCTTGCCTTCTCAGGGTTAAACTCGCCTCTGAACTGCGGCGGGTTATTGTTCCTGAACTTAGATAAATTCAGAGCATCAGCAGTAGCATCTTGTTGTTGAGCTGCTCATTCATTTTGTTGAGGTATCACTTCCGCCATCCGCTGCATAGCCTCTGCAACTGCAATCATCGGGTCCACATTACGATTTGCGTTCACACGCGCTCCTCTTCCGCCAGACATCTTCTTTCTTCATTCACAACAAAATAGAGTTAGATATATCCTTTTGGAATTAAATCATAGAAAAACACACAACACAAGCAAAAACAGACCCAACCACAACCCCAAAAGACTCTAACGTGGGCTCTAATACTAACTAATGTAACACCCTTGTGGGGATGTCATATTTATGATGCTATAAAATAAAAATAAATAAAATATTACCCAAGTTATAAAACTGTTGATACATAATTAAAATGAGTTATAAAATTTTTTCTGTTTATACATAACAACCTTAAATACAATCATACTGAACATGAAATAAAACAAACTGTTATCGCACACATAATATACATAAGATTTTGTTTCAAGTTAGGCAAATAATTTACAACTACAAAATATTTAAACAAAGCGATAAAGAGTTAATATAATACATAACATCATAAAGTGTCCAAGTGCACATCATAGAGTTCTAATCCTCCGACGAATCACACTCTGATGGATCATCGGACGATAGAAATCCCAGATGTCTCGTAGGCCTATGGACAGGAGTCCGCGCCATCGACACTCTACTAATCTCACTAGGGATACGGAATATCCCTCCCCAGTGACACCTCAGATCTAACGGCATCTCTAACTGTAGATACAAAGTCGCAGTAAAGGCAGGCTCAACATCAAACTCTGCTCGTAGGGACACAGTCAGACGCCCCAAGTAGATCACAGATCCTCTGTCCTCTCGCAATCGCCAGGCTTCAGAGCCTCCGTGAAACTCAAGTTTCACAAAACCAAGAAATCCCAGCAATGTCATACTTACACAATCAGTCCAAAGGATATGGATGATCAGAAGGTTCGCACTCGTCGAACTAATCTTCCGTCTGCTGTTGCTCCTCCTCCTCAGGATACACACTCTCAAGAGGTTGTTCCTCTTCCTCAAACTCTTTACAACATAAATAATAATACAAAAGCAATACACATAGAGAGGTGAGATAATCATACATCAATACCAGTATGGCAAATAAGAAAACGACAATACAACAGATATTACAGTTTATACAATATAACATACCATAGCATTATAAACAATATTACCATTTAATATAGAAATTTTTAATACAACAGTATCATATAATATCACAGATAATTATGTTATGATGTATGATACATATACAAATGCAATACGACTCGTTCCTACTCCATGGAGCTAGACACGATATCAGAGAGAATGACCCATAAAGATCTATTAGTACCTTAGGCTGCCCAACCAAACTATTACACTATCTAACGCTGTGTCTATAGCCCACTGTCCAAACATCGTATAGTAGCACACAGTCCAAACATCGTGTAACTACAGGTATTATACTAAAATAGTCTTTACAAGATCTTGATTAAGTATAGTGCGTGTCGAGATCACTAGTGTGTTGCCAGTTACCACGGCCCAGAGGAGCGACCAACTGTCTATATATGGAATACTCCACACACTAATGCCTCCAAGTCCACACAATATGAACCACACTACGCTTATCACACCGACAACACGGTATAATTCGCCTCGTCAATCAATCACCAATTATCAATCAAATTGGCACAACTCAATGCATGAATAAAAATAATAATTATCAAATTACCCTTAGTCTTAAAATTTCAATATATAGTATGTCCCACCTGACAGTACTATATCTCCACATGTCTGGGTCCACCACTTTGGCCCGACAGCAAAACTTGCTGTTTCGATTAATCACGTAGAAATTTTATCGCATTTTCACAATTTCATCATTTTTACAAACGTTTTTAAATCGCATAAATATATTTTGCTATTTTTAAAATCGCGTAACGTTTTTAAATCATTTTCTCAATCGCGTAAGATTTTTAAATCATTTTCTTGATCGAAAAGCTTTAAAATCTCTATTTTAAAACTGCGTAAGCTATTTCTAATACTTTTAAACTACGTAGAATAATTTCCTTACGTTATAAATATATTATAAAACGTACTCTTTTATTTATCTATTTTTAATAAATTTTGATAGTATTTTGTCTATAAAATCTATTAAAAATGTATTTTCTACGTTTTTCCTCTAAAAATTCTTTTGTTTATTTTATAACTACAAAATCCACTTTAGTAATTATCATTATACTTTAAAATTTGAAAGTAAGTATTTTTCAAGGGTTTTATTCATTTTTCTTCTATATCACATTTCTAATAAAAATTGGTTTACTTCTTTAAATCTTGGAAATTCATTATAAATGCTTTCTTTTTAGGTAAAACATCAACTCTATACTTTAGAAAATAAGTTTTGAATTGATTACACATTTACTAGGCATGTTGGCCGAAATTGGTAAAACATTGGCATTTGATCTTTGGATCATTTTCTACCTTCTAAACCATTTTGAAATTCATTCATTTACCTAATTCCATTAAGTCCTTCCTTTTGAAAATGGTTGAGAACATTTTGGTTCCCTTTTTCTTGTTGAGGCCGTGAGCCCCTCTTTGTGTTCTTTGGAACACTCACGCAAACCTTACATGTTATTCACATCCTAACTTATATTCATGCATATCAACACATACAATATATTTTAAAGCTTGTAGACATGCATACAAACAATATCAAACACAAATAGGAAAGCATTTAAACAATCAACATAAGTGAATCCTTATGGATTCTTCACACACATACAATCCATTTTCTCATCACCACACTTGGTTAATGAGATTAAATCTCCCTCTTACCTTTTAGGAAGATAAAATCTTTCACTCCTTCTCCTAGTGATTTGTGTTCACCTCCAAGAAAACCTAACATGTTCAAATAAATTTTTACAAGTTATAACTATAGGAGAAAAACATAAACCATGGATCAATCATGGCTTAGAACCTTAGAAATGAAGTTAGAAATGAAAAACAAAGATTTTCACCTTCTAGGAAAAATCTCCAAAGCTATTTTCCAAGCTTAAGATGAAAGATTTTGGAAGAACTCTCAACTAGAGATGTTCTTAGAATAGTGTCTATGTTTAAGAAAGTAGGTTAGATGAAATTTTAGATGGTTGGATGGTGGAGAAGGGTGCTTGGCCGAATGGCTCAAAGAAAAGCAACAATGGTGGTTCTTGATTTTGGAAGAGAGAAAGTGCAAGCCAAGTGATAGAAATTGAAGTGTAAAATGCTCTCCTAATGGTGCATGGCCGTGGAGCTCAATAGAGAGAAGGTGGCCACTTTGTTTGACCTTCCAAGACTCCATCCTAGCCTTAGATGTGATCAAAGGTTGAGATCAAAGCTTGTCCTCCAAGCTTGTCTCTAATTGGTTCATTCAAGCCTTGTCACATGCCTTGTCACATGTTCTTGAATGTTCTACCCTAATGGTGATCACTAATTAAGCTACTAATCCTATTAAGCTTCTATGCATACTTAATCTAGCTTTACCATTGATTAGATCAACGGTTGATATTCAAAACTAAACCTTCTCATCCAATGGTGCAAATCAAGTCAAGCCCTCTTTGTTGACTAATTCCTATTGGCTTAAAATAAATCAAGCCATCAACGTTAACTACTTTTTCTAAACATGGGTCCCACAAACCAATTGTGGGTTCCACAAACCAAAAGTAAGTCCCACGGACTTTTTCGGGTCCATTGTCATTTTATTTGTATTGACTAATAAAATAATATTATAAAAATATAAAATTATTTTATTGTACAGATAAATTGTAAAAATTAAAAGACTGATACACGTATCATTTAGAATTGGGTTTAGTAAGATCCCCCAGCTCCAAATAATTAAAATAAGATTTTCCTCGGCCCGAAAATTATTATTTTCCTGACTCAGAGTAAATCACACACAGCAGTCAAATACAGTCATAAAATAGTTAAATTAATTTTATAACACACAGAAAAATATAAAACAGCACAATCAGGACAAAACAGTAATTCACTCAAAAGTTGGGGTGTTACAAGAATAGTTTGCAATACTCGACCTAGAGAGATTGGAGTCGAGGAAGAAGAAGTAAAATTCTTATGAGATAGAGGTAAGAATTCTGGGAAGTAAAGGGTTACCCAGAGCTGAAGAAACCAGAGAGGCCCTGCTATATTATCTAGTTTCTCATTGTTTTGGAGTCTGGTAGCCATGGTGAAAAGGCTTTTATACAAAAAGGAAAGGAAAAGAGTACCTAAGGTTAGAGGTTTACTAGAAGTAACTAAAGAAACAAGGTGGGATATCTCTAGAACTATTGCGACCAAGCTAGAGCAAATAAAATATTTGCAAAACCAGTAAAGAAGGAAGGCTTGATGTTCCCCATCAGATACCTGGTGAGAGGCCTCGGCATTGGCAGACAAGAAATTGGAGTAGGAAGAGGTGTTTTTAGAAAAGTTTACTTTCAATGCTGGATAAGAAAGTTTAAAAAGTGAATTCACATCTTCACCAATTATTGGAAGGTCAGTGATAGCTGCCACATCCAACAAGGTAGGGCTCATGACGCCTAAAGGAAGGATGAATCCATTCACAGAGGTAGACCAAAACCCTAGGAAGCTAAACAGAAGGTCAAGATTTAGGGGAACCTCATGTTGAGAAAGCATAATGATGTCATAAATTCCCCATGTTTTCCAATCTTCTCCTCAGCTAGTCGAAACCCATTTCAGCCAATCGGCATACTGAGGAGCAAGACGAGGCTAGGTCCAGATGTCATTAGGGCATTTGTTGATGGAATACCAGTTGGCAGTGATGAGAAGCTCAAAATGCTTGGGATATAGGTGATAATCAACAAAAATCTTGCCCTCGTAGATGTTAGAGGTACATGGGGTTATGGTAAAGGAATTCAAAAGCGAAACAAGCACGGGGAAGCCAACATCTTGTTCTTGGTTGCTAAAAGTCGAATCAGATGAAAATGATGAAGAATCATCATCCCCATAAGAGTAGGTCTTGTTTTGGGAATCAGAGATGTCAGACATGATCAAAGAAATGGGAAAAGTAGTTTGTTAGGTGCTCTGAAGAAGAAATGGCAAAAGTAAGTCAACTAAAGTAAGTTTCGGCTGAATTTATAATTGTTCCGCAGAGGAATGGTAATATGTTTTGACCGTTTGATTTTTTCAGCCGAGTATCTCTCACATTAAAAGATAAAGTGGATATTAAATTAGGCACGGCACTCGAAAAGACTTAATTACATTTATTCAGCTTCTCAGAATCAGCTGAAAAATGTAAGGGGGCAATTGTTATCACCCAAAAAATAAATTCAAAAGAGTAAGCTGATATAACGGCTAGTTGAGGGTGATTAGCTGAAGGAGGATATAGTAGATGAGTAGAGGAGCACTCGACTAAGGGTAGGATGGGCCTTGCTATTAGTGGACCAGGATTAAAACAATAAAAAGCTTAAGCATAATGGGTTGCAAGTTGATGGAAGGCTAAGAACTGAAGTTGTTACTAACGGATGCCACAAAACATGTCGAGAAAATAGGAGTTGAGTTGTTGAGGGGTAGCCGTTGTGGCCAAAACGGTTAAGAGACATGGGTAGGCTAGCCGTGAGTTAGTCGCTTGTTTTTAGGAGCTCTAGTCAGTAAGGTTGGCTATGGTGGGGGTTAAATTTTATCTATAAATACCATTTGTACCAATTGAAAAGAAGACAGATCACAATCAATACAACTTTTAAGCTTTGTTTATTTTGCTTAACTTTTCAGCCCTTTACTATATTGCTTTTACTTTATGCAATTTATTTTCCGCAAGCTTATTTCTTAGCCGATTACAGCTTTAAGCTCAAATTCTTAGACTTCTTATGTTCACCTTAATACCAAATGCTTTCTTTAGTGAGTTTGGGAACCCTTGCTAAAGGTTGGATTTTGCCTTTAGTTCAAATCGCCTGTTTCTTATCAAAATCCATACGTGTTCGTTGGCTGAATTCTTATTCGGCTGATAAATTTATTTCACACGTAAATAGTTATCATAGCAGATTCCTTCCCTACCTAGGGGAATAGTCAAGTATCACGATATTGCACCTGCACTATCATACACCTTTCTTTGAGCATAATCATACATCATCTCATAATTGAATTATTTTAATACTTGATTTAATTGGAATTTGTGTGCCTATTGTGTTTGTGTTACATTCGCCCTCGGTGACAACTGTAAGAGAAGTTGTCTTTCTCGATGGTTTCAAATGATTGTATGGGTAGTTATTTGATATCATTGTTTGTTTAGTCCGAGTTAAAGTTATAGTTTACATTTTGAATATTACATAGAGTTGAGGTATATATTCTTATATAATAGTTTGGTTCATTCATTGTGAATGATTAGATTCTGGTTTTGGAATACTTATACTGAGAAATGTGATTTCTCACCCCATTTGTAGCCATGTAAATCCAGGTGGAAGTTCATCCAAAGACAAGAAGAAAAAGTATGAAGACTAGGATAGTTTTTATGTTTAGTCATAAAGCTTGTATTTATTTATGTTGCTTTAAGTCTGTATAGAAAAGTTTATGTATATAATGTGCCCTTTTGAGGCAATGATGTATGTATAACTTTTAGTTTTCCGCAAGGCTTCCCATTATTATTTGCTTAAATTAATGGATTAGTATGTTGATTAAGTTAGTAGTAGCATAGCTAATACTTTTTATTCAAGTGTATGCATGATATAGTAGGTTATTAGTATTAGGGTGTTACAATCCCTAAATGTAAAGATCAAATCCTTCAACAATCACAATACAAAAATATAACCATGTCTAATTATTTCACATAATTAGCATTGCAAATCAATTTGATTCATCACTTTCTCACTTCATAAAATACTCCTATTAGAGTCTCAACAGCCTTAAGAAAGCATATAATGAACATCCACACAAGTTGGGAACTTCACATTCACTAAATAAAAGTCCTCTCAAAATCTGGATAGGGCGCTTAGGCGCTCCTCATTGGGCACTTAAGTGCTCAGGCGCTCAATGTAACATCCTCACTAACATGTTAGGCTTGTAAATAGTTACATAGGTAACATAATGGTAGCTTGCATGCTTATTAAATTTTGTGACAATCTAAGCTCATCTAAGCATTTTGCTACAACACAGAAAGTGAAAAATAACTTAAAATGACTCAGATATTAGCATAAAGGGCTTAGCTAATGGAAATAAATATGGAGAATTTATTTCTAAATCACAAATGTGTAGAAAGTGATATGGTTAATTTTTGAGAGTTAACTGAGGTCATTTGGTATTTTTAAGCATATTGTGAGTATGTTTTAATGGCAGATTGACTAGTCATAGATATGGAAAAGTAAGATTTTGATGAAACAAGATTTTTTATGAATCTAATGATTTAGTTGAATCTTGTTAGAAGTTAGGAAACTTCATTTGGGAGAAATCTAAGTGTTCTTAACAGATATGAAGTTGAACAAAAGGACCAAAATGCCCTTATTGCTCATCTTTAAAGTGAAACTTCATTTAACTTTTCCTATTCTCTCTCACGAAGGGCAGCTGCTACAAAGGGGGAGGGGGAAACGAAAAATGGAGCAAAGGGTTAGCCAAAGAGTGAAACTTCATCTTCAAGAGGTGGGGGTGCACTTTATCTTTTTCCTCTATCTTCTTCTTCCTTCCTCCATGAAAGTTATAACACCCTAACTTTAGATACTGTAGTATACCCTAAGTATATTAAGTAAATAGAATTAGCATGCCACTTTCTAACATAAATGTAAATTTTACAACCTGTTCAATTTATATTAACGAGTAAATATATAAAGCCTTTACAAAAGTAAGAGAGCAAGATGTTTTACACCTTAGGAAACTCGTTTTTTACTAGAAATTTATTTGATATGTATGAGATTACAAATTATACAAAAATTTAATCATAATAATTTAAGTTACAGAACCATTAATATAAATACAAAGTTAAAATAAATAATTAAATTATCAATCTAAATAACTCTTCCTCCCTTTGCTCTACGCTTGCTTGAATCCTCTTCTGGATTTGTCATGGAAAACATAAAAAAACTGATGTAACACCCTCCCTAGAGTATTACATTTAAAACTAAAACTTATAAAACTTAACCCAAGTTGTAAAAGATTTAATCTTGTAATATACGAGTTTCAAAATTTCATTTCGCGGATAACTTAAACCTAACAAAAATAAATAGAGAACACAAAATATATCAAATTGAATAATATACATCATATATACATCAAGCTTAGGTACTTCAAAACATATATACAGATACCAAAATAAAACATAAACTATCCCAACACCAAACACCTAGTGAGAAGGGTCCTCCTCCAGATCATCCTCTGGATCCTCCTCAGATTCTTCAGCAAACAAAAACCCCGGATGGTACAAGGTCCTACTGACTGGAGTCCAAGCAGACGACACAACGGAGTCCTCCCTAGGAGTGCGATGACGATCACCCTACAACTCTCTAATAGGCATATTAAACTCCAAATGTACATAAGCATCAAAAGAAAAAGTAGTAACCCCATGGAGGGTCCTACTCCAAGATAGGGTCATATCCCCTACATATACAATGCGTTTCGTATCCAGGTTGACGCGTTAGGTATCAATGCCTCCATGAAACTGCACATTGAAGAAAATAAGAAGATCCTGTCTCGACGCCATCACAGAACACAGAAAATCACCCCAAACAAAACCCAGGCAATCCCACTTTGTCTCCTTCACAGTCTTTATCAAACATAAACATAAAACAGAATAATACAATAAAGAGGTGAGACTCTTACATCATATACCAGTATGGCTGCATAGAAACAGTAATAACAATAATGTCATTCAAGTGCAGAATCAACATGTGTATTTACGATGTCAATTAGCAAGTAATTCAATAGATTTATATATAGAACATCAACATGTCAACTGACTATGCATATGCATAATGGACCAGTTCCTACTCCATGGAGCTACAACACAATTTCGGAGAGAATGATATGAGACATGCTTGTATATCGTCAACCTCAATAAAGAGCTACAACAAATTTGACGTACACATCATGGCTTATACAAGACATTCTTCACTAGATTAGAAATAGGAATAGTGTCTCGTTGAGATCTTCAGTGCATTTGCACAGTCACCACGGCACAGTGAAGCTACCAACTAGCCACTTGTGGGATATCCGCACCCTGACGCCTCCAAGATCAGTAATTGACCTTCACTACGCAATTCGCTCCAGCACAAAGGTGTAATTTAATCTCCTAGGCATACAGCCTCAACAAACACAGTCTACACGACTTTCAATGTATGATTAACGACTCTATGCATAGACAATTATCAAGGAAATGATTTTCCACAAAAACAAGGCACCACTGGGCTAAACCATTTACTAACATGTCTGGGTCCAGTACGTCGGCCCGACTACAAACTACTGTTTTTCTCAATCGCAAAACACTTTTATCGCATTTTCACAATCGCATAACACTTTTGTTACGTTTTTAAATCGCGTAAACATTTTCAAATGTTTTCTCAATCGCGTAAAAATTTTTAAATGTTTTCTCAATCGCGTAAAAATTTTTAAATGTTTTCTCAATCGCATAACAATTTTTAAACATTTTCTCGACTGTTTGGTTCAAAATTCAATATTTTTGAAAAACAAAAGGTTTTATCACTATTTTTCAATAGCATAGAACATTTATTGACTTTCTAAACTTAATTTTGAAACTTTCCAATATTAAAATAAAATTTGAACCTTAATTCCAATTTTTCTTACTAAAACTTCTCTAATTAATATTATCTAACATTTATCCCAAAATCTTCATTATTATAATTTAATAAAACTTTTTCCATTACCTTAACTAAAAACTTTATTAAATAAAATACTTTAAGTTTTAAACTATGATTCAAACATATTTTCCATCATGATCGAAAATCACTTTTGTCAAATGATAAAAATTTTCTTCATTTTTTTTTCAATCTTGTAAATCCTTAATTAAGCTCCTTGTCACTTAATCATCTAAGTTTCAACTCAACACCACATTTTTGCCTTTGATACCCTATATAGGGCTATATGGCCATGAGCCATATTCGTCTTTGGCACCAAAATTTCTTGCCTTTCCCACATGATCCCTACCATACAAAGCATTTCAATCATCATTTTCATACCATAGCAAGTTCATGCATACTATCAAAGCCATATAATCACATAAAGCAAATAAGCATAAACCATTAAAAATCATACAACCAAGTGAATAAATCCTTATATGGATTTTTCACTAACAAACATAAATTCGTTTCTCACCACCAAGATTGGTTGATGAGGTTAATCTCTCTCTTACCTTAGATGATGCTTAAGGGACTCCTTGTTGTCTCCTTTAAGGTAAACTTCTACCACCAAGATGTCCTAAAAACCTTTAAACTTGAGCTTGAAGAAAATGGTTGAAGATGGATGAATTTGAAAATGGTCACAACTAGAAGTATCACCAAATGAGGTCTAGGTTCAAAATATAAGATTGGTTTGAATTAAACAAACTTGGAAAGTGTTCTTGGATGTCTAGGCCGAAACCTTCAAGAGAAAAAATGAGAGAGTTTGGCTTTTGGTTCATGCAAGATTGATAGGAATGAATTAAGTCTAAAACTTGTCATCCACACATGCAAGGCTGTGAGTCACCAAGGAGTGCAAGGTGTTCAAGCTTCTCCATTAAGTTTCCTTCCCATTGGTTCTCAAAGGTGAGTCATGCAGGTGTGTCACCAAGTGTGAGTCATAAGGTGAGTCACAAAGTGTGAGTCATGGCCACTAATCTTGACCACCATCTAATTAGTTCTCCATAAAGCATTCATTAAGAGCTTGGAGACTAGGTTCATGACTAAGCTCATAAGTAATCACCTAACTAGATATTAACTGTTAGTTATTAACTAATAGACAAAAGCTACTGCTAGCAAAACCAGTGTTTATTGTTCAATGGATAATAAAACGTACCTAGATTTCATTTTAAATAAAATATGAGAAAATGAAAAATTTTAAAAACTGTTTCCGGTTTTAAGTTTAGTAAGCTCCCCCGGCCTCGCATTAACAGTCCAAACTTTTTCGGCCCCAAATTTTTTTTATTTTTTCGGTCATGCTTCAATCACATAGAAAGCCCAAAAATAATAATAAAATAATCAAAATAAATCAAACAATTCACAAAAATCATAAAATCACATAGAACTAAAAAACAAGAAATTTCGGGGTGTTACAACTCTCCCCCTCTAAAAAGAATTTCGCTCTCGAAATTATCATACCTTAGAACAAATGCGGATATTGTTCTTTCATTTTGTCTTCTAGTTCCCATGTTGCATCTCCAGTCACATCATTCCAGATCACCTTTACTAACACAATTTCTTTTCCTCTGAGTTGTTTCACTCTCCTGTACTCGATCTTAATAGGAAGTGTCTCATAGGTCAAATTCTCTTTTAATTGTACTGCATTCGGTGCTATGACATGGGCTAGATCAGGAATATACTTTCACAATTGCGATACATAGAAGTCATTATGAAGGTTAGAAAGAAAAAGTGGTAAAGCTATTTGATATACTACTGCACCTATCTGATGAAGAATTTGATATGGTCTGATGAATTTGGGAATGAGTTTTCTGGATTTAATAACTCGTCTGACCCTAGTCGTGGGTGTAACTCTCAAAAACACATGTTCTTATTCCTCAAACTTTAGAGGTTTCCTTCTCTTATCAACATAGCTCTTCTGTCAACTTTGAGTTATCCGCATCTTTTCCTAGATCACCTTAACTTTTTTGGTTGTCTGTTGTATAAGCTCAGGTCCTAACGCAAAACTTTCCCCATCTTGGTACCAGCACAAAGGCTTTCGACATCGTTGTCTATATAATGCCTCATAAGGTGTCATCCCTATGCTTGAGTGGAAACGATTATTATAGGTGAATTCTATCAGAGGTAAGAATTCATCCCAACTTCTAGTTTGTTCCAAAACACAAGCTCTTAACAGATCTTCCAACAATTGAATTGTCCTCTCCGATTGACCATCTGTTTGTGGATGATAAGTAGAACTTAAACAAAGTTTTATCCCCATTGCTTCTTACAGACTCTGCCAAAACCTTGACGTAAACCTTGGGTCTCTATCAGAAATAATACTAGAGGATATGTAACACCCTTGTGGGGATGTCACATTTATGATACAATGAAAGAAAGATAAATAAAATATTAGCCAAGTTGTAAAACATTTGTTACATTAATAATATGGGTTGTAAATTTTTTTCCTTTTTATACAAGATATTACTAAAAAAAATAACACGGAACATAAAATAAACAAACTGTCATCACACATAATATACATATGATTTTATTTTAAGTAGTACAAATAATTTACAGCTATAAAATATTTAACAAAAATAGTAAAGAGTTAATATAATACATAACATCCAAAAGGTGCCCAAGTGCACATCCCAAATTCCTAACCCTCTGAAGGATCACTCTCAGATGACACTTCAGGTGATAGGTATCCAGGATGTCTCGACGCTCTACGGACACGAGTCCGTGCTGTCGATACACTGCTAATCTCACTAGGCGCATGGAACATCCCTTCCCAGTGACGCCTAATAGACAGCGGCAACTCTATGTGCAAATACAGAGTAGTAGTAAAAGCAAGTTCCCCATCAAACTCCGATTGTAGGGACACAGTCAAACGTCCCACGTAAACCACTGAACCTCTGTCCTCTCTCAATTGCCGGCCTCTTAACCTTCGTGAAACTCAAGTCTCACGAACCCAAGAAATCTCGGCAGCGTCATACTCACAATCAGTCCAAGGGATATGGATGATCGGAAGGTTCGCCCTCGTCGAACTGATCACCCTGCTGCTGCTCCTCCTCCTCTTCAGGATACACACACTCTAGAGGCTGTTCCTCTTCCTCAAACTCTTTATAGCATAAATAATAAATACAGAAATAATACATATAAAGAGGTGAGATAATCATACATCAATACCAGCATGGCAAATAAGAAAACGCCACATACAACAGGTATAACAAATAATCAAAGCATACTATAATACAATAAAGCATACCATAATCATCATAAATCATTATACAATATAATACAGAAATTCAATATAACAGTATCAAAAGAATTTAATACAACAGTATAAAAATATCAAAGATAATGATGTTAAGATGCATGATACAAATACAAAACCACTTGTTCCTACTCCATGGATCTAGACACAGATATCTGAGAGAATGACCCGCAAAGATCTATTAGTACCTCAGGCTGCCCAACCAAACTATTGCACTGTCTAACGTCGTGTCTATAGCCCACTGTCCAACATCGTGTAGTAGTACACAGTCCAAACATCGTGTAACTACAGGCATTGTACTAAAATAGACTTTACAAGATCTTGATTAAGTATAGTGCGTGTTAAGATCACTAGTGTGTTGCCAGTTACTACGGCCCAGAGGAGCGACCAACTATCCATATGTGAAATACTCCGCACACTAATGCCTCCAAGTCCATACGAAGAAAATGAACCACACTATGCTTATCACACCGACAACACGATGTAATTCATCTCGTCAATCAAATCACCAATTATCAACCAAATTGGCACAACTCAATGCATGAATAAAATCATAATTACCAAATTACCCTTAGTCTCAAAATATTCTCATATTTACGCAAATGCCCTCAATGGCAAAAATCTCAATTATACAGTACGTCCCACTTGACGGTACCGTATCCCAATATGTCTGAGTCCACCATTTTGGCCCGACAGTAAAAACTTGTTGTTCCAATTAATCGTATAGAAATTTTATCGCATTTTCACAATTTCATTGTTTTTACAAACGTTTTTAAATTGCGTAAATATATTTTGCTGTTTTTAAAATCGCATAGTATTTTTAAATCGTTTTTCTCAATCGCGTAAGATTTTTAAATTGTTTTCTTTACCGAAAAGCTTTAAAATCTCTATTTTAAAATTACGTAAGCTATTTTCAATACTTTAAAACTACGCAGAATAATTTTTCTTACGTTACAAAATATATTATGAAACGTATTATTTTATTTGTCTGTTTTTAATAAATTTTGACAGCATTTTGTCTGTAAAATCTATTAAAATTGTATTTTCTACGTTTTTCCTCTAAAAATTTGTTTACTTAGTTTATTATTACTAAATCCACTTTAGTAATTATCTCTACGCTTTAAAATTCAAAGGTAAGCATTTTTCAAAGGTTTGGATTTATTTTTCTTCTATGTCATATTTCTAATAAAAATTGGCTTACTTCTTTAAACCTTAGAAATCCATTGCAATTACATTCTTTTTAGGTAAAACCTTAAGTTTACACTTAGAAAATAAATTTTTGATTGATCACTCATTTATAAGGCATGTTGGCCGAATTTCATAAAGTCTTGGCATTTGATCTTTGGATCATTTTTCTTCTTCTAAAACATTTTGAAATTCATTCATTTACCTAATTCCATTAAGTCCTTCCTTTTGAAAATGGATGAGAACATTTTGGTTCTCTTTTCTTGGTTGAGGCCGTGAGCCTCTTCACGTGCTCTTTGGAACACTCATGCAAACCTTTACATGTTAATCACATCCTAAGTAATAATCATGCAATATTTCACACATGCAATATATTTTAAAGCTTATAAACATGCATACAAATAATATCAAACACAAGTAAGAAAGCATTTAAACAATCAACACAAGTGAATCCTTATGGATTCTTCACACACATACAAGTCCATTTTCTCATCACCACACATGGTTGATGAGATTGAATCTCCTCTTACCTTAAAGGAAGACTAAAACCTCTTTCACTCCTTCTATGGATTTCGTGACTCTCCTTCAAGACACCTAAAGATCTGAAACAAAAATTTAAAGAGTTAAAACTATAAGAGAAAATCAGAAACCATGGATCAATCATGGCTTAGAACCTTGAAAAAGAGATTAGAAATGAAAAATAAGGATTTTCACCTTCTAGGAAAAATCTCCAAAGTGATTTTCCAAGCTTTAGATGATGTATTTAGGAAGAACTCTCAACTAGAGATGTTCTTAGAGTAGTGTTTAGGTTTAGAAAAGTAGGTTAGAAGAAATTTTGGATGGATGGATGGTGAAGAAGAGTACTTGGCCGAATGGCCTCTTCAAAGTGCATCAATGGTGGTTTGTGTTTTGGAAGAGAGAGAAAAGAGAAAGTGTGATAGCAAAGATGAAATTGAAGTGAAAATGCTCTCCAAACTCAAGCTTGGCCGTGGAGCTCCTTAGGGTGGAGGTAGCCACTTTGTTTGACTCTCCAAGACTCCATCCAAGCCTTAGACTTCATCAAGGGTCAAGATTAAAACTTGGTCACCAAGCTTGTCATCCATTGGCTAATCCAAGCCTTGTTATAAGCCTTGTCATTTGTTCTTGAAGATTCCACCCTAATGGTGATTAATTAAGCTACTAATCTCATTAAGCTTTTAAGCACTCTTAACTTAACTTAATTAAGTTAATTAGTTACATTACTAATTAATTAACATTCTACTAATCTAAGCTTCAAGAACCATTGATCATATCAAGGGTTGATATTAGATAGTGATATGATCAAATCTAAATCATTAGATCTTATTTCCATGAAATTCTAACCACTAGATTCATCTTCAAAGATAAAGGGTCAAGATCTTCCCAATATTCTTTACATCCAATGGTTACAAATGCTTCTAACCATTTTTGTAAGACCAATCTCCACCATCCAATAGATCAATGGTGGATATCCAAAGCCTTCTTTAAGAAGCTTATCATGACAACCATAGATTAAATCAACGGTCGATATTCAATCTTAAACCTTCTCATCCAACGGTGTAGATTAAGTCAAGCCCACATCGTTGACTTAATTCCTATTGGCTTAAAACAATTCAAGCCATTATCGTTAACTACTTTCTCTAGACGTGGGTCCCGCAACCAATTATGGGTCCTACAAACTAAAAGTGGGTCTCACAGACATTTTCAGGTCCACTGTCATTTATTTGTACTGACTAATAAAATAATATGATAATAATATAAAATTATTTTATTACACAATTAAATCTTAAAAATTAAAAGATTAACAACCATATCATTCAGAATTGGGTTTAGTAAGATCCCCCAACTCCGAATAATTAAAATAAGATTTTCCCCTGCCTGAAAATTATTATTTTCCTGACCCGGAGCAAATCACACAAAACACTCATATATGAACTCAAAACAGTCAAATAAATTTTATATCATACAGAAAAATAGAAAACAGCATAATCAGGACATAACGATCATTTATCCTAAAGTTGAGGTGTTACAACTCTCCCCTGCAAATAAAAATTTCGTCCCCGAAATTTGTTGTACATCAAAACAACTGAGGATATTGCTCCCTCATTTTCTCTTCCAGCTCCCAGGTAGCATCACCTGTCACATCATTCCATATCACCTTCACCAGCTCAATCATCTTCCCTCGAAGCTGCTTCACTTTCCTGTCTTCAATTCTAACAGGAAGTGTCTCATACGTTAAGTTATCCTTTAGTTGCACTTCGTCGGGTTGTATAACATGCGTCGGATCAGGAATATACTTCCTTAACTGAGACACATGAAATACATCATGCAGATTAGATAGAAAAGGCAACAAAGTAATCTGATAGGTTACAGGTGTAACATCCCGAAAAATACATATTTGATCATAAATCATCATTTTATAATATTCTCGATTTTTAGGAATTTTTCTGGAATTTTTCGGAAACGACGAATATTTTAATATATTCTTCGTTTTGCGTGCATCTTGGTGAGAATTGCTGAGACCAGTGTAACACTCCGAAAATTGATTATTTCACCATGAATAGTCATTTTTCCAATATTTGTGATTTATGTGAATTTTTCTGGAATTTTTCGGAAACGTCGAATATTTTAATATATTCCTCGTTTTGCGTGAAACTCGAACAGAGTCGTGAGAACGACTGTAGTGCTTCAAAAATTGGAAAATTATATGACGGATAGTCGTTTTATAATATTTGTAATTTTTGAGAATTTTCTGGGAATTTTCTGGAAACGTCGAATATTACCGTATATTCCTCGTTTTGCGTGTGCTTGATTGATCGGCAGGAAAACGCGATGTTTTCTCTGCGGACCTGGAACTATGGATAAGTCGACGGGGGATCTTACTAAACCCGAGACTTGACACAATTTACGAGGTTTCACAATTTTCGAGAAATCTTAACAGATACATTTAAATCAGTACAGCGAAAAATTTATCTGTCAGATCAATTAAATCGACTTACATAATCGTAACTATTATCTATTGGATAATAGTGTGTAATAAAAATACTATCACATTATCCTAATGTAATCCGCTTTATGTCTAATCAAATCACTTTAATTCAAATTTAATAGTTAAATATTCAAGCTTCCTTAAGAAGCTTTGACCCCAAGCTTTGACCACATGTATTAGCTTCCAAAGGAAGCCAATTTTTCTCACCCACTTCTCTCTCTCACGTCTGCCAGCAGCCCACTCAAGGGAAATAATTGATTTTTACTATCCTAATATTACATCTAAATGCATTAACACCCAAAAGCACCATTTCTTCTTCCTTTTACGTTTCTTCTTCTTCTTTCTCTCTTCAAACATTTCTTTCTTCCTCTTCCAGCACCATACGTCCAGCCACCCTCAAAGAACCCCAACCTTCATAAAAATTTACATCAACCATGTTTTCTTAATCTCCTACTCCTTCTCATCATCTTTTGTGCTTGGAGTTTTCAAGAAAGCTTCGATCTTCAACCATTTTCCAAGCTTTGAAGGTGAGCTTCCATGGTTGAAAAATTTCAGACCTTCCCTCCCATTTTCGTTTCTGGTTTCCTCTTGATTTAATGGTCATTTTCTTCTTCTTTTTCACATCATTACATTGTTCTAACTTGGACCACATTTTCTAGGGTTTTTGAGCTTCAAATCCGAAAATCAAGTGCTTCTTGGAATTTTCTTGGTTCTTCATCTTGGTAAAAGGAAGATTAATCCTCCTCAACCTCTTTAGCAACTAGGAATCTTGTGTTTGATTTTTGGAAGAAAAACCACATGGTGGTTGTTCTTGAAATTGCTTGAAATTGATTTCTTGAATGTTATCTTAATTTAGCTTTGAGTAGTTGATTGAGTGGTTAATTATTCATGTAATTTTGTGATTGAAATCTATGAATGCTTGCTGGAAAATTCTGGTTGCTGGACCCCTGAATGTGTCACGGTTTTGGGTCTGTTTTGGGCTGGAAAATGAAGGGCAAATGATGCTTAAATTTTGACCAATGCAAGGCTAATTAAATCAAGTAGTTAAGGTTGATTCAAGTGGACAAAATTCTGGTTGTTGGACCTTGGTGAGTGCCACGGTTTTGGGCTATTTTAAGAGTAGAATTTTGGTTGACATTGTGTCAAGAATAATGCTAGGCAAATTAAGTAAAGGAAGACTAAACTAGTGAGAAGAAAATTTGTAACCTAAGACCCTATGGAGTGCCACGGTTTTGAGGGCTTGAATGAGGGGAAAGATAACAAATTTGAGATGTCAAGACTTGAATTAATCAAGTAACCAAACATAGATTAAATAGTAGGAAACTTGCAACAATAATTTTTAGGATGGATTGTGGTTAAGATTTAGGAGATAAGCTAAATTTGGAAGGTAACTATAAGAATCAAATAACTTGGATCAAAATAACAAGTAAATGGACCTAATGATGTGAACATGATTTATTTGAAACCTTGGGAAGGCCACGGCCTCTAGGTGAAAATTTGGGTTAAGATTCCATAACCCATTACTCGGATTACAAGTAATCAAAGAATACAAGAGATTAAGGATTTCATAAACCTTAATGAACCAATGAGATAATTTTCATAAGACTTGGAGATTTCAGAAATCCCTAATGGACCTAAAATATGTTCCTTGAATTATAGATTGATATTATGTTGATATTGGGTTCTTTTTGGATGCAAATTTGCTTATTGCACTCTCTTGATCAAATGTGGTATATTATGCTATTGTATGAAATTGTGGATCATACATGTTCATGCATAGAGTCCTATGCATTGTGAATGTCCTTGTGGACTATTGTAAGGCCAAGTTGCCTAGGAGATTGAACACACCTTAGTGCGGGTGCGAGTAGACAAGTGTGGGTCTTGTTATGACCTTGGGGGCGTCGGGGTGCGGGTCCTCCACAATGGGTAGTTGGTAGCTCCTTTGCCCGTGGGGCAAACCGATGCAAACGCACCGACGATCCGGACTTGACACTGTCCTATATCGTGATCTAGTGTAGAATGTCTGTGCAATGCCATGATTGTGCACGAGAAAATTTATTGATAGCACTGGCCTCGGCAGCCGAGTCACAGACATGTCTCCTGATCTTTCTCTCCGACTGTTTGAGTCTAGCTCCATGGAGTAGGAAATTGAACATTGTGTCCATGCATCGTGGAATATTCTGTCATCTGAAAATTATTGTTTACCCGATACTTAACCGTACGAATTTTAGCTGCCTGGATATTATGAATTATTCATTACCTTTATTAATGATTGCCTGACTGGTTATCTGTTTAAAAGCTTATTTATTGCCTTTACATGCTACGTGGGCGTTATGCGCCGTTTGGTTCTTGGTTGCTGTATTGGTATTGATGGTAGGATGTCTTACCTCTTTCCCTGTGCTTCTATTATTTGCTGTTTATGTGCACCCTGTACTGATCGAAGACGACGGTGAAGAGACAGAAGATCCTGCCTTCCCCGGCTTCTGGCCTGCACAGGATTGACTTCTACTGCGACGATGTCTGCACGTATGCGCGGATTCTTGGGAGATGTGCGTCTGACCTTCCTTGGAGGGCCGGAGTGCTGGCACATCAACCTGAACTCCGACCGCTGCGTGTATGTGGGAGACGTGTCGATAGCACTTGCCTGGAGACGTCATGAGGCTCCTGTCCTCACTTGCTACCTCAGCTTGCGCCTGGAGTTCTACCTGCCCATCAGGGAGATGTGGGGTTCCGTTATTACACCCCGCGGGAGGATTCGTTTGATTCCACCGCTCGGGCTCCATCCCGCGCCCTCCGTGGTTCCTATGGATGAGTCCTCGGATGAGGAAGATCCTGATGAGGGTCCTCCTGAGGATCCTGAATCGGTCCCTTTTTACCTGAGGGGTCGATGATCATTGGTGGCTACTGATGGCTGCCAGTGTTTTTGTTTTGGGGGCCTGATGTATTTTTCTTTTTGGTTGGGCTGTATATTTTGTATATGCATGAGGGTATATATGTATGTTCCCTTGGGGTGGGTATAGTTTTGCTTTTTGATGATGGCCAGGCTTGTATTTATAAAACAGATGTATTAAGTTCTATATATATATATATGCATGCTATTCAGGTGCAAATTCTTATGCATTGTTTTATTCGTTCCTTTTATTCACATTCCGCATTATCGTATAAAAAAAAAATATATTGCCAAGTTTGCTCACATGGTTAAACATTAATTAATTAAAATGAACCGGGTCTTAATCGTTGTTTATTTAATTTCCGCATTTTATTTTATTTGACAATGTGACGTTCCCTCCCCAAAAAGGGGCGTTACAACAGGACCTATCCATCGAAGAATCTGATAAGGCCCAATAAACTTAGGAGTAAGCTGTTTGGATTTGATAACCCTTCCGACATCAGTTGTAGGAGTTACTCGCAAAAATACATGCTCACCCTCCTCAAATTCAAGAGGTCGCCTTCGCTTATCAGCATAGCTCTTTTGTCTACTTTGCGTCGTCTTCATCTTTTCTTGTATCATCTTTACCTTTTCCATAGTCTGCTGCACAAGATCTGGTCCAATAGTCATACTCTCCCCATCTTGATACCAACACAAAGGTGTTCGGCATCGTCGTTCATATAGCGCTTCATAGGGTGCCATCCCTATACTAGAGTGAAAACTATTGTTGTAGGTGAGTTCTATCAAAGATAAAAATCCATCCCAACTCCCTCATTGTTCTATCACACAAGCATGTAACAAATCTTCCAAAGACTGTATAGTTCTCTCCATCTGTCCATCAGTCTGCAGATGATAAGCAGAACTCAATCGCAGTTTAGTTCCCATGGCTTCTTGCAAACTTAGCCAGAACCTTGACGTAAACCTCAGATCTCTGTTAGAAACTATACATGTAGGTACACCATGCAGTCTAACAATCTCACTGATGTATATCTGGGTTAGTCTTTCCAATGAATACTTAATATTGGTCGGCAAAAAGTGTGTTGACTTCGTAAGCCTATCAACTATAACCCATATTGAATCATGTCCCTTCCTTGTTCTCGGCAATCCGGTAACAAAATCCATCGAGATACTATCCCACTTCCACTCTGGAGTAGCTAATGGTTGTAACATACCGGCTGGCCTCTGATGTTCCACTTTTGCCTTCTGACAAACCAGACAAGACGCCACACGTTCCGCTACATCTCTTTTCATCCTTGGCCACCAAAATAACTTTTTCAAGTCTTGGTACATCTTGGTCATCCCCGGATGCATACTTAAATCACTAGTATGGGCTTCATCCATAATTGCTTTCTTAAGTTCAGGGTCATCAGGTATACAAATTCTTCCCTTGAATATTAAGATTCCATCTGATCCTTCCTTCACCGTTGCTTTATGACCTTATTCTAATAATTCCCTTTCGTTTTGCAAAAATGCATCCTAACCCCTGGTAAGAAGCATCACAATACACCTCAAAAGATCTGTTAGGATCCGGTAAAATTAACACTGGTGTAGTTGTCAGCCTCTTCTCTTGAAAACTCACTTCACGTTCCTCCGTCCAATACAAAGCTTGACTTTTCCTCGTGAGCTGTGTAAGTGGTCCAGCTATCTTAGAAAAACCTTCTATAAACCTCCGGTAATATCCGGCCATTCCAACAAAACTCCGGACTTCCGTTGCAGTCTTAGGCCTTTCCCATTGCAAAATAGTCTCCACCTTCGATGAATCTACCGCAATACCTTCCTTGGAAATCACATGACCTAAAAATTGAACTTCCTCCAGCCAAAATTCACACTTCGCTAATTTTGCATACAGCTTCTTTTCCTTCAAAATTTGAAGAACTATATCAGCATGCTCTTCCTTAGATCAAGAATAGATCAGAATGTCATCGATAAAGACAACGACAAATCTGTCTAAATATGGACAAAAAATCCTATTCATATAGTCCATGAATATCATAGGAGCATTTGTCACTCCAAATGGCATCACCTGATATTCATAATGTCCATAACGAGTCCGAAAAGCTGTTTTAGGTACATCATCAACCTTAACACGAATCTGATGATAGCCTGATCTCATATCTATTTTAGAGAATATTACTGCTCCCTTCAACTGGTCCATCAAATTATCAATTCTAGGAAGTGGATATTTATTCTTTATAGTCACCTTGTTCAGCTGACGATAATCTACGCAAAGATGAGAAGTTCCATCCTTTTTCTTGACTAAAAGCACTGGTGCTCCCCACGGTGAAACACTAGGTCGCACAAACTGCTTCTCCAACAGTTCCTCCAATTACTTCTTAAATTCTACCAACTCTGCTGGCGACATCCGATATGGTGCAATCGATATAAGACCTGCTCCTGGTACCAAATCGATAGAAAACTCGATTTCCCTCTCCGGTGGCAAACCAGGTACATCATCAGGAAATACCTCTAGAAATTCATTGACAATAGGAATAACATTCACATCCTTCTCACTCTTCACTTCTAGAGAAGATAATAACATATATCCCTGTGCTCCATCTCTCAGCAATGAATTGACTTTAACAGTATTCAAAAATCCAGAACTTTCTTCCTTAGGAAAGACTATGGTTTTACTTGCACAGTCTATAAGGATATGGTTAGTAGATAACCAGTCCATTCCTAATATTACATCTATCTCCACAAGAGGCAAACAAATCAAATTGACCGAAAACATACGATCCTTTATAACAACAGGACAGTTCAAACATATCTTAGATGTAACTACAGGTTTAGCAGTTGGTGTAGAAACAACCAGTTGAAAACTCAGAGAAGTCACAGGCAGTTTCAATCTTTCCACACAATCATATGCAATAAATGAATGTGTTGCACCTGAATCATATAACACAGTCAGAAGATTACCTTCAATGACACCTTCCCCCTGAATAAGATCCTCAGACTGTGAAACTTCAGTTCCAGTCATGGTATATACTCGCCCTCCTGACCTTGGCTGATTAGCACGAACACTTCTCACAGCAGGCTTTCTCTCCCCGGCTGAGTACAATCTCTAGATACATGTCCAGGTTGTCTGCAATTAAAACAAATTGTCCCCTTGATTGAGCAATCCGTAGAGATATGGCCATTTTTCCCATACTTGAAGCACGTCGGCATAAACGCCACTTTTTGACCAGTTCTATTACCACTTGCACTTCCCCCAACAGGTGGTCGTTGAGATTGATTCCCCTTTGGTCTAGAATACGGCTTGCGCTGAAACCGACTGTTGTTACTGCTACCACCCCTTTGAAACCCCGTTGGTCCAAAATTACGATTTCTTGGATCCCGTGACGACTCCAACTCCTCAAGTCTTACACAAGTATCCACCAAAGCATGAAATTGATTCATTTTCAAGGGTAGTACTCCTCGTTTCAATTCTACTCTCAACCCTGCCTCAAACTTCCGACATCTCCACACATCATTATGTCGAGTTTGAGCATAATCCGAGAACTGAGACAAGCTCTCAAATTTAGAAGCGTACTCATTAATAGTCTTGTTGCCTTGACGTAAACCAAGAAATTCCATCTCCTTGGCATGTCTAGCACTGGCAGGAAAATACTTATCCATAAATACTTCAGAAAATACCTCCCAAGTAATTTTTGTTCCTTCAGCTTGCAATAATCGGCGGGTTCCTCTCCACCAATGTTCATCATCCCCTCTCAGCATGAAAGTAGCATACGTCACCTTCTTCTCATTAGTACATCCCATTCCTTCAAATATCCTCTCCAAGTCTTGTATCCACATACTTGCTTTCTCAAGGTCAAACTCGCCTCTGAACTGCGGCGGGATATTACCCCTAAACTCAGATAAATTTAGGGCATCAGCAGTAGCATCTTGCTGTTGAGCTGCTCTCTGACTTTGCTGAGTAATCACTTTAGCCATTCGCTGCATAACCTCTGCAGTTGCAATCATAACAAAACAAAGTAGATACATCCTTTCAGAAGTAAATCACACAGAATCACACAATACAAGCAAAAATAGACCCAACCACAACCCCAAAAGACTCTAACTTGGGCTCTGATACCAAATAATGTAACACCCTTGTGGGGATGTCACATTTATGATGCAATGAAAGAAAGATAAATAAAATATTACCCAAGTTGTAAAACATTTGTTACATTAATAATATGGGTTGTAAATTACTAAAAAAAAATAACACGGAACATAAAATAAACAAATTGTCATCACACATAATATACATATAATTTTGTTTTAAGTAGTACAAATAATTTACAGCTATAAAATATTTAACAAAAACAGTAAAGAGTTAATATAATACATAACATCCAAAAAGTGCCCAAGTACACATCCCAAATTTCTAACCCTCTGAAGGATCACTCACAGACGACACTTCAGGTGATAGGTATTCAGGATGTCTCGACGCTCTACGGACACGAGTCCGTGCTGTCGACACACTGCTAATCTCACTAGGCGCATGGACCATCCCTTCCCAGTGACGCCTAATAGACAGCGGCAACTCTATGTGCAAATACAGAGTAGTAGTAAAAGCAGGTTCCACCTTACAAGATCTTGATTAAGTATAGTACGTGCCGAGATCACTAGTGTATTGCCCGTTACCACGGCCCAGAGGAGCGACCAACTGTCCACATGTGGAATACTCCGCACACTAATGCCTCCAAGTCCATACGAAGAAAATGAACCACACTATGCTTATCACACCGACAACACGATGTAATTCATCTCGTCAATCAAATCACCAATTATCAACCAAATTGGCATAACTCAATGCATGAATAAAATCATAATTATCAAATTACCCTTAGTCTCAAAATATTCTCATATTTACGCAAATGCCCTTAATGGCAAAAATCTTAATTATACAGTACGTCCCACTTGACAGTGCCATATCCCAATATGTCCGGGTCCACCACTTTGGCTCGACAGTAAAAACTTGTTGTTCCAATTAATCGCATAGAAATTTTATCGCATTTTCACAATTTCATCGTTTTTACAAACGTTTTTAAATCGCGTAAATATATTTTGCTGTTTTTAAAATCGCGTAGTATTTTTAAATTATTTTTCTCAATCGCGTAAGATTTTTAAATTGTTTTCTTTTCCGAAAAGCTTTAAAATCTCTATTTTAAAATTACGTAAGCTATTTTCAATACTTTAAAACTACGCAGAATAATTTTTCTTACGTTACAAAATATATTATGAAACGTATTATTTTATTTGTCTGTTTTTAATAAATTTTGACAGCATTTTGTCTGTAAAATCTATTAAAATTGTATTTTCTACGTTTTTCCTCTAAAAATTTGTTTACTTAGTTTATTATTACTAAATCCACTTTAGTAATTATCTCTATGCTTTAAAATTCAAAGGTAAGCATTTTTCAAAGGTTTGGATTTATTTTTCTTCTATGTCATATTTCTAATAAAAATTGGTTTACTTCTTTAAACCTTAGAAATCCATTACAATTGCATTCTTTTTAGGTAAAATCTTAAGTTTACACTTAGAAAATAAATTTTTGATTGATCACTCATTTATAAGGCATGTTGGCCAAATTTCATAAAGTCTTGGCATTTGATCTTTGGATCATTTTTCTTCTTCTAAAACATTTTGAAATTCATTCATTTACCTAATTCCACTAAGTCCTTCCTTTTGAAAATGGATGAGAACATTTTGGTTCTCTTTTCTTGGTTGAGACCGTGAGCCTCTTCACGTGCTCTTTGGAACACTCATGCAAACCTTTACATGTTAATCACATCCTAAGTAATAATCATGCAATATTTCACACATGCAATATATTTTAAAGCTTAGAAACATGCATACAAATAATATCAAACACAAGTAAGAAAGCATTTAAACAATCAACACAAGTGAATCCTTATGGATTCTTCACACACATACAAGTCCATTTTCTCATCACCACACATGGTTGATGAGATTGAATCTCCCTCTTACCTTAAAGGAAGACTAAAACCTCTTTCACTCCTTCTATGGATTTCGTGACTCTCCTTCAAGACACCTAAAGATCTGAAACAAAAATTTAAAGAGTTAAAACTATAAGAGAAAATCAGAAACCATGGATCAATCATGGCTTAGAACCTTGAAAAAGAGATTAGAAATGAAAAATAAGGATTTTCACCTTCTAGGAAAAATCTCCAAAGTGATTTTCCAAGCTTTAGATGATGTATTTAGGAAGAACTCTCAACTAGAGATGTTCTTAGAGTAGTGTTTAGGTTTAGAAAAGTAGGTTAGAAGAAATTTTGGATGGATGGATGGTGAAGAAGAGTACTTGGCCGAATGGCCTCTTCAAAGTGCATCAATGGTGGTTTGTGTTTTCGGAAGAGAGAGAAAAGAGAAAGTGTGATAGCAAAGATGAAATTGAAGTGAAAATGCTCTCCAAACTCAAGCTTGGCTGTGGAGCTCCTTAGGGTGGAGGTAGCCACTTTGTTTGACTCTCCAAGACTCCATCCAAGCCTTAGACTTCATCAAGGGTCAAGATCAAAACTTGGTCACCAAGCTTGTCATCCATTGGCTAATCCAAGCCTTGTCATAAGCCTTGTCATTTGTTCTTGAAGATTCCACCCTAATGGTGATTAATTAAGCTACTAATCCCATTAAGCTTTTAAGCACTCTTAACTTAATTAAGTTAATTAATTACTTTACTAATTAATTAACATTCTACTAATCTAAGCTTCAAGAACCATTGATCATATCAAGGGTTGATATTAGATAGTGATATGATCAAATCTAAACCATTAGATCTTATTTCCATGAAATTCTAACCACTAGATTCATCTTCAAAGATAAAGGGTCAAGATCTTCCCAATATTCTTTACATCCAATGGTTACAAATGCTTCTAACCATTTTTGTAAGACCAATCTCCACCATCCAATCGATCAATGGTGGATATCCAAAGCCTTCTTTAAGAAGCTTATCATGACAACCATAGATTAAATCAACAGTTGATATTCAATCTTAAACCTTCTCATCCAACGGTGTAGATTAAGTCAAGCTCACATCGTTGACTTAATTCCTATTGGCTTAAAACAATTCAAGCCATTATTGTTGACTACTTTCTCTAGACGTGGGTCCCGCAACTAATTGTGGCTCCTACAAACCAAAAGTGGGTCCCACAGACATTTTCAGGTCCACTGTCATTTATTTGTACTGACTAATAAAATAATATTATAATAATATAAAATTATTTTATTGCACAGTTAAATCCTAAAAATTAAAAGATTAACAACCATATCATTCAGAATTGGGTTTAGTAAGATCCCTCAGCTTCGAATAATTAAAATAAAATTTTTCCCGACTCGAAAATTATTATTTTCTTGACCCGGAGCAAATCACACAAAACACTCATATATGAACTCAAAACAGTCAAATAAATTTTATATCATACAAAAAAATAGAAAACAACACAATCAAGACATAACGGTCATTTATCCTAAAGTTGGGGTGTTACAGGATACACCGTGAAGTCTAACAATTTCACTAATATACACTTGGGTTAATTTCTCCATTGAATACCTTATGTTAATTGGCAAGAAGTGTGTAAACTTCGTAAGTCGATCAGCAATCACCCATATAGAATCATAACCCTTTCGAGTCTTTGGTAGTCCAACAATAAAGTCTATTGTAATGCCATCCCATTTCCATTCTAGAATAGACTGAGGTTGTAACATTCTTGAAGGTTTTTGATGTCCAACTTTAGCTTTCTAACAGACCAGACAAGATGATACATACTTGGCAACGTCCCTCTTCCTTCCTTGCCACCAATATAACCATTTTAAATCTTGATACATCTTAGTCGTTCCTAGATGCAAACTCAACTTGTTCTTGTGGGTTCATCAAGAATCAATCTCCTAAGCTCTGGATCACTTGGTACACAAACTCTATCTCCGAACCTGAGGATTTCATCAAGTCCTTCCTTGAATGCTGACACAACACCTTACTTCACTAGCTCCTTCTCATTCTGCAAATATTGATCACTTCTCTGCTTCTCTCGAATTTCTTCCATTAACCTATTTGAAATAGTAATTATGTTTAAGCAAATTCTTCTTGGCATCAATTCCATTGACAACTGTATATCTCTGAATCGTTCTATCAATTCACTTTCCTTAATCATTATAGTAGAGACACTAAGTATCTTCCTGCTCAAGGCATCTGCTACGTCATTCGCCTTCTCGGGATGAAACTAAAGTTGAAAAACATAATCTTTCAAAAATTCTGACCATATTCTTTATCTCATATTCAGCTCCTTTTGGTCAAATAGGTACTTCAGACTCTTGTGATCGCTAAAAACATTGAATGTTGCCCCATACAGAAAATGCCTCCAGATCTTCAACGTAAACACAATAGCAGCTAACTCCAAATCATGTGTAGGGTAGTTCTTCTCATGCACTTTCAATTGCATTGAAGCATACGCTACTACTTTTCTATTCTGCATAAGCACACAACCTAAACCCTTATGTGAAGCATCAAAATATACCTCAAAAGGTTCGTTGGGATCAAGTAGAATTAACACTAGCGAAGTAGTTAATTGCCTTTTCAACTCTTGAAAACTTTCTTCACATGCATCAATCTATGCAAAAGCTTGATTCTTTCGTGTGAATTGGGTAAGGGATCCTACTATCTTGAAAAAATCTCTCAATAAATCTTTGATAATAACTGGCTAATCCCACAAAACTACGAATCTCTATTACGATCTTCGGTCTTTCCCATTGAAGAACTATCTCCACTTTCAAAGGATGCACCGCAATTCCTTCCTTTGAAATTACATGACCCAAAAACTGAACTTCCTCCAACCAAAACTCGCACTTAGATAACTTAGCATACAACTTCTTCTCCTTCAGAATCTAGAGAACCACACTGAGATGTTCAACGTATTCCTCTTGACTTCGAGAATATATCAGAATATTGTCAATAAAGACAATGACAAATTTGTCTAGATAATGACGAAAGATCCTATTCATGTAATACATGCATACTACAGGAGCATTCGTTACTCCGAACAACATCACAAGATATTCATAATTCCCATAACGCGTTCGAAAATCTATCTTAGGAACATCCTCTACTTTTAAACGAATCTGATGATAACTAGAGCGTAAATCAATCTTGGAGAAAACAACAGCTCCCTTCAGTTGATCCATCAAATCATTTATCCTCGGAAGTGAATACTTGTTCTTGATCATGACCTTATTCAACTGGTGATAATCCACACATAAACGAGAAGTTCCATCCTTCTTCTTAACTAATAACACTGGAACTCCCCATGGTGATACACTAGGTCTGACAAACTGCTTTCGCAATAGTTCCACTAACTATTTCTTGAGTTCAACTAATTCTGATGACGACATCTGGTATAGTGACATAGATATAGGACCAGATCCTGTTAAAAGATTGATAGAAAATTCTATCTCTCTTTCTGGTGGTAGTCCGAGTACATCATTAGGAAAAATTTTGGGAAACTCATTGACTACAGGAATAGTATTCACATCTTTCTCACTCTTGACTTCCAAAGAAGACAGTAACATGTATCCTTGAGCTCCTTCCTTCAAGAAAGCTTTACTTGCTTAGTCGTTAAAAATCTAGAAATCTTAATCTCAGGGAATACTAAAGTTTTATTGGAACAATCTAACAGGATATGGTTAAAAGATAACCAATCCATTCCTAAAATCATGTGTATTTGTGAAAGAGGTAAACAAATCAAATTAACAAAATAGATTTGGTCTCTAACAGTAATAGGATAGTTTAAACAAACTTGAGTAGTAACAACAGGTTTGGCAGTAGGAGTAGAAATAATCAAGTCAAATGGTAATGAAGACACAAACAATCCTAATCGATTCACACAATCAAAGGTAATAAAAGAAAGGGTCGCCCCTGAGTCATACAGTACAGTTAAAGGATTACCTCCTATGACACAATCTCCCTTGATTAGATCTTCGGATTGGGAGGCTTATGCTCCACTCATGGTATAGACTCTTCCTTCTGATTGAGGTCTTAAAGCACGTACATTACTAATAGAAGGCTCCATCTTTGGTTGAATACAATCCCTAGAAATGGGTCCAGGCTTCTCACACCTAAAACAGATTATTCCCTTGATCGTACAATGTAACACCCACCGTAGGGTGCCACATTTATGTTACTTAATTACTAAATTACCCTCAAGTTATAAAATGTGATGTTGTGATAAAAATATGAGTTATAAATTTTTTTTCTTTCTTCTTTGATAACAATAAAATAAACTTAGCGAAAAATAAAATATTATACATCATCACACATAATTTACATCATCATACATTACAAACGTACTATCAGGATAATTTATATACAGACCAAGTTCTTAAAGTATTTAAACATACTTAAATAATTAAATGACTTGCCCAAGTCTAACTAAACAGCAGAACCCTCAGTCGGGTCCTCCTCAGACTCCTCAGTAGGTAGGAATCCGATTTGACGCGAAGCCCTACGGACAGGTGTCTGAGCGGATGACACAATACTAATTTCCATTGGGACATAATATCTAGTATCCCAATGCTGCCTGATAGACAGTGAAAATTCAACATATATATATATAGTTACAGAAAAGAACGGATTCCTATGAAACTCTCTACTCATAATAACCGTCAGATTTCCCTCAAATATTAGTCCCCTCTCATTGGGACTAGTCCTCCACGCTCCAGCTCCACCATGGAACTACAATCTCACGTAACCGAAGAAACCGGGTCTTGATGCCATCTTGTCAAAACTCTGCTTCCTCTGGAGCCTGCTCTTCTTCACCCTCTTGTTCAACCCTTTGCTCAGTGTCTTTACAAATATATTTACAGTACCAAATAAACATACAAAGAGGTGAGATCACCTACGCCAATACCAACATGGTAGCACAGAGATAATACAACCAGTGTACCATACAGATATATCATACCATAATTACAATTATGCTATTATCATAATGTATTCAAATAATAGATAAAATAAATAACATTTACCATCATGCCATTAACAGTATTATCATCATCATCATCCAAGTATTTTCTCAACAGAACAATTGTCACAACCAATATTCCTCAATTAATATATCATATAGATATAAATGCTCAGTTTCATGCATGCGCACATAGACTCAATGTCCTACTCCATGGAGTTAATACTCAGTTCGAAGAAGTTGATCCGAAAGATTTGTCTGTACCAAAATGCCTTAGACTAAGTGCTACAATTCTTATTTGTATTTGCATATCTAACATATACACAACAGTCTTTACTAGATCTCGATTAAGAATAGTGTCTCGGTCAGGATCATTGGTGCGTTGCATCGGTCTAACTTATAGGAAGAAGAGCTACCAACCACCCATGTAAGCAACCCGCACCCCGATGCCCCCAAGGTCAATAAGTGACTTATACTACACATATCGCACCCACTCAAGAGGTGTACGTCTCTCCTAGGCAAAAAGCCTCATACAGTCCATCGGACATTTCCAATGCATGTTCAATGCACCAATGCCAAACATAGGCAAATTTCATATACAGTGTCCATACACCATTTCATGCACATAAAATGTACCATTGCCAATCACAAGCAAAATTTATCTTTTTCTCACACAGTGTCCATTCACTGGTTCAACAGTAATCCTACTGTATATTTAATCGTGAAAATCATATTATCACGTTTTTATAGTCGTGCACCACTTTTGTCGCGTTTTCATAATTTTGCAATATTTCTGTTACGTTTTCAAATCACATATAGATTTTTTAACGTTTTCATCAATTACGCAAAAATATTCCCCCATTTTTAAATCACGTAGCAATTTTTCAATAATATCTCAAACGCGTAAAATATTTAAATGCTTCTCAAATTGCGTAAAAATATTTCAATATTTATCAAATCACGTGGAAATATTTAAAAGTTTTTCAAATCGCATAGCTTAAAAATCACGTTTTTAAGTTACGTATATCATTTTTCACCATTTTTCAACTTCGTAAAAATATTTCTCAACCTTTAAAAATTCTTTTTCAACATTTCTCAAAATAATATGACTTCTCACATTATTTTCCACATTTCTTACTCAAGAAAATCCTTTTCGTAATTTATACCATAAAATCACCATTTCATTGAATTAAATCAATGGTTTTAACTTTAAAATTTACTAACGCTCTCCAAAACCCAAAAGATGAGTTATACGTTAGAAAATCCCAAGTCACCAATGTATTCTTTATAATTCCAAATCAATTCTAAAAATCAATTCTCTTTAAAATAAATTGAGGTTCAAACACTTTCAACCTCTCTTTTCCATTCACATATGAAAATTCCATTTTTCAAGTGTTAAAACACTCTGATTCCCTTTCCAAATTCCTTGTATTAAATCAAGTTATATTTCCACTTTGAAAACCACTTTGTTCATAAAAATCAAGGCATTACAAGCCTTCAAAACCGTGGTACTTGGCCATTGAAACCATCAAACATTTTTCCTTCTAAATTGATATGGTTTTACATAAACAAAACCATTAAAACTCCTTACCAAAACCGTGAGCTCAAGTTCTTTGAAAACAAACCATTTGTTTATTTTCCTAGTTTTTCTAAACATCAAATTTTACCATTTATGAAAATAATAATTTGTGAACACCTATTTTGAGGTGTTGAGGCCGAAATCCTCATGGTCTTTGGAACCAAAATTTGTTTTCCTTTCTAACAATTTTTATGGCATGCAACACATATAATCAACATATATATCACAAGCATACTATAATCAAAGCAATAGATCATGCAAATCATACCAAGCATAGGCAAATAATCAAAGCACATAAACACCCACAAATAATTACATGACCATGGATATGAATCCTCATATGGATTCACCATCCATCAAATATAAAATCATCTCTCACCACCATACTTGGTTGGTGAGATGGATCTCTGTAACGCCCCTTTTTGGGAGGGAATGTCACATTGTCAAATAAAGTAAAATGCAGAAATTAAATAATCAAACAATTAAGACCCGGTTCATTTAATCAAAGTTAACTCGTTTAATGCCGTAATGCATGAGAAAATAGCGGTATATTTTTTTTTTGTAATAATACAAAAGGCAGAAGAGAAGTAAGGAATAAAATAATCAACAGACTTTCCACCTGAATAACGTGCATTTATATATATATGTCAACATTTAAACACAACTGTAATTTAGATACAAGCCTGAATACCTCCAAAAAGCAAAAACTATACCTGCCCCAAGGAAATCATGCATATATAACCATCATGCATATACAAAATATACAGCCCACCAAAAGTAATACATCAGGCCCCCAAAATAAAAACACTGGCAGCCATCAGTAGCCACCAGTAAAATCAATCCCTCAGATGAGGAGGAACCGTGTCAGGATCCTTAGCGGGATCTTCTTCTTCCGAGGAAACCTCCATTAGAACCACAGAAGCATGGGATGGAGCCCGAGCGGTGGAATCAAAGGAGTCCTCCCGTGGCGTGTAGTAACGATCGCCCAATATCTCACGGATGGGCAAGTAAAACTCCAATCGCAGGCTGATGTGGCAGGTGAGGACATGTGCTTCATGACGCCTCCAGGCTAAGGCTATCGACACATCTCCCATGTAGACGTAGCGTTCGGAATTAAAGTTGATGTGCCAGCACTCTGGCCCTCCGAGGAAGGTCAGACGCACATCACCTAAAAATCCGCGCATACGTGCCGCCATCGTCTCGGTAGAAGCTAATCTCGTTCGGGCCAAAAGCCAGGGAAGTCAAGGGCTTCTAACTCGTTGTCATCGTCTTCAGTGAGCACAACATACATACACAAATACCACACAATGGAAATGCAGAAAGAGGTAAGACATCCTACCATCATTACCAATTATAGCAGCTAGAAACAATATGGCGCCACGCGCCCAAATAGCAATTCAGAATATCATATTCAACTAATAAGCAGCAATTCCAACAGTAAGCCAATAAACAATTCCAGGCAGATAGTCATCTCAGTAATAATCCAATCGGTCATAGTCATGAAAAATAAGTATTAACAATGACAATGTATAATATGACTCACATGCATGCTTTCCCAAATTCCTACTCCATGGAGCTAGACTCAAACAGTCGGAGAGAAAGATCAGGAGACATGTCTGTAACTCGGCTGCCGAGGCTAGTGCTATCAATAAATGTTCTCGTGCACAATCATGGCATTGTACAGACATTCTACACTAGATCACGATATAGGACAGTGTCAAGTCCGGATCGTCGGTGCGTTTGCATCGGTTTGCCCCACAGGCAGAGGAGCTACCAACTACCCATTGTGGAGGACTCGCACCCTGACGCCCCCAAGGTCGTAACAAGACCCACACTTGTCTACTCGCACCCGCACTAAGGTGTGTTCAATCTCCTAGGCAACTTGGCCTTACAACAGTCCACACGGACAATCACAATGCATATGACACTATGCATGAACACGTATGATCCACAATTTCATACAATTTCATAATACGCCACAACAGGCCAATATAAGCATCAATATCCAAATGGTCTCTCACATGGACCCATAGCATCACAATATAGAGATGAAGTCAATTAATGCGCCATTAGATTCATTATGGATCTTAACTTAGGGTTTGTTTTCCTTTTCAAGGTTCATGTTCAAAATCGATTCTTATGATCAATGTAATATCTCAAAGCAATTCAATTTCCCATGACTTGCATTTTTATTCAAGTTCTTAGGCCTCACACTCTCATGTTCTTCACTCACTTAGATTTGCCTTAAGTCTTGTGATAGTTTCACTCTTAGTCCTTTAAAATTTATGAAGTCTTGGTTATGTTTAATTCTTCTAATTCACCAATTGTACATCTCATTACATAGGTCTCTAATTACCTAATTACTTTTGCTTCCAAATTACCAAAGTTACATACTTACACTCAAAACTACCTTAGAGGTCGTGGCCTCCCAGTGGTTACCATTTCCAAACCTTTCAAGTCATCTTACTACATGTCATTCCCTTAATTCATTTAAGTTGTTCACTTGTTAAATTAGGTCACCAAGAACCCCAATTCTTGGCCTCAAAGTCGTAGCCATCACATAGAATTCAATTCCAATTTTTTCCTCCACTAAATTCCATCTTGTTACTTGATTAATCCTAATCTTATGCTTGTTACACATTACCCACAATTTATCCAATTTTTCCACCCCAAAACCGTGGCACTCCAAGAAGGGTGTTCAATTAATTTTTGTCCATTTCAAACCATTCAAACCAATCCAATATTCCATTATATACAACAAATCAATTCAATAGCATAAATCAAATAAAATCAACACATAAGCATACTAATCACATAATCAAAGAATAACCCTCATTAGGGTTTTTCCACAACCAACATAATCAAGGTTCCTAGATGCTAAGAGAGGTTGAGGAGGAGTGTCTTCCTCTTACCCAAGTGAAGAAAACAAAAGAAGAACATCAAGAACCTCCTTTGAATTTCAGATTTGAGCTTCAAGAACCCTAAAAATGGTGACTTTGTTAGAATCAATACTAAGGCTTGAAAAATAAGTCATGGATGGTCATTAAAGAGACCATAATCACGAAAATGAGAGGAGAGGAAGAGTGGTCTTGAATCTTACCCAAAAGCTCAATGCTTGGAGCTTGAAGAAGATGGTGAAAATGAAGGAATCTCAAGAAACTCCAAGAAGAAAAGGTGCTTAGAATGGTGAGAGGAGTTAGGAAATGTAATTAGTTTGAATTTTTGTGATGGATAGGGTGGTGGAGAGGCTGCTGGCCGAATGGCCTTGTAGAGAGAAGGAGGAGAAGAAAAATGGAGAAGAAGAAGAAGAAGAAATGGTAGTGAGAGAAAGTGTTTTGATAATTATGATTAAAGTGTAGTAAAATTAACTAAATGAAATGCAATTATTTGGCTTGCATGGGCTGCAACCAGCCGTGCAAAGAGAGAGAGAAGAGAGAGGGAAATTGGCTTCCAAGGGAAGCTAAGGGTATTTGGGTCAAATGTTTGGTCAAAGCTTCTCAAAGAAGCTTTGATTAATTTATCATTAAATTTGAATTAAAGTAGATTGATTAGACATAAAGTGGATTTCATTTGGATAATGTGATAGGATTTTTATTACACACTATTATCCAATGGGTAATAGTTACAGTTGACAGAAGTCAGTATTTAATTAATCTGACAGATGAATTTTTCGCTGTATTGATTTATTTTATCTGTTAAGATTTCTCAAAAATTGTGAAACCTCGTAAACTGTGTCAAGTCTCGGGTTTAGTAAGATCCCCCGTCGACATGTCCATAGTCTAAGGTTCGCGTAGGAAACATCGCGTTTCTCCAGTTCTGCTTAGTGCGCACGCAAAACGAGGAATATACTAAAATATTCGACGTTTCCGGAAAATTCCCAGAAAATTCTCAAAAATTGCAAATATTATAAAACGACTATTCATCATAAAATTTTCTAATTTTTGAAGCATTACAGTCGTTTTCCCGACTCTGCTCAAGTTTCACGTAAAACGAGAAATATATTAAAATATTCATCGTTTCTGAAAAATTCTAGAAAAATTCACATAAATCACAAATATTAAAAAATGAATATTGGTAGTGAAATAATTAATTTCTGGAGCGTTACACTGACCTCAGCAATTCTCAACTCAGTGCACACGCAAAACGAAGAATATATTAAAATATTCGTTGTTTCCGAAAAATTCCAGAAAAATTCCTAAAAATCAAGAATAATATAAAATGATCATTTATACTTAAACAGATATTTTTCGGGATGTTACAATCTCCCTCTTACCTCTTGAAGAACCACAAAAAGCTTCTTGCTTTGCACTTTGATCAAGATCTCCACCAACAAAAGTTTCTTAAACACAAAACAAACACAAAGAAATTAGTATATTAAGCTTGAATAAGAGGAACCATGGATCAAACATGGTTTAGAACATGAAAAAGAAGAGAAGAAATGAAGTTTTCCATAACTTCACCTTAAGAACCCTAGAACTTGCTCTTGGAAAAACTCCTTGAAGATAAAAGATTTAGGACTTGGTGTAAACTACAAAGTGTCTTAGAATAAGGTAAGGATTCAAGAAATATGGTTGTTTGAAATTAAAGAGTGATGGAAGATGTAATATGGTGTCTTGGCCGTGAGCTATGTTTGGAGAGAAAAGGAGAGAAATTTTTTGTTAAGCTTTGCTTTAGGAAAGATGAAGAATGATCAATAATGACCAAAGGTGATCAATTATGGTCTTCCACTATTGCTTTAGCTCCTAAATGCAGCACCAAAACCGTCCCCCCCTTCCATGCATTCTTCAAAATGCAACAAATCTCCTAGCCACCATTTTAGGCAATCTTAACCATTGAATAGATCAATGGTCAGGATTTAATGTAGCTTCTAGGTTTAGGCTTAGATAGAAGACTTAATTTAGGCCATTGGATCTTTTCTCCTTGAAATCCTAGCCATTAGATGTGTCTCCAAAATGAAGGGTCAAGATTGCTCCTTCAAACTTTACATCCAAGGGTTATAAATGGTCCTAGCCACTTTATAAGACTAAATCTCAACCGTTGATTAAATCAAGATCAAGTCTCCACCGTTGATTACATCAATGGTAGATATCCAAGCCACTAATGTTGACTTCGCAGTACAATATTTATTTTTGTATCTGCTATTGCTCTTCAAATAATATTTTTACTGTATTTTTATCATCCGATAATTAAATAGTGTAAAACACAGTAAAAGAAAATTTTTGAAACTATTTCCATATTTAGGTTTAGTAAGATCCCCTATCTCCGTCTCAACAGTACGAATTTTCCTGGCTACAGAAAAATTTTTACCTTTCTGGACCCATGCGGGGCCCACATACAACCTCCCTGGGCCTACGGATAACGCTAAAATAAACAGAGTAATATAAAAATTTCATAATCACACACAAAATCATAAAAATTAGAAAATGCACAAATATCAAATCAGATTACGTAAAATATTTAAGACTTAACAGTAATAATTAAATTACGTAAGATTTTCCCCGGGCCAAAAATTATTATTTTCCTGACACAGAGTAATTCACACACAACGATCAAAAGTAGTCACGGAATAATCAAAATAATTTTACAGTACACAAAAATCACTAAATAGTAGAATTCTGTTAACTGCCAAAATTACTATCTTATATTTAGGAAGTTTGGGGTGTTACAATACTCCCCCTCTAAAAAGAAGTTTCGTCCTCGAAACTTGATAGACTTGATTTCACACCTCAGAATAAATAGGGATACTGCTTTTTTATCTTTTCTTCTAGTTCCCATGTAGCTTCACCACTTATATCGTTCCAAACGATTTTAACCAATGAAATCTCCTTACCTCGAAGTTGCTTCGTCCTTCGATCCTCAATCTTGACTGGAAGCATTTCATAGGTTATGTTTTCCTTCAGTTGTATTGTGTCTGGCTCAATAACATGGGTAGAATCAGGAATATATTTTCGTAATTGTGATACGTGAAATACATTGTGAAGATTTGACAAAAAATGTGGTAATGCAATCTAATAAGCTACCGGACCTACTCAACGGAGTATCTGATATGGCCTAATAAACTTTGGAGTGAGCTTCTTGGACTTAAGCACTCGTCCAACTCCAGTCATAGGTGTCACTCGCATAAATACATGGTCACCTTCTTCAAACTCTAGCGATTTTCTCCTTTTATCAGCATAGCTCTTTTGCCGAGTTTGAGTCATTCTCATCTTATCTTGTATCATCTTCACTTTTTCAGTTGTTTGTTGAACAATCTTCGGTCCTAACACAACACTTTCACCATCCTGATACCAACATAACGGTGTTCTGTATCGTCTCCCATACAATGCCTCATAGGGTGCCATCCCTATACTCGAATGAAAACTGTTATTGTATGTGAACTCTATCAATGGTAAGAACTCATTCCAACCTCCACTTTGTTCTAGAACACATGCTCTCAACAAGTCTTCTAATGACTGAATCGTTCTTTCTGACTGACCATCAGTCTGTGGATGGTAAGCAGAACTCAAACGTAGCTTTGTTCCCATCGCTTCTTGCAAACTATTCCAAAATCTCGACGTAAACCTCGGATCTCGATCCGAAATAATACTGGATGGTACACCATGAAGTCTAACAATTTCACTGATGTACACTTGGGCTAACTTTTCCATCGAGTACTTAATATTAATCGGCAAAAAGTGCGTCGACTTTGTAAGCCGATCAACAATTACCCAAATAGAATCATGACCTTTCCGAGTTTTTGGTAGTCTTGTCACAAAATCCATTGCTATATCATCCTATTTCCATTCAGGAATAGGTAAAGGTTGCAACATTCTTGAAGGTCTTTGATGTTCCACCTTAGCTTTCTGACAGACTAAACAAGATGATACATACTCAGCGACATCCTTCTTCATTCCTTGCCACCAATATAATTGTTTTAAATCCTGGTACATCTTTGTGGCTCCTGGATGCATACTCAACTTACTCTTGTGAGTTTCATCCAAAATCAATCTCCTAATTTCTGGATCATTAGGCACACAAACTCTGCCTTGAAACTTCAAAATTCTATTAGCACCTTCGCTAAATTCCACCTCTGCACCTTGGCTCTTTGCTTCTTTTGCTTCTTGCAAATACTGGTCACTGTTTTATCCATCTCGTATTCTATCCATCAAATCATTTGAAATGGTGATAATGTTTAAACGCATCTTTCCTGGCGTAAGTTTCACAGACAAACGCATATCCTAAAATTCTTCTATTAGTTCCTTCTCCATGATCATCATAACAGAGGCACTAAGCATTTTCCTGCTCAACGCATCCGCTACGACATTCGCCTTTCCGGGATGATACTGTAACTGAAAGTCATAATCCTTCAGAAACTCTAGCCAATGCCTTTGTCTCATGTTCAACTCTTTGTGGTCAAACAAGTACTTTAAACTTTTATGATTACTTCGGTGGATTATTCTTACGGAATTCAGACAAACTGTGAGCATCCTCAGTTGCTCTTTGATTTTGCTGTGCAACGACATCAGCCATCCGTTGCATCACTGCTACAGCTGCAACCATGTTCTGGTTGTCATTACCAGCATTTTCCATTCCTGTTCTAGTATTGACATGTCCTCGTCCTCGTCCTGCCATTACTTTCTCTACTCAAACTGGACAGCACAAAGAAAGCAAGGTCAAACTTCAAACAATATTATTTCCTTTCAGAGAACAATAACAGAGAATTACACAACACAAACAAGACAAACCTAACCACAAACCCAAAAGACTCTAACTTAGGCTCTGATACCAACTAATGTAACACCCACCGTAGGGTGCCACATTTATGTTACTTAATTACTAAATTACCCCCAAGTTATAAAATGTGATGTTGTGATAAAAATATGAGTTGTAAATCTTTTTCTTTCTTCTTTGATAACGATAAAATAAACTTAGCGAAAAATAAAATATTATACACCATCACACATAATTTACATCATCATACATTACAAACGTACTATCAGGATTATTTATATACAGACCAAGTTCTCAAAGTATTTAAACATACTTAAATAATTAAACGACTTGCCTAAGTCTAACTAAACAGTAGAACCCTCAGTCGGGTCTGTAACACCCGTATGGGGATGTCACATTTATAAATAAAATAAAATAAAATAAAGATAAATAAAATTCTACTCAAGTTATAAAACATTTGTTACGTAGTAATACAGGTTGTAAAATTTTTCCGGTTAAATAGAATATTACGAAATAAAATAACATGTAACATAAAATAAACAAACTTTCATCACACATAATATACATATATTTTTGTTTTAAGTTATACAAATAATTTACAGCTACAAATATTTAAACCAAAATAGTAAACAAAGCAGTAAGACGTCTATATATACAAAACGTCGACGCGCCCAAGTACGCATCACAGAACTCTAACCCTCTGAAGGATCACTCTCGGATGAAACTTCAGGTGATAAGTATCTAGGATGCCTCGACCCTCTACGGACCCTAGTCTGTGCTGTCGACACGCTGCTAATCTCACTAGACGCATCAAACATACCACCCGAATGATGCTTAAGAGATAGCGGTAACTCCACATGTAAATATAATACAGTAGAAAAGATAGGCACTCCATCAAACTTTGTACGTATGGTCACAGTCAGACGCCCTACGTACGTAACCAAATCTCTGTCCTCTCGCAGTTGCCAGGCTTCAGAGCCTCCGTGAAAATCCAACCTCACGAAACCAAAGAATCCTGGTAGCGTCATACTCACACAATCAATCCAATGGGTATGAATGATCGGATGGTTCTTGGTCATCGAACTGATCCTCGGCTTGTTGCTGTTCCTCGTCCTCGGGGTATATAAAATCAAGAGGATGTTCCTCTTCCTCAAACTCTTCTTTTATCATACAATTTAAAATACAGGAACACATACAATAAAGAGGTAAGACAATCTATATCACCACAAACATGGTAAACAAGTAAACGATAATACAACAAATATAATAGTTCATGCAATATAGCAAACTATAACAGCATAAATAATAATATAACACATAATATAACACAGAAACAGTATCATATAATGTTGCAGATAGATAAAACATTTCAGATAATAATATCATAATGTACAACACATAAATTATATGTAATGCAACTCAACCCTACTCCATGGAGCTACAAGCACAGACATCAGAGAGAATGACCTGTAAGTTCTATTAGTACCTTAGGTGCCCAACCAACTATTGCACTGTCTCACATTGTGTCTATAGCCCTTGTCCAAAACATCGTGGTGTAGTACACAGTCCAAACATCGTGTAACTACAGGCATTGTACTAGCATAGTTCTTATAAGATCTTGATTAAGTATAGTGCGTGTCGAGACCACTAGTGTGTAGCCAGTTACCACGGCCCAGAGGAGCGACCAACTGTCCACATGTGGAATAATCCGCACACTAATACCTCCAAGTCCATAAAGAAATGAACCACACTACGCTTATCACACCGACAACACGATGTAATTCACCTCGTCAATCAATCGCCAATTCCACAACAAATCGACTTGACTCTAAAAATATGAACAGAACTATAATTACCAAAATACCCTTCAAATATTAGATAATTACCAAAACACCCTCAAACACCAAACGCAGTACGTCCCACTTGACAGTACTGTTTCTCAATCTGTTCGGGTCCACCACTTTGGCCCGACAATAAAACTTACTGTTTTCATCAATCGTGTAGAAATTTTATCGCATTTTCACAATTTCATCGTTTTACAAACGTTTTTGAATCACGTAAATATATTTTGCTATTTTTCAAATCGCGTACTATTTTTAAATCATTTTCTCAATCGCGTAAGATTTTTAAATCATTTTCTTGTCCGAATTCCTTAAAAATTACTATTTAAATAAACAGAAATAATATTTAATACGTTTGAGTTATGTAGAATATTTTCCATACCGTATACAATATACTGGATATCTTTTCTATCTTATTTGTTTGTTTTTAACAAAAATTGACAGTATTTTGCTTTGAAAATCTATAACAATGGTTTGCTAAATTTTTCTGTTAAAATTTCTTTTGATTATATTACAACCATCTATTTATACTTTTGAAAACTACTAACGGGCTTCAAAACATAAAGTGAGCTTTACGTTAAAAATTTTACAAAAGCTACTGTATTTTCTTCTAAACATTAAAATCATTAGTTTTAACTTCTTTAACTTAATCTAATCATTTTCATTCCTCTAAACTCATTGTAATAGAATTCCTTTTGGCATTATTCCTTAACCTTGATTGAAAATAATTTTAGAAATCAAAACATTCAACTTAGGCATGTTGGCCGAAAGACACATAATTGCCATTTGATCTTCAAATTCATTTTTCTTATTCTAAATCATGTTGTATCTTGTCATTTTACCTAAGTCAATTAAATCACTCTTTTAGAAAATTGTTGAGAACATTTTGGTTCCCATTTTGTGTTGAGGCTGTGAGCCTTGGATTTGTGCTCTTTGGAACACACATGCAAACCTTGCATATTATTCACATCCTACTATTTATTCATGCATTTCTAACACATACAATATATTCAAAGCTTGTAGACATGCATATCAATACAAATCACAATTAAGAAAGCTATTACAACAAACACACAAATGAATCCTTATGGATTCTACAATCACAAACAATTCCATTTTCTTATCACCACCCAAGGATGATAAGATTCAAGTCTTCCTCTTACCTTAAGTGAAGCTAAAATCTCTTTCACTCCTTTCTAATGGTTTCGGTTTCACCCCCCAAAGACACCTGTCAAACTTAAATAATTTCTACAAGTTACTAACATGAAAGAAAGCATAAACTATGGATCAATCATGGCTTAGAACTTTAGAAATAAGATTAGAAATGAAAAACAAGAAATTTCACCTTCAAGGTAGAATCTCCAAAGTAGTTTTTCAAGCTCAAGATGATGAATTTTGCAAGAACTCTCAACTAGAGATGTTTTTAGAATTGTGTTTAGGTTTAGAAACGTAGGTTGGATAAAATTTTAGGTAGATAGTTGGTGACTTAGATGGTGAGGCCGAATGGTCTCCAAAGGAAGCAACAATGGTGGTTTGTGTTTTTGGAAGAGAGAGAAGAGAGAAAGTGTTAGAGAATGAAGTGATTTTTGCTCTCCAAAGTGATGCATGGCCGTGTAACTCAAGAGAGAATAAGGTGATCATTTTGTTTGACTTCCAAGACTCCATCCAAGCCTTAGAATTCATCAAGGGCCAAGATTAAAACTTGGTCACCAAGCTTGTCATCCATTGGCTAATCCAAGCCTTGTCACATGCTTAGTCATAAGCTCTTGAAGGTTCCACCACTTATGATGCTTAATCAAGCTACTAATCCTATTAAGCTTTTAAGTACACTTAACTTATCTTAATTAGATTAATTAGTTATATTTCTAATTAATTAACATTCTACTAATCTAAGCTTCAAGAACCATTGATCATATCAAGGGTTGATATTCCACCTTAAACTTTCTCATCCAACGGTGTAAATTAAGTCAAGCCTACTTCGTTGACTTAATTCTTATTGGTTCAAAACAATTCAAGCTACTAATGTTGACTGTTTTTACTAAACGTGGGTCCCGCAAAACATTTTCGGGTCCGCTGTCATTTATTTATACTGCCTAATAAAATAATATTATAATAATATAAAATTATTTTATTTCACAGTAAAATCCTAAAAATTAAAAGATTAATAACAGTATCATTCAGAATTGGGTTTAGTAAGATCCCCCAGCTCCGAATAATTAAAATAAGATTTTCCCGGCCTGAAAATTATTATTTTCCTGTCCCGGAGCAAATCACACAAAAAGTTCAAATAAAATCACAGACAGTAAAATAAAACACTGTATCATACAGAAAAACAACAAACAGTACAATTCGGGACACAACAGTTATTTATCCTAAAGTTTGGGGTGTTACAACTCTCCCCTACAAATAAAAATTTCGTCGCTGAAATTCGTTATACATCAAAACAAATGAGCATACTGCTCCCTCATTTTATCTTCCAGCTTCCAAGTAGCATCACCTGTCACATCATTCCATATGACCTTCACAAGCTCGATCATCTTCCCTCGAAGCTGCTTCACCTTTCTGTCCTCTATTCTGACAGGTAAAGTTTCGTAAGTCAAATTATCCTTCAACTGTACTTCATCTGGCTATATCACATACGTCGGATCAAGAATATACTTTCTTAACTGAGACACATGAAATACATCATGCAGATTGGATAGAAAAGGCGTCAAAGCAATCTGATATGCCACAGGACCTATTCGTCGAAGAATCTGATAAGGCCCAATAAACTTAGGAGTAAGCTTTTTAGATTTGATAACCCTTCCGACACCAGTCGTAGGAGTCACTCTTAAGAATATATGTTCTCCCTCCTCAAATTCAAGAGGTCTCCTTCGCTTATCAGCATAACTCTTCTGTCTACTTTGCGTCGTCTTCATCTTTTCTTGTATCATTTTTACTTTCTCTGTAGTCTGTTGTACAAGATCTGGTCCAATAGTCATACTCTCTCCATCTTGATACCAACACAGAGGTGTTTGACATCATCTTCCATATAACGCCTCATAGGGTGCCATCCCTATACTCAAGTGAAAACTATTGTTATAGGTGAATTCTATCAAAGATAAAAATTCATCCCAACTTCCACGTTGCTCTAACACACAGGCACGCAACAGATCTTCCAAAGATTATATAGTCCTCTCCGTTTGACCATCATTTTGTGGATGATAAGCCGAACTCAACTGCAACTTAGTTCCCATGGCTTCTTGCAAACTTCGCCAGAATCTTGATGTAAACCTTGGATCTCGGTCAGAAACTATACATGTAGGCACACCATGTAATCTCACAATCTCACTGATATACATATGGGTTAATTTTTCTAACGAATACTTAATATTGATGGGCAAGAAATGCACCGATTTCGTAAGCCTATCAACTATAAGCCATATCGAATCATGACCTTTCCTTGTCTTCGGTAATCCGGTAACAAAATCCATTGAGACACTATCCCACTTCCACTCTGGAATAGCTAACGGTTGTAACATACCGGCTGACCTCTGATGTTCCACTTTCGCCTTCTGACAAACCAGACAAGACGCCACATGTTCCGCTACATCTCTTTTCATGCTTGGCCACCAAAACAACCTTTTTCAAGTCTTGGTACATCTTGGTCATCCCCGGATGTAAACTCAAATCACTAGTATGAGCTTCATCTAGAATCCCCTTCTTAAGTTCAGAATCATCGGGTATACAGATTCTTCCCTTGAACCTTAAGATTCCATCTGACCCTTCCTCTACCGTCGCCTTATGACCTTGCCTCAATAATTCCCTTTTGTTTTGTAAAAACGCATCTTCCTTTTGTTTATCTCGAACTATATCAAGCAATTCATTTATGATCACGACCTTACATAGGCGAATTCTTCCAGGCACAAACTCCACTGACAACCACAAATCTCGGAATTTGTTAATCAATTCCTCCTCCTTTATCATCATTGCCGAAACACTAATCACCTTTCTGCTTAAGGCATCAGCTACCACATTAGCTTTTCCTGGATGGTATTGGAGTTGAAAATCATAATCCTTCAAGAATTCCAACCATCGCCTCTGCCTCATATTCAATTCTTTCTGATCAAACAAATACTTTAAACTCTTGTGATCACTAAAGACATTGAACATCGCTCCATACAGAAAATGCCTCCACACCTTCAATGCAAAAACCACTGCAGCTAATTCCAAGTCATGGGTTGGATAATTCCTCTCATGAACCTTCAACTGTCTAGAAGCATAAGCCACTACATTCCAGTTTTGCATCAACACGCATCCTAACCCTTGGTAAAAAGCGTCACAATACACATCAAAAGTTCCGTTAGAATCTGGTAGAATCAGCACTGGTGCAGTTGTTAACCTCTTCTTTAACTCTTGGAAACTTGCTTCACATTCCTCCGTCCATTCAAAAGCTTGACTTTTCCTCGTGAGCTGCGTAAGCGGTCCGGCAATCTTGGAAAAACCTTCTATAAACCTCCGGTAATATCCAGCAAGTCCAACAAAACTTCAAACTTCTGTTACCGTCTTAGGCCTTTTCCATTGCAAAACAGTCTCCACCTTCGATGGGTCTACCGTAATGCCTTCCTTGGAAATCACGTGACCTAAAAATTGAACTTCCTCCAACCAAAACTCACACTTCGCCGATTTTGCATACAACTTCTTTTCTTTCAGAATCTAAAGAACTATACCGAGATGTTCAACATGCTCTTCCTTAGATTGAGAATAGATCAGAATGTCATCAATGAAGACAATGACAAACCTGTCTAAGTATGGACGAAAAATCCTATTTATATAGTCCATAAAGATAGCAGGAGCATTCGTCACTCCGAATGGCATTACCTGATACTCATAATGTCCATAACGAGTTCGAAAAGCTGTTTTAGGTACATCCTCCACCTTAACACGAATCTGGTGATATCCTAATCTCATATCTATCTTAGAAAATACCACTGCTCCCCTCAACTGATCCATCAAATCATCAATCCTCGAAAGTGGATATTTATTCTTTATAGTCACCTTGTTCGGCTGACGATAATCTACGCAAAGTCGAGAAGTTCCGCCCTTCTTCCTGACCAAAAGCACTGGTGCTCCCCACGGTGAAACACTAGGACGAACAAACTGTTTCTCCAACAGTTCCTCTAATTGCTTCTTTAATTCCACCAACTCTGCTGGAGACATCTGATACGGTGCAATTGAGATAGGACCTGTTCCTGGTACTTAATCAATAGAAAATTTGATCTCCCTCTCTGGTGGCAAACCAGGTACGTCATCAGGAAAAATCTCTGGAAATTCATTGACGACAGGAATAGTATTCACATCTTTCTCACTCTTGACCTCTAACGAAGACAATAACATATATCCCTGTGCTCCATCTCTTAACAATGACTTGACTTTAACAGCAGTCAAGAATCCATACTTTTCTTCCTTAGGAAAGACTAGGGTTTTGTTTGCATAGTCTATAAGGATATGGTTAGAAGATAACCAGTCCATTCCTAGTATTATATCTAACCCAACAAGAGGCAAACAAATCAAGTTGACAGAAAACACACGGTCCTTTATAACAACAGGACAATCCAAACATATCTTAGATGTAAGTACATGTTTAGCAGTTGGTGTAGATACAATCAGCTTAAAATTTAGAGAAGACATAGGCAATTTCAATCTTTCCACACAATCATATGCAATAAATGAATGTGTTGCTCCAGAATCATATAACACAGTCAGAAGATTACCTTCAATGGCACCTTCCCCTTGAATTAGATCCTCAGATTGTGAAACTTCAGTTCCAGTCATAGTATATACTCGCCCTCCAAACCTTGGCTGAATAGCACGAATATTTCTCACTGCTGGTTTCCTCTCTGGCTGAGTACAATCCTTGGCTATATGTCCTGGTTGTCTGCAATTAAAGCAAATTGTCCCTCTGATTGAGCAATCAGTAGAGATATGGCCTTTCTTTCTGCACTTAAAACATGTTGGCGTAAACGCCACTTTCTGTCCAACTCTACTACCACTAGCATTTCCCCCAACTAGTGGTCGTTGAGGTTGACTCCCCGGTGGTCTAGTATACGGCTTGCACTGAAACCGACTGTTGTTACTGCTACCACCCCTCTGAAATCTTGTTGGTCCAAAATTACGGTTTCTGGGATCCCGTGACAGCTCCAACTCCTCAAGACGTGCACAAGCATCTACTAAAGCATGAAACTAATTCATCTTCAAGGAAAATATTCCTCGTTTCAGTTCCACTCTCAGCCCTGCCTCAAACTTCCTACATCTCCACACATCATCCAGTCGAGTTTGAGCATAATCTGAGAACTGAGACAAACTCTCAAATTTAGAAGATACTCATTCACAGTCCTGTTGCCTTGGCGCAAACCAAGAAATTCCATCTCCTTGGCATGTCTAGCACTCGCAGGAAAATACTTCTCCAGAAATACCTCAGAAAATACCTCCCATGTAATTTCTGTTCCTTCAGCCTGTAATAATCGGCGGGTTCCTCTCCACCAAAGTTCACCGTCTCCTCTCAGCATAAAAGTTGCGTATGTCACCTTCTTGTCATCTGTACATCTCATTCCTTCAAATATCTTCTCCAAGTCTTGTATCCATTGACTTGCCTTCTTCGGATCAATCTCGCCTCTAAATTGCGGTGGATTGTTATGCCTAAATTCAGATAAATTTAGGGCATCAACAGTAGCATCTTGCTGTTGAGCTGCTCTCTGATTCTGCTGAGTAATTACTTCAGCCATTCTCTGCATAGCTTTTGCAGCTGCAATCATTGGATCCACAACACGATTCGCATTCGCACGTGCTCCTATTTCGCCAGACATCTTCTTTCTTCAATCATAACAAAGCAAAGTCAGATACATCTTTTCGGAAGTAAATCACAGAGAATCACACAACACAAGCAAAAACAGGCCCAACCACAACCCCAAAAGACTCTAACTTGGGCTCTAATACCAACTAATGAAACACCCATATGGGGATGTCACATTTATAAATAAAATAAAATAAAATAAAGATAAATAAAATTCTACTCAAGTTATAAAACATTTGTTACATAGTAATACGGGTTGTAAAATTTTTCTGGTTAAACAGAATATTATGAAATAAAATAACATGTAACATAAAATAAACAAACTGTCATCACACATAATATACATATATTTTTGTTTTAAGTTATACAAATAATTTACAGCTACAAATATTTAAACCAAAACAGTAAACAAAGCAGTAAGAAGTCTATATATACAAAACGCCGACGCGCCCAAGTACGCATCACAGAACTCTAACCCTCTGAAGGATCACTCTCGGATGAAACTTCAGGTGATAAGTATCTAGGATGCCTCGACCCTCTACGGACCCTAGTCCGTGCTGTCGACACGCTGCTAATCTCACTAGACGCATCAAACATACCACCCTAAAGATGCCTAAGAGATAGCGGTAACTCCACATGTAAATATAATACAGTAGAAAAGATAGGCTCTCCATCAAACTCTGTACGTATGGTCACAGTCAGACGCCCTACGTACGTAACCAAATCTCTGTCCTCTCGCAGTCGCCAGGCTTCAGAGCCTCCGTGAAAATCCAACCTCATGAAACCAAAGAATCCTGGTAGCGTCATACTCACACAATCAATCCAATGGGTATGAATGATCGAATGGTTCTTGGTCGTCGAACTGATCCTCGGCTTGTTGCTGTTCCTCGTCCTCGGGGTATATAAAATCAAGAGGATGTTCCTCTTCCTCAAACTCTTCTTTTATCATACAATTTAAAATACAGGAACACATACAATAAAGAGGTAAGACAATCTATATCACCACAAACATGGTAAACAAGAAAACGATAATACAACAAATATAATAGTTCATGCAATATAGCAAACTATAACAGCATAAATAATAATATAACACATAATATAACACAGAAACAGTATCATATAATGTTGCAGATAGATAAAACATTTCAGATAATAATTTCATAATGTACAACACCTAAATTATATGTAATGCAACTCAACCCTACTCCATGGAGCTACAAGCACAGACATCAGAGAGAATAACCTGTAAGTTCTATTAGTACCTTAGGCTGCCCAACCAACTATTACACTGTCTCACATTGTGTCTATAGCCCACTGTCCAAAACATCATGGTGTAGTACACAGTCCAAACATTGTGTAACTAGAGACATTGTACTAGCATAGTTCTTACAAGATCTTGATTAAGTATAGTGCGTGTCGAGATCACTAGTGTGTAGCCAGTTACGACGGCCCAGAGGAGCGACCAACTGTCCACATGTGGAATAATCCGCACACTAATGCCTCCAAGTCCATAAAGAAATGAACCACACTACGCTTATCACACCGACAACACGATGTAATTCACCTCGTCAATCAATCGCCAATTCCACAACAAATCGACTTGACTCTAAAAATATGAACAGAACTATAATTACCAAAATACCCTTCAAATATTAGATAATTACCAAAACACCCTCAAACACCAAACGCAGTACGTCCCACTTGACAGTACTGTTTCTCAATCTGTTCGGGTCCACCACTTTGGCCCGACAATAAAACTTACTGTTTTCATCAATCGTGTAGAAATTTTATCGCATTTTCACAATTTCATCATTTTTACAAACGTTTTTAAATCACGTAAATATATTTTGCTATTTTTCAAATCGCGTACTATTTTTAAATCGTTTTCTCAATTGCGTAAGATTTTTAAATCATTTTCTTGTCCGAATTCCTTAAAAATTACTATTTAAATAAACAGAAATAATATTTAATACGTTTGAGTTACGTAGAATATTTTTCATACCGTATACAATATACTGGATATCTTTTCTAACTTATTTGTTTGTTTTTAACAAAAATTGACAGTATTTTGCTTTGAAAATCTATAACAATGGTTTTCTAAATTTTTCTGTTAAAATTTCTTTTGATTATATTACAATCATCTAATTATACTTTTGAAAACTACTAACGGGCTTCAAAACATAAAGTGAGCTTTACGTTAGAAATTTTACAAAAGCTACTGTATTTTCTTCTAAACATTAAAATCATTAGTTTTAACTTCTTTAACTTAATCTAATCATTTTCATTCCTCTAAACTCATTGTAATAGAATTCCTTTTGGCATTATTCCTTAACCTTGATTGAAAATAATTTTAGAAATCAAAACATTCAACTTAGGCATGTTGGCCGAAAGACACATAATTGCCATTTGATCTTCAAATTCATTTTTCTTATTCTAAATCATGTTGTATCTTGTCACTTTACCTAAGTCAATTAAATCACTCTTTTAGAAAATTGTTGAGAACATTTTGGTTCTTATTTTGTGTTGAGGCCGTGAGCCTTGGATTTGTGCTCTTTGGAACACACATGCAAACCTTGCATATTATTCACATCCTACTACTTATTCATGAATTTCTAACACATACAATATGTTCAAAGCTTGTAGACATGCATATCAATACAAATCACAATTAAGAAAGCTATTACAACAAACACACAAATGAATCCTTATGGATTCTACAATCACAAACAATTCCATTTTCTTATCACCACCCAAGGATGATAAGATTCAAGTCTTCCTCTTACCTTAAGTGAAGCTAAACCTTTCTAATGGTATCGGTTTCACCCTCCAAAGACACCTGTCAAACTTAAATAATTTCTACAAGTTACTAACATGAAAGAAAGCATAAACCATGGATCAATCATGGCTTAGAACTTTAGAAATAAGATTAGAAATGAAAAACAAGAAATTTCACCTTCAAGGTAGAATCTCCAAAGTAGTTTTTCAAGCTCAAGATGATGAATTTTGCAAGAACTCTCAACTAGAGATGTTCTTAGAATTGTGTTTAGGTTTAGAAAAGTAGGTTGGATAAAATTTTAGGTAGATAGTTGGTGACTTAGATGGTGAGGCCGAATGGTCTCCAAAGGAAGCAACAATGGTGGTTTGTGTTTTTGAAAGAGAGAAAAGAGAAAGTGTTAGAGAATGAAGTGATTTTTGCTCTCCAAAGTGATGCATGGCCGTGTAACTCAAGAGAGAATAAAGTGATCATTTTGTTTGACTTCCAAGACTCCATCCAAGCCTTAGAATTCATCAAGGGCCAAGATTAAAACTTGGTCACCAAGCTTGTCATCCATTGGCTAATCCAAGCCTTGTCACATGCTTAGTCATAAGCTCTTGAAGGTTCCACCACTTATGATGCTTAATCAAGCTACTAATCCTATTAAGCTTTTAAGTACACTTAACTTATCTTAATTAGATTAATTAGTTATATTTCTAATTAATTAACATTCTACTAATCTAAGCTTCAAGAACCATTGATCATATCAAGGGTTGATATTCCACCTTAAACTTTCTCATCCAACGGTGTAAATTAAGTCAAGCCTACTTCGTTGACTTAATTCTTATTGGTTCAAAACAATTCAAGCTACTAATGTTGACTGTTTTTACTAAACGTAGGTCCCGCAAAATATTTTCGGGCCCGCTGTCATTTATTTATACTGCCTAATAAAATAATATTATAATAATATAAAATTATTTTATTTCACAGAAAAATCCTAAAAAATAAAAGATTAATAGTAGTATCATTCAGAATTGGGTTTAGTAAGATCCCCTAGCTCCGAATAATTAAAATAAGATTTTCCCGGCCCGGAAATTGTTATTTTCCTATCCCGGAGCAAATCACACAAAAAGTTCAAATAAAATCACAGACAGTAAAATAAAACACTGTATCATACAGAAAAACAACAAACAGTACAATTCGGGACACAACAGTTATTTATCCTAAAGTTTGGGGTGTTACAACTCTCCCCTACAAATAAAAATTTCATCGCCGAAATTTGTTATACATCAAAACAAATGAGCATACTGCTCCCTCATTTTATCTTCCAGCTTCCAGGTAGCATCACCTGTCACATCATTCCATATGACCTTCACAAGCTCGATCATCTTCCTCGCTAAAGTTGGGGGTTGGGCTTCACCTTTCTGTCCTCTATTCTGACAGGTAAAGTTTCGTAAGTCAAATTATCCTTCAACTGTACTTCATCTGGCTATATCACATAAGTCGGATCAAGAATATACTTTCTTAACTGAGACACATGAAATACATCATGCAGATTGGATTGAAAAGGCGTCAAAGCAATTTGATATGTCACAGGACTTATTCGTCGAAGAATCTGATAAGGCCCAATAAACTTAGAAGTAAGCTTTTTAGATTTGATAACTCTTCCGACACCAGTCGTAGGAGTCACTCTTAAGAATACATGTTCTCCCTCCTCAAATTCAAGAGGTCTCCTGTGAGGTTTATCGATGCATAACTCTTAGTCTACTTTGCGTCGTCTTCATCTTTTCTTGTATCATTTTTACTTTCTCTGTAGTCTGTTGTACAAGATCTGGTCCAATAGTCATACTCTCTCCATCTTGATACCAACACAGAGGTGTTCGACATCATCTTCCATATAACGCCTCATAGGGTGCCATCCCTATACTCGAGTGAAAACTATTGTTGTAGGTGAATTCTATCAAAGATAAAAATTCATCCCAACTTCCACGTTGCTCTAACACACAGGCACGCAACAGATCTTCCAAAGATTGTATAGTCCTCTCCGTTTGACCATCAGTTTGTGGATGATAAGCTGAACTCAACTGCAACTTAGTTCCCATGGCTTCTTGCAAACTTCGCCAGAATCTTGATGTAAACCTTGGATCTCGATTAGAAACTATACATGTAGGCACACCATGTAATCTCACAATCTCACTGATATACATCTGGGTTAATTTTTCCAATGAATACTTAATATTGATGGGCAAGAAATGCGCCGATTTCGTAAGCCTATCAACTATAACCCATATCGAATCATGACCTTTCCTTGTCTTCGGTAATCCAGTAACAAAATCCATTGAGACACTATCCCACTTCCACTCTGGAATAGCTAACGGTTGTAACATGCCGGTTGACCTCTGATGTTCCACTTTCGCCTTCTGACAAACCAGACAAGACGCCACATGTTCCGCTACGTCTCTTTTCATGCTTGGCCACCAAAACAACCTTTTCAAGTCTTGGTACATCTTGGTCATCCCCGGATGTAAACTCAAATCACTAGTATGAGCTTCATCTAGAATCCCCTTCTTAAGTTCAAAATCATCGGGTATACAGATTCTTCTAATTAATTAACATTCTACTAATCTAAGCTTCAAGAACCATTGATCATATCAAGGGTTGATATTCCATCTTAAACTTTCTCATCCAACGGTGTAAATTAAGTCAAGCCTACTTCGTTGACTTAATTCTTATTGGTTTAAAACAATTCAAGCTACTAATGTTGACTGTTTTTACTAAACGTGGGTCTCGCAAAAATTTTTTGGGCCCGCTGTCATTTATTTATACTGCCTAATAAAATAATATTATAATAATATAAAATTATTTTATGTCACAGTAAAATCCTAAAAATTAAAAGATTAATAACAGTATCATTCAGAATTGGGTTTAATAAGATCTCCTAGCTCCGAATAATTAAAATAAGATTTCCCCGACCCGAAAATTATTATTTTCCTATCCCAGAGCAAATCACACAAAAAGTTCAAATAAAATCACAAACAGTAAAATAAAATACTGTATCATACAGAAAAATAACAAACAGTACAATTTAGGACACAACGGTCATTTATCCTAAGGTTTAGGGTGTTACAGGGTCCTCCTCAAACTCCTCAGCAGGTAGGAATCCGATTTGACGCGAAGACCTACAGACAGGTGTCTGAGCAGATGACACAATACTAATTTCCGTTGGGACATAATATCTAGTATCCCAATGCTGCCTGATAGACAGTGAAAATTCAACATGTACATATATAGTTACAGAAAAGAACGGATTCCTATGAAACTCTCTACTCATAATAACCATCAGATTTCCCTCAAATATTAGTCCCCTCTCATTGGGACTAGTCCTCCATGCTCCAGCTCCACCATGGAACTGTAATCTCACGTAACCGAAGAAACCGGGTCTTGATGCCATCTTGTCAAAACTCCACTTCCTCTGGAGGCTGCTCTTCTTCACCCTCTTGTTCAATCCTTTGTTCAGTGTCTTTACAAATATATTTACAGTACCAAATAAATATACAAAGAGGTGAGATCACCTATGTCAATACCAACATGGTAGCACAGAGATAATACAACCAACATACCATACAGATGTATCATACCATAATTACAATTATGCCATCTTCATAATGTATTCAAATAACAGATAAAATAAATAACATTTACCATCATGCCATTAACAGTATTATCATCATCATCATCCAAGTATTTTCTCAACAGAACAATTGCCATAGCCAATATTCCTCAACTAATATATCACATAGATATAAATGCTCAGTTTCATGCATGCGCACATATACTCAATGTCCTACTCCATGGAGCTAATACTCAGTTCGGAGAAGTTGATCCGAAAGATCTGTCTGTACCAAAATGCCTCAGACCAAGTGCTACAATTCTCATTTGTATTTACACATCTAGCATATACATGACAGTCTTTACGAGATCTAGATTAAGAATAGTGTCTCGGTCAGGATCATCGGTGCGTTGCATCGGGCTAACTTACGGGAAGAAGAGCTACCAACCACCCATGTAAGCAACCCATACCCCGATGCCCCCAAGGTCAACAAGTGACTTACACTACGCATATCGCACCCACTCAAGAGGTAGACGTCTCTCCTAGGCAAATAGCCTCATACAGTCCATCGGACCTTTCTAATGCATGTTCAATGCACCAATGCCAAACATAGGCAAATTTCTTATACAGTGTCCATACACCATTTCATGCACATAAAATGCACCATTGCCAATCACAAGCAAAATTTATCATTTTCTCACACAGTGTCCATTCACTGGTTCAACAGTAATCCTACTGTATATTTAATCACGAAAATCATATTATCGCGTTTTTATAGTCGCACACCACTTTTGTTGCGTTTTCACAATTTTGCAACATTTCTGTTACGTTTTCAAATCACATATAGATTTTTCAACGTTTTCATCAATTACGTAAAAATATTCCCCCATTTTTAAATCACGTATCAATTTTTCAATAATATCTCAAACGTGTAAAATATTTAAATGCTTTTCAAATTGCGTAGAAATATTTCAACATTTATCAAATCGCGTGGAAATATTTAAACATTTTTCAAATTGCGTAGCTTAAAAATCACGTTTTTAAGTTACATATATTATTTTTCACCATTTTTCAACTTCATAAAAATATTTCTCAACCTTTAAAAATTATTTTTTAACATTTCTCAAAATAATATGACTTCTCACATTATTTTCCACATTTCTTACTTAAGAAAATCCTTTTCGTAATTTATTCCATAAAATCATCATTTCATTGAATTAAATCAATGTTTTTAACTTTAAAATTTACTAACGCTCTCCAAAACCCAAAAGATAAGTTATACGTTAGAAAATCCCAAGTCACCAATGTATTCTTTATAATTCCAAAACAATTCTAAAAATCAATTCTCTTTAAAATAAATTGAGGTTCAAACACTTTTAACCTCTCTTTTCCATTCACATATGAAAATTCCATTTTTCAAGTGTTAAAACACTCTGATTCACTTTCCAAATTCCTTCTATTAAATCAAGTTATATTTCCACTTTGAAAACCACTTTGTTTATAAAAATCAAGGCATTACAAGCCTTCAAAACCATGGTACTTGGCCATTGAAACCATCAAACATTTTTCCTTCTAAATTGATATGGTTTTATAGAAACAAAACCATTAAAACTCCTTACCAAAACCGTGAGCTCAAGTTCTTTGAAAACAAACCATTTGTTTATTTTCTTAGTTTTTCTAAACATCAAATTTTACCATTCACGAAAATAATAATTTGTGAACACCTATTTTGAGGTGTTGAGGCCGAAATCCTCATAGTCTTTGGAACCAAAATTTGTTTTCCTTTCCAACAATTTTTATGGCATACAACACATATAATCAACATATATATCACAAGTATACTATAATCAAAGCAATAGATCATGCAAATCATACCAAGCATAGGCAAATAATCAAAGCACATAAACACCTATAAATAATTACATGACCATGGATATGAATCCTCACATGGATTCACCATCCATCAAATATAAAACCATTTCTCACCACCATACTTGGTTGGTGAGATGGATCTCCCTCTTACCTCTTGAAGAACCACAAAAAAGCTTCTTACTTTGCACTTTGATCAAGATCTCCACCAACAAAAGTTTCTTAAACATAAAATAAACACAAAGAAATTAGTATATTAAGCTTGAATAAGAGGAACCATGGATCAAACATGGTTTAGAACATGAAAAAGAAGAGAAGAAATGAAGTTTTCCATAACTTCACCTTAAGAACCCTAGAACTTGCTCTTAGAAAAACTCCTTGAAGATAAAAGATTTAGGACTTGGTGTAAACTACAAAGTGTCTTAGAATAAGGTAAGGATTCAAGAAATATGGTTGTTTGAAATTAAAGAGTGATGGAAGATGTAGTATGGTGTCTTGGCCGTGAGCTATGTTTGGAGAGAAAAGGAGAGAAATTTTTTGTAAAGCTTTGCTTTACAAAAGATGAAGAATGATCAATAATGACCAAAGGTGATCAATTATGGTCTTCCAATGTTGCTTTAGCTCCTAAATGCAGCACCAAAACCGTCCCCCCCCTTCCTTGCATTCTTCAAAATGCAACAAATCTCCTAGCCACCATTTTAGGCAATCTTAACCATTGATTAGATCAATGGTTAGGATTTAATGTAGCTTCTAGGTTTAGGCTTAGATAGAAGACTTAATTTAGGCTATTGGATCTTTTCTCCTTGAAATCCTAGCCATTAGATGTGTCTCCAAAATAAAGGGTCAAGATTGCTCCTTCAAACTTTACATCCAAGGGTTATAAATGGTCCTAGCCATTTTATAAGACTAAATCTCAACCATTGATTAAATCAATATCAATTCTCCACTGTTGATTACATCAATGGTAGATATCCAAGCCACTAATGTTGACTTCGCAGTACAATATTTATTTTTGTATTTGCTATTGCTCTTCGAATAATATTTTTACTATATTTTTATCACCTGATAATTAAATACAGTGCAAAACACAGTAAAAGAAAATTTCTGAAACTGTTTTCGGATTCAGGTTTAGTAAGATCCCTTGTCTCCATCTCAACAGTACAAATTTTCCTGGCTACAGAAAATATTTTACATTTCTAGACCCATGCGGGGCCCACATACAACCTCTATGGGCCCACAGATGGCCCACGGATAACGCTAAAATAAACAAAGTAATATAAAAATTTCATAATCACACACAAAATCACAAAAATTAGAAAATGCACAAATATCAAATCAGATTATGTAAAATAATTAAAGACTTAACAGCAATAATTAAATTACGTAAGATTTACCCCGGCCCGAAAATTATTATTTTCCTAACACGGAGTAAATCACACACAACGATCAAAAGCAGTCACAGAATAATCAAAATAATTTTACAATACATAGAAATCACTAAACAGTAAAATTCTGTTAACTGTCAAAATTATTGTCTTATATTTAGGAAGTTTGGGGTGTTACATACAATCCTTTGTCATATGGTCTTTTCGACACTTCAAACATTTTGGCGAAGATACCATAGACTGATAGAATCTACTGCCACTCGAACCTCTTCCATATGATTGTTGTTGCTGTTGATTTCCAGGTGGTCGTAAATATGGCTTTCGCTGAAATCGATTTTTATTGCTATTACTTCCCCATTGGAACCGAGATGGTCCAAAGTTATGGTTTCTCATATTGCGAGATTGGTCCTATAACATCTTAATATAGATATCTGGATATATCATAGTTACATAACGATATATAAAGATAATGGTACTAGAAATGTCCCTTCTACATAACTAACTAATGACATATATCTATAATCACAACTGAGTAATCATAGAAAGCAAATATATACAAGGTCTGTACTAACTAATGACTTAAACCTCATACATATATATACAAACTTAGCTACAAAAAGGCTTATTATAATACATACTACTCAAAACATACAAAGCAAATATAAACTTATACATAAGCTTTGTCTGTTGAAGCATATAAAACTATACTAATCTTCATGCTTCACCTTCATTCCCTTAACAAGGTCTGTACCTGGATTTACATGGAAGAACAAACGGGGTGAGAATTAACATTCTCAATAAAAGCAGTTCCAATACCAGCTAACTATAACATTGTATATAACAATTGCTATAACTTCTAACATAGGAGTTTCCTCTTATTTTCTCATTATAACACCCACCTTAGGGTATCACATTTCAGACCAAGTCCCTTATATTCTTACCCAAGTCATAAAATATTTAAATATTATTTAAGATTATGGGTTTCAAAATTTCTTTTTCGCGGATAACATAAATTTACCAAATTAAAGTAACACAAGATACAAAAATAGAACAACATATATCCCTTATACATATCATAGAAAAAAGTCCTTCTTAAAAGACCGATTCCCTAGCCAAGAATGTCTCACTACTTATGCAACTTTAAAATACAAAGTAATATCACCACAATATCTAGATACTCAGAGTCCCAATGAACACACCAAGCAGCAGCGCCTTCAAGAAACTGTAGTCTAAAGAAACCTAGCTAATCCTTCCTTGCTTCCATCGCAGTCTTCACCAACATAGGCATAAAATAGAAACAGACAGAACAATACAGCAAAGAGGTGAGATCCCCTACATCGCATACCAATATAGCAGCAAGAGAATGACAAACATTCCAACACAGTTCAACATACAATATAACAATAATATATTTAATAAGTAAATAATCTGATAAACTTGTATCACAATATTAGGCATAATGATAACACCACAATAATATTACATCACAATAATATTATATCACAATAATATAAATGCTGATTATGCATATGCATGATATGTATGTTGACCATCATTTTCCACAATGTAACCAGTTCTTACTATTCCATGGAACTATACTCAAATTTAGAATGAACGCTCCAATAGATCGTCCCCCTAAAAGAGGTCTATCGACCATGAAAAGCAATAGTGTCGTCGAGTGTCATTCCTGGTGCGTTGCAAACGGTTTTTATCGAGGCCGAGGGTATATATATATATATATATATATATATATATATATATATATATATATATATATATGGTGCTCAATCAGCACTCGTGATACCATCGTATCACGAAGCGAATCACCGTGCCCAGACCTCCCCCCAGGATCTGTTAAGATCCACCTATCCTGTAAGTTTCCGTCCACTCTTTAGGCATAAAACGCCACAACAATCATCAACTGCACAATGCTTTTCCATGCATGATGTATGATCCAACACATACAAATCATATTTCATCGTATTTCACATATACCCACCACATTCTTGGCAGTATCATTTTCTAACATAATGGGGCCCACCACAATAGCCCGACAACCAACTGCTGTAATTTCCAATCGCGTAAACAATTTATCACGTTTTTGAAATCACGTAACATTTTTCAAACATTTTCAAATTACGTAAATATTTTCTAATGTTTTGCCAATTGCGTAGTTTAAAAATCATTATTTTAAATACGCGTAAGATTTTTTTACTATTTTTCACTATATAAAATATTTCTTGACGTTCTAAATTAAATTCTGAAACTTTCCAAACTAAAAATATTATTTAGAAATCATTTTTGATTTTTCTTATAAAAACTACTCTAAGTAATAATTTCTGACGTTTTTCTCAAAATTTGCATTATTCGATTTAATAAAATCTTCTACTGTTACCTTTACTAAAATCCTTTTTAATAAAATACTTTGAGTTCTAAATCACTTTCAAGACTTATTCTCCATTATCATGAATAAAAATCACATTTATCTAACAAAAACTTTATTCCATAAAATAGTTGAATTATCAAATCGCCTTTAAAACTCCTTTTTCACTTCAAAATTCACTAAATTAAGTTATTATTAATAAATCCTTCAAAACTACCCTTAAGAAAATATTTTTGATCTAAAACACCAATTCTTGGCATGTTGGCCGAAAATCATTTTACTTTCCATAACCAAATATTTATGCATTTCCTATCTCATTTTCCTTTGTAAAAATCTTTAATCCAATCACTTGTTACTTAACCATCTAAAATCCACACTTAGTAAAATATTTCAAATGATTTATTCCAACATCCTTATGAAAACCGTGTACCTCTTAATTCTTAGAAAACAACATAGTTTTCCTTTCCATGTGATTCTTATCATATGCCACATGATTTTCACATATTCATGCTTTCATGCTTGCTATTAAAGTAATAAAATCATATTAAACATTCAATAACAATCTAATCAAAATCATACCATCCCACAAATAAATCATACTTAATTATTAAAGTAATAGAATCACATATAATCAAAAAGCAACCATGGCAATCTCATGCATACAATTAACATCATATAGTTATACACAATCAAACACACAAACACCAATAACCACACAATTCGAATGAATAAATACTCACATGAATTTTCCACTCACAAACACAAACAAATCCATTCCCTCACCACCACATATGGCTGATGAGGTTAATCTCCCTCTTACCTTGATTGATGCCTTCTAGCTCCTTGTAGAACTCTCTTTGTATCAATTTTTCACCACCAAGTAAATCTTAGAATCAAAACAAACACATAAAAGTTAGTATCTAAGGCTTGATTAAGATGACCATAGATCAAACTTGGTCTTATAATTTCCAAGAGTCAAGTAAGAAATAAAGTTTCAAGATCTTTGCCTTGAAACCTTGGAACTTAAATCCAAGAATCAAGCTTGAAGATGATAGAATTTGGTTTTGATTACAACATGAAAGTTGCTTAGAATGAAGTTTAGGATCAAGTGATGTGATTAAATAGAATTATGAGTGATTGGAAGGCTATTTTAGAGAGTGAAATCATGAGCAACACAAGGAGAAAAAGGTAAGAGCTTTTGTGTTCTTTGCTTGGTAGGAAGGTGAAGATGAATGAATCTTGAGAAGTTCACTACATGAAAGTGTCTTGGATTAATGAGAAGATTCAAGATATATGGTTGGTGTAAATTATTGAAGGTTGGAGAATGGTATAAGGTAGAGAGACCATAAGCTTTGGGAGAGGAAATGGAGAGAATTTCTTTGTATTAAACTTTGCAAGAGAAGGTGAAAACTTTGAAATGTGATAGAAAATTCAACTTTGGCCATCTTGAAGACTTAATGGTCGTAGTACATGTTGAGAGAAAATGAGAGAGAATTGTTTTATTTGATAGCTTTGTGATAGCCTTTGCTTTTCTTTGATAAGAATGAAAGAAAAGTTGATAGGAAAAGTTGATAGGAAAGATTAAGTATATAAATTCATTGCATGACCATATGTTATATGTGAAAAGCCACCAAAATTGACTAAGTGAATTTAGTGTAGTTTCTTGAATATTTGCTAGAAGAATGGCCAAGTGCATTTATTATAGATTTCTTGCCCTCTAAATTGATGCATTGTCGTAAGTTTCCTTGAAGCATGCCACCATTGTTGACTTGTCTTACATGATTCAATTGATAAAGGATGATAAGAATTGAATTGTGATAATTTGCCTCCCAAAAGCTTGCTTGGCCGTGTAATAGCATAGGAAAGAAGCTTAAGGCTTGTTAGACAAAATAAAAACATTTGCACATGACTTCACATGGTCTCTCACGGCTTTGGTCATCAAATAGTCATTCTTTAATCAATAGAAAATTCAAGAACATGGTAGAATTAGCATAGGTCTTCAACATACAAAAGTCTTAGAATGATACATAGACTTAGGAAATAAGATTAGATAAAATTTTAGAAGCTAAAATGATGGTCTTAGGTGTGTTGGCCGAATGCTTCAAGAAATGGAGAGAATGATTTAGGAGACAAAGTGTGATAGAAATGAAATAGATTTCCTACTCCTAAAGCTCCTAGCCGTGGAGTGCATGCATGTGGGGGAATTAATGCTTGATAAATCAAGATAGAAATCAAGCACATGGTTAAAGTCATCAAGTGGTCATGCTTTGGTCACCTTGATGATTCATAAGCTCTTGAAACTCCTAGAAACTCCTACTTGGCCGTAGGACACCATTGACATAGCTAACCAAATTTTGTTTCATTTAATTACCACTTAAACTAAAATTAACTTATCTAATTCATCTAGTTTAAAGACTAATTAAACAAGTCACTTTTGTTGACTTAATGCCATTGGCTAAAAATCATGTCAAGCCACTAATTTTAACTTCTAATAACTAGTAGCACATGGTCATCACATGGCTAAAGCTACAAGAATTTATTACTCAGAAAAAAAATTACTACTCACAAACTAGTAATTATTGTACAGTGAATAATAAAATAACAGTAAAAGAAAATTTAGTAACTGTCTCTGATTTCGGGTTTAGTAAGATCCCCCGACTTCACATTAATAGTATAAAACTTTTTGGCCCATAAAAAAATTTACTTTTTCTAGGCCCACCCGGGCCTACAGACGGCCCAAAATAACATTAAAATAATCACAATCTTAGAAAAATTTAGAAAAATTCTCAAAAATCATAAAAATTATAAAATTTATATTTATGCAGGAAAAACGAAATTCGGGGTGTTCCACTCATAGATGCACACTTCTTAGTAGTGTGATATCAACCGATAGCCTACACACTGTTAATATATACAACGCCCATACAATTGTAAATACCAACAGTGATGGACAATGCCCATACAATTGTCTATAGATGCAATGAGAATGATATGTAATATGAATATGTCTAAGAAGATCCTAAGAGTATGTGGATGAAAGGCATATGTAGGGTTTTGTTTTAAAATACATGCAGAAGTTTATGTTAAAAACAAAGAAGTTTGCTATGAACTGATTCATAGACTTGTGTACTTAGGAATCCTGATTTCTCATGTTTACCCCCTTATAGATAGGAAATATAAATTTCCGCACTACATGCAACCTTAGCCGGTGGTTAGAAATACTGTCCCCTTAGGAACTTCTCTGATTCCTTACCTTCTTAGCTAAATGACCTTGCGCCATATAAAGTTACATTCTCAGGTAAACATTACCAGACCATTCCCCATACTTGTACCTAGACACCACCTCATCACTCATATCTCTTAAGTGATTTCTAATGCAACACTATGTTGCTGAGGTGTTAGGTACTCACTTAAGGCAAACCACTAATCTTGGTTGCACTAAGGTTCTTACTCTTCACATACATACTAGATTAACTAACTAGTGTGTGAAAAGCATAGTGTTATGTTTATCTTTTATATAAACACCATCTTAACTTTCCTATAGACTCAACTCATCCTAGTGAAAGAGTCTATCTTAGCTAATACCTCATTCAACCTTACTTAAGGAAATAAATGAGCATTTCTCTAAAACTTTGCATACTTAACTCATCTTGGCTAATAAAGGAGTTATTGCACATTTCTGCTATACCTTATGATTATGGCAACTTATTAGTCACAATTCATCTTATTGTGTATTTAGCAATGCACAAAGTCCCACTTAACTTGAGACTTAGTACATAAACATTCCCTTCTTGGAACTAATACACAACCTTATCTCCACTCAAGTGAATCTAATGCAAGAGTGGTTCTTACTTGCAACTCTTTGTTACTTAAAGTTCTAAGTACCTTCCCAAGGTAATTCACTATTCTTAGATCTCCTAAGGTTCATACCTTTCTCATACTTACTAGAGTAAATACTATTAGTTCATCCTATTATACTTGTATTAAACGCCATTCATCATCACATCTTTAGTGAAACTAAGTAACAAAAATTATCATAGGTGAAAGACACTTTTCTATAGCAAACTCTTGCTCTCGGTTGCTTTAAGGTTCGTTTTAACATATGCATATCAAGGAATCATCCTCTTTGTTGGATTACCTCTCTTAACATGCTTGACATCTTCTATGTCATTCTCATTGTTCTTAGATAACTAAAAACTTAAACAATTCTCTCAACTCTAGGTAATAGTTTCCCTAAGGAAAAATATCCCTATTAATGCCTCAACATACTTAGGAAACATATACATATGGATCCATCAAAGGCAGCACATCAAATGGTGAAAAAAAAACCATTTTTCTGGTTTCAGGGCAGCGCACTGCGATGTCACCCTTCCCACGCCGCGGCTTCCATGACAAAATGTAGCATTCTACATAATTCTGCAGCGTGGTACTGTTCCTTTAGTCCAATTTACTTGATTTTGGCCATTTTCAACCAGTTTCTTGGTAATCCTAAGTCCCTAATTAGTTCATTAACATCTAGGAAACTTTAATCACCATCTTAAACCTCTTGATTTGGATTTATGAACCAAGAACACACATACTTGACCTAGAACCCCAAAATGAGCATCAATGGTCCAAAACAAGTATTCTAAGCTTCTCAAATCAATTTATGCTTTGGGCAAGTCATAAACTACCAAACAAACATAACCATGCAAGCCAAACACATCAAACTCACTTAGAACTCAATTTGGCCTATTAGGTTGTTTAGGTGCATACATGAAGAGAATAGAGAAAAGAGATGAATAGAAATCATAAACCCCTACCTCTTGAAGACTCTTGATCTTGAAGCCTTGAACTTGATCCTTGAGCTTGCTCCTTGGATCTTCTTCCTCTCATTCTTCCTTTCTTCCCCTTTCTTTTTTTCTCCTTTTTCTTTCTTTTCTTTTTTTCTCTGTTTTTGCATTTCTCAGCCGTGAGAAAGGAGAAATAAGGGGGTGGGATATGGAGGGAGTTTTGGGAAATGACTAACTTAAGTTTTTGTGCTAAAACTTATATCTGCTAAGGATACTTGAATCACATTAATTCAAATTTTTCAACTTCCAACAACTTTAGAATAAATCATATTATTCATCTAAATTATTGTTTCCCCATTTTCATCAATTTCTATATCTGCTGCTAGTCATTCGGTATTAAAATGCACAACCAGTATGCCTAAAAATACCGAACTGACTTTAATTCTCTTGAAACTTTACCACATCTTACTTGGCTTATTTGTGGCATAGAAACAAACTCTCTATGTTTATTTCCCTCAACTTTGCAACTTATGTTATTATCTGAGTCATCTAAAGCTTCTTTACAACTTCTGTATTGCAACTAAGTGCTTAAACGAACTCAGTTTGTCGCAAAACTTCATTGGCATGCTAAACAAGTCAAATGCTACCTTTGGAAACCATTTACTAGTCTAACATGTGTTTAAGGGTATTACAGGTCCAACTTTTCAATCCGATGACACTTATCCAACAAAGCTGGGAACTGCTCTATTTCCAATGGTAGCACCGCTCACTTCAAATCATGCCTCAAACCTTCTTCAAATTTCTGGCACTTTCATTCCTCATCAAGCTATAGTTGAAAATACCTTGAGAATTTTGATAGGCTTTCAAACCTAGCAGCATATTCTTTGACAGTCATTCCCCCTTGTTTTAGACCAAGGAACTCATCTCCTTCGCATGCCTCGTACTGGCTGGAAAATACTGTGATTGGCCATTGACAAATGAAGAACTTAGTTTTGATGATAACAAACATGAAGATGGGTCAAGATCAAATCCATGAGTCAAGATCATAACCAAGACCCTCAAGGCTAGCTATAGGCTTTAGATCATGATGTAAAAGTATAAATGATTCACCTAAAGTCTCAAATAAAAAGAACTCAAATAGCTCACATATTCATGAGGCTTCAAATTGGTTTTTGGTTACCAAAGAAACAAACACAAGTGTCCAAAAGCTTACTAGATCATTTGAGATTAATTGGCAATATTCAAAAGCTCTAGGAAATGATTTTTCTAAAAGGCTTATTCGAATAACAACTTTTGTTATTCGAATAACCAATATCAAAGAAGTCAAATAATCTCATCTGCGTAAGGGTTATTCGAATAACGCCCTGTGTCATTCGAATAACAAGTTCAAATTTATCAAGGCACTTGATGTATTATTCGAATAAACATAAGTGTTATTCGAATAACACACGTTCTTATAAGCATTTCTAAGAAAGGCTTATTCGAATAACAAGTTTGTTATTCGAATAAGAAGCAAACCAATTAAAGTCGTTATTCGAATAACAATATGGGTTATTGAATAACAGTTCGAAGACAAAATTGCCCTAACATTATTTGAAGCCTTATTCGAATAACAAACTTGTTATTCGAATAAGACCACGTTCAAAGAGGAAATAACGGATAGTAAGTTGCCATTAATGCTTCATGACCACTCTCCAACGACTCTTTTATTCAATGGGCTTTAAATACAAGTTGTTGGGCATTTATGGGGGTTGATCAACCAAGCTGAAAAACCCAGTTGAGCATTAATACGAGTTTCACTATCATTGTTCATAAATCCTCTGTTTTGATCATTATCAAGTGAATCATATATACCCATAGGACTTCAAGTTGTATCATCCACTCTTGAGAGAGCTTCTATTCATCTATATTCTTGTTAAATCTGTAAAGAAAGGGTGAGGTATCGCTCCATATTGTAAAGGGTGAGGCATCCATTTGTTTGAAGAGACTCAAGCTCAAGGGTGAGGCATCCCTAGGAGTTGAGTGCTCAAGTTTGTAAAGGTTGTCAAGCACCTATTGAAGCTCAAAGATATAGTGAAAAATCTCAAGTGGTTGCTTGAGGACTGGACGTAGGTCACAAGTGGATTGGTGGCCGAATCAGGATAAATTATTGTGTTTGATTCTCTAAACCCTTCTCTTTATATTTGTGTATTGCTTGTATTCTTACTTGATTACTTCTCTCTTGGTTGGTTATTAAGCAATATATATTGTTCTTATCAATTCATTCATTTCAAATAGTCAATAGCTTCAACAAAATTCAATAGTCAAGTGTTTTGCGAAAAAATTGTGAACTTGTTTTATAAACTCAATCCACCCCCCTCTTGAGTATTGAAGCCACTTGGTAACAAATACTTCTCCTGAAATTTGCTCTGAAAGACTTCCCACATAATCATCCTTCCTTCAGCTTCTAACAACCGTTGAGTTCTTGCCCATAAGTCTTCGCCATCACCAACAAACATGAAAGTAGCATAGGTTACATTCCTTTCATTCGTGCATCCTATTCATGGAAAGATTTTCTCCAACTCCTTGATCCAAAGGTTCACTTTCTCTGGATCAACATCTCCTTTAAATTGTGCAGCCCTCTAATTCTGTTGTACTATCACGTCAGCTATCCTCTGCATTACTTCTGTAGCTGCAGCCATACTTTCATTGTCACGTCTAGTGTTCACATGAACACCTTTATTGTGAGCCATTGCCCTCCTTCGAAGTCAGACTAATCAAAACACAATGAAAAATCAAATGTAGTCATTTCAAACAATATTGTCTCCTTTCAGAAACCAAACAAAGAGAATCACATAACATAAACAAGACAGACCTAACCACAAAAACCCAAAAGACTCAAACCGGGGCTCTGATACCAACTAATGTAACACCCTCCCTAGAGTATTACATTTAAAACTAAAACTTATAAAACTTAACCTAAGTTGTAAAAGATTTAATCTTGTAATATACGGGTTTTAAAATTTCATTTTGCAAATAACTTAAACCTAACAAAAATAAGTAGAGAACACAAAATATATCAAACTGAATAATATACATCATATATACATCAAGCTTAGGTACTTCAAAACATATATATAGATACCAAAACAAAATATAAACTATTCCAACACTAAACACCTAGTGAGAAGGGTCCTTGGATCTTACAAGGATCTTCCTCCGGATCCTCCTGCTCGATTCTTCGGAGACAAAAAGGATGATGGTACAAGGTCCTACGGACTAGAGTCCAAGCAGATGATACAATAGAGTCCTCCCTATGAGTGTGATGACGATCACCCCATAACTCTCTAATAGCCATATTAAACTCCAAATGTACATAAGCATCAAAAGAAAAAATAGTAACCCCATTACGGGTCCTACTTTAACATAGGGTCACACCCCTACATATATAATGCGTTTCGTATCTAGGTTGACACGCTAGGCATCAGTGCCTCCGTGAAACTTCACCCTGACAAAACCGATAAGATCTTGTCTCGATGCCATCATGTTCTCATAATTTAAAAAATCACCCCATAAAAAAACCCAATTGGACGATCCCACCTCATCTCCTTAATGATGGGTTTTATCAAACATAAACATAAAACAGAACAATACAATAAAGAGGTTAGATCCCTTACATCACATACCAGCATAGCAGCATAGAAACAATAATAACAATAATGTTATTCATGAGCATAATCAACATGTGTATTTACGATATCAATTAGCAAGTAATTCAACAGATTTATATATAGAACATCAACATGACAACTGACTATGCATATGCATAATGGACCAGTTCCTACTCCATGGAGCTAAAACACAATTTCAGAGAGAATGATCAGGGAGACATGCCCGTATATCATCAACCTCAATAAAGTGCTACAATAAATTTGGCGTATGCATCATGGCTTATACAAGACATTCTTCACCAAATCAGAAATAGGAAGAATGTCTTGTCGAGATCGTCGGTGTGTTTGCACAGTCACCACGACACAATGGAGCTACCAACTGGCCATTTATGGGATACTCGCGCCCCGACGCCTCCAAGATGAGCAATTGACCTTCGCTACACAATTGGCACCCGCACAAAGGTTTAATTCAATTTCCTAGGCATACAACCTCAACAAACATAGTCTATGTAACACCTTGAAAATTGATAATTTTGTGATAGATAGTCATTTTATAATATTTGTGAATTTTGTGAATTTTTCTAGATTTTTTCAAAAACATTGGATATTTTAATATATTTCTCATTTTGCGTATATGCTGAGCGAAGTCAGGGAAATGAGATATTTTCCCCGAGAATCTTGAACTGTGGAAACATCGACGGGGGATCTTACTAAATCCCAGGTCGGACATGGTTTACGAGATTTCATATTTTTTGAGATTTGTACCAGATAAATAAAAATCGTTAAACATTTTATTATTCGTTGGATAATTAATACTGGCTTTGCTATCTGTAACAGTTGTCCATTGGATAATAGCTTATAGTAAAAATCCTTATAACCTTATCTAAAATCTACTTTGTGTCACATCCTTTAACTTTATTTCAAAAGAAAGATCAATTTAATCAAAGCTTATTAAGGGAAGCTTCCTAGAAATTTCCCTAATGATACACATTTTTCTCTCTCTTCCCTCCCCACATTCTCCATGACAGATGCTCATTTTTGGGAAGAAAAGGAGTGGTTCTCACTTTTATCATCTCAATTCTATTTCAAAACACAAAAACACCTTTTCTTTTCTTTCTTTTCTCTCCTCTCATTTTCTTCAAGCATTTCTATCTTCTTCTCTTCTTCCACCTCCACGGCACACCCACACATTGGAGACCATCTCCATTTGTTTCCTAAACAAATCATATTTCCTGTTTGCTTCCATCATTCTAAGGCTTTTCTCTTTGGTGGTTATCCATTAGTTCTTCCTCTTCCATTTTCCACCATTGAAGCTAAAGCTTGAAGCTTTTGAGGTAAAGTCCTTAACTTTCTTCTCTTTTCTTCTTATTTTCATTTTTCTTGGTCACCTATGTGACCAAGGACTCATCTTTCCATGGTTTGAGTGAACATTTTGAAAGTTGCTCACCCTAGGGTTTTCTTAAAGGTGGAAAATGAAAATCAAGAACAAAAGGCCTTCCATCCTTGTGTTGTCTTCAATAGGTAAGAGGGAGATAATCTTCTTCAACCAATCTTGGTAGTAAGGAGATGTCTTGTGTGTTGTTGTTGATAAGGGAATCCATGTGGGATTACTCTCTTTGTTATATTGTATTATTTTCATGATTTTGTGCTTGTTTGATTTGTATGAATCTATAGACTTTGCATTGTGTGTTTTAATGACTATGAATCTATTGATTGTTATTCTATACCTTGATGACCATGAATCATGTTTTAGATTGTTTGAAAATGAATGAGAAGCTTTGAAAATGAATGGGCCAAGGTTCTACAGAATCCTTGCTGATGCACGAGAGCTCAGGCGTTGTGCAGCGAGCGCCCAGGCACTCAACTGACGCTCAGGTGTTGGAGCTTGGACGCTTAAGTGCCCAACGTCTAGAATGATTTCCAGCAACATAGTTCAGTGAGCACTCAAGCGTTGGAGACTCGGCGCCCAGGTGCCCAGGGTAGAATTGGCCAAATAGTTGTGAGACGATAACTATGACTTCAATAATTGATATGTTATAATTAAACTAAAGTAAATAACTTGATTTATTAAGAGAATTCCTCTAGAGAAAGAGATTTTATAAGAATCGTTAAGCTAAAGTGAAATTCCATAATGAACCATAAATAGTGTTTTATCATTTTTGAGAAATTGATGCTATGTTATTTTGGGTCCATGAATAGGACCAAGGAATTATTGAGGTTCAATTTGACCAAATTGTGATATGTTATGGATAAGTATATCAATTGATGAATATACATGGATATGCATTGAGTCATCATGCATTGTGAAAGTTCGATGGACTCTGTTGTAAGGTTGTATGCCTATGAGATTAAATCACACCTTAGTGCGACTGCGAATAGACTAGTGTAGGTCATATCATTGACTTTGGTGGCGTCGGGGTGCGGGTGTCCCACGAACGGACAGTTGGTAGCTCCTCTGAGCCGTAGGATAGACCGATGTAAACGCACTGACGATCTAGACCGAGACACTATCCTATATCGCGATCCTATGAGAATGCTGCTATATAAAGCCTTGATGTGCAAATTATGAATTTTTCTGGAAAGCACATGATTTTATGGCTGACAAGATACTCGCATGTCTCCTTGATCATTCTCTCTGAATGTTTTTGTCTAGCTCTATGGAGTAGGATTTATAATACCGAATGTTAGATTTTGGTACCATGTGCACGTGTATACTGAGTCAACATATCATTTGATATTTATTTGTTCACTTGATGATAAACTATTATTTCATTGATATTATAACATGTCTGGAAATGTTGAGCTGTTTATCATTTGAATTTTGATGCTGATTATTATTTCTGCTATGATATGTGCGCGTCTTATGTCGTTCTGTTTCTTTACTACCATAATTGGTATTGAATGTAGGATATCTCACCTCTTTTCTATATTTTCTGCTATTTGTTTATATTTTATGTTTCTCCAAAGACATTGGTGAAGAAGGGGAAGTACATGAGTTCCCTGGGTTTTGGCCTGGTTTTGATTAGTACTAATTGGAGCATGACGTCCTGTCCATGAAGCTTTTTGGGTTACGTTAAGATGACTTTCCATGGAGGTCCGGATTGCTGGCACATCAACCTGTGCACGGATCGCTGTGTCTACCGTGGGGACATAATGGCGTCTTTAGCTTGGGGTCATTATGACCCACCTGTCTTTAACATTACTGTAAATGTTCACCTAGAGTTTTATTTACCCGTTCGTGATATGTGGGGTGATCTTTACTACATTCCACATGAGGATTCATTTTTATCCTCTGCACGAGCCCCTGCCTGTCACTTGACTACTTCGATGAGGATTTCCTCTAATAATGAAGACCACGAGGAGGATCCGGCCACGGTTCCTTCTCGTTAGTTTTAGGGGCTGATGCTGTCGATAACCACTGATGGTTATCTGTACATCTTTTGAGGGCCTGATATTTTATCTTTTTAGTGGGCTGTATATATGTAACCATTTTGGGGCGGGTAAAGCTTTTTGGTTATTTTGTATAACTGATGATGTAACTAAACGATGATGATACAAGTATATATATATATATATATGTATGTATATGTATATATATATATATATATATATATGTATACTATGTATATATGTATATATGTATATATGTATATATGTATATATATATATATATATATATATATATATATATATATATATATATATATGCATGATGCATGGTATATTCCGATGATTGATTCTGCTATAATTATGTCTTATCATTTCCTTTTCTTCCAACACAAAAAAAAAAAAATCACTAAATAAGTATACGTATAAGTGAACAGGTTTTTCTATAATATATATAATATATATATATATATAGGATCTTATTCTGGTGAGAGGAGTATTTATTGTAAGAGGTGAGAGGAATAAATATTGACTATTGGATCTTACATGAATGGTCAAGATTAGAACATAAATGCATGTGACTTTTTTAAGTGGTCACATGACCTTTAAGTAACCTTTAATCTTGACCATCCATGTATGGTTGTATGGTCAAGATTTACTCCTCTCACCCTCTCACAATAAAAACTCCTCTCACTAGATATGTCCCCTATATGTATATATACATATATATATATATACATATATATATATATATACATATATATATATATATATATATATATATATATATATATATATATATATATATATATATATATATATATATATATATATGCATGATATGGTATATTCCTGATGATTGATTCTGCTATAATTATGCCTTATCATTTCCTTTTCTTCCAACACAAAAAAAAAGAATTCACCAAATAAGTATACGTATATAAGTGAACAGGTTTTTCTATATTATAATGAACCGGGTCTTAATTCATGTTTTATTCCGCATTGTCCTTTTTGGTGTGATGTTCCCTCTTCAAAAAGGGGCGTTACACTAGTTTGGTATTAGAGCCCCAATTTAAGTTTTCTTTTGGGCCTTTGTGGTTAGGTCTGTCTTATTTGTGTTGTGTGATTCTATGTGTTTGGTATTTCGAAAGGATACATCCAATTTTTCCTTGTATTTTGTATAGCTTGACTTGAAGAGAAATGATGGCACGTAGACAAGAAGTTGAAAGTATGGTTGCAGTTGCAGAAGTGATGCAACGAATGGCGGACGTTATCGTACAACAAATTGAAAGAGCTGCTCAACAGTAGGAAAGGGCTGCCCAACAATTAAAGGCATCGACTGAAGCCCAAAATCTATCAGAATTCCATTGTAACAACCCTCCTCAATTTAAAGGGGAATTTGATCCAGACAAGGCTAGTCTATAGATCAAGGAGCTGGAGAAAATTTTCAGAGGCATGAACTATGTGAATGACAAGAAGGTAACCTATACTTGGAGATGCAAAAGAATTGTGGGACAGAGCATAGAGACTGTTAGAAGCTGAAGGTCGAGTAATCACCTGGGAGATATTCAAGGACAGATTCTTGGAGAAGTATTTCCCAGCGAGTGCAAGACATGCAAAAGAGATGGAGTTTCTCAGTCTGAGGCAAGGGAACGTGACTGTCAGCTAGTATGCTGCAAGGTTCGAGAGCTTGTCCAAATTTTCAACATATTTCTAACATCAGCCGAATGAGGTGTGGAAGTGTCAGAAATTTGAAGAAGGATTGAGGCATGACGTGAAAAGGGCAGTCATAACCCTAAAGATCAACCAGTTTTCAAAGCTGTTAGATACGTGTTGCCAAGTGGAAGATCTAGATCAGGCTCGGGACACGAGGAACCATAACTTTGGACCTACTAGATTCCAAAGAGGAGGTGGAAACAATACAAACCGCTTCCAAAAGAAACCATATTCCCGACCACCGGGAAACCAACAACAGTCACCAGGTGGAGGACCTAGTGGAGGTTCTGGAGGAAATTGAACTAGTTAGCATGCGGCGTCTACGCCAAAGTGTATGAAGTGCGGGAAGGATCACCTGACGAGGGATTGCACCATTAAAGGAATCATCTGTTTTCGATGAGGGAAGTGTTGGGAATTTGCGGATCAAAAGTCTCGCAGCGGAATAACAGAATTCCCTCACAGGATCCATAATCCAAGTTTTTTTAAATTTTTACCTCTTGAAGCGTGATAGACACAAGCGAGGTGAATCACCAACACCGTAATAGTGACGATGTTTCTGCGGTATCCACACGAACAGACTTGCAAAAGGAGTCACGCCTCTGTTTTCATAGTGCTAGCTGCGAAGAGAGGAGAAGAAGACCTCACTATCTCACACTCACTTTCTGTAAGTGCGGCTAGGGTTGTGATGTAACCTAGTAGCAGCCCCCTTAGCAGTACTATTTATAACAGTGGTTCCCTTAAGTGAGTATGAGCAGTAGCAAGGTAAGTGGTGCAACCCTAAACCCATCTGTCATGAGTTAGGCCCACAGTTGAATCCGAGTCCAACTTGGATTCTGATTACTCCAATTTAGTCTGTTCTAAGTGTGTGACCTGAGGTTCTCATGACGTTGGTAGTAATATTAAAATCTCATTTTAATATTACAAACGATGTGAGCGGTATCTAGCAACACATCACGCTACCCAAGTAATGAGAATGTCGGTGATTTGACATAACCTATCTGTGACCAATGTTTCGTGTAGTTTAGTCCCTTTGTCCGAGATATCCAGATTGAACACAAGGCATAGAACGTGTCACCCTTGTTTAGTTCAATCTTCAGTTTCGATTCCGAGTAGACATAGTAATAACAAATAAGATCAATATCTTATATTGACTCATTTGAGCATGGCCATGCATTTCGTAGTCTCACTCAATCGGGGGCCCGAAGATATCGCTCTGTTATGTAGGAGGGACAAATCCCATCTAGGTCACTCACATCCACATCCCTCCACATGTATTGCGGCATGTCTAATAACCA